>OZ018334.1:75272054-76504554 GCA_963969495.1 Ceratothoa steindachneri
CTGTTCAATATTTTGTGTCAAATTATAAAAAAACTAACCTGTTTGATTTACACATAGAACTAGTACTGCACCGAATAAAATGGAGAGAGAACAACCTCGCCGAAACAAAATAACAATACAAAATAATAAAAAATCTCTGATAAGAATATCTTTATACGGAAAATATTTAGATACTACAACACATTTTTTAAATGTACATAAACACAACAAAAATAACCTTTTAATTACAAAAGTAAAAATGGTGAAAGTCCTAACGAAAAAAGAATAGCGAGACTTTCTGTAACATACAACATATTGACACATTTAACACTCATCCAACCACATGGTGGTTAATGTCGAGGGGGCAATCAAGCTTCCAGATGCCAACTACACTATGAATGTCCATTTAGTCCCAGGTACTCAAGGGCGGTTGGGTGCTGAGCATGAAAGAGGAAGTAAGTGTGGAGGTCGTGGATGTAATGCATGGCCATATTTGAATATTTCCGTATAATGGAGCCTATTCTAGAGATTGACTTGTTGTGTAAGAGCGTTAACGGCAGTGAGAAAGATTATACATGAAACTGTAATTGCGCAAAATAACGTGCGTGGGCATATGTGATCTATACGCCCGTCTGATTTATGTCTTTTTTCTGTAGGAAAAAGTGCGTGATTGATGTGTGTAAGTGGATCTGTGTAATGAGTGCAATATTATACATGATTTGTGTATCATTGTGTGTTTTGTGTGATGTATGAGTTTGTTTGTGTGATGTATGAGTGTGTAGCGTGTAAGTATGTGCATGTATGGGAGGTGTAATCAAGAGAGAGAGATGATGGAGTGGAAGAAGGAGCCTCTTTTCCATCCTTTCCGGATCGTGCCATCGGGTGAAGCGATGGAATACTAACGACCTGTGACGGCGTCCATTCGAGTGATCTGCAGATGATCTGGCGGAGGTAGGTGGGGTGTGGTGGGGTCGGGTTGAAGGGCGGAACGAGACGGAAGAAAAGCATCTCCAACCTCTTACCTGATCAAGCAGGGTGGGTGGGGGTCTTAACCTCAAAATATTGACTTGATAATAACTGGTACACTCAGTTATTGGGTAGTAAACGCTGTAGAAGAATTTCGGATGTTTTGGCATCGTCACATACACTTATCCTCACTCTTTCCAACACCAACACCAGCTCAAACACCCCTATTGTTATATAGTGTAACGAGAGGATTATGTAAAAAGTTTAAGGGTATGTAGACAATAAAGTAATTTGAGGATGGATAAATATGGAAGATGGATGGAATAAGTTGGTTATGAAAGGAGGTTAAGTTTAGTTGAAAATGGGAAGAGTAATTTCTGGAGACTCAAAATCGAAGGTAGAGGAGTCTTTATTAAGAAATGAATGATTTTTGTCCGAAAATTTTAATATTTATACATATACTCATATATGTGATGGAATATTTGTAGCTATTTTCTAAGCATTCAAATTTAAGTCCTTCCTCAGAGATTTTATGGGTCTGGTGTCAGAGGCAGGAAGTTTCATCCGGTTGACTGTTCTGTTTTTTAAGTTAGGAAAAAGTTACAACGAGATTTTAGCAAACAAACTGGAAAGTAAGACTAGTTCAAACTGATGAAAATAGAAAATTTAAGAAGATGAAAGAAAGAATATAAGTTTAAGGATAAAAAGTTTCCATGAAACTGGATTTTCGATTTTTTTTACCAATTATTATATTCCAATAGCTAATTGTCCTATCCACTACTATTTATTGGCAACACTGTTTTTTTTATTTAATTACATTCAAATACTTTTAAATTTAGTCTCTTTTGTATTTTAACACATGAAATTAATCACTTTTAACTTTGCCTGCTATTACCAGTTACTAATTAATTTACATTTTTGTATGTTATTTTTAATATTTTGTTAATTTCCACTTGATTATTGTATTATATTACTATTACCCACTTTGGTGTGCTATCACTGTTTATAATTGTTTAGGCATTTTAACATTGCTTGCTATTACCAGGGCCTAATTCCTTTACTTTGTTTTAGCTAATTTTTAATAGTTAAATCACTTGATTATTATATATAATTTCACTCACTGTCAATGTACTAAGGTATGTTATTATTAATTGCACTTGTATTTTTCATTTATCGATGCCTGATGTCTTTTTCTCACTTTCGATAATTTTCAAGGTTTGTAGGTTGACTGTGTGCTTCCAGGACCAGAATCATTCCTTCCAATAGTAGTCCTTCTACTTCCTATGGGATGTATAGGATCTAAGAGGTTTACTTGTAGTTTCCTTGACTAACTCTTTGGAGTAGCTTTGCTTCACGTTCTTTATTTTTTTCTTTTGAAGGTTTCCATATAAAAATGGCGAAATGACTGTGTGCTTCCAGGACCAGAATCATTCCTTCCAATAGTAGTCCTTCCACTTCCTATGGGATGTATAGGATCTCATAGGTTTACTTGTAGTTTCCTTGACTAACTCTTTGGAGTAGCTTTGCTTCACGTTCTTTATTTTTCTCTTTTGATAGTTTCCATATAAAAATGGCGAAATGACTGTGTGCTTCCAGGACCAGAATCATTCCTTCCAATAGTAGTCCTTCCACTTCCTATGGGATGTATAGGATCTCAAAGGTTTACTTGTAGTTTCCTTGACTAACTCTTTGGAGTAGCTTTGCTTCACGTTCTTTATTTTTCTCTTTTGATAGTTTCCATATAAAAATGGCGAAATGACTGTGTGCTTCCAGGACCAGAATCATTCCTTCCAATAGTAGTCCTTCCACTTCCTATGGGATGTATAGGATCTCAAAGGTTTACTTGTAGTTTCCTTGACTAACTCTTTGGAGTAGCTTTGCTTCACGTTCTTTATTTTTCTCTTTTGATAGTTTCCATATAAAAATGGCGAAATGACTGTGTGCTTCCAGGACCAGAATCATTCCTTCCAATAGTAGTCCTTCCACTTCCTATGGGATGTATAGGATCTCAAAGGTTTACTTGTAGTTTCCTTTACTAACTCTTTGGAGTAGCTTTGTTTCACGTTCTTTATTTTTCTCTTTTGATAGTTTCCATATAAAAATGGCGAAATGACTGTGTGCTTCCAGGACCAGTATCATTCCTTCTAATAGTAGTCCTTCCACTTCCTATGGGATGTATAGGATCTCATAGGTTTACTTGTAGTTTCCTTGACTAACTCTTTGGAGTAGCTTTGCTTCACGCTCTTTATTTTTCTCTTTTGATAGTTTCCATATAAAAATGGTGAATATTTTGATGGAAATATCTTACCTGTCTAAAATACTCGATTTAAGGATTTTCTTCTGCAGGAATATGGACGCACGTTTTGAGGTGACTTCGATTGATCCGGTGTTTGCCGTTGTTTAGGCTGCTGTTGTTGATGTTTCTGCATTTTAATTTTCTGGTTGTAGGTTTTGATGTTCTTCTTTTCGCGATGGTTGCTTCCTTCATGTGTGTATGTGCGTGGCGGGGGGTGGGGGGAGTCTGACATTCTTCTCTTGTTTTGATTAGTGATTTCCTTCTTCTTCCTCAATCGTATCCTCTTCTTCAGGTTAGTCATTGATTAGACAGATCTTTCCTCAATATGTCTTCTGATACAGGGTTCAGGGAACTATAATTTATTTCTATTCCATTTTTCAGGAATATCTTATTTAGTACCTCTGTGAACGGTTCTAGGGTGCCCGGATTTGCAAAGTGGGCAGATTCACAACAGTAGTAGTGGAATAGACTCACGGTTGATCATATGTACGTATCAAACTGCTTACGTGCACATTTTAACGTACACGCCTATTCACGCTAGTACACAGCCTAGGCTCTTCAAACATGTGAATGGAGCTATTAACATAAGGGATTAGCGATCAGCCTATAATCATCTGACTTTTTTATAACGGTTGACCCCCTCAGCTGCTGGTAGCGTGCCGAGCTAGAAATAAGAAAATGATCCTTAGGTACGGTTCCAATAAGAATTATAATAGATTGTATTTGATTTTCAAGCAAGACGTTTTCAAACATAGTTAACCGCGTGCGTGCCTGTTCGCAGGTCGAAGTGTACCATATTGCTCTGCCCTATTTACCTTAAGTATTTCATCATTAATTAATTTTTTGATTCCTTTCATTTTCGTTCATAATTTTAAATATATCGTTAAATATATCCCTCACCTCATTTTTTTATTTTTTTACCTTTCTACTCTATTCCCAGTGCCTTCTAACCCAACAATCTTTCTTATTTATTTCTATTTTTTTCTCTCTTTCTCGCTCTATCCTTAAGGCTCCCTATCTTTCCTTATTCTTCCATTCTTCCCCTTTCCAATATATTAGGTTGGAACGAAAATATTTAATCATAAACATAACCTACATTATTTTTAGAACTCCATTCCATTTGTCAGCAAGATTAGAAATGCCCCACTTGTAAAATTGTTTAGGTTTTGATGCATAATATGAATCCAACTCGTTTTTATCCTCTTCTCTTGATGTCCACATAAGACGATCCAAATGGTTCATGAATCCACTAAACAAGTGATAATCGGAAGGAGCAAAGTCAGGGAATGAAGCAATATTTCCTACCCGATCTCCTACAAGAGATCTGCGTGTGGACGGGGATTATCGTGACGGAGGATGACACCCTTACTGTTGACTAAGGAGTGTCGCCTTTGGCATTAATTATTTAATTGTTGTCTAACAGTGCGTAAGTGATCATTCCTTCAATATGACGCCATATACTCAAAATGATCTTTTATGGATGAAATCCTCTTCTTGGTTGCTAATAAATTCTATTTTCGTTACTGACTCACGAATGGCGACATTTAACGTTTTGATAAAGAAGCCACTTCTTATCATTAGTAAGAAGCCTTCCCCAAAATGGTGCCTGGAGGTGTTGTGAAAGCAATGATTCACAGCAATCAACACGCTGTTGCAGATTCGACTTCGACAGTTTATGCGGGACTCATTTTCTAATCACTGGAACCTTTCCAACTATTTTCAATTGTCGTGGGAGAGTCGTATTGGTTAGGTTAAGTTGTGAGAGTTTCCTACAGATTGTAACGGGAATTGCTGTGACAACAGCTTCCAATTCTTCTGAATCAAGTTTTTTGGAGGACCTTTTTTGGTCCGTCTTTTAGACTGAAATCCACACTTCGGTAACGAGAAAACGACCTCTCGTAACATTTTTTATTTACTGCATCATCCTCATAAGTGCTTTGAATTGACCTTTTCGGCGTACTACCATTGACACCTTTATTAAATTCGTAGAGTAAAACATGAAAAAAGCGATCTTTATATGGGAGGACATAGGGATGAATACCGAAGAAGATTATGAACAATATTTTTATAATCTGAAAGAAAAAGGTATGCATTACTCATTGTAGCATTCCTAAACTATAACAAAGAGGCACAACTTTAATAAATACGAACCAAAAATTTATTTACAAAAATCGGACATTACTTTCGTTCCAACCTCATAATAGACGGTTACATTTGTGATAAACATTACGAAAGATAACGGTATGATAGACCGTTAAGTTTGCTGATAAATTTACGAAAGGTCCTAGCCCCTAATTAACAACGTAGACTCACCAGCGAAGAAATTTCTTCTGGCCAAAAAATATTACAACCCGAGGCCAGCCCGGAGCACCATATTGGTCTCCTCCTATATCATTGAGGAGAGATCATGGCGCCTACTTGCCAAACTCAGGCCCGCTTGTCCAGCCCCGTTGTTCTAGGACGGGACTGCAGCAGAAGGACAAAAAATCGCGAGACCGCCCCCAATACACCCAGTTCCCCCTTTACCTCCACCCTTAAAAAATATAAAAAAAGGTATAATAATTAATTTTATTTTGGGAAGGCGTCCAAAAGCCCGTTTGTACCTGGTTTATTTAAATGTAGCAGCAAGTGTGGAGAGGTGAGTTCCAATGAAAGGAGAATCTTATTGATTGATTTAATGTTAATTATTTTAATTGTAAAAAGATTTAAAGATTATTTTGGAGTTAAATTATGTTTCTTTGTATTTTGGATTTTGTCCTTTTATTCGAAATTTGTAAATATATTATTGACATATTTCCTACAAATTGTATTTCAGCAGAACGAGATTGATTGACGAAAAATATTAATACGTACGAATCTTTGCTTTGAAATAAAATCTATAAATTGAACTTCTGTATAAAAATATTCAAACCAAACTCTTTTAAAAAAATCTGTAAATTAAACTTCTATAGGAAAATCTGTAAGTGGAAATTCTATAACTGGTATGTATGTGAGAGTATGCAGGTGAGGGGATAGAAGGGGTGTGTGGATAGACAGCGGAAAGTAGACCGGGGGTGAAAAGAGAAAGAAGTGTGGTAGGGTGCAAAGTGATGCTAGAGCCTGGTGTTCAGGCTTATCGCTTTCAAATTTTTATGTTTGTACTTCCGTTGTTGTTTATCATTTTGCTTATACATATTTATATACATGTATATATAATATATATAATTTGGCGTTCAAGCCATTTGTCTTCATATTGCTAATGTATTTGGTTATGCTGTGCGCGTTTGCTGTTGTTTTGGTAAGTCGTTAATTATATCTTACTATGTTTGTTTTAGTGTCTTTGTTTCTTCGTAAATTTGTAGTGTGTGTATTTTGTGTATTATGTTTCTTCTTTGTAGTCTTGTTCGGTGATTTTCATCTTCTTGTGTGGGTTTCCTTCTTCAGGAGTTTTGTCTTAGTTGATGGGTTTTGTCGATATCAGGGAATTTTTGTCAAAATCGGTTGGTTTCATGGTTGGTATTTTAGTCTTGATTTGGGGTAAAATCAATTCATCTTTCGTAGAACGGCACTTCTGCCCCGCCAGTTAAAATCCCAGCGGAGCTTGGAAATCTGGCGCGACATACTGCTCTTCTATTCTGGTCAATTATTTGTACGATTTCCTCGTCCAACACTCGATTGACCTTTTCCAGCATATTCCTTGTATGTTCTTCGATGACAACGTTAATGGGAGTTAACCCCGCCTCCCGGTGCAGTTCTTCCTGAGCTCTTCTTGCCATTCTGCGTGTACCTGTAATTAGGTACGCGCATTTGTTCTGCACAACTTTTAGTCTCCTCTTCTGTGTCTTTGAGACACAAGAGAGGGCGGAGGCGGGGTATAGCAACGTCGATCTTACTAGTGCAGTATAGATCTTCTTTTTGTTTCTTTGACGAAGATTTCTGAACCTATACAGAGTCTTGACTGCAGCAGTGGCCTTGGTGATACGTTCTTGGACGTGCTTTATGTACCCGGTTGAGGTGATTTTCATGCCGAGTACATTGCATTCATTGGTGTAGGGATATCGTATATCCTTCACCCTGACGTTATCAAGTAGTCTCCTGCCTATAGGGACTACTTTGAACTTATCCTGGTTGGTTCGGATTTTCCACCGGGCCTCGTAGGTGTTAAGGTTTTCAATTTTTGCTGCTGTCATTCGAGCTTGCAAAGGCGCATTCCTCCATGGACAAGTGATTATCTAGGTGAAATCATCGGCGAATTGTAAGTTGAGGCAAGTGGGGCTTACAGGGACTGGGACATCCACGGTGTAAATCAAGTAGAGAGTGGGAGACCGGCACCCCCCCTGCGGGAGGCCCGCATTGAGCGGAAACTTTGGCCCGTCCGTGCACCCTAAACTGATGGACGCCGCTCTCTCCATGACATAGTCACAGAGAGTTCTCTCTAAGTTTTCACTTAGTCCCAGTCGTAAGATCTTGTACTGCATTCCCCGTTGCCACACCTTATCGAACGCCTTTGATACATCCCGAAAAACAATGTCCACCTAACTCTTTTCCCGTTTTGCATGGGCTAGCTTTTCCGTGATGGCGTTAATCGCCATTTCCGTATTTCGCTTACTCCTAAACCCTAATTGGTGTGGGTTGTAGAGCGAGTTTTCCTGCAGGTGAGACACCAGTCTTTTGTTGAGACATCTTCTCGATGAGCATCCCACCAAATTCCAGAAGTGAAATTGGCCGGTAGCTCTCCTTCAACTTGGGGTTCTTTCCGTGCTTAGGCAAGAAAATCATTTTCGCCGTTTTATAAGCGTCTGGAAAGTACCCCGTATTGAGACAGGCGTTAAATATCCTTCTCATTCCTTCGATGACACAGGCTGGTGCCTTTTCAAAGTTAAGCTTTGTAAGCCCCGATTGTCCTGGGGCTTTTTGTTGGAATGAGCGAAGCGCGCCGAGTAGTTCTTCTTCTGTAATCTCGGCGTCTCCGTCGCGCTGTCTATTCACCTGGTGATGAGGGTGCGTCTTGTATATTTCTTCGTTAAGCTCGTCGATGATGTTACTTTCGAACTCTTGGTCATAGTCTTCGTTTTCTTCTTCAGTTATACTGAAGATCTTCCCCCAATAACTTCGGAATATCTCTTCAATTTTTTCTACTTCTTCTTCGATGTCTCCGTTTTCTTTCCGTAGCTTGATCTTATGCTTCTTTCCAGTTAATCCTTTAAGAATTCGGATCTTCTTCCAAAATTCTTTGGGAGTTGCTTCGTGATCGAGGCTCTCGATCGCGTCATCCCATCTTCTGTTCTGTTGTTCGAGGATCAACTGGTTCAATCCTTCGTTGATTTCTTTACTTCTTTGCATCAAGTGAACTGATGCATTCACGATGTTGTATTCATATATTATTTTCAGTTCACGGTATAGTTCCTTCATATATTCGGTCAACTCGTAGGTCGAGATGGTCCTATATGCGGAACGAGGGATACAAGCCCTATCTGCGTCGATGATTTGGTTATTGAGGTCATCGAGTGCCTCGTCAATCTCCTCGAAAATTACCTCGTCCAGGTTGGGCGGATCGTAGGCCTCGAGGAGGTGTGCGTACCGTGCCCAGTCTGCTCACTTGTAGTTCTTCCTGACTACTGCTGGGACTTGTATAGGGTTCCTATTGATAGTGAGTAGGATCCCTATATGATCACTACATGGCACCTGGACTGGTTCCATGTAGTAATTGAACGGTAGCTGACGATTCACTAGACAGATGTCTGGCTTTGTGGCACATCGTTCTCTGAAATAGGTGGGAAAGTCAGGGCCTATCAGCTGGGCAAGATTTATGTCCAGCAACAGGTCCAGGCTTCTCCCTATACCGTCGAAGGTCCTGTAACCGGATTCTCGGCATCTGGCGTTTAGATCCCCCATTAGTGTCGTGGGGGCTTTTCTGCCAAATAGGCCAGTGAGAGTGTGAATAGGCAACACATCTCTCTTTGGTGGTTGATATCCGGTTGCAATGACCAACTTTCCTAATTCGAGCTCGACCTCAATCGCGAGGTAGGATTCTTCTAAGTTCCTTATCTGCTTGTATTTGATCCCTTTCTTTATTGCAATAGCGGCGCCATCGTACCGCTCTTGCGAAAAGTTGGTGATCAACACATCGTAGTTCCAGATTTTCATTTCTGTATTACGCGTGTCGATCCCGTGTTCTGAAATCAATATGATGTCTGCATTAATTTCTCTAAATACATTTCCGTAAAGAATTCCTTTCGTCGTCCAGCCGTTGGTGTTGATTTCCATTATTTTCAGTGCGTTACGTAACATGGTGAGTTGCTTTACCTATGTTTTTTCTTCCCCTTTTTTAGTCTGGGGGCTGGTTGGGCGATTTTACTCGGCCCAGGGTTTTCCTTTTTCGGAGGGGGGCTCGGGGTCTTTGACCTGCTCTTGGTGGCTCGTGTGCGAGTGCAGGGGCCCTCTTCGCTATCAGATGAGGAGGATCCATCCTCACTTCCAGCCTTTTCCTCTTCTTCTTCTTCTGTTTCTTCCGATGATGGGGCTTCAATCATCTCCTCCAAACCGGATTTGATGTTGTTGTTTTTGATGACAGAGTCTTTGAAAGCCTTGGAGCAATCGGGGTCTTCAGGCATGACCACTGTCGGGAGGTTGTTTACCTTCAGGAGCGCGTTGAGCACTTGGTTGTAACAACCAGGCTTCACTGCATTCACCACATTTGCATGGGTTATGCAGATCAGAATTTTTGCACTCAGATCTCCGAAGAAGTTAAGTTGTGCAGGTGCCAATGCAGTCTTTACCTCTGCACTCTTCCTAGCTTCGCTCGCGTAAGTTGTCTCCTTTGCTTTTCTTTCCTTTTCCTCCTCCCTCCTAATGATTTCACGGCGCTTGGGGCAATTAAGGGCCATCGTCCGATGTTCCCCTTTGCAATTCGGGCATTTCTTCGAGGTGCTTTCGCACTTGTCGAATCTGTGCCCTTCTGTTGCGCACTCACTGCCCCACAGCTTGCTTTTTTCCGGGCAGGTGGTAGATGTATGTTCTTCAAGTTTGTAGCATACAAAGCACATTTGTATGCTACTGAATTTTTCTTGTTGGATATTTTCCCCCGGTATTCTCATATTGAAGACTAGAATACCATTTTGGGTGGCCTTCCTTGCCATGTCCGTGGTCGAGAACGTTATCTTAAACACGTGGGTGTGTTCGCGTAATTTAATTATCTCACGAACTTGTGCCCATGGGTTGCTTTTCGTAATTTCCTCTTTCAGTTCATCCGTCTTATGTTCACCTACTCAGCTCTCCACTTTGCGGCAGATGACGCTTCTATTCGCTGCCACTTGTGGGGGTTTTTGGCTTCTAGTCCGGTGTTCTTCAGGACTCTCGCTTCCTCTTCTGATAGGAGCTTGTCTACATCCTTCGTCTCGGCACACATGGCAATGAATCCGGATGAAACTTCGATGAGTTTCACCAGTGCCACCTTTAGCTCAATGTACAGGGTTTCACATAAGTTCTTCTTGGTTGGGGTCTTCATTCCGGCGATGGTCCTTAAGGTGACCCTCTTAGTGAGGGCCTCCATGGTCTTCATGTTCCTCTTTTGATTTCCTCTTTTCCTGTAACTAAAGTGTAATTAATATGTTTTTTATGTGTGAAAAGAAAGTTAGGGTGTGGTAAAGGAGGTAAAAGATGGTGTGAGTAGGGCTGGTAATGGGTTCAAATAAATTGAGAAAAACGCCCCCGTCCATTTCTTCTGTTGCTCTCCCGCTCGTATGCTGCCAGTAAGATGGATGATAGTGATGGGGTGGGTCTCGGGTGGGGACCTCAGAGGGTTGAGCTTGGTGGACTTAATGCATAGCGGCCGAATCAACGACCGCTAAGTTTATGCAACCCCCTCACGGGTACATACGCCATAACTGCATCCAACTGCATAGAGACGGGTGTAACTCCCTCTATGATTCTGGCCGGGTCCCCGGCCGATGAGGATTTCTCCTCCGTCCGGGACTCGCAGTTATGCCCCAGTATCGAGACAATTTCTGACTTACGCTTCTGCTGTGGGCTAGGCCTCAAACCAGTGTTCACATAAGCCCTTAATTATGCCAAACCAAGTGGCTGACATATTTAAGACGAAATCAATGAATGGCAGACATCCGAGCGGGTTCACACGCAGAGCGATGGACGGGAGCAGTGAGGTGCTTAAGCCCTCATTGATTTACGAGGCTTCGACGTAGAAATGGCTCTCTCTTTTGAAGGATGAAACTGGGTTCACCTTAAGACTTCCAGAATAGGCTCGTTTCTGTAGGCAGCGCTCAAAAGTGATCAGTCACTAAAACAAGTAAAAGTGCTGTATCCGTAGGTGCTACAGTAAAACGGATTTTCGGCCGTCGGAAATTCTATAGAAAATGTAAATTAAACTTCTGCAGAAAATATCTGGAAATTGATCTTCTCTAGTAAATAAATGTACATTGAACTTCTGTAGAAACGACTGTAAATTTAGCTTGTGTAGAAAAACTGTAAATTGAGCTTCTATAGAAAATATCTATAAATTGAACTGTATAAAAATATATATAAATGAATTTCTGTATAAAAGAAAATACAAAATGAACGTCTGTAGAAAATATATGTAAATTAAACTTCTGTAGAAACAACTGTAAATTGAGCTTCTGTAGAAAAACTGTAAATTGAGCTTCTATAGAAAATATCTCTCAATTGAACTGTATAAAAATATATATAAATGAATTTCTGTATAAAAAAAATACAAAATGAACGTCTGTAGAAAATATATGTAAATTAAACTTCTGTAGAAACAACTGAAAATTGAACTTCTGTAAAAAATATCTATAAACTAAATAAATAAAAATATACAAATTAAGCTTGTATAGATAATTTTGTAAATTGAACATCTGTAGAAAAAAATGTAAGTTAAAATTCTGTATAAAATAATGTGTAAATGAAGGAGCCAAAAAGATTGTTTAGTCGGGTCTCCTGACGTCCGGCCGCGCTCGAGTCCTCCGAACTTGTCATTTTGTGGTCATCAAATTCCGCCATATATTAGGACATTCCGTATTGAAGTGATGGACAGGCAAAACATTCTCTTCCTTAGAATCCTTCATGTGTATTTATATCTTTCACACTTTTTCCCCTCACCCATCTTCACCACTTGCTTTACCCACATCTCTTAGAAAATTCCCTCGTTGGTTTTCGCTCACTGAAAGAAGGTGAGTGAAAAGAAACAACATCTTCTGCCATGCTGATCCTTTTCTTCCACTCCATGGCGCTGTTACCACTTGAGGGGAACGCCTCGGAGGCCAACCTAGAGTCTGACCGCAGAGAGTGGAGTCGATAATTGAATTAGAAAGGGAAATTTTCGATGCTATTATGATTAAAGTGGATAAAATTCCCACAGAATTCCCAAGTAGTGGCAAAGACATGGCCTGACTAACCAAGTGGAATCAGCGGGAATAGTAATGTACGTAGAAGAGAGAATGTGGACGATCGTCATGGGCGATGGAAAAGGGTAGAAGAAGAGAGGGTAGAATGCGGGATGTGTTGGAAGAAAGTAGGAGAAAATGAAAGATGAGATGATAGAATGAGGAGGAGTGATGGAAGAAAGTGGGAGAAAATGAAAGATGAGATGATAGAATGTGAAGGTGTGATGGAGGAAAGTGGGGGAAAATGAAATATGAGATGATAGAATGTGGGGGTGTGATGGAAGAAAGTGGAAGAAAATGAAAGAAGAAATTTTGCCACAAATATAAAGGGCAATCAATAGCAACGAAGGGCGTATCCTTCAAACAGTTTGTAAGGAGACATCTGTAATCACCCAAGTGGGGAAGATGGGGGAGTGGAGATGTGTGGAAAGTATATAGACGCAGATCCTCCTCTAGGCATTAGGCCCCGGAGGGCACTCAATCCTCCAGATGTCAACCGCAGCCAAAAGTGCGTACAGGGATAAATAAAGACAAGAATGATGGGTGGCATTGGAAGGAAACAGAGGGGTAAGAATGCAGGCATGTTAAAATCCGCCACCCTAACCCGAGGCAAGAGGAAGTGGTGAACCAGAACCCCCCCCCCTCCCCCATTAGACGCCAACCACGAACGAGTGGACGAAGGATAGTAGGCGACTAGCCTGCGAAATCAGCCGCCGTCCAAGAGAGTGAGAAGAGGCTTGTGGAAAAGGGGACCAAAAGAGCGATAAAACGAGATGCCTAGAAGGAATAAGCCAAGGTAGTTTCAATCTAGTTTGCGATTACCTGGGGGAAAGCGGATGGGGTCAAGATGATAGAATGGTGGGTCATTTGAATGAAGAAAGTGCATAAGATGAATGAAGAGGAGATAGAACGAGATATCATGGTACAAGGATCAAAGGGGTGATGGTAGATAAGGGGTTGTGATGGAAGAAAGTGGGCGAAGCGGAAAGATCATGTAATAGAATGTTGAAATGTAACAGAGTGGACGAGGCGAGAAGAAGAGTTGATGTCATGGAATGAAAGTGTGTGAAAGGATAAAGTGATTTGGGTCGGCTGAAATCGGGCGAGGCGGGAAATGGGATACGCCCACACGATTCCGTGCGGGCGTCCACCCAGTTCTCTCTCGGCCGCCCATTTTCGTTGGCGTGCGGAGAATCCCTATGAGTAAAAGCAAGCAAAAGTGTGTGCGATGTATGTGTGGTTGCATATGTAGGTGAGCATTACATATGTGCGAATGATGTAGGTGCGGGGGTATTTAATTACACGTGAGTAGGTGGTCGCGTGCACAGATGGGTAGATGTGTTGGTGAATGTGTGTACTTTAATTAAGACTGATATAACAGATGCTGGTACACTCTGTCACACACACACACACACACACACACACACACACACGCACAGGCAAAGAGGGTGTGAGGAAATGGTTATGCTTCGCTCACTAAGAGACTAAGAGACGGTGAGTTGCGAGCCCCCCGTCCCTCAGCGGATGGGGCGGGGGGCACTCGTCGGCTGCGAGGGGAAATGAAATTAGTGCCCGGCGCGACACCTGCTCCATTCTGGCACTGGTGCCGCGCGCCACGAATAATCAAGCTAATATCTCTCCACCAACTCCAAGGAGGTTTGTTATAATTGCAATTTGGATTCGCCCACGTTCGTGAGTTGCGTGCCCGACCTGTTTATAGGGCTAAAGTTTGACTTTCCATGATTTAAAATTTTTTATTATGAATATCTAAATATTATTGTGAATGTACTGGGGAGAGCTGGGGGGAAGCTCACACGGAATCGTGTTGTACTCTGTGCGATACCCTATGCAATCATTAGTTTGATAACTGTTATTTTCTATTTGTTTGTGTCTAGAATACATGAAAAAACACTGTTATTTATTTCAAACTTTGCTTTAGTGTCAAGGATAATGATATTTATATGAAATTTACTTATTCCCTCTGGAAGGAAGTGGCGAATTTGAACTTTGATTTAAAAAAGTAGAAAAAAAACGACATGATAAAAAAAGAGCATTTATTTATTCTAGAATTACATAAGTGAGACAAGTAACATTTTAGAAATGAGTAGTGTTCCGTGATTTACGCTTATATTGTAAATTACTTTCATGAATCAGCCCCCAAATATAGTCTCCCATCAGATTTTCATTATTCGATCCTTGATAACCAGGTTCAAAGTCCAGTAGATCCTGGTGAAAGCGCTTGCCATGCTCCTCGGAGTACACTCCCATGTTCTGCTTAAATTTATCAAGATGAGCGTCAAGAATATGGAATTCCAAGGACATCCTGCAACCCATCTTGCCGTAGTTTCTCACCAAGTTCTCAACAAGCTCTACATAGTTTTCGGATTTGTTATTACGTAGTAAGTCCAGAACTACTGGATAAAGCTGTCCCACGCTGCTTTCTCCGTCCTAGTGAGCTTCTCGAGAAACTCCTTGCACTCCATGATCTTTATATTTGTGGACCGACGAAGACCCAAGCTTCCAACTTTGCCGCAGATAGCTTAGGAAAGAAATCTTGGAGATACTTGAAAACTGCAGACTTCTTATCTAGAGCTTTGATGAATCGTTTCATAAGACCCAATTTTATATACAGGGGTGGAAACTGTACTTTTCGGAGGTCCAACAAAGGCTACCATTTGACGTTGTTTCTCTCCACACTAAACTCGGTCCTCTGTGGCTAATCCCGCTGATGGTAGTGTGCCACGGTTTCCCTGCTGTCCCAAAGGCAAAGATAACAAGGAAACTTGGTAAAGCTGCCTTGGAGACCCATCAAGAAGGCCATCATTTTGAAGTCTCCGATAACCTCTCAACCGCACTCTTCATATTTCAACGCATTTAGTAAGGTCTTGACACTGCTGTATTCTTCTGTGAGCTGGACCGAGTGAGCAAGAAGAAGAGATGGATATGTGTTCTCGTTATGAAGCAGCATTGGCTTGAGGCTCTTGGACGAGCTGTCAATGAAGAGGCGCCAGTTGTTGGGGTTACAAGCGATTCTGATTGCCTCAAACAGACCAGGCACATTGTTAAAAAAGCAAAGTTCATCTTGACGTGTAAAAAAGCTTGAAAAACACTGGTAACGCTTTCTTTGACCTGATATTTTCACACTATTATCTAACAAATCCCACTGCTTGAGTCTGGACGTTAAAAGCTCGGCATTGGACTTCGTGAGACCAAGATCACTGACAAGGTCGTTGAGATATCTTTTGGTTGGGGTAGTATGGGTTTCTCTCCTCAGTTGCACCTCTGTAATCTGAATCAATGACTTCATCCTCTTCTAAACTGCTTTTCCTTTCTAAAAACTGCTGCTCTCTTTTTGGAGCAGTGGGTACAGGGAGCTCAGAACTGTGTGGCACTGACGTAATAGATGACTGAAGGTCTGGATATATGATAACAGGCGCATTTTTGCCTGCTCGATGTTTGGATGGGTTTACCATGCAGAAGAAACAATTGCTTGAGTGGTCAGTTGGTTCCCTCCAAATTCGTGGGATTCCAAAATTCATAGTTCTCTTTTCTTCTCTGTACCATCCTGTTAAATAACAAAATGAAAACATAAGTATAAATATACAAATATTTTTCACTTAGTGTTATTAGAAATGTTACAAAAATAAAAAATCCAGTATCCAAATATACAAAACACATTATATTTATTACTCGTACCTATCCAGAGTTCTTTTGCAGAGCTCGCAGGTTAAAGGAGGTGTCCGACTGACATGCCTAAATATGCTTTGTAGGCCTCACATATTTTAGCAGATCTCTCTACAGAGTACCTTTTCTCTCTTGTCTTAATAAATTTGTCATAGACATAGCAAACTGCGTCTGTCAAATGCTTACAACCACTTGATGCGATGTGTGACGAATGCTTCTATCAATGACCAGTGACGATGTCTGCGCTGTGACGGCTAGAGTTAAACTGATATGTTGAGCATTTGCATTGCATTTTATGTATAGAAAGAACAGAGAGGGACTGCCGTAATATGGCAGACGGGTAGTCAGAGAGGAGCGTTGCGGAAAATAATTAAGAAAGGGACAGCGAGAGTAGATAGGTCGGTGGCTATACACCGAAGCGAGGTGTTGTAGTGAGGGTGTGGGTTATGAGGTAATTGACTGGGCGAGGGATGGGGGCAAGTCAGGGGTGGAGGCTGACAGTCCATCCGGAAACGCGTTATTCATGATGCCTTATTGGGTTATGCGAAGAATGGTACGGGTGGCAGGTGTTCGTGGGCCGCGGGATATCGCGGCGCCTTCGCGTACCTTCTTACATGTAGCGAGGTGTAAAGTGGGTCTGTTGTGAGTTTTTCAAGTTGTTTTGTAAGTCTGGTGTGAGCGTAGGTGTTGAGAGGAGTTAGTTTGTTGTTGTTGCGTAGTGCGTCCATTCTCGAGTACAGCGGCGAACGGCAAGCGCGCTTCAGAGCAGAGTTCTGAATGCGCTGAGCCTTTCGCTTCCAGGTGTCACTCGAGGCTACGAGTGACAGTGGGGCGTACGTGAGAATGGGACGCACGAGTGCTTTATATAGGTGTAGTTTTAGTTTCTTGCTCGCTGAGTAGAACCTACCCAGCGATGTGTTTGTACGTGAGGCTCTTGCTTGTATTATGTTCTGGTGTAGGTTGAACCTGAGGGATTTCTCGAATGTTACCCCCAGGATTTTGGTGCACTGTGTATATGCGAGCCTTGTTGGGTTTTGGTGGATCATGTTTGGTGTGTGTGAGTAGATTTGTAGGTTGTGCATGAAGTGATCTCTAGCGCCGTAGAGTGTCATCTGTGTCTTCTGAGGATTCGTGGCAATCAGCCATTTGTCCTCGTAGTCTGTCTTCTCGTCAAGTATTCTTTGTGCATGGAGCGCGATTTCTTCGGGGGCCCGACCGCTGACGAGAATGGTCTCGTCGTCGGCGTAGGCCACTATGTAGGTGTGAACGCAGTTTTCTGGTGGGCGTGGGGTGTCATTTGTGAACATGATGTAGCGTGTGGGTGCCAGAACGCTTCCTTGGGGAACGCCTGAGCGTGGTGTGAAGGGTCTTGATAGGGTGTTGTTATATCTTATGTGGCATCGCCGTCCAGTGAGGTAGTGTGAGAGGAGCCTTCTGGTGCAGAGAGGTAACTCCGTGTTGTTGGCGAGTTTCCAACGGAGTCCCTCGTGCCACACCTTGTCAAAGGCCTTCTCCACGTCCTTACTGACGGAGAGAGTCTTTTGGTGTATCTGTCGTTTCTTTTGTATTCTGTCGTGTACGATGGTCACGGCCGCCTGAGTGGACCTGCCTCTCCTGAACCCGTATTGATGGGGGGAGAACCAGTCCCTCTCTTCCAGGAACTCCCGTAGGCGGCAGTTGACCATTCGTTCGAGTATTTTGCCTAGGTGCTCTAATAGAGCAATAGGCCTGTAATTGTTTGGGTGTTTTGGGTCTTTGTGTTGTTTATGAAGGAGTATATTGTGAGAGACTTTGAATATTTTGGGAAAGTGGCCTGAGGCTAGAGAGGCATTGAATAGGTGTGTGAGTGTGGGGTATATGTCTGCGGGGAGGTTATGTATCAGTGTGGCCGGTAGGCCGGAGGGGCCGGGGGCGCGTTTTGGTGTCGATTTTATGTAGTGTTTTGTTTCCTCGACGGTGATTGGAGTGGTAAGTGTAGACGTGTAGTCGAGCACCTCCATGCGTATCAGGGGGGCAGGCCTCAGCTCGTGAGCATGAGTCCGGCACCATTCCTGAATGTCTTGGAAGTGCTCCTGCGCATGTGGTTTTGGTGGGTTGTGGGTGTGTACTGTGTCCCAGTGGGACCTGAATGCGTCGAGGATGTCGTTGGTGAGTGTGTGGTTGTTTATTTTTAGTGTTATTGGTTTGTGTGGTTCCGTACCCAGCATCCTTTTCACGTGCCGCCAGAAGAAGGAAGGGTCCATGCAGCGGGTGTCGTCCGCAATGCGGACGACCTCACGCCACTGCCGGTTCCTATCTAGCTGCACGCATTGAGTAGATATTCTTTGTATTTATACAATCATCTACGTTGCCAGAATGTTCTAGAAATTCTTCAAACATATAGAAAATTCTTGAAAGTTCTAGAAAGCTATACAGTTTATTTTTCACCAAATTAGTGGAATGTAAGAGAACAGCCATTGCTGTCCAGGTCACAAGAGAATATATATAAGGGAAATAATAGCTATTACTACTGTATTACTGTTTCTATAACTTTGTAAATACAGTAGATAATGTTTATACCATAACTGAAATAAAACATAAGCCTTGAAACTTTTTATATATTTTTACTATTTACATCAAAATACTGTTATTTACCATAAATAGGCTAATTTAAAAATTCAATGTCGTTACCAAAAAAGCAAAGCTTGGGGACTAAAATTGACTTTTTTATTTAATAGAACCACAAACAATTGGGAAATGACACTTTTAACCGAAGGACATTTAACCCAAGGACAAGACAAAAGTAAAATTTTGTTACACAGTGCAATTTGTGTTTGTCCTCTTGAGTGTTTATAGTCAGTGAATCTTTTTACTCTTTCAGCGTTTGTGTTATTTGAATGATTGTACTGTGATTGCTTGTACTATGTGACTGGTTGTGTTATTTTAGTTTTTATGCTGTTTTAGGAATCTGTAAATCTTTCACTCTGTTTTAATTCTTCGAGTGCTTATATTAATTGTTTGTTTTAACACTGTAAACTTATTGTTTTGTGAGTTTGTGCTCCGTGAGTGTTTTACTTTGTGAGTATTTGTACTAGGCGAGTGTTTTTTCATTTTGAGGCTCTATACTTTCTGAATGATGACCCTCTAACTTTATGTATTTTGTGAGTGCTTGGTCTCTTTAAGTGTTTGTCTCTGACTTGTTAATCTTTTTTATTGTTTGTGATCTTCCATTGTTATCCTTGCTGAGGCTTGATTATAATATCAATTATTCTCTTTTCTTACCAAAGCATCTACTTCTCTTTAAAAAATAACTTCCCATCCGTTTGTTCATTTTGAATTCCAACGCTACATTTTTGAGTCGGGGAAGGCAATTCAAAACCTTTGAATTGCAAGTGGCACTTCACTATCTGTAAGGCCCAGCCACCTTCCCTCGTTGCCGTCTGCGCATCCTTTTGCCACTGCAGCGAAACCATTCAAGTCCTTTTTCTTGTGAATCTTTATGGTTTCTGTCCAGACCTAATTCTCCATATTTCGTCGTATCAAGCCGCTAATAGAACAAAAAAATCTATATCCCTCAAGCTGGCCAAAGAGGCCCACTTCTTTATTCAAGCCACATCTCAGAATTGAGTGAGTTTATACTAAATGAAGCTCTCCTTTTATAAGCCTCTCTCCTCTTTCCGCGATCTACAATATTGTAGACAAGTGGGTCAAGCCAGATATTTACGAGTTCTTGCGTTCTTCATCTTCCAGCGTCTTCCGCACCATTTACTTGTCTCGGGAGGCATCGTCTTTTTTCTTCATGCAAGATATACTTCACTATCTGCATTGCTTGCTTACAGTGTATGTGCATGCGTGTGGAGATGTGTAAGAAAAGGCGGATAAGTACATGCGACAGGCTTCCTCCCTATGCATACAAAGTGTGCGAACGAGAAGCGACTCTCAGCTCTGAAAATGTTTGCGTTTAAATTAGGTCCCGTGAGACGGGGACTGAATAGGCCATTAATGGTATTTCTCTAACAGATGGGGATTGGCAAATGGCTCGGCCGAGATGGCCTGTCCAATACTCAATTAATGGAGAGCAGAACTTCCTCTGCCGAAGAATAATGGCCATTACAAGAACACACAATCTCCTGATTGAAAACGAAGGGCACGGCATCCATTAACTAGGTACGAAATAGAATTATATATTTTTACAAAAGGTGAACACTAACGAGGGAATAATATACACAGTCGCTTTAAACAAGTTCGCATATAAAATGCTGGAAGAACCTTTGCAATCTTCAGTGGTAGACCCTGCAATCTTCAGTGGGATACCCCCTGCAATCTTTAGTAGGAGACCCTTTGAAATCTTCAGTGGGATACCCCCTGCAGTCTTCAGTAGGAGACTCCATGCAATCATCAGTGGTTGACCCTCTGCAATCTTCATTAGGTGATATTTTGCAATTTAAGTGGGTGCCCCTCTGTAATCTCCAGTGGTAGACCTTCTGCAATCTTCAGTGGGATACCAACTGCAATCTTCAGTAGGTGATCTTTAACAATCTTCAGTGGTTTACTCTCTGCAATCTTCAATGGGAGACCCTCTGCAATCTTGAGTGCAAGACTCTAGGCACTATTCAGTAGAAGACCTTTGCAATCTTCAGTGGTAGACCTTCTGCCTTCTTCGGTGGGATACCCTCTGCAATCTTCAGTAGAAGACCCTTTGCAATATTCATTGTAAGATCCTCTGCAACCTTCAGTGCGAAACTCATGCAATTTCAATAGGTGACCCTCTGAAATCTTCAATGAGACCCTGTGCAATCTTCAGTACGAGACCCTTTCCAATCTTTAGTGAGAAAACACCTGCAATGTTCAGTGGGATTCGTTCTGAAATCTTCAGTGAGATACCCCCTGCAATTTTCAGTAGGTGAACCTTTGAAATCCTCAGTGGGATACCCTCTGCAATCTTCAGTAGGACAACCTTTGCAATCTTTAGTGGGAGACCCTCTGCAATCTTCAGTGCGAAACTCCTGCAATTTCAGTGGGTGATACTTTGCAATCTTCATTGAGAGACCATCTTCAATCCGTTGTAAGATACCCTCTGCAATCTTCAGCGCGAGACCCTCTGTATTCTTTAGTCGGAGACCCTTTGCAATCTTCAGTGAGAGAGCCTCTACAATCTTTAGTGTGAAACCCTCTGCAATATTCAGTGGAGGACCCTCTGCAATCTTCAGTGGGAGACCATCTTCAATCTTCAGTGGGAGACCCTCTTCAATCTTCAGTGGGAGACCCTCTCCCATCTTCAGTGGGAGTCCCTCTGCAACTTTCAGTGGAAGACCCTCTGCAATCTTCAGTGGGAGACCATCTTCAATCTTCAGTGGGAGACCCTCTTCAATCTTCAGTGGGAGACCCTCTCCCATCTTCAGTGGGAGACCCTCTGCAATTTTCACTAGAAGACCATCTGCAATCTTCCGTGGGAGACCCTCTCTAATTTTCCGTGGGAAACCCTCGGGAATCTTCAATGGGAAACCCCTGCAATCTTCATTTGGAGACCATCTGCAATCTTACATGGGGGAACCTCTGCAATCTTTAATGAGATACCTTATGTTATCTGATTTAAGAATGAGCTCAATATTGGGCAATGTTATCGCAGTGTGCGCCAAAATGCCTTAACCAGTAGATCAGAATTTGGTCACTCATTAAATTTTTGTTTTTTACTGTAGCACATACATGTTCCAGGATTGTATGGGAGTCAAAATTTACGCTGTACTGCTGTAAAAGATTTTGACTTAACAAAATACAACAATGCTGAACCCTGTCTCCACAAGATCTTTCAACACACGAAAAAAATAACTTTAAAATTTATTCGCTCAGCTAGGAAGCAAATCTCATATTTATCGCTTATTTTGGTGTCTATAAAAATTCTGTAGAGCCCCTCCCCCCCATAAGGTTTATAATGAATTACATATTTCAGTTACCCATGAAACCTCCGATGTTAATTTAGGGCGTGACTCTGAGTGCTTGTTTTTTACACATTTTTGTACCCTGTGAGTGTTCGTGCACTTTGAGTGATTGTGCTTATTTAGTGTTGTACTCTGTGGGATATCCTATACATCATCAGTTTTTTACCCTTTCCAATCTTCGGCACAAGACTCTATGCTATGCCGTGACTGAAAATGTGTGTGTTTGTCCTCTTGATTGTTTATAGTCTGTGAATGGTTTTACTCTATGAGTGTTTGTGTTCTTTGAATGATTTTAGTGTGAATGCCTTTATTATGTGATTGGTTGTGTCATTTTAGTTTTTAAATTTTTATTGGACTCTGTACGTCTTGTACTCTGAGTGTTTTATATTCCGTGAGTGCTTCTATTAGAAAGCTTTTTTTACTCTGGAAGTTTATGCATTTTGTCTGTTTGTATTTTGTTTGAGTTCTTTATTTGTTTGTTTCTGACCATTTTGTTTGTTATTGTTTGTGATCTTCGATTGTTATCCTTGCTAAGGCTTGATTATAATATCATTTATTCTCTTTCCTTACTAAAGCATCTACTTCTCTTTAAAATATAACTTCCCATTTGTTTGTTCATTTTGAATTCCACCGAGACATTTTTGAGTGGGGGAAGGCAATTCAAAATCTTTGATTTTAACGCCCAGCCACCTTCCCTCGTTGCCGTCGGCACATCCTTTTGCCATTTCAGCGAAACCATTCAATTACTTTTTTTCTTGTGAATCTTTATCGTTTCTGCCCAGATCTAATTCTCCATATTTCGTCGTATCGAGCCACTAATAGAACAAAAAAATCTATATCCCTCAAGCTGGCCAAAGATGCCCACTTCGTTATTCAAGCCACATCTCAGAATTGAGTGAGTTTGTACTAAATGAAGCTCTCCTTTTATAAGCCTCTCTCCTCAGTCGCTTCAAACAGGTTCGCAAATAAAATGCTGGAATTAGGGGAAGTAAACATTGACGTCATATCTATAGTAAGGAACAGTAAGGTTATCCAATATAGATCCCTTTCCCTAATTGAACCCCCATTGTGGTGATAAATTTGAGGGGAAGGTTCGACAGAAAAACAAATTAATGCGCGAGCGCAGGAATTCACAAAGGCACGTATACAGGGTGATGCACAAGTTTCGATACATTGTCTAATGAGTAAATCATAATTAAATAAGTATTTTTTTTTAATTTAAAGCGAAGACCCTCGGGGGTAGCTCCACCCCGATATTTCTACGGAGAGATCTGTAAAGAGAACGGTGAATAGAGAGGAATCAAAATGTGAGGAACGGAAATGCATGCAATCCAGATGTCAACTGCATCTTACCCTCCTTAGCACGCGTAAAATAAGTGAATATTTATATTTGTAACCCTGACTCTAACCTAACTTAACTTAACCCTAAACATAAGCTAACCTAATCTAATCTAACGTAACTTTATCTAACCTACCGTAATTAACCATATCTAACTTAACCTAACCCTAACCTAATCTAACCTAACCTGATCTCATCTAACCTAACGTGAAAAATTTAAAACTAACCTGATCTAATCTAACCTAAATTAACCTAATCTCACCCTTACCTAACCTAATTTAACCTAACCTAACTTAACCCTTACCTAAGCTCGCCCTACCTCGCACCATGACTGTAAATAATCAATGCCAGAAAATAAGGAAATAAACTGACCTTTTTCCTTCGAACTAATTTCTTTTATATTAATAAAATTTATTTTAAACTTTTATATATAATCTTATAGTTGTAAAAAGGTCAATGAAATATAAAGGAAAAAATGAAAGCTAGGACTAGGAAGCGGAATATGTCCAGTTAGAACATTTACCACTTCATTATCAGACAATTTCTAGTATAGAGCACAATAATTGAATTACTAAGAAATACCAAATTAAAATGTACAGTTGGCATTTATTAGTAATTAAATTTCCATAGGATTTGGCTAATGTTGAATATAGTAAATGTTCAAATCTCTTAGGACGCAATTGTTCCGTTCTCTGATCCTGGCTTAAATTTTACTGCACAGTTGACGTTTTCAAAAGGGTATCCCCTTATCTTCAAGCAGAGGAGAGGATTTTTCTTAACTAAATAATCTACAAAAGAAATAACCATTTTCTAAAAACATGTGAGGGTATTTATTAATAAAATACATTTACTAGATGCTGTTAGGGGTATTTAATATTCCTTTAGGAATCATTTAAATTTTAAATACTATCTTAAGTGCATCAGTAAAGTTTCGTAACAGTGGTTCCTTCCCCGCCCCATTTTCATAGGTAAGTAAAATGGATATTGTCCATTAATGGAGAAGATGAAAGGTATGACCACCGGGTCAAGAAAAATACTTAAATTGTATAATTTGAAGGCGAGTCCATTAATACTTGGATAACAATGGCTAATCAATTGCAGAATACAAAATAACCATGTAAAAAAAGGTATTGGTCTAATGGATTAAGCCTACCATTCTTCTAGGCCACGGGACCTCAATGTGTGGCCCCCTAACTACAAGCTCTAAATTGGCTGTAAATAATGAGTAAGACTGATTCTTAATCTACAATAAGTGTGGTAATTTAAAAAGGTTGGGAACCTCTGTTCTTGTCTAAATCGGTACTAGTTTGGGAATGAAAATTTTCACTAAGAAGTTTCGCGCCATCTTTCACTACTAATCGGGTCTATAGAGGCGTGAATAAAAGTAGAGAGACAAAAAATAGTGATACAGTTAGAGGGATGTTTAGAATAAATGGCTAAAGATTTGCTTTCGTGAAATATCCCAATTAAAGACTGGGATGATCCAATTTGAGACATCAACCATAAAAAAACTTCCTTAAAACTCACATAACATTTGCATGATAAACTCTGACGTCATATTAGAGAGTTATTTTAAGAAAATAAGAGACAATGGTTTAACCAACGAAGGCATCAGCGAGAAAACATTGAGATGAAACATTAAATAAAGGAAAAAGTGTGAATATAAAACAAAAATAAAGAAAAAGATACAAAGACTGCATTAATAGAGGCCCCGGATCTTTTCTCTAATTATGGAGCAATTTCCTCTCCTCGACCAGATGGCTGAACGGCCGGTTTACTCGAGTTATTAGGCAGAGTCAGCTTTATTGATATGATATCCTTTGATTTTTTAGAAGCATAAATATTGTTTTCACCCTTAAAAAATGATAATGTAGGAACTTGCTAGAGAAAAAACAATGTCTGGAGGGTTTTACCAGTGCAATGGGTTTTCAGAGGGATTTGCAGGGAAACATGCGAGTGTTTCATGTATGCAGTTCCTGATAGATCGGCTAAAACATTATTATCTAGAATTAATCCTTATCAGAGCTGCGGTATAAACGTTTGACTGTTAACCACTCGCAGAACTTGAAAGACCCAGAAACAGGTACCCACACAAACCAAATAGAGTCGCTTTGGGCCAAGGCGAAAAGGAGGAATAAAAAAAAATGTAGAACCGTTCGTTCTCTGATCGAGTCCTTTATGTGCGAGTTCTTATGAAGACAACGAAATAACAGAAAAGATTTAGTTGCTCAAATTTACAAAGTCATTGTAAAGTTTATATCTATTAAATATTTTTTACTTTGCTTATCTTTTATTTTTTTTAGTTTCCTCTTATTAGCCCCCCAAACCCCCCCAGATACTTATAACATAGGAATAATCCCATCTCTCGATTCCAACGCATGAGAAAGACAGTTCAGCCTCCTCAGATGGCCGTTCAGCCATCTGGCTTAAGAGACGAAATTGCGCCATAATAAGAGAAAAGATCCAAGGCCCCAAAGAATATGTAGAGTGGGAAGGCGTATTCTAACCTTATTGAGACGACACGATTCCACAAATACACAAGCGCTTCTCTCCCCTCCCCTCGCCTACCGCCCATCAAGGGGGAAGATGTCCTCGTTTCTCTCACTTCTTAGTTTTAAATAGTAGTAATAATAATAAATTTGCGGACCACCATACGGGTATGAATGCACTTTGAGTGAGCAATAAATTCTACTATCGTTTTAATTGTCACTTTTAACCCAATTTTTTATGTATGAAATTGGAATTATGACAATTTTAAGTACCAATTTAAAATGCCGAGTTAGGGTTCAAATTTACTACCGATTTAAAATAACAAATTAAAAGTGACTTAAGAGATCAACTTATGATGCAATTATTAAATGACGATTTATAATATCAACTTGAATTCTAATTTAAATATAGATACCGATTTATAACATGAACTTAAAATGACAATTTAAAATACCTACTTAAAATCTTAAGCTACCAGTTTTTAATACCTACTTATAATATCGATTAAAAGTATTAATATAAAATAAAAGTATCAATTTAAAATTCAAATTTGAGATACGAATTCAAAATACAGATTTGATATACCGATTTAAAATACCATTTTTAACCAATTTAGCCAAAACTGAGAAGGGCTTTAGCCCCCAGCCCCACCCCATCCCCTTCCTGATCCCTTGCAATCTTTCAATGTCCGTTACCTCTGTTATAACATTCAGCCCTCTTCAGTTAGCTTCTCTGTCTCTACTCCAGTCACTCACAAGTACTTGAATTATGTACCTACCTTCCAAACCTTATTACCTCCACTAACTTCAGCACTTTATATACGGACCTGTATTCAAATATATATGGTAGAGATGCAATCGTTGTTATTTGTTTTATCTTGTACAAATACACGGCTACAGTATTCTCGTCTTCGAATTGGGCGCACTCGTGGAACGCCCCGCCATTTGATGGAGCGCTCGCCTGCACCATATGCGACGACTGCGTTGTCCCCCAGACTGTTCGGGCACATTCATGTTGAATGTCCCATTCTGGGTGATGTTCGCGCACGTTACCTGTCATGGTAGCGAGACGAGCGTGATCGCTACCGCTCGTTCCTTGTACTCGAACGGGTTCGTGTGCACAGACTATCTGACGCTGGAACGGAGCATGCGTCAGTCTTCTTCTTACTTATGTTGTTTCTTTGTTTGTTTGTTTTTTATGCTTTGTATTTTAAAATAGCGTAGCACTAGGCAAAAATTGAAATTGCGGCGCCTTGTCCCCTTTCTGGCACTCACCAGAGAGGCGTCTTAAAAAATATTACTAAACAAAATGATCCCAATCCAGCCTAAAAATAAAAGCGATAATATAGCGAATTGTAGATGCCTTTATTAAACTATGTGACGTATAACGCGCAAGAATGCCTTAAAAGATCAAATATCGTGTTTCATACCTTCTCAACATCCACTTAATAAATAACCCCTTAAAAGATCTGTAAAAAAGACCCGTTTGCCATCTTCCTTCGCACTTCATAAGAGACATCCCTCCAAATCTACGACTCTCGCTGAAAAGCTATTTTAGACCTGCTTTGATTTGGCGATTTTCACCCTAACAAACACTCTATTATGGAGGGGGGACACTAAAAAAACCCTGTTGGGACATTGAATTATTATATTTGCAACTGGATATTTAATTAATGTTCAGCTCGACCGTGCTAAACTTGAGTCTCGTCTCAACAATAAAAACACTCATCCAAAAGAAGGTTAGACAGATATTACCATCAAATTTATTGTATGCAGGAGCGAAAGTGCCTGTCAAGGTATGGTGAAGAATGAAAAATGAGATGCTAAAAAAGAAAAATGAATGACTCAATTTCCTTAAAATAAAGAGGATTCTATGGGTGATCTATGGTTAATTATTACTCAATTACGGCAGAATGAGATGAAAAAACAAACTTTACCGCGGAAAAGTTTAGTGACTTCCTATAATATCAAGTAATACTTACACAATGGAAATGGTTACCTATATATTGGTTAGAAGAGTCTCTAACAGATAGTAAGGTTAGAGATATAAACCACAATTCACGCTTTATTCGAAAATTCTGAATATTGAAAATGACCGATAAAAAGAAACCGAATCAAAATACAAGGGACAAAGGTAGAAAGCCTTAGTTCTCAAAACACTAGGACTTGGTTTAAGTACTTATCGATTCTTATTTTTTATATTTTACTATCTATTTTTATTTATATAGTAGCTGACCTCTCCGCCGATACACGGGTGAAAGTTTCCGTAGATTTGAAATGTACAGATGAGTATTTCTTTCAGCAAACACCCATGAACTAAGGCTTTCTACCTTTGTCCCTTGTATTTTGATTCGGTTTCTTTTTATCGGTCATTTTCAATATTCAGAATTTTCGAATAAAGCGTGAATTGTGGTTTATATCTCTAACCTTACTATCTGTTAGAGACTCTTCTAACCAATATATAGGTGGAGTAATATAAATCGTTATTTAAAGTCATTTTAAATTTGTACCATAAGTTGAAATTTGTAATTGGTTTTAAGTCAGTTTTTTAAAATTGTATTTTAAATTTATATCTGAACTTGGAATTTTAAATTTATATTTTAAGTTACTATTTTAAATTGGCATGTATGTCATTATTTTAAGATGGTGTTTTAATTTATTATTCCAAATCGACAGTAAATTTTAACTCGAACTCGGTTTTAAATTGGTACTTAAAATTTTCATAATTTGGTTCAAAATTTTGGTTCAAAAGTGACAGTTAAAACGATTGCGGATTTTATTGCTTCATCGACGGGCGTTTACACCTGTGTGGTTCATGGACAAGTTGAACAAAAAAGTAAAAACATTATGAACGTATTACCCATAATTAGTATCGCCAAAGTTATTATTATTTTCATTAAGAACGCAAACCAACCAAGGAGAGATCTGTAAAAAGTGAAGATGGAGGAAGTGAAAATGTGTGTAAAAGAGAGCCCTACATCCCCCTTAGGGCTTTGAGCACGGGAGGGTTGGCAATAACCCAGATGTCAGCTGCAGCATGCAAGGGAGTGAGAGGCGTTTGTTTATTTGTTGGTTTGTATGGTCCAGACCAGGTTAGAATACGCCTTCCCACTCTATTGTTTGGGGTTTGCGGTCTTTATTAATGTAGTCTTTGTCTTTTTTTTCTTTATCCTTGTTCTATGTTCATACTTTTCCTTTATTTGATGTTTCCTTTCAATGTTTTCTCACTTATGCCTTCGTTGGTTAAACCAATGTCTCATATTTTCTTAAAATAACTCTCTAATATGACGTTAGAGCTATCATTCAAATGGTATGCGAGTTTATGGCATTATTTTATGGCCGATGGTTCAAATTGGATCATCACGAAAACAAATCTTGAGCCAATTATTCTGAATATTTCAGTACTGTACATAATGTCGGTCCATAGACTAAGCCATTACAGGTTTTTGATAAAACAAAGCCAGGCTTGGCCGACGTATACAGAGTTGCATTAGGGCCGCTCGAGAACAGTATGAGCTTTTACGTCGTATTTAATTAAATTTTATATATGTATAAAGTCTTTTGGAGCATAGATAGATAGATAGATATCGATATATATTATATACATACACCCTTGGCCAAAAGTACGAGTATAAAGCACCATCATTAAATATTTAACATATTTAATCAGACATTTAGAATTTATCCTAATATTATTATTATAATAATGTATTTTGCTAATATGTTTGAATTACTTTGTATTTTACTAAATTTTACTAAATAGTGTGTAGTTAGATGCATGGTATGTTTTCTAAAATCGGAATTAAAGCAATATTTCATATGTTTCAGCTTAAATTAATACCTTATGTGTAGTCAATATCGTTTTAAACAAGTAATATGACTAAAACGAAAAAAAAACAACTGAAACACAGAGACCCCAAATCTAACTTCTCCATAACCAATGGTTATCACAAGTAGAAATTGCTAAAACAAATAGTATGTTCAAGATATGTTGTCCAAACCATTATAAAACGACATTAAGAGACCAAAAGCTTTGTATCGAGGAAGAGAATTGGTAGAAAACGTCTTCAACACCTAAAGAAGAGAACAAAGAGCTACCATACGGGCTTCAGTACAGAATCGTCCTAAACTTCAGCGGAAATTGCTTGAGTTCAATAAAGCTTCAAGATAAAAAATTTCACCCGAAACAGTTAGAAGGAGACTTAATGAGTATAAATATATGAAGTTGAGAATTATGTGGGTTAAGTTGAGATTTTAAATGGGGAAACTATGAGTGATTGTAGTGAATGAACCCTTCATGATAGAAATGAAGTTAATAAAGAGTGGTACTAGATTGACTTGAGACAAGTACTGGATGGAATTGGAAATTGGTATCGATTGTTGCTTCTGGGAGAGGTGAATGGATGAATAGGGGTCAGAATCATAGAGGGAATAACTGAGGGCATTTATTTAGTACACCCATAGAGAATAAACATGGAGAGATTGTGGTAGGGCAATGCTTTTTGGCGTTCCTAACAAAAGAAAAAAGGCAATGCCTTTTGCCTTTTTCAAGAGAGAAAAAGGCAATGTCTTTTGTCGTTTCCAACAAGAAAACAGTCTTCCATAAGTACTAACTAGAACCAAACCTACTATGTCATCTTTGTTCGTATTATGACTACAAATTCCCACATAAGTAAGAACTAGACTCAAATCAACGAGGGAATCTTGGTTCGTATTATAGAGCACAGTCTCCCATAAGTGCAAACTAGACCCAAAGTAATGAAGACACCTTGGCGAGAAAGATCTTGAAATGAATATCATAAAGTGATGAAGTTAAGAGAAAGAAAAAGATTTTTAGTTGAGGAATTCTAAGAGGAAATTTCTTGGTGCACCAAGATTCAAAAAGTATACAAGTGAAAGCATAGAAAGGACTTGCAAACGACAAATAACCAACGAGTGTACTTTTACTTATTCAGTAAAGAGAAGTGTAACAGAAAGATAAAAAAACAGACAGCCCAGAATCCGCAAAATAATTAAAACAAAGACTACAATAAAAAAACAGTCAAAACTGGGACAAACTGACACCTCCAAGAAAGAGTTCGTATTAAGAGCAGAGGCACACATGTACGAACTGTGCTGCCCTTGTGGGAAATACAAAGAGACAAACAGCCAAAAAGAGATAGAGACAAGTATGCAGAAAAGGAGACCTTTATTTTGTCGAAACTTATCACTAAATAAGAATGTAAAATACCGCCTATTTAACTTCTAATACCAGAAAAAGACCCAAGTTCATATCCGTCTTAAAGTTCGGAGGAAAGTTCGAAGGAACTTGCCAATTACGGCGAAAGAAATTGTTGGATTACACCAAAAATGTGTGAAAAACTTTTATTTTCCTCTTGTCCTTTTACGGGGGGGGGGGAGCATTACACGCGCCAATCAAGTATGTGAAAGCAAATGAGAGAGAGAGAGAGAGAGAGAGAGAGAGAGAGAGAGAGAGAGAGGAAGGAGGGAGGGAGGGAGGGATAGAGAGAGACAACGTAAAAAAGCATTATTGAAGTAGATACTTAGTTTAGAAACCAACTACTGAATGTTGTGTGTGAATTATCTCCCGATCATTTATAACGGCAACTTTTCTTGCAATTTCACATTGATAAAAAACCCTAAAATCATTTTAGCAGATTTCACGTTAAAGTTTCTCTTTTCTTTCCCGTTGTTTTTTTTTTTACTCTAAAAACATTGTACCAGATTATGACACCTGCAGGAAAACAAATTGACGCAAAGAAAGATTTACCAGGAGTGTAATACTGGTTATAACCTGGTAAGCAATACCCAGTATAACCAGTGTGCAAAACCAGGTGTGCAATAGCTGGTATAACCATTGAGCAACATTATTTAATAGCAGGTGTCAATATTTGTGATAAACAGGTGTGTAATACCCGTCATAATCGGGTGTTCATTACCCGTTATAACCAGCTATGCAATAAACATTACAACCAGGCATGCAATACTGGTTATACCTAGGTATGCAATACTTACTAAACTAGGTGTACAATACTCACTATACTAGGTGTACAATACTAGTTATAACAAACAGTTGGACAATACTTGTTATAACAAGTGTGCAATATTCGCTATACTAGGTATGCAATACTCGCTATATCAGGTGTGTATTCCTCGCTACACCAGGTGTGCACTTCTCGCTACACTGGGTGTACAATACTTGCCATATTAGGTGCGCAATACTTGTTATAATAGGTGTGCAATACTCGCTATAACAGGTTGGCAATACTCGCTATACCAGGTGTGCAATACTTGCTACACTAGGTAGGCAATACTCGCAATAACAAGTGTGCAATACTCGCTATACCAGGTGTGCAATACTTGCTACACTAAGTGTGCAATACTCACTAAACCAGGTGTATAATACTCACTATAATAGGTGTGCAATACTCGTTATACCAGGTGGGCAATACACACTATATCAGGTGTGCAATACCCGTTATATCCAGTTGTGAAAGAGCCGTCTGAACCTTGCCCCAACTAATGGCAAACAGCTACTTGCTGTCCTTTATATTATCGCGCGCGGAGAGCGACCTCCTTCACCGCCTCTTATATTGGATCTGTACCGCGACTTATAGTAAAAAAACTCATCCCTAAAATCAATATTAAAAACTGGCTCCTGCTCAATTCTTTTGCATGGCACCGTCCTGAGAAAATAAGGAAAAAGAATCGTGAGGTACTCGAAAAAATCAAGGAGGATGTTTCAGACAACCTGTCCACACCCGATACAACACATATACATACCAGTTCAGCTGTACTGGGAACGCATCATCCGAACCAAGTCCAAAATGTTCCCGGAAAATGAAAATTAACAAAAGACAAACATTGAATCTCAATTCTAGCCCCCAAAAGAATTAAACTCTTACAACCCTTCTGGTTATTACAGAAGCAACAGAAGTGTACCCCCCCTCACATTTGCACGACATGACCTTTGTGAATAATGAAGCAAAAGAAAAGGACAATGGTTTGAAGCAGCGTTATGGACTACATCGCCGGTGAACTAGCTTAAAAAAAATCGAAGATCTTCCACCAAACTCTAAAGATACTAATTTTTTTTTTAAATTACAGCAAAAATATGGGATCTTTTTCGGCCCAGGACTAGCAGCAAATTGGGCGTTTGTGGCTATCGTCAAGTCAGGTTAGGACAGCGACACTGCAAAGTGGAGATATTGTGTAAACTTTCATTAGCATCTTTCCGTTGCCGTTGGCGCTGTAATAAGCGTGAATGCAATTTCAGTGTTGGATTGCAAAGAAAAGACGCTTGGTTAGAAGAATCCAAATTACCTTTTCAGACAATCGTTTATTTCATTCACGCATGGCAAAAATGATTAACAAGTATTGTTTTGTTGGTTTTAAAGAGCTTAAAATGTCAACAGAAGCCATAACTGATTAAAAAAACTTTCTGCGAAAAGTTTATACCAGTTCCTTGCTCCCACACCTAACTTAACCTAACCTCGCGATAGCCTAGAACGCCTAATTCGCCGCCGGGTCTGTCCAAAAATATGTACTTTAAGTAGGAATAATAAATTAATGACTTTCACCCTAAATCTTATACCAAATTAAAAATGGTAATAATATCTCCTTTAAAATCGAATTTGATTCAAATATTTGGAACAATAAATAAAGTTGAAAAACATGAAATGGCAACTCTCAATTCATACAAGATTCAATGTTTCTCCATTTAACCTTATTCGTTTCTTAAAACATTAGGTTGTTAAAAAATGAATGTCTTAAGACTTTAACTTCTCCTTCCTTCAAATTAATTAGGTTGAGAAGTTCTTCGTCAATTCTGGATATTCAGCGAGAATTGAGAAAGAAAAATTGCTCCTTCTCACCACTTATATTTTATACTATTTAATGCTCATAGTGTTTTATAGTGATTTCGGCCAAATTATCAAATACACATCCAAACCATATTATTAAATGTAATGAGTTACAAACATTAATTTCGGTGCTAATAACTTTTAATTAACATTTAGGAGATTTTAGCTTATTTTTTGTTTTTCTACTATAACATAAACCTTATTTAATCTTATTTTCTCCTTTTGCATTTTCCATTGACAAGTTGCTTTCCCTCCCAGTGTCTCCGGGTTGGTTCTCATTGGATATTTCCATTAAGGCGGCGAAACAGCATCTTTAACTCACTAACAGACTTCAGTTTTCGTGAGTTAAAGATGGCTTTGGCCAACCCATTATCGGTAATACTTCAGATTCGAGGCGCACGGTAGATGGCGCTGTTAGTCGGCTACAATTTTGGGCTACAGCATATCTCTTATGACGTCAGATGGTAGCGTCAGATGTGACTATCACTGCGTTATATTTTTTTGTTGTTTTGGGGATTGGTAACTTTTAGTCTATTATTTACTAAATATCTGCGCTTTGCTCGTTTATAGTTTTTTCTAAGTTAGGTAAGGTTTCTTGATGTCTTTTACTGTTTTTTGTTTTGTTTCCGTATTTTTTGTTTATGCGAACGATAACAGCTTCTTACTGGCAACATCGTAGCTTATAAATAGGACCCGTTTTGCAAATGTTTTTCTCTTGTTATTGTGTTTTTATGCTCTCCATGTGCTTCTTCGTTATTCGAATTCGGCTTTACTTTGTATAATCGCGAAAAACTTTTAGATTATTTAGAGGCGCATAAACTAATCAGGAAACCTATAAAAGTAAGAATTGTTTGTTATTAGGTTAGGTTTTTCTGCCAGTAAAAAGCTGTGGGGAGAAAAAACCCCCAGTTAATTCAAGGGGACTGCTCGTTGGGGAGATATCACTGCAGGCAACCACCCTGCGATGATCCTGAGTTTCAATCAATTGGAGGGGGGGGGGGGTCTGGGGGGCGCAGCCCCCCAGTATATACTCGTATACAACAAATATTAAGCCGATATTGTTCACATCTGACGCTACCGTCTGACGTCATAAGAGATATGCTGTGGCCCAAAATTGCAGCCGACTAACAGCGCCATCTACCGTGCGCCCCGAATCTGAAGTGTTACCCCATTATCCATGGTTTGGGGATGTAGAGGACCACAGCGATATATAAGCCATAGTTGCATTTTTTATTTATCTTATTCCATTTTTTAAAACTTTATTATAAGAAACTAATGGTTGCATCTGATGCTTTCATAAATACTTTATGCTGTGATTATAATTTATCCGACACCTCCATCCGATACTCATTACCCAACGATAAATTATGTCGTTGAATTGTACCGTTAAAAACGTTGGTTCCATTTGTGAATATAATGACTGATTCATCCCACGAAGCGATAGCCAAGGAATATAAGGAAATTGGTAAAAATAATAACTAAAGAATAAAAATGAAATCGGACATTAGTCTGACAGCGATTAAATCACGCGATAATTAAGTTTAAATTCCTTTATTCAAGTCCTTTTATTCTTTGTACTAATTTGTTCTTGGCGGTTTGCATCTCGGTTTAGAAGATCGATTGATTTGCTGTTCAAATCCTATATTTCCATGATCTGTATATTTAAGGTTCTTTTTCTGTTCGCCTCTCCACCCTTTTTCTATCATTTTTCCTTTCATTCTTCGTTATCTGTACATAAAATCAACTCGGGTTGAAAAACAGCATTAAAACTTTCTCAAAAATCTTTTTCCCCCAAATCTGTAATTAAAATTTTAATAAAATTCACGATTAGATCATCAAAAAAATCAATCACCTAAGATGGCACTGAAACAGTTATTTAGGGGTGTTTGCTTGTTTGTAATTTAAAAAGAAATTACTCGACATTAGTAAAAATTATGTACCTTGAAATAAACAACGTATGCTGACCAAAAGACGCGTGCTCTCACTTATTCTGATTTAAGAACGTACGACCTTCAAAACTTTCGGTTTCAAAGTTCGTTAGAATCGGCCGAATAGTTATGATGTTATTGCCAAAAAAAGCATTTCCGCGCTAACCTTGGGGAAAACTTGGCAATTATACCATTCGAAAGAGATGGTAAAACAACATGAGGGTTTCAAATTTCGTTAGAATGGGCCAAATAGTTATTATGCTATTACCAAAACAAAATAATTCCCGGGCTATCATTGGGATGACTTTGGCAATTATATCATTCGAAAGAGAATGTAATACAACATAAGGGTATCAAATTTCGTTAGAATCGGCGGAAGAGTTACAATGTTATTACAAAAACAAAAAAAAAGCAAAACGGGACCGACTGACATAGGGAAATGTAGAGTTGCACGCGACTAAAAAAAATAAAGAATGAATTTATAAAACAAATCCGTTTGCAGAACCAATTATATAAAAAGAATGTATGGTTGTATAAGTCACGTCTCGTGTGAATGGCTCCGTTAGATTCACTGTACATAAAAGTAAGGCGCAAGCGAATTTGTGGTGGCGAGGCAGGGCGTTTTGGTGCGCCGCTAACACATGTTTACGTAGAAACCGACGGTGCCATTCACACAGGACGTGACTTTTGGTGCAGCTAAGATGGGAATGAGATATGTTGGAGGCGTGAGTGGTGGCGGTTTCGTGTTTTGGGGCCTTAAGCCTTCAGCCACAGGTTTGCCACAGAGCACTGTGAGTCGTGGCTCACCATTGATGGGCAATGTTTCCAGTGACTCTGCAGAGGCGATGACTGTATTTATGATAAAGGATGAAACAGACTTGCTAATTCTTCCTCTTTTTTTAGGACGTTTAACGCCCTCTTTCGTCCTTTATTGGGTTTAAATGTGCGTGGAAAAGATAGTGGGAGATTTAAAAGAGGTGCAAAACATGACCCGAGGGAGAGCACCACTTTCTCTTGGAACACTGAAGTCGGGGGACGTGCCGCTGATACTCTAGGTATTGCTCCTGCTATAGCCCCCTATAGCCCCCCCTCCAATGCAGGGGGAGGCGGTTAGGGAGAGAGGATGCATGTGAAAGTTGGGTCCTCGTCAATCATCTTCCCTAGACGATGGAGCGTGATTTCTTCCTTTTCTTGCTTTTACTTTGTTTCTTGTTGTTTTTCTTCGCTTAGATTTTGTTTTAGTTTTCTTGAGTGTTTTGGTTTAATATTTTTATTGATTTGGTTTGACTTTACTCTAGCCTAATATTAGGCTGATGAGTAATTTAGGTGACCTTTGTCCTTGGAGTCAGTTGGCAGGTGGGTGCTATAAAAAAGAAACAATCATCATGGATCGAGGAAACAGAAAATTAGAGGAAATTCTGCCATTCAGTTTTCATTGGCTTAAACTCCTACGATTATATTCTTCGTCGAAACTCGACGTATATTCGCCACTTGTAGCAAATTTAAAAGTATTCTCGCTAAATTTGGAGTATTCAGTCACCAACTTCAAGGAAATATAATGACGCCATTTCTAGCTCCGCCCATTTGGGGTGGAACTAGAAATAGAGTCGTAATAAAAAATACCCAGTCATCTGCCTAAAGAAAGTTTAGTAACTTCATTTTGGGTTCAAAGGTAGTCATTAGCCCAAAGGGACGGGACTGCCCCACTAGACCTACTCCCAGGAAATAGAGTGATTATAAAATACCCAGTCAACCTAAATATCGCATAATAGAATAGCTTCTGCAAGAAGATTCGAGGCCATTCGAGAGTAGAGCTGTTTCCCGCTTACCGCCCCCCAACCCCGGAGAGAGCCTCGGACATAAATAGCCCTCGACTCCCATGAAGAGACAGAGTTGAGAAGTCTCGCCGGACCACAGAAGTTTCCCCATAGTTCCAAGTCAGGTGCTAACAACAAGGCAAAGTGACAGCTGAACTATTTTGGGTATTAGGAATTAGCCCCAGCCAGTGAGGTAATTCCACTTAACGATCGCCACCGAGTGATTTTTCCGGCTTCTCTCGTCAACTACTGTCGAAGCCCTCCTTCGTTCGCCCCTTAGAGAACCGTCATCACTTCAAGTTCCCGCTCAGAAGTTCCGAGCGGCCTCACCCCACGTGCAGAAGACATCCGTAAGCCAACCCCCCTGCCCCCTTCAGTAACCCAATTGAGTTAATTCCCCCCCCCATTTAAATAGTCTCCTCCTGTAATACCTTAAGTTCTAACTTCATAGTCTGCTTTATAACTACAATCCCCCTCTTCGTTACTGATGTGATTTTGTCCGTTAATTCTCTGAGGTAATTTTATCCATCAATTTTCTCATTATTTTTATGTAAATAAAATTATATTTTTGTACCTGCCTCTTTAAATAACCTTGAGCTTTGCCATTGCCCATTTGTGACCTGACCTCGTTGCACTCTCCTATCGCATTTCAGCCCATCTAAACTAGCGGTGTTGCACCCCTTCGTCGGTTCACCTGTAAGTTATTGGTCCCTCCCCCATAGATATAATATGGTATTGATGTAATATAATGTCATACCACGACACGGAACATTGAAAAACACATATGGAGCATCGCTAAGAGGTATTAAAATTAAACGGAGCTGTAGCCAGCTACAGATTAGCGACCACTAATTTCTGTAGGTCTAAGGTACGGAATAGCGAACTCACTTTTATTAAAAAAATATTATAATAAAGAAAACATATTGAATGAGGAAAATATTTTTTTAAATGGAATTATATTCCTAATTAAGCAAAGAAATACTATTAAACGTAAATATTAAACATACGTCTCCGAGGCTATAAAAATTCCATGATTTCGAAATGGAGACATTTCATTTGCATCGACGCAAACATTTCATTTGTGATTTATGCTTTATTTGTGATTTATGCTTGGACCAATAAATCTTAATAGTTTGTGGATGCACCCAAGTTCAGTTGGGTTAGGTTGATTAGTGACCTAACCAATTTTAAACTTTTAATAATCCTAGTTAAGTAACAAAGATTTACGACTTTAAGTTTCCAGGTAGGGATGATACCCCTAAGTTGCCAGGTAAATATTAGCTACTCTAAAGTCATAGATTTTAGGCGTTAATCTTTACAAATTCCGAATAAATCGTGAATAACGAGTGCAGACTGTTTCCCTAATCCTTTAAAAGGTCCTTTTTTTATAGTCTTTTTAAATATAAGAGCGTATTCGAACTCTCTTCTCCACGATGCTAGAAAGATTCAAGTTCACACTCTTGGCTACGCAAACTTGCCCCTAACATGTAAGAATTTGAGAAATGGGGGCAAATTTGGAATACATAGTCACTTATTTCAAGGAAATTTAATGAATCTATTCCTATCTCCTCCCTAAGGGGGCGGAGCACTGCATAAAAACAAGGAACATTCGAGAGCCTAACAATGTCTGTCAACCGCAAATGAATTCGAACCCTAAGGTAATTCTTTCGAAATTGGCGGGGCTCCGCCCCGATGCCACCCTTCCTTTAATGGTTACACCTACCGAAATTTGTAATCAACTAGTAGTATCACAGTTAGAAAGCCTAGCATTAGGTTCGAATTCATAGGTGATTGCCAGACGTCGTTAGGCGCTATATTGTTCATTGTTTTTATGCTGTGATTCTTAACTTCAGACCTATATGCCCAGCCTCAGAATAGAATGCTAAATAAATCAATCATATTTTCTTTAATATTGAGTAATATAAAATGTCAATATTATATTTCAATTCAGAAAAAAATTCCCCTCAAAATGATATATAAACCAATATAATGCTATGGTAATTTACAATGTGACTGTGTATTTCATATTTAAGGGTAATGAGACGCGATCTAACATAAAATAGCATCATGCGCATCTTTTTCTACCGAGACTCAGAAGCAAAATGGGTGGAGCTTATGAATACTTGCCAAACGTCGCCATTGTTGCCGAATAAGTAACAATCTCCTACCTGAAAAAAAAAATTAAAATTATGGTTAGAAATGTTAAATTTGTATAAATCTCAGATAAAAGAAATAATTGGCATATCAAGCAAAATAAAAAGAAAAAGTTTTAAAAATCAGCAACGTAGAAGACCAAAAATAAATTGCCTATGAGTCGATAGGTTTAAAAATAGGTAAGAGAAAATTAGAACATTGCCGTAAAGTTATTTGGACAACTCTTATGTATGGAAATAGGTAAGCAAACATGGAAATCTCCTCGAGTGGGCCATAAGGCCTTTGAGGTTTCCTACTCCTACTACATCAACATATGAAATTTCACAACAGCTGTCAACGATATTCTTAACATACTGAAATTTCACAACAGCTCGCAACGATATTCTATTTTACGATTAGCACAATTCGTACCATACTGTGACTACCTCGTACTTTTATCACCCATACTTATTTCACCACTTTAGTTAATAATAATATGCCTCGATGACCTTACTGGTTGAATATATATATATATATATATATATATATATATATATATATATATATATATATATATATATATATATATATATATATATATTCGTCAGGAGATATATTTATATTAGTTTATTCTTTATTCATTTTCCTTTATCATCTCCCCAATGGGCTTATCTCGTGCCCCCCCCCCCGACATTCGTGTGTATGCCAATGCATATAAACAAGTTCTTCGTTAATGAGGTCGTTAATTCCGCGCGTAATAATACCATTAGCCTATAGTATTGAGATAAAATAGTTATCTCGGGTGATAAATGAGGATTATCGGGTCTTACAGGGGTGGATAAAGATCGTAAAAAAGATCAATGGAGCAAGATTGAATTTTATCGACGCGCTGATTAGGGCCGCTAAAAAGAATGGAATGACTTGGAAGATTGCTCACGCAACCGGAAGAGAGGCGCCTGACAACCATCAGTCAAGGCATGAGCAATTAGTGAGCTTCTTCCTATCCGGAGTGATGGATGATGAAACCTAATCAGAAGAATATTCTAAATACTCGACTCTTCCTTTTCTTCTCCCTTAACAATACTTTTTTTACCTCACAACATAAAAAATATATATGGAGTATATATTCAAATTTATTTTCAAGTATAAACAATGTGAGTATTGTAAAATAAATTTTAATATATATTCCATATATTTTATCTTTCACCCATTCACTGATCATCTTTCACCCGTTCATCCGGATCCTCCTCACTCATCCATCAAAACATTATTCTGTAAATATCTTAAAATAATTTTTACAAAATTTTCAAATTCAATTTCTTACATACATTTATCAGTCATAATTCATCTTTTTTTACTCACTCTCCCTCACCATCTCTCATACATTCATTCATCCATCCATAAATCATTATTCATCCATTCAACCTCATTCATTCATACCTTTGTAGTACATCTTCAAATATTCATTGTTTTAAATTTATAACTTTTTTTATTTTTATTTTTTTCAAATTCACTTTTAGTGAATCATAGTTTTAACTTTTCATACATTTTAGATCTTCAACCATCTGTCATCCATCCATCACTCATTCACCATCCATAATAAATCCACAAATCACATAAAAATGTTTAGCTGGTGGCAATAACCTAGTAGATGTGCCACTCTAAACCAACCAATCAATCAATCAACCTGACAACATAAACATACCGATGTTCTATAATTTCTCTTCATGGTTATGGTTGTTCTATGTGCCAGGTATGTGCAATGCTTCAAAACAGGCTCATCTGTTAATAATAATTATAATAATGATAAGGATGATAATACTAATAACTAACAATAATTAAAAACATGATTCGTTCGCTAAATAGTACAGATAATCTCAACCTGCAAACATAGCGCTCAATCATACGTTTCATCCTTAAATCCTAATATATGTACAACCAGAGGAGTAAAAAAAATGAAAGCTTATTTAAAAGGTCATTTGTCCAATTAATCTCATTTGAAATTGCTGATTATGCCGCCGTCAAAAGTGCATTCCTTTTAGCCATTTTGAACTTAGAAGCAAAAAGATTTTCGCGATTTTCGCGCTTGGCTATTTTCACGGCCAGTTAGATTTTCATTCCTGCGTTTCCTTAGGAAATTGAAGACCCAGCTATTCCGGTGCAGAGCCCCATTTCCTCCCGGAGGGGCGGGAATGACTAATAAATTGGATAATCCTGAAAATTTCTCTCTAAATAGACGGAAAAGAAAAGCTGTCTTTTAATCGGAATCATTGATTAGGATTTCGTTTCGAGTTATGTGAATTTTGGATTGTAACCTACCAGTGATCGGAGTAGCGTTCCTTTGCCTATGTTCGAACGCCACCTATTTTTTACTTTCTCGAAGAGGTAAAAGATTTTATATTATTTTATTCCGTTTGTTATCTTTCTCTTTCTCTTTCTTCCTACTTTCTTAATTTATATATAATCGTTGTTTGGTCTTATAAAAGGACGAAATCGCTTCTCTATCATTCCTTCCTTATTTCCTATTAGTTCCGTCGATTTGGAGTTGGATAAAGAAAAAAATCATAGAAATCTGCAATAAGACTTATCCTATTTGTAATGGGGTACTTAATGACAATAATTTTGCACCTCTCTACCGGCCCGGATTTGGCCGCCATCTTGAAAGAGTGGCTGCCAAACACTGTTTTTCGTAAATATCTAGCTTATAACTCATTTTACAAGAAAATGTTTCAAGATATAAAATACTCAACATAAAATTCCTTACAGAAAGTGTCTTATGCAATTTTATAGTGCATTGTGCGATTTTGACGCTATAGGTGATAGAATGTTCACACCATTTTTTTTCATAGCCTATAATGGCAGATATAAGATAACATAACATAATTTCATAACAAAACACAATTTCACGGATGGAAAAAGCCACAAGGGCCTATCAAAGGTCATATCTCTACCATGCGTTCGTCAACCAGGACAAGAATCACATGAATGTCTGTTCAATGGTCATGCCACACCAGATCCTGGATCAAAACCTTTCTCACCACCTGATTGTAAGATAGTCTTTTTGAACATAATTCACATTCCTTCGGAGTAATTTATTCATTGAGACCGAATTTGTCTTGTTAATACAATTGAGCTGATTTTGCAGACAGAAAGTGACCACTGGCATGAAAATACCGGGTGTGCCAAAGTTCTGTTACCCTCTTTTTTTGTTTATTTTTCGAGCGGCTTAGGTGTGCGATAGAAAAAAGCATTGTGTACAAGTGTGTGCTGGGTGACCGTCCACAGAGTCGTGGATAGGATCAAGAACGGGGAAGACGACAAAGATCAACCTCGTTTGAGCAGACCTTAAGTTGTTTTCAACCGTTTGGCTGAGATAAAAAGCTTCGAAAGTGCTTCTAAGCTAAAAATTACAGCACTCGCAAAGAAGAACTTCGTTACCACGGTGTCCGGATCCGTCAAGGAAGAGGGCGGCAAGAGCTTGAGGTGCGTGGAAAGGCCTCTACTCACCGAATGTATGCGAGAACAACGTCAGGAGCGCTGCCGTTGCCTTCTCAAAGACGTGAAGCCTCATGGCAATCGAATTATAAATTTATTTCTGATAAAAAACCTTCACTGTCGATCCAGTCATCAACGTGAAGGACGACAGCGTGGTAAACTTCAGCTAAGACGTCTCCGAGGTTCATGACCAAACAGCGGCCTCCGTGATGACGCTAGCCGCCGTGGCTTCGAAGAGCGAGAAGATGTCTCCGGTGTGGTTCGTGGCCGGTTACAGGCTCACCGCGGCTGATTGCAGGCACAGCTTAGCCACTAAATTCCTGCTCTGCTGTGGGTGAGAAAAATGAGGAAGAGGGCGGACTACGCCTTTCGAGAGGGCGGTGCAACGGCCCACACGGCGAAGACCATGCAGGAGTAGTTGGAGTCGAACATGAACTTCTAGTCAAGTGAATTTTGGCCGTCGCAGTTGCCTGACCTCAATGCCCTCGGCTACAGCATATAGGCGCATGTCCAGGGTACGGCCTGGAAGGTCCGCCACAGCAACGTCAACGGGCTGAAGTCCTCCATCAACCGCGTGTGGGGCAGCATGATGAAGAACTCCGTTCGCTACCAGTGGACGGCTTTCAGGTTTCGCCCGTAGCGCGTGCTCGCCGTCGTGGGTGGCCACATTGATTAATATTACAATATAAACAGATATTTATATGTTAAAACAACAAAAACCTGTCTAACTGCATCAAAACCATCATTGTCTCTTATGTTGATAACGTTGTAACGAGTGTAACAGGACTTTTGCAATACCTGATAGGGTAGCATCTTTTGAAATTTTTCAAGGTGTAAGTGCCAGTTGCATGAGCGTTCTACTTAAACAACCTATCTGGCAAGTGTTACCATTTCGAAGCATTGCACCCAAAGTTTAGCAGTGTCACTCTTTCTCTTCATCATGTTTATGGTAACATTGAACTTACAGGGGACATTTTATAGTATTTCATTGAAAATCAGTAGAGTCATTTAACTGTAAAGTTGCTACAATTATTGAGTGTTCATCAGCAGAAAGATGTTTCATTCAGAATTATTGTAGCATGCATTAGTATATGTTTCCACAAATGCACTTGCATACATAACACTAAAAAGATCTTTTATTTCCCTTTTGTCGTGATGTAGCCAATTGCACTCACGATTGACGTCAGTAAGTGAAAACCACCCAGACGTACAACAACATTAATTAGTGGTGATTCATGACCACACTTTGCAACAGTGTGACGAGCCTTCATATACAAAGGTTTGTCAAATATTACAAAACAAATTTGTTGTTTCAGCTGTTTTGTATTTCTCCACAGCTTGGTTAAATATTGTATATGGTGTGATAATTACCAAGTGGAGCATTTGTGAATCAAAGGTATAAGGTGTAGGACACATCATATTGCAGGTCTGTAATGCAATTTTTCATATAACCGTTCCAACCTGGACAGTCAGTTTTGGGTCATTTTAAATACAGCCACTAGAGTTCATTTGTTGATACTGAGAAAGTGGGGGATATTGTTTTGGTAATTTTTATATCTCTAACTTTTAAACCCAACAGACCTTCTGTACTTTTACTCTCAAAGGCTCTGATGACAGCATGACCAAAGTCTCCAGCAATCGATCCATAGGGATCTTTTCTAATATTTTAAAAGATTAATCTAAAGTAAGATCATTAGGAGGAGTCACACACTGAAACCCACCCATACTGTAGAAAGTGTTGAACCCATCAATAATCAGCATTGTCGAAAACAAACTGTGTAAACAAGTCCTTTTGAGGCTTCCTGTCTGGATGTTGCACAGCTGAAACTTGAAAGTGTGTTTCCTCACCATAGGAAGCACGCGATCCTAAGGTAGAGAGGACATTCAGTAGATGCTTATAAACATATTTCTGACTAGCTACTGTTAGAATAGCATGAACAGTTGCTCTACACGACTTCTCCCACTTTATTTTATCTCCTTTCTTGTTTTTCAAGAGAATAGTTTTAACGAGGCACTCTAGAGTATCTGGTATCAGAGATTTCAAATCAGTCAGGAATTGATCTAGCGGTGGATAATAATGTGGCTCATAAATTTTTGACTTCATATCTTCAACAATTTCTTTGCGGTTGTTCTTTCTAGCTGAAGCCGCTCTCCTTTCTCATTATTACTTCTTTGTTTTCATAGCAAGCATCAGTAAGAATGTTGTCCCCTTTGTTACGAAAACAGATTACAAGCCTTCTGTTTTTATCAATATACAACAGTCTTTTCCACATCTTTGCTTCACTCCAAATCTTTTGTTTTTTTATTTGGTATATCACCCTTGTATCTATAAAAAAAATCACTGCAAAAACTGACATTCTTGTCGATTTTCCTCAAGTAATTAAATACATGAAACTGTAGCACTTTTGTGACAACCACGTTTCATTCTAGAGGATGTTTGGTAGAATTTATTTATGCTTGGTTAATGGTACCTTTTTTTTTAAGCAACTAGATAAAATACATGAGAAAGGCGGGTATTAACAGTTTTGCTCGTCATTTCTCTTATCACCCTCTTTCAAAATGACATCTTTAACAAGAAGATCTTGCGCATCTTCTTCAAAAAAAGCAGCCATGAAGGAAATTTAAAGGGTGTACTGGACACCTTGAAGACGTTGTAGGTCCTGGAGAGGTTTGCCATCTTGAATGAAAAGCTTCAGCACTTCTTTGTTTGGTATGAACTTTCTTCAATTTTTCATGCACTGTCACTTTTTTTAGGCTCTCTGTCTGAGAATAATTTCCATCTTTCCATTTAATGTTGTACTCTATCAGTGTTTTTACACTTTTCTCTTTTACTTCACGAGCCACTCCCTCATAAAGTCCTCGTTCACAAATGAAGCATTTCTCTGATAACATTTTTTTTTACATATTAAGAATTATTGGCAGATTAACTGTCCCTAATCCTACTTCCTGAAACAAAAGAAAAACTACAATTAACGTAAGAGCTTAAAACATCCTTCAAAATGGGATCATTTTGGTTGTAATATCACGTAACTTGGAGTATGAAACAAAAAGAAGCGAACATTCTCGCACCTACAGCATCAAAACTGCGCAACGTAATACAAAATTGTAAATACATATTTTGTAGAGCATTTTATGTATTTAAAGTATTTTATATATCAAGATATTTTCCTTAAAGGTGAGTCCTAAGCGAGATATTTACGAAAAACATTTTTGTATTAAATACCCAATAATGAAGAAGATAAAATTTGATTGCCTATTTTTTAATTAGGCTTTTTTTCCTCCTCTGACGATTGGCTTATATGGGTATTGAGCATCTACGTTGTCACGTGTTAATTGTGATTTTTCCCATTCTTATGTATCATCACCATCATCATTTCTGACATTTGTCTCCCAGTGTTGAGAGAAGTTCTTTCTCATCTTTCTGAATTTTTTCACTCTTGTGCAATTTGTTTCCAATTTTAGCATCTTGTTTTTAGTTTTCATTTTGGTCGTCTTTTATCAAGTGGAGTCCAATCGATGATTTGAAATTCGTCACATGATCTACCAAGCTTCATTTCAGGTTCCCTATAGCTTCCATAGATCCTTAAGTTTAGTTTGACCATGTATCCAAATGGCTGATTTTCTGTCACGAAAAATGATCTCAATCATGATGCGTTAATGGTCTCTGCGTGTTGTTCTGAGCCTTAACGTAAGATCTTTGGTCAGGTTCCAAGTTTCTGTCGCATAGTTCATAGTTGGGATTATGTTATGGTTGTATACTTTTCTTTACAGCCACCTGGGCATGGTTCTTTTGAAGACGACGCTCGCCTTTCGAAATGCTTCCCAGCATTGATTGATATGAATACCACATCGAACTATAAAGAAGGAAGAGCGCTGACTTAATATGTTCTCTAATCAATATTCGAAATGAGGGATTCCTATATCTTTCATTTTCTCCCTGGTTATTTTTCATATCTTGATTTACTCCTCACATTTTCCATTATAGCTTTTGAGAACAAATCAGAAGAGTCGCGTGCTCTAACGGTTCCACGAGCCACAAGTATTCATTAAGCCGGTCAGGCTATTTGCATTCTCTCCCATTTTTCACTTCCTTAATTTTACCACTTTGTGAAACTCGTTTCAAAAGCTTCATAGCAGAGGTTCCCTCGTTGGTTTTCTCTTTAAAATATCACAATGGGTAGCCGAATTACGCGCATTGCGCGCATGTAGTTTCATTCACATTAACCATCACATCCATAGCTAATTACACTAACGCTGTCTCTGTCACCTTTTTTCCCTTTGCACCACACTCATAACACATCACTCTCCCGAATGCGGATTACGCCCGATGGGTTGTCAGTCCACACTCCTCTGACTAGGAACGATCCCTTGTTCACTGGTTGTGGCAAAACACTATACTACCGTCTTTCTCCCCCCCCCCACTACACAGCGAGGACCTCTCCCGATCCTTGATTGGTGTCTTTTTTACCTGCGGCGAAGCGCCAGGTCTAGGCGTCGTGTTTTTTTTAAAAAGGAGTAAAGTTCAATTGTACCCATTTAGAGGCATGAAATGACCCATATGATCATGGTACATAGGGTTATTCACTCTGGAGATTTCAAATCTGCCGTCGGATTTGGAGTTGGGTGGCGCCATCTAGTTGCAGAAGCCCCATTTAGCCATTCAAAGGCACTTGTAAGTGATTCGAACCATAGGAAACCACCAATGCAAGAACCATTTATCATCTTATCACAAAACGCCGCAGGAGGTCAGGGGACGGACTTTCCCTCCTTGTCTCATTTTGTAGCGCCCGTCTGGTGACCCCAGCGAGGGCACAGCACCCCACAGCTCTACCCGTTCACAGGGTAGACACCGATCAGGTTCCTCTTACCCAACCACCCCGGATCAAGGCTGAGTAGGTAGGAGACAACGCCACCTCACCCCTGAGCTCCGGTTTGGGGTGGTGGGCTTTTAACAACCTGCCTCATCCCCACCCTCACTTTCTTCAGATAGCCTTTCCTTTTACTTTCACAGTCTATCAACTTTACGTCCAGCCCAAGGTCCGGAGCCACATGCCGAAGGGTTGCCTGGGCATTGGGCGGGAGGTGTGGTTCTAAATGACGGCAGCTAGCTTTGCAGGGCCCGTATTAACCTCTTGCAGAGCGGGCTACTGCGTCGGGTGAGTAGCGTATGGGTCCCATGATAAAAATAGGCTGACCATGACCAATGATAAACTAAAAAAACCTATCTCCACTTCTCCTTTACCACCGTCGGAGCCCCTCTCGGGCAGCACCATGGCAGAAAAAGAGGTCTCCGCCTTTGTGCTATCTCAGGGGACCCTCCAAACCTCTCTCACCAGAGAGGAGGCTTACTCCTCTCCCAGGCCTACGGGTGCAGGTGACTCCTCCTCACCCCCTTCTCTGGAGTCCCTTAGGCGTTTCCCTCTTACTAGCGGCACTCCCAGGCTTACTTTCCCAGGGGACTGACAAGAAAGCACGACAGCGGCTCGATATGGCCAACCCACTTAGGGGGGCATTTAATGACATGGCCCATCGAGCCGTTCCCTCTAAAGTCCTGCAGGCGTGCATAGCAAGTTTACAGGGAGTCACTGTACGTGCCCACCGCATTTTTCGATAGATGCCAGTTCGTCGGCCCAAAACGAGACAAAAGGTACCTAGAATGGGATACGTGATGTCTTGGAGGTGGGGGCAGCACATGAGGACCCCCACCCCATGAGATGAACACGGACCCTGAGGTGACCCAGCCACAGACAGTAAGATCTTCAATTGGGTCCAACCTGAGCTCGGTGCCAAGCACAGAACCTGAGTCCGCCTCTCTGCAAGCTTCTCCTTAGGCGGCTCTGACGCCCGAGGATCAACAAGGAGAGGAGGGACCTCCTCCCCTGGCTGGTGCCTCTTTGACACCACACCAAAGACCTTCTGTTCTCCAATTTGTAGAAGAATCTTGCTGAGGCCGCTCCACCCGGCCTAAAGGCTCCCTAGCAGAGGAGAGAAGTGGGTTCATTCCCCACCCTCCTCTCCTACAAAGAAAAGAAACCGTAAGATAGTGACAAGCTCCTTGAGTTGGTGCCTGCTGGTTACTATCACTACCGCGTGAAGGCATTCGAGCCACTATCGCGGAGGTGCTACTACTGACACCGCTTCCGCCATACGAATCAATCCAGTATACGTACAAAGTCAGGGTTAACAGAAGTCTGTGTAAGTTGCTCCAAGGCCGAACACGATGTCCAAATCGTATGTGACCAGGTGTGTCAATTGTGGAGGGTCGCCCTCCGCTTTATCGAATCAATTTGGTGTGTATCTCCTTAAAAAGGAATTCTGGCCGTTCAGGCTCAGGATCGTCTCTCATATCGCAAGGCTAAGGACTTGGTCCTAGAGCACTCAGCTCTACCTGGGATGGCTTAAGCCCCTCCAGGCCTATGAGCACGGTCGTTTCCGCACCTATTCGGAACTCTTATTCGGGTTCTACACACGCCGGGCGCTTCCCTGGTAAAGCTAGTGACACAAAGGTTACACACACAGCCCGGCTAAAACCAAGGCTCCCCCACCTTCCCTCAACGTGACCGTTTCCCGTAAGGCGAAACGACCGCGCGCCTCTACCGAGTCGTTAGACTCGCAGGAGGCAACACCCCTAAAGTTGGTCGTGAGCCTATCTTCCGGAGTTCCTAAAGCTGCCCACCAAAAGGAGGACAGCATTAAAGGAGCTTCAGTTCCTACGCCCAAACCGAGTTCTAGGCTGAGTGACTCTAAGGCGGTGGATCCTCCAAAGAAGGGACCCTTGACTTCGAAGCCACCCCACCTACCTAAGGTTTCGAGGCGGAAGGAGGAAAAGACTCGCATGGTGAGCCCAACTTCCCCCGAAAGTCCTAGAAGGCGATAGCGCCTTCAGCGCATTGTCCGGCAAACAGCTCCGGGAGTTCTGCCTCCAAGAAGCGTACAGCCATCTCCGCGAGGGTATTATCTTCGAAAAGGGCCCCCGCATCTCCTCCTAGTTAGGCCTGGAGGGGGGAGCATATTCGTCCAATGGAATTGCCGTGGGCTCGAGGCCAACTAGGAGGAGCTCCAGAGGCTCGTCTCCTCCCATTTTACCTTAGCTATCTTTTTGCAGGAGACCATGCTGGGCGCATGCCCCCTGCCCACCCTCCCAGGGTATAGGGACTTTGCCACCCCACCACCACAGGATGGGAGCCGGGCAGGAGGATGTACCATTTACAACCGGCATGATATCTCCGTTCTTTATTTTGCTTTAGATACCTCTTTCCAGGCAGTAGTTGTGCACGTGCACCTGGATATGAGGCCATGGCGAGCAGTCACTGGAAGCAAGAGAAGCAACGCCTCCCCTATTTAAGTAGAAAAGAAAAAGAAATTAAACCTCAACAACTAATATGACAGCATAATCAATTTTAGTGTCACATTTATGCTTGCCTATACTAAATACTTGTATACGCAATACAGTACCGTTCACTTTCAATCAAATTGGCCTTAGACCCTCCTGACCCCGACTGCATTTGAAGAAATGCATCCTCTTCATTGAGATTTCTACTTTTTTTATTCTCTTAATTTCAATAATAGTACTGCTTTTGTTGCTTTGGAATGAATAATTTAAAAAATGTTTTGTTTTTCTTAGCAATAATATACAATCATTAGAATTTTATGATTTTTTAACTAGATATTTCAACGCCGTGTTAGAATTAATAAAAAAAATAACCTCTGTATACGGAAAAGGAAGCAAATTTGGATCAGTAGTCATCAGCTTGCATCTGGCAACTCTGCCGAGTTTCCAAAATCTAGGAAAAAGCCTCAAAATATCTAAGACACCCTGACGTAACTATTATTATGCTTTAAAACTTAAACAATTTTTATGTTATATTTAAATACTGGTTCTGGGAAAGAAAATAGCTAAAGAGAAAAAACTCTAGTATGGTTAAGTTCTTATATCTTAAGCATTTTGTTAATATTTCCCGGATTCTGGCGGGCCTAGCATAGTCAGTAGTTGCCCTTTGTATCTTTGAGATCAGTAGCCGTGAGGCACTCCTTAGATAAGTGTGGCGTATTGTTTATTAATTTTCTTAAGTGATAAGTCCCGTTTAAACAAAGTGGATGCAAGTGAAGTTGAGAGAAAATGCGATTGCATTATAATGAAAGATAAGCTATTATTAAAACAGGTATATCTACGGCAACACTAAATCAGTCTTTCGAAACACTGTTTTACTTGCAAATACAATGTAGGCCAATATGATAGAACATCTTGGATAGATGACTGTGCATACTTACAGAAGCTATTTTAAAATTGAAATAAAGTTGAAAAAAATAACATTCAAATAAAGTGAGTATCGTATAATTTTATAGTTAATTTTAATGAACAACATATTTACTTCAAGTAACATATTTATTTTTGTAAAACTTGAATTGTTTCCTCATCTTCAAAAGTCACCGAACGCCACTGATAGGACTAGATTGGTATTTCCTCGTATATTCCACCGTCAGCCGACTTTGACACGGGAAACTTCCGCCGCGTCGTAGCACGGTTGCTGAAGCCCTTTCTCTGGCACGGGGATCTGAACGATAGAAACCAGCTCTGGTGAGACTACTCGATCAATCCCAGGAATCAGAAACTTGCCAACCTTATCAACGAGCTCGAGATAGGTGCCCTAAATAAGGATGAGTTTACGCATCACTGCCCGAGAAACGCCTTATTTTCCTGTCTTCATCTTTCTTGTGCTCTCCGGATGCACAGCCTGATTTGGGGGGGGGGGGGGGTAGTCGATGGCATCCATGGTAGTGATCAATTTCTCATTTAAATATCATTTTGGGGGTCGCTGCTGCCTGAGAGACCGCCCCAGTGGTGCTTGGTGCGGGTGCGGTGGTCTGCATTTCAGGAAATGACTAATTTCTCTGTCTTAGTCGAGGAGTTTAGGTCGGTGGATGAGGCCGATGAGTTCTCCAATAACCTCATCGCCGTGGGCCTAACTACTATTCCTAGAACGTTGGCCATTTTGCACATCGACCGCTTCCATGATAGTCAGCCGAGTGTGAGGCGGACCTCAAACAGGATCGTTATACGTACATGCACCATAAGCGCCACCCGAACGATTCCACAGTCGGTGAATTTCCTCGAGCTATGTTTCGAAGCACGCTTACCGCTTTTTCTGGCGGGCATACGTGTCTGTACTTAACGGAAAAACCCCTCTAAGAAAGGTGTGGAAGCGAGTCAAAAGGATTCGAGGTATGTTCTCGTAGGACCTCAACCCACCTTCTCCAGGAGAAGGTGACCGCAATCTCGGATCCCGCGTCCGTGGCAGAGTCTTTCACGACCGTTTTCTCCGCATTCTCTAGCCTGGATGCTGCTCTGCCAGCATTTGATGCACGTCGTGATGTCATGGAAGGCCGTCGACTGGACTTTACCTCCAGAGGCGGAGAACCCTTCAACGACAGGTTTACATTAAGTGAGTTGCGTTCCCCTCTCGCTTCGTGTGTGGACACAGCCCCTGGTCCGGACGATGTCCCGTACGCCACGCTTCGAAACGTGGGTGAGCGAAGCATGGTCTTTCTGTTAGATATGTTCAACAGGATCTGAATAAAGGGTATTCTCTCAGACTCCTGGCGAATAGCTACTGTGTTCGTTTTTCGCAAACCTGGGAGAGATCACTTTACTCCGGCCGGTTTCCGCCCAATCTCTCTGAACCTCCTGCGTGCGCAAGTTTATGGAGAAATTGGTAAATATTAGATTAGCCTTTTTTATGAAGAGCAGAGGTCACCAGTCTTCTGCACAGTGTGGCTTCCGCAAGTTCCTCTCCACGTCGGATGCTCTGCTCCAACTGGAGTATGCCGGCTGGGAGGCCTGCTTTCGTAGACAGCATTACGACAGTATATTTATTAATCTAGAGAAGGCCTATGATACCGCATGGCGATACGGTATCATAGAGCCCAGCGACTCCCTCAGTCGCCAACAGCTCCCACTGCATATTCTATCTTTTCGCAACCTTTTTGTTCCCATTTGTATCCCTAGCACTGTTTGCCGCCCTATGCCCAAGTAGGGAGTCGCCAGATAAAGTCATCTTCCATCACCCACCATCACTTTGTTCAACTCATCTTCCACCCTTCAGCATCCTTGATTCTACGCATGTTCCACCATTGCACTAATGGGTGCTCTTGTCAAACACCTATCCCTTCTTTTGAAATCCACCAAATCACTTTCCCCTCCTTTCGCATCTTAACATTGCCGTACGAGTTTATCTCCCAGCACAAAAATTAAAATTCAATGCTCTCTGTTGAGTCCCATTTTCGGGGAACTTTTTGGATTTCCCGTTCGACCCTTGTGGCTACGCTTCGTTCTTCTTCACTTTCTTTCATTTACTTCACTACCTTATAAACACACACAAAAATAATATTACATGTATCAATTATATAATGATAATAATAATACCATTTTATAAATCCTCAAACGTGTTGGCTAATGGGCTTCTGACCTGCTTTCAGTCCTTGAGTCTCTCGGGCTTTGTACTTCTAACACATTTTAACTTCTCCTAACTTCACCAATTTCCTTACAAACTGCTTTTCAAAGTCTTCCTGGGGAGATGACCTCGCTGGTTTCTCATTTGTTAAAATTAACAAATATAATACATTATATTGGCAAGGGGCGCTCGGTCCGCCAGTTGTACCTAGTGGGCAAACGGACCTAAGTGGTTAGGCACAATGTCAACGCTTTAATTCCAGATCATGGCGTCAGAGTGGCGTCGAGAAGGAGTCTAGGTCATCGCCCCGCCTTCCAGCAAACAGCAATGCAGTCGGATAAGGCCAAGATTCATGAGGCTGGAGGAAGTGGAGTTCCACCCCGTCGGCGATCGGATGTAGTCCAGGGATTAATCGCTTCTTTTACAACTGAAATCTTCTTTGGTTTTGCCAAGGCAGCAGCAAATTTGATACAGTTTATTAGTGACATAAATAATATGGAGAATCACTTTCATAACGGAAGAATACAGCAAGAAGCTTTTGTGTATCTTTTAATGAAGGGAAAAGAAGTTTGTAGCGGTGTGTGTGTTGAATGACTGCCAACCATCAATAGTGAGATTCATTTAACATGGCAGAGCTGTTAATAATGAGTGCCGCCACAGTAGCGCCATATGATAAAAGAGTGGGAAATATGAGGAAGTAGGGGTTCAAAGTGCCAGGGATAAAAATTGTAGTGAATACCAGGGGCACATTGGGGCAAGCAGTGCTAGGGGTACAAATGGGAACAAAACGGCCGCGAGTAGATAGAATATGCTAGCTAAAGGTAGATCGCTGCCGGAGAGTCTCTCAATCCGAATCATGAGATAATGTATTCATAGGATTATTATATGATGGGTTTCCTTTTAAACCTCTCTAGCCTATTTTGGTGAGGTTGTATTAACTCGCCTTTTACGACGATCGGCTGACACCAGAGATAGAGTAGTTTTGCATCTCTACCACAAGTAAAATAGTAAACAACCAAAAATCTTCTGAGTGAGGCCTTATTTTTTACAACAAATTACCGCTAAACAACGAGGGTAAATTTCTCAGTAAAATAGCAGGGAAAAACGGAATGAAAAAAATGAAGATAAAATGATGAATCCTGGTATCATATTTTCGTCATAGAGGAACTCCGGCACATACAAGTGTAAAACTCGGGGTAAGTGTGATAAAGCTTAAAATTATAAATAAATCAGTAATGAAAAACATGGAAGCAAAATAAATTGTGTAAGAAAAATTATTAAGCAAACCTCAATGACCCAATCCCGAAGCTCTCGTTAACGTAGTGCAAAGGTTGTCGAACCACGGATAGATGGACGACCACGGGTAGATGGGCGACCACGGGTAGATGTGCGATTATGGGCTATACAGTCGCTCCCCCATATACGCGGGGGATAGGGACCACGAACCCCCGCAAATATTGAAAAAGCGCGGATAGTTGACACTACCCCCAAAACACCCCCAACCGTTCCCAAACATCGTAATACGCTCCCCATATTAATTCGAGAAGTAATGTTTTGTCATGTTCATACACATACAGTACGAAATAAAGTATCAGAACACATTATATTATTTTATTGTATAATGTTTACTCACCTGGAGATAGTTTTGTTTTGATTGAAGAATGATGATTGTTAATATTAAGGTGCAAAAAGCAAGAATTATTCAGGGTGTAAAACGATTGAAAAAAGAAATATAACACGCAAAATTACGACAAATACACAAATCACCGCTCACCTATGTGGGACACAAGCGTACTGAATGGAGCGCGGGAAAATCGGTACATATACTGTACATACTGTAGTCTTGCAAGTAAGATCTTAACGCTGATTGGCTGGAATCGTCCCGTCTCAGCCAAACCAACACCTATGAATTTTAAGGCCCAGCACAATTTTCCGCGGATAGTTAAAGGCGCGAAGGACCAACCGCAAAATAGCTGAGGGTCGACTGTATTTAAAATTCTCAAGAGGTTTTCAGCAGTTTGCCAGCGTTTTCAAGTTTCGGGTATATTTATAATTCTCAAGAGGATTTTGGTGGTTTGCCAGCACTTTCAAGTGTCAAGTATATTTATAACTCTCAAGGGGTTTTGAGTGGTTTGCCACCGATTTCAAGTGTCAGGTATATTTATAAATCTCAAGAGTTTTGGCGTGGTTTGCCACCGATTTCAAATGTTGGTATATTTATAATTCTCAAGGGGTTTTGCATGGTTTGCCACCGAATTGAAGTGTCAGGTATATGTGTAATTCGCAAGAGGTTTTGAGTGGTTTGCTACCGATTTGAAGTGTGAGGTATATATATAATTTTCAAAAGGTTATGAGTGGTTTGCCACCGAGTTCAAGGGTCAGATATATTTATAATTCTCAAAAGGTTTGGGGTGTTTGTCACCGAGTTTAGGTGTCAGGTATATTTATAATTCTCAAGAGGTTTTGATTAGTGGGCTACCAATTTCAAGTGTCAGGTATATATATATAATTCTCAAGAGGTTTTGAGTGCTTTGCCACCGATTTCAAATATAAGGTATATTTATAATTCTGAAGACGTTATGAGTGGTTTGGCACCGATTTCATCTGTTAGGTATATTAAGGAATTCTCAAGAGGTTTGGTGTGGTTTTCCATGAGTTTAATTGTCAGGTATATCTATAATTCTCAAGAAGTTTTGAGTGGTTTGTCACCGATTTCAAGTGTCAGGTATATTTAAAATTCTCAGAGGTTTAGAGTGATTTGCCATGTCAGGTATATTTATAATTCTCTAGAGGTTATGAGTGGTTTGCCACCGATTTCAAGGGTCAGTTATATTTATAATTATCAAGAGGTTTTAAGTGGTTTGCCACTGACTTCAAGTGTCAGTTATATTTATAATTATCAAAAGTCTTGAGGGTTTTTCCACTGACTTCAAGTCTCTGGTATATTTATTATTCTTAAGCGTTTTTGAATTGTTTTCCACAGCATTCAAGTGTCTGGTATATTTATAATTCTCAAGAGTATATGAGTGGTATGCCAGTGATTTCAAGTGACAGGTATATTTATAATTCTCAAGAGGTTTGGGTTGGTTTGCAACCGAGTTTAAGTGTCAGGTATATTTATAATCCTTAATAGGTTTGGGGTGGTTTGCCACTGATTTCTAGTGCTGGTATATTTATAATTCTCAAGGAGTTTTGCGAGGTTTGCCACAGATTTCAAGTTTCAGGTATACTTAGAATTCTCAAGAGGTTTTAAGTTGTTTGCAACCGATTTCAAGTGTAATGTATATTTATAATTTTAAAAAGGTTATAATTTATAAGTGGTTTCCCACCGCTTTAAAGTGTCAGGTATATTTATAATTCTCAGGGGGTTTGGGGTGGTTTGCCACCGATTTAAAGTGTCAAATAGATTTATAATTCTCAGAGGTTTTGAGGGCTTTGCCATGTCAGGTATATTTATAATTCTCAAGTGGTTTTTGAGTGGTTTGCCACTGATTTCAAGTTTCAGATATATTTATAATGCTCAGGGGGTTTTGGGTGGATGACCAACGATTTAAAGTGTCAGGTAGATTTATAATTCTCAGAGGTTTTGAGGGCTTTGCCATGTCAGGTATATTTTTAGTTCTTAACAGGTTTTGAGTAGTTTTCCACTGATTCCATGTTTCAGGTAGGTTTATAATCTTCAAGACGTTTTGAGTGGTTTGCCACCGATTTCAACAGTCAGGTATATTTATAATTTTCAGAGGTTTTGAGTGGTTCGCCATGTCAGGTTTATTTATAATTCTCGAGAGGTTATGAGTGCTTTGCTATGTCAGGTATATCTATAATTTTCAAGATGTTATGAGTGGTTTGCTACCGATTTTAAGTGTCAGGTATTTATATAATTCTAAAGAGGTTTTGAGTGGTTTGCCACCGATTTCAAATTCCAGGTATATTTAGGATTCTCAAGATTGTTGGGGTAATTTACCACCAAGATTACGTGTAAGAAGGTATATTTATAATTCTTAAAAGGTTTTAACAGGTGTGCCACATATTTCAAGTGTCAGGTATATTTATAATTTTTAAGAAGTTTTGAGTGGTTTGCCACCGAGTGAAAGTGTCAGGTATATTTATAACTTTCAAGAAATTACGGTGGTTTGACACTCAGTTTAAGTATCAGTTATATTTATAATTCTGAAGAGGTTTTGGGTGGTTTGATACCGACTTTACGTCTTAGCTATATTTATAATTCTTAAGAGGTTATGAGTGGTTTTCCACCGATTTCAAGTGTTAGTTATATATATAATTCTCAAGAGGATTGGGGTGGTTGCCACTAATTTCTATTTTGGTATATTTATAATTCTCAAGGGGTTTCGCGAGGTTTGCCACCAATTTCAAGGGTCAGGTATATTTCTAATTCTCAAAAGGTTTTGAGTGGTTTGCCACCGATTTTATCTGTCAGGTATATTTATAATTCAAACAGGTTTGGTGTGGTTTGCCACCGAGTTTAAGGGTCAGGTATATTTATATTTCTTAAGAGGTTTTGAGTAGTTTGCCACCGATTTAAAGTGTCATGTATATATATAATTCTCAAGAAGTTTTGAGTGGTTTGCCACTGATTTCAACAAGAAGGTATGTCGTAGAATGACCCTTGGCTTTGATCACTCTACGCTTTGACACCCTTTTAGTAGCGGTATGCTTTAAGGGGCGTGAGTTACTTCTATGATGAAGTAGGCTTTGTTCTAAGAGTGCTATTTTAGTGGTTTAGTCCTTAAGGAATAGCTATTTTTAAACACATAGGGATAAGAGGAAACACCAGAATCTACCAAAAATAAACATGTATTTTAAATTAAATATTACAAACCAACAGTAAAAGCATTTCTATATTTGGCCTCAAAGATTTTACAATGACAACACATAAACAAGTAGGCTTCCATCCAATAAACAAACCAATTGCCAATTAGTATTTTTATCACGACCCTATTTGTTTAGCATAAAACATTAAATTAATGTACTGTCATCTACCAACACATATGACCTAGGTTCAAGAATAATGGTTTCTACTCTCCTTTAAAACGTGGGACGTACTAAACTTCTACTATCGCAATAGAGATATAAATGTTATTGTTAACTTACAGGTAGGTATTAGGGATTGCCGGATGTCGCTGGAGGACTTATCTCTCGCTTTGAAGTGGTGTGACCGCTGGTTGAAATTTTCTAGGAGGGATTGCTTGTCGCCTGTGCCGGGGATGATTCTGCAACGTAATTAAAGAACGGGAGCTCGTTGGGGCAGGGTTCTTCTCCTCTCACTCTTACTTTGCTTGAGATGTGAGAATCACTCGAGTGTGAGCGGCTTTACTTTTCTTCAGTCGGACTTCTTTGCAGACGGAAAAGGCTTCTTCGGTATGGCACCGATATAAAACTTGACTATTTAGGTTAATACGGCCCTGAAAGGGGGGATCGATTTTCTCAATCTGATCCTATCGTTTCTCACGGAAATAGTCTTGTATGGCTGAAGGATCGATCTTTACGAACTAATCTTTCTTCTGGCGAATCGACTTCTAATAATCTTCTTGTCTGGCCGATGGATCGATCTTCACGACCTAATCCTATTCTGGCGTATCGACTTCAGCTAATCTTCTTGTCTAGCCGATGGATCGATCTTCACGAACTAATCCACCTCTAGCGTATCGACTTCTGATAATCCTCTTCTCTTTCTTTGCGGGGCTTATATATAGGCGGATTGCCGCCCCATCTAAAGGGGGAAGTGACCAGGCCACAGATGCAAAGGGGGGGGGAGCGAATGGAGAGTTAGCATCTGGGAAGAGCGAGAATTCCTGAGGTGGCACTGGGGTGCCCAAGTCAGCTCGCAAATTATAGGCTCGCAACCGCACCGCTACTTGGCGTGCCTTCTGACTCGCACCGGTTTTTTTTCCTAACCACGGGTTTATGGGTCTCGTAGGTAATACGATCGTTAGAGCGTCGTTTAAGGACCTTAGGTGGTCGCCTTCAAACATATGTTAGCTCCAACTGCCCACAGCGGCGAGGAGATCACACATGGTAAGCATTTTCGCCGGCTACCTTTCCCACGCTTCTCCTCATGAAGGGAGGGGGGCTTGAATGTACCTATACTCCTCCAGGAGGCTTAATGTAGCCATTTCTCCACATCTACCTCCATTATTAAGAAAATAACGGGAGGGGGGGTTCCAATCCGACGCTCACAATAATATACATGGGTAACTTACGGAACATTATATTATACAATAAATTCTAGTTCACTCGGGAATGCCTCGATAACATTTCATCTGACCTTACATTAATTCCTATATTACTGTGCCAACTTAGGATTTTCTTACCTACCACTCGGGTTACTCGCCCCTACTTAATTACAATTCTACTGATTTACACTTAACTTTGCTATAATACAATAGTTGGGCTGCTCCTTAATCGTCGACAGGGTTCCGACTTAACGAGTCGGCCATACAATTGTTGGACCCTTTTATATAGTGAATGGAGTACTGGTACTCCATTAAGAGTAAACTCCATCTCAGGAGTCTTCCATTCTTACACTTATTTTTACCTAAGTATGACAACGGTTTATGGTCGCATTCCAACTTAAACTCGCGCCCTATTAGATAATATTTGAATTTACCTATGGACCATATTATGGCCAAAGCTTCGATTTCGATAGTAGCGTAGGCTTTTTCTCTACTCAACAGTTTCCTACTGACATAAGCTATGGGATAGGCTGTTTCGTCATCTTAGTATTGAAGCAATACTCCGCCTAACCCGTCCCGACTAGCGTCCGTGCGAAGGCCGAAGATCTTGTTGGGATTTGGTAAGCGAAGAATGGGCGCAGTTACGAGTTTTCCTTTTAGAACCTCCAACTGAGTTATTGCATGGGGGTTCCACGTGACAGGCTCTGACGCTGTCTTTTTTAACAAATCATTCAGTGGGGCCGCAATGGAAGCGAAGTGTGGTACAAAACGCCTATAGAACGAGGCCGCTCCCATAAACGATCAGAGTTGTTTCTTGGTTTTCGGCCGGGGCATCTTGACTATGGCGTCCACTTTTTCTTGCTGGGTAGTCAAGTGTTTTTGTCCTATTTTGAATCCCAGGTAGTCAATGGATTCGTAGGCAAAATAACACTTGGTCGGCCCAGCGGTTAGACCTTGCTCCTTCAATTTCTCCAGCAATGAGCGTAGGGCGTATAAGTGTGACTCCCATGTACGGGTAGCTACGTACACGTTGTCGAAGTAAAACGACACGTCGCTTAGTCCAGCGATAATTCGCCTCATCATCCTATTATAATTGCTACCGGCTGTAAGTAGTCCGAAGGGTAGCCTGGTAAACTGTAACAGACCTCTCTCGGTCGCAAAAGCCGTCAGTTTTTTGGACTCCTTAACGAGAGGTATTTGATAGTACGCTTTACACAAATCCAATTCGGTGATGAATTTAGCGTCTTCAAATAAATGGAGATTTTGATCTATTAGTGGGATGGGCTCGGCGTCGAAAACGGTCACTGAATTCAATTTTCGGAAGTCCACGCACATCCGAAATGATTGATCAGGTTTCTTAACCATTACTATGGGGGAGCAATAATCGGACTCCGATGGCTCTAAAATTCCCAATTTTAGTAAATTCCGGACTTCCTTATTGAAGGCTTCTCGTAGGTGGATTGGTAAAGGATATGGTTTGCTCCGAACCACTGAATTAGTTTTTAGTTTTATTTCATGGAAAAAATCCTTGGCACATCCGGGGTTTTCAGAAATGACTTCTGGGAATTCCATGAGCAAGTTCAACATTTCCGCTTTTTGTTGAATTTCTAAGTGGGGATTTATCTTTAAATCCACCCGAGGGTCTTCCGGGGTAGGTGCGAGCGAGGGAAGTTCGTATTCCTCGTCTTGTTCCACACACACGGTGTGTATGACTTGCAGGGGCGTACCCGGGTAAACTGCATCCATCGGTTCTTCTTCGTCTAGAAGGGTAATATTCTTTATGCACGGGCGGCAGTGATATTTTTTTAGCATGTTTATGTGATAGGTTCTTCGCCCTGTTGGGGTATCTATCAAGTAATCGACTGGACCCCGTGCTTCGATTACTTCAAACGGTCCCTTTCACTGGGCCCATAACTTATTATTTTCGGTCGGGAGTAATAATAAGACTTCTTCTCCTGCCTTTAATTTTCGAGCCTTTGCTTTCATATCGAAATAGTCCCGGTATTTGGCTAAATTTTTCTCGGCGTTCTCTCGAGCTAAGCCAGAGCAGTATTCTAGGCGCTCGCGCATATCCATCACGTAGGCGTAAGACGATTTGATTTCTGGCTCGAGCTTCGCGTTGGAAAATAATTCCTTAAGAATACTCATAGGACCTCGCACATTTCTCCCGTATAATAGCTCAAAGGGCGAGAATCCCAACGTCGGATGAGGTATTTCTCGACAGGCGAAAAGGGCAGCCGGCAGGTATCTGTGCCACTGTGTAGGGTTGTTTTGACACAACTTCTTCAATATATTTTTGAGAGTCCCGTTTAATTTCTCGCAGATTCCGTTAGCGGCTGGATGAAATGGACTCGTAAAAATTGGCTTGACTAACAGAAGTTTGTTAAAATACTCCATCAATTCTGAGGTGAATTGGCGCCCTCTATCAGATAGAATTTCTTTAGGCAGGCCTACTCATGCAAAAATTGAAATTAATGCTTCCGCGCAGGAAATAGAGTCAATCTTCCGTAGGGCCACGGCATCTGGGAACCGGGTGGCACAATCCACTAGGGTGAGGATGTAGGAGTGTCCTCCACTTGAAGGGGGGTGAATTGGTCCCACCAAATCAATTGCCACTCGAAAGAATGGTTCGGTTATAACGGGCACCTTTTGTAAGGGAGCGGGAGGTACCCGTCCTCTGGAGGGATCCTTCTGACACACGTCGCATGATTGGCAATAGGCCACAATTTCCCTGGCGGCCTGGGGCCAATAAAAGTGTCGGAATATCTGCTGCGCCGTTTTGTTGCTCCCAAAGTGTCCGGCTAATATTCCATCATGCGCGGTATTCAAAATTCTTTGCGTGTATTCTTGAGGTACACACAGTGCTTTCTTGTTCTCCTTATCCTCCTCGCTGATAGTACGGTAGAGAAGTGAGTCTTCTACGATATACTGGATAGGCTTCTTTCCTTTCACTTGGAGAATTTCACCTTTAATAGCTTTCTCCCATAGAGGTTTCAGAGTGGGGCATTCCTTCTGAGCACTGGCGAAGGAAGTCAATTTGAACCCATTGTCTTCGAGAGTAATCCTCGGGGTCAACTTAGCAGGTTGTTCTTTCCTCTTGGCTTCTTGTGCCCGGGTGACTACTTGTTGGGCCACTTCTTGCTGGGGAATTAGGGGGTTTTGTCCGATTAGTACTGCGCAGAACTTAATCGGGGCTACTACCACGTCCGTCCAACCGGTGAAATATCTGCATTGTATATGACATCTCACGACGGGGAATCGATTGTCGCGTTCTAAAAAGTCGTGGACGATTGCGAATTTCTTATGGGCAGGGTTTACTGGGGGCAGCAACTTGTCGGATACCACTATGCACGTGCATCCGGTGTCTCTGACTAAAGTGGATACTCGGCACCCATTAACAGTGCCCTCTTCAAATTGTAGGCCGCCTGGCGAACTTTTGTTGAATAGAAAGTTTACCTGTTGCTGGGGCCCTTCGGATGTTGGCGCGGGGACGTAGGACGAATCAGCTTGTCCTGCTGGGATCACGGCAGTCAGGTTTTGCACCTGTTGTCTCGAGGTCTCCCTCAGTCGGGAGTTCTGTGGGCACTGGAAACTCAGGTGACCTATTATCCCGCAGGTATAACAAGTGACGGGTTTCCTGGGATACGTGCTGGTATTAGGGTATGATCCTTGTGGAATCCTAACTTCTTTTTGATTTTTTTTTCCTCCAAAATTTGGTTTATAAGTTCCTTTTGCGGCTGAGAACTTAAAGGGCTTCTTCTGTAAAGGCCTGGGTGGCGGCCCATTTTTCTTTGGGGAGGGAGCCTTCTCTTTCTTGTACTCCCTAGGATATAACCGATGATTTACCGCGTGGAGGTCAGCCTCGTCCAGGCACTCGTTGAAGGTAGAAGCTTTTCGGTCCTTAACGAATGCACGGATTTCCTGGGGTAGTGTACTTAGTAACTGATCTCTAAGCATGAAGTCGACGACCGCAGCGACTTCGTTCTCTACCCCTTCTGACTCCATCCAAAACTGTAGGCTTCGACGAAGCTCAAAGCCAAAATGTTTGTACGTTTGTCCAGGTCTTATACGAGACTGCCTGAACTTCATCCTATATTCTTCCGGGTTAAGGTTTGTAGCTGAGAGAAGTTCGGCTTTGAGAGTGGAATAGTCCACAGTCGCTTCTGAGGGTAAAGATACGAATATCTCTCTCATCCTACGATTGAGTAGCGGTAACAGTCTGGCGACCCCATCTTCTTCTAGGTCCCAATTATTGACTTCAAATATTTTCTCAAAATGGGAGAGATATGAGCATAAATCTTCTTCGTCCTTGTACTCCGGGAGTTTCATGCTGGCCGCTGGTGACACTCCTGTTTTGGATGACACTGACTGCACCTCTAATTGGTCTTTACTAAGGGCTCTTTCGTGGGCCCTTATCTTCTCTCTTTCATCAGCTTCCATTTTCGTCTTTTCTGCTTCCATTTTCATCTTTTCTCTTCTTTCTTCTCTTTCGTTTCTCTCTTTCTCCTGAATAAACGAACTCAGATCGGTTCCTTCCAGTCCGAGGCTTTGACCTTGCTTCCGATAAAGGTCAAACAATGCCATCGCGCTTATGTCAGTCATCTACCTTGTTTTTAATCAAGCCTTACCTATTCCACCACCGAAACTTACCACTTGGCCTAACAATTACCTTTAGATGGTATCCCCCTCTAACTTTACCAATTTCCCACTCGTCAAATATTCTATTATTCCTGGTGTTCCTTTTATGTGTTAGCTCTTCCTTAAATAGACACTGCTGGGTTCTTTCTAATATAAAACCTCTAGACCTGACACCACTTTTATAATATGTCGTAGAATGACCCTTGGCTTTGATCACTCTACGCTTTGACACCCTTTTAGTAGCGGTATGCTTTAAGGGGCGTGAGTTACTTCTATGATGAAGTAGGCTTTGTTCTAAGAGTGCTATTTTTGTGGTTTAGTCCTTAAGGAAGAGCTATTTTTAAACACATAAGGATAAGAGGAAACACCAGAATCTACCAAAAATAAACATGTATTTTAAATTAAATATTACAAACCAACAGTAAAAGCATTTCTATATTTGGCCTCAAAGATTTTACAATGACAACACATAAACAAGTAGGCTTCCAAAAAACAAACCAATTGCCAATTAGTATTTTTATCACGACCCTATTTGTTTAGCATAAAACATTAAATTAATTTACTGTCATCTACCAACACATATGACCTAGGTTCAAGAATAATGGTTTCTACTCTCCTTTAAAACGTGGGACGTACTAAACTTCTACTATCGCAATAGAGATATAAATGTTATTGTTAACTTACAGGTAGGTATTAGGGATTGCCGGATGTCGCTGGAGGACTTATCTCTCGCTTTGAAGTAGTGTGACCGCTGGTTGAAATTTTCTAGGAGGGATTGCTTGTCGCCTGTGCCGGGGATGATTCTGCAACGTAATTAAAGAACGGGAGCTCGTTGGGGCAGGGTTCTTCTCCTCTCACTCTTACTTTGCTTGAGATGTGAGAATCACTCGAGTGTGAGCGGCTTTACTTTTCTTCAGTCGGACTTCTTTGCAGACGGAAAAGGCTTCTTCGGTATGGCACCGATATAAAACTTGACTATTTAGGTTAATACGGCCCTGAAAGGGGGGATCGATTTTCTCAATCTGATCCTATCGTTTCTCACGGAAATAGTCTTGTATGGCTGAAGGATCGATCTTTACGAACTAATCTTTCTTCTGGCGAATCGACTTCTAATAATCTTCTTGTCTGGCCGATGGATCGATCTTCACGACCTAATCCTATTCTGGCGTATCGACTTCAGCTAATCTTCTTGTCTAGCCGATGGATCGATCTTCACGAACTAATCCACCTCTAGCGTATCGACTTCTGATAATCCTCTTCTCTTTCTTTGCGGGGCTTATATATAGGCGGATTGCCGCCCCATCTAAAGGGGGAAGTGACCAGGCCACAGATGCAAAGGGGGGGGGAGCGAATGGAGAGTTAGCATCTGGGAAGAGCGAGAATTCCTGAGGTGGCACTGGGGTGCCCAAGTCAGCTCGCAAATTATAGGCTCGCAACCGCACCGCTACTTGGCGTGCCTTCTGACTCGCACCGGTTTTTTTTCCTAACCACGGGTTTATGGGTCTCGTAGGTAATACGATCGTTAGAGCGTCGTTTAAGGACCTTAGGTGGTCGCCTTCAAACATATGTTAGCTCCAACTGCCCACAGCGGCGAGGAGATCACACATGGTAAGCATTTTCGCCGGCTACCTTTCCCACGCTTCTCCTCATGAAGGGAGGGGGGCTTGAATGTACCTATACTCCTCCAAGAGGCTTAATGTAGCCATTTCTCCACAAGGTATATTTATAATTCTCAGAGGTTTTGAGTGGTTTGCCATGTCAGATATATTTATTATTTTCAAGACGTTATGAGTGGTTTGAGACTAATTTAAGTGTCAGGTATTTTTATAATTATCAAGAGGTTATAAGTGGTTTGCCACCGAATTCTTTTGTCAGGTATATATATAATTCTTAAGAGGTTTTGAGTGGTTTTCCACAGAATTAACTGTCAGATATATTTATATTCCAAAGAGGTTTTGAGTTGTGTGCCACCGATTTCAAGTGTCAGGCATATTTATATTTCTCCAGAGCAGTTGAGTGGTTTGCCACCGATTTTAATGTCAGGTATATTTATAATTCTCAAGAGGTTTTCGAGTGGTTTGCCACAGATTTCAAATGTCAGGTATATTAATAATTCTTAAAAGGTTTTGAGTGGTTTGCCATGTCAGGTTTATTTATAATTCTCGAGAGGTTATGAGTGCTTTGCTATGTCAGGTATATCTATAATTTTGAAGAGGTTTTGAGTGGTTTGCTACCGATTTTAAGTGTCAGGTATTTATATAATTCTAAAAAGGTTTTGAGTGGTTTGCCACCGAATTCAAATTCCAGGTATATTTAGGATTCTCAAGAGGTTTGGGGTAATTTACCACCAAGATCAAGTGTCAGGTATATTTATAATTCTCAAAAGGTTTTAACGGGTTTGCCACCTATTTCAAGTGTCAACTATATTATAATTTCCAAGAAGTTTTGAGTGGTTTGCCACCGAGTAAAAGTGTCAGGTATATTTATAATTTTCAAGAAATTGGGGTGGTTTGACACTTAGTTTACATGTCAGTTATATTTATAATTCTGAAGAGGTTTTGGGTGGTTTGATACCGACTTTAAGTCCCAGCTATATTTATAATTCTTAAGAGGTTATGAGTGGTTTGCCACTGATTTCAAGTGTCAGTTATATATATAATTCTCAAGAGGATTGGAGTGGTTCCAGTGATTTCTATTTTGGTATATTTATAATTCTCAAGGGGTTTTGCGAGGTTTGCCACCAATTTCAACGGTCAGGTATATTTCTAATTCTTAAAAGGTTTTGTGTGGTTTGCCACCGAGTTCAATTGTTAAGTATATTTATAATTCTTAAAAGGTTTTCTGTGGTTTGCCACCGATTTGATATCTCAGGTATATTTATAATTATCAAGAGGTGTTAAGTGGTTTGCCACAAACTTCAAGAGTTTAGTATATTTATAATTTTCAAGACGTTATCCGTGGTTTGCAACCTATTTTAAGTGTCAGGTATATAAAAAATCCTCAAGAGGTTTGGGGCGGTTTGCCACCGAGTTTGTGTGTCAGGTATATTTATAATTCTCAAGAGGATTTGAATAGTTAACCCCCAAATTCAAGTGTCAGCATTATTTCTAAATCTCAAGGGATTTTGAGGGGTTTGCCACCGACTTCAACGCTCAGGGATATTCATAATTCTAAAAAGGTTTTGTTTGGTTTGACATTAATTTCAAGTGTCAAGTAAATTAAGAATTCTCAAGAGGTTTTGATTTGTTTGCCAGCGATTTTAAGTGTCAGTAATATTTATAATTCTCAAGAGGTTTCGAGTGGTTTGACACCAAATTTAGGTGTCAGGTATATTTATAATTCTCCAGAGGACTAAACTGCTTTGCAATGTTAGGTATATTTTTAATTCCCAGGAGGTTTTGAGTGGCTTGCCACCAATTTCAAGAGTCAGGTATATGTATAATTCACAAGAGGTTATGATTTATTTGCCGCTGATTTCAATGTTCAGGTATATTTTTAAATCTTAAGAGAGTCGGGTGGTTTACCACTAAGTTAAAGTGTCAGGTATATTTATAATTCTCAAAAGGGTTTAATGGTTGTGCCACCTATTTCAAATATCAGGTATATTTATAATTCTCAAGAGGTTTTGAGTGGTTTGCCACCGACTTCAAGTGTCAGGTATAATTATAATTCTCAAGAGGTTTTAAGTGGTTTGCCACCGATTTCAAGTGACAGGTATATTTTTAATTCTCAGAGATTTTAAGTGGTTTGCCATGTCAAGTATATGTTTAATTCTCAATAGGTTTTGAGTGGTTTGCTACCGATTCCAAGTGTCAGGTATATTTATAATTATCAAGAGTTTTTGCGTGGTTTGCCACCAATTTCAAGTGTCAGTTATATTTTTAATTCTCAAGTGGTTTTGAGTCGTTTGCCACCGATTTCAAGTGTCAGTTAGATTTTTAATTCTCAAGAGGTTTTGATTGGTTTGCTACCGATTTCAAGTGTCAGGTATATATATAATTATCAAGAGGTTTTGAGTAATTTGCCACCGGATTCAAGTGTCACATATATTTATAATTCTCAAGAGGTTTGGTGTGGTTTTCCACCGAGTTTGAGTGTCAGTTATATTCATAATTCTCAAGAGGTTTCGAGTGGTTTGCCACCGATTTCATGTGTCGGTTATATTTATAATTCTCAAGAGTTTGGGCGTGGTTTGCCACCGAGTTTATGTGTCAAGTATAATTCTAATTCTCAAATGGTTTTGAATGGATTGCCCCCGAATTCAATTGTCAGGTATATCTAAAATTCCCAAGAGGATTTGAGTGGTTTTCTATGTCAGGTATATTTTTAATTCTCAAGAGGTTTTGAGTGGTTTGCCACCGAATTCAAGTGTCAGTTATATTTTTAATTCTTAAGAGGTTTGAGGTGGTTTGATACAGATTTTAATTGTCAGGTATATTTATAATACTCAACATGTTTTCAGTCGTCTGCCACCGAATTCAGGTGTCAGGTATATTTACAATTCTCAAAAGGTTTTAGGTGGTTTCCCACCGCTTTCAAGTGTCACGTATATTTATAATTCTCAAAAGGTTCAGGGTTGTTTGCCACCGAGTTTGAGTGTCAGGTATATCTATAATTCTCAAGAGCTTTGGAATCGTTTTCTCCCAAATTCATGTGTCAGCTATATTTATAAATCTCAAGAGGTTTTGACTGGTTTGCCACCGAGGTAAAGTGTCAGGTATATATATAATTTTTAACAGGTTTTGAGTCTTTTGCGATGTCAGGTATATTCATTATTCTCAAAAATTTGTGAGTGGTTTGCCACCCATTTTATATCTCAAGTATATTTATAATTATCAATTGGTTTTGAGTGGTTTGCAGCGCACCTAAAGAGTCTAGTATATTTATAACTCCCAAGAGGTTATGAGTGGTTTGCCACCAATTTCAAATATCAGATATATTTATAATTATCAAGAGTTTTTGCGTGGTTTGCCACCAATTTCAAGTGTCAGTTATATTTATAATTCTTAAGTGGTTTTGAGTCGTTTGCCACCGATTTCAAGTGTCAGTTAGATTTTTAATTCTCAAGATGTTTTGATTGGTTTGCTACCGATTTCAAGTGTCAGGTATAAATATAATTATCAAGAGGTTTTAAGTAATTTGCCACCGAATTCCAGGGTAACATATATTTACAATTCTCACGAGTTTTTGAGTTGTTTGCCACCGATTTCAAGTGTCAGGTATATTTATGATTTTCAAGAGGTTTTGGGTGGTTTGACACCGAGTTTAAGTGTCAGGTATATTTATAATTCTCAAGTGTTTTTGAATGGTTTGCCCCGAATTTAAGTGGCACCTTCATTTCTAATTCTTAAGAGGTTTTGAGTGGTTTGCCACCGAATTCAAGTGTTAGGTGTATTTATTATTCTCAAGAAGTTTTCAGTGGTTTGCCACCAATTTCATCTCTCGGGTATATTTATAATTATCAAGAGGTTTTGAGTGGTTTGCCACGAACTTCAACAGTCTGGTATATTTATCATTCTTACAAAGCTTTTGGATCGTTTGCCCACAAATTCATGTGTCAGCTATATTTATAATTCTCAAGAGCTTTTGACTGGTTTGCTACCGAGTTCAAGTGTCAGGTATATATATAATTTTTAACAGGTTTTGAGTCGTTTGCGATGTCAGGTATATTCATTATTCTCAAGAAGTTGTAAGTGATTTGCCACCGATTTCATGTCTTGAGTATATTTATAATTACCAATAGGTTTTGAGTGGTTTGCCACGCACCTGAAGAGTCTAGTATATTAATAACTCTTAAGACGTTATAAGTAATTTACCACCGATTTCATCTGTCAAGTATATTTATAATTCTCAAGAGGTTTGGTGTGGTTTCCCACCGAGTTTGAGTGTCAGTTATATTCATAATTCTCAAGAGGTTTCGAGTGGTTTGCCACTGATTTCAAGTGTCAGGTATATTTATAATTCTCAAGAGTTTTGGCGTGGTTGGCCACCGAGTTTATGTGTCAAGTATATTTCTAATTTTCAGATGGTTTTGAATGGATTGCCACCGAATTCAATTGTCAGGTATATCTAAAATTCCCAAGTGGATTTGAGTGGTTGTCCATGTCAGGTATATTTTTAATTCTCAAGAGGTTTTGAGTGGTTTGCCACCGAATTCAAGTGTCAGTTATATTTATAATTCTCAAAAGGTTTTAACGGGTTTGCCACCTATTTCAAGTGTCAACTATATTATAATTTCCAAGAAGTTTTGAGTGGTTTGCCACCGAGTAAAAGTGTCAGGTATATTTATAATTTTCAAGAAATTGGGGTGGTTTGACACTTAGTTTACATGTCAGTTATATTTATAATTCTGAAGAGGTTTTGGGTGGTTTGATACCGACTTCAATTCCCAGCTATATTTATAATTCTTAAGAGGTTATGAGTGGTTTGCCACTGATTTCAAGTGTCAGTTATATATATAATTCTCAAGAGGATTGGAGTGGTTCCAGTGATTTCTATTTTGGTATATTTATAATTCTCAAGGGGTTTTGCGAGGTTTGCCACCAATTTCAACGGTCAGGTATATTTCTAATTCTTAAAAGGTTTTGTGTGGTTTGCCACCGAGTTCAATTGTTAAGTATATTTATAATTCTTAAAAGGTTTTCTGTGGTTTGCCACCGATTTGATATCTCAGGTATATTTATAATTATCAAGAGGTGTTAAGTGGTTTGCCACAAACTTCAAGAGTTTAGTATATTTATAATTTTCAAGACGTTATCCGTGGTTTGCAACCTATTTTAAGTGTCAGGTATATAAAAAATCCTCAAGAGGTTTGGGGCGGTTTGCCACCGAGTTTGTGTGTCAGGTATATTTATAATTCTCAAGAGGATTTGAATAGTTAACCCCCAAATTCAAGTGTCAGCATTATTTCTAAATCTCAAGGGATTTTGAGGGGTTTGCCACCGACTTCAACGCTCAGGGATATTCATAATTCTAAAAAGGTTTTGTTTGGTTTGACATTAATTTCAAGTGTCAAGTAAATTAAGAATTCTCAAGAGGTTTTGATTTGTTTGCCAGCGATTTTAAGTGTCAGTAATATTTATAATTCTCAAGAGGTTTCGAGTGGTTTGACACCAAATTTAGGTGTCAGGTATATTTATAATTCTCCAGAGGACTAAACTGCTTTGCAATGTTAGGTATATTTTTAATTCCCAGGAGGTTTTGAGTGGCTTGCCACCAATTTCAAGAGTCAGGTATATGTATAATTCACAAGAGGTTATGATTTATTTGCCGCTGATTTCAATGTTCAGGTATATTTTTAAATCTTAAGAGAGTCGGGTGGTTTACCACTAAGTTAAAGTGTCAGGTATATTTATAATTCTCAAAAGGGTTTAATGGTTGTGCCACCTATTTCAAATATCAGGTATATTTATAATTCTCAAGAGGTTTTGAGTGGTTTGCCACCGACTTCAAGTGTCAGGTATAATTATAATTCTCAAGAGGTTTTAAGTGGTTTGCCACCGATTTCAAGTGACAGGTATATTTTTAATTCTCAGAGATTTTAAGTGGTTTGCCATGTCAAGTATATGTTTAATTCTCAATAGGTTTTGAGTGGTTTGCTACCGATTCCAAGTGTCAGGTATATTTATAATTATCAAGAGTTTTTGCGTGGTTTGCCACCAATTTCAAGTGTCAGTTATATTTTTAATTCTCAAGTGGTTTTGAGTCGTTTGCCACCGATTTCAAGTGTCAGTTAGATTTTTAATTCTCAAGAGGTTTTGATTGGTTTGCTACCGATTTCAAGTGTCAGGTATATATATAATTATCAAGAGGTTTTGAGTAATTTGCCACCGGATTCAAGTGTCACATATATTTATAATTCTCAAGAGGTTTGGTGTGGTTTTCCACCGAGTTTGAGTGTCAGTTATATTCATAATTCTCAAGAGGTTTCGAGTGGTTTGCCACCGATTTCATGTGTCGGTTATATTTATAATTCTCAAGAGTTTGGGCGTGGTTTGCCACCGAGTTTATGTGTCAAGTATAATTCTAATTCTCAAATGGTTTTGAATGGATTGCCCCCGAATTCAATTGTCAGGTATATCTAAAATTCCCAAGAGGATTTGAGTGGTTTTCTATGTCAGGTATATTTTTAATTCTCAAGAGGTTTTGAGTGGTTTGCCACCGAATTCAAGTGTCAGTTATATTTTTAATTCTTAAGAGGTTTGAGGTGGTTTGATACAGATTTTAATTGTCAGGTATATTTATAATACTCAACATGTTTTCAGTCGTCTGCCACCGAATTCAGGTGTCAGGTATATTTACAATTCTCAAAAGGTTTTAGGTGGTTTCCCACCGCTCTCAAGTGTCACGTATATTTATAATTCTCAAAAGGTTCAGGGTTGTTTGCCACCGAGTTTGAGTGTCAGGTATATCTATAATTCTCAAGAGCTTTGGAATCGTTTTCTCCCAAATTCATGTGTCAGCTATATTTATAAATCTCAAGAGGTTTTGACTGGTTTGCCACCGAGGTAAAGTGTCAGGTATATATATAATTTTTAACAGGTTTTGAGTCTTTTGCGATGTCAGGTATATTCATTATTCTCAAAAATTTGTGAGTGGTTTGCCACCCATTTTATATCTCAAGTATATTTATAATTATCAATTGGTTTTGAGTGGTTTGCAACGCACCTAAAGAGTCTAGTATATTTATAACTCCCAAGAGGTTATGAGTGGTTTGCCACCAATTTCAAATATCAGATATATTTATAATTATCAAGAGTTTTTGCGTGGTTTGCCACCAATTTCAAGTGTCAGTTATATTTATAATTCTTAAGTGGTTTTGAGTCGTTTGCCACCGACTTCAAGTGTCAGTTAGATTTTTAATTCTCAAGATGTTTTGATTGGTTTGCTACCGATTTCAAGTGTCAGGTATATATATAATTATCAAGAGGTTTTAAGTAATTTGCCACCGAATTCCAGGGTAACATATATTTACAATTCTCACGAGTTTTTGAGTTGTTTGCCACCGATTTCAAGTGTCAGGTATATTTATGATTTTCAAGAGGTTTTGGGTGGTTTGACACCGAGTTTAAGTGTCAGGTATATTTATAATTCTCAAGTGTTTTTGAATGGTTTGCCCCGAATTTAAGTGGCACCTTCATTTCTAATTCTTAAGAGGTTTTGAGTGGTTTGCCACCGAATTCAAGTGTTAGGTGTATTTATTATTCTCAAGAAGTTTTCAGTGGTTTGCCACCAATTTCATCTCTCGGGTATATTTATAATTATCAAGAGGTTTTGAGTGGTTTGCCACGAACTTCAACAGTCTGGTATATTTATCATTCTTACAAAGCTTTTGGATCGTTTGCCCACAAATTCATGTGTCAGCTATATTTATAATTCTCAAGAGCTTTTGACTGGTTTGCCACCGAGTTCAAGTGTCAGGTATATATATAATTTTTAACAGGTTTTGAGTCGTTTGCGATGTCAGGTATATTCATTATTCTCAAGAAGTTGTAAGTGATTTGCCACCGATTTCATGTCTTGAGTATATTTATAATTACCAATAGGTTTTGAGTGGTTTGCCACGCACCTGAAGAGTCTAGTATATTAATAACTCTTAAGACGTTATAAGTAATTTACCACCGATTTCATCTGTCAAGTATATTTATAATTCTCAAGAGGTTTGGTGTGGTTTCCCACCGAGTTTGAGTGTCAGTTATATTCATAATTCTCAAGAGGTTTCGAGTGGTTTGCCACTGATTTCAAGTGTCAGGTATATTTATAATTCTCAAGAGTTTTGGCGTGGTTGGCCACCGAGTTTATGTGTCAAGTATATTTCTAATTTTCAGATGGTTTTGAATGGATTGCCACCGAATTCAATTGTCAGGTATATCTAAAATTCCCAAGTGGATTTGAGTGGTTGTCCATGTCAGGTATATTTTTAATTCTCAAGAGGTTTTGAGTGGTTTGCCACCGAATTCAAGTGTCAGTTATATTTTTAATTCTTAAGAGGTTTAAGGTGGTTTGATACCGATTTTAATTGTCAGGTATATTTATAATACTCAAAATGTTTTCAGTCGTTTGCCACCGAATTCAGGTGTCAGGTATATTTACAATTCTCAAGAGGTTTTAGGTGGTTTCTCACCGCTTTCAAGTGTCACGTATATTTATAATTCTCAAAAGGTTCGAGGTTGTTTGCCACCGAGTTTGAGTGTCAGGTATATCTATAATTTTCAAGAGCTTTGGAATCGTTTTCTCCCAAATTCATGTGTCAGCTATATTTATAATTCTCAAGAGCTTTTGACTGGTTTGCCACCGAGGTAAAGTGTCAGGTATATATATAATTTTTAACAGGTTTTGAGTCTTTTGCGATGTCAGGTATATTCATTATTCTCAAAAATTTGTGAGTGGTTTGAAACCCATTTTATGTCTCAAGTATATTTATAATTATCAATTGGTTTTGAGTGGTTTGCCACGCACCTAAAGAGTCTAGTATATTTATAACTCCAAAGAGGTTATGAGTGGTTTGCCACCAATTTCTTATATCAGATATATTTATAATTCTTAAGAGGTTTGGCGTGGTTTGCCACCTAGTTCATGTGTCGAGTATATTTATATTTCTCATATGGTTTTGAGTGGATTGCCACCGAATTCAATTGTCAGGTATATCTATAATTTCCAAGAGGATTTAAGTAGTTTGCCATGTCAGGTATATTTTTAATTCTCAAGAGGTTTTGAGTGGTTTGCCATGTCATGTATATATATAATTCTGAAAAGGGTGTAAGTGGTTTTTCACCGATTTCAAGTGTAAGGTATATATATAATTGTCAAGAGGTTTGGGGTGGTTGCCACTGATTTCTAGTGTTGGTATATTTATAATTCTCAAAGGGCTTTGCGAGGTTTGCCGCAGATTTCAAGGTTAAGGTATATTTATAATTCTCAAGAGATGAGGACTTGTTTACCACCGATTCCATCTGTCAGGTATATTTATAATTCTCAACAGGTTTGCTGTCAGTTCCCACTGAGTTTAAGTGTCAGTTATATTTATAATTCTCAAGAGGTTTTGAGTGTTTTTCCACCGATTCCAAGTGACAGGTATATTATAAATTCTCAAAGGTTTTAAGTGGTTTGCCATGTCAAGTATATGTTTAATTCTCAATAAGTTTTAAGTGGTTTGCTACCGATTTCGAGTTTCAGGTATATTTATAATTATCAAGAGGTTTTGCGTGGTTTGCCACCGTTTTAAAGTGTCAGTTATATTTATAATTCTTAAGTGGTTTTGAGCTGTTTGCCACCGATTTCAAGTGTCAGTTAAATTTTGAATTCTCACGAGGTTTTGATTGGTTTGCTACCGATTTCAAGTGCCAGGTATATTTATAATTATCAAGAGGTTTTAAGTAATTTGCCACCGAATTCAAGTGTCACGTATATTTACAATGCTCACGAGTTTTTGAGTTGTTTGGCCCCGATTTCAAGTGTCAGGTATATTTATGATTCTCAAGAGGATTTGGTGGTTAGCAACCGAGTTTAAGTGTCAGGTATATATATATATATAATTCTTAAGTGCTTTTGAATGGTTTGCCCCCAAATTCAAGTGGCACCTTTATTTCTAATCCTGAAGAAGTTTTAAGTGGTTTCCTACCGATTTCAAGTGTCAGGTATATTTATTATTCTCAAGAATTTTTCAGTGGTTTGCCACCGATTTCATCTCTCAGGTATATTTATAATTATCAAGAGGTTTTGAGTGATTTGCCACAAACTTCAACAGTCTGGTATATTTATCATTCTCAAGAGCTTGTTGATCGTTGGACCACAAATTCATGTGTCAGCTATATTTATAATTCTCAAGAGCTTTTGACTGGTTTGCCACCGAGTTCAAATGTCAGGTATATGTATAATTTTTAACAGGTTTTGAGTGGTTTGCGATGTCAGTTATATTCATTATTCTTAAGAAGTTATGAGTGATTTGTCACCGATTTCATGTCTCAAGTATATTAATAATGTCCAATAGGTTTTGAGTGGTTTGCAACGCACCTGAAGACTCTAGTATATTAATGACTCTGAAGACGTTATGAGTAATTTACCACCGATTTAAGCTGTCAGGTATATTTATAATTCTCAACAGGTTTGGTGTGGTTTCCCACTGAGTTTAAGTGTCAGTTATATTTATAATTCTCAAGAGGTTTTGAGCGGTTTGCCACCGATTTCAAGTGTCAGGTATATTTATAATTCTTAAGAGGTTTGGCGTGATTTCCCACCGAGTTTATGTGTAAAGTATATTTCTAATTCTCAAATGGTTTTGAATGTATTGCCACCGAATTCAATTGTCAGGCATATCTATAATTCCCAAGAGGATTTGAGTGGTTGTCCATGTCAGGTATATTTTTAATTCTTAAGAGATTTTGAGTGGTTTGCCACTGATTTCAAGAGTCAGTTATATTTTTAATTCTTAAGAGCTTTGAGGTGGTTTGAGACCAATTTCAATTGTCAGGTATATTTATAATACTCAACAGGTTTTCAGTCGTCTGCCACCGAATTCAGGTGTCAGGTATATTTACAATTCTCAAGACGTTTTGAGTGTTTTTCCCCGACTTTAAGTGTTCAACATATTTATAATTCTTAAGACGTTTTGATTGGTTTGCTACCGATTTCAAGTGTCAGGTATATTTATAATTCTCAACAGGTTTTGAATGTTTTGCTACCGATTTTCACTGTCAGGTATATTTATAATTCTCAAGAGGTTTTGGGTGATTATCCACCAAATTCTACTGTTGGTATATTTATAATTCTCAAGGGGTTTTGCGAGGTTTGACCCCGAGTTCCAGGGCAAGGTATATTTATAATGCTCAAGAGGTTTTGAGTGCTTTGCCACCGATTTCAAGTGTCAGTTATATTTATAATTTTCAAGAGGTTGTGAGTGGTTTGCCACCGATTTTATGTATCAGGTATATTTATAATTCTTGAGAAGTTTAGAGTGATTTGCAACCGATTTCAACAGTCAGTTATATTTATAATTGTCAGAGGTTTTGAGTGGTTTACCATGTCAGGTATATTTGTTATTCTCAAGGCGATTTGAGTAGTTTGCCACAGATTTCATGTCTCAGGTATATTTATAATTATCAAGGGGTTTTAAGTGGTTTGCCACAAATTTGAAGAGTTCATAATATTTATTATTCTCAAGAGGTTATGAGTGGGTTGCTACCGATTTCAAATATCAGATATATTGTTCATTTTCAAGAGGTTTGGCGTGGTTTGCTAACGAGTTTATGTGTCAAGTATATTTATAATTCTCAAATGATTTTGAGTGGATTGCCACCGAATTCAATTGTTAAGTATATTTATAATTTTTAAGAGTTTCAGAGTAATTTGCCATGTCAGGTATATTTATATTTCTCAATAGGTTATGAGTTGTTTGCTACCGATTTCAAGTCTCAGGTATATATATAATTCTCAAGAGGTTTTGGGTGGTTATCCACCGATTTCTACTCTTGGTATTTTTATAATTCTCAAGGGGTTTTGCGAGGTTTGACACCGATTTCAAGGGTCAGATATATTTATAATTCTCAATAGGTTTTGAATGCTTTGCCACCACCGATTTTAAGTGTCATGTATATTTATAATTCTCAAGTGGTTGTGAGTGGTTTGCCACCGATTTCATGTGTCAGGTATATTTATAATTCTTAAGAAGTTTAGAGTGGTTTGCACCTGATTTCAACAGTCAGTTATATTTATAATTGTTAGAGGTTTTGAGTGGTTTGCCATGTCAGGTATATTTATAATTCTCAAGAGGTTATGAGTTGTTTGCCACCAATTTCAAGTGTCAGGTATATTTATAATTATCAAAAGGTTATGAGTGTTTTGCCACAGAATTCAAGTGTCAGGTATATTTATAAATCTCAGGAGGTTTTAAGGGGTTTGCTACCGCTTTCAAGTGTCAGGTTTATTTATAATTTTTAATAGGTTTTGAGTCGTTTGCGATGTCAGGTATATTTGTTATTCTTAAGAAGATTTCAGTGGTTTGCCACAGATTTCATGTCTCAGGTATATTTATAATTATCAAGAGGTTTTGAGTGGTTTGCCACAAATTTGAAAAGTCCATAATATTTATTATTCTCAAGAGGTTATGAGTGGGTTGCTACCGATTTCAAATATCAGATATATTGTTCATTTTCAAGAGGTTTGGCGTGGTTTGCCACCGAGTTTACGTGTCAAGTATATTTATAATTCTCAAATGGTTTTGAGTGGATTGCCACCGCATTCAATTGTTACGTATATTTGTAATTTTCAAGAGTTTCAGAGTGGTTTGCCATGTCAGGTATATTTATAATTCTCAATAGGTTATGAGTTGTTTTGTACCGATTTCAAGTCTTAGGTATATATATAATTCTCAAGAGGTTTAGGGTGGTTGCCATTGATTTCTAGTGTTGGTATATTTATAATTCTTAAGGTGTTTTGCGAGGTTTGCCGCGGATTTCAAGGGTCAGGTATATTTATAATTATCACGAAGTTTTGTGTAGTTTGCCACCGATTTCAAGTGTCAGTTATATTTATAATTCTCCCGTGGTTTTGAGTGGTTTGCCACCGATTTCAAGTGTCAGGAATATTTATAATTTTTTAAGTCGTTTTGAGTGGTTTGCTACTCAATTCAAGTGTTAGGTATATTTACAATTCTCAACAGGTTTTGAGTTGTTTGCCACCGATTTCAAGTTTCAGGTATATTCATAATTGTCACTAGGTTTTAGGTGGTTTCCCACCGCTTTCAAGTGTCACGTATATTTATAATTCTCACAAGGTTTGGGGTTGTTTGCCACCGAGTTTAAGGGTCAGGTATATCTATAATTCCCAAGAGCTTTTGAATCGTTTGCCCCCAAATTCATGTGTCTGCTATATTTATAATTCTTAATTGGGCTATGACTGGTTTGCCACCGAGTTCAAGTGACAGGTATATTTATAATTTTTAACAGGTTTTGAGTCGTTTGCGATATCAGGTATATTCATTATTCTCACGAAGTTGTGAGTGGTTTGCCACCAATTTTATGTATCAAGTATATTTATAATTATCAATTGGTTTTGAGTGGTTTGCCACGCACCTGAAGAGTCTAGTATATTTATAACTCTTAAGGCGTTATGAGTGGTTTGCTACCGATTTCAAGTGTCCGGTATATTTATAATTCTCAACAGGTTTTGAATGTTTTGATACCGATTTCGACTGTCAGGTATATTTATAATTCTCAACAGGTTTTGAATGTTTTGCTACCGATTTCCACTGTCAGGTATATATATAATTCTCAAGAGGTTTGGGGTGGTTATCCACCGATTTCAAGTCTCAAGGCCTTTTTCCGGCCTCCTTTTAGCGCGTCTCCACAAATATGCAATGACAGCACTTGTTGCCTTGCTTAGGGCGGCAACAAGAATTCGCGTTAGGAAGCAATAACAGTGTTTGACTCTCCAGCTCGTGTCATTACTGTGTGTGCCTTTACAGTGTATTTCACTACACTGTGTATCATTACACTTGGTGTCATTAGAGTGTGTTTCACTATAGTGTTTGACACTAGAACGTGTGTCATTACAATTTGTCACTAGGCTGTGTGTCACTAGAGTGTGTGCCATTACAGTGTGTGTCACTTCAGTGAGTGTCACTAGGGTGTCTGTCATTAGAGTGTGTTTCATTACACTGTGTATCACTAGAGTGTATCACTACAGTGGTTTTCACTGCAGTATGTCACTACAGTCTATCATTACATTGTGTTATTACTACGTTGTTTGCCACTACAGTGTATACCACTATACCCTGTGTGACTACAGTGTATGCCTTTGCAGTGTACGTTACAAGGGTGTTTCACTGCAGTGTGTTCCACTAATTTATCTCACTACAGTGTTGGTTACTCTAGTGTGTGTCATTACAGCGTGTGTTACTAGAGTATGTTTTCCTACAGTGTGTGTCACTATAAGGTGTCATTATTTTAGCGAGTCGTAGGAAATCTCGCAGGTAAGGGGAGGTCTCCTGTTCCAATGGAGTTACATCCATCTGTGGTAGCGGGGTTTTTTTACCTGCAATAAATCAATTTTAAATACAGTAAAATTAATATAATATTTGCCTGAACCTTTAGGGATCCATAGCAATCTGTCTGAATGTCAAGGGGTACAGATAAACGAAAAGGTTGGGCACACCTGGCCTAGTGAATAAGGCGTTGAAATTTTAACGCTTTAATACCAGATTCAATCGCAGCTCTCTACACTTCACCACTCAATAGCCAATCACAACACCGCTGACTCTTCTTTCTTCATCTCCTCGCACTCTTAACCCATCACTCTTCCGTCCCGGAACCACCCTCTGGCATAGAATGAGTGGCCCTCACTTGCTTCACTAAGGTTTCTTTACTTGTAGGTTGTGGAAAACTACTACACTTGTTGTTCCTACACCTTCCCCACTAACTAGTAAAAGCCCCTCTTGCCTGCAGGATGCCCAGTGGTGGCCATTCTGATCTTTATGCGAGTTTCATTATCCGCTTGGGGGGATCTCGTCCAGAATTAAAAATGGATTAACTGAATTAAATGACTCCTAATAAAAAAAATAATTGATTTAAGCCAAGGAGGGAAGATACCTCGGCTCACCTTTGGTAGGTGAAATAAGAACATCCCTTGAGGCCTACTCCCGCAAATTTAACTTAAAGCGCCACACCTTCATCTCCCCTTAAACTTTTTAAGCGTGAGCCCTCCACTAAGGCTCTTAGGTCCTTCATTTTTTACCAGCGGCGAAGCGCCAGGTCTAGGCGTCGCTTTTTTTTAAGGAGTAAAGTTCAATTGTACCCATTTAGAGCTATGAAATGACCCATCTGATCATGGGACATAGGGTTCTTCACCCTAGAAATTTCAAATCTGCCATCGGATTTGGCGCTGGGCTGCGCCATCTAGTGGCAGAAGCCTCATTTAGCTATTCAAAGGCACCTGTAAGTGATTTGAACCATGGGAAACCATCAATGCAATCACCATTTATCATCTTATCACAGGTCTTTGGAGGGACTTTCCCTCCTGTTCTTAGCAGACCTCAATTCTCCAAATTCTTCAGTCTAAAGATAGATAAAATTTAGGCCTAAATCTGTGTAACCAATGTTTCTGATCTCGAGACCCCAAGACCTACACATTTGTTCTCCTCACTCTCTTCAGTTTTTGCGAATGCGGGTTATGACATTATCTCTTTCCCTAAGATCCACTTACCCCAGGGTATATTGCATTAAAAGCTTTACCTTCTCACCTTCCCATTCTCCTTCGCCACCTCTTCTATGCCTTTGACTCCTCGGTTTCAGATGTTCGTGGTTCCCTTTCTCTTTCTTTCAAACATGCAGGTATGAACCTTAAATTTATTAACCTAACTTCGTCGCTAAAAAGTATTCTTTTCTATTTCCTAGCTTCCCTTTTTATCTAAGATACTGGAGGCCCATGTTGATTTTCGTGTTTGCAAGCAGTTATCTGAAACTCACCTCGATGACCCCGTACAAGGTTGCTTTATATCTTCTAGTAGGAAGGTCCTACTTAAGGTTAGATATAGGCTTTATCAGTCTGTATATGATGACTAGGCTTTCATTTTATTGTTCTTTTGATATTACTCAACTGGAACTGAATCTCCTCATTTTTGACGGCGTCGAGTAACATCTTGTCCCGTCTTGATCATTTACTACACTTTTACATCGACTACACACAAATTCACCTTTCCTCTCCTCTTATTTTATCCTAAAAATCTGCTATATCATACATATATGCAGAAAACCCTTACAAACTAGCTTGGCGTTCTCTTCTAGGTATTATAGATTTCTTAGGTTAGGTTAGTAGCCAGTTTGCTACAGCGACCTGGTAGACGAAAGTTGTCCTAAATCCAACGCTAATACCCGTAGACCTTTATTGATTCAAATGAGAATTGGGGGTTCTCATTTGTCAAAGTATGGCCCAGTGTATGGGAATATACGCACACGGGCTCTAAGGTGGGTTAAGCAAGGCAACAAATGTTATTGTTATAAGAGTGCGATTTGAATAGATAGCTGCAGCTGCGTGACCAAGGAATATTCCAAACACAACGCCAAAAATAGATTTTAATACACACTAAATGAAAGGCACAAAATAAATATGGATATATATAGGTACATGAATAAGACGGAATTAGATTCCGAATACTAATTGGATAACCAGAGTTATTAACTGGTTATAATGGGAGATTTAGGGTAGTGAGCGATTTAGTTCCTTTGAACCTCGAGAGAAAAGCGGGGCGAACTTGTGGGGAGGTCTTAGTGGCCTTGATTACTTATGGGTGTAGCCAAGAACCCGAAGGGGGTGGTGCTACTTTCTCCTAACTCTGATCGAGCGAGATGCGGGCCTCTTTTCCTCAAGAGGTCACCGCACAAACTTCGAAGGGGGGAGGTGACTTCTCCAAACTCGGATCGAGCGAGCTATCGAGCCTCTTGCCCTCAAGAGGTCACCAGAAGAACTTCGAAGGACGGTTTCTCCAATCCTTGATCCGAAGGTGGTTGAGAATGGCTAACGTTGCCTCAAGAGACTCTTCTCCCTGACCCGACGATACGAGTGTGATGTCCAGCTCTTCCGTGACGTGCGATCGTCACTAAACACTTCTTAGGAGAGAGCGTTGTTGAATCAAACTCCTTTCGGGAAGCTTCGTCTAACCGAATCTGTGGGTAATCCTGGGAGGGTGCATATATACCCGGAGTTCTCCAAAACAGGGAGAGAGAGAGAGGGGCCTTCTCGAACCCTCATTATCGGCCGGGACAACCGAGCGTGTTCTTGCGGGAAAGTGTAAGAGGCCGGGATCAGCGGGTCAGACGAAACGACCAACGGCTGGAGCCATAAAAGTTGTTCGAGGCAAATCTACACAATAGATGAGTGATCTCCCGACCCGGGTGGTGGGAGATTAAGACGGCGGGGAGGTAGCCTTCAATTTCAGCGTCATGCCTCGGTGGTGTGAATATCTCAGTGACCTGCAGGCAAGTCCAAAAGGAGTGAAGTCGAAGGGGGGGGGGAGTAACGGCTCGCTTTCTCTCCCGAGGTAATATCTTAGGTGGTGGGGAAATACTACTATTTTAGCGGATCCCTCCAGATCATTAAATGCATAGAAACCATTGACTTCTTCATTTTATCTGGCTATTTTTTAAATACCTGTTGGAATTTTTTCTCCACAAACTTGAAGGATGCCTTGAATCCATTTAGAGGCTACCATCCACTTTGACTCGACCTACCAGCTTGTCTTCAACAATTACATCCCATAATCTCCTCCTTAAAGGCGCTGGGTGAATGCTTCGCCTGCAGTCCGTTGAAAGCTCAGCTTCTTCCTTAACCATCCGACCTATCCATAATGACTTGATTCGTCAGTGGATATGACTATGCTAAAGTTTGTTTTCCCGTGTGTCTGGCCCCATAACAGACCTTTTTCTTTGTGTTGTTTTTGTTTTAGTCCTATTCCTAAAAGTATACAATTCCCAAAGAGCTTACACCTTATTTATCTCGAGATGGAAAGAGCTCCAGCAGCTTTAAAAAGTGGTTTGCTGCTAGCATGAGGGTTTTTAGCTTCTTCTGTTTTGTTTTAAGAAAGATCTTAAGGATGAGAGCTCTAAATTTTGGCTGAATCCCTTTCTTTCTTGACTGAATGTCATTTCCTTAACAGTGCGATTATAACCCTTCAAATCTTTTGACATCTACAGAGAAGACTTTATTTTACCTAATTATTTCACCATTTATTTCTTGTCTTAGAAAAGTTCCTTTATCCTGGCAATTTAATAACAAAATACTTCTTGCAAAAGATGTCTGTGTGGGCGTTAGGGTAACTAGTGTTGAGTATCTACTAAATCCTGTTTATTGGATTCCTAAACGAATCTGAAACAAAATATTTCATAAACTTATTCTGGAAAATGATGTGATGCTAAAAAGGTATTGCGTACGAGTATTATCTCTCGACACATTTATAAAAGAGATCTTAACACGAATTTATTATGTGAAATTTAAAAATTTGCTGATGATACGAAACTTGACTCTCGAGCAAACTATCATATTGACTATGAAAACTTTCAAAGATAATTGCATAGGGTAGTAAAGTGGTTAGAAATATGATATGCCATTTAACGTTGACAACTGTAAGATAATATAATCTTAGAAGATATTATAATATCGGTGGTCAAAGTTTTACGCACCGTCAACACGAAAAAGGATGTGTCTTAATCTTTAATTATCTAGAATTTTTCAAAACATTCACTGTAGCCTCTAAAATTTAATAGGTTTCTAAGATACGTAGCTAGAAATTCTGCATTAAAATAGAAAAATATTATTCTTCTCACATTGGAGTATGCGGAACAATTGTGGTTTCCATACAACATCTGAGAACTGTCACTTTATTGGTAAAATTTTTGCCCATACAATTACAAGATTACATAGAGTATTTGGGCACTGTCTGTTCAATCGGCCTATTTTTCACGGGAAGAAAGAGAGGGACTACGATTTGAGGCGGTTGAGGCGGCCGCAGCCATGTGGCTGAGATGGCTGCTTCCTGTATATTTCCCGTGGAGATGGCTGAGCTAAGACAGCGGCTTTGGGCGTTCAACCAAAATCTCTGCCCAAAAGCAAAGAATCAACAACTAACATGACCTAGCCATGGAAGTTATGTAGGGTCAGGTTAGGGTTTTTGAAATGAAGGTGCAAAGAAATCACAAATAAACTGATCTAACCATACATCCCTTGGTTCTATCATGTTAGTTGTTAATTCATTGCTTCATAACATGATACATTGGTTCAACCAAGATCTCAGGAGGGTTTACCCTAATTGATCAGGTTAGATAATTAAACGCCAAACCAAAGATTAAAAAGAAATTCAAAAGCAGTTTTTACCTTTTATTGATTATTATCTTGAGAAAAGAAAGGAGAAATATCTTGAAAAATTTGTCTAACAAAATTCTAATTTTGATTTCTCTTTTTGTGTAAAAATTTGCACATGTAGGATCCCAGCAAATAACGAACAGCTGCACAGCCTAGCTTCTTTGCTGTCTCATTCAAGTGGCTGTGACCACGCCAAATCGAAGTCCCTTCCCGTACGAGAAATGGACCGATTGGACAGAAAAGAACCTTGTTTTTTGTATGCTTTTCAGCGATAGTGGTATCCGAGAAGTGATCTCACAGAGTAATGTGATGAATAAGCCCACTAATAAAGCTGTTAGTAACTATGTTTCTACTGGATTTGGAACATTCTTAACATTACTTATAATGGTTGAGTAAAAATGCTTACTGCTGCAGAATTGTACGAAAAATATTTTCGGACTGTGGATTTTCCCCTTCTCTCTTTCATCTATTTACCCCCTTTTGTATGTCTATTTATCATGAATCTATATTTCTCTCTTCAATATTGGATCTGCAGTGGATTTTATGACTTTGTAATGGAAATATATGACTACAGCGGTCGTCGCAGTGGAAACATTCGAATTTAAAAACAGCCTTTCCCTGAAATTGTCATCCATGCAATTCAATCTATTTAAAATTTCAATATTCTTTCACTACAAGATTTGAGTTTGATATATGTGTTTTGTTTAGAGCCTGGTAACAAATGAAGGAAAAGTCCTGTATCAGTTTATCGAATTTTAAGCCAAGGGTATCACTTCACTCCGGCCTGTAAATGCTGCCTGAAGTAGGCATTCTTCACTACTCCCTGAAAGATCGCTGCCCGATTAAATTCAAAGTTCTTTGTGCCTTCAAGATTTTTCTCCTCTGTCTTCGATCATTCTCATGTTCGATCATAATATGAAAAACAAGGATCGATTTTAAAACTTAAACCTTTATTATTAGCTATAGGTGTAATTTAAGTAAAAAATATCACAAGTGTAAATTTAAGTTCTTTTAATCTTCAAACATGATTTGAACTTTTTTTAAATTAAGAAAAATATTTTTCACCTGTAGATTTTCCCTTCCCTCTTTCGTTATATACCATTCTTTCGTCTGTCTACTCTTTGTCTGTCTAATTATCATGTGCCAAAAGTTCTCACTTCATTCTTGGATCTGTTGCAGGTATTTATGACTGTTATGGAAATACGAGACGACAGTGGTCGTTGCCCCCCGTTTTATCCCGTATTCTTGGACCCTTGGAGGGGTTGGGTGCATATGTAATATTCTCCTAACCCCTACTTGGAGTTGGTGGGGGGTGGATGCACAATTTTGAAGCGTGGGATCAGGAGGGGTGTTCTCTTTATCTTTCCCCCTCTTCCCCTTATGGCGGGAGAATAAGGTACATCCTTTTTAAGTTACACATTTTAAAAGAGCAGAACGCGAGAGTGGTTCGATTGGGAACACAGATGGATGTTTTCTCGTGCCGGCTTTTTCTTCAGATAGAAAAAGAGCATCATCACCTCCATTTTTTTAAGCAATCTCATATCACCTTTTTTAATTAATTTCTCATCTCTTAAGTATTCATATCTAATAGTGTCAATGTATATTAACGGTAAGCTTATTTAGGCTCATTACGGGAACGCGATGAGTGCATTGTTTAATTATTTTGTCGTGGTGTATCTATTTACTGCCAAATATTTGGCGTTGCAGGAAACTGGTTCACTTACACGTACTTTAAATCATTTAAATTCTTTTTAAGCTGCATGACCAGTCTCATCTTAAATTCATTCTTTTTATCAAACTTTAACACGTTTATTTTCAAATATTCAAAGAGAAAGCTGTCATCACTTCCTACAACTATATACCAACTAACGATGGAATTTGGGACTTAACTAGCCTCAAATGATCTCTAGAGAAGGCATTTAACTTATCAAAAAAATTAAAAAAACATCCGAATATTGCCAACTCTTAAGCCCTTTAAAAACCAATAAAGACTACCCCCTAATAAGGAGGAGGTTTAATACTAACAAAATTTAAAAAAAAATACTTATATTTGGGGATGAAATAACTTTTGAAAGAATTAAAAAGTTCATATATCATATCTCGAAAGAGAAAGGTTGTCCTCTGCTAAACAGACTGGCACCGAAAAATATAAATTTGTCGGGTTTGTTTCTTTTTACCCTACTTTATTCTCATCAACTCTTGCAAATTAACTAGTTCATCAAAAGTAAAAAAATTTATGGTCCTATGAAAATAGACTATTGGAGCGGTAAGTAAAATATGGTAACGTCAAAATTCATATTTATTAGCATCATTAAATATTAATCTTGGCTATTTTTATAGTACTGTCTGATAAGATTTTCCTTCAATTGGATTTTATTAGACACTGGCTACGTGATTTTCATCGCCACCAAATTATGTGTATTATCTAATCCTTTTAATACTTGGGGTCAATTTAAAGAATGTCGCAGACGATAAGTTGTAAAGCTTCAATATCAGAAAAGGCTTACTAAGATGCTAAATCAGCTGATTCCTAGGGAATTGGTGGGCAGGCCACAAGTCATGGGCTATAGCCAGGATGTATTCTCCATTCTTTACCTCTACCCACCAAATACTGGCCATGGTTTGGAGAAAATAAGACCCCGAGTTATCTCATTTTGCTCCGACTGAGCAAGACTGAAACTAACACCCTTTGTTGGGAGCCTGGAGCTAGAAACCAGACACACAGATCTGCCTTTATTGCGTCAGGCTAAGGAGAATTGCGCACCCATCTGGTCTTTAGTTCCCCCAGCATCGTTCTCTTTTGATTGATCATGCAATGTACATTCTACAGTTTCTCTACCACCCTAATAATACCACTTTCTCTAGAAACCTGTTTTTTCAACAAATTTTAAGTATATATTTTCCCCGATTGTTTTTCAACGTAAAAAAACAGTCATTGATTTAAAATTGGCATAATTCTATAACCAAGATATTCGACCAATTGGTAAAAATTGGTAAAAATAAGAGAATGAAATAACGTCAGTAATAAATTGTCACTTCTAATCTAAAAAAAATTTTCTTCTCCGCTTTCAAATTCCATTTTTCCCTTTTCTTTAGAAATCTCAAAAAGGGATTATTATTTTCATGTCCAGTCAACACAGCAAAGAAGAAATAAGAAAAGAATTTCTCCCCTTCAAAAATAGATCGAAATCAAACTTCTTCTAAACCGCCTTTAATGCCATACTTACCTAATAGATTAACATGGTTTTATGTAAATTTATTTGTATTATTGATTTGTATTTGGACCTGGAGAATTACGTACCATTTAGGGTGCGTGTCGTGGAACCCAACCAATCCGAGATACGGCGAATTTATCTTGGAAGGCTTCTCCCCGAAACCTTTTACCCTGCGACTACACTAATGCCTTTTGCGAGTGTGCAGGGATATAGAGGGCCCGGTACATTTAATGTGATGTTCATGCTTCCTTTATACTATTTTTTTCTAGGTAAATGGTGAAGATCGAGTCAAGGCTTGTTCTTTATAGTGCCAAACAATGTGTTGTTCAGGCATCGATGCGGAACTTCAAGTTTAAAAATGTTGAAATTGTTTTTAAAGGAAGAATGTACGAATCTTTGACACGCCAAGAAGGCTGAGAACCGAAGAGTTTAGAGATATATCAACGGTGTTTTTCCGACAGATAATATTTCAATTCTTACTCTGTGCAGATTATGTTTTATCTAGTGCACTTGAGAATTCCCTCCCCCACTATCTCCTTTTCCCTCTAATGCAACAAGTTTTAAACTTGTTGCGTTAGAGTCACTTTGTCTATTAACGCTTTGACGAGTGAATGCTCTCAAAGGCAATTATAAACTTTAAAAAATAGCTAAAAAAACAAAGATGAAACATGTGGACATCATATACAACTCCTTGACTGTGAAATAGTGATGAAACATTTTATTTTCTTGCCAACATTAGTAACATCTTATCTATTTAGGGCGCATTCAATAATTTAATATAGAAGTTGCCAAATGCGAAATGTCTGTTTCAAATATAGTGATAACATATAAACCTAAATATAAACTCCTTTAAAAAAATTCCTCTTATATTTAGAGTAGTGTCAATGAATATAAGCAGTTTTAGCCCCTTGTAAAAAATAAACTCCTTTTTTGGTGCTCAATATATGATGGGGTCACCTCCAATGACATTATTTTGGGGCAATGTCTGGCGACTGCTGGAACTTAGCATATCGAGGGACCCAGAGCCGTAGCAACCGCATCCTGACCCCCCGGCCGGTGGTCGGGGGGCTAAAATATTTTATTTTACGAGGGGCGGTCAATAGGTTTTGCAATTCGGATATAAGAAAATGAGATATGAGGAAAAGTGTTTTATTATTTTTCAATATAACTACCCTCGACTTCAATGCACTTGCGCTACTTGTTCCTGAGGCTTCGAATTCCCGACAACCAGAAATCTCCTGACTGCTCTTCAATCCACTCCTGGACTGCGAGTTGGACATCTTCATCGTCCCCAAACCGGCATCCACGCAGTGAAGCCTTGAGCTGGCGGAATAAAAAGTAGTCGCTAGGGCATCTCAGTGATGGACCCATGTTTCATCACCTGTCACTATGCGTGACTCGAATCCCGCCGGGTCTTGGTTGTACAGAAGCAGCAGCTCCTCCGAACTTTGACGACGTTGAAATCAATCATGGGGCGTGAGGTTTCTAGGGACCCAACGGGCAGAGACCATGGTCATGGAAAAATTGTCGTGGATGATGTTCATAACACTTCCATGTGATATTCCAAGTTCTCGCTCGATTTCTTCGACCTTCACCCGTCGATTTTCGAGGATCATCCTCTCCACACGGGCCACAATGTCCTCATTGATCACGTCTGACGGGCGTCCTGGACAGGGATCATCTTCAAGAGACTCACGATCATGGCGGAACTCCCTATTCTAGCGAGCAATGGTTGCATAGGAAGGGGCGGTGCCGGTGTACACTGCAACTATACGTTCATGGATCTCTTTTGCATTCTTGCCTTCCTTGGTCAAAAATTTGATCACTGCGCGGTGCTAAACCTTCTCCATTGTTGTTAGGACGAGTATTTTTGTAATACTGCTAATTAAAAATTAAATAAATATAGAAAGTTAATTAAGCTAAAAAACTGGAAAATCTGAAAATTTGGCAACCCTCTTTTGTAAACAAAACCGTGTCAAAGTGTTTCGACAGAACTGCTTGAAATAACTCGATAACGTAAAAGAAATCACTAAATTTGATAGTCTTTTATAGTTTATTTGAATTGTCACTGTCTGAACGAAATTCACCATACTGTGACATGAATAATTGTGTCAACTGTACATTTCTGTCGAAGGGTGGTTACTGATAAGGTAGGTCTCACCAGCCACCAAACATTGCCACATTAAGGGGATCATCTGCGGCTGCCACCTTTCCTTAGAGCGCGGAAGCATTGTATAGAAGTAGAGAGTGAACAGAGAATTTTCTTGAATATGAAAACTCATGCCTCAAAGACCATTAAAGAGAGTAACATGAATTTTGTCGCATTTTGTAGGTGAATTAACATATTTTGAGAGTATTTTATGTATTATTATAGACATTTTCTTTCACACAGGTGGCACTGCATTACCAGTATCAAAATAGCGTTTATAAAGGAGAAAGTGCAGTGTGTTTTGTGGTATCACAAAACCAAATCCGCCGTTAAAATTCAACACAGATAAAGAATAAGTATGGACGAGATCCTCCAGATCTTAAGGGTATCAAGGGTTGACATGAGAATTTTAAAAAGACTGGTAGTGTTTGTTACCTCAAAAGAACTACTAGACCACGTTCAAATGAAGAGCCTGTTGATGCTTTGCGTATTGCTTATCAGCACATCCCCTGGAAACCAACTCGTCTTGCCCAAGGTAACCTATCATACCACAGAGCACAGTGGTTAAAATTTGCACATACCTTCGATGGCATGCGTACAAAGTTTAAATCGTTCTATTTCGGAGCCAAACGCCCGTCACCGATATGCTTATATGATAAACCTACCTTTAGAATCTCGCGAAGGTAAACAAACCAAGGTTCATATCTAGGGATTAGAGAATTCACATGGTGTGTTAGATCATCACAGACATTGCCTTAAATTGAATGTTTGGTGCAGTCTAATACATAACAAAATTTTTGAACCTTTCTTCTCTGCCGAGCCCACCATTTCAGAAATCGTTTGCCTGGACATGGTGGAGCTTTGAATTACACTCCTATTAAAGAAATTTTAATCATGGGTAAATTTTTCAATCAGTTTGAAGGCCGTCACACTAGCGTTCAACTGTCCGTCTTTTCTTTGATACAACCTTTCCAACCTGAGAACGTGTCCAACACCGTGGCTGCCACATTCGGAAGGCATTACCCTTCTCGATTCTTTTATATGGTAGCATACGAATGATAAAGTGTGCATTCATCAGTTACTGATCTTGGTATTCTAAATACAAGGATAAAGGAAACAAGTAGCAATTTATACCGAAAAGATACTGCAAAATACATGATTGAGAACCGACTATCAGTTAGATGTGTTGCGGGAAACAAAAGGAACATATGTTGAAGTTCACAAGTGACGGAAAAACACTACCTGAGATGAGGTAAAGCTGCAAAAACTTTTGTTTGTGCTAACAATGAAATGAAATGAAAGGAAAGGTGCGAAGTGAGAGAAAGTGAATATTTACCAAGCCACCTCCCATGTCAGGCCATCCTGAGATAGCCATAAGGGGAGGGGGCAGGAGAATCCCAGCCTCCTCTCCGTTCCCTCCAGAACCATAAACTAGCTTCAGGAGGCCAAGAGGCAGAAAGAGAGAGGAAGAGTAAAGAGTAGAGATAGCAAAGCTTTAAATAACGTCGTAGACTTGACATTTGACCTACTTAGTTGGTCGACCTACAGCTTTACGTGAGTTACGAACCACGGTGGGCATTACAGTGGCCGCATTGGAAATTTATACATACACAATTTTAGGCTGATAAAATAAGTAAAGTCAACTTACAGGCTTTTATTTCCACATATTAGTATTTTGTTATATGTCAGTTCGTACACTTGTTTTTTTATGGCCGCCAGAGCCTAGTTTCCTAGGTAGTACTGTTCCTCGTGCTACTGAGTCTGCTGCTTTACGCAGGTTGTAAATAGGCATAGGTGGGTTCAAGGTCTGCGGCCACACGTATCAAAGACATGTCATTTTCAAATAATGCCAAGGCCCGACTTTTAACTACCATCCCAAATTTAGATTACCCCATTCTGACTTAAAGGAGCGAAGTTATAGAGCGTCAAGTTTGGCGTAGAGGCAAAATGAGGTGCTCTAGAAAATACGCAGACAAACTTTTTCAGTGAGCTCTGACCTAGCACTGACCAGCAGTTTGCCGATTGTATGTATGTCGCTAGAGCCTACTGCACCCTCTGACGTCATCAAAAGCTCCTCCCACTCAATTTTGGGCCAGAACAAATCCAAAGCCTATGAGCATTTTCTGATCTATAGATTTCGGATGTGGTAAAACGTATAGATTTCCGATGCGTAACAGGATTTCCTTTACCTATTCATTATTTTATTGTTTCCCTGTTCTATGTCTAAAGAATTTAGCCCGTAAGGTGTGAAGGATAGAAGAAAAACTATAGGGAGAAGTGCAAAAAAGTAGTAGGTTTGTAATTGAATACTAGGTTGCATGGAGCTCATGCTAATCTTATATTTTTCTAATAAGTATTTGTAATCAAGGAAAGACTTTATGTCCATCCTGATGGAGAGCATCAAATGTTGCTGAGAGATCGAGAACTAGCAAAAGGAAAGACAAAGCAGCATTAGACGCACAACTAATTCAATAATAGTTCCTGTTTGAATTCAGACTGAAAAATGTCCTCAGTGTTAGAGCGGGAAAGGTGATCCAGAGAGAGAGAGAACAAAAGAGAGAGCATCCTTCCAAGGACTTACTAAATGAACGGGAGGGGAGAGTTTGGACGGTAGCTTGCCGGGTCGCTGAGGCTCCGACCTGTTGTTTTAAGCTGTAGGCAACCAGCAGCATATTTCAAATCAAGTAATACTACACCAGGTGAAAGTGAGGGATTAAGGATACCAACGAGGTAAGATAAAAGAATAGGGAGAAACTGAGAATAGAGACTTGGAGGTACAGAATCAATAAAGTAATATGTATTTTTTGAAGAGATAAGGAGGGCAATTAATTTCTATCTGAGAATAGAGGGACGAGAGAAGGGAGTTGAGATGCACAGGGAGAGTTACCAAATGTGGAAGGAACAGAGATGAATAAAATTGCGGATTTAGATATGAACTATTTTTTTAGGAGAAGACTGACAAGTTGGCAGGGCAATTAGTGGAGGAGACTAGGTGTCACGGGAGAAGACAGGAGAGCAAAAGACTGAACTGTGCGCGTGGATTGTTTTTGTTATCAACAGGATACGGCGGGAAGGTTATTCATGGGCAGACTTCAGAATGTCATTGTGTGGTTAAGTTTCAAGGGAGTAGGGTATGGAAGCTACTGCCGTCTGAGAGGGCGAGCTGCTCTAATGGGCCTCTCACGGGATGGCCTGTGTTGCTTTAAACTCAGAATATGTAATATCAAAGAACCAAGTGATAAACCTTCGTGTAAATGAGTTTAGGAGAAGTGGACCAGGCACGTAAAGGCGAGAGGAGAAGATCCGAGAAAAAGGACGAAGAAACTCGAGGATAACATTCTTTGTCACTTTTTATTAATTTAAAAAAAATAAAAAGCACAGAATAAGCATATCAGCCATTAGGTTTATGAAAATGTGTTGAAGGTAAATATTAGAGATTTGACACATTATGCAATCAAGTTATTTTATAGGCTAATTAATGTTGGTTAAAAATAATAGGATCTTTTTTTATGCAAATGACTCATAAAAGAAAGAGCGATATAAATTCTATCCAACTTCGACAGTTAAAAATTAACCTAAGAATATTAAAAAATACTTTACGATTATCTACTCGTCCCATAAAATCTTAACACTTAAAATTCATAGACATCTACTTTTGAGCAGCGACGATCTTCAAATAACTTTTAAAAGTGCAATTAAATTTAACTTTATGGCAAATCAAATATACAGTAGTTTGTAATTAAATGGTAATTCTAACGCATTTTAATAATCAAAATAACGTGGTGGATCATTTATTTAGGATGAAATTCACCCAAATTAACTTTCATTTCATCAAAGCGACAAAACACAAATAGTGAATCACAGATCGTCGCAGTTTTCTAAATGGCTCTAATTTTAGGCCTAAAATCTCCAGGAATAGATAAAAATGGCTCATTACCCAATTGCTACTTTCCTAAAATCATTCATATCCGGGAGAGTTGTTTAAATGGTACTCAGACATGCTAGGCCAATAGGAGAGTACTTAGGGTACAGTGCTCGGGGCGGGCCACAACACTCTCAAACATCATGCGTCTAGCAAATAATATGACAAACCTTACAAGCCCTTCTCACCTCAACATTGCGAATTAATCATTTAGAGTCATTTCCGATCTTCTAGTCATTCTATTTCTGCACCCTCCACTTATCTGCGGGTGAAGGGTGGCGTTAACCTTTTAAACATTGATTGAATTGTTTTCCTACTATGGAAGGGTCGTGAATGAGGAGGAACCCGAGGAGAAAATAACTTCGTCCCTCATTATTCCGCAGATTATCTGTTAATTATTCTTCCCATACACGTTAATGCCTTTAACCGTGCAGATGTTCGCAGAGTTTAAAATCATTCCTTTAATAATGGTGAGCTAGACTCGCATAATGAGTGCGATTGTGGGTTGATGGGTAGGCTTGTGTGTCCTTGATCTTGGGAGGCTATGATAAAATGTAGCCAAATTAGATGAGAGTTACATAAAGGGAATATTAACAGTCACAACACGGAGTCCATAAATAGACCAGAAGATTAGAGCGTGGGGTATAGCAACACTAACCAAACAAGAGAGAGAGAGAGAGAGAGAGAGGGAGAGATAGATAGAGAGAGATAAAGAAAGAAAGATATATGTAGTTAGATAGTTAGGGAGTACTAGTGAGAGATATAAAGAGAGATAAATAGAGAGAGAATTCAAGAGGAAGATAAAGTGATAAAAAGATATAAAGAGAGACAGAGAGAAAATGAGAGATAGAGAGAAATAGAGTGATAGAGAGAGAATTTGAGAGGAAAATAAAGTGATAGATATAGAGAGGGATGCAGAGAAATAGAGTGATATAGATATAAAGAGAGATAGAGAGAGATAGAGAGGGACAGAGAGGGAGGGAGAGAGGAAGTGTGAAAGAAAGAGAGAGAGAGAGAGACGAATTCAAGAGGAAGATAAAGTGATAAAAAGATATAAAGAGAGACAGAGAGAAAATGAGAGATAGAGAGAAATAGAGTGATAGAGAGATAGTTAGAGAGAGAATTTGAGAGGAAAATAAAGTGATAGATATAGAGAGGGATGCAGAGAAATAGAGTGATATAGATATAAAGAGAGATAGAGAGAGATAGAGAGGGACAGAGAGGGAGGGAGAGAGGAAGTGTGAAAGAAAGAGAGAGAGAGAGAGACGAAAAGAGAAAAGTAAACTGATTTTGAAAGTAATACAGAAAGGGAAGGAATTGAGGGAGAAAGGTAAAGGAAAAAATGGAAAAACTTTGAGAAGGATAACGATAAATGGAAAGGAGAAGGAAATATTAAATAAAATAGGAAGAGAAGGATAATAGGAGTAAAGAGAACAGTAAGGAGAAAAAGAAGGAGAAATTTCAAATTAAAAAGGAAAAAGGAAAAAGAAGGGTAAGAGAAAAGAAAAAAAGTGGAAGAAAACTAAAAAGAACAAAAGGACGGAGAGGAAGAAATGGAGGAAGAAGGAAAAAATGAAAAATAGAAAGAATAGAGGAAAAGTAAATATAAAATACAGTAAAGAAAGGGAAAAAGGAAAGTAAAAAAGAAATTAGAGTGAAAGTAAAAGTAAAAACGAGGGAAAGAAGAAAAGGAGAAAGTAATGTAAAACGGAAATAAAATAAAAAAAGAAGCAATGAGAAAGTGAAGGTGAAATGAGAGAAAAGAATAAAAGAGAGAGCTAAATAGGAAGATGGTGAACATGAAAGTAGGAAAAAAATATAGTCAGAGAATGTGAAAGTGAAAGCGATGAGGAAAGAAAAAGTGAGAGCTTAAAAGAAAGGAGAGAAGTGAAAATTAAAAAGGAAATAGAATGAGAAAGTGAGGTGAAAATAGAGAGAATGATGAAGTGAAAAGAAAGAGAGAATGATAAAGTACGTGTGAAACAGAGAGAAAAATAAGAATGTGAAAGGGAATGTGTTGGGTGGTGCTGGAAAATGTGTGATTTCTTCTACTTGGAAAATGGACATCCCTGGATGGTGAGCGAGGATAGTATCACACAGGAAAAAGACTGTACTGGTGGAAGCTTGCTTGACCTCTCACAACATTTTAGTACATTCTCATATTTCATGTGATCATCTTTTCCTTTACCGTCATCGGGATCATTAAAGTGATGCTCAGCGAGGAAATAAACAACTTCTCGTAGGGTCCTTGTACCCTCCCCCCCTCCTCCCGCTAAGTGAAGGAATAGTGTTTACACTGCCCCACCAAGCTAGGCGGAGGAGCTGCCTCTAGCAGCCAACGGCTAGCCCGGCGGAGGAGATCCTCGCCTGATCCGACAACCAAGTGTAAGGGAGTAAACCTTCCAAATCGGGAGTGGGGCCCCGAAGGCAGACCAGTACTCTGTTCTCACTGACTCCGGCAGCTCCTGCAGCCAATCTGGTGCCAAACGTGGTGTTCTGCATTCATTTGGATGACACTAGCGAGGCCGAGAGGGGGATCTTGACGACTATGCAACCCAGGATCTCCATACACTTAACCCAGGACTGCTTTTTCATGGCGCAATCTCAATTGTCTTCCGACAGCGAAGGATGCCAACGGTCCAATGGTAAGGGTGTCCAATGTTTGAACCAGTGCTTCATTACCATGAGTTGGGCAGCCTGTTGTAAAGGTGTCCACTATTCGCGTCATTGCCTCTTGAACCATGATTTGGACATTCTGTAGTGAGGGTGTCTATTGTTCGCATCATTGCCTTATCACTATGATTCAGACACCCTGTAGAAAGAAACAGCCTTGTTGAAGAACCACTGGTCATTGAGACATACTTTTAAAAATAAACAAAGTCAAAACTAACGAGAGTATCTCCCGCAGAATGTTTGCAAGAAGACATCTGTAAATATAGTTGTGAGTATAGAGGTAGTGAAAATGTGTCAAAGATATACACGCATAGCCCAGATTCTCTTATTAGCACTGTTACCAAGAGGGCAGGTACCTGTTGGCGTTGGGGCCAGAAGGATACGCGATCCTACATCAAAATAAACCAAATCACGAGGCAAAATGTACAAAAGGGGCTAATACAAATAAATCCCCTCAGATGAGCAGTGAGAGACATGAAATGTGCAAGCGTTAAAGTGGCTGTGTTGGGAGAACAATTGAAGGTCAGGTAACGCCAAGATTCACGGTTGCAATGACCGACCTCAATGTCAAGATTTGTGCCACTTATATTTTAAAAATACAATTAAAAATGGCTAGAAAATACAAGAATCGAAAAACACTCCCTACCAACCTTGAAGGCAAGAGTTGGCGTATGTGTATGTGCGTGCGATGAAGTAGTTTATGGTTGTACTACCTTGAAACTATATATATATACATATCCGTCTAGTAAAATATTGCAGTTATAAGTTAAACGTGTGTGCATTTAGCAACCTGTACGTAGCCTATGTGAGGTTGGGAATGCCTCTATGTGTACGAGGATAGCCAATTGTATGAGAGAATATATACCATTCATTTTTAACCATATGCGTAAAGCAGGTGTGATAAAACTTCATATTTGGCAACCCCTTCGCACACGAATTAAGGAAAATAAAATATCTAGAAATAATTCTTCAAATTTAAAAATACAGTTCAAACGAGCAATTTATAGGGACCGCCTGTAACTACTATTCATCTAATCTAATAGCGATGCATTATATATATATATATATATATATACAGTGGCGGCAACAAAAAAAGTGACATTTAATATTGGCAACAGAAATCGATACACAAAATCGTTTTCACGATTTTACTTGCCAACTAGCCAATGAAAAGGTGCGGGGCTTATGCCGCAAGTGGACGACTCTCCTGAGCTAAGACAAGAGAACTACGCTTTACTGGAACTCAGTGTCTCATTTGAGCTCGTACAGTTAAGCTTTAGTGTATGGCACTCCAGCGTGCTGATTTCCTGCATTCGTGCCTACATTTGACGTGCTATAACTTCTGTGCAAATGGATACAATGGGGCGGAAAAAGCTTTCTATGACAGAGAAAAGCCGTGCCTTGACCCTATTAGAGCAGGGAAAGTCTTTTATTGATGTAGCAGCAGATTTAGGAACCTCAAAAAATACGATTCATCGCCTAAAACGGGCAGCTGAGTTATTGCCACCAGGTACCATACCAAAGATGAAGGAGGGCATTGGTGCAGCTAGGAAGACATCTCCAAGGACTGATAATATCCTAAGGCGTGAAGTGATGTCAGACCCTTCTGTAACCTCCGCTTCAATCAAGAAAAAACACCCAGACCTCCTCCAGAACGTCGCCCTCAGGACCATCCGTCATTGCTTACAGAAGGACTTATGCCTACCGGCTCGCCGCGCTGCCAAGAAGCCACTTCTTACCAAGACTATGAAGATGAAAAGGCTCAATTTGTGCAAGACCTATAAACATTGGACAGCTGCCCATTGGAAGAAGGTTATGTTCAGTGATTAAAACACCTTTAGGCTGGTCAGAGGAGAGTCAAAGATCGTGCGTCGTCCCAGCAATGTGTCTCGGTATAAACCAAAATATACCGTGAAAACTGTGAAGCACCCTGATAGTGTGATGGTGTGTGGTGCCTTTAGTGGAAACAAGGGCAGAGGGGTCTGTACTTCCTTCCTAAGAATATAACCATGAGGGGGACTAACTATCTGGAAGTTTTGAGGCAGCACATGCTGCCATTTTGGGAAATTCATCAGTGTGAATTTTTCATGCATGATGGTGCCCCTGCTCACAGGTCCCAGTTAGTGAAAAGGTTCTTCAATGATAATAATATTAGTGTTTTGGAGTGGCCTGGTAATTCCCCGGACCTAAATCCTATTGAGAATGCTTGGAATCTGATGAAAACCAAAGTTCAAGAGCCAGCACTCGGCAGCATCAAGGATCTGATAGAATCACTGAAGAAGATCTGGGTTACGATCGACCCCACCTACTTCGCAAACCTTACTGAATCAATGCCCAATCGACTCAGGATGATCATCAAGTGCAAGGGCAACATGACCAAGTATTAACTTTCATGAAATATTCATAATAAAATATGTAAGTTACATTTTTCTGTTTCATTTTCTCTGAATTGTCACATGTCACTTTTTTTGTTGCCGCCACTGTATATATATATATATATATATATATATATATATATATATGCAGATTTTGTTAAAGACCATAGTATATTTCACTTTTATTAATTTTCTTTGGAAACTTTCTATTTTACATATTATCTTTTTTAGTTCATCTTGTAGATGGTAAACAACTTCTGCTATATTCATCTGTTTTTTAAATGAAATGTGTTTGGTAAAACCAAACTTGGCTTCAATTGCTGAGCTTTTGATCTCTGCAATCATCTTCAGTGTCTTTCCTTCTTTATCGGTGAAGAATGATGGAATCAGAATGAAAAAAAAACGGATTTTAGGGGTATTTATTCCTCCTCTCTTAAACGTTATGTCAAGGGAACGGGCCACTCCTGTGTGAGCGGAATTTTAAAACAACTTTAAAGTTCGATTCCCGACTGTAGTCTGGATTCTTGATGGCTGGCCTTTCTTCGTTAATTAAGATGGCTTCTAAGGTGTTATTAATCAATATGTCCCTGGTTAAGCCTCCATATGATTTTGGCGGGCTAGATGTTGCAGATGCATTGTCAAACGCTTCGAAAGTGTGGTGGTAGTCATACTAACATATTTTGAGTTGTTTTGAAGCTTATAATCTTCATTCGAGCAGGTAAACTCGTAAACTATGTTTGTAGACTTCAGGATCTAGGAATTTTGTCAGATGATGTTTTTAACTTTGATGTTACGGTTAACAATCTCCTTGATGTTTTTTTTCGTCTATTTTGTAGGACGATGACATCTGATTTCTATAGTACAGTTTGATGTTATTTACAGCTTCTTGGTTACTTTCCATTTCATCCGTGTCTGTGAATTGCCTTCTTAAAAATTATTGAGGTTGTTTTTCAATCATGCTGTTCGGGAAACCGTTGTTGTTCACCGTTGTTTTATGCGGGAGATCTCTTGATGGAAGAGTTCCCACGTAGAGCAGCATTTGTATGCTCGGCGAATGTATGAGCCGATTACACCTTTTTTGTACGTTTCAGGATATTCACTATCCGCGTTGAGGCATCTTCTGTACACTTTTGTGACGTAATTACCGTTGATGTTTTGTACCTGCACATCCAGAAAGGGTAATTTATTGTCCATGCTCAATTCATAAGTGAATTTTAACACGAAGTTCTCCTCAAATTGCTGTTTGATGTTCTTCATTTTGGACGTTGATGTAGATATCATCTACGTATTGGCAGTATATGTGTGGCTTATTTTCGATGTTGTCTAATAAGCTCTCTTCAAATTAACCCATATAGTAGTTGGCAAAGGTCAGCCCCAGGGGCGAACCCATAGCTACTCCATCGACTTGTGTGTATAGATTTCCGTCCAGTGTCCTGAACGGAGCCTCTTTCTGATGTGCATGAACGCAGCATATTCCTTAGGGTGTGTGGGTTAAGGTTAGGATGAGACATTGTAGGATGGTGGTATACATTTTGTATAATGATGTCGTTGGTCTGAGAGATAGGCACATGAGTAAATAGGCTTTCCACATCAAGGGATGCTATTAGTCCTGTCGGTCTTGTAGAGCGGAGTATATCGATAAATTCCTTCGTGGACTTTATGCTATATTTTGAAGGAATAGATGGTTTTATTATTTCATTTAAGGTTTTAGCTAGACGGTACGTTGGTGTGGCGACTTGAGAAATAATGGGCCTTAGTGGTTGCTCGGCTTGTGTATTTTTACGTTTCCATGCAAATAACTGGGTGTATAATCGCCGACAATCTTTTAGAAGTGGAGTCCTCCAATGACTGCATTAGTTTTAGTTATTTGTCCATTTATTTTATTTTTTAAGTCTACTCTTAGATCTTTTTTCATTCGCTTAAATTTAATGGTGTCGCTTAAGATGGTATTCACCTTACTGTTATATTCTTCTTTGTTTAGAATGACGTACATTTTGGATTTGTCAGCTTTCCTTATGACTATTTCCTTGTTGTTTTTTAGAGAGCTGATGGCCTTTCTTATATTTTGTGTTATGAGTTTGCTGCCATTAGAGCACCTTCGTTTGGTATCTTCCGCGCGTAGTTGGTCTTTTAGGTTGGAGTTAAGTTCAATGATTGATTGTTCTTGTAATTTCAACAGAGATCGTAACAGGGTTTCTAGTTCAATTTTTTTTTAAATTAAATCAAATTTAGTTTGTAGGTGGCAGTTCAAGCCGAGATTTAGGGCTTCTTTTTCGCTGGTAGAGAGCCACCAAACGACAATCAAAACACAACGATTAGAAAGAAAGGGGGGAAATAAAGATAGACTAAGCACCTTAGAAACCATCTTAATTAACGAATAAAAGTTGGCCATCAACAACCAGATTACAGGTTGGAATAGAACTTTAAAGTTGTTTTAAAATTCCGCTTACACAGGAGTGGCCCGTTCGCTTGAAATAACGTTTAAGCGAGGAGAAATAAATATCCCCTAAAATCCGTTTTCGTTTCATTGCTGCTCGGTGTGCCGGCTGTTAGTCCTTCCTTTCCGCTTGTTTACAGCATCGTGCCCATTTAATTTTTCAGATTGTTAAAAAAAATGAATCTCTGTGAAGGTGAATTGTTGCGATTCGCTTGGAGTAAGGAATATAAATTTGGTGAAAGCGATAAAGCGTGATTTCGTTCCGAAAGTGGACCTTTGCTTTTCGATTGGAAGAAAGTTAAGGGTGAATCTTCGCACCCTTGCTGGATTCAAAGGATCGAGTCCGACCAAGCCATTCGTAAGCCCCAAAGAAGTCAAAGGTAAAGTGAAAAACCAAAGTATTGTACTTTTCTCTCCCCCCCTTTCCATCTTATTCTCTCACTCTTTTCCCCTTTATACTTATTTTCAAACAAAATTTCGGTGGACTCGTATACATTTTCTCATCACGCTACTATTAGAAGGCTCCTCTCCTATCTCGTGCAAATATCTCAGGATAACATGCAAGAGAAATGAGAGAGACCCCCTCCGTATCACTCTCCGAGCCCTCTCGGAGGGCCCCCAAACCGGATCGAGGTAATGTCTTTGAAAAAGTTTTTGGTGCATTGAGCATCGCGCTGGTCAGAATCATAGACATACACAATGGTTAATCGGCCATCTGTGCAAGGGAGGCCGACTGCGAAGCCTAGACCACAAGCCATGCCGTCGAATGCTTGAAATTGATTAACCTAAAACCTACACCACCTCTACAAATACGACCACACCGTCTTGACTCCTGGGTTGAATGCCATTCGGCAGAAGAAATACAAGCAGAGATCGAAAGGAACCATCCATGGGCGAAGGTAGCGGAGGTAGGTAATTAAATTTAAAAATTACAAGCACGTCTTTAAGGTTATTTTCGAAGATACGGCAATGGCACAAAACCAAATTAGAATGGCCTGCTTCTCTTTAGCGTAAGATTCTGTCCGGGGCAGATGAAACGCGAGGAGTTTGTCGACTTAAGAATGTGTTTCCGATGCTATAAGGACGACAAACACACCACGGCCACCTACCTGGACAAAGATCTTACACTGTGTTCTATCTGCGACAGCCGCGATCATTTTTAGCGTTATTGCAAAAGCAGCACCCCAAAATGCCTTAATTGCGAGGAAAATCACCGGACTATGTCTTTAGCATGTCCAGTTAAAAATCACGAGATACAAAAGCAGGCACAAAAAAGCGCGAGAACGAGGAGAAAAAATCCAATATGACTTAAACCAAAGTTGCGAAAGCCGCTATCGCCGAAAGTAATATAAACGAACATAGATACACATAGAAAGCAAACAGTCTACAAAAAGAATGTGTTGCATTTATTATGGACACATTGCAAACATTACACGTACCGAGTACCTTCGCCACGGAAGTCAATTGCATGCTGATTAAAAACGGCTTGCAAGAGATGTGGTTTCCGTAAAACCCGCCATCGGAACAGGTTATGCGCGTTAGTGTAGCCCAGGGGTGGGGAACCTTTGGCACGCGTGCCAAACGTGGCACGCCAACGACTTCTACTGGCACACGAAGCCAAATGCTTAACTTAATAAAACTAAATAAATGTATCTCTAATTTATTTTATATAGCACCCGCATTGTGTACAACCTGTTATAAATTATGTTATCAGTGAGGCAACAGCAGAAGTCTCATTGATGGTAAATAAATAAAAAGGTCCACAATTTTTCTTTCTCTATTTTGGATTTGTTGTTTTCTTCTTGAAATGTTAAAGATTCAATTCTGTTTAATATAATATGATAATATGTATATTTTTAGGTAAAATGACTATCTTTTCCTTGTAATTTTTATGCATCATAAAGGGTTGAGAATGAATAAAAAGAACATCTTTAATTTTATATCCTTTCATTGTGTTTTAGTCAAGTATTGGCACGTGAGAAAATTTTGTAGTAAAGATTTGGCAAATTTTGGCACACCCACTAAAAAAGGTTGCCCACACCTGGGATAGCCCCTCAGTGCGAAAGTTCGTGTAAAAAAAATACCACGTCCCAAAAAACAGCCTATGCACGCGACGCGCGTTTAAATAGACAAGTAAACTCACAGACACGAGAACAAGTGCCCGCAACATTCGATAATAAGACACACAAACGCAAAAATCCAAGGAGGCCAGGTCTCAACGATAAAGGAAACATCAAAAACCCGCCGCCCAAGGTCAACTTCCTCCTCATCGCAAGGTAGAGAGCACCAGCTCAAATACCATACGAGGGGATTCAACCTCAAAATATTTGTCCCCGAATCAGCTCCCTTCCCAATGGAGCTGGATTCCTGCGAAGTAACGGAAGGTCTCAAGACCGGAAGGTACAAGTAGGAATGTTCAGATGAGGTTCCCGAGCGGCAGATTGAAGATGCTCTCGCTCAAAACATGGTTAAACTGACTCCAGACTGCTTCCACATGATCACGGACACGGAATATAGAAAAAATGAAACGGCAGAGAGCGCACCCCGCCCATGTACACCACACGAGGCTAAAGTAGAACGCGAATAAGTCTACTTTAATCCCACATAGTAAAGAACCTAAACTACACAAAATGGCAGACAGACCTACAATACTATACATGAACGTCAATTGGTGGGGCGGAAAAGGTGACACCTATGGCGATATAATACGACAGCTGACCTTGACCTAATACTCATATCAGAACACGGGCTGACTCCACAAAAGTACTTAAAACCTTTTCAGTGAGACGTCGTTAGCAAAACCCACAGTCAGGAATGGTATGAAGGATGTGCAATAGCCATAAAAAAAGAGTAAAATATAAACCCTTAGGAGAATTAGATGAATTTTACCTCGCTACTGAGGTCGGTACTGCTCTCGGGGGGCTGGCCGTTGCCACGAGGTACAAACCCCTGAGACACGGATCTGCACAATATCTTGCAGATATTTGGCCACCGGAGAAGCGTTCACTTCGCTGGTGATCTAAATGCAAGATGAGCAGAGGCAGAATATACCTCCTACAATAATGCAGGTAGAAACATCGAGACACTGCTCGACCGACAATATATGACACGAATAGGACCCGACTTCCCGACATTTCTAACTGCGACAACAGCCAAAAAACCAGACATAGTTTTTTTCTAGCGTTAAGATTCCTTTCAAATATTACATTGAACCGGGCTCCACTATTCTGAGCGACCGCCAGGCTATCAAAATTACGTTAGCAGTAAATCTCCATAAAAATCACAATCCCAGAACGCAAAAGCTACAAGTAAGCGAACTGGGAAAATTGCAAAAATTCCCTTTTAAATTACATCCCTAACCCGTTGTATGACTCAAACTTAGAAAAAATAGATGAAGAGCTGAATAAACTCACTAATTACCTAATAGAAGCAGATTTAAATAGTATTTCCCGTATTAAATATAAAACTCTACCAGCTCCCCACCGAATCCTTCCCATGAGAGCCCTGGCCTAAGAATATAGAGACTTGTTCAATGTAGTAGCGTTTATAGGCCCCAACCACAATACCTACAGAAGACTAAGAGAAATAAGAGACGAACTACGGACGCTAATCACGGACCAACAAACACTATTATGGGACAGACTTATAGGCAGGCTTGACATAGAAAAGGACTTTCACACTTTATGGCAGACAGTAAAACGTCTAAAAGGAAAACCTCCGCGCAAAATTACACGATCAAACATAATAACACAACATTGACAGAGATAAAAGAGATTGAGGAAAAATTTAGAATTTTCTGGTCTTCAATCTATAAAATTACCCGAGAAGAAAATTAGAACTATGACCTCGAATGTGAAGAATACGTAATAGTGCAACTAAACACACAAATACATAAAACCTCTCATCATCATTGTGTGTCGCAGGAAAGAATAATGGAGGACTATGATAGCAAAATCACTGCGCTAGAACTCTCCGTTACTCTAAAATCCTTTCGTCAAAGAGCCCCGGGTTACACGGGACTGACCCCCGAAAATTATATCTAGGCCCCGCCTAGCGTTTGGAGCGGCCTACTAAACATCAAGAATGCCGCTCTGAACACGGGCTATTTCCCCGACCTGTGGAAATTGGCCAAGATGATTTTCCTCCCAAAATAATAATAATAATAGTAAGTCTTTTGCAATGCGCTTTTCAAGGCCTGAGGTCTTCCTAGAGCGCACGTTAGGCTGAGATGAGAATGAAAATTAAAGAAAATTCAAGAGGGGGGAGAAGGCAATACTGAAAAGATGCGTTTTCAGGAGACGCTTAAATGTGGTAAGAGAGGGAGAAGACCTGATTTCAGCAGGGAGAGCATTCCACAACTTAGGGGCACAGATTGAGAAGGAGCAGTCCCCCATTGAGCAGAGGGATGAACGAGGAATATTCAAAAGAGGTGCATGTGATGACCGAAGGGCCCGAGGGACATGGCCTGGCGAGAGGACAGAAGAGAGGTAAGACAGGGCCTTGTTGTTTAGGATCTTAAATGTGAAGAGAAGTATCTTGAAGTGAGTACGGGATCTGACAGGAAGCCAGTGCAGTTCATGCAGCAAGGGTTTCGAGGGAGAGAAGCGAGGGCGACGGAGGAGAAGCCGGGCGGCATAGTTCTGTACAAGTTGAAGGGGGTGGAGAGAGGAGGGTGGCAGATTCACAAGCAGAGAGTTACCGTAGTCAAGGCGTGAGGTGATGAATGCATGAACAGCAGTCTCAAGACTTTGTTGCTCAAAGTGAGAGCAAATGCGAGAGAAGTTACGAAGGAAACATAGAGAGGATTTGCTTACATTGCGGATATGAGGAGAGATGCTCATCAAAAACAACGCCCAGATTCCTAACGCAGTCAGAGAAAATGATAGTATTACCGCCCAGAGTAAGCGAGGGAAAGAGAGATTTAGATTTTTTGACAAGAGCAGGGGTGCCAACGAGGAGGACCTCAGTTTTCGACTGATTAAGCCTGAGGAAGTTGGTGGAGAGCCAGTCAGAAATTTGAGGAGTAGGCAGCCAGGAGGTCAGTGATAGAGTAGGCAAGAGACGTGGGGGATGAGAAAACAAAAATTTGAGTGTCATCAGCATATAGGTGGAAGGATAGACCGAGATTACAGAGAAGGGAACTAAGAGGGAGAAGGTAGATACAAAATAGTAGAGGACCAAGGACAGAGCCTTGTGGCATCCGCGATGTTAAAAAAAACTTTTAACAAGGTTTGGAAGAGAGGCTTACAATTTAAGATCCTTAAAGTAGACCTCAACCCCATTCTTGAGACGATTTTGGCCGACTACATAATGGAAAGGAGAGCACACATACAAATCAGAGAACATAAAGGCCCCGAATTCGAACTCGAAGCAGGGGTCCCTCAAGGGGGCTGTCTCAGTCCATCAATAGCTCCTCCCAAAATTCATATTAAAAAATGGGCACAATATTGTATCCTATTTCAGCTATAAGGACCGAATTCCATTCCCCTGCCACTCCTCTGTAATTTATAAATATAGTTGTGAATCTGGCGATTCATCGACCAGCATCGAGGAAGGTCGACCCGCACGGGGCTGATTCTAAACAAACCAGACCCCTCGCCCATTCGAGATCACATCAAAGTATGCAAGTCTGAAATTAATCTGGATAATTTTAAAATACTTAGTCATATTCCAAATCCTAACGAACTACGAATATTAGAATCATTTTACATCTTAAAACTCAAACCTAATTTAAATATAAATCAAACTGCATCCAATCTTTATATTGTATCATGAATTATTTAAGTATTTATTCTTGTATTAAGCAGCTCATCCTAAATTGCACTATTCAATTTTAGTATTTTATGAAAACTCGAAATCTTAACCCTTTCCTATTTTAGTTTCTTAGTGCCAATGATGAGGCTAGGAACTCGAAACGATCAAACACAAATAAATAAAGATGCTTTTATCAATTGCGTGCTTGGTTTTCACCTTCATATTAAAACTTCGATTTTAAAGAAGTTTAAAAGTTCATATATATATATATATATATATATATATATATATATATATATATATATATATATATATATATATATATATATATATATATATATATTAGTTTTACTCAAAAACTATTAGAGATGTCTAAAAACTATTTAACTCTCCATGTCGTATAATCGTATAGTATTTGTTGTTTTAAGGAAGCTGGTCTGATCCTATAAATTATGCAAGGCAACAATACTTTACTATTGGCTGAGTGGACTCTTTAACTACTTTATTGTTGAGAGAGTGTCACAGCGTGTAATCCGTTTTAAGGAGAGAGCCCGTAAACACGTAAAGGGTCTATTGAAACGCCAGAATTATCCCAAAATATACATATATTTTAAATTTAAGCCTTGAACTACAAAAATAACAGTAAAAATATTTATATTCACCTAATAAGTTAAACGAGGCTAAACATACTTGCAACTGGGCCTATTACAAAATCTATTCATGACAAAAATAAAAAAATAGGCTCCATATAAACAAACCAATTGCCGATTAGTTATTTTATCGTGACCCATTTAGATTAGCGTTAAACATCAAATTAAATTTCACTCTTCTATTAGTAATTATGACGGTGTTCACACACAATTGTTTCTACTTCAGTTAATTTAAGTACCGTAATTAATTCATACTAACGCAATACGAATATAAATGGTCATTCTAACTTACTTAAAAGAAACAATCAGGTGTTGACGGATGTCACTAGATGGCTTTTCTCGCGCTTCGGTGTGTTGAAGAGTCCGATGGTAGATTTTCCTCGAGATGGGATGGAGGTAAGGGAATCTGATGTCTAATTCTTCGGTCTTAAGATCGCAATTTGAGAGTCACTCGACGGTGACTGGTTCTTCTATTATCTTACTTGTGAAATTCCTGTTTAGCACTAGGAATATTGGTCCTGCTAAGCTTCTTACTAAGCATGTGCAAGATGCTTCGGGCTGGCACCGAAATAATCCTTCTTTTCTTGCTGCCGAAATTCCTGGTTTGGCACTAGGAATGGTAATCCAGTCAGACTTCTTCTCTTGCTGCCGATATTCCTGGTTTGGCACTAGGAATGGTAATCCAGTCAGACTTCTTCTAAGTCTGTACAGGATGGTTCAGTCTGGTACCAATACAAAACTTAACGTTCTATGTTAATTCGGCACTGGGGGAAGGATCGATCTTCTTGAACTGATCCTTTATCGTCTCTCCTCGAATAATCTTCTGGTTATTTTGAAATTGGGCGAAAGACCGACCTTCTCGAACTGGTCCTCTATCGTCTCTCACCGAATAATCTTCTCTTTCCTTCAGGGGCTTATTTATAGGCTGGCGACCCCCATCTAAGGGGAAAGGGGTGAGGCCGCATCGGGGAGAGCGAAGGGTGAGGAGGTTGGCACCGCGGTGCCCAAGTTGGCTTGTTAATTAGAGACACCACCAACCGTCACCATCATTGGCGTTCCTTTTGACTGGCACGTCTTTTTGGCGATTTAACCACGGGCCTACGGTTCTCGTAGGTAATTGGATCTTTTGAGCGCTGTTTAAAGGCCTCTCGTGGACACCTTAACACAGCGGCTCACTCCAATTACCTATGTGGCGGGGAGATCAAACAGGGTAGACAGTTAGACGGTTATTCGCCGCTAACCTTCCCAGGACTCTCCACATGTAGCCTGGCCCTCCGGGAGGCTTTATGTTGTAATTCCTCTACACTCCATATTGAAAATTTCATAATTTTATTGAATTTCTTTTTACGATATTGATACAAAAATTGTTTGGTGGAAGGAAAAGGTGTTTCCGCAAGGAAGTGAAATAATGGAACTCCGAAGTTTAAGAAATATTATTCGACATGAAGCATCGCATAATTCTCGTTTATTTTTCTAAGTACTTTTGATGCAAATGGAATGCATAAAATACTATCTTCTTTTCATTGTTATATCCTCAAAGAAATTGACTGATCCCATCGTTGGAAAGCTGCACTTGCTTAGATAAAGGCAAAATGCCGTTCTTATCAGTGAGGATAGTAGGTGAAGAAGAAGTCTTTTCTCCAAAGCCTGATAATTATGCCCCAAAAGATCTAATTTACGCACGCTCGCGGGCAGGCATAGGTCTTAAGCATCCAACTGCAACATTTTTTGTTCTTTTTCTCAACACAGCAGCAAACCCCGAGTTCAGATAAAGGTCTGTTAGCTTCGAAACCGCTACTACCGCCTTGGGGTAGTCATGGACGACCCCTAAGGCGCGAATGCATTCTCCTCAGGGTAAAAGAGCGCTGTCAGAAGCCGGAAAGGGAGAAGGTTTTCGAAGTCGAGTCGCGTTCTCAGCGCAAAGTCCTTAAATGAGTTATAAAATATCGGTCTCATACCTAAGGTCCGCTGCATGTTCCTGCACAGAGAACGATCGTCTGTTGACGCATATACCCCTACATTGGCTTCGACTCTGCTGCTGAAATAAAAAATGAGATAGAGACCAAACAAAATTGAACAAAGATTTACGAAGTCTGCAAATTTAAGAAGCGTCAAGGGGAGGAATGCAGTCATGTATTCAAAATAACATTCCCGGCCACTGAGATGATGAATAAAGCAACAGAAAATGAATTGGTCATCTTCAACTCCAAGGTTTCGGCATCTTTCCTTGAACGTGAGGTATTTGTCCCACTCCATGTTTGCTTCTCGTGTTATGCCTTGGCGAAACATTCCACAAAAGATTGCCCGTTCGAAGGAAAGGTGTCCTTGGAGTGCGCTGGCGCAGGACATATGTGGAAAGAGTGCATGAACCCACCAAAGATGTGCCTTAATTGTATTAACCCGCATCGAAACATATCCATGATATGTCCACTTAAAAACACCTTAATAATGAATAAAAAGAAGTAGTTGCTAGAGGAAAGACACACAAAGGCGAATGCAACGTACGCACACACGGTAAAAACAGACAATCAGAAGAAGACCCTACTTCGGATAAACCCGGAAATGAGACCAGATTTGATGATGTGCAACCTTCACGCACACTTTGCCAACGTTATAGGACCAGGAAGCTATGAAACTGAAATGAATAAAATGTGGGTTCACAACGGTCTCAAACAAATGTGGTTCCCGCGCGCCAGTGGATCATAGCACGCCACCCAAAACTTGTAGAACCACAAAAAATCTTTTCTTTAAAGATTTGCGGATCACCCATCTTCACCAGTATCGAAAATATCCAAAACCACAGACATCATATCAGGAGTTATTACAGGGAAGTATAAGTACGACTATATGACGCCGCCGATAAAAGTGAAATTGACTTGTTTGCGGCTCTAAGACGGTTTAATTGACATCCGTCAGGAGAGCAGCTTTAACCTCACTCATGACATTTTTAAAAAGAAAAGATGTGAAAAAATAACATCCCCAGTAAGAGAGAGTGGAACGAAACTGAAGCAGTAACATAAGAATTAAAACATGGATAACCGAATAAGGTATATTAGAAAGTTAAAAACCTTCTCCCTTAATGTAAATGGATGGACAAACAAAATGAGGAGACATTATACCTATATACGCCTAACTACTAAACATGAATAAAGGTAAATTATTACATATCCTAACTTTCCCTAAAAAATACACGAAGAAACAAAAATACAATGGAAGTTAGCTATGTAAAAGTAAAATTAACAAAAAGATGACTTGGATAAATTAAAAATTAATGCAAGTACATGTTAATAAACAGATCCGAAGTGGACATATTAAGATAAAACAACTACAGCTTAATAAAAATATCCGAACTTGACAAAAGAGTATAACTTAAAACGCTTTAGGAATCGCATTGTCGCGCTAAATCATGCAAATGAAAGGCCAGCAACATTCCTGGATTTAACACTGAGCGATTTCTTTTTATGGCGACATCTAATGACTAAAGTGTATTCCATTCCCCCAGAAAACATAAACCAACCAGTTAAAAGACAACATTACATGTGAAGTCAATTTACTTAAGGAAAATCAACGTTTTGTGAAAAGAAATAGACTTGTATGATAGAGTTTTTAAAAAGTTGCCTGATAAACTCATTGACCCCCTTAACTCACCATAGATGTTCCCCAAATTCCCATATATTTGGTATTTTCAGAGATTGTCTTTTAAACTATAGTTTTAAACTATAGTTTTAAAAGAAAATTTTATTTATTTTACAAAGAACTTTTCTCTAAATTAACTTATAAATAGCTTTTGTAAACAAATTATTAATAGGGAGTTTCTTTAACACTAAAGATCATATATCTTTGGAGTTAATCAGTGATGCTGTTTACATATATATAAATGTCCCAGTTGTACTGGCGCCTCTTACATTGGCAGCACTGTTAAGTCTCTTGGTGCTAAGTTCTCTGTTCATTTTGTGATTAGTTGGCACAGGGGCAAAATATTGAGTAGAAAGGAGAAGTCTTCTATTAGGGAACACGCCATAAATTGTAAGACCGATATTTATATTGCTAATTCTAAAGTATTAGCCTCTAATAACAACCAGCAATGCCTAAGAACCCTTGAAACTTTATATATAAAACACTACAAGCCTTCTCTCAATGAAGATTTTAGTGCAGTACCGTTATTTAATACCTACATTTTAACTACTGTTGGTTAGTTGGTTGTAGTAGTACTTCCTTTCTCCATCTCTCAATTGTCACCTTTTCGAGCCAGAAACCTATAAATATTAGGCCCTACTCTAAATCCATCATTCACTCTCTAGAGTGGATCCTCTTCAGTAAGTACTAAAAGCACCCGGTTTTGTTTTGTTTTTGTCTTGTATTCTTAATGTTCTAAAAATACTTTCATTCGGTTAAATGTGTTTTGCTCTTACAGTTATTAATTAATTAATTTTTAAATAATTTTAAACGTATTCTTTTTTTGTCAATTTTAAAATACAGTTGTTTTTTTTCTGCTTAAAGTTTTTATCTTAACTACTTTTTTATTTTTAGTCATTTTTAAATCAATTTTTTCTACTGTTTGTTCGTATTTTAAACAAGTTTAAAACTTATTCTCTTTTGTCAATTAAAAAACATTTGTTTATTCTTCTTATAGTTTTACATTAATATAAATTGTATTAGTATTTTATAATGTCATTTTCAAAGAAATTGAATGTCTTTTTGACCACTGCCTATTCATATTTTCCTTATATGTTTTAGTTTTAGATGAAAACTTGTAGTTTTCGAAACGTTGTATAGAAAATTAAATGATATTACATCCGTTTCTGGTAGCTCTAGGATTTATCCTCAACATATATATATATATATATATATAGTGGCCATGTTATTATAGCGACATCTGGCAACCTCACTGTGAACTGTTTAGTAGTACTTGGCAAGTCAGGATGGAAGGTTATAGCGTTGAACAGCGTGTGCAAATCATCAAATATTATTATCAAAATCCGTGCTCCGTTCGACAAACGTTCCACGCATTACGTGATTTCTATCCTCACCACAAACGTCGTGCTGCGTCCACTGTTCAACGCTAGGTGGCCAAATTCGAGTCAAAAGGGTCGATCAACAATCAGCCAACACCCATACGTCACCGAAACGCAAAGTCTGCTTAAAACATCGCTGCCGTAAATGAGAGTGTACGGGAACATCCGAGGCAGTCAATTTCTCGTCGATCACAAGAACTTGGCCTTTCTACGACTTCAGTTTGGCAAATTATGAGTATGAACTTGGGTCTGCACCCGTACAAAATCCAACTTACCCAGGAACTTAAGGTAAACGACCATAGACAACGCCATGTGTTCGCTTATTGGGTTCTAGAGCAATTGGAAGTTGCCCCAAATTTCCCACAAAAAATCATCTTCAGCGACGAGGCCCATTTTTGGATGAATGGATTTGTGAACAAGCAAAATTGTCGAATCTGGGACGAAAACAATCCACATGAGATACACCAGCACCAATTTCATCCTAACAAAGTCAATATTTAGTGCGGATTTTCGTCTAACGGAATCATCGGTCCGTATTTTTTTGAGAACGAAGATGGGATTGCCATAACAGTCAACGGCGAGACCTACAGTTCGATGATAAGCAACTTCTTGTGGCCTTAACTGGATTATATGCCTGATATGGATACTGACGACATGTGTTTCCAACAGGACGGCGCTATGTGCCACACTGCGCACGCCACAATAGACATTTTGCACCCGCGATTTCAGGGCAGGTTCATCTCGCGTGGTGGCGACGTCAACTGGCCACCGAGATCATGCAATTTAACGCCATTAGACTACTTTCTTTGGGGCTACCTTAAATAGCAAGTCTATGCGAATAATCCGCAAACAGTTGATGTCCTCAAATTCAACATATCGAACACCATCCAGCAAATTCAGTCAGATTTATGTGACAAAGTAATCGAAAATTGGGCCTCTCGAATACGTTCCAGCAAGCGAAGCCGCGGCGGACATTTGAACGACGTCATATTCCACACTTAATGCCATAAAATTTACTTTCAAATTTAAAATAAATTGAGTGCATATATCACACACAACTTGTTTTATTTACATCTAAAAATTGAGCGACCTTATTGAAAGCCCTTATATATATTGTAAAATTGGGGTTCATTTATATACAAAAATATCTGAAATATTAGAACTAAAATAGTGTGATTTATTCAAGGCCAAAGATACATTTTTATGTTAAAATGTGAATTCGTGACTGTTACAAAATTACCTTTTGAGTCGGCCCAGAAGATAGAAGCATATAAAAAATAACAAGAAGTATAGGATAAGGAGTGAAAGTTTGTGTCAACTCAAAACTCGATTGAAGAAGCCGAAAGTGGAAGCTAAGCAAGAGCATTGTGTTCGAGTAATATTCAGTGTTGTCTCTTTAGACGTGATTATCATTAAAATGTTCAGTTGCTATAGATTTCAGGATGTGTTTAGGAAAATTTAATGACTGCATTTGAAATTCATATATATATGGTAGGATTGTTGGAAGGTTTGTAAACGGTCGAGGTATGCATGTGTAGACTCGCTCAGCGCTCAGAGTCGTACACAAGCACGGACAGACAGCTGACCAAAAGCCGCTTGAGATATGTCTAGGGCTATTAATATAGAGTGCGATTAACGGTTGACCGGGTTTAGACTAATGGCTTGCCAAGTTCCGGTTCAAAGGATATATAAAGACAGTACCCCAAAATATAATTTTAATTTATATATAATAAACGGTAATCTGGTGATGACCATACAAGATCGCTTTAACTTCAAGCGCAGAAGAATTGGAGGGGGGAGGGACGGCGCAGTACTTTAAGAAGATATTTCGGGGAGTCCTGACGAGGAGGACTCGAAGATGGGGTTGTATTACTTCGTGATGAAGAATGAGATTTTCTCTGCTCTAGAGAGACGTAACTTTAACTCGAGACGATTCTGCAGATCGGTAGGGAATCTCAGTCTCGAAAGAACGGGAATCTTGAAGGGGTGGTGAAGATAGGAGGTCCGCACAACTCTCCGGGAAGAAGAGGGATCGATAGATTTCCTCTGAATAGGAGCCAAAGCTTAACGAAGATAGATCTGCTGGCGAGATCTTCGACGAGGTAATAGGACGACTCGAAACGGGTTACAGGGGTTCACGGGAAACAGAGGGACGGATTCTTTCTCGAACTTTCTAAAATTCTCACGCTGGGCGCACATGGTCTTGAAAGAAGAGAGGGGTATTTCCGAGGGGGCTACTTCTCACGGTGTTCCTTCGAGGGCATTCCCTCACATAAACTTAGAATATTTAACCGTTCATTAGATGCCAGATAAGATGTTATACTTTAAAACTTGGACTTTGGTTCTAAAGGAGACTTTTAATGGCCAGTGGGGACTACCGCACACCAAACCTTCTGGTCAAGGAAACCCAGACCAGTCCCTACCCACACGGTCAAAAGTTTTGCAATATTTATGTAATAATAATTAATATTATTTTGCTAGTAAGGACAGTATCTCTTAAGATAGGACTAATAATCTAGAAACATTTATAGTCAGTGCTCGCTCCTTCTCCATAGTCAACAACGAAAATAACCCCTGAATTTCTTATGCCTTCTGATTTCGCCTTGGCCTTCTGAGCAGATAAGTACAAGGGAATATTGCAAGGGTGTATCTCGAACCTAGTTTCCTGAGCCTTTTAAACAGTACATTTCTTCAATGGAAAAAGTCGTATAATCAAATTGTTAATAGGCAAATAGGTGAACCGTCGCATGAAACCTATTTGTTATTGCCCTACGCGTTAAACTTTCTTTTAACTTATATATTTATTGGTGTATACAATTTTTAATTAATATTAATAGGGAAATTTATTAAAATCATAGGGCCCGTGCAAGTTTCCCTAAGCCTACCTACCAGCCAGATACTCTAAATTGCTAAAAGGAACGATATTATCGTAGGAAGAATCGCAGTCCTGAAAGGGAAGGAAAACATCCCATATTTCGACTGCCATACCCCACACCCTCTAATAAAGGAAATCCTAACCTACTCCCTACCCGTACCATCAGAATATTTGGCCAATATTTAAGTAATAATAGTTATTATTGTAGCAGAATGCCCCTTTTGATCACTCCACACCTGATACCACTTTTGTCGTGGTATACCTTGGGGAACGTGAAATACTTTTTTGATGAAGTAGGCTTTGGTCTAAGAGTGCTATTTATTTTTTTTTTTAAGGAAGAGCCGCTTCAACACGTAAGGATAAGAAGGAAAAACACAGGAATTACCCCACAATGAACTTATATTTTAAATTTAACAATTTACTACACAAAAACAAAACATGAACCACAGAAATATTACGAATATTAAAATACACAAAAATGACTCCAATTAACTTGACCCTCTAATATTGGCTAATTGGCTACTCACTTCAATATACAAGAAATAGGCTAATTGTCTCTACTGGAGTTTAAATACCTTGGGAATGTTATTGTCTCCAAGACGCGTGCCAACCGGCCAGATGGAGGTTGCAGACGAATAACTTGAAAGCCACAACTGACTTTGGAGAGGGTGGCAGCTGGGGTCCACACGCTTTCGGCAGGAAGGGATATCACCACGGGATAGTGAAAAAAGGTTCCTTTGTCCTCTTCGGATTACTCTGAGGAGTAATTCGCACTGTCTAGCAACGCGCTAAGGTTGAATACCTTGACTCTCAGGGGAGTGCTGGAGGGAGTGTACTCTGGGGGGTCTTCTTCAAGGGTGAGGACTGTACTCGGGGGGTCTACTTCAAGGGTGAGGACTGTACTCGGGGGGTCTACTTCAAGGTCGAGGATAGAGGAGTGGGGTTTCTCTGACGAGAATAAGTTGAACTTGAACAAGTTAACTTAAAGGTCGGTTTGGTAACTAGGAACTAGCTCGAAGATGAGCTTCTTCTTAGTTCCAGTCTTCCTCAAGGGTGAGGCCTATCTCGGTATTTTGGGATATACCAGAATAGAAGGGGGGTTCTCTTACAAGAATAAGTTGAACTTGGTTCCTTAACCAGGTTAACTTATGAGTTTGGTGTGGCCACCGGGTAACTGGCTCGATGGGGAGCCTTTTCCCTTTTCTTTCCGTAATTCCTCAAGGTCGATGAATTTCTCCTGGGCTTTAGGATGCACCAGGGTATGAGGAGTCTCTCTAACGAGAGTAAGTTGAACTTGAACAAGTTAACTTAACGTTCGGTTTGATAACCAGGGACTAGCTCGAGGATGAGCTGCTTCTTAGCCCCCTTGGTAACCCTGCCTCTTTTGCAGGGGACTTCGTAGTATGGCGACTCACGTATTCTACCTGTCCAGTCTTGGTAGCCCGGCCTCTGTAGTCGGGGACTTCGTAGCCTGGGGACTGACGTATTCTACCTCTCCAATCTTGGTAGCCCGGCTTCTATAGTCGGGGACTTCGTAGCCTGGAGACTAACGTATTCTACCTCTCCAGTCTTGGTAGCCCGGCTTCTATAGTCGGGGACTTCGTAGCCTGGAGACTGACGTATTCTACCTGTCCAGTCTTGGTAGCCCGGCCTCTATAGTCGGGGACTTCGTCGCCTGGAGACTCACGTATTCTACCTCTCCAGTCTTGGTAGCCCGGCTTCTATAGTCGGGGGCTTCGTAGCCTGGAGACTGACGTATTCTACCTGTCCAGTCTTGGTAGCCCGGCTTCTATAGTCGGGGAATTCGTAGCCTGGAGACTCACGTATTCTACCTCGTTTTCCCCGAGTGTTTCTTATTTATACCTCGTCACCCCACTGGGGTAGGGGTAGGAGTTTGGGGGGGGGCTTGTGGACGGGCCGCAGAAGGGTTGTTACTCCAACGGTTTTTCTCATCAAGTCTTACCTCGGCTCCCGTTGGCCTTCGAGCTTGAGAGAAACGCGTCTCCAATTTCTTATTTGAGGTTAAATTAAATATACTCTCGTAGGGGAGATCTTGCAGTTTACAACCTTTCGGCTTTTCATAGCGACGAGTGGCGAGGCGCTGTGGTTACGAGTTTGACCCTCGGTACCGGGGCCGGATGTCTTTGCGGTTACCGTCCCGTGACTCCAGTGAAAGAGAGCGGGGGAAGGACGATTCTCCTACAATTATTATTAATTGGGTAAAATTAAAAAGTAGGTATCAATTAATTGAATTCATTTATTGAAATGAATAAAATCATTCCCTAAAATGAAAATAGGAAAAAGACAAAGGAGACGAGCCATCAAAACTGATGAGAAATTTTAAATAATAAAATAAATAAGTACAGATTATTATTTTAGTAAAATTATGATAATTATGATTGATTAGCTAAAGTTAATAAATTTAAGCTTTAAAATGAAATTCAGATTCAACTGAAAGTCGATTTTGCAAAAGTTAACATGAAACTGCTTATTTTTAGGAGGAAGCACGAATCCGCGGCAACCAAAGTTATGCAGCCACAACAGCAAAAACAACAACGCCCTAATCCGAGATCCGACTGCCAGGGAAAGTGGGCTCTAAACCCATGACAAAAATGTTTAGACTTGGGAAGAAGTGAGAGTAGTTTTTGTGTGTCATTTTCTTTGTTTCACAAAAAATCATCAATGAGTTTTCTCTTCTTAACATTTAGTCGATATATCTTCCACTGATCATCACACCAGAACTGCGCCACCTTAAGACCAACCTACTATAAACTACCCGATTTTCGTCATAGGTTTGTGAACCTATGACTAACGAGCAGGGAACTACAAAAACGTTGACTAGCAGACATAAGATTTAAGAAAAACTTACTAAGGAAAACTAAACAATGAATAACACTTGACTCGCAAGCACAGGATTAAGATTGAGGAAAAACAGACTAAAGACTAAAGGACTATACGAACGCTTGACTGTTAAACATAAGATTAGATTAAAGAATAACTGACTACTGGACAACGGACTATAAAAAAACGCTTGACTTGGAAACATATGATTAAAGAATAATTTACTAATGAACTATAACAGTATCTTGAAAAAATAGATGAAAAAAGAACTGATCAAATGAAAATAGACTATAGACAACGCTTACTAGAGAACTTAGATTTAAAGAAGAACAGACTAATGGAAATGCACTATAGAGAACACTTAACTCGTAAGCACAGAATTAAGAAAAAAAACAGACTAAAGAAAATGAACTATAGAACAACTGACTAACGAACCCCCTTCAAGAAAACAAAGGACAACCATTGAACGAAAATCTACTTACTCATGACAAACAAACGAGTAATAAATAAAAAATGATTAAAAGTCAATCACTCAACGGAAAATGGACTAAAGAATAACTAATTAGTGAAGGAAGGAAAAAAAAACAGTTGATTATCGAACAACCAAACTGACTTTCCTGGGTTTAATTCTCCATCCTCTTGCACTGAGAGGAAGGGCCGGTATGTGGACCCCACGGAATATCATGGTGTGTTATATAGTGTGATGGCAGAGCGTATGCGGGCCGAGGGTTTCGTCCGAGCCGTCAGTGCAGGGAATGAAATGACACGATGTATTTTCCTCCAAATTAGTGTCGTCAACTCTGTCTGTTGTCAGAATTTGAATGGCTGCCAGGGGCGAGAAAGAATGGCAAAAAGAAAGAGCGAAACAAGGTTAGTAGAGACAGAAAAGAGAAAGTAGAAACAAAGTACATTAAGAATAAGTAGAAGAGTGTACTGATCCGCATCTGTACTAATACACATTCAGACATACACCAACAAAAAGCGTTTCAAAATTTACGCCTTCGTTTCTCATATTTTCTCACCTGGGCCAAGCGAGAATCGAGAAATACAGTAGGTCTGTTGTTTCAAGAGTGTATGCGCGTGTGTGTACAGTGATTAGCGAGAATTGAATATTGATTTATCAAAAATAAGCGCAAAGTAACGAAAGTGTGAAATAAAGTTTAGGTAAAGAGGCTTGTGAAAAAAAGGGGTGAAGTTAGGTAAAGTGAAAATGAGTGAAAGGGAGGATGGGATAAGGTGTAATAATTTTCTTGTCGAGAGGAGGAATAGTCGCGAATCGAGTCCCAGTTATGGCAGGGGTTATTTTTAGCAATAAAGTCATGTGAGGAGAAAAAGGATTCGTGGGAGTTGAGGGCCCATCATAACTCACCTGTCTGGCAGCGGGAGTCATCAAATGGGCCGCTTTAACCATTTCGACAACCCATCAAGTTATACATTTATTAACGTCACATGCCACATACTTCTGCATATATATATATATATATATATATATATATATATATATATATATATATATATATATATATATATATATATATATATATATATATAGATAGATATAGGCATGTGTATGTGTTTGTGTTGAGGTGTGTGCATATTCTCCAGGTGACTTGATGGTCCTTTCCTTTCTTTCCCTCTCTTTCCTTTCCCTTCTGACTCTTTTCCTTCCCCCTAATTAGTCAATATCAATTTTGTAATCACTCTCACTGTCTTATTTTCAATTTCTGTATAAATTAGATCTCAATCTCTTAACATTGCCTGATTTACACGAACTTTGGGACTGGGTTCGTTCCTATCAATCTCCTGCAACTGGGGAATTGAAGTTTCATTTCGATTCCCTCTCTTAGTCTCAGTATGTCCTCCCAACCATTTCTCAGCTCTTCCTCCTTCTTTTTCCAGATTTCCACTGCCCTCTCATGTAAGACTATAGTGACCGGTTTCATTCTAACTTCCCCATGTAATTCTTCCTGCCTCTTCATGTCCATCCACCTTGTGCCTGTAATCCATCGCGTACCCTTATTTTTTACCCTCTTAAGTTTAATCATGGCACTCTTCGTAGAACTATGTAGCGGAAGAGCTGGGTGCAGCATACTGGCCCTGACTATTGTCATGTATAGTTTCCTTTTGTGACTTGGCGACAACCGTGAAAACTTCCCTACTTGCACTAACTTCACCTTTGCTACTCTTATCCTATCCGCTACATGTGTACCGTACCCGCTTTTACTTATTTTAAGACCCAATACTTTAACTTCGTCCTTATATTCATTATTTTGCCCTCAAGACTAATGTTCTTTACCTTTCTCCTGTTGATGGGTATCACTGAGGATTTATCTCTGTTGGTCTTTATCTTCCATTTCTTCTCGTATCTATTTAAGTTCAAGATCTCTTTGGCTGTGTTCTTGGTGGCCTTCCTTGCTGCTCTAGTAGGGGTCACAATAATCTGCGTGACGTCGTCCGCGAACTGTACATAAGCTGTTTCTCGGCTAAGGGGAAACGGCAGATCATTGGTATAAATGGCGTATAGGATTGGGGAGAGGCAGCTTTCCTATTGAAGCCCCTTCTTTGTATTTAAGGCAGGGCTTTCATATCTTCCGAATACCATATATGCCCTTCTGTCCTAATGGAGCTGCATAGCAGCCTGGTCATTTTCTCTCCAAGTTCCATCTTCACCAGTTTGTATTTTAGACCATCCCTCCACACTTTGTCAAACGCCTGATGCACGTCGCGCGCCACTAGATCAACCATCTTGCCCTCACTCTTCGCTTTGGCCAGCTTCTCTGTAATCAGCGCTAGGGCCATCTCCGTAACTTTCTTACTTCTGAATCTGTACTGCTGTGGGTTGTATTTACGGTTGGTATATAGGTGGTTAGTCAACCTACTGTACACATTTTTTTCCAATACCTCGGCTGTAAAATTGAGCAGTGAAATGGGTTAGTATCCGTTGACTGCCGTTGTTGACTTGCCCGGATTTGGCACAAAAACATTTTTGGCCACTTTTAGTATGTCCAGGAAGTAAAAGATATTCCAGCATGCATTAAAAATTGCCAACATAATCTCCAGTACGTTCTCCGGGAGCTGACTTATGCTTGCTTTCTTCAGCCCCGATGGCCTTGCTGCTTTCTGTTTGAAGGCCTGGACTACCGATCTTATTTCCTCCATCTTTATCTTACCATCGTCTCTGCTGTCATCACCCTCTCCATTATTATGAAGGATCCTGTTGAGTGGATAGGTGTTGCCCAGATGGATGTTCAGTTCTTCCATAATCCTTGTTTCATGAACTGCATCAACTTTTTCATTATCTTCTCCCGTGATGTTGAATACCTCACTCCAGTGATCCTTGAACAGCTCCTCTATTTCCTCTACTTTCGTTATATTTCCATTGCCTCTCTTAATCCTTAGATTTTTCGGTGGTGGAGTACGATGCAATCTTTTGACAGATTGCCAGAATTGTCTCGGATTTCGTTCATTATCTAATCTATCTATCAAGCCCTCCCATACCCTCTCTTTCTCTATTCTCATCAGATCGCTTACTTCTCTTTGAAGTTCTCGTCTCCTCCTGTGTAGTTCAATGGTTAGGCCTATGCTTCTCATCATTTGGTTGATTGCTTCCACTTCTTGCATTTTGCTCTTATTCCAGGAGTCCACCAGGGGGGCCGGGGTGTTTCCATCACCACCTTAGGTATGCTGACTTCCTCTGCTGACTTTATTTTAGACTCTAACTTTTCAATTTCTCGATCAATATCCTCCACATCTTTACCTTCCATCACTGGCGGTCGGTAGTCTTCTAGCGCCTCTCTGAATTTGACCCAATCCACTTAGCGTATTGTTTCCTGACTGGGTATGGCACTTGAATTGGGCTTAGTGCCATAAATACTATGATTGAATTATGATCAGTAGGAAACACAGGACCCGGTTTGACAAACATGTTCCCAGTGAAAATTTCTGCTGGTTAATACTATATCCGGCTTTGTATCTGTTCTATCCATGGCGTAAGTGGGAAACTTCGGCCCAGCTCGTACCACTATGCCCCTATTTATTAAAAGATCCAGGTTCCTCCCAATTGTGTTCTTAGAGGTATATCCTGAGTGCCTGGAGCGAGCATTCAGGTCGCAAAGGAAACTCACCGTAGTGCTTCTCCCGAATACCCCAAGGAAGTTATGAAGTGGCAAATAGTTTCTTCTTTGAGGTTGATACCCTTCATTATAACCACCGGTCCCATCCTGGTGTCCACAACAATTGCTAAATAGCTATCGTCTAACTCTTCCAATTCCCTATGATATATACCTTTCTTAACAGCAACTATTATACCATCGAATCTTTCATTCGAGTGATTTTTCGTGCAGGTATAATTATTCTGCAGCTTCAGTTCATACCTCCCTATTCTCAACCCATGCTCACAAATCACAACTATATTGGGGTCTTCTTTAGCCATCGCATTCCAAAATTGGTTTTTCTTATCCTATAATCCATTGATGTTCACTTCGACTATTTTAAGTTTTGTTAACTCTCTTATCCATAATTCTTTACTTAATCAAACTCTAAACTTCTTCCTTTAACCGTTCCTTAATTTCGTGAAATTCTCTGTCCACAGACAGTGACATCTGTCCCCTGTTACCTGAAGGTTCCCAATCAGTATAGATCTTTAGACTACATCCGTCGGATAGTTTGATTGATGAGTCCATTTAAATTTACCATCTACTAACCAGTCTATGATTTGTACCATGCTCAGATTTTGGGGGTATTCGTTACCCATAGTGGTGTAAATATGCACGTCTGCCTTTTCGCACGATGGTAGTTCTGTGTTCGCCCTTTCTTTGTCAGTTTCCACTTTCTTTGCTACTGTTCCCTTCTTAGGATCATTTGAGTCCTCTTTCTTATTATTCTTTACTTCATTTGCTCCTGCTTCCTCTACCCCTTTTTCGCTTTCTAACTCTGAAGTGGAACTTTCTGTGTTTGAGTGCTTCCTCTTTTCCTGCTTTTTCTTCTTTTACTATTTTCTTTTATCTCTTCTGTTTCTTATTCACCTCATCCAATATACTTTCCTCTTCATTCTCAGGCTCCTCAGCAACCTCTTCCTTCTCGACTATTTCTATTTTAAGTATGCCCTTTGATGGGGGGAGGCTCTGGAAACCACAGCTTCCTCTTCATACCGTTTTATTCTAGTAGGACGTTGAGTTCCCTCGAGAAACACCCCGGCTTCGATATGTTAGCCACGTGGCCATAATGTTTATAGATTGGTTCTTGATCATGAGGTAAGGCACATGATTCTCTGTCAGTGCTGTGGCTGCCTTTAAGTCCGGGATTACCTGTGATCCCTCTTTAGTTGCTCCTGCATATGACAAATTCTCTCTCCTTTTCTTTTCTGTCCTTATCATCTCTTTCTTCTTTAAAATAATTTGTCTTTTTGCCAGGCAGTTCATGGTCATTGCTCCGTGAGGACCTTGGCAGTTTGGGCATTTCTTTATCTCGCTCTTACAATCTTTAAACCTGTGACCCACTTGATTGCATTCCGAGCATTTATTTTCGGACTTGCAATCCTTTGTTTCATGATGCTCGATTGGCAGGCAGTTACAGCATATCGTGACCTGTACAAATTCCTCTGTATCTATCTGCTAGTAAGCCTTGTGGTTTCGCCCTCCTAGCAGCCTCTACATCCTAGAACGCTATTTTTAATAGGTTGTTAAATATCCCTAACTTTACCACTTCTGTCACCTTAGCTCACGATTGTTTTTCCTCTAATTCCCGTTTGATCTCCTTTGCTGTATTTTCCCCTATTTGTTGGTCAAGCTGTCTGCAGATCACTGCTCTTTGAGCCATGATCTCAGCTGGGATCACTGGCTCTAGGTCATTCTTTCCCAGCACCTATATAGCTTCTTCCCCTGTTAATCTTTCTCTATCCTCGTTCTGGTAGCACATTGCTACGTACCCGAACTACGAGTCTATCAATCTGATCAGGGCAATATATAATTTACCATTCATTACCTCAGTCACTCTCTATCTTGGGGGCTTAGTCCCTTCCCGTACAACCCGTAGGTGCAGCCTTTTCCACCTTTCCATATCCATCCTGGCGCCTCAATTACGCATGTTAAAATGTTGGGTGAAGTAGATAAAGGGGAGAAAAGTAAAGTTAGAACCTTCACACTATCTTAATTGGGTCCTTCCTTGTAAACCTGCTGGTAGTTGCCACTTCACTTGTATATACTTAAGACACTGGTATTCTTGACTTAGATAATTTCATAAATAAACTCTTCCCTATTACATCTTAAGAATACACTGAAATTTGACTCGATAATTTTCACGTAAGACAATAAAATTTACACTTAGGGTTTGCCGACTTTATCGGGGACTGACTTTTCGAAGCGCGTACAACGAATAAGAGTCGAAGTATATGAAACTCACTGGTAGTAACGCGAAAGGAGTAGGCGTTACTTTACTTTCCGTTAACTTTGCCGCCTTAAATTTTCTTATTCTTTTCTACCTTTATCGAAAACTGTATACGAGAGAAAAAAAAATGACTCGAATCATATGACTGGCTGAGTAAGAATTCTCCCTAAAACCCTTGCTCAAATGTTCTTCGATCTAATTCACTAAAAATCGTGAGTTAAGTGTAAAAGAAAGAAAATGGGCGCAAAGTATGAAGGTTTAATGAAAAATAGTGGCGAAATGAGAGGAAGGCAATAAGTGTACAAATAGTTGCAAAAGACCCCTTGATCAGACTTTTGTTATTTTTTTAGGTTCTGTTTGTTCTCGTCCTGTGTAATTGATGTTTTTTCTTGTTTTAATTGGCCCTTAATGTGTTTTTTTTTAATTATGGTTTATTAATAGTTCCTTGTTCGGGATTTGGTTGTTTTTCGATTCCAGATGTTTGATCCATAATCGAGTATTTGGTTGTGGTAGTCAGTTATTTTTGTCCTATTCGAGATTCTTGTCATATTTCGGGTTAGTCTTCTTCAGTTATTTATTCTTGTTAGATTATTTTTTGTCGTAGTTGTTTACATTTCTCATGCAAAAACATGGCGCTTCCTCTCCATTTTCAAGGATCTCTATGGAGCTCTAGAGTCTTGTATAGCTTCCCCCTGCTCGGTTCTTTTTGAGCAGTTGTCTGAGGTTTTCATTAAACTCTACCATCATTTTTTTATACTTTCTCTTCTATAGCTTTATTTAGAAGCTCTATCCCACTGCCATGTAAATATCTTTTTTGCTTCTTCTTTCTCTTCTGCTTGTACCTGTAATTAAGTACACGCACTTGTTCTGCACTCTTTGTAGAAGCTTCTTCTGTTTTCTGGGCACAAAAGGGCGTAGAGGTGGGTTAAAGCAACATGGATCTAACTAAGGCTATGGATTCATTGAGGGCCCTGAAGAGAATATATAACTCTAGCTGAGGCTTTTGTATTTCCTTCTGCGATGTGCTTTCTGAACCCGTTGAAAGTAATGTTGAGCCAGAGTACATTGCACACTGGCGTAGATTGAGGGTCTGTTCCCTACCATTACATCTGATATGAAGTACATTCCGAGAGGTACTATCATGAATTTCTCCTGATTTGGTTTGATCTACCAGTTGGTCTCGTAGATGTTGAGTTTTCCTATCTATGCAGCAATTATGCGAGGTTGCAAAGGCACATTACGGAAGAAGCACTGTATGATTTGATTGATATCATCAGCGAATTGATGTCGAGGCAAGTGGGGTTACTGGGTAATGTATCGTCTGCGGTATATACAGATTAAATAATTGGACTCAGGCAACCCTTTTAGGCAGGGCCAGACTTGACTTACAGTGGGCGCTACTCGACCTACAGTTTTAGGCCCCCTCCCCTTAAATAAGTTATAAAAAGATCTGAACAATTTGCGGTTTAATGAAGCATCCGAATGAATTAATGGTACAGTATATTTATACAGATTGTCATCATCTTTTTATTCTCAAGTTATACTGAGATTGGTAATACAGTACTTACATCATTATATACTATTAGTTTTTAACTTCAACAGACAAATTAAAATTAAATCACCATAGTAAGAAATTTATTACATGGAATTAAAGTTTGCATGTGATAGTCTGGGGATCAAAGCCGGGACACCTCATAGGCTAGAGCACATAGCGTACCTTAAACATAACGGCACCAAGACAGTTAAACATATATGTAGTACAATCTTACGATTATTATCCACTTCCAAACACTGTTACACTCGTTATCAATGCTATGAATAGCGTAACGTTTGAATGAAAGGGATAAGTAATGGTTCCTTAACCACAAGGGGAGAACTTAGGATAACTCCTGAACTGGAAATATGGCAGCAGAAAACATACATATACACATAAATATTACTACACCAATGACCGTTTTCTTGGTTTTCCCTTGAAAACCGTTCAATGATGGTTTCAAATGGCATTGAATAGGTGACATTATTTTCAATTGACATCACAGATAATAAATTCATTCATTTTTGTGTAATTGTTGAACGTAATGTTTTTTTTTATAAAAGAGAGTTTGGAAAATGAACGTTCACCTTCTCACACTGTGACTGGTAATGTTAAGAACAATCGCAGAGCAGTTGAAATATTGGCTCTACAACTGGATTCTTCATCAAGTATTTCAAAAGGACATGAGAATCACGATCCAACTTCAGATGGGTCACAAATTCTGAGAAAGTTACAAATTCATCCTTGCAGCGGGGTTTCAACTCATTGATGTATTTTCACATCAATGACTTACTAAAGGCAAAGTCGTCAGATATTTGGTGATAAACCTGTTAACGTTGAGATAAATTTGCAAGTAACTTGTCAATGATGACAACAAAACTCTGTACACGGAATTTGTGTATGCCTTAAAGATCTGCATCAGTTTCAGCAGAATTATCTGCTTGACGCCGTCGTCTTCTGTTTCGTACCTTTTCCCATACATATACTTATTGAACACTTTCCATGAGATTCTTTGCTTCATTTTCCAGTTCATTAAAATGATCAGGAAGCTCAGCAACTAAACTTTCAAGAGATAGAAACAATGATACAGCCATGTTGATATCAATATTTTTACTGTGGAGAAGAGTACTAGCTTTCTGAAAGTGCCGTAGGATCTTGATCCAGAGAACACACATAGATGCATTTTCAAGAAGGCACATTTTCTCTGCAAAAACTGATGCAGCAAGTCGAGAATACAGTTGCACGCATATCTATCTGCAACACATCTCAAGTTTTGTAATTTACGAATTTTCATACGTTACTAGTTAGAAATGTACATATTTATATTAGATTTAATTATATAAGCCTATAATCAATATATTATAATGTATAAATGATAATAAAACAAATTATTAACATTGGACATGGTGTTTATTAGAAAATCACAAGAAGCAAAAGTATTGGCAACATTCATAAATATTACATATATATTATTGGCAACTATAAATTAATACTTAGTATGACCTCATTTAGCAGTAATCGCGGCAATCAGACGTTTCTTGTAGATATAAACAAGGTTTTTGCAAGTTTTAGTAGGAATTTTATTTCACTCTTCCACTGCAAAAGCTTTAAACTCTACAATACTGCTTGGTGACCTCTTATGAACACGTTACTTCAGTTTTTTCCATAAATTTTCAATCAGATTTAAATCTTGACTTTGAAAGGCCATTTCATCACTTTCAAGCATTGATTGTCAAAATATTTCTCCGTTGATTTGCTCGTGTGATTGGGATCATTATCCTGTTGGAAGACGAACCCTTTGCCAAGACTAAGCTTCCTGGCCCATTGTTTCACATGTTCATCCAAAATTCGCTGATATCCCTCGGAATTCATAGTGCCTTCTATCACACAAATTGAGCCTGTACCTGCAGCAGCAAAACACCCCCACAGCATGATGGAACCACCACCGTGATTCACATTAGGTATGATGTTCGTTTTCAGCCGAGCTTCTCCAGATTTTCTCCAAACCTAATAATGGTGGTCGTTTATGACAAACAGCTCGAGCTAGGTCTCGTCTGACCATAATATTTTACTAAGTTCTGCTTCAGTGTCATCAAGATGTTCTCTGGCAAACTCTAAACGTTTCTTTTTGTGAACTGTCTTCAACAGTAGTTTCCTCCTTGGTACACGTCCATGGAGACCCTCACGGTTCAGGTAACGTCGCACTGTTGACGCATCCACGATTGTTCCATTGCTAGCCAGATTTGCTTTCAATTCCCTGGAAGTGACTTTCGAATTCTTGTTGACAATCCCAACACACAAACGCACATATATGTCAGTTAATTTTCTTGGTCGCCCTTTCCGCACACAATTAACAGTAGTCTCATCAGCCCTAAATTTTAGAATAATATTCCTTACAGATGAAATTGGGATATTCAAACTTGCCGAATTTTTTCTATATCCATTTCCTTGGTTGTGAAGCTAAATTATACGTTTCTTATATGTTTCAGAGTGTTCGGATGTCTTCACCATGCTGCTATTTCAAAATTATTGTAGAGATGATTCTTCAGCTGTATCTAATATCATAATGAACACCCAAAAAAATTAGCCGTGCAAGTAACCTGCTGTCCTGGATTAGTCTCGAATATTCCCTCAGTCATTCTCGAACATTCTTTATCACTAATTTTAATGATTTGATTTGCTAAATCAGTATTATGTAAGGGTTCCCAATACTTTTTTTTCTTGTGTTTTTCTAATAAACATGTTTAATGTTAATAATTTGTTTTATTATCATTTATACATTATAATATATTGCTTTGAGGCTAATATAATTAAATATAATATAAATATGTACATTTAGAACTAGTAACGTATAAAAATTCGTAAATTACAAAATTTGTATCCTTTTACTTCTTCACTGTCTGCAATTTCATTTAACATAGCATAGACGTTAAAGTAATTTAGGTGCATTGCTTTCACTCATTCAGACTGGAAATGCCAACGTGTGGATGATAATGTTTTTAGGGTTAGAATTCTACCATTTTCATTAGGTGACAATCTTTTTGTTAGTAAATTCCAGCACTTCGTTGATCCAACTGAATATGCATCAAATTCCCGCACAAGCCCAAATAAATTGCAAGCATCCATCCAATCCCAATTAGATTTAAAGAATGTGCTGCACATGGAATGTAATCTGCTGATGGATTTATTTCCTTAATTCCTGCTTGTAAACCAGCATCTTTCCCTGACGTATTTGCAGCGTTATCATAACTTTGACCTCTGCAGTCATCAATGGAAAGAGTCATTTCATAGAAAGTTTTCAATACATCTTGTTGAAGACTTTCACCTGAATAGCTGAGAATCGGAAGAAACTTCAAGAATCTCTACAGTACATCCACTCTTATTGATGTATCGTACAATGATAATTAGTTGATCAATATGGCTGACATCAGGTGTTGAATTGACACATATAGAAATGTATTTAGCATCATGAACTTCATCACATATAGTTGACAACACATCTTCAACCATTTTTTTCAATAAGTTCATTGCCTATAATTTTCGTGCATTAATTAAATAAACTTTTAGATTATTTTTTTTACATATTTATTTGATAATTGTTTTCAATAAATAGATTTTATTCTCATTGTTTCGTCTATTCAAGTTTACCTGAATTTTCCATCTAATCATTCGTACTTGCGTAACCTTCTTAGAAAGTTATCTTCCATCATTCTAATCTTAATAGAAGTAACAGGAAAGATATTGCGATAAATAATTTAGTTTATTTCTATAACGACCCTATAAAAATGGTGCTCTGACCAATTTTTCAAATATAAAATATTTAACAGAACCCAAAATCTCTCGTTCTCCAACATTGAGCGCGGACACCCATATTGGAATATGAGTCGAACCGTCTAGGATCAGGTTGTCAACCACGCGTCGATTTTTTTTTTCTCAATCAAAGAAAATCTTCCTCATCCTTAGAATTTCATTTTCTCCTTCTTTATAAATAATTCCTTAATAACTTTCTAATTAACACGTACGTTTTTTTCCCCAATATTTACATTTTTCTCAATTTTCCTTTTTCGTTTTTGCCATAACTGTTAATAAAGACAACCGCACACAATACCACACAAAACACAGATAGGATCACGATGGTTGCACATACTGCTGTCTTTCCCTCATCAACCGTTACTTGGTCCCAAGCAAACCTCTCAATCGCAACGCTGTGCAACGTTTCATCGACAGCGATCGGGAGATAATTGAGAATTTGGCTACGAAATGGAGAGGCATTGTCTGAATGCAGTTGATTCTTAACTGCAAGCTGAACCTGTCAAATAAGGAATCAATCAAATGGCACATGAAAAACCTCAACACCCTCTAGAACCATGTCAATCGAACCTACCCAGTCATGTTCCTGCAGTTTGAGGTGAAGATCAAGGTAGGTTCATCTCGCGGAAAGGTCAAGCAGAGGTTTTCTTCTGATTCCAACACCGACAGCAGCATTTTTGTATTATTGGGAATCACAGAAAAATATATTCTGTACTTTATGGAGAGTTCGATGGAGCTCCACGTTAAAAGATCCCACTCATAACAGTTGGAAGGAAATTTACAGATCAAGGGTTAAAGGTATGAAAGGCGAGAAAGAAGCCATGGTATCTGAGGTAAACAGAAAATAAAGGGTTTATTAGTTTCGTCAGATGAAAGTAGTTATCAAGTATGTAAGAAAGACTTTTGTTTTGTTGTTTTACACTACAGGGTGTCCACAAAGTCTGGGTACATAGGAATTTTAATATTTGATTTATTTATGTTATTTTTCCTCCCCAGATCGAATGATGGCTCTGTCTAAAGAAGAAAGAATCGAATTGGTACTCTTAAGTGGACGAGAAGGATGGTCTTATCGCAAAATCGCCGATGAATTTAACCTTCGACACCCTGATCGGCAACCTATTTATTTTACTACCGTCGGGAAATTGGTCACGAAGTTTAAAGAAATGGAAATCATATTGAAAATATAATTTCTTAACATTATAATTAAATAAAATTGTTTTGTTCTAAAGGTATGTATTTATCCCCTATGTACCCAGACTTTGTGGACACGCTGTATTTATGTACTTCCATTTAAATATATTTTGTAAGAATATTATTTTTAAAAATTAGCATTTATGTAACAAATTTACAGATTTTCTTCCCTTTTGGGGCTACCTTTGTGAAAGGAATAGTTGTAGAGGTATTTCACCATGTTTACCTGGTACCAATGGGAACCATGGTGATGGTGCCATCATGCTAGGGCATTAACATGGGCAATCTCCTTTCACCGATAGGCTGCAATCACTAACTCTATAATTTACGAAGGGGATTTTTTTGAGTATTTGAATAATAATCTCATCTTAGTTTGGTTATGACTTATGTTTTTTTATCAAAGTTATTTCTAATAATTCTTTTATAATATCAAAAAACAAAATGGTGAAGTTCAGAAATAAATATAAGTATCCAAATTTTTTGAATTTTTTAAAACCCGAAGAATTACAAATGGTGAAGTTCAGAAAATTTATTTTTATATATCTTCTTCTATAACTATATTTTAGCAACGTGATATTTTGAAAGGGGTGGAAATTTAGTTTAGAGTTCCTTTTTAAAATTATTATAATTGGCGAAGTTCCGAAAATTTATAAAAATTTAACCATGACTGCTTTTTTTTAGATTTTAAATTTTAATCTTAGTTGCGAAGCGCAAACTCCCCCCCGTAGGGGAAAGTGGCGAAGTCATTGCCTGATTTATTTATGGAAAATTTCGAAAAAGAACTATTACCTCGAGTTACATCCTTTGCTTTGGTTTGGTTGAGATACATTGATGATGTATTCTCTTGATGGCCCTAAAATAACCTTAAAAACTTTGAGAACTTCTTCACAAATCTCAACAACTATTAAATTTAAGATCGAGTGGGAATCAGACAATTCGCTGCCGTTCCTCGACACAGAACTTATGAGAATCAAGGACCCGATAATACACTATGTATACCGCAAACCCACAAATTCGAATTCGTATATACATTTTTATTCATTCCACGATTATCAGCTAAGAAACCCGTCGTCTTACCACAAATTTTAAGAGCTAATCGTATTTGCAGCCCTTGCCTCCTTCAAGACGAACTTAGTTATACGTATATTGGTTTATTGAATCATTTTACCCCAGAATCAGATGGATTTATTATTGCTCTAATAATACCAATAATGCTTCCACCAAAACCTATATTAATTATTACATTTTGCCCCACAAGTTCCAACCTAAAGGACTTTGCCACAAATACCAATAGTAAGATAGGCTTTAAATATAACCAGACTATAAAAAGTGTTTTTCAAAGCACAAATCTGTTACCAAAAGTCGGGAGTTATCTTAATCTGCGTAAAAATTGCAATAAATCTTATGCAGGCAAAAATGGGAACTTTAATAAACGCATACTGTATATGAACATGGGGCAGATATATAGGAGGATTAAGTTTAGCTTCTAGTTTGCTCAACTACACAAATAATTGTAATCACGAAATGAATTTCAATAATGCCAAACCAATCTATAAATCTGATTATGATTACAAAAGACGTATAATTTAATAAATATTGATTAAACAAATTTCAAATTACAATATGTCTGAGGTCTCATTTAAATTTAATAGTTATTCAAAATTCTCTCAGCCCAAAAACTTGCTTAGAAAACAGGGTCAAATTTATCTGTTTTTCCCAATCTATGCTTACCTTTGTTTCCCTTTGGCTTACCCGTGATCCTTCTCACCTATATATATATATATATATATATATATATATATATATATATATATATATATATATATATATATATATATATATATATATATATATATATATATATATATATAATTAGAAGATGGTTTATTTTATACAAGAAGTTAAACTTATAAATCCTAGCCAGTTTTACAAGGGCTGCAATGATGTTATTTATTTTTTTATTTAGAGCACAATTTAAGGGGGAAATTCGCAATTAATGGTAATTACCTGCAAAAGATGGTTTAAACCTCGAAAGCGTTTATTTCCAGACATCAGATAAAAGTTTGTATTTTGCACCCACACATTTATGCAGAAACCATTGCTTAGAAATTTTGCGGTGCCTAGCTGATAAGTGTGCATCGATGTCATTGGGCATCGGTATAAACTTTTTAACAAAGTGGTGTAGTTAAATTGTGTGGCAGGTAAGTATCCCAAGTTGCTAAAAGTAGAAACTATTTGATGTGATAGAGAACAGGGTGGTAGCTAGGTCGAACCTGTTTGCGTCGTTCAAAGGTGGCAGGTTGCCTTTAGGGAGCGGGTTAGCTGTATGTAGTGTATGTTGTGGGATGCATGGTATGGTGGGTGTGTTGTTCCTCCATGCACTAAAAAGACAAGTGACATTTTTTCTCAAAAACGGCCTCTGATTACTATAATGTTAAAGAAGGGAAAAGAAAAGAGATTCCGAGGTACGAGTACTTCGTTTTTATTGAAGGTGTCTTTGTTAATAAAGAAGAAAGCGCTTGGAATCCTCTTTTCTGATTATTTCATGATTAAATGTTTTTCTTGGCATCGATAATTTGTAGGATAACCATCATGCTGATGGCCAAACATAACATTACCACTCACTCCGGACCCCATTGCTTGCCATCGGGATCGCAAGCAATTTCCATTATAAAGTGTATATAAATTTAATTGCCACAATGGCTATTTGGCTGCCATGGCAACTCTATGAGGCTCGGTGTTCTTACAATGGTTGCCTTGTTGAATTTTAATTGGCACGCAACAAACTATTACACTTCACTTTCCTTAATGTTAATACTATGTGCACCTCCTTAAAAATAAAAACCGTTTCCGAAGGAAAGTTTCTTGTTTTTAAACACTTTTTTAATAAATATTTTGCACTTTCAGTGAGACGCATCCATCTTAACGGGCGGGGAGACGTCGCTGCCTCGTAGCCGTTTTTCGCCAACTGCGTCGCTGGGGCGCAACACTGTTGACACATACACTCACACACATATTCACATCTTTACATGCATCATAAAAATTGTATACATTATGTACATCTTTCCAAGAAACGTGTTATGAAAGAGACAAATATATATATATATATATATATATATATATATATATATATATATATATATATATATATATATATATATATATATGAGGAATTAAACCACATTCTCCGAAGACAATTTAATTCAGAACAGTTTCGGTGTATCTCACACCCATTTTCAACTGACACTGGGCAGAAAATATAAGAGAAATGCATATAAGCATAACACAAGATCCCCTCTTTTTCCCCCAATCCCCTACTTGTGGCTAGTTTGGGAGGGGGGGGGTAGGCATAAACATATTGAAGGGCTGACATTTTACTATTTTGTTTATTTGCGATCTTATTACAGGATTAAAAGAAAATTGACCCTCAGATAGATTTAAATTAGGAACTGACGATATCAAGCTCGATTCTACGATTCTTCTCTTAACATAGTTAGCCGATTTAAATACCATTTTACTTCCATTGAAATCGATCGTATGATTCTTGTCTCTAACATGGCAAAATATTCCACTGCTTTCGCTGCCCACTCTAATATCTCTTTTGTGTTCGTACAATCTCTTGCCTAGATTTCTCCCCGTTTCCTCTATATAAACTTTATGGCAATCGTTGCATGGTATTGCATATACTTCTATGTTATGATGTTCTTTGGGTTTCCTGGCCATCATCAATTGGTTTAAGGAATTATTATATTTAAAGGCTAGATTAATACCCGATTTTCCAAATATGTCCTTTAAACTATTTAATTTATTATTAAATGGCAATGTTATACATTTGTTGAAGTCGTTAGTGCGGGAAGGCTTATTACCATAGAATGTTTTCCTAGCTATTTAGATGAAGAAATTGTAATTATCAGGACTATTTTTTCTAATTTGTATTACCCCAATTGGTTCATATTGTCTGCCCATTTTGCAGCTAGGAAAACATTCTATGGTAATATTATGGACACTCTCCATATGGTTCTCAGACCCTCCGCTTTGTAGATGAATAATATTAACCTAACGACGAGAGATATGCTCGTTGATAACAGCACTATTAAAAGAAAAGAGGTTAGTAAGGCGAGGCTTAACATCTTAGAAGCCATATCAATAAATGAAGATAAGCCGGCCATCAACAGTCAAGCGACAAGCTGGAATCGTACATTAAAGATATTTAAAAAATTACAATCACAGGAGTGGCCCATTTCCTCTAACGTTACGTTTAACCAAGGCGGAATAAATACCCCAAGAATTTAACCCAAATTTAAGTAAACAAGAATGGAGACACTAACAATAAGAAAAACACGCTAACTACATAAAAACAAAGAAACATAGAAAAACACTACATATAACAAACAAGACAAAAAGGAAAAAATCAAAATAAAGAATATAATGTGATGCCCTCCTACTAGGGTAAAATACCCCCTCTACTCTTTAAATTTCACCCACTTATATCTACTACTATCCCATCATCTACTAAATTGAGTATACCATCATCTTTCACTGTGCCAAATCCTCACTCCACTCATTACATCGGTAAAGGAGTCAAGAACATTTCAAAACGCTCCGAAGATGATCGAATAAGATCGAAAGCTTAGCAATTTAATTTGTTTTATACCAAACACATTCATTTAAAAATGAGATAAATACTGGACAAATAATATACCATCTACAAGATGGAATAAAAAAGATAGTTAGAAGAAGAGAAAGTTACCAAAGGAAATTAATTAAGGCAAAATACACAATGGTCTTCAACAAAATTTGCATTCAGGAAATACTGCTACCCAGCTACACTAAAATATATATATATATATATATATATATATATATATATATATATATATATATATATATATATATATATATATATATATAAATATAATATATATATATATATATATATATATATATATATATAGAGAGAGAGAGAGAGAGATAAATAGAGAGAGAGAGAGAGAGAGAGAGAGGGAGAGAGAGAACCGAGCAACAGTTTTGAGACCTCACAAATATTTATATTTTGCTTCCAAAGATCCAGACTTTCTTGTAATTTGTTAACGTGGTCTTGAGCAATAGTTTTCCAAGATTTCTAGAAGGTCTTTCAAAGTATTTCTTTGGACATTGCCTGCTTTTTCACCCATTTTCAGTCTAGTCCTTGTACCTGACCTTTTTCAGAGGAATGCTTTTCCTCTTTGTTAAGACACTTCACATCAATCTATGAATCATTCAAGCACAAAAAAGGCACCTAACACGGGTATTAAACCAGCCTTACTTCTACACTTAACAGACAACCTAGCAAAGAACCTATTTTAAATTGTATATATAGGCCCTTTGTTACTTGTACCCTGTCAGGAGAAAACATGTTAAGTTGTTCCCATTTCTTTACATGTGTTGAATCTAAAAATAATGTAAAAGATAACACAGTTTGACAGGCATGAAAAAGTATTTATACAGCAGAAAAGTGAATCATAAAGAGTTATTAGCAGAAACCTTGGCATATCTCGGCATGATGTGCAGTGTGTCCTTAAGAAATTTGATGAAACTTGACAATTAGAGGACAAAGAAAGAAGTGGCAAGCCTAGTAAAACCTCTCTACAGCAGATGAACAGTATCTGAAATTCATTTACTTAAGAAATAGGAAAATGTTCAGCAAAGACCTGACACGTAACCTGAGAGATGCATCTGTCCCTTCAGTCGATCCATCTGCTGTTCGCCGAAGCCTCATCAGAAATGGATCTCAATCAAAAGGTGGTTCTCAAGATTCCATTCTTAAGGAAGAAAAGCAGGGAGAAAAGGCTGAGATACCCGTATGCTCCATTACATAGGACAGGTCTTATGGAGTAATGAATCCAAATTTGATGTATTTCGTTCGAATACTCGTCAATACGTACAGAAGAGTATAAGAGAGAGATACAAAACTGAGTATGGTGGTTATATTTCAACCCGTGGTGTTGGAGATCTTGTCAAAATTGATGGAATTATGAACGCAGAAAATACCATTAGCTTTTGATCCACATTGCAATACCATCTGAAAAGCGTCTGATTGGCAACGGTTTCATATTTCAGGGTGAAAATGATCTTAAACACACTGTCAATGCAGTAAAAGCATACGTGAATGGAAAAATACACAATGCAGCACAATCAGTCATTGAGTGGCCAACCCAGAGCCCGGACCTCAACATTATTGAGGCAGTGGGTGTATGTTTACAGAAAAAGGTTGCAAGGCAATCAAACCTCCAAAGAAGAGCTTTGGGATGTCCTACAAGAAGCCTGAAGAAGTAGTATTGAATACTACTTGATGCAATTACAGGAAAGGTTTCATCGAAAGAGTTAAAGTGGTCATAACAAATAGTGACTTTCAAGTTCGTTATAATTGTACTGTTTTTGCCTTATGTACTTGCATTTCCATATATATATATATATATATATATATATATATATATATATATATATATTGAAAGAAAGAGAGAGAGCAGCAAACCAAACAAAAGTTTTCGGACAGTGGAAAACTTTAAGAAATTACCTCAATACATAGTCGTTGAGATTTTATTTGTATATCAATAATCAGGGATAAACATGTAACATCAGCAACATATATGAGATAAGCAGAATAAGCTCTGAGAGAATTCTAGCAAGCGTAAATTGATACAGAAAGCTCAGTAGCGTCTCAAGAGTTCCTTGGCAGTGATGAGAGGCTTGCGCCCCACGAGAGTGCGACACCTGAGGGTTGTGATGCTGGCCCACTCCGCGCTGATGAGTTACTTCAGTTGTCCATTGAAGGCTGGCTGACGACGTCTTTAAAGCTGGCTGACGACGTCTTGAAGGCTGGCTGACGACGTCTTGAAATCTGGCTGACGACGTCTTGAAGGCTGGCTGACGACGTCTTGAAATCTGGCTGACGACGTCTTGAAGGCTGGCTTACGACGTCTTGAAGGCTGACTGACGATGTCTTGAAGGCTGGCTGACGACGTCTTCAAGGCTGGCTGACGACGTCTTGAAATCTGGCTGACGACGTCTTGAAGGTTGGCTGACGACGTCTTAAAAGCTGGCTGACGACGTCTTGAAATCTGGTTGACTACGTCTTGAAGGCTGGCTGACGACGTCTTAGAGGCTGGCTGACGACGTCTTGATGACTTGCTGACGGCGTCTTAAAGGCTGGCTGACGACGTCTTGAAGGCTGGCTGGCTAACGACGTCTTGAAGGCTAGCTGGCTAACGACGTCTTGGAGGCTGGCTGACGACGTCTTGATGGCTGGCTGACGACGTCTTGAAGGCTCGCTGACGATGTCTTGAAGGCGGGCTGACGACGTCTTGAAGGCTGGCTGACGACATTTCATCTCCCGAGCCTGAGGTGGGAAGTTCAACACCATAATATTGTTTCCCCTGAACCACTCTATGGTAGACGCAGACTTGTTGCATTGGTCATTGTCCTCCTAGAAAACATCACATTCTGGGCATCTCTGGAGAGCTCTCGGGCTGTAGGCACCATGTAATATCTCGTGACAGTATTAGTACTTCTTTGAATTCATGGTGCCATCATGCAGCCCCGTACCATTATAGAACAGCGACCAAGCTTTAATTTTGGCTCTATGCACTCATGATCCCACAGTTTCCCTGGCATCATGCGGACTCTAACGTTGTCTAGGGTCTTGAACATCTGGAACGTGCACTCGTCGGACAATAACATACGTCTTCTCTGAAACGTGGACCAGTTGCGGTGAGCACATGCCTAAACGACTCAATATCGCATCTGATTTGATTCGCGGCTTCTGGTGGGCTTTGCGTGACTTCAGGCACAAGTCAGGCCTTGTGTATGGCAGTTTGCGACGGACCGTTCTGACGGATGCAGCGTTAACCTAGCTGCCCTCTGTCTATTCATGTTGCAATTGATCTGCTGTTTACTTGCGATCCCAAAGGCTCATGTAACCCTGAGTTGAGAAAGAGGTCGTTCTTAGGTGTTTCAACTTACTCTGATCATCTTCAACACTTCTGCAACACCATAATGTGATCTACTCTCCTTCTAGGCAATTTGTCCACAGCTGAGACCCTCATCGTGCAGTGTGCCTAATAGACTTTATTCATCACGTTATAGTTACGTGTTTTCGCCATTATCATTTCATTATCAGATCATGACGAGATGGAATATCAGATTAATTAACAAATATGATGTGTTATATAAAGACAATTTGACTATAACATACCGCGTATTGATAGCAGGGTTTTATACATTTTAATAGCATCGCCATTTTATATTTTCCAAAGAAAGTTATAAGGAAGTTTATACATTTATTTCGCTTTCCAGATGTATTGGGCACAGCTATAAAATTACAGTCATAGCCAAAAGATTTGAAACTACTATATTTTTGCATATAATAAAATTAATAGAACTAAACAGACGTTGCATTTTATTTAGTATGTCTGTATCCTAATTTGAAGGTGAAATATAAAAATTAGAGCCCAAACACGATTCATTAATACAGTTAATTGATGTGTTCAGTCAATATTTACTATGATTGACTTTTTTCAGGACTGTTTCTAGCCGTTTTGGCATGCTGGAGACCAAATTTGTGATGATATATTGACAGATATTGGTCCATTTTTGTTTAATGACCAACAGAAAATGCTCACAATTGAATGGTTCTCTTTATCGGCCACCAGTTTGATTATCGCCTACAAATTCTCTATTGGGTTCAAATCTGGTGAATTCTCTGGCCAAGGTCCCAAAGGTTCGAGGTTATTTTCAGCCAAGAAATTTTGTATCGATTTTTATCCGTGAGAAGGGGTGCCATTATGCTGTAGAATACAGTTAACATCCCCAAATTGGTCCTGAACTGTTGAGAAAAGGGGCTGAAGAAGCACGTTCTGGTACGATTTTGAGTTGATGGCATTGGCTTGGACAAAATACCTAGTGCTCCAGTTTTTTTAGATAAGAAGCAGACTCAGACATGTAGAGTGTCCAGAATGTTCACCGTAGACACGACACAGGGCTCGTGAAAGCATTCTCCTTTTTTCCTTTTAAAAAAGGATCTTTCCGAAGCTCCGAACTAGCGGAAAGGAGCTTCATCAGAGAATATCACTTTGCTCTAGTCTTCAATGGTCCATTTTTTATATTTTGTACAAAGGAGGAGCCTATTCTAAATGTTCTTATTGATGAGATGGGGTTTCTTAGTGGCTCTTCTCAACTTAACCCCTTTGTGAGAAAATTTTCCGCCTCAGTGTGGGCGTTGAAGCGATAATACCTTCCTTTTTCCAATCGTGAACAAGCTTGGCAATGGATGAAACCTGATCTTTGAGCTGGGGCCTTATTATGAAGCAATCTTAGCGTAACCACTCTTTTTAGAGTCATTTATTTATGGTCCTAAAGATGGTGCTCCTTGATGCGATACCATTAGCAACTATCTAGCATTTCAGATCACTTTGATGCAGAGTATCAATGGTTGCACGCTTTGTGGAAAGAGACATTTCTGGAATTGAAAAGATTTAAACATTTATTTTTACAAAATTATTGATAAATAAATTATAATTACACAAAATCATTTACTTAACCCATAGTTGTCCTAATTTTACCCTTTTGATCGAATTCTAAGGCTCCAGTAGTTGAAACTCACCTCCTACAGGAACAGAAACAGAGCGCGATTTTCAATTCAGCGAAGTAATGCAGTTTTTTCTTATTGTTTTTGAAATGCTCATCTTCTAATAAACCTCCAATAATTTAAATATTAGTCTCAAAGGTTTTTAGATACACAGTAGGCCACAAAAGATTACAACACACTGTTATAAATGTAAATTTACATACTTTTAGTGAACGCAAAATAAAAACAAAGAAGGAACGTAAAACTGCATCATTACAATCAAAAGTTTTTCTGCATTTTTTAAGTAGACATGTTTTCTGAGCAATGGAGGAAGAAACTGAACGAAGATGAGTTTCAAAAGTAAGCTTGCCGTCTAAAACAACACCAAGCAACTTAATATTATCACAGAAGAATCCAGACAAATATTATCAAACAATAAAGGCGGATGATTTATTGTTTTTCTGTAACGATCAGAAAAGCAAATTGGTAAACAGAACAAATTCGATATAACAATAATGAAATTTGAAAACGCAAAAATTTGCAGCACATTCATATAAACAGGTACTTGCTTGCATAACTCTTGTTGTTAATTACAGATTGTAGGTGTTTTGAGTAGTCTCCTACAATCTTTCTACAAATGCTTGTGCTGATTTTGTTCTATTCCTCTATAAATATTTTCTTCAAATCAGATAAGTTACTGGGATCTCGTTTCTTGATCATGAGTTTCAATTCCCTCCACAGATTTTTAATGGAATTAAGGTCAGGAGATTAACCCTGTATGCAACCAATTTTCCGTTGGTTTTGTTGTATGCTTGTTGAAATGCACATCCTGGTTTGAGGTTCCAAGAGCCAACGCGAGATAACAAATTTCTTTCCAAAATTTCCTTGTACATTTCTCGTTCATTCTTCCTTCGACTACCTCCATTCTTCTAACCCCTGCTAATCAAAAACAAACCCATAACATGATTGATCCACCATCGGATTTCACTGAAGGGGTGGTATTCTTTAGCACACAAGCTGACACTTTTTTTTCCAAACTCTGTTGATTGAATTTCGACCGAAAAGTTTTATTTTCGTTTCATCTAAACAAAGGATTTGTTTCCAGAACGTTGCCGGTTTATTTAAATGTTCATTTGAACACGCAAAGCGATATTTACAGTGTATTTTCTTAAGGAGTGGTGTATTTAATGCAGTACGAAAAAATAGAGATCATGACTAGGACAGCTTTCTACTTATTATATCCTCTCTAACTTCAACTCCACTTGTTTCCAGATCTTCCTGTAACTCTCAAAGATCTGCACGTTCTGTTAACATCCGAGGGTGTTCTGAACGATCCAAAGGAAGAATTGAATTGCGATACCTCCAGTTGCGTATTATGGTGCTAAATGAATTTAGAGCTACTTTAGTCTATACAGAGATTTTTCTGTAGCCAAGGCCACATTATGAAGGGCTATAATGAGTTCACGAAGATCTTGACTGATTTGTTTGTTTTTCCCCGTGATGAAGATTTTGATGGTACAACTATCTTGTAAGGAATGACGAAGTAGCCTTGCACGATGATGAAAGAAACCTTGCATTTATTTTAGAATATTCTAGACATTCTGGAACAAATGAGGATTAGTTTTTAATGGACATTTTTCAGATTTAACCTATTTATATGTATTTATATCAATGTGTTGTAAACTCTTGCGTTATCAAATTTCATTAATGTTTTTATAAAGATGTTCTGTTCCTAACTTTTACTTTTCTGATCGTTACAACGTATTTATTACATAAAGATCCACGTGCCTTGTAAATTTAATTATCTTGCATTAACTAAATGTATGTATATTTTCATTTCTAACAGTGTGTTGAAAACTTTTGCGTCCCACTGTATATATATATATATATATATATATATATATATATATATATATATATATATATATATATATATATATATATATATACAGGATATATATATATATATATGTGTGTGTGTGTGTGTGTATGTGTGTGTAGGAAGAGCGCGTGCTCACATGTTTTCTTCGCGTTCTTCGGAGGAGGTAGGGGAGAGAGAACCAGGATGGCAGTGCCACATTTTGGAAGTAAATCGTGCCATGTAGGAGACAGCGATGCAGTGCCAAAATTGAGCGAAAATAATTTACAGCTTTTGAAATTTTTTAGCGACATCGGTAGTGCCAGAAAGTGCCAAGCTTCAACGCCACGTCTCAGTTAAAGGCATTTCTATGTCACCACGTTGGCTTAAACGTTGTTTTTATGTATTTATTCACAAGGTTAAAGTGAAAACCAACGATGGCATCTCCACCCAGAAAGTTTTAGAAGGGGAAAAGTGCTAAAGTAAGGGAAAATGAAATTTTGTGGAAGATACAAGGTCTGAGCATTCCAATGACGTAACTACCTGGACCGTGAATGACGTCAACAGTGGTGGTAGTCGTCTTGGTCAAAGTAAAATATGGCCTTGGCAACAAGGTTTTGTGGGGGTTTGCCTTCGACATGCACGAGTGAATAACCATAAGTCTCCCATCCAACGACTAACATTACTCTGTGTAGTTTAACTTCTCTCGATTTGAGTAACAGTGTTCGAGCTGTTGTCCAGTAGATAATATAGAGATCTATCCCCCGAGGGGCCCCTCAGTGTTGAACGAGGCGATTAATTCTAATCGGTGGCTGGAATCATTAGGAATCGGAAACCTCTCGCCCGCCAGAGACAAAGGTGCGGGAATCATTTTGATGGGTGCAGTAGCTACCGCCTTGTGATTCCGCCTTGTGATTACGCCTTATGATTCTGCTTTGTGATTCTGCCTTATGATTCTGCCTTATGTTTCCGCCTTGTGATTCTGACTTGTACAAAAGCTAAGTGCCGTAATAACCGAATCCATCAAGTGAACCCATTCAGTTTATCCTAGTTTGGGGCATAACAATTGTTTTGTTGTCGCTTTAATGTTGCAATTATTTGTCTCTCCCGTTAGCGGGTAACTTGTTGGGTCATATTGTTAGTATGGCACTTATGGATCTCCCACTAGTATGACACTTATTTGACTTATATCGAATTTTCGTGTTTTGTCGCACTTATTTGCTACTTACAAATTTGTTTCGTCGGATGAAATGTTATTTATTTGGGTATTTATTTGTGTGACATCGATTCAAATCTCAGGAATCTGACACTTATTAAATTCTTCTGATGGTGAAGCACTTAATTGTTTCTTCAATGATGTGGCACTTATGTGTCTCTCCAGGAATATGACACGTATTTGATCTTACAGTGGTACGTGATAAGCACTATCAAAGTTTTGGCACTCATTTTGTTTTCTACGGTTGTGGCACTTATCTGGCTCCTCCGAAATCTATCACTGATTTGTTTCTCGCAGTGGTTTCGCACTTATTTGGGATGTGGTACTTCTTTTTCTCTTCTAAGTTGGTCGGCACCATTTGACCCTCCTAGTAAGTTAAGTAAAGTTCCGTTTGTGACTCTTGATTGAATATATATGTAGGTTAGGTATGAATTGGCCTACAATGAAATACATGTATGCATTTGGGTCAGAGGATCATTTTAGTTCTTTTTAGCCCAAACTGATCGATTCATCCCCCCTTCGAAGTTACTCCTAAATGGAAAAATTTGGCTATTATTAAGGGAAAAAGATAGAAGGAAAATCGCTATGAATGCATAATAGGATCTCCGGCTATATTATGACATTATTTATAATGTTCTCAAACTATTCAAAAAGTCGTAAAGATTCGAGGAAAATATTTAGAAATATTTAAAAACATTTGCCAAATAGGTTAAATCTGAATTGTCCCCTTACGTCATTATTGGAAGCATCGTTCTCGACATATAATTGACGCTCATTTCACGGAAAAGTATCCATAGAGGAACCATGGCTATATAAATTCTTTGCCGAAAATTCGAAAAGATTTTACTATTGAGAGGATTTGCCCAACCCTCTTTGAAAATTGAATTCGGCTAATACACTGAAACAATTTCAAATATGCTCCAAGAACCTCTTCCAGAATAAGGTGGAAGATAAGAAGGATTTCTTAGCACTCATCAACTCTAAATACTAAGGTCTAGAGGGCAGATTTGATGACTTAAAGATCAAGTCCTTACAGAGAAAACACGTTCGTGAAAATATATATTCAAATCCCAGTTCTATGACTGTAGAACTGGCTCCGTAGTGCATTTGTTTTACCTTCATCCAGCCGTTTTAAAGACCATATGATGAGAAATTTAAGCACTGGAGCCACACATGGTAAGAGCAGTCTTGCAAAATACCGTAGAAGGAGCTCATGATCGTGAAAAATGGAACGACATTTATGTGATCCATTCGAGCATAGACTAAAATAGGGAAAAGGAGGTAAGGCAGATGGAGGGATAGGTAAAAAAAGGTAATTTTATAAATTTTTATCTCATCAACAGAACTAGATTCGCTAGTAGCTCTAGAACATAAAAATATATCTATGTACAGGGTGGTCCGAAAGTCTTGGCACCCCTACCGAAAAGTAATAAGAACAATAGAGGAACACTATAATAATATCGAACACACGTACTGGTTTTAGTGTATTCACTATACATCACAGTGTATCCTCTATCCTCTTGTAAGAATGCACATGATCATGTGCGCATACACTTACAATCAGCCTCTCTTCCAAATTATAGGAGTTTGTGTCACCCATCTGAAATATAAAATTAAACCACATTTGAAATAAAAAAAAAACAATATTTACAGGGTGACAAGACTTTCGGACCACCCTGTGGGTGATAATGTATCGTTCGAATGGTATCCCAGACAAGGAAAATATTACAGTAAAGAACTCTACATGATATTCGAAATAGTCTGGTATACATAAAGTGTGTCTGGCTCTTTAGACCTACCCCTGCCCTTAAAAAGCGCTCATCACATCAAACTTCTTTGGTTCCGATACTTCTGTCGGAATCTAATAGGTATCACGGACTCTTGACTGTGGCGAGTAGCTGGATCCATAAACTCTGGCTTTGAACTCCAAAAGGGTCAAGTAATAAATCATAAGTCAGTAGAAGAGGAAAGGTTGATTTTATAAGGTAGGAGGTTTACCAACAATTCGGCCGTCTGATACCATATCAGTGTGGACATACTATTTAACGTGGAATCTGAACCACTCGTCGCTATAGCACAGGGCAACTGAAGGTGGTTAAGGACCAAGATTAATGCAACCCCTCCCTGGCAAAGGGGTACGAGTTCCTATAATTCAGCGGATCAGTCTAAAATATACAGATCCATTGTCCCCTTAGCAAGGAGTTCGAGCTCTCTTTTTGGCGTCCATTAACACGGGATCATAGTGGTAGCTTAGTACCACTCTTGAATTAATTATTGGCCTATCTTAATGACTCTTATGGCACCATATTCGTTCGTAAGAGGAGGGAGAAGAAAGACAGAAGCAGACCTGGACTAACGCAAGGTACCTAGAATCTCATCAGCGCGAAAAGAAACGAGAAGCTGAAGTGTTAGTGACCCATTATTCGGCCCAAGTGTGGGGTAACCTACATTCAGGCATGGAGGATGGGGGTAAGGGGAAACGCCTTATAGATCGGGGATGGCACAACGACACCTCCTTTCCCAGTGCTCAGCGCAGATTGCCCCCACCGACTCACGCATTCCCATGGCGACTTCTGTCTCAAAGTGTTTAAAAATACCGACAGCTGTTTTGGCACCGCCGCGGGCCGAGATTCAGCCGCCGCTCGTCGTCGTTTCTGTGTCTCTTCGTGAATCGCTCAACTCTTTTACTCAGCACAGCTCAAACACCTTCAACCACACACATATGAACACCCCGCACTGTCTCCCGTATTTTCTTTTTAAGTGGCAGACGGTCTGTGGTGTGGGTAGTGGATCGAAAGATTTACCCCAAACCCCCCAGAAGAAATTTTTATTATATTTATTTTATTATTCAAACTCGCAAGAAGATTTCATGAATATTCATTTTTTATTTAAAATATATAGCGCTATCCAATAAGGATATCTCCGTATAAAATATTTTTTATAGAAATTAGTAAAGAAAGTAGTGTAGTAAAAATTGCCAAACCCCTGCAATTTGTATCAATCATACTTCATTTCCCTTCATGTTCATTTCACCTAATGCATTTATCGCATCCGTCTTTTAAACATAGTCACTACATCTAACCTTATTTTCGAATCACATCGACCCTTCACATATGTTCATACATTTCACACCTTGACGCGGATTAGTAGGATTGAATGAACGTGGCTCGTGACACCCAGCTCATTTCAGAAGTACGTTAAAGAGGTCGCCGAAAGGGTTCGGGGAAATGGGTCGGCAGCAAGTGTTTATCTAGACCCATATACATACACATATACGTATATGTGTACATATAAATATACATATGCGGTTAAAATGGCAATGTTGTAGCTAACTAAGCTCTTCATCTTTTGCCTTTACCGTAACGTTCTAGTGTATTTTTTCAATTTTCAATAACAGGTTGAAGATTAAAAGTAACAAGGAAGATCCATTTTATTTAGACTTAATTAAAAATTAATAAAGAATTTGGCCGTAAGCTTTCGCCTTCCTTCAAGTACTTCAGGTGGAAGTCTTAATTGTTTTTGAAGCGCCTTTGATGTTCCGTTTTCCATTTAAACTTGCCTCATTTACCGGCTGAGCAACAAACGTAGGGATAAATGAAGCTTTTATATGGACAATAAGAGGAATAGCGGCTTCGACCACATTGCACTTCCCAACACCCCCGAAAAGGCATGGCAGGTAGGCAAACCCAGCTCGATCCTCCTTCTTGTCTCGCAGTTTCCCTCCTACAGGCTCAAGGTCGTAGGGGGGTCGACGGGAGCCGATTGCCGAGAAGAGTTGATAGGAGAACCGTCTGATCTCAGTCCACATGCAATCGGTGTTTCTTTTATGGGTCAATGTTATTTACATAACAGCATTCATGATGTGTAAATAGATGTTTTGAGTTAATACTTAGCTGTGTAGTTGTGTGTTTGTGGTGAGTGTTGGTATTTTTTTCCTTAGTGGACTTTATTACACTTTATTTCAGTTGTTTAACACTTCACTTTTCACTTTGTTACACAACTTTAATCCACTTTGTTGAGCAACGACACGGTGGTGTCACGCTCTATACAGAGTTGGGCCCACGGGTATTCAACAAGGCCGGCAAGTCCCGGCTAAAGGCTTGTACCCAATTTATATTCGAGTGCGTTAATCCAAGGTTGGCCAATAAAAGGGAAGAAATCGAGATTACCGTTTCAGTTCAGGAGTTATGGAAAGAAAAGCCTCTTACAAAAATAACCTTTAATATACAAGTAAATAATAGAATTATTATTGGTCACGAAAACTAAGCAAACTAATATAATAATGAATAAGTTATCAGTTGTTAATACAGGTGGGCAAGGAATAAATGGGAGTAGACAGGGAATTGTAACAATCACTTGAAAGACCGTTATTAAACGCGGGTTGAGATAATATTAATTAAATGCGGGGAATTACCTGGTTTTTCTGGGAGTTAATTAAATGGAGAAAAAATCACGGGACTGGGAACTCGGTTTTACCATTAGCGGCGGTGAATTCGATAAAGCCTCGGGAGGACTTCGTAAAGCGGAAGATGAGCGTAGATTAGGATCCAAGTTGTCCTACAAATGGAAATCACGAAGGGGTGGGGGGGAGTCCGCTCCATGGACTAGTGTCGGCTCGGTGACCAGATGGGAATCTGCATGGAAGGACTTCTCGGACTTCCTTGCTCTAGTCTTACGGTTGAGGTTAAGGTACGCGGACCTTGTAGAGTGGAGGAAATGAGCGGAGAGTTGATCCCGGTTAGCTCTCCGAATTGGGAATAACGAAGAAAAGTAATCCATATCTGACCAGAGAGATTACGAAGGTAAGATCCGCGAAAGGGATCACAGGTGTCGACACGGCGATTCGACGGGAAATGTGACGGACGGACTTCAGACGAACTTTCGCTAATAATGAATGGAGTCGCTCGCATAAATACGGCGAGTTTCTGCGAGGGGCGGGGTAGGGAGAGAGGCGTAAGACACCTGGCGTCCCATGGGAGACTTGGAATGTAGCCGTGTAAACAACTCCAAGTCACTGGCGCCTCACAGCGGCTGGGAGGTGGAGTGATAGCTCTCTTTTTCGACTTTCCACAGGGGGATGATAACCGAGCACAATGGAGGGGAGGGGGTGTCGCCCGACAGGGTTTCGAATTGATTAAACGTTCTGGGGGCCATCAAATAAGGTGATATAGCCAGACTTGTCTGGGAATGTTTGCACCTTTGACCTCTCTTTGGGCTAACCTCCACACGTCTCTCCTCCTAAGAAAATTTTCTTTTAGGAGCGAAGAGACTGGAAGAATATTTCCCATCCCTTCAGGAATTAGACGGTGGGGGAGAAGTGCGTATCTCCCGTAATAGGCAGTAATAAGTGGCCTCAGTGATTGGCCCTAGTGACTTTTTTTTACCATAATACACGTGAGGTGCAGAACTCGATATGATAATAAAAGACAATTAAGATAACCAATTAACCGCAAAATTACTAATCATACATCAATAGAATACATCATTAAAGGCAAAGGGAAATTAATAATTGACAGTAATATATACAAAGGCATAAACGCCAAAAAAATCAATGACAGCAATTATATATACAAAGTGGATTTTTTCGTATTATCCCCATCTTTAACAAATTGTCCACCTCCGTATTAAAGGAGGTGAACGGGTAGAGGATAAGGTTTTCACCTGACAGGCTGTTGGGTTGTCAGTTGGATGTCATGTGTAAAATGAGGCGCACTCCAAGGTATTTCAGAAATTAGGCTCGCGAATTCGGCGAGTAGGGACGAAGGTTGGACCTTTTGTGGCGGCTCCAACTGGAGGTTTATATCTACTTTTGGGGAAGCTTCGATAAGAGAACCGGAAGGACCGGAAGTGGGTACTCGGTGTCGTTTTCCACACAGACAGTACTTATATGTATTAGATTAAGAGGATCCGAAGGATACAACGCGCTCAGAGTCTCCTCTTCATCAAGAGCGATGATATTATTGTCGCATGCTCGTTGATGATATTTCTTGAGCATGTTTATGTGATATAATTTATCACCAGAGGGGGTTTTGATGAGGTAGTCTACCGGACCTCGAGCTTCTAAAACGGGGAAAGGCCCTTTCCATTGGGAGAGAAGTTTATTGGAGGAGGTCGGGAGGAGGAGCAAAACCTCATCTCAGGAATGAAGGCGACGATCATTCGCTTTCATGTCCAAATATGTACGCTACTTTTCAAGGTTAACGTCACTATTCTTATGTGCGATTTTAGCGCATTCCTCGAGTTGATTTCGCAAATCGAGGACATAAGCATAGAACGATTTAACCTCCTCATCGAGGCGGGGGTTGGAATCGTCCCTTCACCCCCCCCCCCACCCCCCGTTCACTCTTGGTGCAGTCACAAGGTGGTTACCGCAAAGACATCCGTCGAAGGCATCGGCGGGTTCAGTGCTTAACCGTAGTGTGGCACAACTCGGTGCCATGAAAGACCCTAAGGGTCAAAATGTAAGATCTCCCCCAGGAGAGTGAGATCCAGTTCACGTCAAATAAGAAATTGGAGACGTGTTTCTCCCAAACTCGAAGGCTAACGAGGAGCCGATGTTTGACTTCGTGGGAAAAACCGTTTGGAAAAAGAACTCTCCTGGGGCCGTCCTCAAGCCCCTCCCCCCCCTTAACACTCCCCCAGTGGGGGTGCGAGGTATAAATGAGAAACTCTGAGGAAAATCGAGGTAATATACGTCAGTCTCTAGGTGACGAAGTCTTCGGATCAAACCGAACTACCGAGACTGGAGAAAGTACCCTGCAAGAGAGGCAGGGCTACCTACCTTAGGGGCTAAGAAGAAGCTCATCTTCGAGCTAAGTCCCTGGGTATTCAAACCAAACGACAAGGTAACTTTGTTAAGTTCAACTTACTCTCGCCAGAGAGACTCCTCATATCCTGGTGCACCTTAAACACCAGGGGTATTCCTCGTCCTTGAGTAATTAAGAAAAGAAGAAGGAAAAGGCTTCCCCTCGAGCCCGTTATTCGGTGGCCACACCGAACTCTTAAGTTAACTTGGTAAGGAACCAAGTTAAAATTATTCTCGCCAGAGAAATCCCCCTCCGTTATACTCACCCTTGAAGAAGACTGGAACTAAGAAAAAGCTCATCCTCGAGCTAGTTCCCGGTTATCAAACCGAACTTTAAGTAACTTATTCTCGCGAGAGAAACACCCCTCCGTTATCCTCGCCCTTGAAGAAGACCCTCCCCGAGTTCAGTCCTCGTCCATAAAGAAATAAGTAACGAAGGAGAAAAGTTCCTCCTCGAGCACGTTACTCGGTGGTCACACCGCACTCCAAATTAACTTGATTTAAGAACCAAGTTCGACTCACTCTCAACAGAGAGACCACGACTGCCTAGGTGTTGCATAAAGCACCGTATTGGTTCTCGTCCTAGAAGAACCCCCCTGCCCCGGAAGAACGTGTGGACCCCCCAGCTGCCACCCTCGCCAAAACAACCGTGTGATCTCGCTCATCTACATCTGGCCGGCGGCACGCGTCGAGAATAAATAACATTTCTGAGACCTTTAAACTCCACATGAGCCTGTAAACCTAATTCTTATACTTTATTATTGTTGTGTGTAGAGATAACGTTAACCAAATTTTGTGGGTAAACTAATTTAATTAATTCTTGTTTAGGATAATATTCAGAGTATTGCTGTGGTTAATGTATAAATGTTATGTATTCAATTGATAAAGATAAAATATAAGTTTATTTTGTGAATTAGTGGGCGTTTCTTATATATCCTTACGTGTTTCGTAACGGCTCTGTTCGTTAAGATATTCTTATAATATCAATATATTAGACACACTTAGCACTCATAGAGATAGAACAAAAAGGGGGGGAATTCTACGACAGAGATGTCCATAGGACCTCGAACATTTCGCCCATACAGGAGCTCGAATGGAGCAAACCCAAGGGTCCTATGAGGAATTTCGCGGGAGGCAAATAATGCCACGGGAAGGTACCGGTGCCACTCCAGGGGCTGAGCTTGGCACAGCTTCTTAAGAACGCTTTTTAGCGTTCCGTTTAGCTTTTCACATACCCCGTTTGCGGCAGGGTGAAAGGGGGTCGTAAAAATGGGTTTGATTAGTAGGAGCTCACCTACATACTCCATTAATTCCGAAGTAAACTATCTGCCACGATCAGACAGAATCTCCTTTGGGATGCCTACCCGGGGAAAATGGTTATGAGCGCCTCAGCGCATGTGATATTGTCTATTCTTTTTGAGTGGGAGAGCGTCGGGAAATCTGGTAGCAGAATCTACCAGAGTGAGGATATATGAATGCCCGGCACTGGACGGGGAATGTATCGGGTCAATGAGGTTAATGACCACTCTAAAAACTGGTTCAGAGACAATGGTTGTCTTTTGAAGGGGGGCCTTTGGTGGTTCTCCATTTGGCCGTCGTCTTCTGACAGATGTCGCAATAACGACAAAAGTTGGCTATTCCTTTGGCAGCGCCGGGCCAAAAGAAATATTTAAAAATCCTCTGCGCGGTCTTATTGTAGCCGAAGTGGACAGCCATCAATCCATCGTGAGCTATGTTAAGCATTTCGGGGACGCGAACTCGAACGCGGGGGATGAACAACGGATGCACGTTAGATCCACCCTCTCCCGTGTTTAAGCGTAACAGAAGGTCGTCCCGAACGAGGTATTTCACCTGTCTGAGACCCCTATCCTGTTCGGGCTGCCCCTTTTGGGCTTTTTCCCAAAAAGGTTGAAGGGAAGGGCATTTTCTTTGCTCTTTCGCGAATTCTTCTCTTAGAAGAGAATAAAATTCGAGCAAATAAGGATTTGTCAAGGGTTCAGGATTGGCAACCTCTTTTTTTGCCTGAGCCTTCGTCACGACAGGCTGAGCAATCGTATCAGGGGAGATCTGGGGACTCTGGCCTATTAGTACCGATCAGAACTTGATAGGGGCAGAGACTGTTTCTACCCATCCGGTAACGAACGGGCATTCTAGGACGCAGCGGATTACAGGGGAAACGATTAGCGCGTCGCAAGTAATCATGGACCACCGCATATTTCTTATGATCGGGACCTACTGGGGGAGAGTAATTTTTCAGATACCACGATACAGGTACACCCTGTATCGCGTACCAGGGTGGAAACACGGCACCCATTTACCGTCCCTTCCTCAAATTCTAGCCCACCAGGAGAGCTTTTATTAAAGAGGAAGTTTACCTGATGTGCCGGGGGATTGTTTTCTAGGACAGAATCGGGAACAGCCGGATTAACAGATACCACGATGTAGGTACATCCTGTATCGCGTACCAGGGTGGAAACACGGCACCCATTTACCATTCCTTCCTCAAATTTAGGCCCACCAGGGAAGATTTTGTTAAAGAGGAAGTTTACCTGATATCCAGGGGGCTTGTTTTCTACGACAGAAGCCGAAACAGCCTGTTTGACAGGAGGCTGAGAGAGAGGCATTTATTTGGTGAATTTATTGCACCAGGGAAGAGCGAAATTGGGAATTTTGTGGACAATTTGTTTTTATGCGGCCGGGCACGCCACAAGTAAAACAGACAATAAGCCTCCTGGGATAGTAGTTCTGAGGGGAGTTAGAAAGTGGGGTTTGGCATCCCTTTTTTCTTGGGGGAAAACTTGGTTTTGGGAGGACCATTAACCTTGACTCTTGGGATTTATTGTGGTTAGCAGACTTGGGAGGACTTTTCCCCTTAGGCGACGGCGGACTGGACTTTTTAGGGGCCTTAGGGTACACGTCGGCCTCTTTCAAACATTCTTCAAGGTTAGATGCACGTCTATCTTTAACGAATGAGTGGATTTCCGACGGCAGTACATACATCAACTGGTCCCGCAGGACAAAGTCCACTAAAGAGTCGTAGTCCCGACTTATTTAGGCCGCATCGAGCCAAAACTGTAGGTTTCGTTGGAGGAGGAATCCGAACTGGCTTGCCTAAACCTGGCCCGGCAAAAGTCCGGATTCATATTAATAGCTTCTAGTAATTCTTCCTTAAGGGTAGAATAATTAATGGTTGCCTCACTGGGAAAAGATATGAAAATTTCCCGCAAGTGGGAATTGAAGAGTGGGAGAAAACGGGAAACACCATGTTCCTCAATGTCCCAAGAATTCACCTTGAAGATCTTCTCGAAGTGGATGAGGTAGGCGCAGAAATCCTCGCCATCCTTAAACGCCGGTAGCTTAACCGACACATTCTGGGAAAGTTCGTTGCGCGAACTTACGGAAAGCGTCGCTAATTGGTTCTGGTTCAGCGCCCGTTCATGTAGGCTTATTCTTTTTCTTTCTTCTTTTCTTTCTTCACTCTCTTTTTTCTTTTCTTTCTTCACTCTCTTTTTCTCTCTCTCTTCTTTCTTCCCTTTCGCATCTTTCTTGATCCTGGACGTGAGCGTTAGCTCCTTGCCTGCTAGACCGAGGATTTTTCCTTGGTTTAAAAATATTTCAAAAGACGACATATTGACGTCGTACACGGATAGCGCTCGCACTTACACAAAAATACTCGACTACCGTATCGGGGCTCTCACGTAGCTATGCTACACAGACCTACACAGGAAAGTGTACACCAGAGAAAAACGATAACTCTCTGAAAGACCTAACCTCTTTAGATTGAAAGCCTACACACAGGAAAGCGTACACCAGAAAGCGTACACCAAAGAAAAAGCACAATTCTCTGAAAAGACGTAACCTCTTTAGATTGGAAGCCTTAGACTCTTAAATCCATCTCGGGATTATTTTAAGAGTTCAATTACCACAAATAAATACCGCAAAAAAATAATCCGAAGAAAATTAATTAGTTCCACTTCTATAAATAACCCTGAGTGAATTAGGCAAACTTGACAATAACACAACACGGAGGGGATGGCGGGGAGTGAAAGTTTAATGGTTCGATTGGTCTCAAAATTCTAACCCTAACACCTGATACCAGAATAATAATTTAGGTAGAGTGTTCGTGGATTGTTTCAGCTATAGGAAGTTATAAAGGAACACCTGAAAACGCAACAAAATAGGATTATCTTGCCTAACTTTGTTTTACAGATTGTTTCCGAAGGAACGAGCCAGACTATAGATCGAGGAGGAAAACAACAAAACAGGCCGCACTGGGGACTTGCTATAGAACGAAATGGCTGGAACGCAACCCCAAACAGGGAAAGATGTAGCCTCGAATGCCTCCGAGTACCACTCAGGATCATCGATCAAGGAAGCAAACCCTACAAAGGGAAATTATGCGAAACACTCTAGGCAAAACTCAAGGTCGAGTTAATCTGCATTCTGAACAGTTCTAATGGTTATGTGGTGATGTTCAACAGCGAAAACGATGTAGGAAGACGTAACCCTCGAAAACGTTGAAACATTGAAAAAAATGTGCATTACATCCAGAATTCCACCCTGAATCACAGCCTAAAGGAGCATAATTGATCGCAAAGTAGACATATGGTTAAGCTTCCCCAACAAAGAGTAAATTAAAAAAGAGATAAATAAAAACACCTACGCATACAACTAACTGAAATAATCAAATTTGGAAATCACACGCACATTTTTAAAATTCCGCGTGCACATCCAAGATACCCAATAAGATTATTCAGCGTGAGAATGCTACCTGAGCACAAGGGAATAAAAAATATTATAGACATACAGATATGCTTCACCTGCCACCTAATTAAGATTCATACGACGAGACAATGTGTCTAATTCTAGCCCAAATGCTCTGGATGTGAACAAATGGACCATTATTTGAGAGAATGCAAAGAATTTACACAAAAAAGTGCATCAACTGCTCAGGGGCACTTCAGGCAATAGCAATTGCGTGCTCGAGTAGGAATGAAATCATTTTGAGAAAGGAAAAAAAGGAGACGGTGAGGGAAACGGAAAGAAAACGGAACGGAACGGAACATATGTAGGTGTAGCTAAGGCCCCAATTCGCGTGATGAAGGAAGCAAAGGTCCAATACACCGTCCTAAACGAATTTTCTATGGAAGTATTGACATGTATACTATACTCATACGTCACATATATATATATATATATATATATATATATATATATATATATATATATATATATATATATATATATATATATATATATATATATATATATATATATATATATATATATATATATTTATATATATATATATATATAGATATATATATATATATATATACACAAAGAAAGAGCAACTACAGGTTTTGCGGATGATAATACAACCACCACAGGGCTACGCCATTTTTATTTTCTTCCTTTCAAATAAATTAGAAGACAGAAAGAGAGATGCAGAAACTTTGTATAGCTGACTATAAATACAGATAGTACAAGAGATAGAAGAATTGGACGCGAATGAGCAAATGAGACAAGAAACCGGAGTTTTTTTAAAGGCAAGAGAAAGGGACATTAGAAGAACCCAGAATCAAAGAGAGCAGAGGGCGGCACAGTGAAGGCGATCCTTTACCGAGAAGATAGAAATAAGGCCAGGGGAAAAATGTTTTTCCCTGGCCTTATTTCTGTCTTTAAATTGCATTTTGAATTTTTATTTTTGTTTTACATCCTACAGTAGTACATTTTTAGCCTGAAGCCATTAATTATCATTGTTCTCATAATTGTTAAGTAATTGTTCATATATAAATCTTTAATATTCTAGCCTAGAAGATGGGTCCAGAGATCGAAACGTTGGCAATATACATATGTTATATTCAGTAATTGCTCTCCTTTTCCTGCTAAAGATCCGGCTTGCTAGAAGCAGAAACATATATGAATATGTCCAGCAAAAATATAATGAAAACGTTCTTTCACTCTTTCGAAAAACTGAATCTACTCTTCGTGAAAAGAACAAGGCTCAACTGAACATGGACTACATATCTTACTGTAAGCTAAATGGGATTACCCCTTAACTTTGTTAAATTCAAGCTCTATAGAAAATCCCTTTATCAATCTGATTTTTATCACTCAGCTACCCTGGAACTTCTGCACATAGAAACTAGGTTAAGCTTAAATGCCTTAAAAGATACAGTTCTCAATTCTCGGTTATCGTGAATAACTTTCGAGCAAAGATTACCTTTCTTGACCATATCTTTTGTATGTACACTATTTACAAAAGTGCCAAACAATACTCTGAATCTGTTCAACGCATTCATGAACGCAAACTTCTCAAATTGGAATCCAATTTGCCTTCTTTTTCTTCTCCTTCTCAAGTAATTTATAACTTTTTGGATTGCACTCTGAGTTGCAAGGAAAAATTCTTGTCGTCACTTGGACCCGACTTCAACATACCGCTTTATAGACCGAATTTTTCTCATTTTTTTTCCCATTTAAAAAACTTTCTACTTCTTTAAAAAATTAACCATGTTATGGTCACGTACACCTCTTTCAATATCGCTTGCACAAACTGTCTCATAACACTTATGCTAATCTATCCACGGAGTCTTTTCTTTTTTTTAGGAAATCAGACTTGAATATTCTAAAGAAGCTTGGTCTAAAGCAAGATCTTCTTGTAACTAGACCGGATAAATCTAAAGGTGTTGTCTTCATGAACCGCTCTGACTATGTTTCCAAAATGGAAACAATTATTTCTGATGAATCTAAATTTCAAATGGTTAATACTCCATCGTTTAAACTAATCATTAGTATAGAGGACAAAATCAACAAAACTCTTAGGTCACTTAAAAACCAGAAGTTTATTTCTGAAGTAACCTACCAGTCACTCTTGCCTTCTGGTTCTTCATTGTGTTCTTTATGCGGTGTGTCAAAAACTCATAAGACCTATTCTGGCCACTTACAATTCACCTAGTTACGATATTGCTAAATTTTTTGTTCCCTTTCTCTCTGATTTAACTTGAAATGAATATACTGTTGATAATTCTAAGCAATTTGTGGATGAACTCAGGCAGCTCGGTTCCAACGGTCATATGGCAGCTATGACGGTTCATCTCTCTTTACAAACATTCCATTAACTGAAACCATAGACATAACTTTAAATAAACTATTTCCTTATCACAATAGGTTATATTATGGATTTCCTCGATTCTCGTTTAAAACACTTCTAAAATTAACTGTTAAAGATTCTTTTTTCACTTTTAATAAAAACGTATACAAGCAAGTCGATGGTATTGGCCATGGGTTGTCCATTTGGATCAACCGTCGCCAACATTTTCATAGGCCATTTGGAAACCAAGTTTTTAAATGATTGTCCTAGAGAATTCAAACCTAAATTCTATAAAAGATACATAGATGACACTTTTACATTATTCCATACATCTGCTAAATCGGAACTTTTCAAGAACTTCATAAACTCATATCACCCTAACATTTCATTTACAATAGAACCAGAAACAGATAACAGTCTATCGTATTTGGATGTAAAAATAAAAAAAATCATGGTTGCTTTGAATTTTCTGTTTTCCGAAAGTCAGCGTTTAATAACCTTGGTTTAAACTTTTACAGTTTCTGCACCTATCAATTTAAAGTTAATGTTTGTAGAACTTTAATTCACCGTGCTTTCAATATCTGTTCTAACTGGACCCTATTCCATTTGGAAATGATCAAATTTAAAACTTTTCTTAAATTAAACAACTACCCACCCCATATTTTTATAAATTGCATTAGGAACTTTTTCAATAATATCTTTAAACCTATAAATAATTATAATGTTCCCCGCAAAAAATTACACATTTCCTTTCCCTTTATGGGATACCAAACTGATACTTTTAGGAAGGAATTGTCAAATATTTTGAAAATATTCTATCCGCATTTAAATTTAACGCCAATTTTTGTAAACCCTTAAAAAATAGTTTTTTGTTCACTGTAAAGGACTCTATTCCTGACATTTTGCGTTCCAGAATAGTATATAAATATACTTGTCCTAAATGTTCTTTGGCAACGTACATTGGATGTACGGAACGTCTTCCCAAGGGTCGCATTGATGCTCACCGTGGGGTCAGTTACAGAACAGGAATGGATCTCTGCGTAAAAGAAAACTCTCTTCTCCGATCTCGTTCCTATTCATGTAAAATACCTATAGATTATAATCAATTTAAAATATTATCCGCATCAAAATCTAAATCTGACCTTCTCATAATTGAGTCCCTTTTAATTAAATATAATCAGCCTCAGTTAAATAAGGACTCTACTTCCACACCGTTATATATTGATTGATTAATTTCGTTTTAATTTTTTTTTAACTTGTCACCATGAATTAATTACCACTTAAACAACCAACTAGCTAACATCTTTTTTCGACCAACCAACTACATAGATCAGAGAAGCAACTAATACTAAATCACATCTTTCCTGGTAGTATAATTTTTTAATTCATTCATTCAGTTCACATCTTTCTCCGAATCAGATAACAAATTTTAGTTTATTTATTGAGGTTTTCCTTTTCTTCTAATTGTAACTTTATTGATTCCGTTTGAATTTATTTATTTTTATCTTAAGATACAGATTTTTGTCCTTTATATTGCATTTTGATTTTGTTTTTTGTTTTACATCCTAGTACATTTTTAGCCTAAAGCCCTTAATTATCATTGTTCTCATAATTGTTAAGCAGTTGTTCTAGCCTAGAAGATGGGTCCAGAGCCCGAAACGTTGGCAATATACATATGTTATATTCAGTAATTGCTCTCCTTTTCCTGCTGAAGATCCGGCTTACTAGAAGCAGAAACATACACAAATATATATATATATATATATATATATATATATATATATATATATATATATATATATATATATATATATATATATATGTGTGTGTGTGTGTGTGTGTGTGAATTTGGGCAGTTTATTTTCATTATAGCATGTTTTATTAAAATCGACAGCTAGTTTCGAATTAATAATTCTTTTTTCAATCTTCTCGATTTGTCTTATATTCGCCTTCTCTTCATTATTTAACCTGTGGATAAGCGTACCGAAGTTCATCGGAGACTAATGTTTGTTATTTTGCCGAATGTAGAAGTAAATTAATGTAATTTAGCACTTTCTTTAATTTAACTGACGCGTTTCATACATCGATTACCATCTTCAGAGTTACAATGGGGAATTATTACAAAGTATTCAGTTTATATATGTTACCAAAATGTATTAACAAAATTACGAACGAAGCTATACACGTATAGGCAGGTTGGATCCAGGTGATAAAAGGTCGGAGAAGTAGGTAGCCAGAAAGAGAGTGGGGGAGGATTAAGCTGCTTGCCAAAGGGGATTAATATATATATATATATATATATATATATATATATATATATATATATATATATATATATATATATTATACATTATATATAAATATATAGGTAAACCAGAAACATTCGAGGAAACTTTGACTAAGATGCTAATGAAAAATGAAATGAAGATTTGGTTTCCAGAGAACCTACCATCTTCAAAAATACGTATTATAAGCTAGACCAAAACTATTGGGTAAACACCCCAACAAGCAAAGGAAACATTCAACGATGACAACAAAGAGGAGGACAAGACTCCTAACAAGAAAAAGAATAATAATACGAGGACAGAAAAAATGAGGACAAGCAAAATGAAGAAGACAAAATAAACTATAGAATTGAGCACACACAAGAATGAAATTATAGAGCTCAATCTCAGATTTTACAACCGCGAGAGCTCCCCCCTCTCAAAAGGGAATGGAAGAACAAGATGATATAATTAAAGCCCGTCGTAAGAAACATGCAAATGGGCCTTCAAAGGGAAAATCAGAAGAGGAAGACGAATAAGAGATCGGAACGTTACCACCAAAGGACAATATCGAGATCTACCCTGGAGACTGTAACACTCAACCAAATCACATATAAGGAATTGAGACTTTAAAATTTTAGAGGTAGTACCGATTCCTCCCAACGGCCCACCAAACAAAATACTAAGGACAACTGAAATTTTATCATATTATACAATGGAAAATGGAAGGGTCAGAAGATCGCTCCTTATTCCGCAATTCGAAACTGATGGCTAGATCATTTAAACATCTACTCTATGTAACATCTTTAGAAAAAATGATCCGGATTTACTGCTAATATTAAAACATGGAGTAAACCCAAAACGCAGAAAAATGAAGACATTCAAAAATTCCATCTTAATTAAAAACCTAACTGATGATCTCAATAACGCATCGGCCATTCCTTCAGAAGAGTCCTCGACTTCAAGCAGGTCAACAACATCGACGAGGCCTATTTGGCCGTTAGAGTTGAAACCGAGATTTCGTCAGTAAGAATAGCCACGAGCTATCAAGAGCCAAGAAGGAATTACAATACAATACACAATCTCATAACCATATTCGGAACAAGTTTCCTCCAAAATATTCATGGAAGACATGAATGCCAGGTGCAGAACGAATGTGTACCAGCAAAATCGTAAGATAATTAGTAAAAACTTTAAAATTTTGATTGAAATATCTTTAAGAGAATAAGTCAAACTTTTCAGCATACTACACAGGCATATGGCTACATTGACATTAAACGTAACTCTAAACAGCCATTACATTCTATGCACATCATCATCACGCAACCCGTCATCTTTGCATGGAATGACTAAGTTGGAACTCCGCTTATTCTCAATCAGAACCAGATATTAGGCCCAGTACCAGAGAGCAGGAATTACAAGAGAATGGGAAGGGTTTAAGGAGGATCTCCTAAACTTTGTCACATGCAATCTAATGTATGATAACCTTTAATAAATCGACCCAGAAAACAAACTTATTAAAGCAGTTCTCATCATACCCGAAAACAATGTTCTGCAAATACGATCTTTGCATAGATAAACGACACATACGTTCAGATCGCAATTATCGTACATAGCCACACAAGATTCGCGATCCTAAGCAGAAAGAAGGAAGATATTAGGCATCTCATAGAATATAAACAAAGAAATATTTTCGATAGCCTTATAGTATAAATACATCAAAAAAGAAACCCCAAAGAAAGTGGAAGCTAATAAATAGGATGAAGGGAAGACCTCTGAGATACAAAATATCCTCAAATATCACCAAGGGAAAAACTTTAAGACAGTGAAACGATAGAAGAAAAGTATAGAACCTATTGGATGTCAATGTTCTCCAACAATCGTGAAGAGATAGTGGATTTTAGCTCTGAAAAAGACGAGTTGTTCGACTAGAATCTGGGCAACACAGGGAAGAAGTAATGGGACCAGGAGCCCCAGTAACATCAGAAGAAATAAAAATCGCCATTAACTCATCAAGCAGAGAGCACCAGGCTCATATTGTATCACCAAGATCACTCTAGCCAAGAACATCTACAATGCGTGCCTAAACACCGAATACTTTTCAGAAGACTACAAGCTTGCCAAAATGATTTTTGTTCCGAAACCAGCTAATCAGCCTCTTTCCTCATTAGCTAAATACCTCATTATACCCCTTCTGAACTTCGTGGTAAATGCCTTAGAAAATACTATAAACATAAGATGGATAAATTATATTCAAAATAACTTAAATAACGAATTTCAGTTCGGATTCCGTAAATGAAGAGACTTCACCATGCCACTTGTCATCACCACTAAAAGAGATAAGCAAGGCCAAAGCATAGAACAAATACATCGATCATGTGAAATGTCGAAAAGGCCTTTAATAAAGTCTAGAACAAAGGCAAGGGAAATAAGATCTTACATATTTAGCTAAACAACAACTTGGAGAGAATTCGATATAACTATCTCACAGTTAGAATAACTTATGTGGTAGTCAACGAATACGAAGGTACTAAATTCGAACTGAAAGCAGCCCTCTCCCAGTGGGGCTGCCTCAAGCATACGCTCTTATTCATCTACACAGCGGACATACCTCTAGCAAGGATACTTGAATGTTTTACACGTTAATTCGCTGAGGACATAACTCAACTAGTTTTCAGTTAGTACAGAAATGAGAATTTTCAGGCGAGGATGACACCCATTGAAATCGACAACTTCAACCGATTCCACAGGGAATTTAAAATCAAGATCAACAGAGAAAAATGTACTATAGTCCCAATTTCCAGACAAAAGGTAACGGGAATCGATGCAGACGACTAACTCTACCGATATCATCCCGAAGGCAAAGTACTGGGACTCAAAATAACCTTGTCGGCTACAATCAACAAATAGGTTAAAAAATAAATATAACACCAGTGGTAAGCCTCTAATACAACTTAAGAGGTTTAAGCATAATAAAACAAGAAAGATCTATCTATCTCTAAGAAAGGAGTCACTTATTTACTAGTCAATCACAATAAATAGTGGGTCTAAAACAAAAAAAAACAAAGATGGACCTTCCGAGAACACAAAATAAAGCTTTCTAACTAATTTTCAACATAAGAAAGAAAGATAAAAGATGCCGAAACTCTACACCAACAAACAATTATTCAACTGCTCGATATAACAATGCGCAAAAGAGCGGAAGATATCTGGTGGAAGATAGACTCCCTCCCTTGAGTATTCGAGGAAAACATCAGTATCAGAGCTAACCCAAATTTTCAGTGGAAGAATCCAATTGGGAATGATGGATGAACCATTGTATACATGAAAAAAAATAGTTCAATTAAATCAACATCTAGTAGCTACATATAGTTCAACCTGATAAAGTAAAAAAAAAAAAATACGAGAATTAATCGAACAGATATAGACTACTTACCCCCCTCCCCCCAGGGCAAGTTCAAGGAAAGAGACTCAATATACAGACCACGAATAAGAATAGCAGATCAAAAGACGAATATTAAATTTCACACCAAATAAAAATTATAGCGCCACGCACTAATCCAAAGAAGTGCAAAAGTGTTAAAATGTAGAATTCACAAAGTAGTGAAAAGTTAAGTGTAATAAATGTGTGGAGGTTAGCCCAAAGAGAGCTCAAAGGCGCAAACATTCCCAGACATAGTCTCGCCATATCACCTTAGTTTATGGCCCCCAGAACGTTTAATCTGTTCGAAACCCTGTCGGCGGACCCCCCCCCCCCCCAATCACCCTCCATTGTACTCGGTTATCATCCCCCTTTGGAAAGTCGAAAACGAGATCTATCACTTCCCCCCACCCCAGCCGCTGTGAGGCGCCAGTGACTTGAGGTTGTTTACACGGCTACATTCTAATTCTCCCATGGAACGCCAGGTGTCTTACACCTCTCTCCCTAACCCCGCCCCTCGCAGAAACTCTTCGTATTTATGCGAGCGACTCCATTGATTATTAGTGAGAGTTCGTCTGAAGTCCGTCCGTCACATTCCCCGTAGAATCGCCGTGTCAACGCCTGTGATCCCTTTCGCAGATCTTACCTTCGTAATCTATCTGGTTAGATACGGATTAATCTCCTTCGTTATTCCCAATTCGTAAGGCTAACCGGGATCAGCTCTCCGCTCATTCCCTCCACTCTACAAGGTCACGTACCTTAACCTCAACCGTGAAACAAGAGCAAGAACGTCCGAGAAGTCCTTCCGTACAGATTTCCATCTGGTCGCCGAGCCGACAATAGTCCCTGGAGCGAACTCCTCCCCCCTTCCTGATTCCCATTTGGAGGGCAACTTTCATCTTGATCTACGCTCATCTTCCGCTTTACGAAGTCCTCTCGAGGCTTCATCGAATTCACTGCCGCTGAGGTAAAACAGAGGTCCCAGTCCCGTGATTTTTCCTCCACTCAATTCACTCCCCGAAAACCCCCATAATTCCCCGCATTTAATTAATATTATTTCAACCCGCGTTTAATAACGGTCTTTCAAGTGATTGTTACAATTCCCTGGCTATTCCCATTTATTCCTTGCCCCCCTGTATGAAAAACTGATCACTTACTCATTATTATATTAGTTTGCTTAGTTTTCGTAACCAATAATAATTCTATTATTTATTTGTATATTAAAGGTTATTTTTGTAAGAGGCTTTTCTTTCCATAACTCCTGAACTGAAACGGTAATCTCGATACCCCCCTATTATTGGCCAGCCTTGGATTAACGCACTCGAATATAAATTGGGCACAAGCCCTTAGCCGGGACTTGCCGGCCTTGTTGAATACCCGTGGGCCCTACTCTGTATAAACCGTGTCGTTCCTCGACACCTAATTATATATATATATATATATATATACATATATAATTATATATATTTATATATATAATCCACAAAACTTTGTGGTTGTGCTCATAAGCTCACCTATTTTATTCGTGCCCCCAAACAGAGCTTCCTTTCGGCGTTCATTGTGCCCACTTTTAATTGCTCTGGGCGCAGTGGTGGTCGAGTTATGTTGTTAGAGAAGTCAGGCGAAAAGTAAAGATAGTATCTTCCTTTATGGCGATCTCCCCGTCTACTTAAAACAAAAAGAATCTCCACTCAGATCAGTAAACGCATATATTTTTCTATCTTCCTTGACTTTCGAAATTTTCCTCTGTTCCCGCTTTAGGCTTTTGCCTCATTCCCCAGCTCGGTTAGCTCTTAGCAACGGGCAACAATTCCACAAAATTGACTAGGTCCGTCCATGAAGTTTGCTGTCGTTCTTTAATCCTTCTATAGGTTAGAGTAGGGGATTCGGGGATAGCGTTTATTTTTAGTGGAAGAGCTAAATGACTCGTTGGGAGCTAGTGCGCTGGGTGTTTAGATTGAAATCCATTTCTTTGATCAGAAGAGCCTCAAGGATTTTCAGGCGGTGAAGATCCGGGTTACTTCTGAGGATGGTAGGGCTTAAGACTTTTAATTTTCTTTTAACCTGTTGGTTGTGATTCTCATTTTAGTGTAATTTCATTCCACCTTCTGTCAGGTTCATTGTTAAACGGCGGCCTAGAGTCGTAATGGTCACAGCAATGTAGTAGTTATTGGGACGATGCTTGGCGTGCTCATAGCGCATTCCTTTTTTACAACATATCAATAGCCTTAAAGTTAGGCTGTTTGTCTCTGGGGTTATTTTTCATCAGTAGTGATAATTTGTCCTCATTTTCTCTGGTATTTTTTTTTAATATCACGCAAAGTATGAGGTCATCCCCTTATTTTTTTAGATAGCCCGCAGAATGTTAATAAAAAGCGTGCATATCGTTGTTGTATGGTATATTTCATACATACACTTGATCTTATAGTTAGTTGACCGACTCAGCTTTAATTACTGCTGCATTATGCCTAGGCATCGAGTCAACCAATTTCTTGCAAACGTCAGGTGTAATTTTAGTCCATTCTTTGAGCAGTTTCTGGTACAAATTATCTTTATTTTTGACTGTCGTGCTCCTACTAGCTTTACCAAGGACTTTCCATAGGTGTTCAATGGGGTTTAAGTCCGGACTTTGAGCCAGCCAGATAATCATTGTGTTGTATTCTTGGCTGTATGGAACGGGGCATCATCCTGTTGAAAGATAACATTAGCTTTTGACACGCCTGGATATAATTAGCAATTGATGAATCTAAACCATTCGATAACTTCGAAACATACGAGTATGTAGCCGAATTAATTCTGCTGGGCCCTGTAGCAGACATGCAAACCCATACCATGATGGAACCGCCCGCCTGCATGTTTTACTGTTGGGACGAGACATTCAGGCTGAAAAGCTTCGCCAACTCTTCGATGGACGAAAGTCGCCCTAGGTGTGCAGAAAACCTGAGGCAAATAACATGAAATATAATTAAATGTATTAATATGTATATGTCTTATAATTTTCGGCTTCAACCCAAAATTATGAGCTAATATGTTAGTTCCAACCTTATACTATCTTTACTCATAGTTACTTTCATAGACCTTATGAAAGTAACTCATAGACCTTATGGCTTTTTACCACTGCCTAGTATTCCATTTAGAATGATTTTTTGCTCATTGAAGACGTTTCTTCTTGTTTGTTTAGAGATCCATGGCTTCTTTCTGGTTTTGCAGCCTCTTTCTTGCAGTTCTAGTCGATATTTGTGAGGTATTCGCCTCAGTGAAGTCAGCACAGAGCTCTGAAGATGTTTGTCTCCTATTTTTAAGAGAATGACGGATGAGATACCTTTAGTCTGATACCTTTAGTCTCCCTTAAGGGCCTGAGAGTCGTTTGAAGTGCCCACCGAGAACATACCATCTTCTAAGCTATTTGTCTTTGTGACATCCCATTTTGATTGCGATTTACAATTTGTTATCGCTTATTAATTTCACTCAACTCAAAATTTGGGGGCATCTTAGTGATTATTAATAATAATTACTTGCTATTATGACACAAAACTATGAAAAATAAATATAAATTTTATGGTTAAATACCAGAAAATGCTAAAAATAAAAAAATATGTTATGGTGTTGTTTATGCTAAATATGATAATAGCATGCGCCCATAGCACAATTCGGAGGTTAAAGACAAAAATATAGGGTGACCTCATACTTCTAGCCAAAAGTGGATATATATATATATATCGTTAATGTTCCTTTCCCTTCTCATTAGTCGACACAGTCACTGAAGATGGTCCTAGTGAAGATCCGAAACGTCCGGCCAATAAATGATTAGTGTAATAACCTGGGTCTTCATATTCTTACTACATATCAGATTCCCAAGGAACAAATCAATTACAAGTATATATATATATATATATATATATATATATATATATATATATATATATATATATATATATATATATATATTGTTATTCTCGAGACGAGTTGAGTCCCAAATTCTCTGATTAGTTAGAAAGTAGGTAAAGAAGAATTTGGTTATTTGTGCGTCTAAAATAAAGAGCTCGAAGATTGAAAGAAAGGTTTGTTTCAGCTCGTAAAGTCTCTCGTTTGAAAACTTGAAATTAGGGATTGAGGACGAGTTTGATAATAATATTTGATAAATATATTGTATTTGAAAAGAGTTTGCATATTTGCTGTCTAAAATGAGTGTGAAGGCTTTGAAAGTTTGTTACCTGTAACGTTTGAATATTTGAAGATAATTAAAAAAAGCACGAAAAAATAATAAAATAACTTACCTTGGCGCTCAATACGAGCTTAAATTGACTTACGGTTATCACACACATATACATACAATGGTTAAATTAATTAATAGTTTGGAAAGTCAATTTGAAAGGTGAAACGAAAAGTAGATGGAAATTGGGGCTCTCGATAAGCGAGAGGAGAAAATAGTGTCTCATTTGCAACTTTGTAGCGATCTGAATTCCAAGTACGAGTATCTAACCCTAAAAAAGCCCCATATTCTCCCATACCCTATACGAAGGGAAGGGTGAGCTTCAAGCTCACCCAGGCCTGACTCCAATAAATACGACCCACCATGCAATTCTCGCTTTTCTAGACTTCGAGATCTGGAGAGGAACCACCCAATAGATCCTCAAGCAAGGGTGAGCAGTAAAATCCCACCGACTTTGGCTTAAAACTTGGACGAGTGTGAGAAACTACGCTCTCATGCGTAGTTTCCCTCGGCTTGACTGCATAATAACAGATGTCCAACAAGTGCATCTGGAGCTACGTGGCCTCAACCAATTTTAGGACCAGACCCTCGCTGAACATAGACGGTCTTTGCCCAAGAAAAATTACCATGATGAAAGCGAAGGAATGAACTCAACGACGAATATTAAAATAAATATAAACAAAGAGGGTAGTTAGACGAGAGAAGCAGAGATAAACGAAAGAGAGAAAGGTAAAAATCCACCCTTGTTTGTTTCTTTCGTCTACCCTCTTTGTCTCTATATATATTTTATTAAATATGCTAAAGAAAGAGCAACGTTTCGAACAGATAGACAATTACATTTATTTCTGAGGGCAGTTGGAAAAATGAGATCAGCAGAACAAAATTAGATTGGCGGGCGGTATTAAAGTTGCGTTCTGTCAGCATACTTCTATGCTTAGAACGTAAATTATTTAACAATACATTTCACCAATCCTAACACAAGGAAGTGAAACATGGGTAACTAAAAAACTAGAAGATACAGTTAGGAATATCTCGCCAACATCATAAAAAAACACCTGAATAAGACCACCGTCTCGAGTGAAGGATAGAGTAAAAATAATGTATCAAAGTTCTTGTACGTACCTGGTCAACTGTTCTTTAAATTCTTTAAAATATAACTCCTGAAAAACTCAAAAAATAATATAAGTTGAGATGCGCAGGACGCATTGCCAGAAAGAACTACGCAAGATGGACCGAAGAACCCCTAAACTGGACACCATTCTGCATAAAGAGAACCCAGAAGAAATCTCCTAATGGGTATAAAGGTGAAATTTTATGAATAACTAAGTTTCGATAAAGGTCATTAGAACTCTTTGGATGAAGGCATTTAACATTCAGGAAGATAAGATGCGCTAATTTGGTGATGATATATATTGCCATAGGTGATGACGATTGTAAAAGAAGTCAGAATAAAGAATGATAAAAAGATTTCCTAACGTTATTTAATAATTTAAAATATAAATTAATGAATTATTGCTAGTTTACAATTATACATTCCTTGTAAAAATATATTACTTGGAACAAATATTCTGGGTGTTATCAATGACTAGCGGTTGACGCCCCAAAATTACAACCAAAATTGAGTTGTATTCACAACGCTAAAACAGAACATGTGGCCTATTTTCTCACGTTTCTTATACACTTTACTTTAATTTTGTATTTTCCTTTCTCATTTGTTTTTACACAATGCCACCCAAGTTAATGATTTTAAATACTCTAACACACTTTAAAGCAAACGTTTCCTCGTTTTTCTTCTATTATTTCATGGGATTTTCTTTTGTAAGAGAGGATTTCCAAGGCGATCCTTCGCCGCACGGGCGGTCGGCAGAGATTCTTATCGCCAGCCCCTCTCTGGGGGGGTGAGGCGGGCCTACCCCCGACCCCGGAGTGCGCTTGCTTATTGTTGCTTTTTTGCTTATCTTGTTTTTTTATTTGTTGTTGTTGTTTTTAGCTTGTCTCTTAGCCTTTGTTGCTTTTTTTACCGTTGTTATTTATTTGTTTTTTTAATCTAGCCTAGTATTAGGCTTTTGCCTATTCCTGGTCAATGCTCCTAATTTTTTTTAAAGCGTTGAAGCGCGAACTGTTGGGAGGTAAACAACGACCAGGTGTTAACAATAGTTACCTGCAGCTTCAGCTCTTGGATCTCACATTCAAATGTCTTTTTCAATGACAGGAAATGACACTAAAATATGACTCGCACAAATATTAATGGCGACCTCTTTACATCGTTGGCCTGACGTCAGCAACTAATAAAAATTAATTGACTTGCCAAGTCATTGACGCGGTTGTGGCAGGCAAAGGGCATCTTAACTTATGTTAATATTGCGGCTGCTATAGCAATGAGTATCCCCCACTAAATCGGCCACCCTGGGGGACGCTCTTCATCCACTCCAAGCAAGTGTCTTTATCCAATAGACCAATCTAAGAGGCTTGTCCGATGCAGTGTGAAGGTAATACTCATTGATATACTAACCACATACTATGCGTACATTGCAGTTTTCCTTACTATTATATCAAAATTACCATATAATTTGTAAAATTATTATTTATTTGTGATTGCAGCTTATAATAGAATGCTTCAATAGAATTTGGTCCAAGAAAAGCAAAGACAGAACCAAATAATCAGTTATGGACCATCCTAAAACAGCTTGGATACTAACAAGATGTCATTTTCCACTATTTTACTTTTTAGAAGATTTAGAGCTGTAAATATAATATAAATAATAGCCTTATGCATTCAAACATGACAATTTTCAGTTTTCTTCACATTTGTACAGAAAAAGGAGCCTAAAATATTTTTCTATACATTATTTTAAATGGAGTTCCCACAATTAGTCATATCACACTTTACACTGAATTTTGTTCCGAGAGGAAATATTTAATATGATATTATTTGATGAGAGATGGAGTGTTTGGGGTATATTAAGCTATAATTCAAATAGATTGAACATTTACCAATAAAATAAATTAAATTTAGTGAATAATTTTATGTTATTTTGGTATTTCAAGCATTGCTGTTGAAACATTTTGAAACTGTTTTGTTTCAAGACAGTGTTGCCAAATTTCCCCCAATTTTTCCAGCTTAATTAACTTTTTATATTTATTTAATTTTTAATCTTCGATATCACAAAAATACTCGTGTTAATATTTGCCTATATTTTTATATTTATCCTTATGTATAATTTATCAACGTAACATGTTAGGAAAAATATTATTACCTGGCATCACAGCAGCAAAGAGTAGCGGCACTCATCCAAAACTATTAGAAGTTTTCTAAAGCATATTCAAATTTATGTCATAATTAACTTATTTTGTCCGAAACATTTTGAAAAAAAGTGAGTAGTAATTTGGGGCAACTGCAGTCATGGACAAAAGTTTTGAGACTACTATAGTTTTTCATTAAGAAAATTAATAGAACATTCAAACGTTTCATTTTGTTTTAGTATGTTTGTATCTTAATTTGAAGGCCAAATATACCAAAATTTAGAGCACAAACCCATTTTATTAATAAATAAGTTCATTTGATGCACTCAGTCAATCAATATTTAGAATGATATCCCTTGTTTTTCAGGACTACTTCAATTCATTTGGGCATTCTGGAGACCCAATCTGTGATGATATGTTGACTGATATTGGTCCATTTTTGTTCAATAGGCTCACCAAACTGTTCACAATTGAATGGCTATTGTTTATCAACGGCGAGTTTGATTATCTCCCACAAATTCTCTATTTGGTTCAAATACAGCAAATTCGCGGGCCAAAGTCCCCAAAGTTCCATATTATTTTCATCCAACAACTTTGTTATTGCTTTTTCTTTGTGACGAGGTGCGTCATCATGCTAAGGAAGGATCCACCTCTTTGGACTGTGACGAGGGCTCATGCACTCGTACACAAGCGACAAAGAGTAAATCCAAGACTCTGAGTCCTCCCTCAAAGAGCAAAAAGCCTGGGCACACAAAAGTCGCCCCAAAGGCCAAAATAAAAATAAGAGGAAACATCGGTAAAAAACATCTCATCGTGCAACGGAACTCACAAAAGATTTTGGAAATTAATACCAACAGCTGGACGACTACAAGGACTCTTTACGAAAACGTATTAAAAAATTGATGCAGATGTCATATTAATTTCAAAGCATCGGATCGACATGTAATTCGGAAATGAAGATCTGGAATTATGATGTGTTAATCACAAATTACTTGCAGGAGTGGTATGACAGTGCCGTTATTGCGATTAAAAAAGGGATTAAATACAATAAATCAGAAATCTTGAACAATCCTATCTCGCGATTGAGCTCGAACTCGACATTGGAAAGCTGGTCATAGTCGCCGGGTACCAACCGCCAAGGAGAGATTATTTACCGTTATAATCTCTTACTGGCCTAATTGTCAGAAGAGCCCCAACTATATTAATGGGGTAACTAAACGCCAGATGTGGGTAGTCCGGCTACAGGGCCTTCAAGTAATCGGAAGGAACCTAGACATTTTGCTGGACAGAAATATTGTCCAGCAAATAGGCCCCGACTTCCCAACCTTTGTCAGAGTTGGGAGTAGTACAAAACCAGACATATGTCTGACCAATCGTTAGCTACCGTTTAATTACTACATGAAACCAGCCCAGGTACCATGTAGCGACCATATATGGATCATGCTTACCTTTAACAGGAACCCTATGCAAGTCCCAGCTGTAGTTAGAAAAAACTACAAGAAAGCAGACTGGGCACGGTATGTGCGTCTCCTCGAGATCTACCATCCGCCAAACTTGGATGAGGAAATTCTCGAAGAGATCGACGAGGCACTCGACGACCTTAAATAACAATCTTATCAACGCGGATTTAGCTTGTATCCCTAAATCCGGGTATAAAGCCATCTTAATCCAGAGGTAAATGAATACATGAAGGATTTATACCGTGAGCTGAGATTACTGTATGAAATCAACATCAGAAACGAATCAATTAAGTCAATACATCGTGGTAAATAATTTAAAGAAGAACTCAACCAGTTGATCCTCGAAGAACAATGGAGACGTTGGCGCGATGGGATCTAGAGCCTCGATCATGATGCATCTCCCAAAGATTTTTGTAATAAAATCAATCGTCGTCTCAGAGGATCAACTGGGAAAAAGAACTACAGAAACTAGGACCAGCAAAGACCCTAAGGTCCACTCAAGACCAGTCCTCTTACAGAAGGTGTTAAACTATCACTTTCTAACGTTAGTGTATCATGCTTTTTTGTACATGCTGTTTTTTGTAACTATTTTCAACTCTGCGGTACACACTTATGTACATGTGTACCCTTTGGCTTTATATATATATATATATATATATATATATATATATATATATATATTGCATGAAAGACTAGACGTATAGGTGAGAATGGATGGGGAGAAAGAAAAGTCCAGACACTGCACAGAGCTCTTTATTGACGTCAATAAAGAGCTCTGTGCAGTGTCTGGACTTTTCTTTCTCCCCATCCATTCTCACATATATATATATATATATATATATATATATATATATATATATATATATATATATATATATATATATATATATATATATATATATATATATATATATATTTACTTGCTGCTTTTGTTGTTGTTTTTTAAAAATTACTATTCTACCGTAAACACTTATCTATTTACATGTGTACCATTTGGCCTTTTTTTAACATGCTTTTTTTTACTATTTCAATTCTACGGTGCACACTTATCTACATGTGTACCCTTAATATGCATGTTCAGTTATTCTTCAAATGGACAAACACGTTTCTCCGACCCAGAGAGGGGGTGATAGGACAGTACTCTCTTCCCCTGCAGGCTTCACTTGCATGTGATGAAAATATTTACGTATAGGATAGACACAAACAAAAAAAGGGAATTAACATTCACTCCATGCAGGGGCGCGTCCCTAGTATCTTTTTATTGTTCATTTCATTTTATTCCCAACTCCTCATTTCGTATGACGTTTTTCTTTATGCTCCCACTACGTTATATTTAGACTATTGAAGTACTCATCAAGTCGGTTTTTGAACGTATTAGCTAACGTGCTTTCTACTACACGGTTAAGCAGACTATTCCACGTTTGCGTGATTTTAAACGTGAAGTAATTTTAGCTATAGTAGAGTTAAATCGCTTGTTTACTAATTTGAAACCATTTTGGCATGTGTTGGTCCTTTCGTCCATCTCGAACAATATTTTGTAATATTAGTAAATCCTTTTAAGATTTTGAATACCCCGATCGACTGTCCACGTAATCATCTACTTTCAAGGGATAGTAGGTTTAATGAGCGGAGTCTATCTTTGTACGGTTTGTTTCGGATTTCAAGATATACATAGTTTAGTAGTCCTACCTTGCATTCTTTCTAACTGGACTATATCCTTATTTAGGGAGGAAGCCCAAAATTGAAGTGCATATTCGAGGTCTTGGCGCATGAGCGCTTTGTATAGTGACAGGATTCTATCTTTCGATTTGAAAGTAAAATTCCGAGCAATATATCCTAGCATTCGGTTTGCTTTTTTACAAACTTCTGCGCATTGTTTCGATACTTTAAGGTCCTCCGAGATTAAAATTCCCAGGTATTTTTCTAAGTTAACGGATTCGAGGATTTGTCCTTTCATATGGTATTCTACTTTTACGTTATGACATCCTAAATGTATGACCTTGCATTTACCTATGTTGAAGCCCATCTGCCATTTATCCGCCCATTCGACAAATTTATTAAGGTTTCTTTGCATTTGCTCTACATTGGGTCTCGAAAGGGCTCGGCTTCCCAGCTTCGTGTCATCTGCAAATTTAGAGATCTTATTAAACACTCGATTATCCACGTCGTTAATGTAAACAATAAATAATAATGGGCCCAGGACTGACCCCTGTGGTACCCTGCTGGTGACTGGGGCCCACTCTGAACACGCTCCACATACAACAACCCGATGTGAACGATTTGATAGCCAGTTTTTAATCCATTTAAGTATGTTAATCCTCACTACAAATGCTCTCATTTTCATCAATAGCCTTTCGTACAAGACTGTATCAAAAACCTTTTTAAAGTCAAGATAAATTATATCCGCCGCTTTAGTTTCATCGTAAATGCAATCATGTTATGAAAAAAATCGAGTAAATTGGTTAGGCACGAGCGCCCCCGTCTGAATACATGCTAGGAGTCTGCAATTAAATTATCAGCCTCGATATGACTTAACAGCCTATCTCTAATTATCGATTCCAAGAGCTTTCCAATTACAGAAGTTAGGCTGATGGGACGGAAATTAGTAAGCTCAGATTTATCCAGTTTTTTGAATATCGGCATAACATTTGTATGCTTGAACTTGATTGGAACTAGGCCTTCCTTTATTGATCGATTGAAAATCGTGCAGAGCGGTCTTGCTAACTCATTTTTTAGTTCTTTAAGATGGGTTGGGTACACCCCATCTGGCCTCTGTGCGTTCGATTTTTTCATTTTATTAATATATGTGAGAACTAATTTTCATTTATATTTATGTTGGATAAGGTATTTTGTCTTTAAAAATTTATTTCCTCACCTAGTGTTGCTAATTGTGCCGCGTCCTCAACAGTAAAAACGCTCGCGAAGTGCTCATTTAATATTTTAGCAATTTGGTCTGGGATGTCCGTAATAACACTACCTTTACCTCTGATCGAGCCTATTGAACCCTTTATGGGCTTTCTACTGTTGACTTAAATATAAAAACGTTTTGATTCGTGCTTCGAATTTATAGCAAGTTCTTTTCACATTTCAAATTAAAATGTCACGAATGAAATTGAAATTTATAGAGCTAATGGAACGTATAACTGACACGGAATGTAATTTCTATATATTTCACCTTTCGACACGAAGGTTTGGGCACGAGACAAACGTATTTTTTGTAGTAGCACAGAGATAACACGTCTTCGAAGGAGAATGGCCGAGCAAGAAATAAGAAGAAAATGGAAATATTAAAAGAAGACGGAACATTAGAGATAGTTTGACTTTATTTGGAAACAATCTTCAGTATAACTGAAGAAGAAAACGAAGATTATGATATAGAGTTCGAAAGCGACATTATAAACGAGCTTAATACCCAGGGCGACGGAGACGCCAAGCTTACCGAAGAGGAACTACTCAGCGCGCTCAGCTCATTCCGTCAAAAAGCCCCATGACAATTGGGGCTTACGAATTTAAACTTCGAAAAGGCACCAGCCAACGTCATCAAAGGGATGAGAAGAATTTTTCACGGGTGTCTAAACACGGAATACTTTCCAGATGCATATAAAACGGCAAAGATGTTTTTTTTTTTAACCAAAGCATGGAAATTACCTAACGTTGGAAAAGAACCTACCGGCCAATTTCACTTCTGGAATTTGGCGAGAAGCTCTTCGAGAAGATCCTCAACAAAAGACTGGTGTCTTACTTGAAGGAGATCTCCCTCTACAACCCGTACCAGATAAAGTTTAGAAAAAAGCGAAGTACGGAGATGGCCATAAATGTCATCACGGAAAAGCTTGCCCAAGCCAAACGGGAAAGGAGTTAGGTGGATATTGTTTGTTAGGATGTATCAAAGGCGTTTGATAAGGTGTGGCAGCAGGAAATGCAGTACAAGATCTTACGGCTGGACCTAAGTGAAGACTTGAAAAGAACTCCCTGTGACTACGTCCTAGAGAGAGCGGCGTATATCAATTTAGGGTGCACAGACGGACCAAAGTTTCCGGTGACTGCAGGCCTCCCGCAGGGGGGGAGGGGTGTCTCTCCCCCACTCTCTACTCGATTTACAACGCAGATGTCTCCGACCCTGCGAACCCCACTTGCCGCAACATTCAATACGCCGATGATTTCAGCCAGATAATCACTTGTGCATTGAGGAACGCACCTATGCAAGCTTGTATGACAGTGGCAGAAATCGAAAGATTAAACATCTAGGAGGCAGAATGGAAGATTCGAACGAATCAAGAAAAAATCAAAGTAGTCCCCATTGGCAGGAGACTGCTTTCTGATGTCGGGGTAGGGGATAGACGATATCCCTACACCACGGACTGAAATGTACTCGGAAGGAATATTTCTTTATTCGGGTACAGGAAGCACCTTACTGATAGATTTTTTAAGGCCTTGGCCATAGCAGAAATATATACGAGGGGCGGTCAATAAGTTTTGCAATTCGGATATAAGGAAACGAGATATGAGGAAAAGTGTTTTATTATTTTTCAATATCACTACCCTTGACTTCAATGCACCTGCGCCACTTGTCCCGGAGGCTTCGAATTCCCGACAACCAGAAATCTCCCGACTGCTGTTCAATCCACTCCTGGACGGCGAGCTGGGCATCTTTATTGTCCCCAACCCTGCGTCTACGCAGTGCAGCCTTGAGCTGGCGGAATAAAAAGTAGTCACTAGGGGCCAGATCTGGACTGATGGGGGGATAGTTGAGCTCCTCGAATCCGCACTCGCGCAGGGCAGCTTGTGCAACTCTGGCCTTGTGGACTGTGACGACGTTGAAGTGATATTCCAAGTTCTCGCTCGATTTCTTCGACCTTTATCCGTCAATTTTCGAGGTTCATCCTCTCCGCACGGGCAACATTGTCCTCGTTGGTCACGTCTGACAGGCGTCCTGGACGGGGGTCATCTTCAAAGGACTCATGACCATGGCGGAACTCCCTATTCCAGCGAGCAATTTTTGCATAGGAAGGGGCGGTGCCGGTGTACACTGCAACTATGCGTTCATGGATCTCTTTTGCATTCTTGCCTTCCTTGGTCAAAAATTGGATCAGTGCGCGGTGCTCAACCTTCTCCATTGTTGAGAATTTGTGACTGACGATCTGCGATCAGCTACTGCTTCTCAAATAGACGAGGCAGGAGCGTGCGGCTGCAGGTCCTGACTTGTCATAACTTGTCTTAACACCCCCACAAACAGCCACCCCCCTTCCTCTGTTTTACCCTGCCGATTCGCAAAACCTATTGACCCCTCCCCCCTCCTCGTACATGCTTAGAAATCTCCGTGAGAACAACAAGAAGAAGGTCTGCATTGCGATTGTAAGATCTACGCTGATCTACCCCGCTTTCGACCTCACTTCTGTCTCGAGGACACAAAAGAGGAAACTACAAGTCATGCAGAATAAATGCGTGTACCTAATTGCAGGTACAACCAAGCGAGAAAGAAGATGCCAAGTAGAGCTGTACAGGGTTAATTCGATTAACATTGCCATTGAAAAACAGACAAGGAAAATGCATTATTTGGTTAATCGAGAACTGAATGATGAAATCATTCAAAGGATTAACCAGAACAGAAGAGCTGTAAGTCGCGCCAGATTTCCAACCTCCGCTAGCCTAGTGGCTGGCGGAGACGAAGTGCCGTTCTACGCATGAAAGAAATGTAAATTTACCAAAGACAACGACGAAAAACCGATTAATACTAAAATACACTGATTCACGAAAAATCACTATTTTTTTACTAAATCTCACCGATCAAGACTTATTTAGCCCTTTAGTCGCCCGGCATATTTGCTTGAAATTGCCTTCGGTGAAATTACAAATGGTACACGTTATCAAAAATAATTAAAATAAAATATTTAATTCCTTTTTATAAATCATTAATATATCATTTTAATTGAAAATAATTTTTCTATTGATATAATTTAAAAATTATTAATAAACTTCTACCTATTTATAATTACGATTGATAATTCTCAGTTCTTACACAAATTTTCATCACCGCCCATGGTTGTTTTATGCTTTTTAAATCAGTTACGCTTTAAAACTTATTTCTAATTATAAAAAACAGTGCTGCCATTCATGGGAGACTATTTTATATCTTAAATTTTAAGAAAATTTGCTCAGGGCTAATTTTTGACCTATAAAACTGTATTTTCCAGACAAAATAGGCTTGCTGCTTTGTGAGCTTTCAATAACATACTAACTTAAGGCATTTCCTCTTTTTAATTGGATGAAAAATTATAAACATTTAACTAAAAAATAAGGGTGTCATAAAAAACGACGTGTTTACACAGATGTGAAATAAATCAGCCTCTTTTCGTCGTCATGTTGTAGCGAGGCCTAGAATGGAGTCAAGTTACTCTCATTCATAAATCTCAGTTTACAGACAAAGAAGGACTGACCTAAGCCATTTATGTATTTTAATTATATCCTTAATAACTAACATAAGAGTTTGAAGTTTTGGGGGGACAAATTATCCTAATTATCAGGGCAAATACGAGTCGTAAAAGGCCCTTGGGCGATTACGTAGCACTGAATCGAGGACTTATAAAGGCCCTCGGGCGACTGATCGGTTAAAACCGAACGAAACATAAAGAAGGAAGAAAAAGGAAACAAAGAACTCAAACTACACACATTACAAAATAAAGAAAAGGGAATACTAAGCATAAAATCAAAGTATTTTATTACAAAAACAACAGTAAATGCACATTACACATCCAAGAACATTATTTTTTTTAAGACGTATGGCTTGAAAGCCATAAAAATACAAACTATAGGCAAAACAACAAAGAAAGACATACAACAAGGAAATAATGAAAGCGATAAGCCTCGCCACCAGGCGCCTAGCATCTCTTTGCAACCCTCCCACCCTACTTTCTCTCTTTACCACTTTTATTTCTGCTATCTAAAAAACGCCCCCTTTTGTTCCCTACAGAAGGCACATATCCACTTACATTCGCGCCATTTCCAAATGGAAAGGGACCACTTTAAGATGGATCTACTTCAGCGTGACAAACTATGATATTTTTCTACCCTTTCATACCAATCACAAATTCCACGAATTAATTTTTTTTTTAGATTATCAAATTTATCATCCTATTCATTACCTATTTTATTCCCAACCCTTGCCCTCCGTCCTTAGCTCCCCTCACTCCTCAATCACGGGCATTTCCACTTTTCTTATCAATTATTCAAGACAAATTAATTGTCTTCTACTGAAAATCAAAAATAGCTAACAAAAACTTATCTAAAAGAAGAAATTTAGATTTTAGAAAATGTGCAGAAAGGTTCCTGATTTGGCTAAAGTTCTAGTTTCTGTTCTTAGCGAGGTGTCAGAAATTGCGCTGTAACGAGGCAGAAATTAAATGTTTATCTATACAATTTGGCGGCCGTCGATCCTTTTTAACCAAACCTTCACCACTGATACTTCTCCGTGTGTTAAATATAAATCTAACATTTTTTTTGAGAGAGAAATGGAAGGAAATGTCGAACAAAAGAACATTAAATGCGGATTACTTTACGTAGCGGACAATCTTTTTACACAGAGTACGGCTAAATTATAAATATTTTTGCAATAATATAATTATAATATTATACTAAAATAATATATTAAGGAATATTATATGCATTATTTTATGAACATTAATTATTTTTTATATAAGTTTAAATATACCAAAAATCTGTTGAATAATTATGGTAACTCGAAAGTTTAATCTTTCCGGCGTGTTTCATTATTGTTTCTGGAAATACGAGTAAGTCATGGATGTTAATTTGAATATGCATTGGATTTATGTGAATATTATATCAGAAGAAGATGCAGCAAAATTTTGTTCAGGGGTTAAAGATCATTCAAAAGAACAAATTATGTAATTAAATTAAATTAAAGAAGTCTGGAATTATGTAAGCCTGATGTGTAACATAAAATTATCTGTAAGAGAAAACGCCTGGCTAGAAGGCAGTACGATTTCTCTAAGAACAATAATAATATTAATTTAACTGTGTTTACATGAATATACAAGTATGAAGTACTGCAAGCAAGAGCACGGCTGCAGTTGATTCCATTGATTTCTTAAGAGAAGCGAGTCTTCATAACCTAATTTAGGTTAGTTTAAAAATAATAATAATTGCACGAGTTCTTTCCGCTTTCTGGAATAGTCTGTAATTTATGTTCATTCATGCTGCAAAATTTACCTAAAAACAGTACGCAGGAATAAGATTGTTGGAGAATTAAGAACACTATGCGTTGCTCAGTTTGCTGTAGGTCCTAAAATGAGGGATGTCGTCCTTAACGTGCTATCAAGGTAGTCAATTTTAGAAAAACAAGAGCCTTAAATAGCAGGGTTGACACAACTGGTACTAAAGTACCAGATTTAGTTCTTTTAGGGGTGTCTAAAACAGCAAAAGTACCAAATTACTACAAAAATAACCAAATCAAGCCAATTTTATCATGTATTAATTTAATTATATTATTGATAAGTATGATGAGAGTCTCGTTATTTAAAACATAAATGCTTTTATTGCATTAATTTAAGACAAATTCCTGAGAATTATTGTATTATCCCTCATCAAATTTACATTTGGTTGTTTCTGATACCTTTTAACTCCAAATTTTGGTTCTTTATAAAATTTGCTTGTGGCAATCCTGTTAAACAGTCTCTTCAAACTGCTCTGTAAAGATATGGAATCTGATCATGAAGCTTTGCCCTTTACTACAAACTACGATGGCTATCAAAGGTGAACACACTTGTATAGGTTTATGAACTACGAGAAGTAGCAATATTTCTTGATTGGCAGAAGAAGACATCTTCATGACAAGTTCCATTTTGAAAGTTTTCATCTTTATCATAGCTGGTAGACATCTTTGAAGCGTTGAATGCTCTCAATCATAAACTAGAAGGTAAAAACATCAACATTATCACGCACCACGACACCATTCGAACTTTGTAAAGGATGCAAAAAGTTAAGTTACCTCAATTTGATTAATAAAGATATACGAAAATTCTATAAAGTTTTGATTAATTGAAAAAGAAACTAAAATGTTTAATTTAAAGTAGAAAAGGATACAAGGCAGGATTTTCCATTACATTTTAGGCTCATTATTATTCACGCATCTCTTTGTTGTCATCGCTCAGGATTGAAATGAAAATGATTTTATACTTAAATTAATTATTTTACATAATCTACATAACCAACCTTATCGTGGTATACGGCCGAGTATTTATGTACGTTTGTTCCGTACATGAATAACTCCGTTCCTTTTTTATCTAAGAGTGCTTTACTTTTATTTATCTTTTGTTTTGATTCTGTAACCAGGGAGAATTCTTAATATTATATATATATATATATATATATATATATATATATATATATATATATATATATATATTGCCATATGCAGGGTTTCAAGGATTTAATTAAACAACTAGGGCAAAAATATACTTTGAATTACATAAAAAAATGAAATATTAAAACTTTAAATATACTAAGGCTATAATAAGAGGATCTAAATAAAAAATAATACTACCAATGACTACCACGCGATGGTTGACACAAAAATTCACTTTAGTACGGAGTAGTAAATAAAGAACATAAATAAGTTGGATTCCTTTTACCTTTAAATAAGAGAGAGTCTGGCGTGGGATGACCTTGAACGAGAACCTCGTTGAGGCGATGATTCGATGGCGTGAGGCTGACTCGGACACCCAGCTACCCGTGTTGCTGCGCAAAAGATACGTCAGTGGAGATTATTCGACAATAACAGCTGACTTCGAGGTAAGTAGGGAGCGCGTGGCGATGCTTCTTGACTTGACGATATAAGCGAGGGAATTGTGTATGTTGGATTATTCCAATCCTTGAGTTACACTTGTGGGCTTCTCGATGATGAGATTGACGATATAAGCGAAGGGATTGTGGATGCACGATTTTCCAAATCCTTCGGTTATACTTGCGGGCTTCTCGATGATGAGACCTGACCAAGAGGTGAATCTTTTCTCGAGTGGAACTTCACCTTGGTATTCCTCAAGGGTGAGGGATATCTCTGTTTTTATTCGGAAAACTGGGATAGGGGGTTTCTCTTAACGAGATTGGTATGAGAGTGATTCTCTATACCGATGGTCTACTCTTCGATGTGACCAAAAGGAACAGCCTCGGGAAGAAAAATCTCGCTCGGTCCCACTTCTTGATTCCCTGTTTTACTTATGGCCTGGTCTTCTTCTCGCGATCGCTACCTCGATTTTTTCTTTTTCTCCAGATCGAATATATATACGTCGATTATCCCCAGGGGGAAGATGAGGGCCCACCTCTAAGCCTCTCTCCTAGGGCATCACTTTTCAACGTTGTGGCCCTTCGCTCTTCTAGTTTACGTCTGAGAAAGTGAAATTTCGTCTATTTGGCGAAAAGAGACCTAAACAATAGGAGGGGACAGTGAGCCTGTCCATAGGTTTTTATTCTAAAGGCTATCCCACCCTCCTTTGTTTGTACTAATGGGCTACAAAATCTGCTGATGGTAATCTTTTTTTGTGAGCGATCTCGAGGATTGTTGGAAAAGCGGAGCAAAAGGGGGACGGGAGCTAAAGTATCGGACCATATGGAACGTAACTGTTGACGCTGTGTAACCAAACTAGCGTCTGTTTGTCCTCGCGATATTGATTTCCCCACAAATCTAATGTAATATTCTTTGTTTCAGATATACGTAGCGTCTCTACCCGTTGCCCTTGCTGGTATCGGTGGGTCAGGACTGTAGGAATAGATGAAACCTGCTACAGTAAACAGAAGCATGACAGCGGACGAACAACGGATATTTGGCTGTGTATGCGGGGAGACCAAAGAAATATTTCTGTATTGCCATACCTAGAAGAGATTGAAAAACGTTGTCTACTCCATTAAAACCATCATATGCCCAGGATATACGGCACTAGCTTTAGTGACAAGTGGGAAGCCTACCAGAACAGAGGATAACTAGAAGGCTACAATAACTTTCATGGAACAGTGAAGTATTGAGAAAACTTGACTCATTTTTCATTCAATTCAAAGATTTCCTCTAGAAGCAGTCAGTGTTTTGATGAATCAAAACTTCAGAGAAGTTATACTAAAGTCATTATAAAGCTATAAAGGTAATTATGAGAAATTTTATGTATTTCAAATACTCAACTAGTTCTATAGTACATAAGACGCTATAATGCTAAAAAAAAATATATTTATTAATCTACGAGATCTAGATATCGGTAATTCCTTGATAGTACGCATATAAATTTTATTCAATTACTCAGCGTAATATTTGGGTAGTTTTATATTGTAATGTGCATATGCTAGAGCGTACATCAGAAGAGATCGATGTGGCTCAGGTTTTTGATAATCTCACTAAACTTTGGTATCTATTGAGTTGTTTTTTTTAAGTTTATATCCTTATGTTCTGCCTCCTAGTAACGAATCTCCAAAATGCTTTATCATTTTCTCTATTTCTTTCATAGATAGTTGATTTTTCTGGGTGATTTTAATCCCTCTTTCCAAAACTCCATATTTCTTGTCTGGCTCATCTAGGGCGAGTTGTTTAGAAGCATATTGACTACACTGGGCCTGATTCAATGGGTTAAGATCACCATTCACCCTTGATTTGGTATTGTCATCGGAGAATGATAAAATCTCTGGTGATCACAACGAACTACTAATCGATTTTTTACAGTTAAATGTGGTCATGGTTCTCCATTGCCTGAGTTTCTCTGATTCAGAGCGAACTACAATCTCATTAGTCACTATTTTCTCTACTTGGACAAGAACTTTGATTATTTTTTCCCTAAGAAACTTCCTTTATCGTCTTGTGCACCGTGGGTTTGGTCTGTTCCACATTCCTTAAAGCGTTATAAAATAAGGGCTTGGTGTGACTACAAGTTTGCTAGTAATAGTCAGTGGAGAAATTTCATCCAGGTTGGAACAGCCTGGCTTATATTTAGGGATGCTGGATTTAACCTTAAGACAGCAGTATTTAAAGGAATCTAGGATACTGTTCTTTGGTTTGTTTTAGTGGTGAGTCTAAGTTATTCCATGTTTACATTAAGGAGAAAAAGGTCAACAGGCCAACTGTTGGCCAACTTCATTTAGATGGTGATTGGGTTTCTGATTGTGTGGATGTGGCCAATAATTTTTGTAGCTGTTTTTTTAACAGTATTTTTTAATTTATCTCAGACTTTATCCAATCCACACATGCGCTCTGGAGTGATGTTTTGGTGGAAGAGATTTAGCATTCACCAAGTCCTTGCACTTCTTTCTGGTTTGGCACCTTCGGGTAGTCTGTACCCTGATGGTGTGTGCTCTCTCTTTTAACGCGGTGTGCAAATTCCATTTGTTATCCTTTTGGTTTGATTTTTGCTAAATCTATTCCATGTGGTAAGGTCCCCACATCTTAGAAACATGTTAATTTCATGCCGTTATTCAAGGGTGGTATTCACTGAGACCCAATTGTCGTCCAATTTTCCCTTCTTGCGTTTGATACAAGATGTTGGAACAAATTAAGGTATTTCAGTTGAAGGATTTTCATAGTTCTAACAACGTAATGACTTCTGTGCAGTTTAGCTTTAGGTCTGGTATGTCTGTTTTAGACCAATTAATAAAAACCTATGATCTGGTTATCAGTCATTATTATCTTTTCCATTCTGTTGGTGTAATCATTTTTTAATAGTGCAAAGCCTTTGGTGTGGTAAGCCATCAGTTGCTACTACAGAAATTTTCTTGTCTTAGTATTAGCAGTCGATTACTGGGATGGCTGTCAGATTTTGTTATGGGGGAGAAAATGAAGTTGTTAGTTCATGTTGCAGTAGCTACTATGTTATGCGACATATGGTATTCCTTAGGGCTCTGTTGTTGCTTCAATATTTTGGTAAAATAAGCTAGCTATGATGTTGCTCGTGTGGAAGTGAAGTGCTCTTTAAATATGGCATAAAACTTCATTTACTGTGCCAATTTAAAGTTCTGAGTTGTCTTTAACTTAAACAGGCTATTGACTTAGTTTACTGCATTTAGCAATTTTTTCGGTCCTTTTATCTTCGGCACAGAAATGGGCACGTATGAATTTTTCTAGAGATTTTTGACGGTCAAGGTGAGTTACTTCAGTATTTATTTCACAATACTTCTATAGTAAATGTTGATTCTTATGGAGATTTGGGTGAATTGGTAGACTCCTGTTTGCGTTTTTATCATCTGAACATATAAGAGAGGTGGCTTCAAGAGCTGGTGGTGGTCTGAGTTACTGCACCTTGAAGAGTACTGTGTATAGGCTTCATAATTTTTTGAGAGAAGAGTTTATTACGCATGTACGACCTGTTCTTTACATTGCTTATAGTGTATGGAATACCGGGTTTCTTGGTGAATAGTATGTTGGAGAGGGTGCAGAGAAAATGGAATTAGAGGGTCAATGATTTGATCAGCTTCCATACAATGAGAGATTTTCTCGGTTATATTTATTTTCTGTCAATCTTATATTGTTGATGAATGACTCTACATGGTATATGTCCTCTTGATGGCATTTTGCATGGAGTAGCCCATAGCATAGATACTCCCTCAATCTTTTTATCCCCAGACCTGCCATTCTAGCTAGATCCAGGCGCTCTTCCTTCCGGATAGTTAAGTTGTAGAATGTTTGCATGTGATCGTTGTCTCTGTTCCCAGTTTACAATTGTTTAAGAATCAGGTTGCACTTCATCTGGGTAAGTTGATATTTGAGTTTCATTAGTTGGTCCATTTGTGTTGTGTTTGGGAGGCGCTTTGCCCAGTCATTTTCGAAGTTCTTTTGTGTCATCCTTCCTGACTTTCTGACTAGACACTCCTCCGGGTACTCTTGAAGGATGGGCCCTCAACAGGTAAGAGAAAAAGAGGAACTATCTCGAGAACAAATATTTAGAATATATTACTTTAAAGAAAATGACAAACATCAGTTGAGTGGTGACAGTCGACCAGAGACTAGTTACAGAAGTTTTGGAGGTGTTCAGAAATATGATAACCCTAAACTTACATTAAATATAACATTATATTATTTAATCAATTATTTACCTGATTTTCTCTGCCAATTCAATATAAATTTTAGTTACCCTAATTATAAAAGAAAACCGCGTCTCATTTTACTCAAATCAGTCTCTTAATATGTCTGATAAGAGAGGTGCTCGTATATTATTAAAAAAAGGTGTAAAATAATATGAAAAATAATATTGAAAAAAATATTAAATAACCTAAAATCAGAGGAGAATAATTGGATGAACAGTTACCCTAATAAGTGATGTCACATTTTTCAAAATGTTCGGACAAAAGTAACTTCACTACGATATAATTATTTATTTTATAAATCCTCGAATAGCCTTGCATGACTACCACTAGGCTTTGCTTTGCTCTGTTGTCAAGTAATAATACTTTTAATAACATATTATGTTAGAAAATTATATTTAGCGATAAAAAGAAACAAACATAAATTTGTTAGAGCGAATAATTTTGTGATAGCTATGATTAAATGTTGATTAAATAAATATAAAGTGGGAAGAAATAAATATTCGTACACCTTCAAAGTTCAATTTTAATAGACTTCCAACCTATTAAACTTCATAAAATTTTCACAATAGATATATGTATAATGTACATTATTGTAAAGTTAAAAGTTCTCTGCACAAAAAGGCAAGAAACAGAATTGATATTCGGTAAATTTGAAATTAATGAAAACAGGGGTGAACATAGTATTCGTATAAATCGATATTTGTTGATTAATACTTAGTTGCGGAACCAACCATTGTTGGCTTTCACCGCCATCAATCGCTTCTTGCAGTTCTTCACTAGTGCGCTGCAACATTTCTTTGGTATTTCGGCCGATTCTTCTGAAAACTACCTTCAATTCTTTGATGTTCTTGGGACCCCTCAAATGAATCTTGCTTTTTAATGTTCGCCACAAGTTCTCTATTGAGTTCAAATCTGACGACTGACTAGGCCATTCTAGAACGTAAACATTGTTTTTACGGAACCATTCGTGATTAGTTATCGCAGTATGCTTCGGAGCATTATCTTATTGAAAGATCCTTCCCTCTCCAAATCCAAGCTTCTCTACAGAAACAAACGAACAGATGTTCTTCTAAAATGTATCTCTAGATTGCCGAATTCGTCCTCCCATCTATGATGTAGATATTGCCTGTACCCTTAGATGAGAAACACCCCCACACCATGATGCTACCTCCCCCAAACTTCACGTTGGGCATGGTGTTCTTAGAGTCGTAGGCACTGCCGTCTTTCCTCCAGACAGGACGGCCATCTTTACGGCCAAACAATTCTATTTTTGTATCGTTTGACCACAAGTCATTATCCAGACCACAGCAGGTTTCTCCAAATGCTCATGTACGAACTTCAACCTTGCAGCTGTCTCTTTAGCAGCAGAGGTGTCTTCCTTGGCCTGCGAGACTTAAAATCATGCCGGTTCAGTTCATTGTTGATGGCTCGCTTTGTGACCGACGTTCCTGCCCTCAGTAGGTCATCATGAATTTACTTACGGGTCGTCATAGGCGCAGCTCTACCCTTCCTGAGTATTACACGAGAAGCTTTGGGGGAAATCTTCAGAGGAGCACCTGAACGTTGAAGGTTGTCGATGTTTTCCACATTTTCCACTTCCGAATGGCAGAGCCAATAGTGTTGAAAAGTATTTTCGACTGCTCGGATATCTTCCGGTATCTCAGCCCATCAGTATGGAGCTTCAGGATTGCTTTTTTCTGGTCAGTGGAGAGTTATTTATTCTTTGCCATGATAACGTCTTTACTGCAGGAACGTCGACATCTAAATGGCATTCCAATCTTTCCTGAGCTCTTGTTGACCGCTGTACATACTATTGGAACCATCTAGAGCCTTTTTTGCACCGTCATAGCTAATAGTATGTCTCTCATGTGCTTTTAAAAATGAATTTCGTTAGGTTTGTTTCTGTAGGACAACTTATTTCACCCTTGTTTTCATTAGTTTTAATTTAACCGAATATCAATTCTGTTTCATGCCTTTTTTTGCACTGAACTTTTATCTTTATATTAATATACATCTATTGCGCAAATTTCATGAAGTTTGCTGGGTTAGAAATCTATTAAAGTTGAATTTTAAAGGTGTACGAAGACTTATGTCTTCCCACTGTATAAAGCTGAAAAAAAACATCATTTTGGGAAATTTGGAAACTTTGATTCGAGACATAACCGTTTCAAAATGTTTCGAACGTAATAGCGCAAAGACGTAAAATATTTCCCTAGCTTTAATTTATTGTATTGGTAAACGTCAATCTAGTATTTTAATAACTAAATATACCCCAAATTTCAATCTCACATCAAATGAATATATTAAATTGTCAATGAACGAAATCCAGTGTAAAGTATAACATAACTAATTGGAGCAACTGAACATTCAAAGAATATTTATCGCGATTTGTTAAAGAACATTTTTTCTGAAGAACTTTTCGCGACACCAATCGCGATTTAAATGTTTCTGGTATCGCAGAAAAACTCGAAATTGCTCGCAGGAACAGCAGTAAACTATCGTCCTCAGCTTGCTTTTACGGATATACAACATAGCGGAAACTCTTTTGATTACTAATAATAAAAGATAAATTTAATGAACTGCGGAAACGACTCTTTGACTTTGCACTAGAGCATTTTTTTTTAGCTGTCAACATCTAATCACTTGTCAAACACTGTATGGTAGAGTGGTCTCATCTCAGTGGCAGTGAATAGCCTGAATGGTGTTAGATTACCAGCGGTCGCTGGCTGCAGCAATGGTTTGGTAAGCTACCCATCAAGGGAGAGCAAGCCCGAATTCTTAAGTGCTTCAGCACAAAATTTACATAAACAAATCGCGACAAATATTCTGTGAATGTACATCCAATTATTCTCATCTGAGGAGTTTGGCGAATATTATTAGTTTTCAAATTATTTAACCTTTTATTTATATAAAATAGATGAGTGCCTCCGTTTGCACACATATTAAGTGGCTGATTTTAGACTTAAATTTGAAGTTCAAGTAAATGAGACTAACAGTTTTCATTTATATATTAGGGTGACTAAAACATTTATTGATTTGAAAGAGAAGAGATACAAGTTTGTTATGATTTTTTTTTTAAACGACACCTTTAAAATGTGCTCCAATAGTTGTCAATCAGTCTAGTGTTCTTGCTTGTAAGTTGTGCATCACTTTTGCAAGAGTGAGCGGTGGTATGGCCTGTATCTCACTGGTGATGGCAGTCCTCAACTCTTGCAAGGTCGATAGGTTATTTCTGTAGACTACTCTTTAGATATCCTCAAATATAAGTATTTATAGGTAAATTGCTTCATATTTGGTTGCCACGGTTGCTTCTAGATAGCAATTAGTGTGCTACTATCATAAAAGGGTTGAAAACCACTGGTTTAGACTAAAAATATTATTTTGCTTTGGGTCTTATTTATCTTATCTTGTCTTGCAATGTTAACATCCGTACAACTTTCCTCTTTCGAATGAGGAATAGTGTTTTACAAAAGGACTTTTCCTTTATGAGTTATAGGGATTTATTTTGGGTCCCATTTTTCAGAACCACCTTGTATTACAATCCTTTTTTCCTAAATTTAAAGATCACGATTGTCAATTATATAATAACTGTGTGCACACAAAAGTACACATTGTTTTCTTCTTATTGTCAACTTTAAAACAAGCTTACATAAGTTTGGTATTGTGTGTTCATAAACTCCTCCCTTTTTCCTCCCGTCTGGCTCTCTTGTTGTGCAGTCTCTTATTCACCGCTATACCCTGTGCCCCCAAAATAGCGCAACTGTTTATTGCTCACTCTGCCCATATTATTACGCAAAAAATAGAAAATTACAAAAATATTCAATAAACCACCAACAACCACAAAGAGAATGTCCGGCTCTTGTGTCTGCTCGAACCCGAGCAAAAAACAAAGATCAAAGTGATATTTTTTCTTCTTTAAGACTTTAATTCCGTGTAATAAATCTGTTTCGTTTAATCACTTATTTTGCTTGGAATTTCAATTAAAATAAATCTAGCATTCTCTCAATTTGTGTTAAAAGGATAGTGAATGTTTGTTTGTATAGGTTTATTGTGCAATACATTTATGCATAGTACGTAAATATAATATAATATATAAAAGAATACAAATACGCCTAAATACATTGCACAAAGCGGGGAGCCCGCCAGTGTTGGCGTGCAGCAAGACGCGGCGGAGTGTCCCACGCGTGGCTTGTCTGCTACTAGTGTTTGGCGGCGGTCCTCACCACCAGTCGCCCGGCTGGGCGTGAGAGGCGATCAGCGCGGTCCTGTTCTTAGCACCTTCAGCAGCTCCATTGTCGGTGTGTGGTGGACTAACTGGGCGGCTCTTGCCTCTCGCGCCCTCAGTAGGGCGCCTATTACAGGGTGAGGGGCTGGCGCTGGCTCTGGCCTGAGGCGGGCGATGGCTGGGCAGGAGAGGAGGTAGTACACCAGTGGGCACCGGGCAGCGGCCACCGCATTGTTCACACCTACCTGCCACAAAGTCGGTGTGTAGCTCTTCCCCCGTGGAGTAGCCCAGCCTCACACGCTGCAGCAGCACGCCGTTCGATCTGAGTTACTGTTAGGCTGCGTCCAGTGTGCGATAGGCTGTAGCTACAGCATACCACGCCGCTTGCCTTTTGGTTGCCTCATATTTTTAGTGCTGCTGGTGGGCGTTGTGGCTGGCCCTGCGTTTGGCCTGCGCCTTGAGCTGCTGCAGGCTGGGGCGCACGGTCCAGGTGATAGTGGGGCCGTGGGCGGCTCGCTTGGCGACCCCGTCGGCAGCCTCGTTGTAGCGCACGTCCACGTGGCTTGGAATCCAGTGCAGCCGGACCCGCCTGCCTTGCACTGCCAGGTCCTGCAAAGTGCTCAGGATGTTTAGGTTAGGTTGAAATAAAAGTATCTTTACTTGTCATTAAATTAGATAGCTTAATACATAATTACTTTATATTTATTTGTATGCACTTTTTTAAGACATGAGCTAATTAATTGGTGTAACTTTAATCGGCAACTAACTAAAAATGCAAACTTACCTTTAACCTTATAGGTAACTTTTAGAATATGTATCTAGTTGTACAGAGACAAATGGGGGTCCAATTTTTTTTAATTACGTTTAATCGAAATGCAGTTAAATAGTTGCGTGCTAATGGAGGCTCGACCGTATATAAACGGCGGTAGTAAAGTCCATAGGCAAAAACAAAAATTTTAAAACCCTGTATCTAACTTCCCTATGCCTGAGGACTTTAAGACTAGGAATTTAACTTCCCTGGGCTTAAGGGATATAGGACCACCGTGTACTTAACTTGTTTCTGCCAAAGGACTTTATGACTACCTGAAGAATTAGAGATAGATAAATTGGATCGCCTTCCAGCCACACTTTGCACCCTTACTTTATTTCCTCAAAATAACTTCCGGGGTATCAAGGTTTTGCGACTCCACCACCGCGGGATGGGGGCCGGGCAGGAGGATACTCCATTTACACCTGGCATGATGACTCCATTCTTTTCTTCGTTGTAGACAGCTCCTTTCAGTCGGTAGCTGTGCAGCTGCACGTAGATAGGCACGGTTGTCGAGGCCCTTTCTCTTGCTCGGGGATCTCAACGGTAGACACTAGTTTGGGGGAAACTATTCGATTAATCCCAGGGATCAAGTCATTGCCGATCTGATCGATAAGCTGAAGATATGTGTCCGAAATGTGGAGGAGTTTACGCATCACTGCCCCAGAACCGTTTTATTTTCCTGTCTCGATCTATCCTTCTGCTCTCCTGATTCACAACCTGATTTTGGGTGTGGAGTGGTCGATGATCTCCATGGTAGTGATCACTTTCCCATTTAAATATCATTTTATGGCCCGCTGCCGCCTAAGAGCCCCCTTTTCCCTAACTATTATTCCTAGAACATCTGGCCGTTTTGCATGCCAACAGCTTCCGTGATAGTCAGCTAAGTGTGATACGGCCCTCAAACAAAAGGGTTATGCTTACATGCGCTATAAGCGCCTCCGAACGATTTCACTGTCAGTGGATTTCGCCGAGCTAGGGCAAGGTTACAGTATGTTTCGAAGCAAGCACGCCCGCCGAGCTAGGGCAAGGTTACAGTATGTTTCGAAGCAAGCACGCCCGCCGCGCTTCCTGGCGGGCAGACATGTCTTCACTTAACGGAAAGACCTCTCTAGCAGAAGTGTGGAAGAAAGTCCAAAAGATTCGGAGTAATTTCTCGCAGGTACCCCCTCCCGTTCTCCAGGAGAATGAGACCGCAAACTCGGACCCCGCGTCCGTTGCGGAGTTCTTTGCGACCGCTTTCTCCATATTCTCTAGTCGGGATGCTACTCCACCAGCATTCAATGCGCGTCGTGATGTCGCGCAAGGCCGCCAAATAAACTTTACCTCCCGATGCGGAGATTCCTTCAACAATAGGTTTACATTGAGTGAGTTGCGTTCCGACCTCGCTTCGTGTGTGGACACCACCCCTGGTCTGGATGATGTCGCATATTGTATGCTTTGACATTGGGGTGAGCGAGGCATGGCCTTTGTGTTACATTTGTTCAGCAGGAACTGGATAGAGGGTATCTTGCTAGACTCCTGGCGAATCACTACTGTGCTCTCTTTCGCAAACTGGAAAGAGACCACTCGCCCCTGGCCAGTTTCCGCCTAATCTCTCTAACGTTGTGCGTGTGAGAGCTGATGGAAAAATGAGTAAATGTTAGATTAGCCTTTATTTCTGGATAGCGGAGGTCACTAGTCTTTTGCACGGCGTGGTTTCCGCAAGTTCCATTCCACGTCGAATGATTTGCTCCGACTGGAAAATGTCGTCTGCATGGCCTTCATTCGTAGACAACACTACACCACGGTGTTTTTCGATCTGGAAAAAGCCTATGATACCGCATGGCAATACGGTATCATGGAGACTTACCACACGATGAAGGCGATGGGACGCCTCCCCTTGGTTCCAAGTCTAAGAGGAGGTCGATTTCCACGCCGTATCCCCTCTGTTTTAAGTCGGTGGGGCTCTGCCAGGAGCTGTATCTGTCTTCTTTGCTGAGTTGGTTTGAATACACCGCTCGGTACGGAAGATAATGCGCCGTACCATGTTTAGAGACCGGATTGTGATCTATAGCGACTCACAAAGTGCCCTGAGTGCTATCGGGGCATTGAATTCTCAACATCCCTTGATTTACGATATCCGTGAGTTCAAGGTTTCAGCGAGCAGGGCGGATCTCGAGGTTATCTTTTCCTGGGCTACTGGACATGTGAGAATTAGGGGGAATGAGCTCGCCGATGAGGTCACCAAAGAGTATGTGAGGACTGGGGGACCAGGTCAGTGTTTCGCTCTTCTTCACACTGATTATATTGCAGGAATCCGGGCTCCTTGGCTAAGAAAAATGGAGACGTCCGATGGGAACTTAAACTTGCGTGCTATTGCGCCGAGACTGTTACTATCGACCTAACCCTCAGTGACTCGACGGCTTAAGGTTGCTTTTTGTCGTCTCCAAATTGGAAACAATCGCGGGAGGTAGGCCATTTGATGGAGCGCTCGTCTGTGCTATAGTGTGAAGACTGCGTTGTCCCCGAGACTGTTCGGCACATTATTTTATATGTGATCTTCGTGCATGTTACTTGTTTCAGTACCGGGACGAGCAGGGTAACGAACTACTTGTCCCTTGTACTCAGGACGGGTTCGTGCACACAAACGTGTGGACTATATGAGTTTTGGGAGGAGGCTGCCCTCATCCACTCTATTTGACTCCTTGTTGCAGGCGGATGTTCCTGCGCCGGAGGGTGGTGGGCTTTCTTCTCGTTACTTATTTCCTTATCTTGTTTTTTTTTGCTTTTATTTCTTCTTGTTTTTTTTAGGTTGTGTCTTAGCCTTTCTTCCTTTTTTATCTTTGTTATTTATTATTTACAGGTTGTTACTTTATTTTCAATCTAGCCTACTAGTAGGCTTTAGCGTTAGTACGGCGACTTTTGCCCAAGTAGGCAGTCGCCAGGTAGTCTCTTGAAATTAAAAAGATTTCCCGAAAATAAAGTAGGTTGGTTTAGTAACGATGTCGTCGTATCCATTTGGTTACAGTAAGGTATCCGCTCAGGACCAGAGGTCGTGAACCTATGGCACGAATACCCAAAATGGCGCGCCTGTATTTTTTGGCACTCAAAGTTCAGGGTAGCTTTAACCAATTGGAATCCAAGTTAATAGTGAACATCAAGGAAATGTCTTAAAAGAAACTAACTTACTAGTTAATTAGAACTAATATAGTAGTTAATCACAACTAGTGCTGTTTAATTTTATTCACTTTAACATCCCTTTGAGAAGTGAAACTTTAAAAATAAATATTTTCTTTGTCAAAAATGGCACCTGGGAGGAGTTTCCTAAAATATTTTTTGACTCTTCTCACTGAAAGTCAGAAGTTCGCTACCCCTGTCCTACCTCTGTCCTATGGCCTACAGAATCGGTGATAGAGGTTGGGGTAAGGGGGGCAGGAAGCCATCGCAAGCGTCGCTCTTTGAAGGATAAAATCACAGGGGTTGAATCGGCTCAGGGCTCGATAAAAGTGTTTCCTTACAGGAAAGGAGAGTTACGCTCCCATTGTACTCCCCAAGTAGTTTCATCTATTAGTTGCTCGAGATATTCACCTTCAATATATGTTTACTTTCCATAACCTTGACATTTCTTTACCAATCTTAGACAGTGCCCTCGTTGGTTTTCTATTTTCCTTTTAATAAAAATTGCAGCTCTCGCGGATAAGCTCTTTCTGGCTGTAAATCAGTTCAAAGAGAAAGAATAATTCAAGCACTGAAATTCACCTACAGATTCCCCCTATTAGTCTAGATATATTCTCCCCTATCTGCCGTCATCGTGATATATTTCAAGAGTAACGATTGTAGTGATAAATGATCATAAAATCTTCTCCAATATTCCATATATTCAATTTCCAGTTCCTTGTAATAGGGAAACATACTGTGCCTGAAGCTCTCTTTATAAACCTATTGTTGACTGCTAATAAAAGTAACAAAATAAATTCGTGCGCTTCTTAAGCTCTTGTGTTTGTGTTTTAAATGAAATAACCATAGATAATTAGCATTTCATATCTCTTTTAGTATGTTTAGGTTAGGTTGGAAGGATCTTCAGAAACACGAAACATATATATGATTTATTTACATAGTAGCAAGGGACGACAGCATATTGGAACCAAAGTTGGTTATGCTCGTCTCTTTTTTCACGTAGAAGGAATAACCATTACGATGAGAAATAAGTTCTGTTTGGCAGCTTAGCAAAGAGGTTCGTATGGCGCCCCTTAACAAAGTGAATACAAAATCATTCTTGGCGTACGTAAACAACCAGAAACCAGAGCTACAACGCATATGCCTAGATAAGGACTGGGATAGTGTACTGCAGATTGTGATCTTGAGTTCGTTAATGTCCTTAACCATTACTTTTCCTCTGTATTCACGAATGTGAGTGACGGTGGGATATCAAACACGCGAGTGGGACTAGAATGGAATGATACACTGCGTCATAGGTAGCAGCGAGGCTTGAAAGATTAAATCCCTACAAATCGCCGCGGTTTGGACGGTTTCTTGCTTCACATCGTACGTGAGATCAAGGAAGAGGAAGCCCTTCATCTGTTCGAAATCTTCAATCAATCACGGAATGGCAGAAAAGTGCAGATGGAGTAGTGGATGACAGACGTGACTCCCATCCACAAGAAGGTTGATCGCTGCTGTGCAGGCAATCATCAGTCTATGAGCCTCACTTCTATCGTAGATAAAGTCTTAGACTGCAAAATGTAGAACAAAATTATGGAGCACTTAACGAACTTGTTTGAATTCTTTCATCGCATAATGAACGAGTGCGATAAAAAGCGGGGCTGAGGAAAAAGTGTACTTGGATTTCCATAAAGCGTTCGACAAAGTACCTAACCGTAAGTTGATAATCAAGGTGCGAGCCCTTGAGTTATAATGAAAAACTAGGAGATTGGATTGAAAGGTGGCTGTCTAGAAGGCAGCAGAAAGTAGAAAGTTGTGACCAATGACCAGGAATCTCGCTGCTCATCAGTTATAACCAAAGTTATCCAGGTTCTCTGTTAGGCCCTCTGATGTTTGCTATCGAAATTATCGATATAGATGAAGGAATTGTGACTCGTATTCGTAATTTTCTAACTATACTAAACATATGGGGAATACAGCATTGGACATAGCAATCGAGAGGGTGAAAACTGGCTTACAGCGTATAGGCTAGTGATCTGGCATATGGTAGAAGTCCTACAACTTGGATAAATGTAAAATTATGCACATCAAATGTGAAAATCCCCAGTCCGACTACTCACTACAGGGAAAAAAGTATATACGTTGGACGTAGATAAAGGATCTAGGTGTACTGGTAAACAATGATTTCAAGTTCTCTAAACAGGGTGGCGAGGTGGTGAAGAAAACTCAACAGCTTTTTGGGTAACATAAAAAGACAGTTTATTGATTATTTCATTCGGCACAGGACATATCCGACTGGACTCCGAAAGCTCGTTCATTTTTCTCTTAAGACTCAACAATTGTGTTTTTCAGTTGATAGATGTATCTAAAACCATTCAAGGATTAGACATTATTGACTACCGAAAGAAATTTTCAATGAATCAGAACAAGAACTAGAAACATTGTTGGAAGCTTGAGTTTATGCGGTTTTGGACTACCCTGCTCAGCAAATATTTCACAAACAGTATATGGAAAACATGAGCAAACATCATGCTAAAGATGTATAGGGTCTTTCAATAAGCTCGCTTAATTTTTAAATGCAAATTAAACAAGTTGTGTGTGATATATGCCCTCAATTTATGTTAAATTTGAAAGTAAATTTTATAGCATTAAGTATGGAATGTGACGTCGTTCAAATGTTCGCCGCGGCTTCACTTGGTGGAACGTATTCGGGAGGCCCAATTTTCGATGACTTTTTCGCATAAATGTGGCTGAATTTGCTGGATGGTGTTCGTTATGTTGAATTTGAGGACATCAACTGTTTGAGGATTATTCGCATAGACCTGCGATTTATGGTAGACCCAGAGAAAGTAGTCTAATGGCGTTAAATCGCATGATCTCGGTGGCCAGTTGACGTCGCCGCCGCGCGAGATGACCCTGCCCTGAAATCGCTGGTACAAAATGTCTATCGTGGCGTGCGCAGTGTGGCACATAGCGCCGTCCTGTTGGAAACACATGTCCTCAGTATCCATATCAGGCATATAATCCAGTTGAGGCCACAAGAAGTTGCTTATCATCGATCTGTAGGTCTCGCCGTTGACGGTTATGGCAATCCCATCTTCGTTCTCAAAAAAACACGGACCGATGTTCCGTTAGATAAAAATCCGCACCAAACAGTGACTTTGTTGGGATGCAATTGGTGCTGGTGTATCTCATGTGGATTGTTTTCGTCCTGGATCTGACAATTTTGCTTGTTCACAGATCTATTCATCCAAAATGGGCCTCGTCGCTGAAGATGATTTTTTTTTATTTGGGGGCAACTTCCAACTGCTCTAGAGCCCAATCAGCGAACACACGGCGTTTGTCTATGGTCGTTTACCTTAAGTTCCTGAGTAAGTTGGATTCCGTGACGGTAATTAAGGCATGGATGGTACGCGAGATAGTAGACGGTAGGTGTTTGGGTATGGGCACGCACTCATATGCAGAATAAAGCAATACACAAAGCTACAGTCACTTAATAAGGAGCGCAGAAATACACTTTCTCCCTAACCCTGAGTCAGCCACAACGAACCATGAGAGACGGGGGTGACTGGGTCAGGTAAGACCCCTTAAAAGTACTTTTACGAAATGTTCGTTCTATCTTGAAAAGACATTATAGGCCAAGTGAGGGACGAGTGTTGGCGACAAGTCTATTGGGATAGAATTAAAGGTCAATGTCATGACATACAAACTGGTGGTAGTGTCCTCAGCATTAGATAGGGGAGATTAACAAAGATCTCTACACCAAATTGTCCGATTTAGTGGACGGTCCTCCAACTATCTTTTTGGATAACTTCAATTCTCGCGTTACCTGGGACGACTGGAAATGTGACGGGGAAGCTTGGCAAGTAGTGTACTTTGTCAGCAAGAATTTCTTACCCAGTGGGTGTGAGAACCAAGGAGGAGCGATAGTATTTTATATTTATTCTTCCCTACTGAGGACAATCTCGTAACGTTTCTGTCTTTCTCTTTCCCTATCTCTCTATCTCTCTCTATCTTCCTCTCTCTCTCTCTCTCTCTCTCTCTCTCTCTCTCTTTATTTCTCTCTATATATATGGTTAACATGGCAATGTTATGACTAACAAAGCTCCACATCAAGCCCTCGGATGAAGTTCATCTTACCGTCACGAGAGGATATATCATAAGCCAACGTTCATAACACAAACAAAAGCTTACGTGTCAATTTGTCTTTTATTGTTATCCTTGCTATCGAAGAAAATAGAAAATTCTTATAATCCATCTTAGTTCGGCCTTCTTCATCAAGATTTATTTTGGTAATGGACAATTATAACACAAGGAAACATTTTGAAATATTTTCTGTTGAATTTAAATTTTCACTTGATGTATGTAAATAAAATTGACAGGTTGATTTCAAAACTACAGTCACTTTTCTTTTATCAGGTCAAGTTTTTCCTGTGCAGCTTACTTTCGGAATAAGCACAATTCTACTGTTTGTCCGTAAGTAATAGGACTTCTCAGCTGACTGATTATACTATTTTATTATATATTTTTTGCTAATCATAAGTATTGGAAGGTAAAAAACTAAATTAGCTATTTTACTAATTAATTTCATTGACACTTTGACAGCATCTTATAAAAGAAGCACTTGAATATTCAGTTACACTTGAGACAGTACGGTGGGAGGTTGTTAGCCCCTCTATATATGTGATTACTATCGTGTTCTGCAAAGAACACATAAAAGTATGTATATAAGTTTGTTTGTTTTTTTGTTTTCCTAAGCTTGTGACTGTTCAACTTGTTTATATTCTACTAGTCATTTTCTTTATTTCAGAGTCAAAGCAAAATCGTCGGAGTCAAAGAATAAGGCATCGCAGAAACCCGCTCAGTTACTGACTACTCCAAAACGCTCGGTCTTCGATTCCCGCCTTTACGCGACAGTCATCGAAGTCAGCAAGAAGGCGTGGAATTGGTTAACCCCATTTAAATCCCATTTACAGCCTGAAAATTTGCGCACGAAAGATTCGTAACCTATTTATCTTATCTCACTCGCAGAACACCTAGGCACAGACTTCATTTGTGACCCTAGTAATCGGTTTTTAGTTATAGGTAATGTTGTCTAGTATTTTCTAATACATTCGCTTGGTAATTTCAACTAGAATGCATAATCAGTTTTCAATTGCTTATTTTGTTTACACTAAATTCTTAAAAACAAATTGGGAGAATCTATATATTTATTTTATGCAACTTACTTTTTTCTAAGTCCAAAAGTATGCAGTTGCTTTAATTATAAACCATCAGGAATCTTGTCATTAATGACTTCGAGTCGTTCATATTGTCAAATTTTGGCTTGTATTTTATAAATTTAAAATTAAAATTCTGAATTTTACGGTGCGAAAAAATTAAATTACTAAACGACATCTAACATATATTAGTCCGGTCTAAATTTGAAATTATTTTTTGAGAGCAGGGTCAATCACCCTTACATACCCTTCCGAAGTAGGACAAACAAACCGACAACCGCTGAGACACTTTTGACTACGCATGAAATTGTCATGGGTAAAAGGTATCTACCAAAACTTAGACTGGATTACGATTATGGTTCCTCTTAGCTCCCTTTTTACAAGTCGAAAACAAATCGGTTCTGGTTTTTGCCAGTATAACCAGCCTTTGAATTTTTCTAGTGTCGATTAGGTTCCCGTAAACATTCTTTAATCTCTATTTTCCTCTCTAGCTCAAGTAAAACCTAGAGAGTTATAATGCTCAAGCTCATTATTTAAAATAAAAAACACAAGAGGAGCGGCTTCACCACTTCTCCTTACAGGAAGAGCTCGCACTTCGAAAGCAGACCTTCGGTCTGTGGCCTACGGCTTATCAGGCTCTGGCAACAGGGTTTTTGTCTATAAAAATTAAAAGATTTCCAGTACATATCTCCTAATAATTTTGACTTGGTCTATTTTTTTCATACTCGTATCCGTGCTTATTTTCTAGGCTTAGATACAAGAAAAACCTTTTAGCAGAATTCTCTTGACATACAGAAAAATCAATCCTCAAAGCTTTTTGTTCTTCATATAAATTTGCTTTTATATACGAAAAACAAAACAAAACAGGCTTTAATCACCATCATCATCATCATCATCATCATCACTAACTCTATAATTTAAGAAGGGGATTTTTTTTATATTTGAATAATAATTTCATCTTAGTTTGGTTATGACTTATGCTTTTTTATCAAAGTTATTTCTAATAATTCTTTTATAATATCAAAAAACAAAATCATGAAGTTCAGAAATAAATATAAGTATAGAAATTTTGTCAACTTTTTAAATCCCAAAGAATTACAGATGGTAAAGTTCAGAAAAACTATTTTTATATATCTCGTTCTATAACTATATTTTAGCAACGCCATATTTTGAAAGGGGGGAAATTTAGTTTTAGAGTTCCTTTTTAAAATTATTATAATTGGTGAAGTTCAGAAAATTTATAAAAATTTAACCATGGCTGATTTTTTTAGATTTTAAATTTTAATCTTAGTAGCGAAGCGCAAGCGCCCCCCGTAGGGGAAGTGTCAAGGCCATTGCCTGGTAGTATTATAGAAGAAGATGAATGCTGAAATGCTGCAGACATTTCGTTGGCGGTACTGACCTTCAAAATTTCAGCCCATTGTATGATATTTCTAGATAATCACTAGACTAATTATTTAAAATAATACCCTAACCAGATATAGGCGAAGCATATACAGGGTGTCCACAAAGTGTGGGTACATAGGGGATAAATACATACCTTCAGAACAAAACAATTTTATTTAATTATAATGTTAATAAATTATATTTTCAATATGATTTCCATTATTTGCAATGCATAATTCGATGCGCCTTGCTAAATTCTGGTGAACTCGATTGAATAGGTGTACATTGCCGTCGATTTCAGCACACTGACTGATAATGCGTTCTCTCAAGTGGTTTAGATTTGCAATCTTCATTGAGTAAACTTTCTCTTTTAACATACCCCAGAAAAAGAAATCAAGGGGAGAAAGGTCTGGTGAACGAGGGGACCACTCCACATGACTTCTTCCAATCCAGTGAGGAAAAGTGCCATTCAGCCAATCTCTAACATTTGTAGCAAAATGGGCAGGGGCTCCATCCTGCTGAAACCAGTCCGGAAGTCCCTCGCCTAGGCGCTCAATTTGAGGCATTAATTTCTCTCTCAACATGTTCAGGTAAGTCTCACCGGTTACATGTTCATCAAAGAAGAAGGGTCCTAGCACATGAGCTTTCCACAAACCACACCACGCCATCACCTTTTGGCAGCCTTGTTGTTTGGATGGATCCATCCAATGTGGATTGTCTTGAGACCAGTATCGAAGATTCTGTCTGTTGACTTCACCATTAACATAAAACAAAGCTTCATCACTGAACAACAAAAGGTCTTTAGTAAAATTGATATTTTCATCCAATTTATCTGAAAACCATTCGCACATCTGCATTCGTCTATCGGGGTCGTCTTCATTTAAGTGATGCAATATCTGTAATTTGTACGGATGGAACTTCTGCTCTACCAGGATTTTGTGGATAGTTGACCTTGGAACACCTAACTCCATGGATGTCCGACGAAGGGATTTCTTTGGGCTAGCAGCAATCTTGGCCAAGACAACCTCTTTCGTTTCGTCTGAAGTCTTTGGTTGCCCGGAACGGGGTTTGTCCAAGACACTGCCTGTTTCTTTAAACTTCGTGACCAATTTCCCGACGGCAGTAAAACAAATAGGTTGCCGATCAGGGTGTCGAAGGTTAAATTCATTGGCGATTTTGCGATAAGACCATCCTTCTCGTCCACTTAAGAGTACCAACTCGATTCTTTCTTCTTTAGACAGAGCCATCATTTGATCTTGGGAGGAAAAATAACATAAATAAATAAAATATTAAAATTCCTATGTACCCAGACTTTGTGGACACCCTGTATATAAGGATATATGCAAACTCAAACCCATTGATATATTTTTTAAATAAATGAAAACTATATTCATGTACGATTTGTTTTACTGCATTATTTTTCACGTTATGTTTTTTTTGAAAAGCAATTTTCCATACATGATGCGCGACACCCACCAAACAGTCAACTGTGTCATTATGTAGAATCCTTATTATTTCTCTATTTATCTGCTATTAAATCACCCATTTTCTTTACCACAATCCTTGGTTGGATTACAGGGTAGAAACAAGAAGTGAATACTGACTATTATTATTTATTTCAGAACACGATGTAATCTTAGATAATGTTTAGAATGAAACGAGAGAATAAAATGGTATGTTACAACATGATGTGAATAATAGTCAATTGGATCGCCTTTTGCGTCGAAGACACGACGAATTCTAAGTATCACCTGAACGCAAGTAATGCATCGGGTTTCAGCTAAGTTTTTCTCCCAGAACTTTTCTATTTGTACTTCAGAACTTTAACATTTTGATGATATTTGGTACAGGGCTTTTTCTGAAGCATCAACCATGCTATAAAGTCCATGGGTTTCAATTGGATCGCCTTTTGCAGTCTTGAACATTTTTTGTCGTGTGTGAAGTTGTTTCATTTTGTTCAAGAGTTACACCGTCATATCCTATGGTGACGCCCACCTAAGAGATGAGGTTCCTTTTCAACATATCCAAATAAACATATTGATTGATCTTTGCCCTCTTTTTCAATGAACATGAGAGGTGTTCTTTTGGTCCCTTGGTGTTACGCCCACTCACACCATCACAGAAGCTAGCTTCTCTCTCTTGAAAGATATCTGCTGTTCAACAGGAATCTTAGTTTTAATTTGTGTCCAAACACGACTATTCTGTGTGTTGTCGGTGACCTAGACGTAAACAAATTCTCATCCATCTACAGAACTGGAGGCTGCAATTCATCAAGGAGCCGTTGAAAAGGCAGCTTTTCTCTTTCGACTCTACTTTTTGGTAGAGTTTAAAGCAGAATGAACAAATTTCGAATCATCTTTCAGCAATTATTGCATGTTTACATGGCTCACTTTGACCTTAAAAGCAAGTTGTCTGGCACTCTTTGGATTTCACCTGATCTTATTCATCGTGTTCTTGATGAGGGATAGAGTTCTTAAGGAGAGGAGGATGATGGTCCTAAATCATGGAAGACAACTGCCTGTCTCTTTAAACCGTTTGACAGCTTTAAAACTCCCAGATCTGGCTACAGTAGGGTTAAACAGTTCGAAAGTTTTGCCCGCTATCTTCCCACTTGATACTCGATTGCTTCACATTTTTCCCAAATCATATTTGTAAACGGGTGTTGTTTTTTTATGAATTTACAATTGATCAACAAAATTCAATAATTCCCGAAAGCACCTGCAAGAAAGTAATTAATTAATCGTATGTAAACATACTTAAAATGACGTAAAAAACAATCTACACTTCGTGTTTCCAACTTGTACAGGTTTCTTTTAGTAATAAAAGCTAATTCATTTTTCTTTCTATTTTAGAGGTATCCATTTGACTTTTGAGTGCATGTTTTCTATGTACGAATTCGTTTACTCAGGCCTCACCCAGTAAGTAGGATATTCCTCCCACCTTGATTCTCCCATCAAAATTCCCCTCTTGTTTACAACAGTTTTGTTTTTTTACACTTAAAGAAGTTACTCAACTTTTATATCATCTACATATTTCCACCTCCCCTATTTTTACAATTTAAGACACTCTTTCTGATTTCTGCCAAATTGTCACTTTGGTAGACCCTTTGTTTATAAAAATAGATTCAATTGTTATATTGATTCCCAACCTTAGCAAATAATATTTAATGTAAATTGTTTCCTGAATTTGACGATATTCCAATGTTTAAGTTTTTTAAGGCCTCATTGAATCTGGAGGTTGGGATTGGCTGCTGCAGAGATGCCAAATGACGCTTGATTTTTATATGGACTTAGGGGTTGCGCTTTGCTCATTAATTGGGGTTGTTCCAATAATACCATAATGATATTTAGAGCAAATGGTTTCCTGAATTTGATGATAGTCAAGTGTTTACGTTTTATGGGCCTCATTAAATATGGAGGTTGGGATTGGTGGCTAAATATCGTTTAATTTTCAATTTTTATTTTATATTTTGACTGCGGTTGCGCCTTGCCCAGTCCTTGGGGTTGTTCCACAGGTGGTCCTTAAGGAGTGCTGCACCTTACCATAGCACTGAATGGAAGGGATAATTAGTGTCCTTTCTTGACTCCCAAATTGGGGGTGTCAACTGCTAACTGGAGAACCATCCTGGATCTGGAGAATTGCGTGCCTTTTCTGCTCCAACGCCAGCAGGGAGATCTGCCTTCATTGTAGGCGTTAAGTAAGGTCTAGAGAGTCGCAAACTCTTCTAGTCCTGAACAGGTCCAAGCAAGACCCCAACCACCACCACTTTTTAGACTTCTGGGTGCTATACCTAACGGCCATTTTCATTTTCACTAACCTCATCACTTTTTCTAGGAACACTCTCCTCATCAACTTTGTATCAGAAATGTTTACGCTGATTATCAATTCTTAATTAAATAACGTTTTCATTGGTCTTTCAGGTTGTAAAAACAAACATAAGAACTTAAATGCCCCCAAACCAACTTACCACTCTTCGTCTCTGAACCTAATCAGACCACTGAGAATCTTACTTTCTGGCTCTGCCTCCTTCTGGGCTGAATGGCTGATCGTGATTTTTATTTGCTCCTAGAATGTGGAATGTTCTGCCTGTCGCGAGAGGGTCATCGCACTACCTTAGTGCCTTAAAAAAGTTGTTGTGTACTAAGATTTATGCCCAAGAAGGCAGTCGCCAGATGGGTTACCACAATGAAAAAAAATAGTGCCTTCAAGAGTCCCTTGAAGTCCCAGCATTCTTTGGTCTTTCTTAATTTGTAAACACCTCTGTGAAGGGCTGCTGCCTTGAAGAATGCCATGCATAAACGTGAATCATTATTTATTATCATTCAATCTTTTATATTATCCTAAGGATTCTAGCGGAGAAGGGAGCCTGGAGCAGCTCTCCTGCCCCTTTTGCCTCCCTGTGTAAGGGTGTTGTCCCTCCATATAACGACCGAAGAAAGCAGGGCCTGGTGGATTCCTCAATCCTCTTTTCCACTCAGTAAACTCCCTTAGACAATCAGTGGCTGAACTATGCCCTTTCCAAGGTGACACGACGCTGCTTATATACTGGCACACGTGCCTAAGTGACATGAGGCTGGCTGTATACTAGCACGCGTGCCCAAGTGACATGCAGCTGCCTACGTATTGGCATGCGTGTTCAAGTAAAAGGGGGCTTCATACATATTGGCACGCGTGCCTAAGTGACATGAGGCTGCCTGCATATTGGCACGCGTGATAAGTGACATGAGGCTGCCTGCATAATGGCACGCGTGCCACAGTGACATGCGGCTGCCTGCATACTGGCACGCATGCCCAAGTGACATGTGGCTGCCTACGCATTGGCATACCTGTTTAAGTAAAAGGAGGCTTCCTACATACTGGTAAGCGTGCGCAAGTGACACGGGGCTTTCTACATACTGGCACGTGTGCGCAAGTGACACGGGGCTTCCTACATACTGGCACGCGTGCGCAAGTGACACAGGGCTTCCTACATACTGGCACGCGTGCGCAAGTGACATGTGGCTGCCTGCATACTGGCACGCCTGCCCAAGTGACATTAGGCTGCTTACATACTGGCTCGCAGTTCGTTTTTTTAAGAGCCATTTAATCGTGAAAAATTATAATTGAATGAAAATTCATTTTTACATTTGTATATCATCAAAAATTTACTAAATTTTAGTTGGAATCGCCTTGTCGTATCCACTCACTTTATAATTCATGCCAGTAATCGAGTGTCCATAAATTGGGTATATCTTTCAATATGATAAAATACTCAAAGGTTTGCAGTAATAATAAAGCGCCGCAAGCTAAAGCACACAACCCATAAAATAACTCCATCTAAGGAAGTTTGGGATGTCAGCGATTCGACCGCTTAAACACTGTTTCGAAGAAAACATATATGGCTTCTTTAATCAATTGCAAAGGAGTTTTTTTCATCATCATAATTCCATAACCTACTACAGCAATGTCCACATCTTGAAAGAGTGAAGACAACATAACTGGAAAAACTCCTACACCTTCCCTATTCTTGACTCTTCTCCATCTGATTATCTCCTTTTCAGGAGTTCACATGTCCATCTTGATCGAGGAATAATCCTTGCAACACATGAAAACGTAGAGACTACTATTTCTGCCCCTTTCCTCCAAATCTAAAGAGTCCTATACAAATGATATTAATAAGCACGAGACTCGTTGCAAGGAAGTCATTGATAGTGATAGGTATTTTTTTTCATGAATATATTACACTACATTAAATTCAGTTACTTTTTCCTGTTACGGTTAATTGTGACATTATAGTTACATATTTTAAAAATTAGTTTAGTTTGATATATCCTTTTTATATGTCATAGATCATCGTATAATGAATAACGACTAAATTCCTTAGTGAACAAGATCTTAGAGCCAGGAAAATGACAATTCTCCACCTGGCCATGATAGATGAAAAAGATAAACAACATAAATAGGGTTGGCAACTCCTGCCCAAAAATATAAATGGGCAAATGATGGATTTCAAGAGTATGGTATAATCCTGTCGCAAAATAATAGGCTAGCTAAAGTACCTTCTTTCTTCCCAGTGGTCGAAATTAAATTTTATTATTATTATTTGGAGCTGAGTAAACGCCACTATAATCTTAAATTAAATTTATTAATCTACAAAAATACTCTGCAAGTGGGAATTTGGCTATCGCCAGAGAGATGTGATTCATATCCTTCCTTATCTCTTGGCAATAAAATGAATTGGTGAATCGGGTGGACAGGAGACGTATAGAAGAACAAGTAGCTAAGGCATGAAAAGGTGATTGGTCAAACGCCAAGTGCAACTCTAATAAATGAAATGAAAAAAAAATTAAAAATAAAATACAGGAAGTCGTCACATTTCACGGCCATGAATTTTGGCCCTTTACCTCACATCAATCTTTCACTTAAACCTTTTGGATCCCTTTTAAAGTACTCGGCCGATGTGAGGATATTTCCCATTTTCTCAAGGAGCCGCTCGCGCTATTGCCTCGTGGCCTTATTCAGGGAATTCCAAGGGCCATTTTGTCTTTGACACTCGCGTTGGGTGCCATTCGCGTTGGGTGCCATTCTCGTGGCTCAACTTACCTGACGTTGCTGACAAGAACCAAGATAAGGCAATGACCAGAGTGAAGAATGCCCTTTCCATTTTTATTCCCTGGTGCCGAGGGCAGAAAAAAGTCCTGTAACAAGAGCAACCGTAGGAAGGGGTGGGCGTTGCAGCAAACCTGCTCTCCTGAGCTACCGTCTTTCAGGCGGTATTCAAAAGCAAGCCCTCATTCGACCACTGTATTGGGGTGGAGGGGGTTTATAAGCCAAGAACCTTAAGGGAATCGCAAGGCAATTAACTCTTGAGTAAAACTACGGTTTTACTCAAGATCAAAAGGAGTTGTATCGGAGTGAAGATCAACGAAACAATTGATCAAACATTTGATCGCTTCCATTGACACGAAGCTCTAGCTATATCAAGCAAAGTCTTTCACTTTTCTTTTTTTCTAATTTATTTCGTCACCGAAGTTTTGTATTTTTAATTTTTCACAACCTCTGCCAAGTACACACTGCAAAAGAGTACATTCACTTGCATATACTTTTCAACACCATCAGATCACCTTTAAAGGGAATTAATTCTACAGAGGGGCTTCAGAAGGGGTCTCTTACCCCTCGGCGTTAAAGACCTTTCTTCAGGATTTTTCCTCTCAGTCCCTGAGAGTGCCACAGATCATCATAATGGCCCTCATGTATATTCATTTTTAAGAGCTTATATTATCTATCCAGGTAATTAAAAGGGTGCCATTAAGAGCACCCTATAACAGGAAAGGCAATGCGAAAAAATCCCAGCGAAGAATATTATCACAAAACCGAAAGATAATCCGATTTAGTGCCTATTTTGAGTGCCATTTTGGTTAAGTCTTCATCTGCCTTGGCATGCGTTTGACTGAACCAAATGTCGCAAAGCGTCACTCGAGTAGCAACTGCCAAACCTCACCCTCGAACACTCGACACAACACTAGCTCACGATCGCGTGTGGCACTTATTCGCGTGGCACTGCCCCCTCCCCCCCCTTACCCCCAGCCATCTCGACTTTCGAGGTCGTTCCGAGATGTTTCTCACATGATGCCAAAAAAACGCAAGTGGAAAATGGACAACTTGGGGAAATAGAAGAGCAGAAAGGGGGGGGGGGGGGATTAAGAAAAAAAAAGTCCTTTCATAGTTTATATGATGAGGGCAAACACAATACATTTAATATCACAACTTGGAGGTGGGTTACCCCTCAAAGTAACTACTTTGGGGGTTAAAAATAGGATCATTTTAGAGAATTACACATGCACCTTATCAGAGAACCTAAAGTACGCTCCTCTTTTGGTAACGTGAGCTATGCCCCCTTCATAGATTTTCACTTATCCTAACTACACCACTTTTTACAAAGTATTTTCCAAAATCTTCTTGTAGGAGATTTTCCATTGATTTATCATGTTGCTGGGAAAGTTCTGAGTGATTTCGACAGTTGTCTTTAAACTCTTCGTACTACAGCTGTAATGTTGGTATGACTTATATGTTAGCATCACATGCAGCAGGTATCTACTGGCTAGGTCTCACATCATAAATCAGCATATCCCTTATTTTTGTCAGCTCTTATCAGAGTCAAACATGGATAACCAAAAGTTGCATTTTAGGAACGTAATGCTTTTCTTCTTTAAAAAGGGTGTAAATGCTGCAGAAACGTTGAAACCATTTGTAATATACGACATGCTCTTAAAACGCATTTAATGAACCTTTTTTAAAGCGATTGGTGATTGGAAATTACAAATTGATCGCTTACAATAACCGAGTGCGGGGCCGATTCTGGGGTTTGTGTGAGAATTCACCTAACAGCTCCTGAAGTGGAAGATTCCTGTAAAAAGAGTTATTTTTTCTGTCTGATGGGATTTCAAAGCCATTATTTATCATAAGTTACCCCCATATAGCCAGGGTACCAATCTTGATATTTATTGCCGTCAGCTGGAGAAAATGAATAAAAGATTTGCCAGATGAGGCCATAACTAGCTAACAGGATAGGGGTTGTGTTACAACAAGACAACTAGACCTCATGTCTTTGGCTACCCGCACCAAGTTGCATGAGCTTGGGTAGGCTCTTACCGTATCCACCCTACTCTTCCGACATTGTACTATCTGATTTGTATTTTTGTTAGATCTCTGCAAAATTTCTTGAACTGAAAATTGTTATTGATTTAGATGCTGTCAAAACCTATCTAAATAACTTCCCTTTCTCCAAGACAGCAGCGTTATACGCGGATGGAATTTTGAAACTGCCGAATAGACGGAGTGAAATAATTAACAAAAATCGAATGTACTTTGATGAATATAAATTATCGTAATATGAATAAATTACTTTTATTTCCATCCTTCAGAAACGCTCAAAACTTCCAGGACGACCTGATAAATTTATAGATAAATTCGTGATTGGCCTACTTCATTTCGCTGAGCCTTTGAGGAAGTATGCCAAGCGTGGCCTTTCACGTTCTTCGTCCAATTTTGTCTCGAGTCCTCAGAACCAACATAAAGGGAGCCAAAACTGTCAAGTAAAATACAGTTTGACACATCTACCTGACAGGTGTTTTCTCCTTTGCCCATCTTCTCGGCTTTCTTATGCAATATTAGCAGTGCTGGTTTGTATTGCTGTATGCATGATCTGCCAAGATGATTCTTACGAAATATGCCGTGTTAAGTATTACTACTCCTACTGGTACTACTGCTACTCATACTACTACTACGCATTAAAATGGTAGCTATATGGGTCAGTGCCTTAGGATAAAATAAATAGGATCTGAGAAAAGAATTTGTAAAAGGCGTAAGAGAGAATAGGATCCTTAAATGTAGTCAGGTCATGGCCTGCGAATCAAAATTAATCATGAGCGAATATTTTGGCAAAGGCAAATTTTGTGGTTTCTAAGCTTTATTACATCTGATAATTTAAATGAATCGTTGACATGTTTCTGGGGCATCTTGCAAGACAATCAAAGTGGTATACATAGGTTTTAGGATCCCTCCAGCAAAAAAAAAGAACTGAATAACTTCTGGGATTCGTTCTTGCTGGGGATCAACGTCATGAGCAAGGAATCTCCACTTTGGGATTAAAACGAGTCAGGGTTGGCGGTCGAGGGTATCATAATTTGCTGGTTTCTGCTTACCAACCCACATTTTGGACAATTGTCCATAGGTTTTCTTGATCGGATTAGGATCTAAAGAGTCTAGAGAATATATGCAATACATCTTTAGTGTCACATCATTTTTCGAAAAAGTTAATATATTTTTTAGATACGTTTAGGAATGAAATAAGTACAATTTATTAGATACTCACAACCCCATTTATCTCAAGGACTACATAATTTATAGTCATTTGTTTCAAATTTGATTACAACGCCCACCCAGGTATCTTTTTGCAAGAAGCATTTTTATATCAAATGGCCAGGAAAAGGGAACTTTTCAAAGGGGAGGAAAATATCGTGAAGGAACCAGGTAAAGGAAAGAGTTCTCTTCAAATTTCAAAAGATTTGTAGCGTGATCAACTCACTGTAGAAAAGAAATTGTAGAGAATGTTAATGAGCTAAGAAAAAGAAGGGTTCGACCAGAATTCCGAGCTCTTATCCCTAGAGATTTTCCTCAAATCAAAAGAGAAGTTGCTAGAACCCCTCATGTTAGGAGAAAAAGCCATTTTTTAAGCTGCTACGGTTCTTTACATACCCAGAGACCACGATGTAAGGTTATCAATAAATGTTTTACTGTTAGGAATACTACAAAAAAAAATCCGTTTCTAATCAGATAAAAAACATAAAAACATGTTTTGTGGGCCCAGACACGAATGGAATCTGATGTTAGCAAAGTTATCTCTACTGACGAATCAAGAGTAACTCTTGATTTAGCCGGATGGTTAACCATGAGGCTGGGTTGTCCGTGGTTGTTGGGTGAAGCATTTCTCAAGCAACATCAAAGAGGAGGAGGATTGATGATTTGGGCTGAAATTGTTGAATACAGGCTAGTAGGGCCTTTCAAAGTGGATTATGGCGCCAAAATGGATTCGAAGGCGTACTACTGTTTACGGAAATGGCAAGAAATTAACAACAAAATGACCTAATAGAAGCTACCCAAGATGTCGCAGATTGTGAAAATTATTTAGAAGGGTTCCATTGTTCAGGAGCTCTTGAACAGTTCTTTTCCTCAGCGAGAATAACCCCACCTGACCTGTGGGTTATCTTTGATTGAAATAGGTCTACGGGAGCACAACCCAAAATTAAAAAGCTGTGAGTAGGGTCCCACATTGAGTGGCTTTCGACAAACAGGATGTCCGGCAGACCTCTGCAACCTCTCACAGTCGATGGTCGTCCTGATTAACTCTTGCCACCATCAATTCTGTGTGAGGCTAAGCTGTGGGGATAGGCCAAACGCAAGGCCTTCTCCACAACAATCCACTCACTGCGCAAGCACAGCTTCACTCATCTTTCATTTTTCCCCATTTCTCATCTTTATCACTCTCTCTTTCATTCACTTATCCCCTTCACATACTCATCCCTTTATTAGCCCTTTATCCTCATGCCCATAAATTGATCTCCATTTCCATCGAGTGAAGCTCGAGTCGTCTTCGTATTCGAAGGACAGCTATAACAACAACAACTGTGAGCTCATGGAGAGAACTCCTACCTTGTCTCCATGCAGTATAATGTTCCTAGTCATGCCTCCTAGTTCTCTAAGAATTGGTTAGAGTCGAAAGGATTTGGAGGAACCTCAATCATAAACTAGCCTGCCAAATGTTACGACATAAATCCAATATACAATTTGTGGAGAATCCTTCAAAGAGACGTTTACGTAGAAGAGAAGCAATTCAACAACAAAAATGACCTTTGGGAATCCTTTCAAGATGCTGTATATGATGTTTTCTGCTGATTGCACCAAAACTTTGACTTCATCAGATGACAACAGACTGTTCAAGCTTATTCAGAAAAGGGATTCGCCTGTTCAGTATCTCTTGAACAGTTCTAATTTAAAATGGTTTCATTTAATTTCCCTTCATTGTGTTTCTTATAATTACTTAATATAAGTTTTTTAAACCTGTCATACATTTCTACCATATTATTTGATTATATACTGAGGTTTAAAACACTGTATTCCTACTAATTAAAATCCTTAAGTAATCAGTAAAGTAGTCAAATTCAACAATAATAATCTGTTTTATTTTCCTTTCATATGGTATTTAGATTTCATATATTTGAATCACATATTCTGCTCATAATTGTCTTTACTCGATGAAGAAGCGTTAATAAAAATGCAGCTATTTTAAAAGAGTTTTGGTTATTTTTAATATTTGCATATAATCTCTAGACACAGTATAGGGAGTTTCCGGGACTTCGCTTCATATACAGTGTACGAATGGTAATTAGTCGCCATAGGTAACTCGCTATTCCGCATATGCGTATTGTCTGGCTTTAGTTCACACTTCTCCGTGCCATAGTAGACTCATTTGTGCATCGTCTGCGAAGGAAGCAATAGTATGGTTGAATTCAATCCTCCCAAGAATTGGAAAATGAAAGCTATGCCACCTTCTACAATAAACACGTAACAAACAATTGTGGCATTATGTCTCATCATCAATATCCCGGTTGCAACTCAGGAAGGGGCACATGCATTTGTTACAGAATAAAGGCACATTATGTATGGCTGAGTGCCATCTCAAGTTCAACCTCCTTCCCGAAGTATATCAAGGCTCTTTTGACATTTTACACGCTTTCACCTGTTGCCATTTAAGTACATTCTCTAAGATTTCTTGTAACTGTTTTCTGTCTAAATACTCTCGTTTATTTTTGTTTCATTTCTTAAAAAGTCGCTATTGAAATCAGAGAGGCTGTAGGCCATGGGAGCGAGGGAAGCATTAATTTCTGATTAAAAAGGGAAATTTTTCTAAACCTTTCTATTAGTGTAAAAGAGGGAAAAAAAGTTAAAATAATCGAAAAATCTCCCTTAAAAGTAATAAAAAAACCTTTTTACAATTAATACAAAAAAATAAGTAATCAAAAGATATATTTTACAAGTAATAAAAAAAGGTATTTTGTAAGTAATCAAAAAGATGCATTTTAAAGGTAATCAGGAGGATGTCTTTTAAAATAATTAAAAAGATGTCTTTTACACGTAAAGCAAAAGATGTATTTCACAAGTAATCATGAAGATGTATTTTACAAGTAATCCAAAAGATGTATTTAACATCTAAGCAAAAAGATATCTTTTAAAAGTAATCAAAAGATCTTATACAAAGAACCAAATGCATGTCTTTTACAAGTACATAATCATTTTCTCTTTCTATTTTGCCATTTGATACCATATTATGTTATATTATTTTATATGTTGTTTACAAATAATTAAAAAGATGTCTTAAAAATAAGTAATAAGATGTCCTCTACAAAAACATTTAATAAGATGTCTTTTATAAGTTGTCCCTCAAAATTAATCAAAAGATGTATTATACAAGCAATCAAAAATGTGTATTTTACCAGGCAATGGCTTCGCAGAGTTTGCGCTTCACTACTAAGATTAAAATTTAAAATCTAAAAAAAAGCAGCCATGGTTAAATTTTTATAAATTTTATGAACTTCGCCAATTATAATAATTTTAAAAAGGAACTCTAAAATAAATTTCCCCCCTTTAAAAATATCCCGTTGCTAAAATATAGTTATAGAAGAAGATATATAAAAATAAATTTTCTGAACTTCACCATTTTTTTTATTAGAAAAGAATTATTAGAAATAACTTTGATAAAAAAACATAAGTCATAACCAAACTAAGATGAAATTATTATAGAGTTGGTGAAGTGATGATAAGTAATCATAAAGCTGACTTTTAAAAGTAATCAAAAAGCTGTCCTTTACAGGTAATCCAAAAGCTGGCTTTTTCAGTAAATAAAAGATGTAATATACAAGTAATCAAAAAGATATATTATACAAGTAATCAAAACATGTATTTTAGAAGTAATTAAAAGGATGTCTTTTTCAAGTAATTGAAATAAATGTCTTTGAAAAATAATCAAAAGAGTTATTTTACATATAAACAAAAATTTGTTTTACAAACATTCAAAAAATGTCTTTTAAAAGTAATAATAAAATGGCTTTATAACTAATCAAAATGATGTCTTTTATAAGTAATCCAAAAGATATATTTTACAACTAATCCCCAAGATATCTTCTACAAGTAATCCAAAAGATGTCTTCTACTGGTAATCAAATTTTTTTAATCAATCAAAAGATGTATTTTTCCAAATAATTAAAAATATGTATTTTACATGTAATTAAAAACTTATTTTTTGCAAGCAATCCAAAAGGTATCTTACAATTAATAAAAAAATATATTTTACAAATAATCAATAAGATGTGTTTTACAAATAATTAAAAACATGTATTTTACAAGTCATTAAAACTGTCTTTCAAATTATTTAAAAGATGACTTTTACATGTAATCAGATATGTCTTTTACAAATAAACAAAAAGATGTATTTGACAAGTAATAAAAGAGATTTCTTTTACAAGTAATCAAATGGATGCCTTTTACAAGTAATCCAAAATGTCTCTATATGTAATAAAAAACATATTTTACAATTAATCAAAGAGTCATTAAAAATAATAAAAAATATGTTTTTAAAAATAATCTAGAAGATGTATTTTACAAGAAATCAAAAAGATCTTTTACATATAATCAAAAGCTGTCTTTTACAAGTAATCAAAAAGATACCTTTTACATGTAATCAAAAAATGTCTTTATATGTAATAAAAAACACATTTTAAAAGCAATCAAAGAGTCTTTTACAAATAATAAAAATATGTTTTTTTATATAATCTAGAAGATGTATTCTACAAGAAATCAAAAGGATCTTTTACATATAATCAAAAGCTGTCTTTTACTAGGAATCAAAAAGATTTCTTTTACACCAACATAATCCTTTTCTCTTTCTTTTGTCATTTGATACGTTATTATGTTATATCACTACATTTTTTTCTGACTTCTCCCATAGCTAGGGTGACCAGGCGTCTACCATTGTGTTGAACTGTACATCATTTTAGTTGTTTTTAATCACGGGCGACTCTACATCTCACTATATGGGTCGGTCCCCGTTTTGTTTTGTTTTTGTATCTGTAACCACATCGTAACTTTTCGGCTGATTCTAACGAAATTTGAAACCCTCAAATTGTTTTACATTCTCTTTCGAATAATATAATTGTCAAAGTTCTCTCAAGGATAGCCCCGGAATTATTTTATTTTGGCAATAGCATCATAATAATTCGCCCGAATCTAACGAAATTTGAAAACCTTATGTTCTTTTACATTCTCTTTCGAATGATAGACTTGCCGAAGTCCTCCCAAGTTTAGCCCGGGAATTATTTTGTTTTAGCAATAACATCATAACTATTCTGCCGATTATAACGAAATTAGAATGTTTTATGGTGTTTTACATTCTCTTTGGAATGGTAGAATTGTCAAGGTCCTCCCAAGAATACTCTGCGAATTAGTTTAGTTTGAAAAGGCGGAAATCAGAATAAGTGAGAGCACTCGATTTTTTAGTCAGCCGGCCTTTTTTTTAGATTTTTTGTCCGTCAAAATTCAATAACAAGTACAGGACAATGTTAAAGCATAACATTGGAAAATTCTGTCGCCAGCCCATCACTTAATCTAGGATAAGTTGAATAGTTCTAGAAAAAAATAAATGACAGCTTTCCTAAGCATATATGATTAACTAAAACTAATATTTTATGCATATATTCCCCCTAGCCTAAGTTTAGTGGATTCTTGTACTTTCCTGAAGATTCTGTGTCTTTTCAATTAATCCTTTAAATTTAGTCAGCCTACCTCTGTGGTATCAATGAAATGACCTTTAACAAAATTAATGTCAAAAATATCAGGCTTTTCAGGCGGTCGTCTGGCAAATGAGGAAATGCCTCCTATTTTTATCTTGCGATGCTAAAATAAACATCCCCACAGCCTCAAGAATATACATATATATATATATATATATATATATATATATATATATATATATATATATATATATATATATATATATATATATAAACTATAAAGTGGCCTAAAAGTTACTTAAGTTACTTTACTCTTTTGAACATTAATAACACCAAAATAAATAAGTTATAAAAGTGAGTGCTATATAAAATGAAAAAGAAGGTCTTGGGGTTTTATTGTGATACAAAAGCCACTTCATATTTTTACTGTGTATCTATAATAGGCAAATAAATAATATAATACAGAATAATATCCCACTAATAATTATTAACCCATAATGTCAAGATACAGCAAAAACAGCGAGCAAGAATTAGGACAATTTATTTTAAACATAATTGATTAATTCTTACTGTGCAGATGGACGAAACAATCCCTCGAGGCATTGCATTCTTGCAATGGTATCAAGGTTCAGATAATGGGGGTCAACAGGTGATAATGAAGGCTCTGGTAGACCAAGATCTGTGCGAAATTAATGTCATTCAGCGTGTGTTAACCAGTGATCGACAACAGCCACAAACGTCAATTAGGAATTTCTCAAACATCATTTCAATCCATCCTAACAAAGGAATAAAAACTTCATCCATGCAAAACTCGAATAAATAAACACTTAAATATTGCAGACGATCAAAAAAGAAGAAACTTTGCACACGCATTTTGGGGACCAAGAAATTATCCTACTTTTTCCTCGTGCCGAAACATGTCCGATGAAGCCCTTTTCATATTATTGCCAGAACTGGAAGATTTAGATATGCACGATAAGTGGTTTCAACAAGATGGCGCGACATCTCACATAGAGACATAAAGACTAAGATCAGCCTTCCATGGTCGTTAATTTCACGTTTAGGGGGTTTCTTGGTCACCACAATCACCTGATTTTGACTCTCCAGATTTTTTCCTTTGTTGATACTTTAAAGAAAAGGTACACGTAAATAAACCTAATAATCTTCAAGAATTGAAACAAAACATCATTGTAGAAATCAACAAAATCGATTCTGATGTTTTGAGAAAATGTCATGCAAAATATGGTGCAAAGAATCCGCTTTTGTTTTAATATATCACCCAGTTTTATAATGTGTTATTAATTAAAAAAAATTATGAAATAACTTTTAGGCCACTTTATATATATATATATATATATATATATATATATATATATATATATATATATATATATATATATATATATATATAGAGAGAGAGAGAGAGAGAGAGAGAGAGAGAGAGAGAGAGAGAAATTAGAAGATATCGCATTAACGTGATATATATCCGGTGCAAAAAATAATAATAAACCACAATATTTGAATCTTATTTATTTAAAAAATACATAACTATTTTCTGCTTGTTAATGTCATTGTCAACTGTGTAATGAAATGCAAAGCAAGCGACTCCAATATATAAAAGCGAGCAAAATACTAAACAAAATGAGAACAGAGGAAACAAACTGGAAAACATAAATATTTTGCGAGGATGTGGGGGAAAATTACTAATCCCCGTCAAGAAATGGTTCCGGCGGTTTATAGATAAGTTTGGCAAAATTATTAGAGATATATTTGTTGAATTTGTATTCACCATCAGGTAATTTAAGATTATCGACTTTGATAATGATGATTGATTATTCAATTCTTCTCTCAATATAGTTGTTTGATTTACAAATAATTTTTGCTTGGTTGAAATCAATACTATGGTCACAATTTTGCATGTGCGCAAAGAGACTTGAAGAAATGGCACCCTTTCTAATACATGCTTGGTGCTATTTTATCCTCTTATTAAAGTAACCAGACTCTCCGATTTATGACAAATTGCAATTTTAGCAGGGAATTAGATATATGCCAGCATCTTGGTTGATGGGACGCAGTTTGGTCAAGGACTTTTGTATGGTAGTTGAATATTTAAGTGAATATTTATGTCATTTCCGTTCGCATACGATTTTAAGGGGGCTAAGGCTGGAGCATATGTGAAACTAATACATTTTTTTAAATTCGTCCCTTTGGGGTGTGGAGATAGAATAGAAGTTTTTTTGTGCTTTAAAATGGCATCTGTTTATGAAATAAATTGGGTATTTTAGTTCGATGAAATTGCAGGTAAGGTGGTGGATTTTATCCTGAAGGAAAATTGGGTCGCATGTTCTGTAAGCTTGGAGAAAAAGGGAAAAAAGAACGGATATCTTAACAGATATTTCATGTAATGAGAAGAAATGTATGTAAGCATTTGAACTTGTAGGTTTTCGATAGGCTGAGCACTGTATCCGATTATTTAAACGGTGGATTTTTACGTCCAGAAACGGTAAGAATTGTTCTGTTCCCATTCTACCTTTACATCTCTAAAAAATTATTAAATTTGTTCCCCTATGTGCAACTGATAATGTGTTTTCAGCCGAAGATAGGTTTTTCCGCCAAAAATATGGCCTAAGCATGCAGAACCCTCTATCCCCTATTCTCTGCAATCTTTTTATGGAGAATTACGAAACGTCACTACTCCCCAGAATCCATTCCCAACTTCTTATCTGATTCCGATATGTAGACGACATCCTATCTGCATGGCCCTTAGATAATAACAATTTCAATGATTTTTTTCTACAACCTGAATTTGTTACACCCATCGGCAAAATCACTGTGGCGCCACAGAAGATTATGTAGCCGAAGAGGAAAGGTACGGAAATAACTTGAACGGGGATAGGGGAAGTTGATAGGTCCGTGGCTATACAGCGATACGAGGTGTTGTTGTGAGTGTAGGTAGAGGTGTTGGATATGATTGAAGCGGCAGGGTGGAATAGGGCGGAAAGGGATGCTCGCATTCACGGAAACGCGCCAGTCATGCTACCGATACATTTATGTGTGCATTGGTGTTGGCTTGGGATTGTTTAGGGTTGTGGGGTATTTCCGTGCCATCGCAGGGTGTTATCATGTGTGAAATTGTATGTAAATGTGGTCTCTTGCGAGTTTTCCCAGTTGTCGCGTTAGACGCTTATGGGCGTGAGTTCATTCAGTGGTGTTAATTTATTTTCGTGTCGTGTGGCCATACTTGTATACATGGGGAAGATTTCTTCAGCTTTGTGTGACATAGAGTTGCGAGTGTGATTGGAGCATATTTAAGTAGTGGTCTAACAAAGAAAAATATATAACGAGTATATATAATTAAAACAAAAGTAAAAGCACCATCTCTTAAACCAGAAATCACCAATGGAAAACGGTGAGGATGAATTAAGCGAAAGAAAAAGACTTACAAAGTTATTAGCTGCAAATAGCGACGCCCCCCAAAAAACAGCAGAGATAAAGACATAACGAAGCGAAATAAAGAAATTAATGCAAAAGAAATAGTCTAGATCAGAGATTTTTAACTGGGGGTATCCATACGACTTATGGGTTATGGGACTCGATCTCTGGATATTTGAATAATTTGCAACCTTGACAAGAACGTCTTTTCGACTCTCCAGTTTGTTTTTTTTAATTCGGCAGTAAAGTTGCTGGTGTTATCGAGATAACACTCAGCTCTTTGTAGCACTCAATTGCAAGGTGGAGTAGAGCTAACAAGGAAGCTCACAAATGAGCACATAAATCGAATATTGAAATAATATACCATCCTGTAATAAGGAATTAATGTAAGTAAAAACAAATACTTCTAAATAATGTAAAATTACAATTTAATAATTTATGTATCAATGTAAAGCAGAAGGCAAGTGAAATCGTTGTGCTCCCACGCGAACGTACAAACACACATACATTAGGAAACTGATGCGAGCCGAAGGTCTTGCCACAGAGATAACAAAGACAGCGGAAACAGCTTTGTACACATAAGATGGAATCTGATCTGACCCGCCAGAGTTTACATGAACCTGTGAAAGACAAAATCAATCTTGCTATAAATGTTGGTTGATAAAGCACGGCTAGGCTCCCAAAGGCAGATAATATCTTTATGCACGCACAAGCCCTTGGACCAAAAACATTTTCGAGATAAAAGAAATGTAAGGAAGGGATAAACGTATGGATAACGGCGTGTCACCAGTAGCTGTTATAGATGACGGGCGAAGGACGCTAAGGCGGCCTTACAGTCGAGTTTGGTCTGGCTCCTAAGTATTCTTTTGGGTAATCCGTTTATAGGCTGAGTTCGAATGGTAACCTGGTTGTTGTTCGGCAGAAGGAAGGACTTGGAAGAAAAAAATGACGGTTTTGTAGGCTTTAATCTTTAAACCTTTCTCGTTTGATATATTCGGATTGGGTGACAACGATTCAATGAAGGATAATCTCATTGACTTGCAACAAGACCCAAGAAAGAAAGCTGATATTGAAAGGGCTGGGATGAATATCAAGCAGTTTTGGTGTGAGCAAATCGAAGCTTACCCAAATTTGCCAATGAGGAACGTGAATGTGTTGGGTTCCCTTCACAATTACATATCTCTGTGAAACAGGATTCTCTGCATTATTAAATCTGTAATCAAAGTGGAAAAATCGACTTGAGGTACCGGATAACAAACATGTAACTTTATCAGTAACTGAGGCCCCGATTGCACGATTTGATTGCACATAAACAGCAGCAAATATCTCACTAGGTCAGTGAGAGTATGTGTTGATCAGACTTTCATGCATATATAACAGTGTAGTTGCACTCGCGATATAGAAAAAAAATGCAGATTTGAATTTTTGTTTTCGTGTATTAAATTTCAACTGTAAGAAGATTATTTTCAGGTTCAGAATCTCAAACATGGGTTGCCAAGGAGTCAGTAAAAATGTGTATGGACATTAACCATGCGTTACTATGGTCATTTTTAAGTTTACCACGCATTCGCACATACTGGTAGGTGGTGAGTATGGACCACTCCTTTAACGTAGGCTATGAATCATCCAAATTCGACACGAATCGGGACCCCATCGGATTACTAGCTATACTCAAGTTTGTTCAAAGTGAAAATGTGGGTTTCTGCTCAGTTAGGCCGTATGTACATATATGCGTAAATGTGTAACAACTCAATAGTGTTCTAGATATCTTCTGGGGTGAGGTGAGGGGTGTTATGTGTCTGCTAGATGAGGAGATATCCTGTAACTTTACCTATGCTACCAAAAAAACATTTTCATTGTTTTATGTACTTTACTAGAGTGTACATGATCATCATTTGTGTAAGTAAAGGGAGCGTGAAGATTCGCGGGGTTCTCTGCACTCTGCGATTATAAAAAAAAATCTACCTTTAAACTTTTGTTTAGTTTCTATTAACTTTTTATAACTTAAAATTTTCCTTTGAGCCAAATTTAATTATTTAATTTGGAACAGATTAATAGTACCATTCATGATATTAATCCCTTATCCTCTTATTATCTTTATATTCATTATTTTTTATCATGTCTTTTGACCCCATCAAATTTTAAAGCGCCATCTCAATATCCCCATTGGCCCAAATCCCATAATTGGGTATCGCGAGCAGTTGATTCCCACTGGGAAAACTGCCATTGGGAAAATTGCCCGTGTGAAAACATTCTATGTGGCAATATTGCCTATGAGAAAACTGACATAGAAAATAACGCAAACATAAATAATACAAATGGCTCAACTTTCATTGCTAAAATTAGAACTTTATGTTTTTTTATAAAAGTAAAAATATATACTTAAGTTAGGATTGTAACTATTGTTACAAAATATTATCAGCAAGAAATATAACTACCACTAATATGCAACTCATCACCAACTCAACTAAATATCGAGTTGATGCAAAGATTGCGCCATGAAACTTTGAAATCTAAGTTTTATTATCTCAAGATAGATGAAGCTGCTATCAAATAGAAATCAAAAGATTCCCATTTTTTTGCAGGGCCATTTGTCCGGAGAAGATGCAGCATACCACCAGAATTTGTAGTTCTTGATTCTCGGTAAAATATTCTTTAATATGATTCTGGAATTAAGGGTCATCATCGCATTTTTATATTTGCAGCGGCTGTTGATTTGGGAGATCTCAAAAGCTACACGAACTTGGCAATCGATGGGAAGTTCAAAGTGCCCCACTTATATATTATTAACTTCTAATTATTCATGTACAAAAGCAAAACATTCCTCGTGAGTTTGCTCTCTTGCCTAACCATGATCCATTAACTTACATAATGTCTGAAAAGATAAAGACACAATTAATGAAAGGCCCTAAAACGTTACAACTGATTTTGAAAAACCTCCGTCAATACACTAAATATGTTTTCCCGGCCTATTTAGACCCAACACTACTGGAATGAGGGGATAAATCGCTTTAAAAAAACCCGTATTTCTTCCCTAATATTCCTTTTTTTTGCGATTATTACACATAAATATTGTTGATCTTATGTTTAAACAACAATACCACATGATATTTCTCTCTGAAGTCGCGATAGTTTCCCCCACTTCCTTCTGCGCCATCTCTGTACGTCATTAATTTTATGTTAGGAATTCTGATGATGAAACTAAGAGTATACCACTGAAATTTGTATCTTACTTTGAATATACATAAATATTGAAACAGAGACACGAAACAACAGAAAAAGAGATACCTTTATGTTTCCGATTCGCCTTCTGACAATTAGAGGCTTTCTATAATTTTAAAAATAAGTCTGTAATTAATTCCCACTCTTTGGTTACAGATAAGCGCCTTCAATATGAAAGAAGGAATATGCTTCATACGCAAAAGAGTGCTATGTCGTCATCTCATGATTAATGTGACATTTGTTCGTTCGGGAAATGTAGTCTCAAATATGAACCCCGTTCTGGAGAACCAGTGAAATTTGATTAAGATCTTTTAACAATAAGAGTGGAAGGAAATCTTATTGTACCTGCTGAACAATTGACTGAAGAACTACATTCAACTCATTACATGGTACATCGTGATTTAAAGGAAATAGGCAATGTTTCAGTATTGGGACAATGGATTCCTCAACACCTGTCAAGGGTACACTTGCAGCAAAGAATCAACATTTGTTCATTTCTCCTTGACTAAAAAGTGAACCGTTCGAAGTAGAATTGATACATGAGACTAAAGGTGGGTTATGTACAATAATATTCAATGTTCTAGATAATGGGTTTGTCCTAGGGGAAAAAAAATACCACATTCGAAACAGGGGCCTTATTCACGGAATATTCTTTTGTGTTAGGTGGGATATGAATGGTATAATCCATTTTGAACTTAACCCAAATGAAACTATGACCAAAGAGGTTTACTGTGGACAGTTGGTCCGTTTACATAGAGCACTTGAAGAAGAGAAAGCCACCAATAATCAATAGAAGAGAACGCTTCTTCCTGCCAGAGAACGCGTGACCTCCTATCTCAAGTAATACCGATCTGCAGAATCGTCTAGAGTGGAGATTACGTCTCTCTGTAGCAGAGAAAATCTCATTCTTCATCACGAAGTAATCCAACCCCATCTTCGAGTCCTCCTCGTCAGGAATCCCCGAAATCTCTTTCTGGAGACCTGGGCTGTTGTCTCTCCCACCCACACCTCCAATTCGCCCGCGCTTGAAGGTAAAGCGACCTTGCATGGTCATCCCCAGATTACCTCGTTAATCTTCACTTAACTCTTTTAACTACCATAAGTAATTTGTTCACCCTTTTATTATATATATATATATATATATATATATATATATATATATATATATATATATTCAAATTCTATTTTGGAATATTGCCTTTATATATCCTTTGAACTGCAACTTGGCAAGCCATTAGTCTAAACCCGGTCAACCGTAAATCGCACTCTTTATTAATCTCCCCAGACATATCTCAAGCGGCTTTTGGTCAGCTGTCTGCCCGTTCTTGTGTATGACTCTGAGCGCCGAGCTAGTCTACACAGGCATACCTCGACATGGTGCCTTTAGAATTTTATAGAACTTAATTCGTACAAATATCACAAACACTCGAGTTAAAATATCGAGTATCACATATGTAGGAGAAACACGACCGAATTACTTGCACTCTTACAATCAACTCTAAAGTTGTGAGAAAATCTCTTGTTACTCCATTATACACAACCTAACAAGCCATGGCCAATATTTCTAGCCAAAAGGCATCAGTTAAAATATTCCATTGCAAGTTTTCTAGGTGTAAAACATAATGTCTTTCACTGCACTCCCTTTCTATCAAAACCTTTGAATATCACCTATCTTTGTAATAATCATTTAGTTAATATATATCAATATTTGATATAATGGATTAAGCCTTTAAGTGAATTTCACCACTTTATTACACTTCAGCCATGTAAGGAGTTTAATGGTAAGTTATCATGTTTATAAGTTTGATAATGAGTTGCCATCTATTTCCTAGAAACCCGAAGATGAGCATACAGCCTCGAAACATTGCGGATTTAAAAAAAATAGATATTTGTAAAAAATGTGTCTGTCTATTATTGTTTTAATCAATAAATATTTGTTTATAATGTTTTTTTATCATGAACAAATGATAACAGGAAAGTACCGTCAAACAAGATCAAACAGATTAAAAATAAATCATGACGTTTTCAGTTTAATATTCGGATTACTTTTTCACCCATATAATAGCTCCTGCCTGTGATGCTCTCCTACGAGATCTCGTTTAAATTAGTTCGATAAATTACTTTAAAATTGGTTTTATGAGTACTTTGCGTGGACTATATATTTTAATGAATAGAAGCATAGGCAAGAAAGCGCAAACATGCATGGTGCAAATAATAAGTGTTTGGTCATAATATATGTTCAGTGACTCCTAGATAAACTCCGCCCGAACGCAGTTTTTTCATATTCATTTCTCATTAGACTACTTTTCTGCCAATAGAGTTTAGAGTCCTTTCCAATTTTTTTCTTTGTTGTGAGAACTTTGTTTTAGCGAGTTTGGCTGGCCGCTACTAGAATGACCGTTTATTGGTAGCGCTTCAATAACCCAAAATTAATTTACATGAATATTTGGTGCAGATATGAGGGGCGGTCAATAAGTTTTGCGAATCGGTAGGGCAAAACAGAGGAAGGGGGATGGCTGTTTGTGGGCGTGTTAGGACAAGTTATGAAAGTCAGGACCTGCAGCCACACGCTCCTGCTTCGTCTATTTAAGAAGCAGTAGCTGATCGCAGATCGTCAGTCACAAATTTTTGAACAATGGAGAAGGTTGAGCACCGCGCAGTGATCAAATTTTTGACCAAGGGGGGCAAGAATGCAAAAGAGATCCATGAACGCATGGTTGCAGTGTACACCAACACCGCCCCTTCCTATGCAACCATTGTTCGCTGGAATAGGGAGTTCACCATGATCGTGAGTCCCTTGAAGATGACTACCGTCCAGGACGCTGTAGCGGGCCGAAAGCAACACTAACCCCGCATTCCAACCTTATCCTAGAATTTATGGACCTTGAGAACCCCGAGGTAGAATTGATACGATTTGATATACAGTCCTTTACTTTACCAAAAATACAGTTTTAATTACAGTTTATATTTAAAAAAAAATAAATAAACACCGGTGCGTATTCAAAATAAATATTCTATACAAATTAAACTTCTCCAACCGAAAACAAAAATAAAATATGACAGGCGCAGAGAACAAATTCCAACAACTCAAACAAGCTACACAACAAATCAATCAAAACAACACCCGAACGAGAAGGGGCACGGGACTATCACTTGAAGCTGGGTGGTGGTGGTGGTAGTAGTAGTTGTTGTCCAATAAGAAGGGGGACGGGCTCGTTAGCCAATGAAGTTAGGCAGTGCAGGTAACGCCCTCCGTTTCATGGCTGGGCTGGGCTGGGCGGAGCACTCGCCCCGAGGATTCCTCTCACAGTCCGCTGAAGCTTCACTCTTTGAAGACACAGGATGCAATGCTAGGGTAATATCCCAATGCGCTGGGCAAATAAATTTAACTTTACTCTCTAAATATTTACTCTTATATTTATGTTTAGAAAATTATATCTCTGAAAAGAGAGTACAATCAGTTATTATTTGTATTCATAATAAGAAATCGGAAGGCAAATTATACCCACACACTCACACAGGGGTAGGGAAAGATATATGTAAAGGGGGGGGGAGAATGGCCCTACAGGCACACACACACACCGCTCCCCCACACACCTCCTTCCTTAAGCCATTCGACCACAGTCACACGCAATGCCTTTTCAATCACTCTTCACGGTACTACTTGTGCTCAATCGCACCCTTCTGCACCCATTCACACTCTTCTACTGGTCCCTGGCTACGCGTAGCAATCGGTCGGGGTTGTTCGTCAGTTGTCTTGTCAGTCTCGGTCTCTTCGTCACTATCAATCATATCATCCACCATACTCTTCGCTTTCATTACAGACTCGCTCATCTCTCGACAAAACTCTTTCATACTTTTTCATTCAGAACCTTCACTCTTCATACCTCCATTTATCATCTACTCACTCAGAGCCCTCATCAAACTCAAAGCACACTCTTGCGAAACAGCCAGGTCACTCACATCCCTTGTATTCTCAACAGGCATACCAAAAACCCCTCCGACTGGTTCCCACCAGAAACCTGAAAACTCAGCCACTTCATCATTCACTACATCAAACTCACCCCTACTATTACCATTCGTAAAACCCGAAAAATCAGCCACACCAAGTTCATTCTGCCCAAACACACTATCATTCATTCTGTTCCCAAAACCTGAAAAATCAGGCACAGGCAGCTCACTCACTCGTCTACTTATATCAGCTAAATCACTCACCTGTTTACGCAAAAACTCAATCTTCCTTTCAAGATCCCCCATACCAGAAAGACTCTGCTCAGACTTACTTTCATTCGTACTTGCATTCTTCCTTTCACTCTTCTTTGCACGCTTTCTACTCCTCGAGATCAAGAAAAGCTCTTTCCCAGACAGATCCATACTATCACATTCAATCTCATCATCATGCACTTTACCTCTCTCTCTACACAGTCCATACACCGGATGGCTCACCAGGTAGTCAGGAGGTTCCCTCCATCTCCTTAACTGACTCTGATGAACCCGCAATCTCTCAGTCATACCGTCATTCAAACTTTCCAAAACATACGTCACTCCATTTTCCCAAACTCTCACAACTCTATAAGGTCCATCAACCTTCTCACTCATCTTTGACACATTCAACCTACCCTTCACTTCTTTCACCTTCAATACTTTCGCACCTAATTCAAATGAACAGAACTTTTCATGTGCCTCACGCCATACACTCTGCTCACTTTCACTCAAACGAAACCTATCTTTCACTCGCCTTTCAAAATTCATCACAAACTGACATGGGGACATTCCATTTGCACTATGCACAGTCGAATTATACACCCACAACACTCTTCCCAGCCATACATCCCAGTCATTCACTGTCGTACTCATCATTCTCAACATCTCACACAAGGTTCTTATCGTATGTTCAGCCAATTCATTTCAAGACAGTACATACGGAATCGTTCTCACATGCTCCACACCATTCTCTCTCAACATTTGCTCAAACACTTCTCCTACAGATTCAGGCCCATTATCACTCAGGCATCTTCTAGGCTTCCATACGCACATAGGAAAAACAACTGCTCAACCACAAGCGCAACAGTCACACTCCTTTTATCTCTTACAGGCGCTGCATACACAAACTTACTTTTATGATCAACCATAACAACCATACCAACATTCCCAGCACTCGTACGCGGCAAAGACACACAATCAATCACTACAAATTCAAACGGTTCTTTCGCATCAACTTTCAACATCGGTGGTTTCACTTGCACCTTTCGCTTCTGACACCTTTCACACGTAGTTGCAACATCATTCACAACAGTTCTCAGAAACGGATGGAACACACGCTCCTTCATACACTCCCACAGCTTAAACTTACCCATATGCCCATAATTATCATGCACAACCTTCACCAGACCAATCATACCAACTAAGGACATCACAGGTACATACATATCATTACCACCCTTCACATGCCTCACAAAATATACAACATCCATACAAACAACAAAATCCTAAGCATACCTTTTAAAATCACTTTTATTATTGGTTGCAGTATAAATTAAATTCTTAAGCGCTCCTGAGGGTATTGTATCATTTTTTTATATATATATTATTATGTATACCTACAGCTTTATGTCGCGCCTACAACATAAATATATACTATAGTATTTCATTTTTGTTATCCTTGAATTCACAATATAGATTTAAGAGGGCTCAGCACTCCTGAGATTCCTTGTTTAATCTATGTTATGCCAAGCGTTTTAATACCATTGATTAAAGCGTTCCGCATAAAGTAGCTGCAGTTCCTCATCACGAACTAAACCTATTTTTCTTCTACATCGCTTTGTTTATATGCACCGCACCACTTTTCTTAAACCAAGCGGAACTTATGAATCCGTAGTCAACCTTATACAGGGTGTCGCAAAAAAAAAAAGAAACCGACTTTTAAATCAATACATCTCTGAAAGTAATAAAGCTAGATAGTTTCTGAAAACGCTATTTTGTTTGTCTATTTTTTATGCATCTATGTTGAAAATTTCCTTTTTTTTATCGAAAATAAAATAGACTAATAAATGAACGCAAATTATGATAAGATAATAAAGTGTATAAAATATAGGTACAAAAATAAAGTGAATAAGCAAAAGGATACAATATAAAGTAGAAATAAATAATGTAAATTAAACGTTAAAGAAACGTAACAAAGAGAATAAAATAACGGTATTAATCGAAAACGAAAGTAAATGAGTAATAAGAGATAATGTAATGTAAAATAAAGTAATAATAAGTGAAATCACTCAAAAATTATAATTTAAAATGTATAACTAGGAAATAAAATATAAGATGTAACAAAATAAAAATATATAACTGTCAAAGATAAGAGAAAGGAGATCAGAGATATACAGCGAGACACCGGTAGGACGGAAAGAACCCGCGATCGGCTTCTTTTTTAGGTAACTTCCGCTTGATAAGACACCCAAAAGCGAACCTAATTGTAACAATGAGAGGTTCCGCGAGATGGCGTGAAGGTCTAAATTCACTTTCGGCGCCTTGGCAAAATTCACTTCCGACGGGCCCGAATAAATAGTTAAACATTGGCCTGGGTAAGATTAGTATTTTGCCAAAGAGGACGCGACGCAGTAGAATTCTTTCTCTTGGCCTCCCAAGAGCCCGAAGACAAGAAAATTAAATAAAAGGAAATAAGAACTAGGAACGAGGAAACTCCCACGCTGCTGTATTCGACTCAGCTTATCCGCAGCGAAATACTCCCTCAATCCCTCCTTTCGAGGCTAGCAGTGGTTGTTAGAAGAAAAGTTGTATTCTCCTTCATAAATTTAAGCAGGCCTAGTACTAAGCGGCCAAGTTCAAACCCAAACGTGCTGTTGAAAAGCACCCCGTAAGGGGCGCGGCGATTTGCCTTCCTGCCCGCTGGCTGATGGTACTCAGCGCCACGTCCGGCCTCAACTTAGCATCTTCTCCTTCTTTCAGGCACCTTGTGTTTCTCCTCTACTTCCTCACTTCCCCTACAACCTCTCCCACAACTTTCACTGGTTGGCCTCTATTTTCACAGGGTAGATGCTGACCACCTTCTTCTCAGCCAACTATCCCGGATCGGGGCTGAGGAGGGAGGGGATAATGTTCCCTAACCCCTGAGCTCCAGTTTGGGATGCTGGGTTTTTAACAACCTGATTCATCTCCACTAATACCTTGCTGGCATCCCGTTTCCTTCTAAGTTTTAACGCCGTGCCTAAGGTGGAGCCGCCATGCTGAAGGGCTGCCAGGTCGCTAGGCGTGAGCGGTGGCCTAAAATGGCGGCAGCTGGATCTGCCAGCCGTGTACTCACCCCTCGGAAAATGAGCTACTGCGAGGTGATTAGCGTTTGCATCCCGTGAAAAAAATAGGGTCGTCATGCCAAATGATGAGTCTAAACTAAAAAAATATATCCCCTTACTTTCCCTTCTACCACCGTCTGAGCCGCCTTTGGACAGCTCCACTGAAAAAAATGCTATCGCAGGGGACCCTCTAAAACTCTTCGACCGGAGAGGAGGCTTACTCCTCTCCATTGCACCGTTAGCTCCTTCTTTGGGGTCACCCTTGGGTGCCCTCATCTTACCAGCGGTAGACCCCACTTTACTTTCCCAGAGGGGAAGGCCACATGAAGCCTTCCCCTTTCCTTCTCGAGATAGACATGGTCTTTGAGGCAACCCAGCCCCAAACGGTAGGACCTTCTATGGGGGCGATTCCGTCTCGGCGCCAAGCACCGAACCCGAGTTCGCCCCTATGTAAGGTCCTCCTCAGATGGCTCGAGTCTCCAAGGCAGTACAAGGAGGGGAGGGATCTCCTCCTCCGGCTGGGGCCCCTGCGACCGCTGGGACCTTCTGCATCTCAGAGAAGGACCTTGCTGGGCCGTTCAATCTGGCCTGGGTGCTCCTGATGGCGGAGAGGAGAAGTGAGTTCATTCCCCGCCCTCCCTCCCCCTTCCAAAAAAAACAGGATAAAGACGAAAAGGGACTCAGAGCTCCTCTCCATCCGGGGAGGTTGCTGGGGCGGATGGGTCTGCTGCTAATTCGGTAAGCGACAAAGCCAAGATCGGCACGTTCGGCCCCGATGCCCCCCCACCCCGGGTGTGGAGTCCCTGACAAAGACTAAAGGTGCAAGTACGCAGAGCGGAGCTCTCGACTATAACTAAGACCAAAAGTGCACAGGGCGGAGCCTCGATAACATCGGGGCCCCTCATTCAGAGACAACCAGGCGTTTTCGACCCCGCTGGCTTCAAACTCTACCTTGTTATTCGGTCTACTGATGGCACCACGTTGGCTAAGGGCAACAGGATCCATCAGAGGAGAGCTTTAGCTAGTGTGATTGGTAGAGAGCCAAAGGTGACCCGTTTCTCGGACGGGAGCCTTCTGGCGAATGCGGCGGATCCCTCCGAGGTGAACAAGATTAGTGCTCTTCGGACACTTGATGGCACCCCCGTGAGTGTTACGCCGCACTCTACCACGAACTTCGTGAAATGAGTAGTTTATACGAGGGAACTCATGAACTACCCCATAGATGACATCACCATAAAGCTGGCCGCCCACGGGGCGGCCAAGGTCGAACGTGTGATGAGAAAACAGGGAGGAGCCTCGAGACCGACCCCTACACTCTCCGTCACGTTTGATTATGACAAGCTCCCTGAGTCGGTGCGTGCTGGTTGGTACCGCTACCGCGTGAAGCAATTCGTGCCACCGCCGCGGCGGTGCTATTACTGTCACCGCTTCGGCCATGTTAATCGCTCGTTTAGACGTGCTACGTCGGGGTTGCCAGAAGTCTGTGTGAATTGCTCCAAGGCCGCACACGATAAGTCCAAATCATGTGTGATAAGTGTGTCAATTGCGGAGAGACGCACCCCGCCTTTTCAAAGCAATGCGGTGCATATCTCCTTAAAAAAAACTGGCCGTTCAGGCACAGGATCGTCTCTTCTTTCGAGAGGCTAATGACTCGGTGCTGCCTGGAACACCCTATGCCTCAACATCCTATGCTTCTGCGCCCATTCGGAACCCTTCTGCGGGCTCTACACAACTCGGGCGCTCCTTTGGTAAAGCTGGCAGCATAAAGGATCCACACACAGCATCGGCTAAAAGCAGGGCTTCCCTCCCTTCTCCCAGCATGACCGTTTCATGTAAGGCAAAACGGCCACGTGCCTCCAACGAGTAATTCAGAGGAAGCAACACACTAAAGGAGCATCGGCTACTTTGCCCACACCCAGTGGTAAGCTTGGTGGCTCAGAGACTGTGAATCCTGCAAAGAAGGAACCACCGCCTCCGAAGCTTCCCCACTCGCCTAAGGTTTCGAGGTGAAGAGAGGAAAAGAGTCGCTTGGCGAGCCCAACATCCCTCGATAAGTCCTCGAATGTGACAGCACATTCAGGGCATTGTCCAGCCAACAGCATCCGGAGTTCTGCTTACGGTAAGAGTAAGACCATTCCCATGAGGGTCTTCTCTTCGAAGAGTGCCTGCGCATCTCCTCCGAGGTAAGCCTGAAAGGCATATTCCTTCAATGGAATTGCTGCGGATTCCGGGCAAACTGGGACGAGGTGCGTAAGCTCGTCTCCTCTTGTTCCCCGTTAGCTATCTTTTTGCAGGAGACTATGTTGAGCGCTTGCCGCCTGCCCACCCTCCTTGAGTATAAGGGCTTTGCGACCCGGCCACCATATGATGGGGGCCGGACAGAAGGATGCGCGATTTACATCCTGCATTATGTCTCCGTTCTTCTCTTTGCTTTAAATACTCCTTTCAGCGAGTGGCTGTGCACCTACACCTGGATAGGAGGTATACTGTTATTTCCGCGTACATTCCACCGTTAGCCGACTTCAAAGTGGGGGACTTCCGGCACGTCGTGGCACGGTTGCCGAGGCCCTTTCTCTTAGTCGGAGATCTGAATGGTAGACACCCCTGCTGTGGAGACTACTGAATTAATCCCAGGGGTCAAGTCGCAGGGTTCAAGTCCGTCTTATCTTTGCTTTAAATACGCCTTAAATGTGAATGAGTTTACGCATCACTGCCCGAGAACCGCTTCATTTTCCTGCCTCGATCTATCTTTGTGCTCTCCAGATGCAGAGTTTAATTTTGATTGTGGGGTGGTCGATGACCTCCATGGTAGTGAGCACTTTCCCATTCAAATATAATTTTCTGGGCTGCTGCTGCCCGAGATCTCGCCCCAGTGATGCTTGCTGCGGGCGTGGTGTTCTGATGAGGCCGTTGAATTCTTCTCCGGTAACCTCATCGCCGTGGGCATAACTTCTATTTCTTGAAGGTCTGGCCGTTTTGTACGCCGACTACTCCCGTGGCAGTAAGCTAAGTGTGAGACGGCCCTCAAAAAGAAACGTTATGCCTACATGCGGTATAAGAGCCGCCCAAACGATTTCACTGTCGCTGAATTTCGTCGGGCTAGGGCTAGGTTTCGGTATATTTCGAAGCACGCCCACTGCTCTTCTTGGCGGTCATACGTGTCTTCACTTCCTTTTGGCCTCGTGACCGCTTGTAGCAACTATAACCGTCTCATGGGAAGGTTGTTAGATGGACTTCCGAATGTATGCTTTTACTTCGATAACGTCTACGTCGCTACTCGTGAATGGAGTCACCATTTAACCACCCTATTAGCTCTCTTTGAGCGACTGCGCAATAATGGCCTCACCATTGGCCCCAGCAAATGCCATTTTGCACACGAAACCATAAAATACTTGGGTTTCAAAATAGGACAAAGCCAGTTAGGTTCCCAAGAGGACAAGATTAAGGCAATCGCCGACATGCCCTCCCGATTTCAAAGAAGCAATTAAGATCATTCCTAGGATCAGCTTCTTACTATCGGCGATTTGTCCCGAATTTCGCTGCAATTTCGGCGCCCCTCAGCTCCCTTTTAAAAAAGAACTCCCCCGATCATCTACGTTGGAATGATGTCGCTGTTTCCCATTCTAATCAGCTCAAGAGTAAGCTCATTTCTGCCCCCATTTTAAAGTTGCCCAACCCGGAAAAATCCTTTGGGATTAAGACCGACGCGAGCAACGAGGGCATTGGAGGTGTACTCCTTCAATATGAGGATGACGGAACAAGTCATCCAGTTGCATATGCTAGTCGCCAATTATTACCACGCGAAAAGAGATATGCCACTATAGAGAATGAAGCTCTAGCAATTATCTGGGTTATAGACAAGTTTAAAATGTACTTGATAGGAGAGGAATTTCAGATAGGAACTGACCACCGCCCGTTGGCCTATATTCGGAATGTACGACACCCCAACGGCCGAATTATGCGCTGGAGTTTACTCTTGCAAGAGTACCAATTTAAGATAAATTATATAAAAGGTTCCGATAACCAGGTTGCTGACGCACTCAGTAGAAATGCGTTACCAAACAGTGTAGATTAATTGTATTCGTAGGATTAGGATCTCTAGGTATGTATATACCGTCGTGTACGACTTAAATTAGATTCTCTTGTAATATAATTAGTTAATGTATATGTCTGAATTTTGTGGCTCAATGTCTATTTTTTCGTATGTGTATATATTTGTACCTATTAAATTACGTATAAATTATTTTGTCCCATATGTACTAATTTTATATCATTTCATTGTTCCATGTCTCTTTTATGGTTAAGTTTGTATTAAAGATTAGTTTCCCCTATAATCAAAAGATCAAAATAATCATATGTATTGAGGTAATACTAGCTAGGTGCATGAAGGTACGGTCGGTACAAGAAAACGAGTTCGCCACAACGGAGCTCTATCGTTGTCCCTTCTCTCTTTTTTTTCGAAATGACAACTTCCCCCGGAATGGAGGGGTGTGATAGAACGGTTTGAGGCCGCTTAATTTCAACCGTTATCACATGTTGTTTAGAAACACGTTGCTACCCACGTGTATCTTCGCGTCGAAGCAGGGCGCCTTATCGCCGCCTGAGTCAATATTTAACCAAGGAGGTTCATCCCCCCCCTTCCTCCCCGTTTCGCCCCATGCGCCGATCTTGCCAGATTGAGTTAGGCTTATGGGCAGATAAGGTATGTTCTCAGGCGCGGCTGGGCATTCCCTCGAAGCCCCCACTCCATTGTCCCCTACGCCAAGGGGATGGCTTCGACTACTTATACATTAAAATTTTCCAATAAGATCAGATCAGATCCAAACATCACGCCGATCCGGTCTCACCTTGTGCACCAGGGGCCCTCAACCTCGAGATCCGCTATTTTTGTCCAGAAGAGGACAATATCCCTTGAGTGCCAAGGTTCGAGCCTTCAAGACGCCAAGTCCACAAGGCTTCCCCCTGTTGTTCAGAAAAGAGGACAAAATTAGAACAGCCATTGTTCTTTGAGCCCGTTGACAAGAAACGGTTCTCACCCTCCTTCCCCTGTTTTTCAGAAAAAGAACAACATTAGAACAGCCATTGTTCTTTGAGCCTGTTGACAAGAGACGGTTCTCACCCTCCCCCCCTGTTGTTCAGAAAGAGGACAACGTTAAAACAGCCATTGTTCTTTGAGCCCGTTGACAAGAAACGGTTCTCGCCCTCCCCCGCTGTTGTTCAGAAAGAAGACAACGTTAGAACAGCCATTGTTCTTTGAGCCCATAGACAAGAGACGGTTCTCACCCCCCCCCCCCTGTTGTTCAGAAGAAAACAACGTTAGAACAGCCATTGTTCTTCAAGCCCGTTCGTCAAGAAACGGTTCTCATCTTCAAGACGTTACGTCAGGATAATTTAATCCCCCCTCCCCTCCTATGGCTGGAACTCGCCAGTGGACCGAAGATTCCTTCGCGTCGCCTTCCTCTGCACAACAATTTGTAATTACGTAAGCTGAGCATTACCTTTGATTATCTAACCTTTTCGTCAACCCTACCCTGTACTTTAAATGGTTTAGCGAACCATTTCATCCCTTTAATTTTTATTTGTTTACCTTTTTAAATCTCTCCCAAATCTTAATCCTCGGATTAGCCAGATATTCCCACGACCCTTTCCATTCTCTGTTTATGTAAACATTTTTCGTTGTGTGTGTTGTTGATAGTTTAATTAATTAAACTCTATTTTATTAATGATAGCCATATTATATCCTTGAGCTCAGTTCCACTTCTTAAGCATATTGAAGATAAATAACAACAGTCAACCAGATAACCACGCACTCAAAATATAATTGAATCATTCCCACAACGAATAGTTATATATGGTATATCGTCGAGAGTCCATTCTACGACATACCTAATCGCCGACACTAATATCTTAATAATTTACTGACGCTTTTATATAATATCCGAACTATGAATTACATTAATTCTCTATATTTTTTAAAAAAATATGTTTATTTCTGTAGATGGAACTTCTACTTCAACAGTGCGAAGGTGCTGTTGGAGGTGATGTCTCTGCCTGAGCAGGTGGAGGCCATCAACATCATAATTCACGAGCCCAGGGGCAAGGCAGGAGCGGCCATTCTGGATCAGGACATCAAAGTATGAAAAAAATAATATTCATTTAATTCATGATCTATTAGCGATCGGAAAAAGTCGCTAAACTAGCGAGTTTTCTTATTTATAATTCATGTTATATTTATGGGTCCCCTGGGTCCCCTGGACCTCATATAGGCTTCGGCCAAAACAGCCAATTTTGGCAGCGGTCAAGTCAGCCACGCATCTAGTTTCCTTTTGAACTTTTCAGGTCCTGAAAGAGTACATGGATGTCACGAAGCCTGTGGTGGACACCCTGGACAGTCTGCAGGGAAAGGACAACGCCTACCTAGGCATCGTCTTCCCGACGCTCTTGGTCTTGAAGAGGTGGCTGCTGCAGCACCAGAGAGGGTTGAGCTGCAGTAGGCAGAGCCCCTGGTCCAGTCCCTCCTCAGAGGCTTTGACAAAAGGTGTGTGTATAAAATATATATATATATATATATATATATATATATATATATATATATATATATATATATATATATATATATAATGAAAAACTCACAAAGTATCACGTGAGGGTAGCAAATGAATGCAATGTCCCGCAGGAAAAAATGAAAAGGTGTTTCCAAGTACTTTCGAACTTTATTAAGTTCCTTATCAAGGATAACTACAAGAAATAGTATTATATTAGAGGTATATATACGAAAGAAAAGTATGAAAGACCACCTCAAAAACAAGAAATCACCAATAAGGAAGAGGGAAGCGGGAAGGTAAAAAAAAACATTAAGAATTACAAGAAGCAGGTAGTAAGGTCAAACTGAGAAGACGGAAAGGGTAACAGATTCAAAGAAATGGAGATAGCCTAACGAGGGAGATTATAAGACAGGAAGAGCAAAAGGGAAGAAAAATATAAAGTACAAAACAGAGCAGTGACAATTAAAAAAATAAAATAGGGGCCACATAACTAAGGAATGTATATAAAAAAAAATTAGGAACGAAAGACAAAACTAATTTCTTTGAGTATTAATCTTTTAATTATAGCATTTATTATATATAAGCAAGGGGAAAGGTTAAAATTATCACATTGGCAGATGACCTTTAGACCATATAAGTCATCACATCCGTTTCACCCGTACTAACAAACCCATTATATTTAATTACAAACTCCATGACACCACCTTAGAAACTGTATCATCCCACAAATATTTGGGCGTCCACTTCTCAGCGGACGTGAGGTGGAACACTCACAAGATGGATCAGACGTGATTACAGACACACTACATCAGTCACTTTGCGCAAACAAGAAATTAAACTGGACCCACTAACAACAAAAAGACAAATACACAGACAGCAGATGTTATACAAAATCACAAACAAGTTAGTTGACATAGACAAAGACACATACTTACACCCTACAAATATACGCACCACCAGAGGCAGTCACAATCTAAAATATCACACAAACCAAACAAGTACTGAATCATCTTCCATCGTATATAGTTAATAGCCCCAATCTTGACACATTTAGGAATAAGATCACAAATCTTTATATCACTCCTGACCCACGTCCTGTTCCCTAGTCCTAAACCTTTATCCCCCACCCCCCTCCGCATAATATGCTGCCCGTGAGCGGCCCTCTGCTGGTCCCCTTAATCAAGATAAAGATTTCCACCCATTGTAGTTATGGTAAAAAATATACTTAAATTTGATTTTGTCTACCCTTACAAAAGTTTTCTTGAATATTAAGCATTCAAAGTAATATAGAAAATGATACTAAATAGGATAACTCATATTTTAGTCTAGTAAAACATTTTTTTAGGGGGGTGGGATATTTTTGTAATAATTACTTAAACTTATAATTTGCCACCATTTATTCAAAACTATCGAAAAAAGTTAAAAGCTTTAAATATATAAAACTAGTGGAAATTATAAAAACATTAATATATAGATATATGAGCAATTAACCAATTTTTATGACTAAACGAATTATCTAAGATAAAATAATATATAAACAAATAGAAGTGGTAACAAACAATTCGCCTACTTTCACTCTTTTATTTGCTTAATTTCTGGTGTTTGTATAATCTATACATTATACTAACGTGCAAACGAAATATGACTAATAGGTATGAGCAAAATAAAAATAAAATACTACAAAAGAAAAATTAAAATGACCTCCAAAATATTAACATAATTCGCGTGGGGAGAAACAAATTAATAGTAATTATATGTTGTAGATTTGATCTTCACATTCTCTCCTTCTTAGTCTTTATTTAAGTGAGTTTTGTATCAAATATTCAATGTTTAAACTATTCAATATTAATTTAAAGTTTGAATTTAGATGGTAGCTTTCTGGATATTCTTTACTTTTTCTTATCCTGTTTATAATCCTTCCATTATCATCAAATGATTCCTACATTTCTTTCCCTTTGGACACTCGAGCTAGGTACCACATTCCACACTTTTTTACTTCACCAAACTTCCCCACTTTTCCACCCACAATTCAGAAACTTTCTAGTATGCCTGCCATCGTTGGTGTTCGCCAATTTAAATAAAAAAAAACACAAATAAATAATATATAAGGTGATTATTTTTAAATTATTGAGAATGAAATAAAGATTTATGTAAGCCAATGAAAATGAAGACGGGGGAGATAATGAGGAAGCGGACAGACATACAAGTTGTACCATGCCGAGAAGTGAAAGCGGGTGGTTTAAAAGCTTCTCTTGAATGAGTCCTTTTTTTTTTAGACAGGATGGCGCATTCGATATACCCAGCGCTAACCAGGATCCAAGGACACAGAAGCTGTTCGCAACTCGCCTCACGCTACTTTCGTTCGTTATTATTTCATCGCCCCTCTAACCAACACTCCTCTTTCTACAAAGGGAATGAACAAAGAACCAGAATGGTGAAAATGATCGAGGTTGAAATGGAAACTGATACATGAAACATTTTAATCGTGAAAATTGTGGCCAATTCAAAACCACCAGGAATGAATAGGACGGAAAGGGACATAGTGGCGACTGAATTGAGAGGAAAGAGAAGGGCTGGGTGGTGTGTGAATTAAGAGGAAAAAGACAGGTAGGTGGTGTTAATAAAAGGAAAGAGACGAGATGGTCCTCTAAATTACGAGTAAATAAAAGGGAGTAAGGTCTGAAATTATAGGATAAGAGGGATAGACGATCTAATTATGAAGAATGAGACTGGGTGAGTGTCTGTAATAAGATGAAAGAAACAGGGTGGATTTCTGAATTAAAGGGAAAATAGACGTGTTGCGTGACCGTATTGGTGGAATGAGAGGGGATGGGTGTGTCAATTTAGGCGAGAAAGACGCGATGGGGGACTGAATAAATGGAAAGAGACTGGATAGGAGCCGAAATTAATTAAGGGAGAAAATAAGGGAAAGCACTCTGGATTGAGGGAAAATGACTTAATAGGCATCTGAAGTAAGATGAAGGAGACGGGATGGGCCTCTGAACTAAGATGAAAGAGACGGTATGCGGGCCTAAATAAGAGCAAAGATAAGTGATGCGAGGCAGAATTAAGGAGAAAGAGATGGTATACGTGTCTAAATTGAAAATAAAATAACGTTAGGAATGCTTGTATTATGAGTGTAGAGGAATTACAACATAAAACCTCTCGGAGGGGCAGATGGCCTTATACATTAAAGTCCGTCCCCCTTCCTTGCGGAGAAAGCAAGAGAATCGAGCCGTATGTGGAGACTCGTGGGAAGGTTAGCCGGCGAATAACCATCTAACTGCCTACCCTGTTTGATCTCCCCACCGCATAGGTAGTTGGAGCGACCATCTGTGTTAAGGTGACCACCAAAGGCCCTTAAACAGCGCTCAAAAGGTCCAATTACCTACGAGATCCGTAGGCCCGTGGTTATATCACCAAAAAGCGGTGCCAGTTAAAAAGAAACGCGCAGGATTGTGACGGTTGGTGGTGTCTCTAATTAACAAGCCGACTTGGGCACTGCGGTGCCAACCTCCTCACCCCTCGCTCTCCCCAATGCGGCCTCACCCCTCGCTCTCCCCTCTGCGGCCTCGCCCCTTCAACTTTAGATGAGGCTGCCTCCAGGCTATAAATAATCCCCTGAAGGTAAGAGAAAGGATTATTCGGTAAAAGATGATAGAGGACCAGTTCGAAAAGATCGGTCCTTCGCCCATTTCGATATAACCAAGATTATTTCGAGGAGAGACGATAAAGGATTAGTGCGAGAAGGTCGATCTTTCACCCAGTGTCGAATTAACTTAAAACGTCACGGTTTGTATCAGTACCAGACCGTGCCATCCGGTACAGACTTAGAAGAAGTCTGACGGGATTACCATTCCTAGTTCAAAACCAGGAATTTCGGCAGCAAGTGAAGAAGGATTATTTCGGTGCCAGCCCGAAACATCCTGCACAGGTTTAATAAGAAATTTAGCAGGACCAATATTCCTAGTACCAAACAGGAATTTCGCAAGCAAGATAATAGAAGAACCAGTCACCCTCGAGTGACTCTCAAATTGCGATCGTAAGACCGAAGAATTAGACATCAGACTCCCTTACCTCCATCCTATCTCGAAGAAAATCTTCCATCAGCCGCTCCAACACTCCGAAGCGCGAGAAAAGCCCTCTAGTGACATCCGGCAACCCTGGTCCGTTCTTTCATGTAAGTTGGAATGAGTTTATTACGGTACTCAAATTAACTCAAGTAGAAACATTTGTGGGTGAACCCCGTCAAATTTACTAGTAGAAGAGTGCTATTTAATTTGATGTTTAACGCTAATCTAAAAGGGCCAGGATAAAATAACTAATCAGCAATTGTTTTGTTTACGTGAAACCTATTTTCTATTTTTTTTCATGAATAGATTTTGTAATAGCCCCAGTTGCAAGCGTGTTTAGCCTCAGTTAACTTATGAGGTGAATATAAATATTTTTACTGTTTTTTTGTAGTAATTGCTAAATTTAAAATATATGTTTATTTTGGAATAATTCTGGTGTTTCAATGGATCCTCTACGTGTTTAACGAGCTCTCTCCTTAAAAATGGATTAAACGCTGTGACACTCTCTCAACAAAAAGTAATAAAAAGTCCACTCAGCCAACATTGAAGTATTGTTGTCTTGCATAATTAATAGTATCAGACCCGCTTCCTTAAAACAACAAATAGATTACGATTACCTCGACAATCAGGAAAGAGGCAGGTTGAAAGTTTGAAATAAGAGTAAAGATTTAGGAGGGAGCGTCTAAATTAAGGGAAGGAAAGGGGTTAGGCGTCTGAATTAAGGAGAAAAGGACGGGTTCGGAGTGTGTTTTAAACGGAAAGACTGGATGGGCGTCGGAATTAAGGGGGAAGAGACGAGAAAGAAATTTGAATTAAAGGAAAGAGGGGTGATGTGCATCTAGATTAAGGTGTAAGGGAAGGCCTCAGCAATTACTATGAGGAATGAAACAGGATAGACATCGAAATTAAGGAATAAGAGAGTGGTTGGTGTCTAAATTCAGTGGAAAGAGAAAGATTGGGTGTCTAGAATAAGATGAAAGAGTGGGATGAGCGGCCTAATTTTGCGGAAAGGGCCAGAATATGGAATTGGCGTATGAAATAAGAGAAAAGAGACAATATGGGCGTCTAAATTAAGAGAAAAAAGACGGGAAGGGCCTCGAAATTAAAGTGAAGAATCGAGTGAGGCACTCTAATTATTGTGAAAGAGAGGGGATGGGCGTCTGAAGTAAAAGGGAATGAGAATTTAATAGAAGTATAACGAGCATCCAATTTAAGAAGAAATAACGAGAAAAGAAAGAGGAAAGAGACGGTATGGGCGCCTGCAATAATAGGTATTACAAGATGGGCGCGTCACTTAAAAATACCAAAACGGGATGATAGTCTAATTTAAGGAAAAATACCGAATGAGCTTCTGAATTTAAAGGAAAGAGACGCGATGGTCTTCTAAATTAAAGGAAAGTGTCGGGATCAGCGGGGAAATTAAGAAGAAAGAAATGGGATATAATTAAGATGAAGGAGACGGGATGGGCCCCAGTATTTAAAGGAAAGTGTTGGGACGGTCGAATTAATTAAGAGTAAATAGACCGTTTGGCCATCTAAATATGAGGAAAGAGAAATAACACGTTTTGATTAGAGAAAAAAGAGAAGTAGTGCGCGTCTGAAATGAGAGAAAAGAGACGGGGATGCGCGTCTGAAATGAGAGAAAAAAGACGGGGATGCGCGTCTGAAATAAGAGAAAAGAGACGGGGATGTGCGTCTGATATAAGGTGAGAAAGATAGGATAGGCGCCTAAATTAAGGGTAACATGACAAGATTAATGTTTATATTAAGAGAAAAGAGAAGGGATTGGCATCTGAAGTATTGATAAAAAGACCAAAGGGGCGTCTTAATTCAGGGGAAAGAGACGGGGTGAGCATTTGAATTCAGGAGAAAGTGGCGGGATGGTCGTTAAAATAAGAGTAAAAAGACGGAATGAGCGTCTAAATAAGGGAGGAGGAGCCAGGATGGACACCTGAAGTAGGGATAAAGAGAGGGAAGGGGCTTCTGAATTAAGGAAAAAGCTGAGAGGGAACGAGACAGGATGGGTTCCTGTATTAGAGGAAAGAGACAAGAGGAACCTCTCAATTAAGAGGAAAGAGAATTGCTGGACCTTTGAATGAAAAGGAAAGAGACGGGATAGTTGCCTGATATCAGAGGAAAGATACGGAATATGCCTTTGAATTAAGGAGGAAGAGATGGACTCTACCTCTAAATTGAGAGTAAAATGACAATGTGCTTCTGAATTAAGTTGAAAGAGGCGATGTGGGCGTTTGAAATAATGGGAAATTGACGTTGTGTGTTTTTGGTTTTTTTTCATTCAGGATAAAATAGAGGATGGTCGTGCTAATTACAGAGAAAGAGACAGAGTAGAGGATTGAAATAATAAAAACAGACAAGCTAAGCGTATGATCTAAGAGGAACTAGTGGTTGAGCGTCTGAAATAAGAGGAATAGGATTGAATAGACATATTATGTAAGAGAAAAGAGACGTAATAGGCCCCTGAGAAAATAAGGAAAAGACAGTTTCTTCCACAAAATTAAGAAGAAAATGACTAGTTTGGAGTTTGGATTACAGGGTAAGAGTTGGGAAAGGGTCCAAAATAAAGAGAAAGCTAGGAGATCGGCCTCTGTTTAATAGGGAAGAGATTGAATGGTCCTCTGATTATGAGATGGGCGTCAGAAATAGAAGGAAGTAGACGAGATAGACTTGTGTATTAAAGGACAAAAGACGGGATGAGAGTCTAAATTAAGTGAAAGAAACTGGAATTTTATTTAATTGAGGGGAAAATGTACCAAGTTCGTCTATATTTGATTGAAAGAGAGCGGATGGGTGAGGCCCCTGACAAAACACTGGAAAGCACCCCCATCACAGAGAGGGTGTGACTACAAAGATGGCAACGAGGAATCCCCCTTGCCACAAAAACACAGAAAAATAAAAAAAAATGTACTAAACATTAATAAAGATGGAAATTAGCCTGACCTCCAGGCGCCTTGCGTCCTTTTGAAATTCTTTAAAATTCTTCTCTTTTCCTCACTTTATCTCTCTTTCCCTTTGCACTAAATCCAAGCCTTGATTGGTGATGCTCTTGAAACAGTATTCTGGATGCAATCGAATGGTTCCAGTATTTGGAGATGATGGTTGATTCTTACAGAGCTTTGATTGACTCGGATGACCTCTGATAGTCCCTTGTAGTTTTTATCATCCGTTAAATTATATTCTGTTTAAACATTTTCCATGCTGCACTTTCCCATTTACACACATGGAGCATGATGAAAATGAGGCACTGACATCAAAATGACTCCAAATCTTTTGATTTGAAGGAACTCACGACACACTTTTACTGCCTTATTCAGCCTTTCATTAAAAGGTTTGATGTTTACATACAGATGAAAAAGAATTGAACGGAAATATCTATCTATATTAGTTATTCAAAATATCACAAATATAAAAGACAAATTGTTTCGTAGTATCATTGTCAAAAAGAGAACCGACTTAAACATATAGTTCGAATTAAATACGCTAAAATGGGTATTGATACCTGTTTGAATACAAATATCGGGGTTTAAGAATACCTGAGTGGTATGTATGAGGACATATATACAAGTGGACATTAATAATGATAACAAATTGAAAGAGTAGATTTTCATATTTTTAGGACAATAGCAGATTTTGACACAATTTTTTATTATGCAGTTCAAAAAAACATCACTATCCAAAGTGGTAATTTCCAAAATGTTCTAAGAGAAATTTCTTCTCTAATCTCCAAGTGCGGTAAATGCAACATCTGTCATCTCATAAACAACGAAGCTCAACAGAAATTCAGAAGTTTCCCTTTTATATCTTTTTGAATTAGTTTTATTGCTTATTACCTTTTTCTTTGTTTATTTTATTGATGTTTTTTTATTTGTTTTTTTTAGCATCCTCTTTTAAAGATGCCTAATTTTAGGCAATGTTGAATACGGTGACTATTGCCGGAGTAGGCAGTCGCCAGATGAGCTCTTAAAAAAAAAAATTAATGATTTAAAGTTTTACTCGAAATTGGCGCATTAATGACTTTTGCTCGAGTTGTACATGTTTTTCTTGTGGATTGTAGGCCTTCTTCTGGCACCTGTTCACCGTGGCAACTAAACCGGATAATTGGCGCCGGTCTGGAAAATCACCTCCCCAAAATCTATCCTATGGGTGAATCAATGACTTCGCTAGTGTACGGCGTCGTCATCATGGTCTCCGTCAATTTAATCCACAGCAACGGTAGTATTATTATTATTATTATTATTATTAGTAGTAGTAGTAGTAGTAGTAGTAGTATGGTAGTAGTAGTAGAAGAGTCGATACTGCGTTGTTCCGCTCACGTCGCGGTACCGGGTTCTATCCCGTCAAGAGCTGCCACAAGCGTCAGCGCAGGTAGTGAGTGATTTGGCTACCATTCGGTGGAAGCGCTGTATTCGGGTGGGTAGATCTTACACTTTTCATCACACACATCGCCAATTACAACAGCGCTTTTTTCCTCTCCCGTCTTAAGAGCACAACAGGCACACTCTGTTCCAAGGAATCCTGCCGATGGGTATTTATATTCACATACATCAGACGCGGAACAGGTCCCTATGCCCCGGGGTTGATAAAGGTTAGAACCTGAACGCTATATGGTGTCAAAACACAATACTTCCTGGCACCTCTCCTCAAAGAGGACCCGCACCCGGGTACCCTGCAGCTCACCAGCGAATTTCATACTGACCTTTATGTCTATTTTATTATCCGGTTGGGATTTGGCTTGATAAAGGCAGGTTGGCGAACCACTACTACTACAACGAGGTGTAAATCGAATGAGTGTATAGAATGTAAACGGTATACAGGGTGTTTCAAAAGTAGATGATATAACTTTGGGATTATGTTCCCTATGTCTAAATAATAAAAATAGGTACCTTGAACATATGACTGGAAATGCTTGGTTTCCGAGTTAGAGGCGATTAAATCATGCTAATCAGAATTCCTTTTTCTACCACAGGTGGCTTCTTTCAGCACAGGATTCCATTGAAGTCGATCAAGTAGTTGTGTGGATAATGGTGCATCGTGAGTTAGGTTATAAGTTAGGTTATAGGCTAACCTAACCTAACCTAATCTAACCATACACTAAGTGCATATCTGTTCTCTCTTGAGAACAGATTTATATGTTAAAATAAAATTATTTGTGGCAAACGCTATTTTTTTTAGTACAGAGATGTGTTGATGTATGCAATGGTTGGATAAAGAATAATTGATTAATGTAAAAGCATGTTTGATCCACTGATGGTAAGAAATAATATGTATATAGATGGATGCGATTGAGGTAAAGGATAGAAGAGACACGAGTATCGACCTATCTGACTCCATTAATGAGCTGTGAAATTGAAAATTGGTTCTGGTGTTAATATGAAGACATGAAAAAGAGAACCAAATAAGGAAGGATAAGGCGTGGAAGATAGACAAGATAAAGAAATGAGAGAGAAAAGAAAGAGAGGGAGGAGAGAGAAGGAGACAGAGAGGGGGGAGGGAGAGAGAGAGCATGATATATGTGTGTGTGTGAGAGAGAGAGAGAGAGAGATAGAGAGATTGCTTGAGAGCAGGAGAGAGAAAGTAAGTATGAACATGTGAAATGGGAATAAAGCCAACGTGTAAAATGTTTAAGGAAATGCTATACGTGGTGCCAAGGCTGCATTTAAGGGAGCTAGAACTGAATAGAGAAAGTGTAATGCTGAATGATGGAATATGAAAAATGCAATGAAGACTAAACATCTAGTTGCAAACCCTTCGCGGTGCAGATCAGCAGCATGTCAACAGGATGGGTATAAATGCATACCAAGAGACGAAAATACCTTCCGGAATGAAAGTAATTTTGGATTTGTATTTGAACTGGAAGATGTTTGAAAGGAGATGACAAAGGTGAGAACCCTAGTAAAAGAATAATTTTGTTAATATTGAAGATATGAATGTGAGAGTACTTGTGAGCGATGAGTTGGTTAAAATAGGACAGATGAAAACTTTTAGTATGTGTATAAAGTTGGGAGGGAAGACAAAGTTAAGATGATTGGTTTTAAAGCTGCAAACCTGGCTCAGCATCAGGGTGGAACCAGTGAATATAAAAGAGGACGTTAGCGACGTGAAAGTTCTGGAGAAGTATTGGAAAGCTTAAGTGGATGATATAAGAAGCCGAGAGGCTAAAATGCTTGTCAATGACTAATGGAAAAGTTAGAGTGGCTATCCTGTAAGGCCCTGGGAAAGTTGAACAGTGCCTGAGGAGTGAAATAATCTCACGATAGTACCGCTGTTTATGTGATAAGAAAGGAGAAAAAGGTGAAAGTAAGAATTACAAGGAAGAAAGCCGTGTTGAGTGTTATTTGCACGGTATGTCGGAAAATGATGATTTATCGAGTAAGTATTGTTTGAGTTTAGAGTTCTGGTTGTTAAAACATATGGTATAAGAGATGCAAGATTTATGGTTAGTTTATGAATCTATAGAAACGTGAGAGCGTCTCTATAGTGAAACGATATGGTCGCTTGTTCGAATGGACTTGTGAGAAATAATATTATGTTGTAGGAATAATGTGCATAATGGTGAAATTTAGCTGTAGTGATTGGTTTTATAATACTCGATTGTGAACCAAATATGTTCAAAGTTGACCTGTCTCTCTAACAGGTAGCTATGTTCTGTGCCGAGAGAAGTACAATTTGAAGTTAGGGAGAGCGGTGTGATATTGTTGAGAATAGTGAAGAACGGGTGTTGTCCATTTCGGTGTAGGGTAGTATTAGTTAATGGGAATAAAATCTATGTGTATATGATGATTAAAGTGTTTGACAAGTTCTGCCTGAAGACGGACTGAAATAATAAACGTAAAATGGAAGAAGGTGGGAGTAGTGATGATATTTAGACCCTAGATGTGCATCTTGAAGCGGTTTTATCTTGGAGGAGTAAAATGTTTTATGTGTATGGTTTGTGTCGTGAATTATAGTGGGGCAGATGAGGCTGCCTGGGATATCAAAGTAATGAATGATATTAAAGTCGCAGGTGGGATCAGGTGATTAGTTAATTCTGAGGGTCTGATGATGGAATGTGAGTGTAAAGGAGTGAGATTATAGTGTGTTTAGAGAGGGATATATATGAGTGAGAGTGAGTGCTGTGCTAATGGAGTGTTTGGAATGAATACGTATGAGGCAATATGATGTTGAGAAAGATGTGAGTGAGGTTGGACCTATAACACAGGTCTGCATCACTTCTGAAGTCGTTTTTCACTTTTACTGGTATTTCTTTTACATACTTGAGTAGAAATGCAACTAGTCTTTTGGGAATCAGATCGGGAGTGGGGCTGGGACATACCTAAATTTATAGGACAGTTATACACGTCATATCCAATGTGCTTGGTTTAAAAGGTGGCTACGACAAACACATGAGACTTGTGTGTGTGGGACAGTAGTACAGACAAGAAGTACGGTCCTACAAACGACATGACGTGAACTGGAACTAGCACTTTCTCTTGCCAACCGAGAGAAGATTCTACCTCCATCATTACACATAAAACATGGGCTAATGAAGAACTTTGTCAGACCATTCATGAAAGTCAAGTTTTTCACTTTTTTGAAAGAGAAATTTCCACATCTCAACGATGACAAACTAAGATATAATTTTGATACTCTTCGCGGGCTTTATGAATGAATTACAATTGGTCGTATGCATGGAGGACGATGAGAGGCATACCTGGCGTTTATTCAACACACTTGCGCAAACTTTCTTGGCAATCATCGAAGTCTAGAGTATTCAGTATAGTGTTGTAGAGTAGTTTCTGTCAAACTTCCAGTCTCTTCATGTACGCAAGTCTAGAAGATTTTCGAGAACACTGCGGCGATTATAACGAGGAACAAAGAAACTGCTTCTATCAAGGGTTGAGTCTTGCACGAGAAGTACCATTGAAGCTGGGATGTAAAATGCTCACAGGCTACTTCTGGTGTTGTTGTTTCTTTGTTCGCTTATTTTTCTTTGTTTGGCTTAGTTTTTATGCGAATTTTAAAGCATCCTAGTACTAGGCTGAAATTTTATTTATAGCAACTTATGCCCCTTGGTAGCAGTCGCCAGATGTGCGCTTATAGAAAATCTACTTCTGGTGAATGAAGAGATATTTCATGTCATACACCAACGAAAACATTTGAAATTAATTTCTTCTACACTAATTATGCTAATTCAGTTGTCGTTTACATATATTTTAAATATTTAGGTTCAGTAAATCTGATTTGATAGAATAAATGTGCTAATTTCATGTTACTTCTAAATTTACTTCCATTTTTAAAATTGATATAAAATAAAAAGTAGACCCGATTGAAATATAGGCAATATTATTTTTAATTTTGTATGTCAAGATTCTAAATAAGTAGCTAAGAAACCTTAACCCATTCCATAAATTTTCAAAAACCGACCTCTAATAATTTGAGGTGGTACGACCATTTAGGAATACATAATTGACTTATGTAGAAAAAATAAATGAATGAGTACCGGGTGTGCGAAAGGTGGGTATAACACATACAAGGAGTAGATGATATTGAATATTAGAGCTGTAGATGGAGGGGAGGGGTGATAGGGCGCGCTTTAAGTCATCTCCCTGGGAAGGGAGGGCTAAATATGGCTGGGGAGTGATAGGATTACATCGGGCGATTCTCCAGCCCGAGTTCATGCCGCTCCCCAAGGAAAGTCGCGCCCCATTTACTCGGACTATCAACTCCCCCCCTCCCCCGACATTTTCAAGTCTTATCCTAATTTCACCGCTTTCTTTAACTACGTATTTTTCACAGAAAGTATTACCTACTTCTTATCCATTCGCGCGAGTACCATGCTCCCACTAGTGGGCGTTATTCCCCTCAACTATTTTCTTCATTTTTCCATCCGTCATCCTGACCGTCCGCTCAGGAGAGTTCTTTGTTTACTTCATGCGCATGACAACCATACCAGTAATTAATTCCCTGGTATCAGAAAGAGAGAGAGAGAGAGATAGAGAGAGAGGTGGAGAGAGGGAGAGGGAGAGAGGAAGAGAGGGAAAGAAAGGAGAGAGAGAGAGGGGGGGGATGAGAGAGAGCAGCTCTGCCATGTTGGTCCTACCATGCAACTACCTGACCGGGTGACTCGTTTCCAGTGGTTTAAACCGAGCCCATCCAACCCCAACATTCCCTATTATTTACTCAAGATATTTTCCACTTTCGATCATTTACACCAATCAATTCCACCAACTTCACCCCATTACGACTCGTTCTTCAAAGTTTCCGAGTAAATATTCCCTTCTTGGTTTCCTTGTTTACTCATGTGCATGATTTAGTCCTTTCATTTCCTTCATATCCCTTGTCTCTCTTTCCTTTCTATTTCTAGTTTGGCCTAGTTTTGTATTTTTTGTCCTACCCTTTCATTTTCTTCTTATTCCTCTTCTTCATTTCTTTTTTATTTCTAGTTTCCCACCATAGCATTCTAGTTTATTTTTTATACCTATCCTTTCATTTCCTTCTTATTTCTCTTCTCTATTTCTTTATCTATTTCTAAGTCGCCATCCTAGCATTTTAGTTTATTATTTTTGTTTACTGCAGGGTTTAGCGACTTCAGGATTTGGCGACTTCTTTCATATTTAGTCGGAAGTAGCTTAGATTGATTTAGCGTATGGTTACTTCTTAATGTTTTTTAAAAATAAACTAGGTTTTATCACATTTGCTTTTCCCTGGGGTATTCCGTTTTTTGTATTTTATTTAATTTTCTAGTTATGTTGTAGCGGGTATGAAGTATGATCGGTCAAAGAAGAACCGATTTCATTAATGCCCCCCTAACTTTTGCTCTATCTGGTGATTGGTGGTCCATTTTTATGGATATCATTGTTTACCAACCTATACTTTTTTTCATGCACTCAAGTAATTTATGGCATGCTTTGTATTTTTAAAAAGGTTGGGGCAGTATTGTATGTTAGGACTGCTAAAGTATTTCGTTGAGTCATTTAATCAGTTCATGATTGCTAGTTTGTCTTAATGCGTTGATTTTAACTCTGTTGGTTGATTTTTTTACTCCTTTAAAGAGTTAAAGATAAAGAGTTACTTTCAAAATAAAAATTTATTTGGGCATAATTTAAATTTAGTGTCATCGGATCAACTCTCCAGGCATTCGAGCCAATGTGCCGAATATCGACCAGACGGGTATCTTTGGCATGAGTAGTTGGGCAAAGACTCTAATAGTCTTCTCCTTGTTCGTCCTCTTCTCCGACAGTATCGAGACCGACTTCTTCATAATCCTTTTCGAGGGCAGCCAAGTCCTCCCTGGCCTCAGAGAATTCTCCTTCCTCCATACCCTCGCCTACGTACCAGTGGACGAAGGCGCGCTTGGCGTACATGAGGTCAAACTTGTGGTCAAGTCTGGCCCAAGCCTCGGCGATGGCAGTGGTATTGGACAACATGCACACGGCGCGAGACACTTTGGCTAGGTCTCCGTTGGGCACGACCGTTGGAGGCTGGTAGTTGATACCCACCTTGAAACCGGTGGGACACCAATCCACGAACTGGATAGAACGTTTCGTTTTGATGGACGCAATGGCCGCGTTCACGTCCTTAGGTACGACATCGCCTCGGTAGAGAAGGCAGCAGGCCATGTACTTGCCGTGTCGTGGGTCGCATTTGACCATCTGGTTGGCAGGCTCAAAACAGGCATTGGTGATCTCACCCACGGTCAGTTGCTCGTGGTAGGCCTTCTCGGCTGAGATGACTGGGGCGTAGGTGACGAGCGGGAAGTGGATTCGTGGGTAGGGCACCAAGTTAGTCTGGAATTCAGTGAGGTCAACGTTGAGGGCACCGTCGAATCGGAGGGAGGCGGTGATGGAAGATACAATCTGGCCAATCAGACGGTTCAGGTTAGCGTAGGTGGGTCGCTCGATGTCAAGGTTTCTCCTGCAAATGTCATAAATGGCCTCATTGTCGACCATAAAGGCACAGTCGGAGTGTTCAAGAGTGGTGTGGGTGGTCAGGATGGAGTTGTAGGGTTCGACAACGGCCGTGGCTACCTGGGGGGCGGGATAAATAGCGAATTCGAGTTTGCTCTTCTTTCCGTAGTCAACGGAGAGTCTTTCCATAAGAAGGGAGGTGAAACCTGAACCAGTACCACCACCGAAGGAGTGGAAAACTAGGAACCCTTGGAGTCCAGTGCAGTTATCGGCCAGCTTCCTCACTCTGTCAAGGACAAGGTCGACGATCTCTTTCCCAATGGTGTAGTGACCTCTGGCGTAGTTATTAGCAGCATCTTCCTTGCCACTGATGAGTTGTTCGGGGTGAAACAGTTGACGGTATGTGCCACTACGAACCTCATCTGAAATGCCATATTGATTTTTATTAATCACATTTTGTTATATCATTCAATTAATGTTATTAAATCCCACTAATAACAGGTCAATTCTATTCCTATTTGACCCTTTTTTGTCAAGAGAAGAGAATTATTAAATAGCCAAGGAACAAGAGGACGCATTTAGGCCTGGCACGTTATCATGTTTCTAGGATTCTCTAGGAACCGAAATGAAGCTGTAATATTTTGCCTATGAGTACTACATTTATACATACACTTGCTTCATTATTCATGTGTGAGAGGGGTGGGATGTAATATATATACCGCTTTTAAAAATACATTCATAACTAAGTGATCTATTTCTCACTTTTGCTCACCAGAACTTGGGAGGGTGTAGCAAGGGTAAATCCTCTACTACAGTTGAATCTTGTGGAATAGCAAACCCTTCAAGCCTCAATAAGTACCGTCCAAAGGGGTTTCAGGTATAAGAAATCATGCTGCGGCTGACATATGGCAAGATTACGTGCCCTCCAAGCCCCAATTTCTGCTGTATTCCAGACATTTTCTCTTTCTCTAGTTTCGCCCCTTGTTTTACGAGAGATACTCTCTCTGGTTTTCGTTTTAAATTAAAAAATATGTATGTTCCTTTTCCCTCATGGCCACGTTAATGGGTGCTAGTAATCCAGATGGCGTCCGTCCTCTATACGAACAAGTGGGTAACCACAAAATGGGAACTCACCGACGACGGATGGTTCAAGATCGACGAAGACTGCTCTGGGCACGTGTTTGCCGGCGCCGGTCTCGCTGAAGAAAGTGTTGAAGGAGTCATCCCCGCTGCCCAGCATCTTATCGGAGGGCATGGAGCCATCGGGGGCGATTCCATGCTCCAGGCAGTACAGCTCCCAGCAGGCATTGCCCATCTGGCATCCTGCTTGCCCGACGTGGATAGAGATGCATTCACGCTGAAAGCAGATGAGAGGATAAAGCAAGGATGCAGAGTTGTTAAGGTGTGCTTCTAAAGCAAAGTGAGTGTGAATATTTAAAAGTGAGAAGAAAAAGATGAAGTTCGTTTAAAAAAGCGAAATAATCCATTAATGTGAGCTAAAATTAAGTCTACTAAAACATTGAGAATCTCAATTGAATCACGTGATTGACAGACTTGTTTATGCGTCTATGGGACTTGTTTATGCGTTAATAGGACTCACTGGACGTAAATATTTAATTGAAAGTCGAATTTAACTTATTCCTTATACAATTCGTGGTGAAATTTCACTGACGATACCCCAGTAACCCAATCTTCACACGACAGCTTTCGTGGAGCCAGATCAAGGCTCGCATACTTCTACTATTAGTCATAGTACGTTTAAGGACGCAATCGCATTGCTATGCAATCGGTCAAGGTGAGTCACTTTCTCCCATTCTCTTTCGAACCATCTGCCACTTTACTTAGTCCTTTTCTAGACTTCTCTTAATTGATGGGGGGTCATTCAGCTAACAATCGAATAGTGGCATAAACAACTGTCAGAATAAGCATAGTTTTTGCCTTTATTTCAGCTTTGAGTAATCTAGAGACACTTAGAGACACGCATTTTCTAATCTCGCCACTAGAAATTAAACACTTTTTATCTTTCCTTCAATCGTTCTTTTTAATTGAATATATACGTAGTTAATTAATACTCACCATTGTGGCTGGAGTTATGAAGTTGGATAACTGAAGAGTAAATAAACTCGGAAGAACGAGTGCAGCTAACGTACGAATTAGCGCAATCGACTGTGGCTTCTGAGGGACTTTCAATGCATTTTATACCTCCTATGACGTCACGAGTATGTGGGCATAATGTCGTATGTGATTGGTAAAGAAAACGCGAGTGGGCACAGGTTGTTGGAGCAATGAAGGATGTCGACATATTTGGTCAATGGAGAGAACGTCGCTTATGCCTGGATTCATCCCAAACCCACACACTTGTGGGCCGTGGGGCGATGTCCGCAATAAGGGCACAATTCGGGCGATATTCAATATATTTGCATTCACTTAAATGTTAAATATATATATATATATATATATATATATATATATATATATATATATATATATATAGTACAAATTAAAAGTCAACAACCGCCATCCCAAATTTATTGGAACGTTTCGGATCTTACTTAAAACAAGAGGTTAAAAAGAAAGAATGATCACTTTTGAAATAGAATCATTAGCCTTGAAACTTAAGTGCTGGGAATATTTAAAATCAAGGAATAAAGAGGCCATTATTTATCACATAATTATGATATTGGGCACTGGGTTAAAGCAAAACAATAACAGGAAGGAAAATTACAGATTTTACAATTATTGGAGTTGGATTTAAAATATTAATAACACAGAAGTAAAATTAAATTTTAAATTATGATTAACACAAACAAAATATACAAAATAGGAAAGACTAAAGAGATACTAGAGCCTACCTGTTATCGGTGAATCAAGGAAACAAGTGACAAGCGGGTATGAAAGTGAGAAAATTATAGAGAAGATTGTTGTAGTATTTATTGACAAGTTTGAAGTTGGTTGTTTGTATTTATTTATGGAAAAGGGTGACAAATTAAGTTTGTATTTAATGCAGGTGTGAGATTAAATAAAAAGTGACTTGAAAACCGTAAGGTGGCTGTTTTGAGGATGAGAGAAACAAGGATGGGTAAATTTTCAACGTGACACATTCAACATCAGAATTTTAGAATATCTTTTAATTTGTAAATTAAAATCACTTAATGAACCTTCATCTCTCACACTTTCTCTCCATTTTATTAAAAAATGAACAAAAAAGGCACAGCAATATAGATAGAATTTGATATTTATGCAATCTATGTTTATGTACCTATCCGGCCTACAGTACCCCAATAATGAGATTGGACCTCAAAACATCAATTACATGTACTATAAAGATAAATAATGTCACACAGTCTTGATCTTAGCCTTCCTGTGTAAACTCCGGATATATATATATATATATATATATATATATATATATATATATATATATATATATATAAAGAGTGTGTGTATATGTGTGTATAAGAGAAAGAGAAAAAAAAAAAATATATATATATATATATATATATATATATATATATATATATATATATATATATATATATATATATATATATATATATATAGAGAGAGAGAGAGAGAGAGAGAGAGAGAGAGAGAGAGACCTTTTAAGTTTAATTAGTCAATAAATCAAAATCCTACATATTCCATGTTCCACTTGTTGCATAACATGTGGCCTGGAACCAAGCACAAAGTACATACATGATTATTATTAGTAACTTAAAAATGAATCTAACGACAGACGAGATCCAAGAGCAAATTTATAAAGATTTCTTTACTCTGCATAAGGATACTTTCATGATGACTTCACCTCATTTGTCCATGTAGGCTTCCGGGCATATCCTCGTGAGGGCTGTATAAGCCTTTATTGACCTAGTTTCCATGTTTCCTAAAGGATTTGGAGTATTTGAGCTATTTAGGACTCTTCAGATGAATTGTTCCCAAAGGTTATCAGTCTATCGAGTTTGCTTCTAATTTGTTTTAGTTTATTAAAAAAACTTGACCCCCAAAATGTAAAAAATACTATAATAAAAAGCCTTAATATCTTCATGCCCCCTTGTTCTCTCTATCTTCTTTTAAATATTTTATTTTTTTTATCTTTGTGTTTAAGTGTGAAATCTTAATCACTTGTAGACTTGTTGAGATAAGCTATTTATTTCACAATTAATAAATTCAATAACGCATTGATTCATTTGTTGGAATTAAAATAGAGATATAGAATGTGTCGTTTGTTCTTCAACTGTAAAGGCAGCTGTTTCCTGTACGAGATTAGGGGGATGACAAACTTTACTTTAACTGTACTGGTCACCTATAATGGTTTGAGCGATCACTTATTTCTTCTGTTTGTAGATGTAGGTGCAGAAGGGCGCTTCATCAATTCGTACCCATCAAATCTTAGATCGGTCCGAGTAATTAATTATTTGTTCCTTTCTAGGGTAAAATTTATTTATAATCCAAAACGTGATATCAAAATTAATGTTCTAAAATCTGAAATAGGTGAAATATGGGAGATGTCGGTTCTATGGTTAGAAGTGGTATTTATTTGTGTTGACTCAGTAGCTAATTAAGGTAGAATAATACTTGCAGGTTGGAGGCTGTCATACATCTCACTCTGTGTAGGATTTCGAGCACAGTCCTGCTCGAATTTGCCAGGGCCCAAATACATACAGTCATGATTCCACAACAGCTTAATATTGAACACATACATGTGTTGTAGGTCACCTGGGTTCAGCATCAGGCACTGTTTGTTGTGATTCACCTTAACATAGGATGAGTTATGGATGACAATAAACTCCATAAAAAACTGCCAGATGTCAGTTCACAAGCCAGAGATCCTAGACCTGGAGCCCATTTCAAATAAAAGTAGAAAGTCAACTCATGAGAAAGGAGGAGGGTTGGTCAAGGGATGCAGCTACCTCATCTTTTCAACCAAACACAACTAGATGGCCTCAACGGTGGATCAAGTTGTTTCAGACTCAACGACTGCGAGGACGGATGAAGGCTATAACGGATTAATTAACTCTGGTAGTCTTGTTTTCCTTACCATTAGAATCAGCTATGTGATCAACGGAGGAACGTGGGCTTCTTGAAGGGCACCCCAAAAGTACAGTTTAAACAAAAATAGCACAAATATAGGCTCTATAGAGACTGAAGACTATGGTCCTCGATCTACGAGGTGTAGGCTACGACGACCACTCTTGAGCCCTTTTCCCGATAACGGATTGGCAAGGAGTTATCTTCCTTATTTTGACCTAATTTTGTTTTTATTTTACTACCCCTCGCCTCTGGGGTTGTTTTATTCATTTTCCTTGTTCCCTTTGTGTCTCTTTCTTTTACTGCATATGCCCCCTTTTGCATTCTACGTTTATATTTTTTTGTCAAAAACGAACAAAACATCAGTATTCAACGAACTGTCCGTGGGTACTTGGGGTTTATTATGCCTCCTCATAACCGCTCTTGCAATTACACAAACACGCACAGACCTACACACAAATTGACAAACCCTCATATATATATATATATATATATATATATATATATATATATATATATATATAATTTGTGGCTTATTTGTTCTAAATTACAGCTAAAACTTCTTGTTGAGTCCTGCTAGAAGCCCTGTTAATTTCTACTGGTGAGAAATGTCCATTTCCTTGCACGAATCATATCTTCAGGAAAAATAATTATAGGACCTTAATAAGTCAAAGATCCCCATGACTCCTGATATCCTAATGTATTTACGTGATATTTAACCTTTTTAAGCGGTCGTTCGAATGGTTGTTGAAGTATAGAGGTACTAATAAATACCGATCTGAGAACGTCTTCCAAAAGATCAACCCCATCACTACAAACTTTATAAGCATGTCATCCATTCAATTGTAGGGATAAACTACTGTGTGTGGCCACGAGAAGGCACAGCAGGAGTCTTGGCAATGGGGAGTCTATGTTCTGACAGGGAAAGACTTACGCACTTGGCTTCAATTTTCATCACAAGGGCAGGCCAGCGGCAGAAACTGCAAGGCGAGAAGGCAAGCAAAGCAGGCATTTAACACTAAAGTGCAGGCCCACCGGTTTTTGGACACGGCCTGGAGCCTACCAACCATTGCACCCACTCCCCTCCCCCACACACACTGCCTTGTGGGTCTTGCCTTTTTAGGCAAAAGCTAAAGAAAAGATACCTCGATCACAAACCAGGATCGGGAGTGCCTATAGACGAGTACCAACAGACCGGTGTCTCGGCAGCTCCCTGCAGCCGAGGATGAAGCCTGGCCTGGTCGTCTCGAGCCTCTCCTGCCACCAGGGTCTTTCTCCCCTCGGTCAAGATACGGGTCCAAAGACTGTACACATTCCTACCCGTTTGAACCTAGTGCAAGTTGATACCCTCAAGAGGGCATCCGTCATCATCGATCTCGATGGACTTCCCAAAGCCATAGTGGTCCGAACCGACATTACACAAATTTTTGGACTTTTCCGATAAGCAAATCCTCCATGTTGCTTCAGTTGTAGCTTAGTATAAACTAATAGAAGATCAGGGCCTGGTTGAGTTTTTGCTGACCCGATCATTAGAACATTAGAAGTAGTTTCAGAAGAGCTGAGCAATTCGTGATATTTAATGCCTTGCGTCGGCGAACCCGCCCCCACACCTACGCCTCGCTTGGGCAAACCTTCTCTCACTTTCTACGAGTCAAGTTAGGGTTAGGTTTTCCCGTCTACTGCGTTCTTCATAATTCTTGCCTTTGCTCCCTCCTTTCTTCCCCACTATGTATGATAGGGACTCAATCCTCCCACTCAACTCTTTAAATTATCATCTTTCGCCAGCTACATACGCAAAGATAAAGGGGGCTGGTATTTCCCGAACTTGCCCCACTAGGAGGGGGCCGAGACTTTCGGCGTCCCCTAGGAATCTCTTTTGCCCTACCACTCTTCCTTTGCCCAACACCTCCAAATCTCCCCCTTTGAACTTTTATATGGTAGAAACGTCAGAGGCCCCATGAGTATCCTAAAGGAGCTTTATTCCAATCGGAAATTGGATCAAAATATCCAGACTTCTTACTGATATCTACTGGACTTAAGAAGAAGGCTGGAAAAGTGCGCTGAAATTGCGTCTCAGAACGCCGACGTTAATTTTGACAAGTATAAGGCATACTTCGATTGCAAGTCCAAAGAAAGGAAATTTAACCCCGGAGAAGAAGTTTTGCTTCTCCTCCCCCACGAACATAATCGAGAAGCGTGGCCCCGTCGATCACCTTATTGAAACCCCCTCGGGAAGAAAGCTTTTTCATATTAATATGCTCAAGCGGTTCTACCGGCGCGCGAGCATCAACTAGATAGTTGTAATCGACGAAGAACTCCCCATGGAATCTAGCTACTCCCTGAACCCTTTTTGCGTAATCCAAGTCGCCTGCGTGGAGAAAGACAAGGAATATCCGTTGCATGTCTTGCCTGACTTTAATAATTCCCCGCCTGCGGAAATTAAGATATGCGACCAGCTATCATCTCTTCAAAAGGATCAACTGCAAGCGCTGCTGAGTCGTTTTTATGACTTCATCACCGAGATCTCCGGTTGTGCTACCCACTATGAGCACAATGTCCAACTAAATGCCCTGGAACCCATCTATTTCAAACCATACCTAGTGCCTATACACCTCCGGGAACAAAATGTAAAAATTGACACTGGCAAGTGCCACTTCGCTTTTGGAACTATCGATTACCTCGGCTTCCATATCGGTAATAATCGGTTAGCCCCCTAGCAAGAAAAGATCCGGGCCATCGTGGACATGTCGTTGCCCACAAATAAAAAGCAGCTGCGATCCTTCATAGGCTCTGCATCCATCGTTCTATCGTCGCTTCATACCCAACTTTGCGACATCTTCGCCCCCATCTGCGAGCTATTAAAGAAGAAGGCTCCCGAACGCCTTGAGTGGGCGCCACTTTCGATTCACAGCTTCAACCAACTCAAGGAGAAGTTGGCATCCGTCCTTATCCTCCGTCTTCTTAACTCGGAGAAACTGTTTGGCATTCGCACCGACGCGAGTAATCACGGTATAGGATGTGTCCTCCTCCAGTATGAGAATAACGACGAAAGTTTCCCCATCGCTTACGCGAGCAGAAAATTATTCGCCCGTGGGCAAAATTATGAGGTAATTTAGAGAGAGGTACTCGCTATCATTTAGGGAATCTTTAAATTTAGAATGTATTTATTAGGCAAGGAATTTGTAGTGGAAACGGACCACAAACCACTATCATACCTATGTAACGTCAAGAATAATAACTGTCGGTTGTTGTGTTGGAGCTTGTTCCTTCAAAAATTCCAATTTGCATTTTGTATTTAAAAGGCGCCGATAACTGTATGGCTGATAGTGTAAGTAGGAATCCGTTAGATCCTTTTCCAAACTAATTCCAAGCCATTTCTTTTTTTTATCTATGTATTAATTTTTGTGCAAAAAATAAATCTGTATATTTAACCATATAACAAGAAAACGCGTATCCTTTATATATATATATATATATATATATATATATATATATATATATATATATAATATGTGTGTTTGTTTGTTTATCTGTGTAAAAATAATTCATTTTATATCCTTAATATTTTGTTTTTGTTTTGTATAATCGTAGGGATAACTCACCCTCGGGCCAGTGAGCCCCACTTAATAGTATGATAGAGAAATAAATATCCTTCAGCAACCATGCCGTGGCATTATACAACCTTGTGTATGTCTAGGGTACCCCCCCCCCCCCACACACACACACTAGCTCACCTATTTTGTACTTTGGCTACATTTGGAAAATCTGTCCTAGGTATTCTCAACTTTATCCGCTATTCTCATGTGACTTTAAGTTATATTCCTCCCCCATTAGTCATTCTCTGATGTCACTTCCTCCCCAGAAACTCCATTTGGGGATGGATGAGTGTCAGAGATCAGAGAGAGAGAGAGAGAAAGATACGCGCAACCGCGACTTTCAATGGAGAGAGAGACAAGAGGCACCTGGGTGACCTTTTTTGTCTGCGCTAATGCAAGGGCGAAATTATGAGACGCTGTGAGACGCTGTGAGACGCCGTGGTGACCTGATAGAAAGACGCTACAAGTTTGACAGCCCCAAAAGGTCCCATCTGGCGTGGGATAAAGTTTCGCCTCGCCGGCTTAAGGAACCTTCCTGCAAACGTGCTAAAAGGGCGAGACTACTCTCATCTGCCGATGCGTTGGACCCTGGAACCTTCCCCTTCGGACAGAGGAGGGAAAATCACATTCGATCCCACTATAAATACTCCGGCGCCTGAGTTGGAAATCAGTCTCCGCCGCCCCCCCCCCACCCCCCTCCTTTTAGCCGCTAAGACTCATGTACGTCTAATGTGCATATAGCTTGTTTTAAAACTCCTTTTAACCTTGTAAAATAATATTAATTTGTATATTAGTAAAGTTATTTTTGTACCCGTTTTTCTGTTATCCCAGAACCTTCAAGATAGTCGACTGTTTAGCCAACCTACATTTAGATCATTAATTCGCACTTTGCTTGTATTATAAATCTCCCACACATATAGCCGTTCGACCTCGGTTGAGAAACGCAGAAAGAGTTAACTTGACCCTATTTTAGGACACAAAGCAAAGAGAAGAACGGAGACATCATGCCGGGTGTTAATCGCGCATTCTCCTGCACGGCCCATTTCTTAATGGTGGGGTCGTGAAATCCATATACACCAGGAGGCTGGGGCGGGGACACGCGCCCAGCATGGTCTCATGCAAAAAGATAGTTAACGGGCAACGGGAAGAAACGAGCCTCCGCAGCTCCTTCCAGTTGGCCCGGAGGCTTAGTTGTTTTTTTGCTTTTCTTGTTTTACTTCTTCTTTGAAGATGAGGACGTGTAGTGAACCCGCTTTTTTCACACTAGAAAAGCGCCACATGGCCGGATGAACAGGCCTCAGCCAGATCCTTCTCCAAAATGGAGAAGGTCTTGGCTGTCAAAAGGCCACCAGTCGGGGAATGAAGTCTCTCCTTGTGAGTTTTCGGGAGCCCGAGGCCCGTGAAGAGAAGCTTGCACAAATTTAGACTCAAATTCAGGGTTTTGTATCGAGCCCAAGTTTTCCCCCATGCAAGATCCTGTTGGCAGGGGTGAGGTCACCTCAGAGACCATGCTTAGCTCACGGGGGCTTCTAATTGGCCATCCCCTCCCGCTGTGTCATCTTCCCAAATCGAGGGCTCTTCAAGCTTTTCCCCTTGGGCCTGCGAACTGACCTCCATTGGGGAAGAGAGGGAGCAGGCTCACCGGCCCCCTTTCAAGCTCAAAACTATGTCTATAAGACAATAGGGAGCACGGCGGGCGACATTACTACATGTCCTTCTAAGGGTGTTAAGTCGATTGAGGTTGATTCTGAGTCGCACCCGTGGTCTCTTACCAGTCCCCTGTGATAGGAAAGAGAGACCGTCGCTAGTGCAGAGATGGAGTCCTCCAAGGGCGACTCTGAAAAATGGGATGAGGCAGAAGCCACCTCACCCGCTAGAAGAAAGTGGGAGGGGCCCATGACAAAGCATAAGGAAGGCTACCTCGTTTTCTGATGTGGAGCTTCACGGGGGCGGTTCCAAATTGGAAGCCCCTTTGCTGCATATAAGTGGTGAAAGGGAAGCCCCTCAACCGGTTGAACGGGTGTCTCAATTTCTTTCGTCCTCCTTGACATTAGGGAGGGTAAGGCCGCGCTTAAGGGCGGATCCCCATGCGCTTGTGGTTGCCCAATTTTTCTTTCTTTTATAGCCGTGGTATATGAAAAAAACATAAAGGTAGATATTATGATCTAGTTCCCTGGGAGGTTAAGAGAAAAATCTCCATAGGATCAGAAAATTCCGGAATGTGATCATTTGCAGATACTCGGCACACGGATTGGAGCTAAGATGGGTCTTGACAAACCTACCTGTCATTCAGGCCAATTTGTCTTCGAGCTTTGACCATAAACGATGGTGCCAACGTAGCCACCTTGTATGTATACTGGAAGGAGGTGAGCAGAATATACGGCCCAGGACACGTCGTGCCTAATACTTGCCTGAGCCGACAGGTTTTCGGCCTCCCAGGCAGGGAGGGACCTAACGGTATGCACTCTCACTCCACTAAGGACCCATAAGAGGAAAAAATTGCGCTAAACAGCCAAAACCTCTGTAGAAATAAGAGAAAGTTTGGAAGGAGATATGCAGGTATATAACAAAGACTAGTAGTGTCCAGTAACGAGTATGGTGGGTGAACACCTATTATTACCACATATCGGCCCTAGGTGATTCCGGGATATTGTGCATCATTACACCCAGGCACCATGTCTAGCGAACCGAACTCTGCCCAACAAGAACAGTTCATCCTACTGCAAATTGCATGTAGACAAAGAGTTGAAGGGATAATCGTAAAACAAACAAACAAATAAATTAGCGTTGAGAGAGAGAGAGAGAGAGAGAGAGAGAGAGCGAGGGAAAAGCGTACCAGCAACTTTCCCAGGCTCCATCAGAGAGGTCATGTCAAGGCAGTGACAGACAGGTCTTCCCTAATTTACACTCAGGCCGGGAGTTTGTGCAGCTCCTCTGGGTACTAAGTGCAACAGGCTACAGAGGGTACCCCCGTGCGGGGGCCCAGGATCAATGGGACGCATCATAAAATAACTGATATTTGACTCCATTAGAGGAGGCTCCGCCCCAAGCAGCGAAATCGACACCAGCAAAGGAAAGAAGAGTCAATAAATTACCAGGATGTTTTAAATTTTTATTTAGAAATAGGTATTGTGGTTATAATCGCCTAAAAGGTAATAGTAATTAAATAGTAGTGTTGGTCACCTAGTATTTAATAAAGAACTGTTGCGTTTCTTCATATGGCATACTCAATGCTGAGAAAACCTGTTCCCATCTTTCAGAATGTTCGCCTTGTGTAATTTTCCTCAAGTCTTTGTTTATTTTTATTTTCATATCTCCCTCTTGATTATCTGCCTTTGGGTTGTCCTTTAATCTGTAGAGTCTGATATGTTATCTTTCTGGTCCATCTGTTATCCAGAAATCTTGTCACATGGCCAGCAAAGCTCCACTTTAGATTATAATTTACCTGGGACAAAGAGTATCGAACGAGGTCTTTGTCAAAGTGGAAGTACTGCGAAAGGACGTCGCTAAGCTTCTAAATATTCAGAACTCAACTATTTTTAAGGAGTTCCTCCTTAGTCATAATCTCTCCTCCCACCCCTTAAATGATCCCTTATTTTGTGAAATATGTTGCGATGACAGTTCTCTGAACTTCTTTTGTTTCGTTACTCCTACTCTATCCTTCTATTTTACTTCTCACGTATTATTATCATCTACTTTATTTTTATCAATAGTTCAGATTATGAACCTAGAACAAAGAACAAATAGAAGAACCAGTGGTCATCGAAAGACGACCTACAGATGGTAAAGTATGTTAAGATCAGGTCACTTTAATTATTGAAAATACGAGTCAAGCTCACCAACAAGGACATATCCCCACCAACAAGGCCATATCTCAAGGTGAAAAAGACAATAGAGGATGAAACTTTTTTATTAGTATTAGTCCTTTTCCTGAAAATCTCAGGCTTGGTGCAGAATAAAATGCGAGATGCATACACGAGATACTCGTAATAGGCTTCAGGCCTGAGATATCTCGTACAGTTCTAAATTATTTATTTGATTTAAAAACGAGATAACTCGTGATAATCCTGGAAAGGATGAAAAGAAATTGGGTTGGTAAAGGAAGTGGCGAAATTTACAGAAGGGAAAATCTATGTTGGTAAACTATGTAGATACTATTAATTTACGTGTTAACCAACGAGGTCATAAGTAAAAATAAAAGAAGTGAAAGAGACGCGCAGATAATTCATGAATAAGATAAAGCATGAGCGAAAAAAAATAACAAAATCACTTCGTTTTCTCTTATAGAAATCCATTATTGTCTTCCATCCATCGGCTAACGAGACCCACCGTGTCTTTTTCTCTTTCCTGGGCTGGATCAGATCTCGGGCGACATAAGCCACCGCCAATGGATGAGCTTCAATTTCCCATCTGGCCCAGAATGGGCAGCTCCGCCTCCTTCGTGATTAAGGATGATTGGAGGATCATGTATCTATCACCGATGGATCATTCGATATCACCAAGGACTTTCTCGCTGAAAAGTGATCTAATTGATCAATTGATTCGTTGGTCAGGACGAAATTGTTTATTCCGAAGCAATCATAAAGAAATGAAAGACAAAGGAGGATAATAGAAACGTGAAAACAAAGATGGTGGTGAGAAGAAAAAAGGGAGGGACATACTAGATAAAAATTAAGATTAATTAATAGAATGCGATAAAAAAGCAGCTAACAGCAGGTGAGGAGGAATAAGGGCATGCGAAATAAACAAGGAAATGGTTGGAAGAGAGAACAGAAGAAAAGGAGGAAAAATGGGGGAAAACAAAGAAATTGAAGAAAAGGGAAATATCTAAGGAAATAGAGAGAAACAAAGAAACAGAGGAAAACAAAGAAAGAAATGAGAAAATAGGGCGAAACAATGGAAAGGAAGAACACGAAGAGAAGGGGAAACAACAAACATATAGGGAAAAAAGAGTTAACGACAATAAAGGTAAACAAAGAAAATGAAATATAGGGAAATAAAGCAAACAGCGAAAAACAAAGAAATCCAAGTTAAGCTAACAAAGAAGTGGCGAAAATTATAGATACATAAGCAAATGAAACAAAGAACTAGAGATAAACAAGAAGAAAATTTTAGAAAACAGGGGGATAAAAAATAGTAAAGAAGAAAATGGGAAAACAGAAAATAGGGAAGATCAAGGAAATCAAATGATCGAGGAAAATATAGAAAACAGGGAAAAGACTGCCTTAGGCAAGGAAACGTTGGTAGCAAAAACGACGAAGACTAGAGGCAAACTTCAAAAGCTCTGAAGTATTTGGTATAAGAAGTAGAAGCGTTTGGGAATGTGAACAGCCTAAAGACACAAATTGGAATTGGTCCATAGGAGCGAAAGATTTCGGGAGTTCGAACAGGTAGCAGCCCAAGTTGGGAGTACAAACAGCCTAGCGGCCAAAGTTGGTACAAACGAGGAGAAGGGTTCGGGATTATGAACATCCTAGCAACCCAAGTTGGTACAAAGGAGTAGAAGTGTTCGAGAATACGAACAAACTAGGGGCCCAAGTTGATACAAAGGAGCATAAGGGTCCGGGAGTACGAACAAACTAGTAGCAAAGGTTAGCACAAATGAGCAGAAGGACTCAGGAGTAAGAGAAAACTAGTGGTCAAAGTTGGTACAAGGGAGTAGAATGGTTCCGGAGTACGACAATCTGATTTATATAAAAGACCAGAAGAGTTTAAGGGTACGAAAGGTTCGAGTTGGGCAAAAGACGAGAATGGTTCTGAAATATGATATGTTCAAGTTTGTAGAAAATACGAGAAAGGTTCGGAATTACGAACGGTCCAAGTTTGTACACAAAAGACCATAAGGGTTCGGAAATACGAACGATCAGAGTTTGTACAAAATACTAGAATGGTTTGGATATACGAAAGGCCCGGGATCCTAGAAAACACCAACATGGATCGGAAATACGAAAGAGACAAGTTTGTACATAAGACCAAATATTTTGAGAGTACGAACGCTTCGAGATTTGAAAAAGACCCCAATGGTTCGTGAGTACGAACAATCTGGTTTGTATAAAAGACCAAAAGATTTTAAGATTACGAACGGTCCTAGTTTGTACAAAATAGCTAAAAGGTTGTGAAATACGAACAGTAAAATTTTATACAAGATGATTGGGAAATATGAACCGTTCAAGTTTGGACAAAAGACCAGAATGGTTCGATATACGAACGGTCCAAGTTTCTACAAACAACAGCATGGTTCTGAAATATGAAAGAACCGAGTTTGTAAAGAGACCAGGAGTGTTTGAGATTACGAACGGTCCAATATTTGAAATAAAGACCCGAATGGTTCGTGAGTATGAACGATCTAGTTCCCATAAAAGACCAGAAGATTCTAAGAGTATGAAAGGTCCTAGTTTGTGCAAAATAGGTCTAAGGATCGGAGATTCGAACGGTCGGTTCTTATACAAAAGACCAAAATGGTTCGAAAATATGAACGCTCAAAGGTTGTACAAAATGATTCGTAAATATGAACGTTTCGAGTTTGGACAAAAGACCAGAATGGTTTGGAAATAAGAACGGTCTGAGTTTGTACAAAATACCAGAACGGTTAGGAAATATGATCGGTCCAAGTTTGTAGAAAAGACCAGAATGGTTTGGAAATAAGAACGGTCTGAGTTTGTACAAAAGACCAGAACGGTTAGGAAATATGATCGGTCCAAGTTTGTAGAGAAGACCAGAAGGTTTCGGAAATACGAATCGAAACATCCGTGTTTCTACAAAAGACCAGAGTGGTTCGGAAATATGAACGGTCCAGGTTTGTAGAAAAAAAAACACCAGAATGGTTCGGAAATACAAACGGTCAAAGTTCGTGCAAAAGACAAGAATAGTTCGGAAGTAAAAACGATCCAAGTATCTACAAAGGACCATAATGGTTCGGAAATATGAAAGGTCAAAGTTTGTTCAAAAGACCAGAATAGGTGGGAAATACAAACTGTCTGAGTTTGTACAAAAAACTATATTGGTTTGGAAATACTAAGGTCAGAATTTGTATAAAAGGATTGAATGGTTTGGAAATACGAACGATTCAAGTTTGTAAAAGAGGCCAGAATGTTTCTGAAATACGAACGGTCTGAGTTTGTACAAAATATCAGAATGGTTCGAAAATACAAATGGCCCATGTATGTACAAAAGACTAGAATGGTACCATAATGGTTCGGAAATATTAATCGGTCAAAGTTTGTACAAAAGACCAGAATAGTTTGGAAATATGAAAGTTCTAAGTTTAGACAAAAGAGCAGAATGGTTCTGAAATACGAACGGCCTGAGTTAGTACAAAAGACCAGAATGGTTCGGAAATAATAACGTTCCAGGTTTCTACAAAATACCAGAATGTTTCGGAAATACGAAAGGTACCGATTTGTACACAAGACATGTATGGTTCGAAAATGCAAGGGCTCGTGTCTGTACAAGAGACCGTAAAATTTTGAGGGTACGAACGGTCCGAGTTTTGAGAAAAGAACTGAAAGGTTCCTGAATACGAACGATCTGATTTGTATAATAGGCCAGAAGGTATTAATAGTACGAACGGTACGAGTTTGTAAAAAAACAAAACAAGAATTGTTTGGAAATAAGAAGGGCCCAAGTTTGTAAAAAAGGCCAGAATAGTTCGGAAATACGAACGGTGCGAGTTTGTACAAGAGTCCCGAATGGTTCGTGAGTACGAACGATTTGATTTGTATAAAAGACCATAAGAGTTTAAGAACACGAACGGTTTTAGTTTTTACAAAATACCTGAATGGTTCGGAAATACGAACGGTTGAACTTTGTACAAAAGACGAGAATGATTCGGAAATATGAAGTCAAAATTTATACAAAAGACATGAATGGTTAGCAAATATGAAGCGTCCAATTTTTTACAAAAAAAACAAACATAATAGTTTGGAAATACGAACGCTCTGAGTTTGTACAAAAGACTAGAATGGTATGAAAATACAAACGGTCCAAGTTTGTACAAAGACCATATTTGTTCGGACATATCAACGGTCTAAGTTTGTTCAAAACACCAGAATGGTTCGGAAATACGAACTGTCCTAGTTTGTACAAAATACATAAATGATTCTGAAATGCGAACGTTCCGATTTTGAATAAAAGACATGAATGGTTCGGAAATTTAATGGCTCGTCTCTGTAAAAGCGACCAGAAAAGTTTGAGGGTACGAACAGTCCGAGGGTCTAAAAAAGATCAGCAGAATTTGACAATAAAAACAGTCGACGTTCGTATAAAAGGTGGACGGATTTATAAATACGAATACCTCTTAAAGCTCGTCCTCTAAGAGACTAAGTGACACATTTTGTATTTTAATAAAGGGTCTTCCGTAACAAGGGGTCGAGGGGGTTAGGGGGTGGGGGTTATTATAACTCCCACAGGTGAGATTACATGTGCGAACTTACACTCTCACAGAGCAGTGAAGGAATGATGGAGACGGACAAACAGAAGAAGCCCCTCCCCTTAAATTATGAATTGATCGCTGTCAGAGTTCTGGGGCCGGAAGGGCGCACTGACCTTCTTTAATGGAGAGCTACCCCGAGATTGGGGGAGGGAGGAGGGAATGCTAAAGAGGCCACATTCATACTTCTGAGACCCGTTATTTTTAGTAAGAATTTGTTCATATGGACGTAGTAGCCCCCTCCCCAAAACAAGGGGTCGGGGGTATTAAACTTCTTCGGAAATGTGCGATCATTCCAGAGTCACTATGGTGTAATCTGAGCGTCGTAAAATGTCATTGCGGCGTGTGCATGAAATAGGTGAGAACGCGCGAATGAGATATGATATGTACCATACCTTACCATGCAGTCCGTCAAGGTTGACGATGAGTAGTCAGGGCTTCAGTGAAATCGCTTCTGCCCTTGCTTGCTTGCGCATATTTTCTGGATTATCTATGGCGCCTCAGATCAACACCCTCTGAGCCTGCAACGCTGGGATCGAGTGGAGCAGATGAGTGACGAGTGGCGGCGAAACAGGTTGCAGCTGTTGGCCGAAAAGCTCCTCTACGAGGAAGAAGATAGACGCCTTAGAGTGTGAACGAAGACGCCTTTTCACTCTGGATGAAGTTTCATAGCCTTCCTCTATTTAGGCAGAGCCTACAAGGCACTACTTGTTTGTATTCAGAGTTCCTTCGCCTAAAGAGGCATACTCTGAGGGAGATTTGGGATCAGAGTTACCTTCTCCTAGGGTTTTTCGGTCCGCGGCACAAGGCAAACATCAGAGATGGTCCTCCTCATCCGCCACCCGAGGAGACGCGCCCCTACTCTGTATCGCGGGTGTTGGGATCTCCTGGTTGTAATCTGCCTTAAGGGACCTCCCTTAAAGGGGACTTCTTAAGGGGGCATATTCTAACTCCCTTTTCTTCAAATAATATTGATTAACCCCCTCCCCCCCCCACCCCACTCTCATTATTCTATTTCGCATCGTGTTATAATTTTACCACTAAACCCATTCCCACTCGTTATCCATTTAACGCGCGTCAGTTTCTTCATCTGTAGCAAAACGAAGTAATTTTCGTTTATTGGAAGCAAAATATAATGGCGCATTTCGAAATTCAGTGTTTTAACCTAAACTGTAAATTACCTGTTTAGAAAGAACGTTCACCATTCATTCTTACACCAGCAGTAAATAAGTGTGCATCATAATTTAAACTAAAATATCATGCCCTAAAATGGAGGGACTAAAAGTGCATAATGGACATATGATGTTGTAGGAATTTAAGAATTAAAAAAAACCCGCTTCAGAAATAACAAAGAAAATTTGTAGTGTTTATAGTTAAAGTGCCATTACGGATCGCCAAATAGACCGAATTGTTTTTCAAAGTTTCATTCTGTTGATCAATCTTTGACAGATGAACCAAGACAAGGGCGGTCACCAGATTTCGATGAAGATGTTTTAATAGAACTGGTGGAATGCAAACTAATACTGTCAACAGCTGCAACGTGTGCCTGAAAATATTTTAAGAAAACACCCTGCACTCGTCAACATAAGACACGTTGTGCTTCTTCATGATAACGCAAGACCAACTACAGCATGATAATCCACCAAGATATTTCAATATGTGTGTTCAAATTTTAAACAGTCACTCTGGGAAATGATTTATGTCTTAATCTCAAGTATCTAAAATTTTCAAAACAATACCCTGTAGCGTTATAAAAGCGCGGAAAATATTGGGTTGAGGAATAAGTTCTTGCTGTTTTATCCAATTTATTCATTACCATTAACAATTTTAGAAAAACTTCATTTTTAATTAGTAACAATATGCAATTTAATCAATAATGTATTCTCCGTTGTTATTTACGACTTCTTCCCAACGTTTAACTAGTTTTTCGATGCCTCTGCAATAAAAATCTCTGGATTTTGACTCGAAGAATTCGTCTAACCAGGTTCTTAATCCAGCATCAGTATTGAACGAAACGCCGCGCAAATTGTTGGAGAGCGATCGGAACAGATGGAAATCCGATGGAGCCAATTCTGGCAAATATGGAGGATGCAGCAGGATTTTCCAATTAAGTGTTTGGATGGCGTCTTTTGTCATATTGGCAATGTGAGGACGAGCATTGTCGTGTTGCAGAAGGACTCCATAACGTCAATGAGGTCGCTTTTCACAAATAACTCCGGCGAGTCGCTGCATTTATTGAACGTAGAGTTCTGCCTTGACAATCTCGTTTTTCGCAAGGATCTCATAAAGAATGATGCCTTCACAATCCCACCACACACACAGCAACGTCTTTCGTGGACGAAGTCTTTGCTTTAGTCACGGAAGTGGTATTTTATTGGGGCTAAGCCATTGTTTTCGATGGTTCATGTTGACATAAACACACCACTTTTCGTCGCCAGTGATGATGCGGTGAAGAAATCTGTCATTATATCCACTAGTAGCCTTGTCAAGAGCAAGCAAACCTGCGGCAATCATGGAGCGTTGAAGTTTGTTGCTTTCGCTCAAAGCGTGCGGAACCCATGCACCGAGTTTTTTAACTTTCCCCATCGAATGAAGGTGATTCACTACAATTTTATGATCACACGCCAATTGTAAAGCCAATTCTCTAGTCGATTGACGAAGATTTTCACGAAGAAGGTCGTTCAATCGATCTTCATCCAACTTAATGGGGCGACCAGAACGTTCTTCGTCATTAAGATTGAAATAAAAGTTTTTGAAACGTGAAAACCACCATGGAGCTGTCCTTTCTGATAAAGCATTTTCTCCTTACACAGCACAAATATCGCGACGAGCTTTGGCTGCGTTTGCATTGTTCCCGTCTCTATTGAAAATTAATAACAGCAAGTGTCGAAAATGCGCCTTTCTTTCAACTTGACATTCCATTTTGAGGGTACAGAACAAAAATTAAAATAACACAACTTTTAAATAAACCGCAATGACTTATTACTCAACTTCAAGACGTAGGCTAAGCAAATGCCTAATAGTCTATGCTCTCATTATTTATTATTGTTTCTTAATATGTGCACACATCACGTCAACAAAACTTAAATCAACACAACATTAAAAAAAACGCAAGAACTTATTCGTCAACCTAATACTTTATTTGGAGTACGCGGTGCAATTCTGGTCTCTATATATGCAAAATGGCATTGTATTATTGGAACACGCTCAACGTTGAACGACGAAATTAATTCCTGAAATTAGAAATAGATCGTACAAAGACAGGTAGAGGTACTTTAATTTACTTTCAGAGCTCATGCTAGCCGAGTGGATACGACGTTAGCCTCCCAACGTCGCGGTACGGGGTTCGATTCCGAATCCCGGCATGAGAGGACACAAACGTCAGCGCACGTAGAGATCTGGCTACCGATTGGTGGACGCGCTGTGCTCACCCCGTTTTCGGGTGGGTAGATCTAACACCTCTCACCTCACACAAAGCCAATCATAACACTGCTTTCTTTCTTATCCCGCCTTCACAGCACAACACACACACTCTCTCTGTTCCAAGGAAACTTGCCGATGGGTATCTATATTCACGTACCTCTGACGCGGAACAGGTCCCTCTCCCCCGAGGTAACGAAGGTTTCCACCTGAACGCTGTTTGGTGTCAAAACATAATACTTCCTGGCTCCTCTCCCCAAAGAGGACTGGCTCCTGGGGCCGTCGAGCCGACCAGCGATTGTCATACTATACTGACCTTAAATAAAAATTTCATTATCCGATCGGGCATCCTCCCAGTATCATGGAAGGATTGGCGTTAACTAACTAACTAACTAACTTTCACTGAAAGATCTGAATTTATGCGGCCAAATTATTAAAGCCTTCTTTAAAATAACTGATCGACCACAAGGAATAAGGTTTTCTATCTGTTAAACAAAACATTTTAGTGGCATCAGAATCTTTTTCTTATAAAATAACAATAGCTTGGAATAACTTATCCATGGTAGCCCTTGAAAGCACTACAGTAAATATGTTTAAAAATAGAATCATAAATATTATTTTAATACTATAGCCTTAGAAAAATGAGAATTGGGAAACTAATTCTTTATTCATATCCACTCTTTCATTACTTGTCCTTCATTTATAACTTACAACCTGTCCCCTCTTTTTATGAACTAGCCCCAAGTGGATCTTGATGCATTTGCTGGTTCCTAATTTTTTAATTCATTTGTTACCACTAGCTCATATTTTGCAATAAGTAACCTCTTTCTCCTCTTCTCTACTTCTCTATACACTTTTGTTTTTCACTTGTTACCACGAGCGCATTTTTCAATAAATAATTTCCCCCACTTTTTCCGTTCCCTTTTTCATTCTTCATGTAACCACTAAGGCATTTTTTAATAGATAACTTCTCTCACTTTTTCCGTTCCTTTTAGTTCTTCACTTCTTACCAATAGCAATTTTTGGCAATACGTAACTACTCTCGTTACTCGTAGCTCATTTTTTTCAATAAATAATACGGCTTCCTTATTCCGGTTCTTATATCTTCGCCTTGCTACCACATGCTCTATTTTAGATATAAGTAACTTCTTGGCCTTTTTATGTGTTTTTCGCTTTCTACCACATAGTTTTGGGGGGCAATAATTAACTGTTATTCCTTCTTTTTTTGCCCCCTTATCTTGCTACCACATGCTGCGTTCTAGAAATAAGTAACCTCTTTGCTTTCCTCCTATTTGCATTGTTCAATTGCTACCACATTCTCCGTTTGGGAAATAAATAACTTCTATGCTTTCTTCTTTTTTGTGCTCTTTACTTGTTACCACATGTTTCGTTTTGATAATAAATAACATTTCTGACTTCTTCTTTCTTTGTCTTCTTCACTTGCCACCACGCGCTTCATTCAAGCAAAAATTAACTTCTTTGAGTTTTCATTAGTGTGTTGCAAAATTGCTGCCACGTGGTGCGTTTGGGAAATAAGTAACTTCTCTGTTTTTTTTTATTTTGTGTTGTTTCATTGTTAATATTTGCATTGTTTTGGCAAAAGAGTAACTTCTCTACCTTCTTCCTTTCTGAGTTCTTCACTCCATTTTGGCAATAAGTAACTTATCTGCTTTCTTTCTTTTTTGTGTTCTTCACTTTCTACCACATGCTCTGTTTTGGCCATTAAATGTTAGCCCTTCTTTTTGTCTTCTTTACTTACTATCACATTTTCTATTTTAGCAATAAGTAACTTCTTTGCATTCTTCTTCTTTGTGTTATTCAATTGCTAACACACGCTCCATTTCGGAAATAAGTAAGTTCTCTGCTTTTTCTCCTGTTTGTGTTGTTCCGTTGCTACCAAATGCATTGTTTTAGCAAAAGGGTAACTTCTCTGCCTTCTTCCTTTTTATGTATTCTTCACTTGCTACCACATGCTCCGTTTTGGCAATAACTTTTTTGTGTTCTTCACTTGCTACCACATGCTCTATTTGAAAATAATTAAATTCCGTACCATCTTCATTTTTGTGTTTTCCATTGGTAGCACATGCTCCGTTTTGGCAATAAATAACTTATCTGCCTACTTACTTTTTGTGTTCTTTACTTGCTACCACATGCTCTATTCGACAATAACTAACTTCTCAGCTTTCTTCGTTCCCTTAGTAGCACATGCTCTATTTTGGCAATAAGTAACTTCTGTGTTTATTGTGTGTTCTTCACTTGCTACCACATGTTCTTTTTTGGCAATAAGTAACTTCTCTGCCTTCTTAATTTTTTTGTGTTCTTCATTTGGTATCAATACTCCGTGTTGACAATAATTAACTTCTATGCCTTCTTGGGTTTTATGTTCTTCACTTGCTACCACATGTCTATTTTGGCAATAATTAACCTCTATACCTTCTTCCTGTTTTGTGTTCTTTACTTAGTACCAAATGCTCCGTTATAACAATAGGTAACTTTTATGCCTTCTTCCGTTTTATGTTCTTCACTTGCTACCAAATGTCTATTTTGGCAATAATTAACCTCTATACCTTCTTCCCGTTTTGTGTTCTTTGCTTAGTACCAAATGCTCCGTTATAACAATAGGTAACTTTTATGCCTTCTTCCGTTTTGAGGTCTTCACTTGCTACCACATGTTCCGTTTGGCAATATTCAACTTTTCTGTCTTCCTTTTGCTTGTTTTTTCGCTTGTTACTACATCCTCCGTTTGAGCAATAAGTAACTTATTTGCTTTCTTCCCTTTGTGTTGTTCAATTACTACCATTTGTTGTTCCGTTGCTTCTACCTGCATTGTTTTAGCAAAGGAGTAACTTTACTGCCTTTTTCCTTTTTAGTGTTTATAACTTGTTACCACATGTTCCCTTTTGTCAATTAGTAACTTATTCCTACGGAAGATTTCTTTTATTTCAGGCACCTGATCCGCGCGCCATTTATTCTCTTTGAGGATTGAACTAAATTGAAAGCAAGTACGAAGGTCTCTTCTCATAGACGCTCTAATCAGGTTTAAGTGCTTTTAAGGGAGCAGAAGTTAAAAGGTTGGAAAATTAGCAAAATACATCCACTCATCATGTTATCACCCTTGTTTTATTCTGTTATAGCGTCGAAATGAGTGATGCTACACTTTCACAACAGAACCAGGCTTCAATGAGGTGTCTTTCGGTATTGGTGAAATGAGAAGCAACATTTGAAGTGGTTGATTTTTATTTTTTTTCTATTAAAAGCATAAAAGCGGCAACCACATAGGGCATCTCCACCAAAAGCTTTTGATAAGAGCTGAGAATAGTGAAGTTAAAGAACTCAAAAAATATTGATGTTACTCGTATATAACTCCAGTAGCCATAACTTACTTCAGGCTAAATAAACACGCCTGAATTGCCTTGGAAACCTCATTTTTATTCCCTGGATTTATCTCTTTTTCACTTATCATCGCTTTTATTTATCATTTCTTTCTAATCTTTTATCGCACCTTACGCGATTAATGAAGAAGGAAAACAATGTCGATTGGAAAGGGACATGGCCTTGTTACCTAAATAATGAGAATCAAAGAAACAAAGATAATTGAAGAATTAAAAGTGGCTTGACGAAGAAGAGATAAGAAAGAGCAATTTATGAATAGTAAAACCATACACACAACAGAAGAATTAAATCGTCGGAATTTGAACTTTTTTACAACTCTAAATTGTAAGATATTAGAAGCTTTTTTATAAGTCATAATGGTGTGAAATTAGAGTTTTTAAGTATAAAATTTCAACTTTTTACAATTTTCAATCGTATAAAATTAGAACATTTTACAAGTTTCGAAGGTAGGAAAAAAGAAAGTTTTAGAACTTACAGAAGCACCAAATGAGAACGTATTTTCTGCTTCAGTGTTATGGAATTTTGAAGATTTTAGATTTTTCAGAAGTATTGAATTAGAGTTTTATAGGTTAAAAGTACGAAATCATAACATTTTATAAATTTCAAAGGTGCCAAACTAAAACGTTATTACAAGTTTCAAAGGTAAGGGGTAAAAACGTTCTTGCAAGTGCCCAAAATGTACGAAGTTATGAATTATGTACATGTTCTGAAGTCAGAAAATTAAAAAGTCTTTACCCGTTTCCAAAGTACGTAAGTTAGATGTTTTGCAAGTTCCAATTGTAGGAACCCATAATGTTTTGAGAACTTTCAAAGCCAGGAAATTAGAACGTTTTAGGAAGTTTAACAAGGAAGATATTAGAAAGATTTACAAATATCAAACAGATGAAATGAGATCGTTTGTACATGTTCCAAATGTACTAAATTAAAACTTTTTTGCAAGTTTTAAGGTACGAAATTAGGATGTTTTTACAAATTTCAAGTTTACGGTCCAAGATAACAATGTTAATTCTCCTGACACTGCATCTGGCATCCTGGGAGACGTTCCTGATCTACGCCAGGCAGGTGACTGTAGCAATTGACTATTTTAGTAGTTCTTTTCAGGGATTAAGATTGGTTTATTGGATACAGCCAGTTGTTTAGAGTGGATGAGAAGTGCCCCCGATGCAGTGTCAGGGGGCAAACCATTGTTATTTGAATAGTTTTTTCAAATCGACCTCATTGAAATTTATTTAAACTCTTGAGGGATTATCTCGAGTAAAATCGTTAATTTTTTTTCTGTTAAGAATAGTTTTTGGCAGAAATGAATTTGCTCACGGTTTTTTTATATTTTGAGACAACTGCATGGGGCATATGGAAATGCCACAAAACGAAACCATCCCTGAAATAAATAGATGCCTTAATGGAGAAAAAAAAAACGGTACAAGAAAGTTTTAAACATTTCAAAGGGAAGAAATTAAAACGCTTTTGCACCTATCAAAGGGACAATATTAGTTTTATTCAAATATAAAAAAAAATAAATTAGATGGTTCGTACAAAGATTCGAATGTACGAAATTCGAACCTTTTCACAAGCTTCAAAGGAGCAAAATTAAAACGTTTTTACATGTTTGCAAGTTACGAAAGTATGAAATTAAAATTTTGTTCAGGTTTTAAAGAAATTCAAAAGGTGGTTTTAAGTTTAAGGTACAAATTAGGTTTGTTTATGTCTGCAGGTTACGAAATTAGGTTTCTAATGTTTCATATGTACAGAATTAGAAGATTTTGAAAGTTTTCAACTGTAAGATATTAAAAGGTTTATACAAGTTTTCAAGGTGTAAAATTAAAATGTTTTTTCAAGTTTCCGATGACATAAATTAGAACGTTTTTGCACGTTTCAAATGTATGGAATTAGGACGTGTTTATAACTCTTAAATATACAGAATTGGATCGTCCTTACAACTCTTCAAAGATACGAAATTAGAAGGTCTTTACAAGTTTTCAAAGGGATAAAGTGTGAAGACTTTTAAAAGTTAAAAAGAGATCAAATTAGAACGATTTTACAAGTTTTATGATCGATTGAAAGAATATTTAAATCAAATTGAGTTTTACGACTTCGACGCTGATGACCTTTATGTTTCTCTCTCATTATTTCCTGCTGCTACCAGATTTTTTAAACTTGTAACAGTGAACCTCGTTGGAGTACTAGTTCTCTTTTAGTTGACAGATAGAGCAACATGTGATAGTGTTTCTAACACATGTTGACTATACGTCAAATAGTACTAAGCCATGTCGAGAAGTACATTAACAAAGATTTGCTGGTAAATTCTGCCGACTCATTTTTTTTAAATATAGTATAAGGATGCTTCACAGAAAGCCTCCATACACTATATATTAAAAATATGAATGTGTTGAAATTACTTCAAGGATCAAGCAAATGACTTTTAGTTAACTTTACAAGGTTTAAATGATGTTAAAATACATCACCTGCTCACATGCATAATAGAGGATTATGAGGGTGAGTCATGAGCTGATTTTGCTACATATGTTAATTCTCAGAGTTGTCCATACGCCCTCGACGTAAATGGCACTGAGTTAGTTGCGAGGGCGAAGTCAATGTGAAAGAAATGACTAATCCTCACCAGCACATTTTTGCAGACTCGTGAAAGTCGGCAAAGATATTCGCGGGATGGCCGGTTAGAATGGTCTTTGTAGGAACATAACAACACTCGCTGAGTGGTATTGGCATGGTCTTTGTAGGAACATAACAACACTCGCTGAGTGGTATTGGCATGGTCTTTGCAGGAACATAACAACAATCGCTAACAACAATCGGTGATTAATAGGATATAAGAATCAATGTAATTTTTTTAGGGGGGTGAATTGATATAAAGAGTGGGATCCCTAAGTCTTGAGGCTGTCTACTTCTTTGTTCATCTCTTTGGTTATAATTTGACGTCATCACCGAGGAAAGCGAATATGAAGTCCTCCATTCTTACTTACAAAATTTGTAATAATAATTACTTAAAAAAGTATATATATATATATATATATATATATATATATATATATATATATATATATATATATATATATATATATATGAGTAGTTTCACGCTTTCTATTTCTCACTTTAACAACCTGTGGGGTTGTTGCTATGTACATAAAAAAATAAAGATATGACAACCAACGAGTGAAATTTCTTCCAGAAAGTTTGTAAAGAAATATTTCTAAAGGAATTGGTGAAATGGGGAAAGTGCGTAAGATATATAGCTGGATATCCAAAACAAGTGGGGCCAGTAGGGCACACTATCCTCCAGATGTCACTGACAGCATGATTACCTATGCTTCACCCAACTCACCCCTCCTCTTTAGTATATCTCAGAGGGAAGCCTTATATGTGGGACCAACCTTGAACTGGTCCAAATATAGCACCTATTTGATAGCTAACAAGGATTTTTTTTATTTAAAAAAATAAAAAGTGAAAACCAACGATGGCATCGTCGCCCTAAAATTCGGGGGAGTTGGTATAAAAGTGGTGAAATTAGGGGTGGAGTAAAAATGTATGGAAGATATTCAGCCAGACAAGAGTACTCCGGGTTATATGTGTTGTGCAATTACAACTGGGTTCGAAATAGTGATGGCATGTCGATGGCACTTTGGTGCCATTCGAATGGTTTGGTCCTCTAGATTCAATTCAGGGTTGATGATTTTTTTGCCATAATTATCCTTTTCTTCTATTCCTTTTTTCTTCTCTTTATCGACTTTCCTTCGTCTACCTATCCTTAATTTTACGATCCTGAGTGATAATGCCTTCGTTGTTCACGGTTTAATGCCTATTTCAATCTTTTTTTTTAAGTCATTATGGTCTCATTAAATCATTCTTTAATGGCAGCCGTTCCTAAATATCCAAAAAAACAAGCCCTACTCCTCATTTTAGTGGTCATGGTGAAACACTTAAAAAGAAAATCCGATTCCACGTTATATATAAAGGTAAAAAAAGGCTTGGAATTTAATTTATTTTTCTTCTGGCTACCCTATATGTGTGCTCTTCTGTGTCCGCGTGTGTGTGCGAAATCGCAAGAATGAATCACCGAAGCATTTTCCATCTCCTTGTTTGTCTCATTTGAAGGCCAGCTGGAAAAGCGAAGGCTTTTATATGCAAACCCCTCCCCCGCCCCCATTAATGGACAACTCTGCCATGTAGTTGGCATCTGTAACCCTCAAAACACCCAATTTCTTACTTTAGAGGCCGGAAACTTACTTCGTGTCCTAAACTTTCTCCAGAAGTTTCCGAAACGAGTACTCTATGTTTTTAGGCCTTTCTGTGTCAATATTTAACTCCCTTCACGTCTTCGTTGTCACCTTTCGTTTTCATCTAAGTCGAGATTTAACGTAATCCCGACTGCGTCGAAGCAGCGCAGAATGTTCGCAAACCCACAATTATGTTCAATTAGCCGATTTCCTTAACTAAAGCGTACATGAGGTGAGCAAACACGCTCATAATGCGGTTCATGTCGTTGTGACCGTGTATAACAATCAATAGCATAAACGGCAGCGAAAACTGAGTGTGCTTAGCCCACGTTCCATCATGATTTTCGCTGGTTTAAAAAAATAGGGTGGAGAAAAAGGAGGAGTTTGGAAGATATTTCAAATTTGGCAAAACAAAATATGAGTGTTTGGTGGATACAAGAGTTATCGTGGTGAGAAAACAAATTTAGCCTAAATTAGATACGAGTGCTAAATTTTAGGCCAAGATTTAGTCAATTATCCAAACCAAGACGGGTTAGAGAAAGGAGGTTTAGGGCAGAACCCAAAGATTGACAGTAGTAAACGTAGAAAGAGGTAAAGATATATAGAAGATGGATACAGATAAGTATAGACAAAGAAAGGCAGACGGTGGGAAGAGTTAAAGAAAAATAGAAGGTAGATAAAGGTAAAGATAGACATATGGCAGATAGAGGAATAGAGAGGTGGAAAGAGATAAAGATAGACGATGAAAAGAGATAAGATAGTGTGATAAAGATAAAGAAAAACAGGTGGATCGAGATGAAGATAGATATAGATAATGAAGACAAAGATAGGTGAAATGGAAAGAGAACGACAGAATGTGAAAAGAGTTAAAGCTAGACAAAAGGTAAATAGAGATAAAAAATAGACAGAGGGACGGATAGAATTAAAGCTAGACAGATGAAGGGAGAGAGAAAGCTTGAACGCTGGGAAAAGATAAAAATAGGTGGATATGGATAAAGATAGACAGAATGTGAATAGAGATAAAGCTAGACAGAAGGGTATAAAGATCAAAATATCAGGTCGGAACGAAAGTAATGTCCAATTTTAGGCTATATATTAAAAATTAAAAAAGTTGTTGCCATTTGAAAATTTTAATCATAAACATAACCTTCATTGCTTACAAGAGCTTCATTCCATCTATCAACAAGCTTATAAATACCACGCTTGTAAAATTGTTTAGGTTTTGATGCAAAATATGAACCCAACTCGTTTTCAACCTCTTCTCTTGATGTCAACCTAAGACGATCCAAATGGTTCTGCAATCCACTAAACAAATGATAATGAGAAGGAGGAAGGTCAGGAGAATATGGAAGATGAAGCAATATTTCCCAACCGAGCTACCCCTTTGCCCCAAAGCGGTTTTCAAAGGACGAAGTTGATTGCAGTGGAGACTAGCATTAATTCTTTGATTGTTGCCTAACAGTTCGCAATGGAAAATTCCTTCCATATCCCACCATACACTCAACATGATTTTTTTTATGAAGTCCTCCTCTCAGTTGTTGAGAAATTCTTCTACTGATCTACGAACGGCGGCGTTTAACGTTATGACAAACGATCCCCTTCTCATCACCAGTAACAAAAAAGCCTGCCCCCAAAATGGTGCCTGAAGGTGTCGTGAACGCAATGATTCACATTCACTCGAATCACTGGAACCTTTCCAATCCTTTTCAGTTGACGTAGGCCAGTCGTATGGGTTAAGTTAAATTGTTCTGCGAGCTCCCTAGAAGTTGTACCAGCATTTGCTGCTATTACAGCTTCCCACTCTTTAGAATCGTTTTTTTTGAACGACCTTCTTTTGGTCCTTCTTTTAGACTGAAATCCCCAGTTCGCAAACGGAAAAATCTCCTCCTGAATCGATTATGACGCTGCATTTGCATTGACACTCACAGAGTAAACTTATGGAGTAAAACATGTCTTTTGTGATCTTTAGATGGGAGGACATGAGGGTGAACACCGAAGAAGATTATGAACAATATTTTTATAATCTGAAAGAAAAGGTATACATTACTCATTATAGGTATACAATGAGGTATATCTATCGTTCCAACTTGATAGATATAAGGTGAATGTAGAGTAAGATATACAGAATGTACATTATTATAAAGAGAACTGTGAATAGGGATACAAATAGAAAGAAATGGATAGCAATAAAGATAGTTGAAAAGAGAAAAATATAGACAGAAGGTGGATATATGTAGGTAGATAAAGACAGAAAGTAAATAAATATAAAGATAATCAGAAAGTGGACCGAGATAAAGATAGAAAATAGATGGATATGGTGATAGAGGTGAAAAGAAGTAAAGATAGACAAAACGTGGAGAGCAGTAACGTTCGACAGATGGTGGACAGAGATAAAGATAGGTGATCGGAGATAAGGGTAGACAGAAGGTGAAGAATGGACAGAAAGTGGATATTCAAAGGTAGCTGTAGAAAAAGTTGGAGAGAAGCTGGATAGAGAGAAAGATAGAAGAAGGTGGATAGAGATAAAGATAGAAAATTGAATATTAAGAAAGATAGACAGAAGGCTGATATAGATAAATATAGACAAAGTATATAGAGATAATGATAAAGAGATGGTTAGTAGAGATAAACATAGTCAGGTGAGTAAAAATTGCCAGGAGGAGGATAAAGATGGGCAAAATTATAAATTGTTTTACATTTTCTTTCGAATGATATAATTTCCAAGGTCCTTCCAAGGTTAGTCCGGGAATTATTAAAGTTTTGAAGGTCGTAAAGTCATTAATCAGAATAAGTGAGAGTACGCGACTTTGGCCAGCAGACCTTGGTTTTGTACTTGTGGTACTTCTTATTGCTTTTCCAAGCACTACTCCTTCCCACAAGTTCTCTATTGGATTGAAGTTGGGATCTGCGGTGGCTTCTCCAAACCAAATTTTGGTGTTGTGGGATGCAATTTCTGGATAGATGGGTGTAAAACTTGTGACAACATGGTGTTATACGTTGTCAATTCATTCTTTCTTGCCATAAAAACATCTCCCCAGGCCCTGATGAAGAAATCCACCTCCATGCTTTACAGTCAGTACCACACAAACAGCAAAACGCCTCTCCAATTCCTTGTCTCACAAGAAGTGCTGAAAATCTGTAAAATTGTTACAAAAATGTTAAAATTTTAAATAATTCCATCCAAGATATATCTAAATAGAATTACATAAGTTACATGTAAAACAGCAATACAATAGGCTTTCTTACATACTTCATAATTACGTTCATTTGACCAGATAACTTTAGACCATTTTGTTGATGCATGTGACCAATTTTTGTGATCTTTGACCCACTGAAGACGGTTTTCTTGTGTTGACATCATATATCCATGGCGTCTTTCTCGCCCTCCATCATTTTAACTTTCCCTTTAAATGTTCTGATGCAGCTTTATTGACCTCCCCAGCAAGTCCATGTTTCCTACGAGCCTGTAGTGAAGCCAGAATACTAGATGCCTTCTCTAGGTTTTATAGGACGTTTTCTGTCACTTCTCTTCCTTTCTAAAAAGATTTGGGTATCGTTTGATAGTGGTGTTTTTGAACAGCCTTTCTTGAGTTCTCTGTGCTTCTGTAACTTCTTTAGTTTTAGTCCTTTTACTTATTTAGAACGACAGTGAATACACAGTAATTATAAATCTAAGCTGATAAATAAGAAATGTTAGTTAAATTCTGATTTTAGTAAACATATCATTTAGTAAAGTACCAAGTAATTCAAACATATTAATAAAATGCATATTAACATATATATTTATGAATAATATGATAAATATAAGCATTTGATTGAATATTTTAAATATATAAATGTATGAGTGGTACTTTATATGAAGCAGGTAGATATACAAAAGGTAAATAGATATTAGATATAAAGAATATAGATAGAGATAAAGATAGACAGGATGGAAATAGCAATTAAAATAAGTGAAAAGTTGTAAGATAGACAGAAGTTGGATATAGATAAAAATGAGAGAAGTTGGATAGAGATAAATATCTAAAGATGTATAGGTATAAAAAAGAAAGCGAAATGGCATGTAGCAGAATAAGGTCGAAGGGCGACCACGTACCCTTCTGTACCCATGTGGTCTTGAGATCACCGCATGGAGCTTTGAAAGCGTGGTTGAATCAGGGTTAGGGTGCAGCCTACTCCGTAGTCACGCCCCAGCTGTATTTGCTTAGGGAACGATTTCATTGTCTTCTATGGCCAACTTTAAGCCAACATTCCTGCCTTCCGTCATAAGATCAAAGTCCGTTGAACATTCCACGCCAACGTTATCACAATCCCCCCCTCTCCCGAAGGAATCGCCGACTCTCCCCAAAAATCACACGTGTGTGTGGAGGCAGCCGCCAAAGCCACCTCACCAGGCGTCTATATAATCCTTTGACTCCGTTTAGTAAGGAGCACTAATAGACTTCCCACCTACTGCGGCGAGCGAGCTGAGGGACTCTCGCTTTCCCCATCGGCGATTTATATTCGAGCACGAAGACTAAATCGACATCCGTGAACTCTGCTATAGACATTCGGCGAGTATCTGACGAGGATTCCCATCTCCGAAGGCTATCTACGAGTGCTCCCTCATCTGAAGCGAGAGTTAACCCGACTGCCACCTTCGCAGTCATAGTATCCCAACTGGCCCCTTTTCTGCAACGAGAACGTAAGCAATTGTAACCGTTGCCGCCTGCAGATTGATCTAGAATCTGCCTGCACCCCGGTTTAAAATCCCACTTTAAATCACCGAACTGAATCCGACCTCCTTAATCCCCTAATTTACCTACCTGTATCTCGCGTAGACATTTAACTCCGTCTGTACGACCGTTCCCTTTAAACGGAATATTTGTGTATATTTAAATATTATTTTGTTGATAATAAAGATATATTTTAGTTATTGTCTTTCTTTTGCAATCTCAACGCGTACCAGCTACCTGTTAATCTTTGGCAAGCTTGAACTCTGAAATATTTGTTTTAAAATGGACCCCGCAAAGTTAATAATAAACCTTTCCCAATGGACTCATAAAAAATTCCCCATTCACTAACTGTCTTCAACCAACTTCGGCCCAAAGCCACAAAAGTACCTACGTATATATATATGATAAATAACACCCACAAGGAAAATGGAAATCGTTTTTCCATTTTCCTTGTGGCTGTTATATATCATAATTTTGATTCACGTGCAAGTTGTGACTTTCTTTTCATATATATATATATATATATATATATATATATATATGTATATATATATATATATATATATATATATATATATATATATATGTATATATATATATATATATATATATATATATATATATATATACATATATATATATATATATATATATATATATATATATATATATATATATATATATATATATATATATATATATATATATATATATATTGTGAGGGAACAAACATGTGATGGAAAAAATAACGTTGATTTTAAGCATTGCCTCTATGATGGACCTCATTATCGCTTAGAACAATTTTCCAAGGTCAAAAGCGTGAGAAACAACAGGAGCGGGCTGATGGAATGCTGCCCTTATCAATCTGAGTATTTAGAGAAAGAGTTTTCCCCACATCCCCCTTCCCCTTCCAGCCACGCTGGGATCGCCACGGTCGCACTACTCAAACGATGGACGATAGTCTGCCCCACCTCCCGTCTATGGGGTAAGCTCCCTCACTCCAGGCGTAGATATATAACGTGTCGCCAGGAATCGAGGAGATTGTGTGCAAGAAAAGCTCACGGAAGCAGACTATCTTACTTCTCCTCGATTCGGGTTGTCATACACCAAAGGCAAGGAAATTTTGCGAGATAAAACCGAATATCCCTCATTGGATAAAACAAATATCCACCCTGGATTAGTCAAAAACCCTCTCCCGGTTAGAATACCGCCTGATTCCGTGAAACGTATCCATCTCCAAAGAAGAACCCAAGTTTTGTCCCAAAAGGCTTCATTAAAGATTAATCTTCGCGTAATATCTCCTTAATTACGCATAGTCGTTAAAACAACCCGTCTGACGTCTCAGAGAAACTCACCCTCAGTTTTCTTCGAAGGGATTCCACCAGAAGAATTCGCAGCCTCCACTCTCGAAGGCTCTGCTCTCCTCCTACCCCCCCCCCCTTCATCTCAAAGGAATACTTCAACTCCGAGCAAGTTAACCCAGGACCCCGTCAAAGTGACTCAACCTCTATCCCGACTTCGCAGGAAAAACCATCTTCTCTCCCTCCATTTTTCACAAGGTATTGTAACGAATATTTTAACTTCCCCAGAATTTATAATTGCCGCCTACTGTCCCCCTCTTCCCCATTTTCATTGTGTGCTTACTATATCCCCGTGTAAATCCCTACTTTAATTCCATTCAGCCTACCCATTTTTATTGCATGTTAAATACCTAATCTTATTTTTGGCACGTTGACCACGGTAACTATTTGTATTATTATATGTCCTTTATTGTTCTACCATTTAACCTAAGTTATTAATATGTGTTAAAGTCTATTTTTGTCGACCCCTTTACTTTCAACCTTTGAGCTCCTGATAGCCATGCAATAGCCCTGTAACCAAGTAAGACTTAAACACTCAGCCAATACAGAGAATCAAAGTAGCTCTTTTGGACTAGACCTCCCTACGAGAAGCTGACTTCGTAATCGGACCCTACCGACCCAAAGGTATTAAAAAGGAAACCCCACGTACTCCAAAATCAAATATAATAGATATATGCATCGTTCGTATATAGGAACCTATACCACGATATATATATATATATATATATATATATATATATATATATATATATATATATATATATATATATATATATATATATATATATATATATATATATATATATATATATATATATATATATATATATATAAAGAGAAAGAGAGAGAGAGTAACAAGGAGTAACAAGGAAAGAAAGTATCCTAGAGGACCTTACGGTCCATTCAAAGAGGGTACCTTTGGACTTGCAGTCGAGCAGGCACATCTCTGCTCAAATGCTTTACGTCCTTAAACGGCCACTTTTCAAGACCCTGTCTAGTCTTGACTTGAACTAGTCAACAGATTGACTGTTGACAACTTCCACTGGAAGTGCGTTCTAACTACCACAGATACTGTACGTGAATTTTTTCCACACAGATCGTGGTTGTAACGCTTCAGTTTAAGTTTGAAGCCGTGATTGCGCGTTCTGTTCTCACTCAGTATGAAAATATCCCGGTAGTCAACATTGTTGAACCCTCTTAGTATTTTGAAAACTTCGATGAGCTGACCACGCAGTCTACGGGTTTTTAACGAGAATAGATCTAATTCTTTTAATCTATCTTCATAACTTTTATGGCTGATAGAGAGAATCAGTTTGGTTGCCCTGGCTTGCACGCATTCCAATCTCGCGATGTCCTTTCGCAATAGGGGACTACAGAATTGTACGGCATACTCCAGGTGCGGTCGGACGAGGGGAAAGTTGTACAGACACAGTACTATCTCCTTGTTCCGATATTCAAACTGTCGCTATATACCATAACAACCTCTGGGCTTTCTTCTCCGGCTCAATACACTGTTTTGAAAACTTGCGGTCACTGGTGATAGTTACACCCAAGTCCTTCTCAGTGTCGGTGGATTCAAGAGCAGTGCCCTTAAGGATATAGGGAGTCCCCGACTGTAGGACTCCCTACGCTCTTCCGTTTCCCGCTTTGTCTTATGTGGTGGGGTCACTCCCCTCTTTGTGACCTCAGAAAAGGTAGTACCTGGAGTAACACGGATGTACTGGAGTACGTCCTCCTTTACTCGGGGCCTGACACTTCTTTGGGTCCGCTTCACAACATCCTGGATCATGTTGGTGAGTACAGCTTTCCCTTTAAAGGAAAGATGCCCTCCATCCTTTTTATAAAGGTAGTTTCTCCCGTAAAAGGGGCAGTCGGGGGCTACAAAAAAGCCACCTTCTGCCGTGCTGAGATTCGCCAACCGTCGGTTCACTGCGACGTTTCTCTCGTGAGCGGTTTGGGATGGACCTCTTCTCGGAAGCATCCTAACCACGACACGTTTGCGGGTTTTAAGCCCTATGTCATTCTCGGCTCCCATCACCCTTTGGATGGTCTTGCCACTGAGGTCAACCTTACTCCCTCTGAGGTAGAGGTCGTTGCCACTCACCATCAGGGCGACAACTGAATTCTCAGAAATCTGAGCTTTCTCTGCCTCTACTCTGATGTTGTGGTTACCCCGTCCTGGCACGCAGCTTACCTTCACGCTAGTGTGGAGGCGGGCCGCTAGCAGTGGCTGCAGATCTCGTGTTTGCGGGTCACCAATGAGGGTGACCTTCGGACACTTTGTCTCTGAAGACGGAGTCTTCCCTTGTGGAAGAGGCATCTCCTTTTCCTCTTTACTCTCCCCATTCTTATCCTTCTTTTTCTTATTCCCCCTTTTTCTTCTTGTTTATGCGTTTTTCTTCTATTTTGGTTCTTCTTCTTTTGTTTCAACTTTATTCTTTTTCTTATTTTTCTTATTTTTTACTTTCTTCTTTTTCTCTTGCCTCAGCTGGCTTAACCTCGGATGATGCCAGAATCTCCGCTTGGGTAAGAACTACGGAACCAGAAGATTCCGACACGTCAGTGGGCAATGCCTTTTCTAGGCATCGAATGTGAGCTGCGTGAAGGGCTTCGAATTTCTCCACCTTTCTCTCAAGAATTTAAGCTCTCTCCTCTGAGGCTCTATAGAGGTCTTTTAATTTCTCCACCTCTCGTGTCAATATACAAGTAGTGCAGATACTTTCAGGGCTGCATTTTGAGTAACAGCCCTCTGGAAAGTCAACGCACCACATTTATAACTGGCATGTTGCACAGTTATGTTTTAGACGAACGGGTCCTTTTCTGCTTGTCATTTTGAGCGCTTTCTCTCTCTCTGAAAATTCGTGACCAATCAATGATAAAAAAGGGGGGTTGGTGAGTTCTCCCCGCGTGAGTCGCTCCCGCGTGAGTCGAAGGGGCCATCGATTTCTCACCAGGTGAACAACGGATCACGCCCCGTACTAAACTCCTACTAGTTCCCTTCACGGCAGCCAAGATCTCGGAGCAGCGTTCAATGGATATCCCGCCACACCAAGAGACTCGACCCAAGGCTTTTTATTGGCCTGGCAACAAGCCTGGGAACAAAGGGCCGTCACCTCGGACCGATGCTACCAGAGGTAGCCGTCAACAGTCACTGGGAATGGTCAATAATTACGCGCTAGGGAAGGGGTTAACGGGGCACTACCCTCATCCCATTCATCGTGCCCCAACGCCTAGGACACCTCTACTCCTAGTCTCTCGCAACCAGAGAGCGTCGATTGGCGTTGTTTATAGAGGTTCCAAAGCCTCTCTTCTGACGCATGAGGTAGCTGCCAGGTCCTTATATTTAGAAAGATGGAAAAAAGAGGGAGAATGACTTTATGATAGTAGTAGGGTTTTGTTATTTTTAGTTGTTTTTTTCTTTTTATATAATAAGTGGAATAGATAGGATAAAAGTGAAAAAAGAGAAGGATAGAGTAGAAAAAGGAATGACGCACTTAGTCTGGAACCTCGTTTCTGACCAAATCGACAAGGCAAGCCCGACCAGGGGTACCCAAAAGAGAGTTACCCCCGCTGACATAGCTCGAAAAGGAAGCGTCACCTCTCCCTCTACTTTACTTTCTCAGAGAGAGAGAGAGAGAGAGAGAGAGAGCATTTCCTATCTATCCATCTTTTGTCTATATTTATCCATATCCGCTCTATGTATATCTTGATCTCATTTTCAAGAGAGAGAGAGAGAGAGAGAGAGAGAGAGAGAGAGAGAGAGAGAGAGAGTGTGTGTGTGTGTGTGTGTGTGTGTGTGTGTGTGTCTGGCCATTCCACGAAATGGCATAATGGTCGATGAATGGCGAAAAAGAGATAAAAAGACAAAAGGTGAATAGAGTGAAGGTGATTATAAATAAAGATAAACAGAAGGTGGATTGAGATGAGAGATAAAGATAGATAGTTTGATAGAGTTAATGATAGACAGGATGTGGATAGACATATAGATAGAAAGATGAATAGAGATAAAGGTAGATGAAAACGAGATCAAGATATACATAGAGCGGATATGGATAAAGATAGACAAAAGATGGATAGATAGAAAATGCTAGGCAGAAGGTGGATCAAAATAGCCAGAATGTGAAAAATAGATAAAGGTGAACAAGGTGAATAAAATCAAAGATACACAAAAAGGTGATAGAGTTAAAGATGGAGAAGATGGATAGATATGAAGATGTACATAAAGCCGATTAAGTTGAAGATAGACAGAAAGCAGACTGGGCAAAATAGACAGAATATGGATAAAATTAAAGATAAAGTAAGCTAAAGATAAACAGAAGGTGGATAGATTTGAAGATAGACATAAGGACAATAAATGAGAAGATACACAGAAAGCAGATTGAGCTAAAAATAGACAGGATATGGATAGAGTTAAAGATAAAGTTAAGCTGAATAGAAGATGGATAGATATGAAGATAGGCATAAGACTGATTAATATGAAGATAGACAGTAAGCAGATTGAGGTAAAATAGCGAGAATATGGATAGAGTTAAAAATAAAGTTAAGCTTAATAGAGGAAAAGGTAAACAGAAGGTGGAGAGAGGTAAAGATAGAAGGCGGATAAAGGGAAAGATAGACGGGCGACTGATAGAGGTAAAGATCGAAAGGCGAGCAATCATGATTTAGCGAGACGTATCGCCCCTGCTTCAGCTGACACTTGGATGTTTGCGTGCCCTCCCGCCCCTACGCCCACATGGATTGTGGGTGGCCGCCTTAACTGTGAATTCTGGGCAGGTTTTGTAGAATTTGAATAAAAAAATAACAAAATAACAAAAGAGGGATCGTGCCATGGCGAAACCAACGAGGGTATTTCTGCAGTGACACGGTATGCTCCAAACCTTCTGAAATAACTACATCGACGAATCGCTGGGAGCTTTAGTTCTTCCCCTTCGTGGAGGGAAGGGGGTGTACAGACAATCCTTGATGAAAATGGCTATAAGCAACACATATTCCTTCTACATGTAATTATATATGTATACTTATACACACTTAAATTCATACAGAGAAAGCTCTCCGCTCAAACAATAGCTGAACCTCATCTTTCCACTATTCATTCAGAGGTTAAAACACATCTTGCGAACGGGAAAAAAGACGAATAATAGAAGAGTTACGTTCATTCATATGGAAAAGAATGAGAGGGAATATGAATATGGGGGAAAATGAGGAGAGAGAATAGTAAAAATAAATCAAAGTTGAAAATAAGTGCCAGTAAAATCCTTTTTACTGTAAATCTTTGTGCCTGGCAAATTAAAACCTACAGGTGTAAATTTGTGCAAAAGTTCAGCCTAAATGTTAAAATTTGAAATGCCTTGCAGGAGGTCGGTCATCTCGATGTTTCCATGGAGATTGAGGTTAATTTAATTAAAGATTTATATAAAGCATTTTTTTAAACTTAATTGTAAGTTTTGTTGTGCATGTGGAACGTTGGTACTTTTTTATAGTAATATTAGCATTCTGGTCAACGCCTAAGCTCATGTGGGCGTCAGATATGTATCCCGTGTCTAATGCCAAAAAAAATTGTATTCCATTTTCACTGAATCACTCTATATGGGGAAATCTGGCATCGTGGGCGATCTCTGGCATCTCTATTTAAAAGCCAGAGACGTAGGATGATTGTAAAGAAATTTTATATTAAAAATTCTTATAAAATGAAGCTTTCACGTGATTTTCATAATAAAAATGAAACAAAAATTAATAAATGACAAAAAAATGAAAATATTGCATTAGTACACACAAATTTAGCTTAAAGAGGAAATAATAATCGATTGGGCATATCGGGTCACACCTTTTTTATCTCTAGTTAAATGCCTTCGTTCACTTCCACTCTGGTCTTGCTCGGTCCAGGTAGGCGGAGAAGAATGAAAGGAATGAGACAACTAAAATCAAATAAAAAAAGAGAGTAGTGGTGAAAAGATTAGAGTGAAAAGCGAATTTTAGCCGTAAATGTTGAGTACAAAGAACAAAGGGACTCAAATATACGAGCCTCTCTCTCCCCCTCCCCAAAAGTAACAAGTAGGTCCCTCATTTGTTGAGTTGTGCTATGAAACTTTCGCACATTCTGGCAGATACCCCCGTTGGTTTTTACATATTACAGTTTACTTTTATTCCACTCCTTCCTTCATCTATCTCCTTCCATTCGTTCTTCAGTGCGCGCAAAATGGCCTTGTTAGTCAAAGAAGTTTCCTTTCTCTTCTCATTATGGCAGATGAATTTCGGAGTGTATTCAGGAGAGGTGCGTGACATCATGGTCTCTAACGCTGTAAGTAGTCAACTTGTGTTATCTACACAACACATTTTCACTTACCCCCAAATTTACCACTTCTGCACACATTTTAGCAAAAAACAATCGTAGATGCCCTCGTCGGTTTTCTTTTGAATACTCGTTAGATAAGGCATAAACACGGCTGATTCAAGGGGCGCCTTCTTCGAATCCCGGTGGTGCTATGATTTAAAGTTCGAACCAAACAATAAATAACCAGTGCATCAAACCAAACCGTAAATAACCAGCACCTCGAACCAAAAAGCCAGTACCTATAACCAAAACATAAATAACCAGGGCCTCGAACCAAAACTAATAACCAGGGCCTCGAACTAACGCATAAATAACCAGGGCCTCGACCAAAACATAAATAACCTGATACCTGACATGGTATTCGTCGGCGCACTCATGCTCCGCAATTCCAACAAGTCCAGGAACCCACAGAAGATAATCTTGACATCTGCCCGGCTTGCGGCAACCGTGGCATCACGGATACCGAAAACTTAGGGCGCTATTTGAGTCGCTAATGATCACAATCCGCTCTCCGAAACGGGCACGTCGCGTTATCACCCGTATTGAGTGGTGTATTGCCACCAGCTCGGCCGTGAAGACAGACGCAGCGCTTGGCAGAGCCCCGCTTACTTCAAACAGAGGGGATACGACGTGGAAACTGACCCCCTCTTGGGACCTGGAGCCATCCGTATACACTGGCATGGTTCCAACGTGACACGAAGTGTGGCCCAAAAAGCCGAACTCAATACTCCCGGCACTGTAGAACCTTTGGGAGCAGAGGCTGGGCAACAAAGAGTCAAAGGTGATACCCTCCAAGGTGGCGTCCTGGGAAGAACCAGAGGCGTCACCGGCCAAAGAGCTACACCGATCTCTTGAAGGAGTTTCCTAGCCCTAAACCCCAAAAGGCTGAGGGTATGACTGTCGTCCCTCGGAGGAATATGCACTGTCGAGATCAACGGCAGATGTTTTGTTGTTTTTAAGGGACTATCTGGAAAGTGCCCACTTGGGCATAAGTCACCGCAATCAAAAAGCCTAGATCTAGGCTACTTTAAAATAAAAAAAATGAAAACAAAACAATGATAAAATTGAAAGATGACAAAAATTAGCAAGCAAGCTCCGGCGTCAGGGGGAGGTCCCCCTTCCCCCGTCGTAGGAGCATGCGACCTACAAAGAAAACAATAACAAAAAACCCCCAACAAAACCTAATTAAATAAAAGAGAGAAGGCCGGCCTCCCCCCCAAAAAAGTCAACAAGTCCACCAGTCATTGTGCACGCACTCGTCCGGGTACAAGGGACAGGCGGTAGCGACCCCGCCCATCCCGGTACCGGGACAGGTAACGTGCGCGAAGATCACCCAGGCTGGGACATTCGAGAAAAATGTGCCTAACAGTCTGGGGGACGACGCAGTCGTCACAATAGGGCCCAGGAAAGCGCTCCATCAAATAGCAATGCGTCATACGAGTGTGTCCGATTCGGAGACGACAGAAAGCAAACTGAAGCCGTCGCGCAATTGGGGGATAGGTTCATGGGAACAGTCGCGGCGCAATGGCACGCAACTTTAAGTTCCCTTCGACCGTCTCCCATCTTCTTTGCCAAGCAGTCCGAAGAGCTGCCCGTATTCCTGCCATGTAGTCGGTGTGAGGAAGAGCGAAACGCTGGTCCGGTCGAAGAATCCTCGTGGACTCTTTGGCGCCCTCATCGGCGCGCTCATTCTCCGCAATTCCTACATGTCCATGAACCCAGCAGACGTTAATCTCCCATCCGCCCGGCTCGCCAAAACCGTGGCGTCAAGGATATCGCGACACTGAGGACACTTTCCTGCGGGACACCCTCTTCCTGCTCCATTGGGCCGGAGATGACTCCCCCCACCCGTACGCGGAATCGACCATCTCGCAAAAATTCAGATATAAACATTGGTAGGCGTCCCCTCGCCCACATCGTGTCGAGAGTCTCCATGATACCGTATCGCCATGCGGTACCATAGGCCTTCTCCAGATCGAAAAACACCGTGGCGTAGTGCTGTCTACGAAGGAAGGCCTCGCAGACGGAATTTTCCATTGGAGCAGAGCATCCGCCGTGGAGTGAAACTTGCGGAAGCCGTACTGTGCAGATGACAGATGGCCTCCGCTGTTCAGGAAAAAGGCTAATCTAACATTTACCAATATCTCCATCAACTTACACACGCAAGAGGTTAGAGAGATTATGCGAAAACCGGCAAGAGTAGAGTGATCTTTTCCCGGTTTGCGAAAGGCGAGAACAGTAGCGATTAGCCAGGAATCTGGGAGGAGGCCGTCCACCCAGATCCTGTTGAACAAATCTAAGAGAAAGGTCATGCAGCGCTCACCTAGGTGTCGAAGCATGGCGTACTGGACATTGTTCGGACCATGGGCGGTGTCCACGCGCGAAGCAAGAGCGGAACGCAACTCACTCACAGAAACCAGTCGTTGAAGGGTTCTCCGCCTCTGGAAGTAAAGTCCAGCCGGCGGCCTTTCGCAACATCACGACGTGCATTGAATGCTGGCGGAGCAGCATCACGGCTAGAGAATGCGGAAAAAGCGGTCGCAAAGGATGCCGCCACGGACGCGGGGTCTGAGATTGCGGTCTTATTCCCCTGGAGAACGGGAGGGGAGTCCTGCGAGAACTTGCCCCTAATCCTTTTAACTCGCCTCCACACCTTTACTAGAGGGGTCTTCCCGTTAAGTGAAGACACGTACGCCCGCCACGAAGAGCGGCGGGCGTGCTTCGAAATATACCGGAACCTAGCCCTAGTCCGACGAAATTCACCGACAGTGAAATCGTTCGGGCGGCGCTTATAGCGCATGTAGGCATAACGCTTCTGTTTGAGGGCCGTCTCATACTCGTTCCACCACCACGGGAGTGGTCGACGTGCAAAACGGCCAGACGTTCTGGGAATAGTAGTCAGGCCCGCGGCGATAAGGCTACCGGAGAGGAACTCAACGGCCTCATCTACCGACCTAAACTCCTCGACTGATATATTTGTGGCCACCGCACCCGCGTCAAGCACCACCAAGGTGAGCTCTCAGGCGGGAGTTGCTTGATATTTAAATAGGATTTGAATAGGAAAGTGATCACTACCATGGAGGTCATCGACCAACCCGCAATCAATATCAGGCTGTGCATCCGAAGAGCACAAAGATAGATCAGGACAAGAAAATGAAGCGGTTCTTGGGCAGTGATGCGTAAACTCATCCACATTTAGGACACTTATCTCAAGCTCTTCGATCAGATCGGCAAGGACTTGTCCCCTGGGATTTATTGAGTAATCTCCCCAGAGAGGATGCCTGCCGTTCAGATCTCCAAGCAAGAGAAAGAGCCTCGGCAACCGTGCCACGACGCGGCGGAAGTCCCAAGAGTCGAAGTCAGCTGACGGTGGAATGTACGCAGAAATGATATGTATATCTCCTATCCAGGTGAAGCTGCACAGCTACTGCCTGAAAGGAGGTATGTAAGGTAAAAGGAAGAACGGGAACATCATACTGGGGTGTAAACCGCGCATCCCCCAGCCCAGACATCCCGTGGTGGTTGGGTCGCAAGACCCTTATACCCCGGGAGGGCGGGCAGGGGGCATGCGCCTAGCATGGTCTCCTGCAAAAAGATAGCTAACGGGGAACGGGACGAGACGAGCCTCCGCAGCTCCTCCCAGCTCGCCCGGAGTCCACGGCAATTCCATTGAAGGAATATGCCCTCCAGGCCTAGCTTGGAGGAGACGCTGGGGCCCTCCTCGAAGAGAAGACACTCACGGAAATCGCCGTACGCTTCCCGGAGGCAGAACTCCGGGCGCTGTTGGCCGGACAAAGTGCTGAAGACACTGTTGCCTTCAATGACTTATTTGGGGAGGTTGGGCTCGCCTCGAAACCTTAGGTGGGCGTTGCGGCTTCGGAGGCGGGATGCCCTCTTTTCGAGGAACAACCGTCTCCGAGCCACTCGCTCCACCTCTAGGCGTGCGCGAAGGAGCCGAAGCTCCTTTGTTGATGTCCTCCTTTCTCCTCCTTTCGGGGGACAGCTTTAGGAACCCAGGAAGATGGCCTAGTGACTAACTTCATGGGTTTTGCCTCCTGTGAGTCTAACGACTCGGTGGAGGCGCGTGGCCGTTTCGCCTTATGGTAAACGGTCACGCTGGAGGAAGAGGGGGGAGCCCTGGTTTTAGCCGGGGCTTGCTGTGAACCCTTTTTGCCGCCAGCTTTACCAGGGAAGCGCCCGGGTTGAGTAGAGCCCGCAGAAGGGCTCCGAATGGGCGCGGAATCAACCGTGCTCATTGGCCTGGATGGGCCAGGAGCAGAGGATACCTTTCTAACTATTGAGGCATATCGACGTCCCAGGCAGAGCCGGGCGCGCCAGGACCAAGTCCTTAGCCTCGCGAAGTGAGAGTCGATCCTGGGCCTGAACGGCCAGGAATTCTTACTCAAGAAGATAAGTACCACATTGCTTCGAAGAAGCGGGGTGCGGGTCTCCGCAATTGCTACACTCGGCCACACATGATCTAGACTTATCGTGTGCGGCATTGGAGCAATTTACACAGACTTTGGGTGACCCCGACTTTGAAACTCTACATGAACGATTCGTATTGCCGAAAAAGTGACAGTAATAGCACCTCCGCAGCAGTGGCACGAATGCCTTCACGCGGTAGCGGTACCAACCGGCACGCACCGACTCAGGAAGCTTATCACAGTCGAACGTGAAAAACAGTGCAGGGGTGGGTCTCGAGCCCCCTCCCTGTTTTCTCATCACACTTTCGAACTTGACCGCCCTATGGTCGGCCAGTTCTAAGGAGATGTCCTCTATGGAGTAGTCAACGAGTTCCCTCGCATAAACTACTCCTTTCACAAAGTTCATGGTAGAGTGCGGAGTCACACTCACGGGGGTGCCATGAAGTGTCCGAAGAGCACTTATCTTGGCCGCTACGGCGGGGTTCGCCGCATTCGCCAGGAGGCTCCCGTCCGAGAAACAGGTCACTTTCGGCTCTCTACCAATTACACTAGCTAATGTTCTCCTCTGATGGATCATGTTGCCCTTGGCCAACATGCTGCCATCAGTGGAGCGAATGACGAGGAAGCGTTTGAAGCCAGCGGGCTCGAAAACGCCAGGTAACCTATGAATCAATAACCCCAATGTTATTGAGGCTCCGCCCTGCGCACTTTTCGTCTTAGTCGGGGGCTCCGAACCCGGGGGAGCAGAGGGGCCGGATGTGCCGATCTTGGCTTGGTCGCTTACCGAAGCAGCAGACCCATCCTTCCCCGCAGCCCCTGCGGATGGACAGAAGCCCCAGGTCTTCTTAGTCTTTTTTCTGTTCTTCTTCATTTTAGGCGAGGAGGGCGGGGAATGAACCCGCTTCTCCCCTCCGCCGGCAAAGCCCCTAGGCCAGATGTACCGACTTCAGCCAGGACCTTCTCCGAGATGGAGAACGTCCTGGTAGTCGGAGGGGCACCGGTTGGAGGAGATCCCTCCCCTCCTTGTACTGCCTTGGAAACCCAGACCGTTCGGTGTTTGGCGCCGAGCCCGGATTCTCCCCCATGGAAGGCCCTACCGTCTGAGGCTGGGTTTCCTCAAGGACCATGTCTATCACAGGAGGGGCCTCCAGTTAGCCATCCCCTCCCAGGACATCGCAGGTCCCCTTGGCAGTGTCGCCAGTCTTGTGTGGGGAGGCACAGGCCTCGACCCGGGCAAGGTTTAAAATTCTTGCCAGCAGGTCTTTTGAGCGAAGCGACCGAAGGGGCCTGGCTTCCCTCTCCCCCCTAAGGGAGTTTGCCCTACCAAGCCACTTACACGAGGGGCGGTCGGCAATGGGCTGCCTGCTGGCTTTCTTGGCAGTCCCCTTAGAAAGAAAAGGAGGGACTGCCCTGGAAATAGGGAGGTGCCCGAAAGCACCTCCAGAGAAGGGGGTGAGGGGGAGTCCCCTTCACCCGTAGGAGAGGAGTAAGCCTCCTCTCCGGTTAAAGGAATATGGAGGGTCCCCTGCGCAAGCACAGGGGGGAGAGACCTCCATTTTTTTCGGTGGAGCTGCCCGAGGGCGGCTCCGTCGGTGTACAAGGGGGGAAAGGAAAGAGATTTGTTGTTTTTTTTATTTGCATACATGGGCATGGTGACCCCTTTTTTTATACGGGACGCAATAGCTCACCCCCTCTCGCAGTTGCCTGCACTGCAAGAGGTGCTTACACGCCCGGCAGAGCCAGGCGCCGCCCTTTGGGACCACCCCTCCCGCCTGGTGGCCTGGCAGTCCATCGGCATGGCGGCTCCACCTTAGACGCGGCGTAAAACTGAGTGTGAAGAAGAAAGGAAAAGGGATGTGAGGAAGGTATGGGTGGGGATTAAGCAGGTTGTTAAAAACCCCCATTCCGAACCGGAGCTCAGGGGTTAGGGAACGTTGTCCCCTCCCCCTCCAGCCCCGATCCGGGACGGTTGGCTTGAGAAGAAGGTCAGAATCTACCCTGTGAAATTAGAGGCTGACCACTGAAAGTTGTGGGAGAGGTTGTATGAAAAACGACGAAGTAGGCGAGAAATACAGGCTATCTGAAGGAAGGAAGCGAGGCTAAGCTGGGGCCGGACGGAGCGCTGGATCCCGTCAGCACGGCGGCCAGGATGGCAAATCGCCGCGTCCCTTACGGGGACCATGGATGCTGCGAGAGCCATTGACGACTGAGTGAGACACAGCGTTCGTGCTATAATCCACAGTATACGGAGCAGAGCGAATGGCATATCTCCGCCATTGAGAAGTAGACTCACAATGGGGGAGACGTGGGGAAGGGACCGGTCGCCAGGGTAATACCGGTGTGGTGGATCGAGTCCATCTTCGGTAATACACGCTCGGCTATGGATGCGTTTAACTCCCATCTATGTATTCAAGCTTCGAACGAACAGAGGGTTAATATAAACGCAAGGCAGTAGCCCTACCATAATGAAGAATGTCCATAGCGCAGGTACAAGAAACTATAAGGCTGCAAATTCTGACCTCCCAAGATCACACACGAGAATAGCGCGTGCACGCATAAACTGCATAGACTTTTACTTCACTCAACCCCGAGCCCTACATGGAGTGCCACGATGCTGGCGAGGAAAGGGCTCTCCTCCCAACAGCCCCAGTGATACTACGCCTAGTAACCACGTGGCTCAGACAGCACCACCAGACCAATGGCGAGTCAAGATCCCACGATGGAGAGACCTATTGATCAATTAGAGCCAACCTGGCGTCCTGTTTACCACCAAATATGTTCCCATTCCATGGTCGCAACCCTTTGCTAGAAACCTAATTTCTACACGGTGGGAGGTGCTAAGGGGATTTACAGATTTTCCATGCGGGAATGCGTAAGCCTCGGTGAGGCAGTGGAGAGAAGGACCAGGAGTCAGCAAGGTCATAAATGGAATAATGAGTAAAAAAAAGTAATAAATACAAAATAAATAAATAAATAACGAGAGGTGGAAGGATAAAAGTCCAGTTCGCAGCCAACACAAGCGTGAGGGCTAATCCCCCCTCAGGCGAAAAGGGAGCCCGATAAGTTTCTGGGGGCGAGGTAAAATGTGTGTTATGTGAATGAGCGTTGAAGAGAGAAAGGACTGACTGAATTGGATGATGTATGGACGGAGGGTTTGTGTGTGTGCGGGGCTAGTTTCTAGTGGCATTGAAGTGCGCCAACCCATTTGCGGAAAACTTGGTTTTTTTACATGCCCTTGAAAAATAGTCACAACCTCGTACACACCATAAACATCTCACTCGGTCGTTCCTTCATTTTTTTCCCCTAGATCACACCGAGCATCACTCTCGAGTTGCCTCTTTGCCCTGCTGTCGCTCCACCTTCCTTCTTCTACCATTCCATAGTCCCACTGCATTATTAAAACCTAGAAATTTGTCGTCCTGCTGGGAGCGAGACGAGGAATACCATCTTTAAAATCATCTGGACAGGAAATCCTAAATTCTTGTCACCCCCTGGAAATAGTGATTTATATTTCAGATGTGTTTGATATTACTCCTCTATTGTTCTTATTACTTTTCGGTAGGGGGTGACAAGACTTTCGGACCACCCTGTAAATGTCAGGCGACTGACTAAAAACCACAAGTGAAATGAGCGAAGAAGCTGGGTTGGAATCCCACTCCCATGGAATAATCACATGAACTTGTATTAGGTCGTAGAACTCGCTAGCCTTGACCTGTCAACGCATTCTATGCTATGTTGTTGTTGTCGTAGTAGCTCGTCAGGAGCAGATGATCTCTGCGCTGCATGCTACCACAATCACTGTCGAGGTTTCGATGAGAAAAATACAACAATATATTAAAAATATATTATTATTTACATATAGAAGAAACAACTCATTGGCTGTAGCACAAGGATTCATTTATTTTCGGATACACGCAAAACAAGAATTGGCTTAAATTAGTAAAAAAAAATGCAACACAGAATGTCGATGCCAAAATTAATATTTTTAACATGCTAACATGATTTTTAAAAACTTAACTAATTGAAAGTACCACTAGATTTCACATACAATCAGTGCTGTAGGAATTTTCACGCAATCATGGAGAGACGCTAACTTTCAGGTACCTTGTATAATCAGTAAACTCTAACAGCTATTATAAGAGTGAGATAAGAATAAATTACCAGTCGGCGAGATGACCAAGCACTCTGCTGCGACCTTTCTCTATGAGCCATGGATAGGCACTAAGAAATTTGGCTTCCGTTCAAATGTCATACGAAGCTGAGGTATATGGGATCAAAAACATTGAACAGGCGACACAGAGTCATTTTATTTGCACATTAGCAATGAACAATCCAACCCGATTCAATCATTTTTGGCACATTTTCTCTTAATCTGATAGCACCTCCCCCATCTAACACACATGAACAAAATCCAGTGTCTCTATAAGGCACTTTGTCTCGCAAAAAAACATGTTCTAATCTAGGGCCAAGCGTAAAAATGTCTTTTTTCTCTGAGTGATGCCAAGATATACTTCCAAGCAAAGATTAGAGACGCTTCTCCAGACATCCTTCCAACAAACATAACAAAATACACGTGATAACTGCATTTACAGACTTACATAAAAGTAATTTAGTTCCCATTTAAAGTTGAGCAAAACTTGGGTTGAATGGTACAGTGTAACTCCCAAATTATGTTCTGTGCTATTTTAAATTCTTCATAGAAGGTACCAAAAAGAACCTATTGGGGTACCCTGAATTTTCACACAAAAAATTAAACGTAGGCAACTGATTATTCGACTATATAGGAAGAAGAAATATCTATCGAACACTTTAACGTAACTGGCTTTAATTCTTTGTAAATTAGAGATCGTCCAGCGATGAAATTCATTCAAAAACACATTCACTTATTTAAGTCAGATACAGGTAACAAAAGCGGGCAAGGTAACAAACAATTAGCAGTCGCATGGTAAGATATCAGGATAAGACGAAAGAGAGCATCTCTCTTCTGACTGATGAAACATTGATATAAATGGTAAAATAATCGTCTTTAGAACAGGAGGAAAAACTCCACATAGGAGCGTCAAAACTCGTAAAAACTCCCAGGAATCTAAAAGGACAAATTAGAAACATCTAAACGCAAAGTTAAAACTCAAGTGTGAGTCAGTAGTTTAGGGATGTGATCGAAGATTGGGATGCCGAATGAAGTATAGAGCGAAAGGAGAACCTGTCTTGGGGAAGACCTGCTCGACGAAATAAGAATGCCTAATCAGAGTTCTTCCTCTTCTCTGAATTCTACGGACTCCAGTACTGTGTTGACGATTTGTGAGAGTGAAGTGATGCAAGCATTTGTAATTGAATTCAGACTCCTGGCCAGGTTCTACGAGCTATAAAACTCGCTAGATGGAGAAGTTTCGTGCTCTGGGGATTCTTTGATTTCTTCCAGTTCTTGTTCGCAGTCGATTTCCATCTCCATTGTGTCTATGCCACTGAGCAATGCTGTGGCTTCATCCAGAGTCCACTGCAACACAAAGCAAAAATAATTAAATTCGAATGGCTCAATTTTATGAAGGAAAATCGCATTTTCTTAAACGAGCGCAACCCTCAAATATGATTTATTTATAACAGGAAAAATTACTATTATTATTAAGCGAAAGGTAATAGAAAGGTGGTTGTTGTTAATAGGCCCCCAGGGCCAGATCACCAATGCTCCTCTTACTGCTTGGGAGATTAGAGGGAAAAGCTTTGATCGTACTTGATGAGGCTGAGGGCCTCATCAACGTTACCACAATTAATTGGGGCCGCACCTTCAGTCAGGCTGTCCTGAGTGATCAGGTTAGAGCGGAGGGAAGCTGTTGCATGCTATGGGAATTTATAGCACCTCCTGAGTTAACGAGTTGTCCATGGATCAGTTAAGAAGTGGAAAAAGTTACATTTTAACGTAAAGTGGCAAGTGAAAGGTAAACGGAGCGAGGAGCGTATAAGAGATAACTAAGGTATGAAGAAAAGAGAAACCAACGAACGATGGTGATAGACCTAAGTATAAGGAACTGCTTTTTAAAAATTTTAATACGTCTCATTTTGCGATTTGCTGCATGGACAGTCATATATTATAGCCAACAGAAAGGCAAGTTAAAAAAAAACAAAAAACGATCAGGCAAAGGAGGAAGGCACGGTGGGTTTAAAATTTATTTTTCAAGGGGCCCATCTGGCGACCGTCACCAATTAATTGCAGTGTCGCCAAAATTACTTTAGCTAACCTATTCTTCGGTTCGGATAAATTAATTAGGCAAAAACAAACAAGAGAATAAACACGCACAAAACAACAAGAGTAACAACGAAAAATACATGGGCAAGTACCGGAGGGAGAATCTCTCCATAAGGCGGTGCCAGAGCAATTAGCCAACGACACTATCCAGTGGAGGAGGCCAACTTCCTACAAAAGCTCAACAAACAAGTACACGAAGCCGTCCCGAGCTCAAGAGATAAGCGGTAGCGACCCCAGTCTTTCCGGTGCCGGGACAGGTAACGTGCGTGAAGAACAGCTAGACTGGAACACTCACAAAAATGTGCGCAAGACAGTCTGGGGAAGCCACGCAGTGGTGCAGCGAGGTGAATGAGAGCCCTCAATCAAATGGCGGTGCGAGTTGGGCCGAAATGCAAGACGAGAAAAAGCAACCTGAAGCGGGCGAGGCATTGGGAAGATAGGTCCACGGGAACAGTGGCGGTATAATGGAACATAACTGTAGGTTCCCGTCAGCAGTCTCCAATTATCCTTGCTAGGGAGCACGATGTGCTGGCTTAATTCCTGCCATGTACATGTAATCAGTGTGAGCAAGAGCGAAACGCTGGTCTGGTAGCACAGTCTTCTCTGAACCTTTAGCGCCCTCATTTCCCGCAATCCCCACACGTACAGGGACCCAGCTCAATATAATCTGGGAACCTCATCTACTCGGCTCGCGGCAAACTGATGATTACGGATAGTATGAACAAGGGGGTACAGAGATTCTAATACCCCAAGAGCACTCGGGGCGCTTTGTGAGTCGCTATAGATCACGATCAAGTATCCCAACCAGGCACAACGCGTTTCTCCTGGACCGAGCAGTGTATTGAACCAGATCGGCCGCAACGATAGAAAAACCATCTGGTTGTCTCGCCGACTTCAAGTAGAGGGGGGTACGGCGTAGAAGACGCTCCCCTCTTCGGACTTGGCTATCCGTGTACACTAGCATGGTTTCAGCGTGATAAGAAATGCACTCAAAAAGGTTGAGTGTGAGGGCCGTCTCACACTCGGCAGACAACCAGGAAAGCGGACGGCGTGCAAAATGGCCAGACGATCTAGAAATAGTAGTTAGACTCACGGCAATGAGGTTGCCGGAGAACTTAAAGGCCTATCAAAAGGCCTAAACTCGTCGAAAAGGACAGAGAAATTAGTCATTTCCTGAAATGCAGACCATCGCGTCCGTTCCAAGCATCCCCTAGGTGGTTTATTAGTCAGCAGGAGCCCCCCAAATGATAGTTAAATGTGAAAGGGGCAACTACCATGAAGATCAGAGACCACCTCCCATCCCAAAACAGGCTGTGCATCAGGAGATCGCAAGGACAGCTCGAGACAGGAGAATGAAGTGTGTCAAGCAATGATGCGTAAAATTATCCACATTGACATCAATCTCCAGCTCGAAATTATCAGGCCGGCAGACCAAGCATGGTCTCCTGCAGAAAGATAGCTAACGAGGGACAGGGGAAGACGAACCTCCGCAGTTCCTCCCAGTAGGCCCGGAGTCGGCGGCAATTCTATTGAAGGAATATGCTTCCAGGCCTAGATCGGAAGAGATGCGGGGGAGCCTCTTCGAAAAGAAGGCACTCACGGCAATGGTGGTAGCTTCTCGGAGGCAGAACTCCATGGGCTGTTAGGCGTACAAAGCGCTGTTGCCTTCGAAACCTTTGGCGCGGGTTCTTCTTTTGGTTGGAGGGTCCCACATATCTAAATCACCCGGTCAAGTCTAAGGTGGGTAGTTGGAACCGAGGTTCGCCTGTCCGCTAGATATAGGGAAGGGGAGGATGGGGGATGGACGTCCATCACAGAGATGAGGCTGCCCAAGGGCGACTCCAAACAGAGCAGAGTGGTGGTGTCGCTTTTTACGTCGTCCCCGAGAGAGGATTTGCTAGGAGGAATATAGTCCGAAATGTTGTCAAGTTTTGAGAACCTGAAAACACAAAATCTCCAGTTTGTGACCAATAAAAAAAAGTAAAAAAAGGTGGTGTTCGCACTTGTGCAGCGACGCACACCGCCCAGAAGTTACCCAGTAGATCGGTCGACCACCAAGGCTGCAGCTCCAAACTGAGCAGCCAGACAAGCAAGGCGATAGGGTAGATTTTCTTAGTAGGTCGTACTGATCGTCCATAGGACGGCCAAGATCTGAAGATCTGTTGTGGCAGACCCAGACACTTTTCGTTGGTATGGCAGGCAGTAAAGCCCGCCCTCTACAACCAGTACATACAGCCTTATGCACCACGAGAAGGGCCACAGGGTGGTGGTCATTCCATTGCAATAAGGAAAGGGGTTATTGGGGCAAAAAACGCTTTTCCCACTAATCGCGCTGAAATGCCCAGGACCACTCAAGTTGTGGTCTTTCGCGACCTGCAGGATTTAAACGGCTTTGTTTATAGTAGTTCCAAAGCTTCTCTTCTGACAGAGCACGAGGTTGCTTGTCAGGTTCTTAAGCCTAGCAAGAGGTTGAGGGAAAAGCGCACCAACAACTTCCCCAGGTCCCATCAGTGTTCAAGTCAGCCTCCTTCTGGTGTTAAGTACAGGTAGACAAAAGGATAGTCGTAGAGTAAAAAAAAATAAAGTAGCGCTGAGAGGGAGCACACCAAAAACCTCCCTAGGCCCAGTCTGAGTGTTCAAGTCAGCCCAGTGATGGGGCTTCCCTAATGATCTTTACAGCATTTCCCGAGCTGGAAACACCCACGCCTTAGTCCATATTTCACCTAAGGATTTATATACTAACAGAATTTCGTCTGCTCAGCAAAAGTTGACTTTTTCTTTAAATCATCGGGAATGGATCGATTTGCGATCTCACCCGGGGTGGCGCATCCAACGATGTCATTCACTCACCGGATGAGGGGCAGGGAGATGAATGGAGAAGGGAGAGCAGACAAAGATAAGGATGAGTAGCTACAAAGGCAAAGCCAACGGCAAATGCTGGGGTCGATAACCGAGCCTCCGATAAAATTTTACGAAAGCGTCAAGGGAGACCCAATTAGACCCAAGAACCCCCGTTTCAAACCGCCCCCCTCACAAATCCAATATCACGTCACTCGAGGACTCGGGGAACGAAATGTGCTCGCATATAGACGAGGATCACTTCACTCTTCGCAACTCCTTACCTGTGCGCTTGTGGTTCGCTGAAAATTCTTCGTGTTTGAATCCTCATTGCTGCAAGAAGCTAAATCGTCCATTCCCCCCGAGCTACTCCCGCCCACGGATGGGTGGGCGTCCATTTTGGTTCTAAGCCACTCGACCGCCCATTGCCAATTGGTCTGGGTGTTTGTGAGGTGTTCCTTCGCCGTAGGAGAGCGAGCAGACAGGGATACAATGAGCTTGATGCACTGGTAAGCTCGACGACTGTCTCCGTCTTTATTCCCGTCGATAAGACCTGCGGGTAAGCCACGGTCAGGAGCTAAGGAAAGAAGCAGAGGGAAAATAAAGCGGTCTTGCTCGGAATTCTGAAAGAGGATATCCCTGGAGTGGGCAAATAAATACCACGACCCCTGTGTAAGCTGCGCGTCAGATGCAACTATCTATGACTGAAATTAAGGGCGAGATTGAAGCAAACGCTCATTAAAACATTAAAGTACTTTGGATGGGGGTTAGGTAAGTTATTATTATTATTATATTCGGTGTTTTAACACCGTAGGTTGGGTAAGTATCCGGCCCCAATCTCCCATACTTTCTCACCCTAAGGCATTGACGCAAGGCGGTTCTAATAAATAAGGATGTAATTTAATGAACGCGTCTCTCGATGGGGAAAAAGAGTAAAGACTACTTTCAATTACTGATAAAGAACCTAGATTAACTACAGAGGTCATTATTATTCAATGTTTTATTTACCCTATCAAACCCACTATCTCCCCAGGGTAGAGGAAAAAATGAGGAAGCAGGAAGAGTTAAGAAGGGCACTAATCGAAACGAGAATAATAGGGATGATCAGGGCTGAAAAGGATCTCAAAAGCCAACATTGTGATCCCAAAAGGGTCGGACCAAGAAGATGACTTGTCCTCGGGTTTTGTTCAAAGAACACACAATCATGGATGCCTATTTGATTCCCTTAGCAGGAGAAAATAACAAGAAAGGCCATTTCTCAAAAACATAAACCCCATTTTAGAACCCTCATTAATGGGAAGGATCGAACGAGTACTCACTTAACAATCCCTGAACTTCGGTATTTTGCGCACTGACGAATCCGCCGAGGATCGCTGTCACCCGCTTGCTGTGCAACGAATCTTGAATAGACTGAAATGGTAAGGGGACGTCCTCATTTATCTAAACCTATCGAGGTTTCATCTCCATTAAAACCCTTATAAGTAAACTTGCTACAATTTCTTTTGGTGCCCATCTGGCGGTCAATAAGTTTTGCAATTCGGATATAACCACCCTCGACTTCAATGCACTTGCGCCATTTGTCCCTGAGGCTTCGAATTCCCGACAACCAGAAATCTCCCGACTGCTGTTCAATCCACTCCCGGACGACGAGCTGGACCTTCATCGTCCGCAAACCGGCGTCCACGCAGTGCAGCCTAGAGCTGGCGGAATAAAAAGTGGTCGCTAGGGGCCAGATCTGGGCTGTATGGGGGATAGTTGAGCTCCTCGAATCCGCACTCGCGCAGGGCAGCTTGTGCAACTCTGGCTTTGTGGACAGGGACATTGTCGTGGAGGAGGAGGACACCGCGTGTCCACTTGACGCACCGCTTCTTACGGATGCACTTCTTCAACCCAGCCAGTTCCTCGGCGTAATATTGGCCTGTGATGGTCCTTCCACGAGGCGCATAGTCTACCATCAACACTCCCTCAGAATCCCAGAAGATGGTTGCTATGATCTTCCCGGAAATTGATGGCGGTCGGAGAGCCCCTGCACTTCCAGGCCATGCTTTCGAGCTTGGTCTCGGGATCCCAGTGATGGACCTACGTTTCATCACCTGTCACTATGCGTGACTCGAATCCCGCTGGGTCTTGGTTGTACAGGAGCAGCAGCTCCTCCCAACTTTGACGACATTGAATTCGATCATGGGACGTGAGGTTTCTAGGGACCCACCTTGGTCATGGTCAAATTTTCGTGGATGATGTTGATAACGCTTCCATGTGATATTCCAAGTTATCGCTCGATTTCTTCCGACCTTCAACCGTCGATTTTCGAGGATCCTCCTCTCCACACGGGCCACATTGTCCTCGTTGGTCACGTCCGACGGGCGTCATCTTCAAGGGACTCACGACCATGGCGGAACTCCCTATTCGAGCGAGCAATGGTTGCATCGGAAGGGGCGGTGTCGGTGTACACTGTAACCATGCGTTCATGGATCTCTTTTGCATTCTTGCCTTCCTTGGTCAAAATTTGATCACTGCGCGGTGCTCAACCTTCTTCATTGTTGAAAAATTTGTGACTGACGATCTGCGATCAGCTACTGCTTCTTAAATAGACGAGGCAGGAGAGTGCGGCTGCAGGTCGTGACTTGTCATAACTTGTCCTAATACCCCCACAAACAGCCATCCCCCTTCCTCTGTTTTGCCCTACCGATTCGCAAACCTATTGACCGCCCCTCGTATTATTAAGCTATACTATAAAAAAAAGCCAAACAAAACAATGCACACACTTGACAAAAATAAAAACGTAAAAAAAACACACAGAGGCGGTGCGCTCCTCCTCCAGAAAGTCTATGTGCACGAACTCGTCCCGAGCACAGGGAACAAGCGGTATAGCTACGAATTAGGTACGAGAGTTTACCGATTAAAATTATTTTAAATGAAAATCAAACAAGTGAATTTTCTTTAATGAATAAAGATAAAGACAGACGAAGATAGAAGGAAAAGGCTAGATAGACAAAGAACAGGAATTAGGGTTGCAAGTTTTTCCCCAACCCAATTCGCATTGTTTGGCGCATATCGCAGTGGAGTCAAGACTACTAGTACTGAACAAGACAAGAGCTGATCAAAATTACGAGAGGAAGCATTCAAACCTACAAAAATCCGTTTTAACAAACATATGTTCCAATACTTACAAGGAGTTCAAGAAGGAGAGAAGACAAATCCTTTAGAAGATTGCTGGGGGCAGAGGCGTACTGGGTCTTCATAAAGAGAGAAAACAGGCTTCAGTAAATTGCAAATTATTTGGGGGAGGTTCTTAAGTACACAGTCGCATGCCGATATATATTTTTAGTCGCGGGCGACTCTACATCTCACTATGTCGGTCGGTCCCCGTTTTGCTTATTTTTGTTTATAATAACATTGTAACTATTCGACCGATTCTAACGAAATTTTAAACATTATGTTGTTTTACACTCTTTCAAAAAGATATAATTGCCAAAGTCCTCCCGAGGTTAGCCGAGGAATTATTTGGCAATAATATCATAACGATTCGTCTGATTCTAACGAAATTTGAAACACTTATGTAGTTTTACATTCCCCTTCGAATGATATAATTACCAAGGTCCTCTCAAGGTTAGTCCGGGAATTATTCAAAGTTTTGAAGGTAGTTAGGTCATAAATCAGAATAAGTGAGAGCACGCGACTTTTGGTCAGCAGACCTGGTTTTTATTTTAACGCGCCCATCTGTCGACTACCTTCGATGGCAAATAAGTCGCCGTAATCACTGTACAGCCAAATACTCAGCTAGATTTAAAAAAAAAAAAAAAAAAAAAAAAAAAAAATGCAAAGAAACAAAATAAGCAAGAAAAAGGAAATCACGCTCCGGCGTCGGGGAGATACCCGCCTCCGCTCCGCGCAGGAACATGCGACCTACAGAGTCAAATAAAATAAAGGAGGCTAGCGAGTACAAGGGACAAGCGGTGGCGATCCCGCTCGTCAAGGTCTCGGGACGGGTAAGGTGCGTGAAGATTACCCAGACTGGGACGTTCAACAAGGAATGTACCGAACAGTCCGGGGAACAACGCAGTAAGATGCAGGGGAGAGTTCCATCAAATGGCGGGGCGTCCCGCAATTGTGCCGAATTCGAAGACGAAAGAAAGCAACCTGAAGCCATCGCGACATTGGAGGGTAGGTCCATGGGAACAGACGGAGCGCAATAGGCTCGCAACTTTAAAGTTCCCCCATGACCGTCTCCTATCTTCCCTGCCAGGCAGCACGGGTGGCTGCCTGATTCATGCCCTCTAGTCAGTCGGTGTGAGGAAGAGCGAAAAGCTGGTCTGGTCACTGACTTTGGGGCAAGTATCAGTGCACTCATTCCCGGCACTTCCCACTTGTCGAGGAACTAAGCAGAAGATAATTTCGGCAGCCTTGGCGTCACGGATACCGCGAACCATGGTGTGTGGAGAATCCAATGCCCCAAGAGCAGTTATGGGGCTTTATGAGGAGCTAAAAGTCACAGACGCAGCGCCTGCTAGAGCCCAGCTGACTTCAAACAGAGGGAATACGGCGTGGAAGAAGCTCCCTCCTGAGACTTGGAGCCATCCGTATACACTGGCACCGATCCAGCGTGACACGATATGAGCTCCAAAAAGGCCGAACACTATACTCCCAGCGTTTTAGAAGCTTTGAGAGCAAAGGCGTGGGGACAGTCAAAGGTGGTACCTACCAGGTTGGCGTCCTAGGTAAAACCAGAGGCGTCACTGGCCTGAGAGCTAACCCAAGCTCTCGAGGGAGTTTCCTAGCCATAAACCCAAAGGGCTTAGGGTATAACTTAGGTACCATCGAGATCGGCTGCGGATTTAGTAAGAGCCGTTAGCAACTGAGGGAGGCGCCGGGCTAGCGCATAATGCATTGTGTACGGCACAAAGAGAGTGGCATTTGCCCAGCATCGACAAATATTCTCTCAATGGGGGACGTGCGAAAAGCACCGATCGCCAGGCGGAGACCGGCGTGGTGGATTGAGTTCACCTTCCGCAATACACGCTCGGCTGTGGGTGCATAAAACTCTCATCCGTAGTCAGCTTCGAACTAACAAAGGATCTGAAGAAAGTCAGAGAACGAAGAATGTCTATGGCGCCGGTACAGGAGACACTAAGGCTGTGAATACGAGTCTCAGATGAGGCGTCGGTCGAAAACAACACCAAGAAAACGGTGCGAGTCCACCACTTCCAGGATAACTTCATTTAGGAACAAGTCCAAGTGGGAGTGGAGCCGTGGGTAGTGGTAGAAGTGTACCATCTTGGTCTTGCCAGAGGAAAACCGAAACCTGTGCGCTTCGGCATAGCGAGAGATGCGGTTCAAAGCCTGTTGGAGTAGATGCTCCAGAGTTAGCATATGGCCGCACCAAGAGAGGTCGAAAGGTGGACCAAGTAGTGCGTAACGAGAACATCTTCCGGCAGCACCGATCTGATAATGATGTTGCTCAGGGCAGTGCGACAATGAAAACACTTCCCTGCGGGACACCCTCTTACCGCCCAATTGGGCTGGAAAGGGATCCCCTTACCTGTACACGGAATCAACGATCTTTCAGAAATTAAGTAAAGATTGGGAGGTGTCCCATCGCGTGGAGTGTTTCCATGATACTGTATCGCCATGCGGTATCATAGGCCTTCTCCAGATTGAAAAACACCGTGGCGAAGTGCTGTCTACGAAGGAAAGTCTCGCACACAGCATTTTCCAGTCGGAGCAGAGCATCTGACGTGGAGTGGAACTTGCGGAAGCCACACTGTGCAGAAAACAGATGGCCTCCGCTGTCCAGAAAAAAAGCTAATCTAACGTTTCCCAATTTCTCCATCAACTTGAACACGCAAGAGGTTAGAGATTGGGCAGAAACCGGCTGGAGTAGTGATCTCTCCTCGGTTTGCGAAAACCGAGAATAATAGCCATTTGCTACGAGTCTGGGAGGACACCCTCCCACCTAGGTGTCGGAAGCATAGCATACGAAACAACGTAAGGACCAGGGGAGGTGTCTCTTCATGAAACGCGAGCAGAACGCAACTCACTCAATGTAAACCTGTCGTTGAAGGCTTTTGCGCCTTTCGAGGTAAAGTCCAGTCGGCGGATTTCAGCGACATCCCGACGCCCATTGAATATTAGCGGAGCAGCATCCGGGCAAAGGAATACGTAGAAAGTCGTCGCGAAAGACACGGACGCAGGGTCTGAGATTGCTGTTCATTCCCCTGGACGCGGTCTTGCGAGAACTTGCCCTGAATCCTTTCAACTCGCTTCCACACCTCTGCAAGAGGGGTCTTACCGTTAAGTGAAGACACCTATGCCCTCCAGGAAGAGTGGCGGGCGTGTTTCGAAACATACCGGAACCTAGCCCTACGAAATTCACCGATAGTTAAATTGTTCGGAGTGGGGTATGGCTTATAACGCATATAGGCATAAAGCTCCTATCTGAGGTCCCGTCTCACAAGTGGCTGACCACCTAGGAAGCGGTCGCCAAGGGTTTTAGCCGAGGCTTCGTCTGAACCCTTTGTGCCGCCAGCTTTACCAGGCGAGCGCCCGCAATGAGTAAAACACCCAGAAGGGCGCGGAAGCGACTGTGCTTGTAGGCTTGGATGGGGCAGGAGCAGAGGATGCCTTTTTTTAATATTGAAGCCTAAGAGGTCACAGGTTGCCCTGGGAACGACCAGCACCGAGTCCTTAGCCACTCAATAGGAGAGACTATCCGCAGCCTTAGTGCTTCGAGGAAACAGGGTTCGGCTCTCCACAAATGACCTACTTGGCTAGGCGGGCACTGAGCGCATCCCACAATCCAGTGAGTATGTTGTGTTGGAGATTTTCCTGCCTCCATCTCGGGGGCTTATGTGGCGCAGGGGATGAATCCTCGACACGCGCCGTCTAGGCTACGGTTCATGCTAAAGAGGCCTTCAAATGGAAAATGACCCAGATAATTCATTATCCCTACCCGTTTTATAGGGGGTAGTAGGTCGCCTCCAAGCATTCTCTCAAGATGAACCAGGAGGCGCTCAGGAAGGATGGTGCATGTTCGTGGTGTCAGGCCAAGGTTTATTCTCTGTTTGTATGGTTGTTGTATAGTGGAGTGGCCTGACCTGAGTTCAGATAGGATTACTTTGTCCTGTGTAGATTTCTCTGATTGATTTATTAATAGGGATCGTTTAGGATGTTTGGTGGTAGTGTGGTCAAGTATCCTTGGGTGAAGGTAGTGTGGAAAAAGGTAATTTGATTGAGTTGGAGTGTTGGTAGTGAGGCCACCATCATCATCATAACTCGAGGAAACCTAACGAGGAGAATGAAGGCCTGTGCGCCGCTCACCATCACAGCCGTAATAAGGGCGGACGAGAAAGAATAGTTGTCTGTGGAGAGGAGCTTTAGCGCTTCAGTAAGCTTTGGAATGCCACCGACGACTTCCCGGTAGGCGAGCACGACCTCCTTCAACCATTGGTCCCTCTGCGGACCCAGAACGACGCTGGCAATTGACGCAGGCAGCGACGGGGTTCGCTCATTATCCTCCACTCCAGGACTCGCCTCGATGTCCTCTTGGGCTAAAATGCAAAAAAGAAAGAAAATAATTAATGTTTAGACTTGAATTTCAACGCACTTCTTTTAATTGGGATCGTCGGTGCACGAGAGCCACATAATGCTAAGGAAGGAACGATAGAGAGTGAGAGTAATGCAAATAATTTCAGAGGGATGATTGGCTGTGGAGAGTAAGGAACGACTGGGTAAAAAGTATGTATGGTGTGAACGAGGGGGTAACATCTGGCGACTACCATAAAGGGCATTAGTAGGCAAAATTAAATTAGCCTATATTAAAATCAATAAAAAAGCACGGCCAGGAGGCAAGGCTGTTTTTTAACACCTGGCCACCCTGTAGGGCAAGAACGAATAGAGTTGTAGAGTGATCAATCCACCCCACCCGACCTGGATGCAATCTTGGTGGGGGTTACGCTGCAATTGAACTCTCGTTTCCTAGCTATCGCATGGACCGCTGACACAGAAGGATGCTATAAAATGCTCACAGAATACAACCTCTTTCCACCCTAACCACGTCCCTCAGAACGGCATCACAGAAGGCGGGCGAGAGGGGGGAGGGGGCATTTACATTGACGGGATGGGGCCTACAGCACAAGCTGTAGGATCTAAGGTTTTCTCCCTTCCTCTCCCAAGCGGTCAGGGGAAGCAGAGGTTATCTGGTCGTAGGGAGCATGGCAACAACAACCAACACAAAAACAAAAGAAAAACAACAATAACAAAGACATGGTCCGGCGTCGGGGGTGGTGGCAGCATTCCCCCTGTGTGGTCTCGGCATTTAAGAGGAATGGATAGACATAGACGTGTAAATTTAGAAACTATACAAGTGTGTTAGGGTATGAGAGGGTTGGAAAAGCGAGTGGATTATGTGAATGAGTGGGTGAGCGAGGAGGAAGTGGACGATAGGCGTGCATGGAGGAGGTTTACAAGGGGGCGTGCTTGGGGCCTTCTGCCTAGGGATGAACCCTGAATAGACGGGATGCTATAGCTCATAACACCACATATCTATGAATGGCCAATTCTTCGTATAGAAAAAATAATGGGTGGCTATTTTTAGCCACACATAGTAACAAATTAATCTAGCCTATTTTTAGGCATTTTTAATTTAATGAAACAAAAACAAAAGACCAACAAGACAAAAAACTAGAGGCACTGCACTATAGGGTGTCAGAGGGAAAGCCACTCCCTAATGGGCCTGCGTATGTATCCAAGAGCCCCAAAACTAAACTAATCGATAAGACGGTGTCCACAAAATCCTCCGAGTACAAAGGGCAAGAGGTCTCGGCAACGCAACTCCAGGTAATGGGACAGATAACGCGCGCCAAGATCGCCCTAACTGAGACATTCGACAAGAAAAACAAACCGAACCCCGCGTGCTAGAACAATGAGAGAGGCGGGATTCAAAGCCCGATGGAGCCAACGGTTCAGGGTCGGCATCTGAACCGCACCAAAAAATATAAAAGGGTCGTTCGTCCACGTAGAGCCAGGCGAGAAAATCTTCCGGGTTTTTTTTTGTTTTGTTTTTTCTAATTTTAGGAGCCCATCTGGCGAATACCCACTTGGGCATAAGTCGCCGCAATCACGACAGCCTAGCACTAGCCTAGTTTAAAATAAGAATATGAAAAAAAACAATAAAAAGGGAAAATGGCAACAATTAGGAAGCAAGCTCCGGCGTCGAGGGAAGGTCAGCCTGCCCCCGGCGCAGGAGGGTGCGACCTACAGAGAAAACTAAAAAACAAAACCTAGTTAAATAAAAGTGAGAAGGGCGGCCTCCCCCCAAAAGTCTATAAGTCCACCAGTCAATGTGTACGGACTCGTCCCGAGTACAAGGGACAGGCGGGAGTGTGTTCAATTCGGAGACGACAGAAAGCAACCTGAAGCCTCCGCTGCATTGCGGGGTAGGTCCATCGAAACAGTCACAACGCATTGGCACACAAATTTAAGTTCCCTTCGACCTTCTCCCATCTTTTTTGCCAAGCAGCCCGAAGAGATGCCCGTATTCCTGCCATGTAGTCGGTGTGAGGAAGAGTGAAACGCTGGTCCGGTCGCAGACTCATCGGCGCGCTCATTCTCCGCAATTCCTACATGTCCAGGAACCCAGCAGAAGATAATCTCGACATCCACCCGGCTTGCCAAAACCGTGGCGTCACGAATATCGCAAACCGGGAGATGTCGAGATTCCAATGCCCCGAGAGTACTCAGGGCGCTTTGCGAGTCGCTATAGATCACAATCCGGGCTCCGAACCAAGCACGTCGCGTAATCCCCCGTACCGAGTGGTGTATTGCCACTAGCTCGGCAGTGAAGACAGATGCAGCGACTGGCAAAGCCCCGCTGACTTCAGACAGAGGGGATACGGCGTGGAAGCCGACCCCCTCTTGGAACTTAGAGCTATCCGAATACATTGGCACGGTTCCAGCGTGACACGAGGTGTGGTCCAAAAAGGTCGAACGCAATACTCCCGGCGCTGTACAAGCTTTGGGAGCAGTGGTGTGGCGACAAATAGCCAAATGTGGTACCCTCCAGGGTGGCGTCCTGGGCAGAACCAGGGCGTTTTTTTTTGTTTTTTTTTAAAGGGGCTATCTGGCGACTGCCCACTTGGGCATAAGTCGCTATAACCAGGGCGCCCTGGCCCTAAACCCAAAGGGCTTAGGGTATGAATGGCGTCTCTCGGCAGCATAGGCACCGTCGAAATCAGCTGCGGATGCAGTGAGACCTATTGGCGATTGAGGTAGGCGCCGGGCTCGCGCGTATAGGCGAATAATGCACTGTATACGGCGTAGAGCGAGTGGCATCTCCCCAGCATTGACTAGTAGGCTCTCAATGGGGGAAGTGCGGAAGGCACCGGTCGCAAGGCGAAGGCCAGTGTGGTGGATCGAGTCCACTTTCCGCAATACACGCTCGGCTGCGGATGCATAAAACTCGCATCCGTAGTCGAGCTTCAAACGAACAAAGGATCGATAAAAAAAGTAAGGCACTAGCCCTATTAGCGCACCAAGCGCTGAACCTCACCGAACCGAGAATATCCATGACGCGGGTACAACAGACCCTAAGGCTGCGAATATGAGCCTCCCAGGTGAGGCATCTTTATCAAATACAAGACCAAGGAAACGGTGCGATTCAACCACTTCCAGGCGTACCCCATTAAGGAACAAGTCTGGATCAGGGTGGAGCCGTGGATGGCGGCAGAAGTGCACCACCTTAGTCTTGGCCAAGGAAAACCGAAACCTGTGCGCTTCGGCATAGCAAGAGACGCGGCTCAATGCCTGTTGGAGTCGACGCTCCAGAGTTGGCACCTGGGCCGCGCCAAAAGAGATCGAAAGGTCGTCCACGTAGAGCGTAGCGAGAACATGTTCCGGAAGCACCGAGGTGATGCCGTAGATGCTCGGGGCAAAGAATGTGACACTGAGGACATCCTCTTCATGCTCCATTGGGCCGGAGAGGGCTCCCCCCCACCCATACGCGGAATCGACGATCTCGCAAAAATTCAGATATAAAGTTTGGGAGGCGTCCCCTCGCCCCATGCGGTATCATAGGCCTTCTCCAGATAGAAAAAACACCGTGGCGTAGTGCTGTCTACAAAGGAAGGCTTCGCAGACGGCATTTTCCAGTCGGAGAAGAGCATCCGACGGAGTGAAACTTGCGGAAACCGCACTGTGCAGAAGACAGATGGCCTCCGCTGTCCAGAAAAAAAGCCTAATCTAACATTTACCAATTTCTCCATCAACTTGCACACGCAAGAGGTTAGAGATATTGGGCGGAAACCGGCCGGAGTAGAGTGATCTTTCCCCGGTTTGTGAAAGGCGAGCACAGTAGCGATTCGCCAGGAATATGGGAGGATATCCTCCACCCAGATCCTGTTGAACAAATCTAACACAAAGGCCATGCCTCACTCACCCAGGTGTCGAAGCATGGCGTACGGGACATCGTCCGGACCATGGGCGGTGTCCGCAACAGCGGAACCCAACTCACTCAGAGTAAACCTGTTGTTGAAGGGTTCTCCACCTCTGGAGGTAAAGTCCAGTCGGTGACCTTCCGCGACATCACGACGTGCAATGAATGCTGGCGGAGCAGCATCCCGGCTAGAGAGTTCGGAGAAAGCGGTCGCGAAGGATTACGCCACGGACGCGGGGTCAGAGATTGCGGTCCCCTTCTCGGAGTACCAAGGTGATACTGTTGATGCTCAAGGCAAAGAGTGTGACAATGAGGACTCTTCCCTGCAGGGTGTTCACCAAATCGTACGCGGAACAATGATCACGAAGAAACTGACACGAAGGTTGTCAAGTCCCCTCGCCCCCATCGTGTGGAGAGTCTCCATGATACCGTATCGCCATGCAGTATCATAGGCCTTCTCCAGATCGAAAAACTGGGGAAATGCTGTACACTAGGTAAGGCTTCGCAAATATAACTCTACAGCCGGAGCAGGGCATTCGACGTTAAGTGCAGCTTGCCAACACCGCACTGTACAGGAGAGGGGTGAACCCTGCAGTGCACAAAATAACCAATTTCACTATCAACTTCCACAAACAAGTTAGAGAAAGTGGGCGTTAACTAGCCGGGATAGAGTGATCTCACACCGGTATGCTTAAAGCAAGCACGCTAGCCATTCGCAAGAAATCTGGAAGGATACCCTCCACCCATATCATGATGAACAAAGATAACAAAAAGCCCACGCCTCGCGCACCCAGGTGGCGAAGCATTCTGTAGGGGATGTTGTCCGGACCAGGGGCGGTATCCGTGCACGAAGCGAGGGCGGAACAGAAGTCGCTTATTCTAAACCTGTCGTTGAAGGGTTCCCCGCCTCTGTAGGTCAAGAACCGTCCTTCTTCTTCAGTGTTGCACACGACGTGCTTGCAATGCTGACGGAACAGCATATGGATTAGGGAATGCTGATAAAGCAGTTGCGAATGCGAATGACTCCACCACCGACGTGGGGGCCGATATAGCGGTATCGTTTTCCTGGAAGTCGGGAGGGGTTTCCTGCGAGAACTTTCGACTCTCTTCCACACCTCTGCTCGCCAAGAAGAGCGGCGAACGTGCTTCGAAAATTACCGGAACCTTGCCCTTGCTGGACGAAATGGTTCGGGTGGCGCTTTATAGTTCCTATAGGGATATTGCTTCTTTCTTAGGGTCATCCCTCCACTGGGCTAACCACCGAGGGAGAGGACGGCGTGCAAAGCGACCAGACGTTTGAGTAAAGGTTAGTCAAACCCAAAGTGATGTGGGTGCCGGCGAAAACTCAATAGCCGCATCAACCAACCTAAACTCGACTGGGATAAAAAATTAAGTCATTTCCTGGAATGCAGGCGAGTGCACCAGTTCCGAGCACAGCCGAAGTGGCTTTCCATGTGGCAACTGCCCAGCAAAGTATATTTAGATAGGAAACATCACTATAATAAACCTCATCGATCAGCTTCCACTCAAAATCTGGTTGTGTTTCGTGAGAGCATAGGGATAGATCGAAGAAAGAAAATTAAGCGGTTCTCGGACATGATAAATAAATTCATGAACATTTACGACATTGACTTCCAGCTCTTCGATTAAGTCCACTATGACCTGGCCCATGGGATTGATGGTGTAGTCCCCTCAGAAAGAGTGCCTACCGTTCAAATCTCCGAGGAGAAAGGTCTTGGGCAGCTGTGCCACAACCCGTCGCAAGTCCGCCACATCGAGGTCAGCTGAAGGTAAATATACATAATGAATAATTACATCTATCGAGCTGTGGCTGCACTGCCACTGTCCGAAAAGAGGTATTTAAAGCCAGAATGGAACGTGGACATAATGTCGTGTTAAAATTGCGCGCCCACTTGCCTGGCCCATATCCCGTGGTCGTGGGGTTGCAAAATCATTATGCCCAGGAGGGTCGAGAGGGAACAGACGTCTAACATGGTCTCCTGAAAACTAGATCAAATGAACCATGGTCTATCTAGAAGGGGATGCGGGGGTCCCTTTTAAATTAGAGGACCATCACTGGAATGGCTGTAGCCTTCCTGGAGACATAACTCGTGGGGGGGAGGGACTGTTGGGCGTAGAAAGCGCTGTGGCCTTCGAGAGATTACGGGAGGATGCTTGGCTCTCCGGACAAGCCATTCTCTCTTCCTGCCTTTGGACGGGCCCTGAGTGTCCAGTCTCAAAGAGGGTAGAGTCAAAGCTCCCATCCTTTCAGGGGTCAGAATTTGGAATACCCTGGTACGGTCTCTCAAACAAAATTCTGGTGATTTGACTCCCGTGATTCAAACGACTCGGTGGAGGGGAAGCGACAACCTCTCTTTTTGCGAAGGGGTAACAAGTTCTAGTTTCAACTGGGACGGGGCGCAGGCCTCTATTGCCTCAGGGTAATTTTTTTTCGAAAGGGCCATAGAGAGACTGCCACCAAAGACATAAGTAGCGCAATAAATCCAGCCTATTACTAGGCTACGCTAAAAAAAAACCCGAAACAAAAAAAAGCAAATAGCAACCAAGAAGAAGGCAAGCTCCAGCGTCGGAGGGCGGCCTGCCATGCGCCGACGCCCAAGCATGCACCAACACCAAGAAGACAGGTCAAATAAAATGGCGACCACTCAGCGAAAAAGTCAGATAGCCCACAAGTGTGTGTGGAAGAACCCGTGTTTAGAGCACAAGGGACAAGCGGTAGCGAACATGCTCGTACGATAACGGGACAGGTAACGTGCAGGAAAATGACTCAGAAAGGAAACACTCAACAAGAATGTGCCAAACACTGTTTGTGTGTGGGGCAAAGCAGTCGTCACAGCAGTGCAGGGAAGCGGTCCATCAAATGAAGGCTTCTTACTCATGTCCAGAAACCAGATAAAAGATAATCTCAACGTCTGCTCGGCTGGTACCGCGAAAGAAGGGGTGCAGAAATTCCAATGCCTAAAGAGAACATGAGCAATTTGTTAGTCACTATAGATGAGAATCCGAGCACAGAACATACCCAGCGGTGTAGTACAACTAGCTCGGCTGCTAAGAGAGAAGCAGCGGCTGTTAGAGCCCCGCTGACTTCAAAGAGAGGGCATACAGCATGGAAGCCGTTCCCCTCTGACGGATCCAGTATAGAGTGATCACCTAGATTGTCATACCCCGGCACTGAGAATGAGAGGGCGTGCCCGTCCTCCAAGCTTCAGTTGCATCAGGGATGTCTGAAAGGAAATCGATGAACGTAGACGAGATCGAAAGTAGCGGAAGTAAAACCGCAGGTCCGCAATCAGTGCGCAACTGCGGACACAGGCGCCGGAAGGCCCTGTCAGATGGTGCTCTGCAGGCACTCTGGTCAAGAGGGCGTGCCTCTCCTCCAGGTGCCACATGTATCAAGCTACACAGGGAAGAATGGATGACTAAAAGGGAGGAGCATTTTAGGTGGGGTTGCTGCGCGCCGACAGCACATAGTGAGAAAAAAGTTACAATTGAACCCTCCGTACATAAAGCGAAGAAGATGGGGGATGCTGAGGCATAGAGCAACTCTCCAGAATCGGCACACAATTTTCCACATGTCAACTGAAGCATGGTTGCCTATCCTATAGCTGACATTTCCTTGCAGGATAAGGAAGGACCATGAAGACGCGAGATTACATCGAGCGAGTTTATTTTGTGGGTTCAACATAAATGACATCACTCATGGGAGGCAATTGCAGCGTTCTGAAGATTATTGAATCGATACATCAAAGACTCACGTTTGGGGGCGGTGAGCACTTCAGTACCACAACTCAAAATGAGGGTCGCGATGGTACTATGGAGTGGGCCGAAGTCTTGTGCCTGGATGGGGGACCAACGTCTCTGAGGCGGCTCGGGCGGTCCCAGGAGAAACTGGATCAGTGATGAGAACCCGCCGAGATCTAATACTTGGAGGCATTCTGCAGCGCCCTGAAATGCGGTGAACAGTTCAAAACCCCATTCTGCGACCGAGACGTTCGAGGTCGAACGGTTCTCAGCAAAGTTCCCGTGATATTTTAACGTGACAATAGTGCCCAAGAGTTTCCACGATATCTTAACGTCACACTAGTGCCCAAGAGTTTCCGCAATATTCAAATAGCACCCTAGAGTTGGCGCAATATTCTAATGTCACACTAGTGCCCTTGACCAACAGGAAACATCAAGCAGAATTCGACTTTGGGAGCCTCTGACATTATCCGAGAAGTCAGAAAGCTCAGCAAATTAGTCAGGGAGGACCACCTTCAGGATAAGGCGTTGGGTTTCCAAGCCTTGTACCGCGTTCTATCCCCAGCGAGAGCAGACACAACATTTCGACGCTCACAGGGAGTTACTGCCAATCAGGCGTGCGTTTCGGGCACGTACGTCGCCACACACAACAGCACCGTATGGGTTTCAAAGTTGAACGGATGGCTCCCCCCCGTGGGCAACAAAGGAACCCCAACTCGCTAGGTGGGGCCAAAACACACTACTAACGGGCTTCATGACCCGTCTCCCGAACGGGAACTGGCTCCTGGAGCCTTCGGGCTTGTTAGCGATTGTCATTCCGATCTTTAGGAGAATTTCATTATCCGGTTGGCGGAGCTCTGGTGCAATTAACTAATGACCATGCAAGAGGAATCGATTACGATTACTTTCACGGACCTCCCTGCACTGGCAACCCCCAACCCTATCGATAAGAAGAGGGGCAAAATTGAAACCCCCCACCTGATTTTTAGGGGTTTTTGCGTCCATCTAGCGACTGCCCCCAAGGGGATAAGTCCACGTACTTAATTTCAAACCCAATAAAACAAATCAATAGAGAAAAAAACAACTTAAGAAAGAAGCACGTTCCACCACAGTAGGGATGGGGGGGTTGGCGAGGCCCCTACCTGAGAACAGTAGTTACGAAGCAGAGTGAAATACTGCTCGGACGTCTTGACGAACGTGGACACTTCGGAGGGCAGAAAACCCAACAGGTTCTTCAACAGGTCTTGGACACCTTCGGTGCTCTCGCTGTGCTTACAGTCGGTCGCGATCGTCTCGCTCAACAGATTCCTAAAAACAAGGCGCTGTCAAAATTTAAGAGAAAAAAAAATGGAAATATTCAACAATGAATATATGTACAGGGGACTCTCGAGTGCGAGAGGAAGACCAGCATCCCTGAGCAGCATGATGATGCGCAGGCAACAATTTAAATAATTAGATACTATGGAGGAGGCAACCGCGCGAGTCCCTTCCAAGGATTCGGGATAAGCGGAATCGATCCCACCTGACGCGGGACTCTGACAGGTACCGATCACGAAATTGGCAGAGACTAGGACTTTAACCAAAGGGTACAGTCAGTTACAGTTCGAGGGACAAAGAAATCTTGCCAGAAAAGTTCATGGGAAAGCTCAAAGCAATGACGATTCGGAGGTGACAAAAAATGACCTGGAAGTAGCTCCACGGGAGAAGTCGGGGAGAAATGGAACGGAAGTGTAAACTCCGTTAAACTGAATGGCTGACATGATTCCTGATATGTAGCAAGATTGGAGGAGAGCCGAGTTTGCACGCAGGTATGTTCCATTTGTATGGTCGAAGGAAGGGGAGGGCTAACAAATGCGCGATAATGGCACAAATGTCAACTCGGTAGCAATATCATCCAATTCTCACCGATACAGTGAGCCTGTCACGATCGCACGTGAGTGTTGGGAGGAGGTCTCGAGACAGCTCCCTGTTTCCTAGTCACGAGTTCAACCTTGAGCGCTCCCTGGTAGGCCAGGTCTTCTGTCATGTTTTCTAAGTAGTAGTCCACGAGTCCCCTCGCGCAACGACTACTGCTTTCACGAAGTTCATGGTTGAGTGCAGCGCAACGTGCACAGGCGAGCCATCGAGTGTCCAAAGAGGACTTACTATGGCCGCTCGGGCAGGGTCAGCCAAATTGATGAGAAGGGTCCTATTCTAGATAAGGGCAACCTTCGGTTCTCTACAGATTCCTGGCAAGTGTCTGATGCTGGTGAAACGAGTGTGTTTGGGACAGCATGTTCCAATCAATTGAGCAAACAGTTAAAAACAGCTTCGAGCCAGGGGGGGGGGGGGGTCGAAGTCGCGAGGTTAGAGACAGACCGGGGTGAAAAAAAAAACGGACTGGGTTAGCTGGTGCCCCGGTCGGTCAACACGCCGGGTAGCTTCTCTATAAAGAGCTCCGACGTCTCCCAGGCTCTATTCATTTTTAACTCGGCTTGGGGTATTTAGGGATTGGGGACTTGGTCCCATTATCTCCCCAGTCGGAGGAAGCCCCATAGAATCAGAATCATCCACACATATAGGTGATCCTCGGTTCTGAGTTGGATGAACTATGTCAACTCTTAACAAATTTGTCCTTAAGTTTGACCCAACAAAGATTGTGACCGGAGTAGATGCCATGTATAAGCAGTGAAGTTTCTCTTCTCAAATCTAAAGCGGAATAGCAATGAGACTGTAGCACGTAGAATTGTAAGGAGATCTGAAAATTCATTGAAAGTAGTGGAAGATAAAAAACCACAAGTTCGCCTGCAGGTTTTGGGACCGGGAGGGTGCACAAGTGCGGGCAATGAGTGAGGCAGGGATGGATGGTTGAGGCTTCCAGTATATAGTTGTAGAATGGGCATTACCCCTGCTAGCTCACCTCCCACCCCTGCGGGCGGGCGGACGCGGTGAAGAGAGTCGGGCAACCCAACCGTCAGGATTATGTCTCTCGCGGTGTAGCCCTCCACTCGACTGGGTTCAAATCAAAAGGCGGACGTGTTCCCAGAACCTCTCTAGGCAAAGTTGGGAAATGCAGTGGGGTAAGAAATGAGGGACAAATAGAGATAGGCCGGTCCACTAAGAAGTAGGGTGGATCACCTACCCATTACCTAACCTCGCTCTCTTAAGAACCCTTAGAGCCGGGCAGAGTGACAGTCTATTAGAGAAGACGAAAGAGAGTGGGGCCATCTTCAAGGCCACGAAGGGGGATGGGGGTCCAAGTACTTACCCGAACTGAGTTCGCACCATCTTGTCCGGGCACTCGAGCAAGAGAGGAAGAACGTGCTGCTCTCCTTCGGCCGAGGTGAAGTAGCGGATAGCGGAAGCGGATGCCTTGGGCTCCGCTTTCATGATGTCGGCGAGAAGAGCGAGCCACTTGGTAACCACGGCAACCTCCTTTCCCCTCGTTCTGAGGTATGTGTTCAGAAGAAACTTGAGACCGAGAGAGGTCGACTCAACCAGCCGGCCCGGCACAGGGGCGCCATTTGGCTTCCTGGTTTCCTGCCGAAGATAAGCTCATGACCACCTTTTGAAAATAGGGAAGAAGGTGGGGGGTCGAATATACAGGGTTTTCGGGGATTGCCCGACATTATTTTTCCTTTTAAGATTTCGTCTGGGGGCCGTCAATGAGGGCATGGACACACAAAAAGCAGTGAAAAATTTCACTTCAAGATCTACCAGTTTCTCAAAGTGGAGTCGGGGCGCTTCAACTACCGCCCCTCCTACCCCCTATTAAACACAAATCCCCCCCCCATTACTGATTAGCATTTCCATGAGTCAGGATTCATCATGGCAAAAGGCTCCTGACACGTTCCATCTAACCCCCTTCTATAGGCAACTACCATGCACAACATCATCAAGCCCTTTCTCTCTCAAACACACTTTCACATAATCGACCCTCATTTTACATGTTCTTCCAACCCTTCTCACACCCTGACACACTCGCATATTCTCTCCACAAGGGCATTTCCATAAATTGCTCTTAAATGCCCACAACAATTTAGGTCACACTTCTTCACTCTATCCAACTTCCACACATCAAGCACCAAGATGGGCATTTGCATTGCTCTCACTCGAGATCACTCATTCTCCTTCCATACCATAGTCACACTCCCATACACAAACGTTCACACCAGCATACTCCTATGCATCTTTCTGACACATTCTACACACAAACCCTTACCAATCACTAACTCTCTAATCGCACCAGAAACTTCCCAACCATCTAAAACCTTGCGGTTGCATACTGCTTGATCTATACCACTTTCATTCACCATTGCATCCAACAGTACGATCCAAAAAGATCAGAACGTCTGTATTTCTATTGCAAAATCTTCCATAATATTTTCCAGAGAAAATCCAAGGTTTCCAAAATTGGGGCACGATAACCTACGGGTAGAAATTACGTATGGTTAAAGGTTATGAAAATTTAGATGAACAAAACTAACGTTATTAGCAAATAAGAAATTTACTAGAAAAATTGAAGTGGCCAAAATAATGCAAAAGTTTAGGTGAATTCTGGAGAGAAGCGATGTCATACTGACATTTATGTAGATCTCATTATCCGGTCGGGGATCATCCTGGATCAAGGAAGGATTGGCATCGACCCACTAATTAACTAACTAACTAATAGTTTGCATGGCAAATAACTTGTTAAACCTCATTCAGGAAAATGTATAATAAATCTATGTCAGGCGTCTCTCTCTCCGCGAACTGATAGTAAAGCTGTGCCACTAAGATGGTCTTCCATTTGGGGCCACTGTAGAGACTGCGAAGCGCTCCAAAAGTATACCCCATAGTGTTCCATCATCCATGACCAAACAGGTTTAGGTGAGGTTGGTAAATCAACCAGCAGGCAAGGGAAGACCGAGCCAAATGGTAAAGGACAGTTTCAAGACAGATTAACGAAATTTGAGCCATCGATGTCTCCAGGAAGGCTGTGTCACGTGGGCTGGAGGAAGACTCTCTTCAGCTTCGCACACCTGCAGTATATCAAGCGATCAGTCCGAAGAAGAGGAAGGACCGTGTTGCATTCGCCAAAGAACGCGCTACATGGGCGGGGACCAATGGAACCCAGGCCACTTCAGTGATGAATCTAACTTTTAATTTATTAGGATACGATGCAGGAGAAAAAAATGTCACTTGCACAGGAGTTTGGAAGAGGTGTCATGGTCCGAGTGTGATTTCGGTAGTAGGCACCGAATCATTGGTGCGGTTACGTTGTACGGTGAATGCATAAGCATACAAAGAATTGCCACGACAGCCTGCTTGGCCGCATCTGCGAGCCTCCGAAGCCCAACTGGCAATTTTTATGCAGGATTACGCATCCTTGCTACACGGCCGAGTCGATGAAGACCTTCCTGGACGAGTACATTGTTATGATGTGGCCTGCGCAGAGTCCGGACCTGAATCCTATTTGAAATGTTTGGAAGAGACTCAGACAGGTCTAAAGCGAGGAAGCCAAATAGAGTTCAAGAACTAGGGAAAATGAATGGAGCAAGATTACAGCCCAAGTCCGTCAACAGTTGGTTCGTCCGTGTGGCAGATATGTTAAAGTATCATCGAGAATAAAAGCCTTAACATAATACTAATTACTTATAATTTATGCAAATGTTACCACTAATAATTTAATCGTTATATTCCAAATAGAAATTTGTTTCCATTGTCGATCGTATCATTTTAGACACCTGCATTTTTCTAGTAAATGGCTTATCTGTTGATAATTAACGTTTCATTGATCCATTGCATAACCTTAACCCATCATACGTAATTTCTACCTGTAGGTTTCGTACACCAATTTTGAAAACCTTTGATTTTATCCAGAAAAAGTTATGGAAGATATGATAGAAATCCAGGGGTTCTCATCTTTTTGGATGCTACTGTAGATACTTAAAACAGCAGGGGTTCAAGAATGACACCACTCGGATATCACACCCCACCCCATTATCACCCCCCAAAATAACCTTACCTCCCCTTTTTTCGGAATTTAATTTTCGACTTTTAGACCCCTCTAACATGCCTTGACAAAAATTAAAACCTTTTCAAATCCTCCTCACTCTCCAGCCACCGACACCGGGTGACTGGAGAGAGTCCATCCCCCATCAATCTCGCACTCCTTTCCTCCATTCCCAAACGGACTCCATCTATCAAGATATTAACGAGCCGTGGAGCAGGGATTGGGAGAGAGTGTGGTGCTGGTCAGATATAATGGAGGGGTCTCGGGGAATGAGAGCCTAACGAGAGAGCAATCAGGGGGACCGGGATTAGGAGAGCGTAAGGTATCGCAGATGACGTGGGGTCATTCGTGAGCGCTGTCGAGTTTGACTAAAAAGAACCCAAGGGGGTTCTTTTGGTCAACCAAATGTCCGGGTTCGGATTCAACGCGACTCGATCGATGCCTTTACCGCATCTTCGTCCAAATTTGCAGATTGAATTTAAATGTTAATAGGCATTAAAATGATTATTATTATCATTAACCAGCTTCCCTATAAGGTAGGGTTGGCGGAGATCAACGCCACTACCTCGATGCTTACAAGTTAGCCTGCTATCCATGTTCTCGATATTCACACAATTCTTCTCCGGGTCGAGTAGGAGAGAGAAGAGAGGGGTGGAGGAGCTCACCAGCTTTAAAACCGATCAGGCAGAGGCGAATCTGAATGCAAACCCCCACCCACGAAATATAAACGAACCCCAATTATCAAAGGGCAGAAATCTCAGTTATTCTACTCTGTGAAGCGCATCACTTACGAGGGCAGCGGCGCAGATGTTATAAATAAACTGGAAATAATCGTCGGTGAAGAGATCCCGGTCTCGGTGGAAAGTCAGGTTGTTGTGGGTAATGGTGGCGAGAATGCGGGGGGGCATGTGTTGACGGAACATCCCCTTCTTCTCGCCCTCTTCCAGCAACTCGCTCAGCTCGCAGAGGCTCGTCTGCGCCGCCTTCGGTAGCGGGCAAGGCAGAGTCAAAGGGAAGGAAGAGGAGCAAGGAACGTCCCCGCCTTCAGAGCGGGGTACCTCCTCGATGCTTCCACTCAGAGACAAGATCTTGCGTGCGCTGTAGGAAAGGAGGAGGACATTATCGAGGGCAGCCACCAGATCCCAACCTCCCGCCCGGAGGAAGACGTTCACACACAGTCTAATTTAACAAACAAATTCGCACCTGTCCGGTGACTATCTCAGTGAGAACCCTACAGCTTGTGGATTTTGAAGATCAACATAAAACATGATGCAATGCCAATCCGAATCGGGATTCTCATCTGGCAACTAACCCTACCTCCTGAGGCTCAACTTTGAGAGTGGTAGGAAGCAGTGTTCTCAATTGGTTAAGTCGGAGCCCAAACTCGATGAAGCAATGGAGGGGCACTATTATGAACCCCTACCCCCGAGGGTATAGATATAAGGGTTGTTTTTTTAGCCCATCTGGCGACTGCCGGCTTGGGCATAAGTCGCCGTACACGACAACGTCTACTAATAGGCTATATTAAGAAACGAGTAACAAAAGGGAAAACAAATAACAGTATATAAACAACAAATGACGCTAAAAAGGACAAGGGCTAAAAAAATAACAAAAACAAGGGAGGCGCGCTCCAGCGTAGGGGATATGCCCACATCCCCCCGGGGCAAGAACATGCAACCTACAAAAAAACAACAGTCAAATAAAGGGGAGGAGGCCGGCCTCCTCTAAAAAGTCAAAGTCCACAAGTCAATGTGCACGCACCCGTCCCGAGCACAAGGGAGAAGCGGTAGCGACCCCGCTCGTACCGGTATCGGAACAGGTAACGTGCGCGAAGATCGCCCAGAAGAGGACAGTCAACAAGAATGTGCCGAACGGTCTGGGGGACAACGCTGTCTTCACAGTAGGGCGCAGGCGACATAAAGGGGAGAGAAGATCGAGGTCGTAAAAACCCCCAAAAGATTAGGTTAGTGAAGTTGAGATTGGCAAGGGTGAAACTGCATTAATAGAGTGAGAATAACAGTTTTGTGAATGACAATAGATGAGTGGTGGATGAGATTGGGAATGGGTATCGATTGATGGCTGCAAAACTTATGAATGAAACAGGTGCACACCTGGTTCACCACAGCCTCAAATTAGCTCCACCCAAGTCCACCAGCAACAGCAACAGATGGGAACACCAATATACTGACAAAACACCCAAAATAATTGGGGCAACATACATCAGTGACATTCAAACAGGATAACATAAAAAACAAATGTGCATCAAGACTTAACACCCTCAAAATAAGTGTAATCCACATAATTCGGACAACACACAAACCACATCAACAATATATAGACAATTCATATGTTAGCTAATGAACTATGCCAGGTTTGCTTGGTTCCTTAACCTATTTCAAAGATTCCTCAATACTTTCTAACCCATACAAAACAAACAGGGTGAAACAACTACTATTACACACAGACCACCTACACTCTGCAACTAAAGTCCCATAAGATTGATCACCTTAACAAGAGGCACATAAATACTAGCCACAGCCTCCACAAACCCAGAGCACCCACTACACTAAATGGCAGACAAAGCCTCCACAAACCCAGAGCACCCCTTGACCTCCACACCTCTAAATCCTTTCTCTCACTTGAGAAATATTTACTTTGGCCACGCTGCGGTGTGCACATCACCCAGTTGTTCTGTGCCACCAAAAGGTCTGAATGTAACCATCATGGATTGCTGTCCAGAATGCCATACCACACAAATACAGCATGGAAGACTGAAGTGCACACAATCAAACACCCAACACCACAATATACAATCCTTGAGGGCTCTGTGGGAAAAACTGGTGCCGGCCTTTTCCTTCCTTACGGTCTCACGTCTGTATTACCAAAAGAGATCAGGAATAACGGCAACAAAATATGAATAGACGAATAGGTGAAACGATGGAATAACTGGAGGTTTGGCAACATCAGGAAATAAAGACAATCGATAGAGGGTGGTGGGTTTTTGTGCTGAAAGAAACTTGTGGCACACAGATACATTAGGATGAGCATAAATATATGAGTCGGGGAAATAAGAGAGAGCAGAAATTAATAATATGGATGATTTGTTTGAGGTGAAGAGGAATATGCCGTTAGATTTGAGAATATGAGATTATCTGACTACATGGTTATTTTCCATGTTAAATTGGTTGGGGTGGCTGAGAGATGCAAAGAAGGTACAAAGTAAGCCCCCCCCCCCTCAGTTAAAAGAGCTCATAAATCAGCGAGAGGAAAAGATATATGAAAATGTGCTTAAGAAGTAGTCGTTGTTTATAACTCTCACTATGAGCAGATTCTATCTCTGCTTGGCAGGTATAGGGAGAAAGCCTTGAGACCAGGGACAGGTTCTGATTTAGGGAGGGGGAGAAGGCAGGCTTCAGGAAATGTGCGTTTTGAAACCCTCCAGCGATCAAGTGGGAATCTTCTTCACCCTGGGGCAAAGGGAGGGAGGACCATTCTCCATCTGGGGTATGTGGATTCCTCGGAAACGAGAAGAGAATGTGCTGTGCTCTGAAGGAAAGAAGAAAGATTGCCGTGTTGCAATTGGCTCAGGTGTGTGATGATTGTAAAATCTATCTACTTACCCCCCCCCCACACACACACACTTATCGGGAGCAACCATTGCGCCTCCAAGGGTCGGTGGCAAAATTTGCGTGGTACCATTGAACCCAGTACCACAGTTAGAAGGCCAACGTCGTATCTACTGGGCTTACGAGAGCAGCGCCTAAAGAGTAACCTGAGTATTAAATGAAGTGGCACTGTCACCTGCTACCACACGCGAATGACACCTCAATGGTGGATTCTTGTTCCCCCACCAAGAGCAAGAGATTAATAAAGTATCTCTATATGAAAAAAGTGAACAAGAAATGGAGTTGCCACTAAACTTGAATAATAAACTTATCCAGGTTTCGAGTAAATAATGTGCCCATCTAATGCGTCACTCAATCGAGGAACGGAGGGCGAAATAAGCTTCCGAGAGAGAGGGGAGGGGGGGGGGGGTAGTCACCTGCTGGCAGACGCTCGCAAAGAGCGAGAAGTGCGTACTGACTTCGGCGTTTTCGGAGCTTTGGGGGTGCTTGAAAAATCGTCTGTGCTATCGTAAAACAACATATATCCATTCCAGTATCTCAAGCGATCTTCGGGCATTGGGTTGGCTGTTTAGGGAGAGAAAAATCAGGCCTGTAAATCTAATCTGACAAGAGGGAGTAAAATAATAACAAAATGCTACTTTGTTCCAGTTTCTTTAACGCACATGAATCATAGGAAACTTTGGCCTTATAGGTTCCCCCGAAGCATTCCTGTTCTAGGAGAGAGTTAGTCATTTCGACATTTTCAACCGTCGTATCGTTGAATTTGAACCACTTGTCCTTATTCGGATTACTGATGGAGTCGCCTCTGTAATCAAGTGAATTAAAATATTAAATATTGGTTTAAAGCGATGTATATTTTATCTGAACTTTCTACAAGTTTTGACTTCCCATCTTTTTCCCATTTTCTTGCACTGGTACATGCTAATGCTCAGTGTTTTGACATCCTGCAAAAACATCTTTATACTAGAACAACTTTGAAATTCCCTCGGTACTACTAGTAGAAACAAACTTAGCTAAGTTTGTACTATAACAAGATTCTGAATACAAATCGCGGTTATGAAAGGATCTTACCTTCTATCTTTGATGTAGGAATAATAATGTCCAGCATTGGCCTGACCGCTGTGTACCACAACTCCGACTAATTCATAACGTTTCTTTGGATATTTTCTGAAAATAAGAATTGAACGAACATTCTTCAGTCCTCCTCTGCTTGATGTTGAAGGAAACAATGATGGAAGAGGGAGCAGGAATATAAAGAGGAAAGGAGGATAATAAGACAGGAGTATTAAGAAGGGTTAAGGATAACATGAATTGCAAGAGCAAACCTCATTGAGTCGTAATACGGAAAGCGAGAGGGTGTACTATGGACCTCGAAAAAGAGGCTCTCAAAAATAAAAGCCCCCCCACCCCCTCTGGAGGATAATGCCCAAATATGGGGCTACGACAGAGGGCATCGAATCTCCTTACCTGGGAGTCGAAAACTTGGATGATGAAGGGATGGACAATTTCAGGGGACTATTTTTCGGACTTTTACCCTGGGCGTAACTCAAGCTGGAGGGTGACTGAGGAGTTTTGGGGGTTTTGGGGGGATCCATGGCGTGGCATTCGCTGCTTTCCCGCTCCTTCTCAGGACTGGTAAAGGACTCGCCGTTGGAGAGGGCCTCTACGGTGTACTCTCCCATATCCAAAATCCAGGGAAACTGCGGGCACAACGAACGGATCTCATAGACATTAATTTTCGAAGCAAGACCGGAATAACCTCGTTGGGGAGAGAATACTCTGTATATGGTGTTAGCGGGGCGTCGTAAATGTGAACATACCCATTTATTTGTGTTTGAGGAAGAGGAGGGGGGGATATACATTCTCTCTTAGAATAATCCTATAAATGCATTAAATTGCTATGGAATGGATTGGATGATTTGATATCCCTGACATGCATCTATTCCATTCATTATCTCCTCCGTAATTCTATTGTATGGCATTGACCTATACCCCCTACCACTTACTGGGCAGGGTGGGTTAGATAGAGAAAAAGGTAAGGGAAACTGGTGAAATCCAATGAGAGCCAAGTTGAAGCAGTAACAAAGTCGAGCACAGAAAATGAAAGCCTAGATAATCATTCTTGCAGACAAGCAGATCACCGCACTGCCTACACTACAAACTACAAGACTGAATTCAATTATTTTTATATATGTAATGCTACCTCCCGTAATCAAATCAATTATTCAAGGGTAGGAATGAAAGGAATTTAGTCTTATTTTCCTTTGAAGGAAGGCGCCAAGACACAGGGGTAGCGCTCCAGACAGCAGACGAAGTTGGGTGGAAAAATGTACGAAATCTACATAGCCTGGGTTTACTACTCGGGGTGTTGGGGGACAGGGAGAGTTTACACTTCGTCCAGAAGCAAAAATAGCTTCAGAAGCATCGGGAAAAGAAACAAAAGAGTAATTTCTTAACGAGATGCGTTTAATGAAATGGTAAACAAACCTTCAGTTGAGCTCGTTGACCAGCGAAACAGATTGAAACGTAAATGAATAATCACCAACCATAACCAAAGAAACTTAACTCTAATCCTCGGGATGGAAGTGGAAACAGTTGAGAAGAGGAGAGACAGAGGCAAATTCAATACGCTGGGTAACGCCGCGCAAAAACAAGGGGGCGACAATGAACGAATCTCACCTTAAAATAGTCGTCAAATTTGAGCGCCCTGGACGCTTCCCAATCGTAGCCAAATCGCTTCAATTGAATGACGAGAACAGGTGGAAGAGTCTTGATGCAGGTTCGAATCACTGCCGTTCGCTGAGGAGAAGAAGGGACATAAGTGATTTTCGAGTTCTCCGGTGAATAAATGAAAAAAAGTTGTGTGAAGTATTCACTGTGAGAGAAGGATAGTGTATATTTTTCCCTTCCGATTTAAATGCAGCACTAACGAGGGTGTGTGGCACAAAGTTTGTAGTCTGAAAATAGGTAAAATAAAAATAATGAAAATGTGTGGAAGACATATAACTCTAGATCCTCTTGCATGCATTGTTACCAGGAGTCGGGGCATGAAGAGCACGAAAGCCTGGATGTATGACCTGACCTCCCATTGCAGATATGAAAAAGGATGGGGGAAAATGCAAGCATGTTCAAACCTACCAGCACAACCTATGGATTTTGTTGATTTTCAACGACCATGTAGCGACTACCTACAAGGAGACGAGTCACCAAAATCACCCTGCAACCTAATGCTAGGTTAGATTAAAAAAAAACGTGCAAAAGACACCGAAAAAAAACAAAACGAAGAAGCAAAACTGCAGGGAGGAAGCAGGATCAGGCGTCGGGGAGATGCCCGCCTCCCCCTGGTGCAGAATTGTACGACCAACACCAAAGAAAAGCAAAGAGACTGGAGGAGGCATGCCTCCTTCAAAAATCATAGTTGACAAGTCTGTGTTGCACGACCCATCCCGAGTACAAACGGTACCGACAACGCTCAGTGGGACTGGTAACGCGCGCAAAGATCACCCAGACTGGGACACTCAACAAGAATGTGCCGAACAGTCTGAGGAACAACGCAGTCGTCACAATAAGGCAATGGCGAGCGCTCCATCAAATGGCGGTGGGTCCCACGAGTGAGTCCAATTCGGAGACGACAGAAAGCGACCTGAAGCCGCTGCGGCATTGGGAGGAGGGGGGGTCCATGGGAACAGTCGCGGCGCAATGGAAAACAACTATTTCCATGGACCTAAGTACAACTGCAGCGACGGCGTCAGGTCGCTTTCAGTCGTCTTCGAGTGGGGTACACTCGGTGTGAGCACGAACGAAAAGCTGGTCTTCGGAGACTTTTTGGCGCCATATTAAGCGCGCTCATTCACCGCAAATCACACATGTCTAGAAACCCAGCAGAAAATAATCTCGACATCCACCGGCTTGCGGGCACCGTAGCGTCATGGAAACCACGAACCATGGAATGTGAAGAGTCGAGTGACGGGAGAGCCCTCAGGGCCCTTTTGTGAGTCGCTATAGATCACTATCCCTTCTCCGAACCGGTGGTGACGCGTTATCCCCCTTACCGAGAGGTGTAGTGCAGTGTAACCAGCCCGGCCGAGAAGAGAGACGGAGAGCCTGGTAGAGCCCTCGATGACTTCAAACGGAGGGTATACGACGTGGAAGCAGATTCTCTCCTGAGACTTGGAGACACCAGTGTACACTGGCACGGATAGAGACTAACACGAAGTGTACTCCAAAAAGGCCCAAAATAATACTCCTGGGGCTGTAGAAGCTTTTGAAGCAGATGAGTGGCGACAAAAATGGAAGGTGATACCTTACAGGGTGGCATCTTGGGCAGAGCAAGAGGCGCTACACCGAACTCTAGAAGGAGTTTCCTAGCGCTAAGCCCAAAGGGCTTAGAGTAAGACTGGTCTCTCAGCGGAATTAGACACGATCGAAGTTGGTAGCCAGCGGATGCAGGGATAGCCGTTGGCGAATGAGGGAGGGGGCAAGATCGCGCGTACAAACGCATAAAGCAATGTGAATGGGGCAGAACGAGTGGAATCTCCCCAGTACCAAGAAGTAGGCTCTCATTTGGGGACGTGGAGAAGGCACCAGTCGCCAGGCGGAGGGCGGTATGGTGGATCGACTCCACCTTCCGCAATACACACACTGCTGCAGATGCGTATAACTCGCATCCGTAGTCAAGCTTAAAACGAACAAAGGATCGGTAAAAAAGTAAGGCAGTAGCCCTATCACCACCACAGGTGCTGAACGACACAGATCGAAGAATATCCATGGCGCGGGGAAAAGAGACCCTAAGGGTACTGTGTCACCCAGTTGGGGCATCAATCGAAATCAAGACCAAGGAAGCGGTGAGAATTTACCACTTCCAAGCGAACCCCGTTTAGGAACAAGTCCGGGTCGGGGTAGAGCTATGGAAGGCGGCAGAAGTGCACCACCTTAAGTCTCGGCCAAGGAAAACCGAAACCTGTGCGCTTCGGCATAGCGAGAGACGCGGTTCAATGCCTGTTTGAGTCGACGCTCCAGAGTTGGCATCTGGGCCGCGCCAAAAGACATCGAAAGGTCGTCCACGTAGAGCGTAGTGAGAACATCTTCTGGCAGCACCGAGGTAATGCCGTTGATGATCAGGGCAAAGAGTGTGACACTGAGGTAACTTCCCTGTGGGACACCCTCTTCCTGCTCCATTGGACCGGAGAGAGGTACCCGCACCCATACGCGGAATCGACGATCTCGTAAAAATTCAGATATAAAGACTGGGAGGCGTTCCTTCGCCCCCATCCCCATCGAGGGGACAGTCTCCATGCAGCATCATAGGCCTTCTTCAGATCGAAAAACACCGTGGCGTAGAGCTGTCTACGAAGGAAGACCTCGCAGACGGCATTTTCCAGTCGGAGCAGAGCATCCGAGGTGAGGTGGAACTTGCGGAAGCCGCACTGTGCAGAAGACAGATGGCGTCTACTGTATAGAAAAAAAGGATAATCTAACATTTACCGATTTCTCCATTAACTTGCACACGCAAGAGGTTAGGGAGATTAGGCGGAAACCGGCCGGAGTAGAGTGATCTGTCCCCAGTTTGCGAAAGGCGAGCGCAGTAGCGTTTCGGCAGGCATCCTGGAGGAGACCCTCCACCCAGATCCTGTTTAACAAATATAAGAGAAAGGCCATGCCTCGCTCACCCAGTTGTCGAAGCATGGCGTACGGGACATCGTCCGAACCACTGGCGGTGTCCGCGGACGAAGCGAGAGCGGAACGCAACTCGCTCACGAGTAGAGTATGGGGAGGCACAGGCCTTGACTCCCGAGCCAGCAGGTTTATGGGCTGCTTGCTTGCTTTCTTGGCAGTCCCCTTGGAAAGAAAAGGGGGCACTGCCACTGGAAAGAGGAAGGCACCCTCGCTCCAGACAATGGGATGAGGGGGAGTCCCCTACACCCGTAGGCAAAGGAGAAGAGTAAGGCTCCTCTCCCGTTAAAGATATTTGGAGGGTCCCCTGCGAGAGCACAGGGGGGGGGGGGGATACCTCCATTTTTTCAGTGGAGCTACCCGAAGGCGGCTACGTCGATGGTGACGGGGAAAGGAAAAGGGAAAGGGGTTTTTATTAGATTTTCATTTCTTTCTGCGGGAAGCAAGCGCTAATCACCCCTCGCAGTGGCCCGCTCTGCGAGGAGTGCGTACGGGACTGGCAGAGCCAGGTGCCGCCATTTTTGGCCACCCCTCCCGCCTGGTGACCTGGCAGCCCTTCGGCATGGCGGCTCCACCTTGGGCACGACGTAAAAATGATAGTGTGAAGTGAGACGGAAAAGGGATGTGAGGAAGGTATGGGTGGAGATCAAGCAGGTTGTTAAAACCCACTATTCCAAACCGAAGCTTAGGGGTTAGGGAACATTGTCCCCTCCCCCCTCTGCCCGGATCCAGGATAGTTGGCTGAGAAGATCAGCATCTACCCTGTGAAAATAGAGGCAGACCAGAGAAAGTTGTGGCAGAGATTGTAGGGGAAGTGAGGAGGTAGGGAAGAAATACAGGCTGTCTGAAAGAAGAAGCTAAGCTGGGGACGGACGGGGCGCTGAGTCTCGTCAGCACGGCGGCCAGGAAGGCAAATCGCCGCCCCCCGTAAAACAGATACATGCATAAGATAGGTGGTCTCCGCTATCCAGGAAAATGGCTATTCTAACCTTTACCAATTTCTCCAACAACTTGTACATGCAGAAGGTTAGAGCGATTGGGAAGAAACCAGCCAGGGTAGTGATCTCCCCTCGATTTCCGAAACGCGAGCACAGTAGCCATTGCCTAGGAGACTGGGAGGGTATTGCCTCTCCATATCCTATTCAACAAATTAAGCAGAAATGCCGTGCCTCGCTCACCTTGGTGTCGAAGCATGGCATACGAAACATGGTCCGGACCAGGGGTGTCCGCGCAAAACACAGCTCACTCAACGTAAACCAGTCGTCGAAGGGTTCTCCGCTTCAGGAGGTAAAATGCAGTCGGCGGCCTTCCGCGACATCACGACGTGCATTGAAGGCTGGCGGAGCAGCATCTTGGCTAAATAATAATGAGAAAGCGGTCATGAGAGTCCCGGACGGATGCAGTGTCCGAGATAGTGGTCCCTTCTCCTGGAGAAAGAGAGGAAGGGGGGTCATACGAGAACTTGCATAGAGTCTTTTTGATGGGCTTGCACACCTCTACTAGAGGGGCTTTCCTGTTAAGTAAAGACATGTGTCGGCCAGGAAGAGCGGTGTGCGTGCTTCGAAATATACCGGAACCTAGCCCTACCTCAACGAAATTCACCTACAGTGAAGTCGTTCAGGAAGCGCTTATAGTGCATGTAAGCATATCGCTTCTGTCTGAGGGCAGTCTCCTACTCGATCGAGCATCAATGAAGCGTTTCTTGGACAGTGATGCGTAAACTCATCCACATTTAGGACACATATCTACAGCTCGTCGATCACGTCGGCAACGACCAGAGCCCTTGGATTGATTGAGTAGTCTCCCCACAGGAAAGGTCTACCGTTCAAATGTAGAGAGGGCCTCGGCATACTTGCCACAGGTTCCCCCGTGTCGAAATGGGCTAACTGTAGAATTTACACAGAAAAAAAACTGTATACCTCCTAACCACGTGCAAATCACTGAAAGGAGGTATTCATAGCAAATAGAAAAATGCAGACATGCCGGGTCTAAATCACGCATCATCCGGCCTCGGGCTCCATCCCTTGGTGGTAGGGTCGCAAAACCATTATACCATGAGGTGGACATGGGGCACAGGCCCAGCAATGTCTCCTGCAAAAAAAAATTGCTAACGGGGAACGGAAGGAGACGAGCCTCTGCAGCAACTTTCAGTTGGCTCGGAGTCCACAGCAATTCCATTGAAGGAGTTGCCATCCAGGGGCCCTCTTTGAAGAGAAGACCCTCATGTAAGTGGCCATAAGCTTCCCGGAGGTAGAGGTCCGGGCCAACTTGACCGAACAAGGCGCTGACGCCTTCGGACTTATCGGGAGAAGTTGAGTTCAATATGCGAGTCTATTCCTCCCTCAGTCTCAAAAGATTTAGCAGGCGGGAGGCTTGGATCCCTCTTTTGGAAGGTCCACGTACCCGAATCGAAAGGTCCAGCCTTGGGTGAGAGAGTAGGAGCCGAAGTTTTTATGGCGCTGTCTCGTTTTGAGGAACAGCTTTACGAGTCCCCGACAACAGCCTCATGACCCCTTTGGGAAGGTTTGCCTGCTAAGTCTAACGACTAGGTGGAAGCGCGCGGCCGTTTCGCTTTACGGGAAATGACACACTGGGGGAGGGGGGCTCTGGTTTTAGCTGGGGCTGGGTGTGAAATATTGTGTGGCCAGCTCTACCAGGAAAGCGCCAGAGGTAATCCTCCAGGTATCAAGTGGAATAGGCTACAAAGGGCCCCCTCCCTGAATGGCTAGCCCAATCTGAGCCAAGAGGCAGGGGTAATGGTTGAACCAGCTCCCACCCCCCTCCCCTGAATGGACGAACGCTAGTTGCCAACTAGCCTGCTATATTAGCCCCCAGCCAGGAAAATAGCAAAGTGTAAAATAGAGATGTCTAGAAGGAATAAAGCCACGGTGTTTCAATCTAGTTCGAGACTTGGGACAACATGCCGCTCTCCCGGGAACAATGGCACGTCAATAGAGGACATCCCCCTCCCTTGCTACAAGTGGGGGTGGGGTGGGATACAGCCCGACTAGATATTTGAGGACGCAAAGGAGCGAGAGGGGCCAACTCTTCTCTACTACCTTTCGTCGCGAAACGACAGTGGTTCGCCTTTGCGGCGATCACTAGCAATCCAGAGGACAGGTCCCAAGGGAACTTAGGACCCGTTCAAAAGGTCATACCCATCCCTTAATTATCTCAAACTTTAATCAAATATGTGCGATTGCAGTCGTATGAATAAGCGAAATCGTGATCGAGCTAGGAAGTAAATTCTACCACAACATCTTTACTGATTGGGACGAACGAGTGGTAGCGATTACCTTCTTATTGCATTTTTCACAATAGTACGCATTGTCACCCTCGAGTAGTTCTCCTTTGACCAACTGATCAAGGGAGTCGTGAAGATCATTATACTTGGTCACCGTCAAGTTAAGGGCGAGAAACGGCTCCTCCCTTTCATACCTGGAAGCAAAACAAGAGTATTAAAAAAAAAGGAGGGGTTCCTTTGCTGTAGCAGTCCATTTTGCAGCCGTTTTCTCATAAAACCAACGAGCCCAGGGTGATATCTTTGATATTTATACTGTGTTAAATTTACCATTTTAACTCTTTGCATAGTGTGAAATAAGAAAATTTACTTTATATATTTCAAACCGCCTCTACTCTGTACTCAACTTAATCTAAAAAGACATTCCATTCTCCAAAACTACCAGGCAAATAAAACCTCCCTACAAAACTAAAATCAATAACCACTACAAAACCCATTTAAGATCAACTTCTACAGCCCACCCGCCTCCTTCCATCAGTAGCCAGTGGGTTTCTTGCCTAACCTAGCACCCCTCTTATAGCTATCCAACCTCTTGTTAAGGGGGAGATTTCAATGCCAACAACCACGCCTGGCTAACCAAGAAAATTGGAAACGCTACCTTCAAAAACAATCACAAGACAAACAGGACTCAACTCTGGGGAACAATAAACAAATACATATCATACTAACTTCTCACACACGAATCTCTCCTCACAAGAGGAAAAAACATTCCCGGACTAACTGAACACTTCAACCTACTCATGAGCGCAACAATACGGGATAGTAAAAATGCACATATACCCTACATTGCCACCACTTTATACCCACCCCCATGACACTACTCACCATAAAATCTCAGAAAAGGTCTCAAGCTAAAGGCCATTAACACAGTTCAAACATCAATCTAACACACTTGTGTCCCACAGCCATATCTGTATTCACAAACATCTTCAACCACCTAAGGTTACACATCGAGACCATAGTCAAACCAAACAAACAGCTGAACCACCCCCACCTCCTAAAGATCTTCTCGCTCCTCTCAACCATCTTAAAAACAGTAGAAAAACTAATCTAAAGGAAAATTAAATCCATCACACCCCAACAATTATCTTGAAGACTCTAATCAAAATTGTCCGCTACAATAGACACCAGCAGTCTTCGACGCCATCTTACACCACATCCTCAAAGAAAAAATAATGGACACCAACGAGAAAATGCAGATTGCAAACCACCTCTCCAATAGACACGGCCAAGTGCTCCAACACAACGACTAATCCAAAAGGAAAAAATTCCAACAAGGTCTCCGAAGTCGCCATCCTCTTCATGCAGGACATAACTATCTCCACTATCCAATCAGTTAGTGCAAACATCTAGATAGAGGACCTATTCGTCCCATCTCAATCCCGCCTCGTACGCACACCCTCCTGAAACCTTAAACAAGTAGCTACAACACCAAAACTGGTTCAATGTCAACATTATGCCCTCCCCCCCAAGAAAATTGTAACTCTCTGCCCCCCCGACTATCACACACCACCCACAATACACATCTCGGAAGACTTCAACCAAAAGTGTCTGACACAACGCACAATCATGGGAGCAATAGATATCAGTAAAGCCAACCTCTCCCACACTAGACCCACACTCAATACAAATCATCATCTCGAAAGCCATGTCCAAACTCAACACCCAACAGGACACTCATAAACAACTTCGGACAACACAAAGAAACAGAATATCCTATGACAGTTCTTCCACACGACACTAAACTACGCATACACAGCCTGTGGACACTAAACATATATAAAAACCACCTACACAATACAGTCAAAAGAGACTTCTCTTCATCGCAACTGGTTCCACCAGCATCACCAGGCTGAAACAAAAATTCTTCCCATCGAAAAGCACATGAACACGATAGGCACACAATTGTTTAGCAAACTGCGATACTCCTCGCACCCTCTCCATTTCCACTGTCGTCCCATGAAACACCCAATTATTAGTAAACCTCCCTGCCACCTACCAACCAGAATACAATAAAAGAACAGACACACACTCTTTACCCGTAGAGGGCTTCAAAACCGCCCCCCCCCCCGAATTCACCAAACCAAAGCCCCTCGAATCTCCAAACCAATTTCTCTAGCATCAGTCATATCACCAATCCTCCTTATATACAACAAATAATAAACGCTGACACCCCTCAACCTACCCTGACTGCCTATGCTTTAACCTAAGAACACTGCATCTCATCCCATCCACCTCCCTCTTGACCATGTCATAACTACTTTAAATGTCCTCTCTCTATAGGGAAACGTGTGGTAGGATCCTGCCTGGGCGCAAGAGACCCCCCCCACTCCCCCTTTAATTACTTCAATCTAGGTTAAGCTGGGGGTAGGGGATCGAAAGGACTAGCAATTTACGCTTTACCTGTGGGGACAGTCTTGACAGATCCTCTGAATGGAGTAGAGGCCCTCAAATCGCCTCGAAAACACTTTGAGGAGTCGCTTTCCTTTCAAGTAGTCGTCCACTTGCTCCGTCAACCGTGAGTAGAACTCAAAAGCATCTGAAAAAGGCAAGGGGCAATATATGGCGTGACCGGCCAGTCTGTTATACAGTGTGAAGAAAGATAGTCCAATAAGCTCGTAAGGACACTTACCCGAAGCATCCAACACATACCTTGCTGTTCCCTGATATTGACGGGTTGTCCGCCCATTGTAAAGCATTTCCAAAACTCGTCTGGGGTAAAGTATTGAAGTTGTGACTCTTGCAAATGGCCAAAGAGCGTCTGCAGCTGGATGAAAAGACTGAAACAGAAACACATAGTTGAGACAAAGCTGAACAAACCAGCTAACTTTTAATAGTTAACTTATTCCGGAAGTGGGAGTCAACACTTGCCTGAGTGAGTGCTTTAGTTACTTAAAGTGAAAGGAAACCCAATGACCAAATCTGCGAGAATGTCCAAGAAAAAAAGTGAACATGAGGAGGGAAAAAATGAAAGGAAAACAAACCAATTAAGGTTAGATCCCCTTGCGTGGGTGAGTCGAGAGGGCGCGCAAACCTTCAACTGCAGCACAGTTACTCATACTACACCCGACAGCCCCCATAAGGGATCCTGGGTGGGTGAGGCAAAAGGATACAGAAAAAATGTTTTGCATAAGGAAACCCAAGGGGAAATTTAACTTGAGGAAAGTGGCATTTGGTAGAGCAAGAATGTCAATTAGCAATCAATGCAGTTGCTATAGCAATGAGTAGCCCACCTTTCACAATGCATCAGGCACGCCTCAGGACGCTCTTGATCCACGCCTAAGAAATGCCTGTATCCCATAGACCGGTTTAACAACCTATTAACAATTATAAAATGGCTATTGGATATAGTCACATACTTGGCGTGGATGAAGAGTGGCCCTCAGGCATGCCCGATGCACTGTGAAAGTAGCTGTTCATTGCTACACTAACTGCATACCATCATTGGCTACAGTGCAGCCTACCTTATTATAGTTAGTAAATTATTCGTCTTAATAAAGTATAGAATGGGAGTTAACATAAAATGGGAAAAAAAGAAGCATAGCAGATATAATCAAGAAGCCTCCATTCCCATTTACCTACTAATGGCTCCGAAAGATTCAAAGACCATGACAACCAAAACAAAGGAAAACGCCGATTTCTCTCTTCTTTCTATAACGTCACTCCTCATGCAGAGCGCTGGCAAGTGTCAATGCCATAGGATGAAACCAGAGAGGTACTATTTGGAAACAGGAGTAGACTATCCATACAACTATTATACATAACACCCCCGAAGAAAAAATAGGCGGGGGGGGTCTTCTTTTTAAAGCGACCATCTGGTGAGTCACCATGGGCATAAATCACCCCCTAAAAAGAAATTTTAGTCCTATTCTTCAAATGGAAAAAAAATAAGAAACAAGAACTTAAACAAAAGAGAAAGGCAGGCTTCAGTGTAGGAGGGAAGCTCGCCTGCCTCCGGAACCGGGGCATACACCCAACAGCAAAAATAATTTAAATCATATAAAATGGAGGATGCCAGCTATAGCAGCTGACATTTTTGCTAGCTCCTACAAAAGTTCGTAAAATGTAATTCCCTCCTTTACATTTCCAGTTCCCACTGAGGTTATAATTCGTGCAACGCTCAGTGGCTATAACATAAAATTTACCAACTATAATCTATAACGAATAATTTTCCACATTGCTATACCATTCATATTAATGTAAACCAACTCGTATTAATTCCCGTTGTATCGAATATATTCTTTAATCACTCAAATTATAAACTCATTTATAATCAGTCATAATTCATTTTACTCCAACTGCGTGTTTCGATTTTCATCCTTACTCTATGTTATACTTAAATGCTCTTTCATTGTTAAAGTTGTAAAAATAAACCCTGTTAAAAATTGCAACAATTACTTGTCTTGAAACTACCCGGTTACTTTAGTCACGCCTTGCCTCGTTCTCTCTGTTCTAACGTGTTCTCATCCATTCCTTCATTTAAAGCAAGGTTAATGACTGCTATCTAGGCTAGTTTAGCCATTAACCAAATACCATCTTATGCTTTACAGCATAAGCGATAGCGACCCCGCTCGTCCCGTTACCGGGAAACCCAAAATGGTTAGTCAGTTCCCTTCCGACCTCTTTTCCCTATCGGACCAGAGAACCCAATGACACTCTAAAAGATAAATGTGAGCTACTATAAAAGGTCTGTTCACGAATCCTTTGAATACTCAGGTTAGCTTCACAATGAAGTCAATAACGATGATTAAAGTAGACTGAAAAATATTAGAATACCTTCTATGGTGTAAGGAAGTAAGAAGGATGAGGAACCAGGATAAGAATTGTGTGAACAAGGATAAAAATGAGTGTGTATTGTGAGCAATGAGGCGGTCAAAAGTAGATGGTGAGAATATTTTGATGATACAAATGTAAATATGATTGGCTTTGTGGGTGTATATCGGATGATGTATAGGGGTATGAGAGAGAGAAGCATGGCAGAAGTTCTTAGTATCGTGAGGTATGAAAAATGGGAAGGCAGCTTGTTTTCTGTTATGGAATGGGTTCGGTGGCTCTGTTGTAAGCCATTTAACTGTGAAATAGTTAATGCTTGAGGATATGAAGAATGCAGTAATAGAGACGTTATATAAAGGTAAAGGAGAGAAAGGTGAATGCAAGAAGTACAGGAAAGTTTATAGCTAAAGTGTACAGGCGGATGTTGTTGTAACTAAAGTGAACAGGAGGATGTCTGTTGTAGCTAAAGTGTATGGACAAATTGTTTGGGCATAAAATATAACCGAGGGATTGAAATGAGGATGAACAAGGGGGATTTATAGCGGGTAGGGGTGTGTGTGCATTTAGGACCTACACTGAGACAGCTAGCTGAAGAAACAAGGAGAAAAGATGTAAAGTAGTGTATGCCCATAGAAAGCCCATGATGGTGGAGATAGAGAAGCGGTGTGACAGGTGAAAAGAATCATCGTAAACAGTTACTGGATGGAATGAGGATTATGCTAGAAGTGAGGCGTGCGTTAGAGTGAAAGATGTAGGAATGAGTGATCGACATACAAGGGCTTGGGGATAAAAGTAGGTTATGTAATGCCACCATGGCCGTATAAATTCGTTATGGATGGAGTTTTTTTGTTTTTTTACCCATCTGGCGACTGCCTGCTTGGGCATAAGTCGCCATACACCACGCAGGCTATATTAAAAAACAAGTAACAAAAAAGGAAAACAAATAACAGTATGTAAATAACAAATAACGCTAAAAAGGACACGGGCTAAAAAAAATAACAAGAAAACAAAGCAAGGAGGCGCGTTCCGGCGTCGGTGGTAGGCTCGCCTCCCTCCCGGCCTTCTCCAAAAAGTCATAAAGTCCACAAGTCAGTGTGCACGAACCGTCCCGATTACAAGGGAGAAGCGATAGCGACCCCGCTCGTCCCAGTACCGAGACAGGTAACGTGCGCGAAGATCACCCAGACTGGGACATTCACAGTAGGGCGCAGGCGAGCGCTCCATCAAATGGCAGTGCGTCTCGCGAGTGTGTCCAACTCGGAGACGACAGAAAGCTACCTAATTCCTTCGTGGCATTGGGGGGTAGGTCCATGGGAACAGTCGCGGTGCAATGGCAGTCTGGAGGGCTGCCCTGACTCGGTGTAAGGAAGAGCAAAACGCTAGACTGGACGCCCAGTCCTCGGGGAATCTTTGGCGCCCTCATTTCACGCAATTCCCACATGTCCAAGAACCAAGCAAAAGATAATCTTGACATCAACCAGGCTCGCGGCAACCGTGGCGTGACAGATACCGCGAACCAGGTGTGGAGATTCCAATGCCTCGAGAGCAGTCAGGGCGTTTTGAGAGTCTCTAAAGATCACAATTCTATCTCTGAACCGAGCACGATGTGTTAGCTCTCGTACCGAGCTGTGTTTTGAAAAAAACTCGGCCGTGAAGGCGGACAAAGCGCCTGGTAGAGCCCTGTTGACTCTACACAGAGGGGTATAGGCGTGGAAACCGACCCGCACCTGCGACATGGAGATATCCGTATACACTGAAGAGGAACTAACATGACACGTGTGCTCCCAAAAGGCCGAAGGCTATACTCCTGGCCCTGAGGGATGACGACAAATAGTAAAAGGTGGTACCCTCCAGTGTGGCGTCGTGGCCAGAAACAAAGGAGCCGCCGTCCCGAGCTCTCTAAGGAGTTTCCTAGCGCGAAATTCAAAGCACATTGGGTATGACTGGTGCCTCTCGGCTGCATAGGCAATGTTAAGATCTGCTGGGGAGACACCGGCTTGTGGGTACAGGCGATAAAGCACTGTGCACGGCGCAAAGCCAGTAGCATCTTCCCAGGATCGACAAGTAGGCTCTCAATGAGAGACGTGCGGTAGGTACCAGGTGCCAAGCGGAGACCGGTGTAATGGATCGAGTCCACCTTCCGTAATACACGCTCGGCTGCGAATGCATAAAACTCACATCCGTAGTCAAGCTTCGAACAAACAAAGGATCGATAGAAAAGCACACAAGGTGCTGAACGTCACGGAACGAAGAATGTCCATGACGCGGGTAGAAGAGACCCTAAGGTTGCAAATGTGAGCCTCTCAGGCGAAACTTCGGTCGAAAACAAGCCCAAAGAAACGGTGCGAATCCATCAATTCCAGGTAATCCACGTGTAGGAACAAGCTCAGGCCAAGGAAAATCGAAAATTGTGCGCTTCGGCCTAGCAAGAGATGCGGCTCAATGCCTGTGGAGTAGACGCTCCAAAGTTAGCATCTGGGCCGCACCAAAAGAGATCGAAAGGTCGTCCACGTCGAGCGTAGCGAGAACACCTTCCGGCAGCACCGAGGTGATGCCGTTGTTGCTCTGGGCAAACCACGTATGCGGAATCGACGATCTCGCAAAAACGCCAAAGTAAAGATTGGAAGGCGTCCCCTCATCGCATCCATCGTGTGGAAAGTCTCCTTGATACCGTATCGCAAAACACCATCGGGGAAGTGATGTCTACGAAAGAAGGTCTGGCAAACGGCATTTTCCAGTCGGAGCAGAGCATCTGACATGGAATGAAGTTTGAGGAAAGCGCACTGTGAGGAAGACAAGTGGCCTCCTCTGTCCAAGAAAAAAAGGCTGGTCTGACATTTACCAATTTCTCCATCAACTTGCAGACGCAGAAGGTTAGAGAGATTGGGCAGAAACCAGGGGGGTAGAGTGATTTCTACCCGATTTGCGAAAAGCGAGCCCAGTACCAATTGGCCATGAGTCTGGGAGGACACCCTCTCTCCAGATCCTGTGGAGCAAATTTTACAGAAAGGCGATGCCTCGCTCACCTAGGTGTCGCAGCATGGCATACTCTGTGGGAAACTGGTTGATATTTAAGTCCTTCATTGGAAATTTGATTCTAGGGACTACTCCCATTCGTATTCTCCCAAGTTCAACACAAATAGAAGTAAATTACGTCTTTTGGGTGACCTATAGTCGGACAACGCACCTATCTTCGCTCTCATCATCGCTGTTGACCTCCAGGATATCTTCCCGGATGCCGGGAACGAGGAATAGCTGTTGCAACACCGAATTCATGTAGCACGTCGCACCACCGTTCTTCAGACCAACATAGCCACTTGAACAGCGACCATCAACGACAGGACATCTCTGTAGAGAATGAGATTAGGTAAATCCGTAGCCCAGTTTGAACCTTTCCCTCAACATAAACAATGGAACTCATGCCGCAATTCCACAAACACACTCTTTTTCACCTCGAATTCTTTAATGGCTTCCTGATCGAGACGATGATGCAGCGACACCAATTCTCCAGCTAATGTCTTATAATTCTTCTCCGAGGTATCGGCGACCTGAACGAGCAAGCGATAAGCCTCCGCGCGTGACTCTTTCCCAGTGCACTTGGCCGAACACCGGTGGAATGTATCGTAAGAGTACGAGACTGGGCCCAATACCAACTTGGAGGCCGGGAAGAGATAGTCATTGAGGAGGAGGGGAATCAACTTCTCGCCTGAAATCGAAGGAAACAAAATAAAACTCATATCCAAGGACGAGGCAGCGACCCGCCTAACTGCGACGCCAAAACGACACAAATCGAATTTCTAGATCTTTGTACGAAGCTGAATTTATTAAGAAAAATAGAGACAAACGAAGGCATATCGGCCAAAGGTTTATAAAAACGGGTTCGTTGTTAGGTTAGAGTGAGGTGAAAATGCGTGGGGAAGGCAAATAGATAAAGTGGAATACTCGAGGTGTTGGGGAATGGAAGGGTAAACAACTCTCCTGAACATGGCACTGCCAAGAAAGGAAGAAAGGTGCCCTTTGGAGAAGATGCAGGTGAAATGCCTCTCACCTTGTCTTGGTCAAGGGATCTAAAATGGCTTGACGCCATCTATCGCCGACCACGAGGCGCTTCGTAATGGAGTCGTGGGCCAAGGAGGGAAGTAAAGAGGCGTGGTATACGCTCCCATTTTGAGAGAAGCAGCAAGACGGGGGAGATTATCACCCCTATCAGTTGCACTCAAGGAAACTCGGTGCCCAAGCAACACCAGACCCGCTGACCTCTAATGCGCAAGAACTACATAAGCTGGTTCCACCAATACACCAAAAACTCTAATCGTTTCCGGCACGGCCATCACTCACACAACACTTTTCACTTGTTACACATTCACTAACGCAAACACCCAACCATATTAACCCGCACAAACCAACGGATGATCAATACACAACCCCACCTCAGCACATATAAGTCCTATAATCCTACCCCCACCAAACACATTTTAAAACTGAACATAAACAGTATACGCAAAAAATGGAGTCTTGGAAGTCCTCATTAACCCCAACATACATCTGGCTTTCACCGAGAAAAACCTCATAACACAGGTCCACATTACAGAAATATACTACACACACGTTAGGCAAAACACTCGGGGAAAGGACGGCGGCAAGACTTAATAACATACATCCGGTTCACTAATCACTCCATTAAATTCAGCCCCATTTTAAACCATTACCCAAGGAAATCCAAACCCGCTGAGTATGAATCAAGGCTATAATTCTAGCCTGCACATACCTCCTCTTCATGCATCCTGCCGCCAATCAAACTAGAAGCTAGAGCTAAACTATCTGAACAAAAAGCAAAATAACACCCTCGTTGTAGGTGGCAAACGCTCACAATTGTACCTAGCTAGTCCCAAAACCCCCGCAGAATCTCATAACCCACAAAAAAACAAGAGACAATCAATGAAATTAACCACGAACACTATAACATAACAGGCAATATTCAACAGCAGCAAAAACGATCCTAATAAACTTTCCTAGAAACACAAACCGACAAGCAAAAATTAAACAGCATTTTTTTTAAGTGCCTATCTAGCGACTACTTTCAAGGGGATAAATCGCCCTAATTAAAATTTAAGCCAAGGGCTAGGCTACTTTTAAATTCCCCCCCCCCAAAAAAAAAGGAAGGAAGGAAAGACTCCTGAACCATGGGAAAGGGAAAGCCCAACTCAGGAACTCAGGAGTACTCGTCCACGTACTCGTTCCATTCTCGGTTATCTTAGTTTACATAACGTAAACTAAGATAACCGAGAATGGAACATTCAACAATAATGTGCAGAACAGTCTGGGAGGCGAAGCACTCGCCGTAGAAATGTGCAGTGGAGCGTTCCAGCAAATGCCGAAGCGTCCAGCGAGTGCGACCAATTGGAAGACGACAGAAAGGGACCTTCGCGGCATTAAGGGATAGATCTATGGGAAGAGTCGAGGCGCAATGGCAAGCAACTTTAAGTTACCCTCGGCCATCTCCGATCTTCTTTACCAAGCAGCATGGAGGGCTGCCCTGATTCGTGCCATGTACTCTGCGCAAGGGAGAGCGAAACGATGTTGGTCGCTCAATCTTAGCGGACTCTTTGGCGCCCTCATTCCAACAATTCTCTTATGTCCAGATTCGCTGCAGAAGATAATCTCTACATCCACGCGACTCGCTTTGTGAGTCGCTGAAGATAACAATTAAGTCTCTGAATCGAGCATGACGTGTTATTGCCCGTAGAGAGCGGTGTATTACAACCAACTCAACCGTGAAGACAGACGCAGCGCCTGGTATTTCGCTGACTTCAAGTAGAGGGGACACGGCGTATAAGCCATCGCCCTCCAGGGACTAAGGTAAGCGTGGAGTGGAACTTGCGGAAGCTGTACTGTGCAGAAGACAGATGGCCTCAGCTGTCCAGAAAAAAGGCTAATCTAACACTTACCAATTTCTCCATCAACTTGCACACGCAAGAGGTTAGAGAGATTGGGCGGAAACAGGTCGGAGTAGAGTGATCTGTCCCCGGTTAGCGATTCGCCAGGAATATGGGAGGAGACCCTCCACCCAGATCCTGTTGAACAAATCTAACAGGAAGGCTATGCCTCGCTCAGCCAGGTGTCAAGCATGGCGTACGGGACATCGTCTGGACCATGGGCGATGCCCGCGCACGAAGCAAGAGCGGAGCGCAACTTACTGACAGTAAACCTGTCGTTAAAGGGTTCTCCGCCTCTGGAGGTAAAGTCCAGTCAGCGGCCTTCCGCGACATCATGATGTGCATTAAATACTGGCGGAGCAGCATCACGGCTAGAGAATGCGGTCGCGAATGATTCCGCTTAGAGAGCATGTAGGCATAGCGCTTGTACTTGAGGGCAGTCTTACACTCAACTGATATTACGTGAGTGGTCGGCGTGCAAAACGGCCAAACCTTCTAGAAATAATAGCCAGGCCCGCGGCGATGAGGTTGCCAGAGAAGAACTCAACGGCATCAACAGCCGACCTAAACTCCTCGATTGAGATAGAGAATTCAGTCATTTCCTGAAATTGCAGGCTACCGCGCCCGCGCCAAGCACCACCGAGGTGTTCTCTCAGTCGGCAGTTGCCGTGAAAATGATATTTGAATAGGAAAGTGATCACTACCATGAAGGTCATCGACCACCCCCCAATCAAAATCAGGGTGTACATCCAAAGAGCAGAAGGACAGATCAAGGCAAAAAAATAAAGCGGTTCTCGGGCAGTGATGCGTAAACTCATCCACATTTAGGACACTTATCTCAAGCTCTTCGATCAGATCGGCAAGGACTTGTCGCCTTGGATTTATTGAGTAATCCCAACAGAGAGGATGTCTGCCGTTCAGATCTCCAAGGAAGAGAAAGGGCCTCGGCAACCGTGCCACGACGCGGCGGAAGTCAAGTCCCCGCGTCGAAGTCAGCTGACGGCGGAATGCACGCAGAAATGATAGTATGCCTCCTATCCAGGTGAACCTGCGCAGCCACTCCCAGAAGAGAGGTATCTAAAGTGAAAGGAAGAAGGAAGACATCATGCCGGGTGTAAACCACGCATCCCCAAGCCCGGCCCTCTCGTGGTGGTGGAGTCGCAAAACCCTTATACCCCGGAGGGCGGGCAGGGGAGCACGCGCCTAGCATGGTCTCCTGCAGAAAAATAGCTAACGGGGTACGGGACGAAATGAGCCTCCGCAGCTCCTCCCAGTTGGCCAGGAATCCACGGCAATTCCATTGAAGGAATATGCCCTCCAGCCCTAGCTCGGAGGAGAAGCGGGGGCCCTCTTCGAACAGAAGACCCTCACGGGAATGGCCGTACGCTTCCCGGAGGCAGAACCCCGGGCGCTGTTGCCTTCGAAGACTTATTGGGGAAGGTTGGGCTCGCAATGCGAGTCTTTTCCTCCCTGCGCCTCGAAACCTTAGGCGGCCGTTGCGGCTTCAGAGGCGGGGGGCCCTCTTTTCGAGGAACCACTGTCTCCGAGCCACTAAGCCCACCACTAGGCGTGAGCGAAGGAGCCGAAGCTCCTTTGTTCATGTCCTCCTTTCTCCTCCTTTCGGGGGACAGCTTTAGGAGCCCCAGAAGATGGCCTGGCGACCAACTTCAGGGGTGTTGCCTCCTGTGAGTCTAACGAATCATGCAGGCGCTTAGCCGTTTCGCATTACGGGAAACGGTCACGCTGGGAGAAAGCGGGGGAGCACTGGTTTTAGCCGGGGTTGGGTGTAAACCCTTTGTGCCGCAAGCTTTACCAGGGGAGCGCCGGGGTTGAGTAGAACCCGCAGAAGGGCTCGAATGGGCGCGGAAACAACCGTGTTCATTGGCCTGGATGCGTCAGGAGCAGAGGGGGTCTTTCTAACCATTGAGGCGTAAGACGTCCCAGGCAGAGCCGGGCGCGCCAGGACTAAGTCCTTAGCCTCGCGGAATGAGAGACGATCCTGGGCCTGAACGGCCAGGATTTCTTTCTCAAGGAGATATGAACCACATTGCTTTGAAGCAGTGGGGTGCGATTCTCGACAATTGACACACTTGGCCACACACGATTTAGACTTATCGTGTGCGGCATTGGAGCAATTTACACAGAATTCGGGTGACCCCGACTTTGCACGTCTACATGAACGATTCGTATGGCCGAAGCGGTGACAGTACTAGCACCGCCGCGGCAGTGGCACGAATGCCTTTACCCGGTAGCGGTACCAACCGGCACGCACCGACTCAGGGAGCTCGTCGAACGTGAAAAACAGTGCAGGGGTGGGTCTCGAGGCCCCTCCTCGTTTTCTCATTACACGTTCGACCCTGATCGTCCCATGCTCGGCCAGCTCTAAGGTGATGTCCTCTATGGAGTAGTCAACGAGTTCCCTCGCATAAACTACTCCTTTCACAAAGTTCATGGTAGAGTGTGGCGTCACACTAACCGGGGTGCCATCAAGTGTCTGAAGAGCACTTATCTTGGCCACCTCGGAGGGATTCGCTGCATTCGCCAGAAGGCTCCCGTCCGAGAAACGAGTTACCTTCGGCCCTCTACCAATTACACTAGCTAATGCTCTCCTCTGATGGATCATGTTGCCCTTGGCCAACATGCTGCCATCAGTGCAGCGAATAACTAAGCGTTTGAAGCCAGCGGGCTCGAAAACGCCAGGTAACCTCCGAATGAGGGGCCCCGATGTTATCGAGGCTCTGCCCTGCGCACTTTTGGTCTTAGTCGGGGGCTCCGAACCCGGGGAGGCAGAGGGGCCGGATGTGCCGATCTTGGCTTGGTCGCTTACTGAAGCAGCAGACCCATCCTTCCCCGCAGCCCCTGCGGATGGAGAGGAGCCCCGAGTCTTATTCTTTTTGGGAGAGGAGGGCGGGGAATGAACCCGCTTCTCCCCTCCAACGGCAGAAGCCCGTAGGCCAGATGGCCCAACCTCAGCCAGGACCTTCTCCAAGATGGAGAAGGTCCTGGTAGTCACAGGGTCTCCGGTTGGAGGAGATCCCTTCCCTCCTTGTACTGCCTTGGAAACCCGTGACGTTTGAGGAGGACCTTACATAGGGGCGGATTAGGGTTCGGTGCTTGGAGCCGAGCCCAGATTCCCTCCCATGGAAGGCCCTACCGTCTATCTCAGGAGGGGCCTCCAGTTGGCCATCCCCCCCCCAAGACATCGCAGGTCACGTTGGAAGTATCGTCACTAGTCTTCTTTGGGGAGGCATGGGCCTTGACCCCGACAAGGTTCAGTATTCTTGCTAGCATGTCTTTTGAGGGAAGCGACCGAAGGGGCCTGGCTTCCCTCTCCCCCCTAAGGGGGTTTGCCCTACCGAGACGCTTCACTGAGGAGCGGTCGGCTATGAGTTGCCTGCTGGCTTTCTTGGCAGTCCCCTTGGAAAGAAAACGGGAAACTGCCGCTGGAAAAAAGGGAGGTGCCCGAAGAAGGGGGTGAGGGGGAGTCCCCTACACCCGTAGGCGAAGGAGAGGAGTAAGCCTCCTCTCCGGTTAGAGAAATATGGAGGGTCTCCTGGGGGGGAGGGGGAGGGGACCTATATTTTTTCGGTGGGGCTGCCCGAGGGCGGCTCCGTCGATGGAACAGGGAGAATTAAAGGATTTTGGGGGGGACTCATCATTGGGCATGGTGAGCCTCTTTTTATTATGGGATGCCATAACTCATCACCCCTCGCAGTTGCCCGCTCTGCAAGGGCACGTACAGGCCTGGCAGAGCCAGGTGCCGCCATTTATGGCCACCCCTCCCGCCTGGTGACCTGACAGCCCTTCAGCATGGCGGCTCCACCTTTGGCACGGCGTAAAATTGATAGTGTGTGAAGAGAAAAGGAAAAGGGATGTGAGGAAGCTATGGGTGGGGATGAAGCAGGTTGTTAAAAAACAACCATCCATATCCGGAGCTCATGGGTTAGGGAACATTGTCCCCTCCCCCCTCAACCCTGATCCAGGACAGTTGGCTGAGAAGAGGGTCAGCATCTACCCTGTGAAATTAGAGGCTAACCAGAGAAAGTTGTGGGAGAGGTTGGATGAAAAGCGACGAAGTAAGTGAGAAATACAGGCTGTCTGAAAGGAGAAGAGGCTAAACTCGGGGTCGGACGGGGTGCTGAATCTCGTCAGCACGGCGGCCAGGATGGCATATCGCTGCGCCCCTTAAGGGGGATAACAATAATAATGCAATTAATAATAATAGTAGTGCTGAGTGATGGTGAGGGGAAAGTACGCCAACAACCTTCCAAGGCCCCATCATAGTTCAAATCAACGCAGTGATAGGGCTTCCCTAATTTGCACTCAGGCTGGCGGGGATGTGCAGGCTACCCCCCATCTTGGGAATTAAACAACTGCAAAAAATACCCTACTAGGTCTTCTTAGACACACCAACCCACAAACACTTTCAACAGCAGCAAAAGCAACCGTAGTAAGACTTACTACACACTCCAACCCACTAAAGAGCGAGCGAGAAGTTGTTTGGCAAATCCATCTGGAGAATCGCCAACTTTAATAAGATGGGACAAGACAAGGTTCGTTCGTATGGTTTATTCACATCCCCAATTTTTTTTCTCAGCAAGCAACCTCTTTCCAAAAAAGTGGGGTAGGTTCGCATCAATGCCATTAAACTTTGTTACTTAAAATTAAGGATAGATTGAGAAAAAAAAAATGCTGCAAGGACGATACGTAACCAGAGATCGACTCACTGGTGTTGAGGCATATAACAGGTGCAGCGTGGTTCTCCCCGCTTCAGTTGACACCTCTTTCAGGGTTTGATGGGACGTTTTGAGGTGGGAGGAGGAAGAGAATTTTGGTAGCACTGATACACACCCGCCCCTTTTGGCCTGGGAAGCGATGAGGTTTCCTCTGCACACTTACATTCATCACTGTACATAAGCCTCAATTTTTTAAAAGATGTGTTAAAACAGAGTAGTGAAAATGTGTGGAGGACACGACTCGAGGTCCTGGGAAGAAGGGAGGAGACAGGCCTCTCCACCCCCACCCTCATTCGGCAACGAAAAGGTCATTTTGCGTCCAACACAAATGAAGGCAAGAGAGGGGAAGGGCGGAAATGGGAAGAACAAGGATGATGAATAGACTGCAATTCTTAACGCCCAATACCAGGGTCTAAAATATAGGGCTGGGGTGGGGAGGCTCGTACAAATCGTGTCGACAACGATTGAGGGGGGAGGGGATATCCCCGGCGCCAGCCTCACCGGACTTGATGCGATCGACGTTTTCGCAGGAGAGTAGCGCTCCGATCAGCTTGAGGTGTCCGGCGACCAGGATGTTCTCAGCGTTCCTGAGGGCCGTGATGCCGGACTCGGGCCGATCCCGGGTGGGTTCACGCGTCGTCGTGAAGTTCGAGAGCCAACTCACCTCGTCCTCCACCATCTGCGCCGCCTCCAAGCCCAAGCTCTCCTGGGCGCTCTCGCTCAGACCGCTTAGCAGGCGAGAGCTACCGGCAGAGAGGGGGGAAAAACGCATTATTTACAACCGTTTGCCCTCGAAATGGGGTCAGCACGCATTGACGCCAACACAAACTAACTGGCACCTCCATCCCTTAATGTCCTATTAACCCCAAACCATTATTAGTTACAAAACTGCAATGAAATGGGTCAATTCGGCATAAAAAATAAATGTCTCGCTTTGTAATTGACAGGGCAAGGGGGTGGGAGTTAGTGGCATTGACGCGAGTCGCCCCAAACTGTGTAAAAGCAGTTACAGATGCTCATTTGTTATGATTATACCACATCCCATACTGTGGTTGGTAGACATGTACCTATACAATCGAAACTACCCTCTCTATTTGAGAATGATATGCACCACCAACCCCTACCTTGCAACATCAATTTGAAATGCAATTGGGTAAGCACGCATCAAAGCGCCATTATACAATTACCTTCCCTTATCCCTTTCTGCCTGCATTAGAATCATCACCCTCCGCCCCCCCCACTGCCCCATGTGGGTTCGACTAGCAGCAATCCTTATTAAAAAAAATCTACCCATTTTCTTTCCTCTTTATAAACTATCAGCCACAAAGAAGCCCGGTTTTTCCCCCAAGCCAAATTGACCATTAACAGGGGCAGAGGGCTATAACATCTCATCCAGTCATGGTTGATGTCAAAGCAGGCATAGAATGTGGGAGTAGGCACTTCTAAGGCACGAGTTGCAAGTCGTAAAAGACTAAAGGTGACCGATCCCATGGATGAAAATAGGGCTTCTGGATAGTAAACCCACTGCACTACATAATAATCCCATAACCTAGGATAGAGTCGGGAGGATGGCTAGTCTCAATCTGCCTTAAGTCAGATTATCCAAATTCGATTTCATTCTTCTTTTTAAATCCTTGAGCACTGACTCACGTCTACTGAGGTTAGAACAGCGACTCTTACCAGAGACTAAAATACTGCGAGCATTGTGCAATGCACCTCAGAGTCGCCCCTCGCGCACTTGTAGACGATACCCAGAGAGGAAGGCGGGCTTTGTGAAGTACCTGAACGCATGGCAGGATGGGAAAGAGAGATATGAACACAATTAATCTTAACATACATTTTAGTGATCCACTAGAATTCCCAAAGACCTGGTAACGGGCGGGAGGGATTCTATCCCCTATAGGATCACTCCTAAAAATGACTGGCAGAAGAATCCGGGGACAGGAGCACATACGAGAGTCCCGTTTCAGAGGAGGTGTCCCGAGAATGCCATTAACACCTCGAGGGACGCTCTCAGACGACACAGAACTCACATCCAAGACTCCATCCTGGTTATAAATGACGGATTGGGTCATTTATAACCAGGGTCTTACCTCAATACCCAATTCAGCTGGATCTTGGGATAGGGGAAATGAGGGGTCAAACACTAGAATCATTTAAAGAAAATAATAGAGGGCATCTCAGGCAGAATATGTTTGAAAGAGGCTTATAAGGAAAGTGGGGAAGAAGAGTGAACAGAAAGTGTGGAAGGTACATCGCACGTATTGGCGCTCAAATGTACTGTACCTACTTACATTCCACAACAGAGGTCCCGTGGCAAGAGTGAAAATTGGGCAAGAAATAGCCCGAGTTCAGCAAAAGAGGTGACTACTAGGTGTGCCACAAACTGGAAAAGGGTAAGGCTCTTACTACCCATGAAAGCTGGAATAATAGCACGCACTCCCAGCTACAGCACTTGTGTATCTTTCAAAGTGGCATCAGGTATACCATTGACCATCATGTTGCAGCTGACATCTAGAGGATCGCTTACTCACGCCACTTCAATGCCGGCAGGAAGTGCAGCTATATCTTCCACACATTTTCACTTACCCCAAATTCAACACTTTCTTTACAAACTTTTTGCAGATGCCCTTGTTGGGCTTCGCTTTAAATTTGAAAAAATATCAGTCCAATACCCCCCCTTCCCCGATGACATTCTCTAAATTAGAGGTGGCGGTATCAGGACAATGGAGGTCAGCAGAAAAAAAAGAGGAAGTGACGAGAGCATGTTCACTTAGGAAAAATAGGAAGGAAAATGTGGAAAAAGAGAAGAGAAAGACTGAAAAGGATAACGATACCAATCACAAACTAAATACCAAAGTTATTTCATAAAATTCAACCTTAAAAATCAAACACCAACATGGACATCTATGCCAGAGCATTTTCAAACGAGTTTGTAAAGCGTTGATTAAATAGAAAATATGAGCTTGAGTTGTCTAAAGAGGAGACTACTTGGAGGGCAGCTTCAACGAACTGCATGCTATGAAGCGAGACCCACCTACGGCGAGTACTGTGAAGATGGAATGGTCACAAATGAGTGAGCATAATGGGTCGGGTCATCCATCAAAAGTGGCGTTCCATTGCAACACATTTCAAAACTTAAAGAAGGACAACACAAACGAACACATTAACTCAAACCTACGAGCTTAAAATTCACCCTAAGTATATTCCTTAACCTGACGGTCCGAACGGCAGGGGGTGGCGTCCCTTTTAGTATCTTCCAATTATGTGATGCTGCGTGGAAAGCCTTCAAGGAAAGGTCAAATGGCTTGTTGTTTATCTTTGCCATCTCAATTTCCTCTCGTAGTCTACAGTCTGCCTTTAATTCTGCGAGTCCAAGGATCCCCTGGAACCCTTCCTCCATAGTTCCTCTCGTACATGAACCAAAGTTGCCCGAAACACCGAATCCCACGTTGGATTCTATACCACCGTTCTTTTGACAATGCCATTTAGTGAGCAAAAGTATTTAGATCTGGTTTCGGTCTTCGAGCCTCACCTGGGTCAGGAAATGGCTGGGTTGAGGTGGGGTCGGGGTATGAATATGAGTGAGTCGGATGAGCTGTCGACACGCTTCTTCGCGGACATCCACGGAGCTACACCCAATCAGGAGTTCCACGATGAAATCTTTCACCGATGGGATTTGATACCACTTTTCTGAGAAGCAGAAATACCACAAGCAATTCTCGGGGAGGAGCAAGGAAATTATGATACTTTATCAATGAACCTATCCTGCATGATGGTAACCAAGAAATTACACCCCTTGATGACGTCATCCTAAGTGTAAACAATAGGGGGGAGGGAGAAGTTAGACGTTATTTGTATTTTAAGATGTAGAATGTCATTTGTCTATCCTTAATTCCTCCTTCACTCACCAGACGGGAAAAGGAAAGAGTGGGAAGAGAGAGAGAGAGAGAGAACAAGAGCAGATGACCAGAAAATACAGTAATAATATTTACTTGACAGCCCTTTTACTTCTTCTTTGAGGCGGGGTAGGGGTGGGGACTAGGAAGGCTACCACACTCCTTGGGTAGGTGCACAGGTCCCTAAGAGTTGAGATAGGATTGCTCGGTGTGTTTTATGTAGTGATTTCTCTGATGGTTTATTAAGGGAGGGGGATAATCGCTTAGAATAACGAAACTAACCAATAAAACTGGGCCGGAGACTGAGAGCCGTAACGAGGAGGGGAAGAGCCTGGACGGCGATCAGGGCATCGGTGGGGTGCAACGTCGACTGCTGGATACAGATGCCACCCTGGAAGCTACGCTCGCTCTCGCTGCCAGAACTGTGAGCACTCCCTGAACAACCATACAACATTAAAATTAACAAGTCGTGAAGAAGAAAAATTATCAATATAATAAAGCGAAAACCAACGAAGGAACCTCCTACAAACAGCTTGTAAAAAGAGATCTGTAAAGAAGTAAAGATGTGTGGAAGATATACAGCCGCAGATACTCCGGCAGTTATTGGAGCCTTGAGCTAACGCATCTGCGGGCGTTGAGGCTGGGAATAACACGATCCCATAGATGTCAGCTGCAGCACAGTTGTCCATGCAATACTCGACACTCCATGGTGAGAGATAGAAAAGGTGGTGGCAATAGAAGGGTTGGAAGAAAGCGGACATGCCAAATACCAACACCATATCACCGAAGCAAAGAGAGATGGGGGTGAACCACCCCTCATGGCCCCCACCAGGGATGAGTGAACGAAAGATGGTCGGCGAATAGGACCAAAATTAGCCACCATTCACAACAAATAGGTAAAATGGGTTTTTTTAAGAAAAACAGAGGAAGGGTAAAGTGGAGAAGTCTAGAAGGAATAAATCCCAGGTAGATTCAATCTAGCCTGAGACTCCCAGGGCCATTGGGGCTGGAAAGGCGTGTCATCTCACCAGGTGTGACAAGTGTCCCCTCGCGGTGGCGGTGAATAACCAATGCAGTCATTGATGAAAGGAGCTCAGACAATGAAATTGAATACAAAGTTAATGGATTTGGTTTTTAAGGTATTTTTGCCCCCAAACTGTACTTTTTGTGGGGGAGGAGGGATGCCTCAATGACGCTCTAGAAATTAACGTGGTATCCGAACCAGAGGTCCCTACAGCATATGGCAGCTAATACTAAATCGGCCAAAATGGAGACTCCACTCCATCTGGGAACCAACCTCATCTGATGTGGTTTAACTTCCTTTGAGGATGAAGTTTCAACTCAGCCTGACCTTAGCTCGAACCTAGGAATATTTCATTGATGCCTGATAAATGACAGAGTGAATGGAGGTCGTCATATTAAACATCAGCATTCTAATCAAGCCATGCTCGCGCGCCTGCGTCTAGCGACACCAATCCTTCCCACCAAAGGACCCGGATTGCTCTAAGATCGACCTTCTCAAATACCTCCAACATCTCTTACCAGTACTGTTTTCCCGGGACGACTTGAAGGATTCTGGCGAGTTGAGGCTTTGGTCGAGTGATGAGACGCCCGAGGAGCAGAGAAACAACTTGCCGGCGGCGCTCGCCCACGTCACTCGCATCACGCTGTTCACCAGTTCCAACCACTCGTCGCAGCTGAGCCCCTACCACAGACGACCAGGATAACGATTAGATCGGAATGGCATCAAAATGCGTGGGGTCAAATGAGGTGTTGGCGTTTCTTAGCCACTTCCCCAGCCAATGTGGAAAACAGGTAAAACAAATGTAAAAGACCGTGGGAGGTCATGTGGAAATGCCACAGAAGTTGGGTATAGGAAAGAGAATTCGGGAAAAGTGCGCCCTCCTAACCCATTAGATAACTATTTTAATGCTTCAAAATATACAGTAACCGCTCTTATATACATAGAATATCTCAAAATCATGTAAATTACTTCAACCTACCCACTCCTGTAGTACTAGTCCTGATCCATGATAATTTATTTCTGGAAATATTATGCAAGGGCGCATCCATTTCACATGTGGATGCGGTCTCATGTAGGCGCACCTACGACACACAGCTCATATTACTGTAGGATTATGTTATAGTTTCCGGTGAGAGAAAACCAAAAGGAACTCCATCCTGAACAACCATTTCACCAAACCTTTCAGCACCTACTCATAAGACACCCCAGGAAAAAAAACACTGCTCAAAAACCTAAAAAAAAAAAAACAACCTTGGAACTTTCCACTTCACTATCCACTGACCATCTCCCAATCATCAAACAAATTTGCCCAAGACAGTTTCTCCTCTTGACTAAGCCAATCTACTTTAACCAAAACAGAAGTAACTGGAAAATCAACGACAAAAAACACTTTACAATTAAAAGTTCTTAAAAGAAAAATGGATGAGTGGCCCACATCTCTTACCACTTCATCGCAAATGGGGATTAACAAACCACACCCAAGTGTCCAAACTCGTTCAAGAGAGCCTCTCTTCGAGCCTCAGCCACAATCCCCGCCTTACCTGCAGACTTTTAGAAGCAACAAGGGAGGGCCTGGCTGCCGGGGACGGAGACGACCCGCACTTGATGGGACTGGTGTCTTTCCCGACGGCTCCGCACTCCTGGCGGAGCGTGTGAGCATCGAGGGCGGATCGCTTGGGGGGAAATGGGCACTGGAGGGGGCTGACTGGTGTGTCCTCGTCGATTATGGAGGAACTCGAGTCGTTGTGCTCAAACAACAGATAACTGCAAAGGGAGATTTCATGTAAAAAGGCAAAAATCAACGGAACATCTCGGTTACAAAGTGTTTTGAATTTGAAGATGCAAAAAAAGTAGTGAAATTATAGAAAGCGAAGCTACTTCAGCATAGCAACATAAGACTCCTTGATGCGTTAGGGATTTGAAGCACACTCCCCAGGTTCAAAACCTGGGCCGGTGGTTCCTTCACAAGTCATCGGGCGAGAGATGGAATCCAGTCAGCCGTGAGGGGCTCAGGATGACGCAAATAAAGGGAGAGAATTGGAGTAACGAGCCATTGTTTATAGCTCCCCAGAAGCAGATGGAATCTCTGCTCCCTCCGATCTCTTTGAGTTAAGGGAGAAGCTTTGATCCTACAACCACCCTCAGACAATATGCAAAAAATCAATAACAGAATACCTCATCAGACACACAAATACCTAAATTTACATGCAATAGACCACAGCTTAATTCACAACAGTAATAGCATCAGGGGCGATATGGCGGGCAAAATCCACCTTGGCCTCTGGCTCTGACAGCACTTCAATCCTGGAACGTGTAGTCCCAAACAAGATTAACTCACAGATCCCACTAGAAGCCTCTAAACACGGATTCTCGCCCTTACATTCAACAAGCACTGTACTCACTAACATCCAATTAATAGGAGGGATTCAACCAACCCAAACCACAGAGAGTAAAGGCAACTATAGACAAAAGCAAAGCCTTCTAAACCTTCTCAAATAAAAATACTCAACACTACATTGAGTCCAACTATAAAAATAGCATGCTAACTTCCTCATAGATTGTCGACAAGCATAATACACTACGAACACATCATACGCAATGGCGTCCGGCAGTGATCCGGCTCTCTCTATCACCTCACCTTATTCAATCATCCCCTCTATGAAACTACTCCACCCACCCAGCCCAAAGTCCCCAAATTGCACTTTTTAGCTATACCGATAACATCAAAATCATCTCCCAACAAAGTAGACTCAAACATCTAATCACCAACTCTACAGTGCTCGTAATCACACTGACTACAGAAGTAACTTTCCAACAACACACAAGAAACAAACAAAGTCAACACAAAAATGAACACACTCAAGCATTTACAAGAACTATATTCGGTTAATTCAAGGTTCATAGCCACAAGCATTACATTGGTCCCTCACTCGCCTATGCCTCAAGAGCATGGGTAGTAGGCATCCAATCTCGCATCCACTACCCACAGCACACTACAGAAAACACCAAGCAATCCGCCCTAACATGGGACGCACCCACAGCGCCCCCATTAAAGCACCGAAACAAAGGTCGTGCCTAGAAAGTACTACCTAGAACATTTGTCCATAGTAAGTGCAAGCAAGAACCCTACCACCAAATCTCCTGGTAACCAGCCATCCCTTGAAGTACGTACTAATCCTGTATACCTAAGCATCTGGAGAACGAGTAAGTAGATATTCTGTCTGATTTCATAGTCCATCTCTTGCGGGAGCGCATCTCTGTGCAAGAGAGAAGCGAGCACAGTTAATCCGCCGCAGGACAGAAACTCTTCGCAAAACTGACTCGTTCGCTGCATCGTGCCTTCAACCGCTAACGGCATCACTTTACTAGACAAAACCTGATTTAGAAATAGAGGAAAAAAACAATGAGGGTAATTCACCCAGAAAATCTTTTAATTGAAATGGTCTATAAAGTGAGAAATGCACAAAAGGTTGAGTATTAAAGCACCCCAAAATGAGACCTACTAGGAATGGGATTAATAAGGGGTGAGGAACCTCAGCCCTGCATAAAGGCAAGTCTCATGGGAGCATATCAGGCTAAAATAATTAGGTAAACCAATCTCTCCTAACTATATCTGTGCCTTCATTTTATTAGCTGGTAGCTTAAGGCCTTAACTAGGCTTCTCTCAAACCCACGCAATCACTTCTAAATGGGCCTCAACTTAGACGATTGAAAACAATGCTTCCAACACTAATCAAAGTTAAGCCCCATCAGGTAGAGTGTCACTGGATGGTAATCCTGAGTGGGATTGACTTTTCGGCTGCTGGTAATGCTACAGCTTTCGTCACGAACCCACGTTATGACTTCGAGATGGGCTGCAACTTAAGCGATTAGAAAGAATGGTTTCAATGCTCATCAAAGTTAAAATACATGGGGTATGGTCAGTCGTTGTATGGTAACCCCTAAGGTGATAAACTTTGCGGCTGCTGGCAATGTCTCAGCGACCCCTAGATTGGATCCCGTTAATGCGCAGGTTCCCAATGAGAAGGGTACTCCATGAAACGCTAAACTCACCTCCAGATTATACATGAGCCTGAATGGGGTGATTTCGGGGGAGTTAATTTCGAGGAGGCTTCGCAGAATTTTTAGATTGTTCTCCTTCTTCTTGCCTTTGTCACTCGTCTTCTCCCTCTTGGCGGGCGAATTAACAGGGGAAGTCTTCTGGCCGCCCAAAGTACTCGCGACCCCAACTGAGCCCGAGCAGATGGAGTCCATTTTGTCGGCGACCAAGGGATCAGTGGGAATGAGATAGAGAATTTGCCGCACCGCTTCCAAGATTCTGAGTTTCAGAAGGAGGAATTAGAGTCGTGAAATGGACAAAAATTGACTAATTTAATTTGTAATAAATATAAGTCATGGTCAATCTAACTTGAGGCGAGACAATAGTCCATATCATCCCGGAGTATGGAAATTTATACCTAAATTTGTACCTTCGACATTTTTTTTTTTTAAAAGAGATCATCTGGCGACTGCCTACTTGGGCATAAGTCGCCGTACACCACACGGCCAAATACTAGGCTATACTAGTAAACAAATAACAGAACAAATAATATGTAACTAACAAATAACTAGAAAAAATAACGAGAAAAAGCAAAAAAGAAAGAAGGAAGCGTGCTCCGGCGGCGGGGGTAGGCCCGCCACGTCTCGGCGCAGGAACATGCGATGTACAAAAAGAAGCACGTAAAAAGGTCAAATAAAGGGGAGAAGGCCGGCCTCCTCCAAAATGTTATAGACTACACAAGTCAATGTACAAGCGGTAGCGAACCCGCTCATCCCGGTACCAGGAGAGGCAACGTGCGTGAAGATCGCCCAAATTGGGACATTAAACTAGAATGTGCCGAACAGTCTGGGGGACAACGCAGTCTTCACGAATGGCGGTGCGTCCCGCGAGTGTGTCCAATTTGGAGAAGACAAAAAGCAAACTGAAGCCTTCGCGGCATTGAGGGGTAGGTCCATGAGAACAGTCGCGCCGCAATGGGACGCAACTTCAGGTTTCCCTCGACCGTCTCCCATCATCTTTGCCAAGAGCGAAAACACAGGTCCGGCCGGCAAGTCCTCAGGGATTGTTTAGCGCCCCCATCGGGGAGATAATTCCCCGCAATTCCAGGAACCCAGCAGAAGATAAGCTGGACAACCGCCCAGCTTTCCAAAACCGTGGCGTCACGGATATCGTGCATCAGGGGATGCCGAGATTCCAATGCCGCGAGAGTACTTAGGGCGCTTTGTGAGTCGCTAGAAATCACAATCAGGTCTCCGAACCGGACACGTCGCGTAATCTCCCGTACCGAGTGGTGTAATGCCACCAGCTCGGCCGTGAAACAGAGGCAGCGCCTGGCAAAGCCCAGCTGACTTTAGACAGAGGGGATACGGCGTGGAAGCTGAGCTCCTCTTGGGACTCGGAGCCATCCGTATACACTGCAACTGTTCCAGCGTGACCCAAAGGTCGAAAACAATACTCCGGACGCTGTAGAAGCTTTGGGAGTATAGGGGTGACGACAAATAGCCAAAGGTGGTACCCTCCAGGGTGGCGTCCTAGCCAGAACCAGGGGGCTCTACTGGACCGAGAGCTATACCTAGCATACCTAGTTCTCGGATTTTCTTAGCCCTAAACCCAAATGGCTTAGGGTATGACTGGCGTCTCTTGGCGGCATAGGCACCGTCGAAATCAGCTGCGGATGTAGTGAGAGCTGTTTGCGGATGAGGGAGGCGCCGGGGTCGCGCGTATAGGCAAATAATGAACTGTGTACGGCGTAGAGCGAATGGCACCTCCACAGCATGACAAGTAGACTCTCAATGGGGAAAGTGCGGAAGGCACCGGTCGCAAGGAGAAGGCCGGTGTGGTGGATCGAGTCCAGATTCGACAATACACGCTCGGCTGCGGATGCATAAAAATCGCATCCCTAGTCGAGCTTCGAACGAACAAAGGATCGATAAAAAAGTAAAGCAGAAGCCCTATAAGCGCTGAGCGTCACAGAACGAAGAATATCCATGGCGCGGGTACAAAAGACCCTAAGGCTGCGTATATGAGCCTCTTAGGTGAGGCGTCGGTCAAATAAAAGACCAAGGAAACGGTGCGATTCAACCACTTCCGGGCGTACCCTGCCGATACCGGTACCGGGACAGGTAACGTGCGCGAAGATCGCCCAGAGTGGGACATTCAACAAGAATGTGCCGAACAGTCTGGGGGACACCGCAGTCTTCACAGTAGGGCGCTGGCGAGCGCTCCATCAAATGGCGGTGCGTCCCGCGAGTGTGCCCAATTCAGAGAGGACAGAAAGCAACCTGAAGCCGTGGCGGCATTGGAGAGTAGATCCATGGGAACAGTCGCGGCGCAATGGCACGCAACTTTAAGTTCCCTTCGACCGTCTACCACCTTCTTTGCCAAGCAGTCCGAAGAGCTGCTCGTATTCCTGCCAAGTAGGCGGTGTGAGAAGGAGCGAAACGCTGGTCCGGTCGCAGAGTCCTCGCGGACTCTTTGGCGCCCCCATTCCCCGCAATTCCTACATGTCCAGGAACCCTGCAGAAGATAATCTCGACATTCGCCCCGCTCGCCAAAACTGTGGCGTCACAGATATCGCGAACCAGGGGATGCGGAGATTCCAATGCGCCGAGAGCACTCAGGGCGCTTTGTGAGTGGCTATAGATCACAATCCGGTCTCCGAACCAGGCACGTCGCGTAATCTCCCGCACAGAGTGGTGTATTTCAACCAGCTCGGCCGTTAAGACAGACGCAACGCCTGGCAGGGCAGAGCCCCGCTGACTTCAAACAGAAGGGATACGGCGTGGAAGCCAACCCCCTCTTCGGACTTGGAGCCATCCGTATACATTGGCACGGTTCCAGCGTGACAAGAGGTGTGCTCCAGAAAGACCGAACGCAATACTCCCGGCGCTGGAAAAACTTTAGGAGCAGAGGCGTGGCGACAAATAGTCAAATGTGGAACCCTCTCGGGTGGCGTCCTGGGCAGAACCAGGGGCGCCACCGGCCCGAGAGCTATATCTAGCTCTCGAAGGAGTTTCTTGGCCCTAAACCCAAAGGGCTTAGGGTATGACAGGCGTCTCTCGGCGGCATAGGCACCGTCAAGATCAGCTGCGGATGCACTGTACGCGGCGCAGAGCGAGTGGCATCTCCCCAGCATGACAAGTACTCTCAATGGGGGAAGTGCGGAAGGCACCGGTCGCAATGAGAAGGCCGGTCTGGGGGATCGAGTCCACCTTCCGCAATAAACGTTCAGCTGCAGATGCATAAAACTCAAATCCGTAGTCGAGCTTCGAACGAACAAAGGATCGATAAAAAAGTTAAGGCAGCAGCCCTATCAGCGCCCCAAGCGCTGAACGTCACGGAGCGGAGAATATCCATGGTGCGGGTACAAGAGACCCTAAGGCTGCGAATGAGCCTCCCAGGTGAGGCGTCGGTCAAATACAAGACCAAGGAAACGGTGCGATTCCACCACTTCCAGGCGCACCCCATTAAGAAACAAATCTGGGTCGGGGTGGAGCCGTGGATGGCGGCAGAAGTGCACCACCTTAGTCTTGGCCAAAGAAAACCGAAAAGATAGCGAGAGACGCGGTTCAATGCCTGTTAGGGGCGACGCTCCAGAGTTGGCATCTGGGCCGCGCCAAAAGAGATCGAAAGGTCGTCCACGTAGAGCGCAGCGAGAACATCTTCCGATAGCACCGAGGTGATGCCGTTGATGCTCAGGGCAAAGAGTGACACTGAGGACATTTCCCTGCGGGACACCCACTTCCTGCTCTTTTGGGCCGAGAAGGGTTCCCCCCACCCGTAAGCGGAATCGACGATCTCGCAAAAATTCAGATATAAACATTGGGAGGCGTCCCCTCGCCCCCCATCGTGTGGAGAGTCTCCGTGATACCGTATCGCCATGCGGTATCATAGGCCTTCGCCAGATCGAAAAACACAACACCGTGGCGTAGAACCCTCTACAAAGGAAGGCCTCGCAGACGGCATTTTCCAGTCGGAGCAGAGCATCCGACGCGGAGTGGAAATTGCGGAAGCCGTACTGTGCAGAAGACAGATGGCCTCCGCTGTCCAGGAAAAAGGCTAATCTAACATTTACAAATTTCTCCATAAACTTGCACACGGAAGAGGTTAGAGAGATTGGGCCGAAACCGGCGGGAGTAGAAAGATCTCTCCTCGTTTTGCGAAAGGCGAGCACAGTAGCGATTCGCAAGGAATCTGGGAGGAGACCGTCCACCCAGACCTTGTTGAACAAATCTAATAGAAAGGCCATGCCTCGCTCACCCAGGTGTGTAGGAAGGTGTACGGGACAGAGTCTGGACCATGGGCGGTGTCCGCGCACGAAGCAATAGCGGAACCCAACTCACTCGCAGTAAACCTGTCGTTGAAGGGTTCTCCACCTCTGTAAGTAAAGTCCAGTCGGCGGCCTTCCGAGACATCACGACGTGCATTGAATGCTGGCGGAGCAGCATCTCGGCTAGAGAATGCGGAGAAAGCGGTCGCGAAGGATTCCGCCACGGACGCGGGGTCCGAGATTGCGGTCCCATTCTCCAGGAGAACAGGAGAGGGGGTCCTGCGAGAACTTACCCCGAATCCTATTGACTCGCTTCTACACCTCTGCTAGAGGGGTCTGCCCGTTAAGTGAAGACACGTATGCCCGCCAAGAAGAGCGGCGGGCATGCTTCGAGATATACCGGAACCTAGCCCTAGCCGAACAAAATTCACCAACAGTGAAATCATTCGGGCGGCGCTAATAGCGCATGTAGGCATTAACGCTTCTGTTTGAGGGCCGTCTCACACTCGGCCGACCACCACGAGAGTGGTCGGCGTGCAAAAAGGCCAGACATTCTGGGAATAGTAGACAGGCCCGCGGCGATGAGGTTACCGGAGAAGAACTCAATGGCCTCATCTACCGACCTAAACTCGCCGACTGAGATAGATAATTCAGTCATTTCCTGAAATTGCAGGCTACCGCTCCCAGCACCACCAAGGTGGGCTCTCAGGCGGCAGTTACCCTGAAAATGATATTTGAATGGGAAAGTCATCACTACCATGGAGGTCATCGACCACCCCCCAATCAAAATCAGGCTGTGCATCCGAAGAGCACAAGGATAGGTCAAGGCAAGAAAATGAAGCGGTTCTCGGGCAGTGATGCGCAAACTCATCCACATTAAGGACACCCATCTCAAGATCTTCGATCAAATAGGCAAAGACATGTCCCCTGGGATTTATTGAGTAATCCCCACAGAGAGCATGTCTATCGTTCAGATCTACAAGAAACAGAAAGGGTCTCGGCAACCATGCCACGAGGCGGCGGAAGTCCCCCGCGTCGAAGTCAGCTGACGGTGGAATGTACGCAGAAATGATAGTATACCTCCTATCCAGTTGAACCTGCACAGCCATTCCCAGAAGAGAGGTATCTAAAGTGAAAGGAAGAAGGGAGACTTCATGCCGGGTGTAAGCCACGCATCCCCAAGCCCGGCCCTCTCGTGGTGGTGGAGTCGCAAAACCCTTATACTCCGGAGGGCGGGCAGGGGGGCACGCGCCTAGCATGGTCTCCTGCAGAAAAATAGCTAACGGGGTACGGGACGAAATGAGCCTCCCCTGCTCCTCGCAGTTGGCCCGGAGTCCACGGCAATTCCATTGAAGGAATATGCCCTCGCCTGGAGGGCCGTACGCTTCCCGGAGGCAGAACCCCGGGCGCTGCCGCCTTCGAGGAATTATTGGGGAAGGTTGGGCTCGCCAGGCGAGTCTTTTCCTCCCTCAGCCTCGAACCCTTATGCGGGCGTTGCTACTTCGGAGGCGGAGGGGCCCTCTATTCGAGGATCCACCGTCTCCGAGTCACTCAGCCCACCACTAGGTACGGGCGAAGGAGCTGAGGCTCCGTTGTTGATGTATTCCTTTCGGGGGACAGCTTTAGGAACCCGAGAAGATAGCCTGGCGACCAAGCTCAGGGGTGTTGCCTCCTGTGAGTCTAACGACTCGGCGGCGGCGCGTGGCCGTTTCGTCTTACGGGAAACGGTTACGCTGGGGGAAGGGAGGGAAGCCCTGGTTTTAGCCGGGGCTGGGTGTGAACCCCTTTGTGCCGCCAGCTTTACCAGGGGAGCACGCGGGTTGACTAGAAACCGCAGATGGGCTCTAAACGGGCACGGAAACAACCGTACTAGTTGGCCTGGATGCGTCAGGAGCAGAGGGGGTCTTTCTAACCATTGAGGCATAAGACGTCCCAGGCAGAGCCGGGCACGCCAGGACCAAGTCATTAGCCTTGCGGAATGAGAGTCGATCCTGGGCCTGAACAGCCAGGATTTCTTTCTCACGGAGATATGCACCACATTGCTTCGAAGAAGCGGGGTGCGGCTCTCCGCAATTGACACACTTGGCCACACACGATTTGAACTTATCGTGTGCGGCCTTGGAGCAATTTACACAGACTTCGGGTGACCCCGACTTTGCACGTCTACATGGACAATTCGTATGGCCGAAGCGCTAACAGTAATATCACCGCCTCGGCAGTGGCACGAATGACTTTACCCGGTAGCAGTACCAACCGGCACGCACCCTCTCAGAGAGCGTGTCACAGTCGAACGTGACAGTGTATGGGTGGGTCTCGAGGACCCTCCCCGTTTTCTCATCACACGTTCGAACTTAACTGCCCCATGGTCGGCCAGCTCTAAGGTGATGTCCTCTATGGAGTAGTCAACGAGTTCCCTCGCATAAACTCTCCTTTCACGAAGTTCATGGTAGAGTGCGGCGTCACACTCACCGTGGTGCCATCAAGTGTCCGAAGAGCACTTATCTTGGCCGCCTCGGAGGGATCCGCCGCATTCGCCAGAAGACCTCCGTCCGAGAAAAGGGTCACCTTCGGCTCTCTACCAATTACACTAGCTAATGCTCTCCTCTGATGGATCATGTTGCCCTTGGCCAATATGCTGCCATCAGTGGAGCGAATAACGAGGAAGCGTTTGAAGTCAGCGGTCTCGAAAACGCCGGGTAACCTCTGAATGAGGGGCCCCGATGTTATCGAGGCTCCGCCCTGTGCACTTTTGGTCTTAGTTATAGTCGAGAGCTCCGCGCCCAGGGGGGGGGGATGGGGGGCAGAGGAGCAGGATGTGCCGAGCTTGGCTTGGTCGCTTACCCAAGTGGCAGCAGACACATCTGTCCCCGCAGCCCCCACGGGGGGAGAGGACGGCGGGGAATAAACGCGCTTCTCCCCTCCGCCGGCAGGAGCCCCCAGGCAAGATGGACCAGCCTCAGCCAGGTCCTTCTTCGAGATGGAGAGGGTTCTGGTAGACGGAGGGGCACCGGTCTGAGGAGATCCCTCCCCTCCTTGTACTGCCTCGGAAACCCGGGCCGTTTGAGGAGGACCTTGCATAGGGGCGGATTCGTGTTCGGTGCTTGGCGCCGAGCCCCCATGGAAAGCCCGACCGTCTGAGGCTGGGTTACTTCAAGAGCCATGTCTATCTCAGGAGGGGCCTCCAGTTGACCCCCCCTCCAAGACATCGCAGGTCCCGTTGGCAGCATTGTCACTAATCACGTGCGGGGAGGCACAGGCCTCGACTCCGGCAAGGTTTAATATTCTTGCCAGCAGGTCTTTTGAGGGAATCGATCGAAGGGGCCTGGGTTCCCTCTCCACCCCAAGGGGTTTTGCCCTACCGAGGCGCTTCAATGGGGAGCGGTCGGCTATGGGCTACCTGCTGGCTTTCTTGCAGTCCACTTGGAAGGAAAATGGGGGACTGCCGCTGAAAAAAGGTGCCCGAAAGCACCTCCAGAGAAGGGGGTGAGGGGGAGTCCCCTACACCCATACACGTAGGAGGGGATTAAGCCTCCTCTCCGGTTAGAGAAGTTTGGAGGGTCCCCTGCGCGAGTACAGGGGAAGGGAAACCTAGATTTTTTTCGGTGGAGTTGCCCGAGGGCGGCTCTGTCGATATACATGGGTAAATGGGGAGAGATTTTGTTTTGAGGGGGTGTGCATTCATGGGTATGGTTACCCTTTTTTTTTTTAGATGGTGAAATGAGAAGAAAGGGGAATGTGAGGAAGGTATGGGTGCGGATAAAGCAGGTTGTAAAAACCCACCATCCTACAACGGAGCTCAAGGGTTAGGGAACATTGTCCCCTCGCCCCTCAGCCCCGATAAGGGATAGTTGGGTGAGAAGGAGGTCAGCATCTACCCTATGAAATTAGAGGCTGACGAGAGAAAGTTGTGGAAGAGGTTGTATGAAAAGTAAGGAAACATGGGGGAAACAAGTGTTTTGAAAGGAGAAGAGGCTAAGCTGGGGTCGGACGGGGTGCTGAATCCCGTCAGTACGGCGGGCAAGATGGTAAATCGCTGCGCCCCTTACGGGGGTGGAGCGGTGGATGGCGGCAAGTGCACCTCATTAGTATTGGTCAAGGAAAACCGAAACCTGTGCGCTTCGGCATAGCGAAAGACGCGGCTCAATGGCTGTTGGAGTCGACGCTCCAGAGTTGGCATCTGGGCCACGCCAAAAGAGATCGAAAGGTCGTCCACGTAGAGCGCAGCGAGAACATCTTCCGGTAGCACCGAGATGATGCCCTTGATGCTCAGGGCAAAGAGTGTGACACTGAGGGCACTTCCCTGCGGGACACCCTCTTCCTGCTCCATTGGGCCGTAGAGGGCTCCCCCCCCCCCTACGCGGAATCGACGATCTCGCAAAAATTCAGCTATAAACATTGCGAGGCGCCCCTCGCCCCCAACGTGTGGAGAGTCTCCATGATACCGTATCGCCATGCGATATCATAGGCATTCGCCAGATCGAAAAACACCGTGGCAAAGTGCTGTCTACGATGAAAGGACTTACAGACAGCATTTTACAGTCGGAGCAGAGATTCCTATATAGAGTGGAACTTGCGGAAGCTCCACTGTGAGGCAGACAGATGGCCTCCTCTGTCAAGAAAAAAGGCTAATCTAACATTTAACAATTTCTCCATAAACTTGCACACGCAAGAGGTTAGAGAGATTGGCAGAAACCGGCCGGAGTACAGTAATCTCTCCCCGGTTTGCGAAAAGCGAGCACAGTAGCGATTCGCCAGGAATCCCGGAGGAGACCCTCCACCTAGATCTTGTTGAACAAATCTAACAGGGAGGCCATGCCTCGTTCCCCGTGTCGAAGCATGGCGTACGGTACATCATCCGGACCATGGGCAGTGTCCGCGCACGAAGCAAGAGCGGAACCCAACTCACTCACAGTAAACCTGTCGTTGAAGGGTTCTCCACCTCTGTAGGTAAAGTCCAGTCGGCGGCCTTCCGAGACATCACGACGTGCATTGAATGCTGGCGGAGCAGCATCACGGCTAGAGAATGCGGAGAAAGCGGTCGCGAAGGATTCCGCCACGGACGCGGAGTCCGAGATTGCGGTCCCATTCTCCTGGAGAACAGGAGAGGAGGTCCTGCGAGAACTTACCCCGAATCCTATTGACTCGCTTCTAGACCTCTGCTAGAGGGGTCTGCCCGTTAAGTGAAGACACGTATGACCGCCAAGAAGAGCAGCGGGTGTGCTTCGAAATATACCGGAACCTAACCCTAGCATGACGAAATTCACCGACAGTGAAATCGCAACGCTTCTGTTTGAGGGCCGTCTAACACTCGCGTGGTGGTCAGGTTGCGGCGATGAGGTTACCGGAGGACAACTCAACGGCCTCATCTACCGACCTAAACTCGACTGAAATGCAGACCACGGCGCACGCGCTAAGCATAACCGGGACGGGCTCTCGGGTGGCAGCATCCAGGAAATGATATTTGAATGAGAAAGTCATCACTACCATGGGGGTCATCAACCACCCTCCAATCAAAATCAGGCTGTGTATCCGGAAAACACAAAGATAGTCCGAGGAAGGAAAATGAAGCGGTTCTCGGACAGTGATGCGTAAACTCATCCACATTTACGACACCCATCTCAAGCTCGTCGATCAGGTCGGCAAGGACTTGACCCTGGGGATTAATAGAGTAGTCTTCCCAGAGGAGGTGTCTACCGTTTAAATCTCCGAACAAGAGAAAGGACCTCGACAACCATGCCACGACACGGCATAAGTCCCCCGCGTCGAAGTAGGCTGACGGTGGAATGTACGCGGAAATAACAGTATAACTCCTATCAAGGTGCAGCTGGACAGCTACTGCCTGATGTGAGGTATCTAAAGTGAACAGAAGAAAGGAGACATCATGCCAGGTGTAAATCGCACATCCTGGCGCCCGGCCCCCATCCCGTGGTGGTGGGGTCACAAAACCCTTATATACTCCGTGGTGGTGGGGTCGCAAAACCCATATACCCCATGAGGGTGGGTTCCTAGGGTGCATGCGGCCAGCATGGTCTCCTGGATAAAGATAGCTAGCGAGGAACAGGAGGAGACGAGCCTCCGCAAATCTTCCCAGTTGGCCGGGAGTCGGCGGAAATTCCATTTAAGGAATATGCCCTCCAGGCATAGCGGAGATGCGGGGACCCTATTTGAAGAGAAGACCCTCACAGGAATGGACGTACACTTCTCGGAGGCCGAATTCGGGCGTTGTTGGCCGGACAATGCGCTCAAGGGGCTTTCGCTTTCAAGGACATATTGGGGAAGGTTAGGCTCACCATCCGAGTCTTTTCCTAAACAAGCCGAAGCTCCTTCAGTGCTGTCCTTTCGGGGGGCAACTTTAGGAATCGTTGCCTCCTGTGAGCCCAACGACTGTGCAGGCGCGTGGCATTTCGCGTTACGGGAAACGGTCACGCTGGGGGAGGGGGGGGGCTGGTTTTAGCTGAGTCTGGGGAGGACCCTTTGTGCCGCCAGTTTTACCAAGGGAGCGCCCGGGGTGGGTAGAACCCGCAGAAGTTTTCTGAATGGGCCTGGAAACGACCATACTCGTAGGCCCGGTGGGGCCAGGAGCAGAGAGTGTCTTTTAAAACATTGAGACATAAGACGTCCCGGGAAGACGTCCTTAGCCTCGCGAAATGACAGACGATCCTGAGCCTGAACGGCCAGGATTTTCTTCTCAAGGAGATAGGTACCACATTGCTTCGAAGAAGTAGGGTACGGCTTTCCGCAATTGACACACTTGGCCACAAATGATAGGGACTTATCGTGTAGGGCCTTGGAGCAACTTACACAGATTTCGGGTAACCCAGACTTTGCCCGTCGACACGATCGATTATTATGGCCGAAGCGGTGGCAGTAATAGCACCACGGCAGTGGCACGGATGCCTTTTCGCGGTAGCGATGAAGGCATTCACTACCGGCATGCGTGCCAGTAGCGATACTAACCGGCAGGCACCGACTCAGGGAACTTGTCACAGTCGAATGTGACGAAGAGTGTAGGGCTGTTTCGATGCCCCTCCCTGTTTTCTCATCTAATATTCGACCTTGACCGCCCCATGATCCACCAGCACTAAGTTGATGTCATTTATGGAGTAGTCCACGAGTTCCCTCGCATAAACTACTCCTTTCACGAAGTTCATGGTAGAGTGCGGCGGACACTCACCGGTGTGTCATCAAGTGTCCGAAGGGCACTAATCATGGCCACCTCAGAGGGATTAAACGCATTTGCCAAAAGGCTCCCCTCCGAGAAACGGGTCACCTTCGGGTCTCTACAAATCACACTAGCTAAAGCTCTCCTCTGATGGATCATGTTGCCCTTAGCCAACATGCTGCCATCAGTAGAGCGAATAACCAGGAAGCGTTTGAAGCCAGCGGGCTCGAAAACGCCGTGTAGTCTCTCAATGAGGGTCCCCGACGTAACCGAGACTCGACTCTGCGCACTTGTACTTTTGGGATTTGTCAGGGACTCCGCACCTTGGTGGGCAGCGGGGCTGGACGTGAAGATCTTGGCAAGGTCAGTAATCGAAGTAGCAGACCCATCCGTCCCCGCCGCCCACGCGGAGTGAGAGAAGCCCCGAGTCTTCCCCCCCCCCCTTTTAAAGGGAGGAGGACAGGGAATGAACCCGCTTCTCCCTCCGCTGGCATGAGCCCCCAAGCCAGATGGACCGGCCTCAGCAAGGTCCTTCTCCGAGATGGAATAGGTCCTGGCGGTCTCAGGGGCACCGGGCGGAGGAGGAGATCCCTCCCCTCCTTGTACTGCCTTGGAGACCCGAGCAGTTTGAGGAGGACCTTGCATAGGGGCAGACGCGGATTCGGTGCTTGGCGCCGAGCCTGGTTCGCCCCCCATGGAAGGCCCTACCGTCTGAGGCTGGGCTAACTCAAGGACTATGTCTATCTCGGGAGGGGGGGGGGGGCTCCATTTCTCCATCCTACTCCTCCCCCAGGATATGACAGGTCCCATTGGCAGCAGTGTCACGAGTACAGTATAGGGAGGCACAGGCCTCGACCCCCGCAGGTTTAATATTCTAGCCAGCAGGTCTTTTGAAGGAAGCGACCGAGCTCAGGGGTTAGGGAAAATTGTCCCCTCCCGCCTCAGCTCCGATCCGGGATAGTTGGCTGAGAAGAGGGTCAGCATCTACCCTGTGAAAATAAAGGCCGACCAGAGAAAGTTGTGGGAGAGGTTGTAGGGGAGAAACGCAGGATGTCTAAAAGGAGAAGAGGCTAAGCTGGGGCCGGAGGGGGCGCTGAGTCTCCAGGAAGGCAAATCGCCGCGCCCCTTACAGAGTGTACCTTCGACAATTTCTATGTCGTTCACCTTTATGGCATATGCCCCGATTGGTTTCTCCCTGTCAATGATAACCCCCCCCAACCGAGAGTTGAACGAGACTTACTTGTGGTCATCGAGGAGGGCTAAATGGTACAACATAGAGAACACATTCTTGCCCAAGCTCGCCATAACAACCCCGGGAAGCTTCTTTTCCTCCTTGAGCTTCGAATCGCCCGCCGACGTTTCGTCCGAAGATGGGGCCGAAGAGCCCGACGCCGAATGTCCCGCGATCCCTTTTCCTCCCGAAATGTCCGAGGGACCGGCACCATCCGACCCACCCGTGTCAGGGGGATCCGTATAGCATGAGGTATCCGGAAGCTCGTTCCAAGTGTTACCACCGATCTGAGGAAAAAACGACGTCAAAACTAGTAATATTAAATGAAGAGGGCAAATTGAGTGACGCGGAGCCGTGTTGGAAAGCGTCTTGTGAGATGCGTGGAATTATTTTAAGGAACTTGTGCGAGGCGGGGGTGGGGGGAGCTAGGAAGGCTACCACGCTACCTGGATGGGTCCATAGGTCCCTAAGAGAGGAGATGTGTGTAGTTACTTCTTGTGTTAGTTTTGGGTAGTCATGAGTATGCGTTCGATGGTGCCTGGGCTTTGGTTGCATCTGGTGCAAGTTGGTGTCAGAGAGAGGTTCATTGTGTTTGTATTGTTGGAGTTTAGTGGAGTGGTCAGGGGAGCATAGTGGAGTAGAGTGGAGTGGAGTGGAGTGGCATGACCTTGGTTGAGATAGGATTACTCTGTTTTTTTTCTGTAATGATTTCTAATTGCTTCATTAAGGGGAAGGGGAGGTTCGTTTAGGATGTTTCGTAGTAGTGTGTTCAAGTATCTCTGGGCGACGGTAGTGTAGATGTGTTTGATTAAGTTGGGGTTTAGTGGTGGGAGAGGGAGGTTATTGTAGAGGTGTTGGAAGTAGTGTTCTTGGGCTTCTTGCTTGAGTAATAGACGTGCCACTACTTTGGAAGGGGTATATAGTAGTTAGATGGGGCTCTATGACGGAGGGACAGTGGGTTGTTTGTTAGGCTCAAGGCTGGGTATTATGTGGGCGGACTTTCAGACATTTGAAAAAAAATGTTGTGGCACATTGAAAATTTGTGCGAGTGTGTTAATCCCTCATACATAAACTAATGTGTGTCAGGGTGGCGACGTCACAATGAGAGGCACTTCTACTTCAACACTACGAACCAAAAACTTGCAAATTGCAACAGCCAAAGGAAAGGAAAATGAGAGGGACCCACTCTTAAGAAGGACCTGGGGACAGCATAATTGGCCTAAACAAAGGCTACCTCCTTTAGCTGGGCTCCGCCGGTCGAGCTTAGCTTGACGCTCGCTTTGATGGTGGAGGGGCAATGATAGAGCTGATGCAGGAGTTGGTTCTCGTGTTCGAGGTTGTTGATGAGAATTGGCTGCCTCCCTTCCGTTTCAGCCTGTTCTTTGGGGTCCGCGCGCTCGAACGCAACCTGTTGAATCTGGTCAACGGAAACTGAGGCCGCACAAGCGATCTTCGTGTAAATCGAACTCAGCTGCTCGTTCGTGTGGCACTGACCAAAAAGAAAAAGAATATATGGGTACCAGAATATAGAATAGCTGAAGATTTCTGTCATAAAGATTAACTTAACAACTGATTGATATAGGCGCATTTACTATTTGGCTGTGACATTAAAAAGAAGCCCAAAGGATGAATGCTTCATGTGCTGTGATGCTAAAATAAACAAGCTTAGACAACATTAGTGTCCCCCTTAAGCATTCCTATTCTATGTGTTCCTTTTGTACCATCGCGTCTTTGGGTTGAATTCGTTAATAGCTCCCCAGGGACAGATGACCTCTACTCCCATGATCGCTTGGGAGACTAAAAGAGAACATTTGGATCCTACAGCCTGGGCTGTAGACCCCTAATCAATGTTACCACAATTAATTGGGGGCCGTGCCTTCGGTGACACTGTCCTGAGGAACCAGGTTAGAGTGGAGGGAAGCTGTTGCATGCTACAGGGAATTTCATAGCACTTCCCTGTGCTAGTAGTCCATGCGACAGCTACGAGGTGGAAGTTAAAGTGCAACTTAACCTCACGCTAAATACATCCATATGGGGTGGTCCCATTCCGGGATTGCATCCAGGTCGTGTTCTATCCACTTGTGAATGACGTGACCACTCTACAGTGTGGCTAGAGTATAAAAAAGACAACCTTGTCTGGTGGGCATCGCCGCATTCACGATGACGCTACTGTGGTTGTACTGGCTCACATGTCATTCCTCAGCCAACATTTCACATATTACTAACTGAAGAAGTAAGGTCTTTACATTTGAAAGAGTCCCCACCCCGGGCGGATGTGCGAAGGCCCATCAAAGTAATGAAACCAGCAAAACAATGCAGGCGCTTACTTGAAGGAGAACTTGATTGGTGGAAGAGTCGTAAGTGAGGGCCATAGAGACGGGCTTCCCGTAGAAACAGGCGGCGTGGGGCAGAAGGACCCGGGTGCCCACGAACTGCTCCTCGACGGTACACACATAGCGTTCCACCAGCACCAAGATGCGGTAGATGTGCTGCAGACACGAGCGCCTGCCAAATAACACCCTGTGATCTATCTCCGTCTAGGGGTGTTAGGAAGGAGTGCGGGGCAGGCAAGGGAGGATGGGCATTAGATTAGAGGGGGGGGAGGGATAGGGATTTTACCACTGATTTTCACTGCCTGGTGACTCAGTAACGCCCTATAGTTTAACATTGGTATCCGACCGATGGATTAGGGAAGAGTGTTTAAGTCAAGGAATGGAAAACTTATAGCCAGTTCCTATGGCACGTGACACCAGGGGGCAAAAATTTATTTACTTTATCAAATATAACCATTTAAAAATTCGATGATAAATGTCAGGTAAGCTAAACCAGACCCAAGTGGTGTGATGCCTGTTTCACAGACCCACTAAATTCTCCAACCTTCAAGATTATCATTTCACAATAAAGCTAAGGAAGGCAGTCAAAGGACAATTAAATAATACTAAATGTCATGCAAAACAAAGATTGGAAATGCGGAACGGGTAAAACCAGGGTCCATAATGCTCGGGCCGATGAGACCAAGGCAACACCGAGCTTACTTGGAGGAGGGTGAGAGAGAGGCAATTTCAGAGACAGCCACAGCTGTCAAGGTTTTGGTGGCATTCGAAACAGTGGTTCCTATGAGAGACTGATTCACATGGAGCAGAGACTTCTGGAAACGAGAGAAAACAGCGACACTAAAGATCAACTCTGGGCCGACCCCGAAATCAGCTTCCAGAAACGCATCCACACCCACTTCAGTCACCACTCTCTCTAGTCACTTCAACAAAACACCCTTACAAATCATCCCACTCTCCAATACAGAGTCCACCTGGCCAAGGCTTCGGTGTGGACATCCCCCAGCCATTCTGTGCTAACAGGAAATGCTGGATGCCACTATCACAAATGCCTGCCCAGAATACAACACTGTACCACACAATTACACACAATGGCAGACCACCACACAATCACACATGTCAATACACTTCTCGAGGGCTGTGTGGGAAAACAAGGTACAGGCCAACATACTTCTCGAGAGCTCTGTGGAAAAACAAGGTACAGCCAACATACTTCTCGATGACTCTGTGGGGAAACAAGGTAGAGGCCATATCCTTCGTTAGGGCTTCGGGACTGGTCGGGTAGACAGCTTGATGAGAAGCCCCTTTAATGGGGGGCTTCTCATGTGCTTTTATTATTTGCTTGGATTATTGAGTTGCATTTGCGGGGCATGTATCTAAGATGGTTGGTGGAGCATGTAATATGAAGGTTTGCAGTGAGTGGAAGTATAGTTGTTTTAAAGAATCAAGGATAAGGAAGGTCAAGAACATGCCGAAGGTCTAATGGTCTCTTCTTGAGTCCTCGAGGACCTGGGCTTCTTCAGGAGTATCTTGCACAGGGGCAGAATTTGGCTCAGGAGTATCTTACACAGGGGCAGAATTTGGCTCAGGAGTTTCACACCGAGATATTGTTCTCCTCTTTGAAACACTATCAACTAAGGGAAGAGGGGGAGGAGGGCACCTCTGGGACCATTTCCACCTGAAGTGGCAGCAGCAAATGCTCCCCCCCACCCCAGGTGTCATGAATCTCGACCAGCGTCTCTCTAGACATATCGCCTGCAACAAACATCATTGGAGCCAAGGAGACCTCCATCGGGAAAGAAAGGGAGGGAGGGGGGCATGGCAGACCCTAACAAGCTTAAAACATGTCTGCAGAAAGGTAGGAGGTATAGCCCGCCGGACCCCACCAACCCTTGACCCTCCAAAGGGGCTCACCCTGTCAAGCAGCTTGGGTCAGAGGCGGTCGATTCAAGGCAGCTTAGTTGTTGTTTTCTTGACGGGCACCTGTGAAAGAATACGAGGGACCGCCGCTGGTACAGAGCCGAAGTCTTCCGAGGGCGACTCCAAGGAAGGGAAAATAGCCTTACACATAGACATAAAAGAGGAGGAAACCCCCTCTCGGCAGCCTGCCAGGAATAAGGAGCACAGCTTTATGTACCCGATAACGGTCGCAGGGAAGGAGTTATCGGAGCGTTAGCAGCTCTTCCCATTAATCCTGCCCCAAAGCTCAGGAGACCCCAAGTCTTGGTCTTTCGCGACCTGCGGGCATTAAATGCCGTTTAAAAGCCGCTCTTCTGACACGGTATGGGGTAGCTGGTGAGGAAACTAAACCTAGAGAAATAGAGAGTGGGAAGTCGTTGAAAGAAGTGTGTGTTTAGAGGGGCGAGGAGAGAGTAAACCAGTTTCCCCCGTCCTTATCAATTCAACCCAGTAAGCGGGGTCTTCCTTTATTTTCCCTCCGGTCATGAGGACGTGTAGTTCCTCTGACTACCACGTGTAACGGTCTACATGTTACAAACTGTTTGGGTTGTAACCCCGGCTACATCATCCACCCTGTGGGATGAGAAAGGGTTGAGGGGGATATTCATAGAAAAAAGGTGCTGAGAGGAACCAGGAGAAAGCGCAACAGCTACCCTAGCATTATCAAGGGGTTAAAGTTAACCCAGTAAGTGGGTTAACTTCAGGGTTCCCCAATGGCAGGGACAAACGGTACATTTGCAGGATATTTTCTATCTAGTCCCACTTTCCAAACAGTAGGCAAAAGCTGGCATGGAAAGCCATTTCATTTGAAAATGGCATTTACAGGGTATTTTCAATGAAGCAACTTAGTTGGTTTATGCCTTACTTATATAAGAAGCAACAAGTTAAGTTGATTAAGATTAAAGTATCAATATAATTTCTTTTTCTAAAAAAAAATAAAAATATTAAAAACATGAAATTTTTTATTAAAAATAAATTGAGGACAAATTATTCTCCATTTGAATTGCAGAAGCTGAATGGCAATTTTGGAGAATTTTCTAATTCTACCTGAGCCAAACAGAGCAAATACATGAAAAACAATATTAGGGTTGCGAGCGCATAGTTGTGGAAAAACCAATAATAAAAATAAACAATTTAGTTAATTTAGCCTTTTAGTTATTGTTCTTTCATGGATATATAAAATCATTATTAAGAGTATCATTAAAATTTATTCCTGTTGATAATTTTTTTTTAATGACACCTAAAGTTGATTATATTACTATTTATGCCCCACCGATTTTCCTACTTTCTGACTTATGATTGTATGACCAAGTAAACATGTTATAAAAAAGACTAACTTGTAGTTTCCTATGAAAAGCACCATTAAGAAGTTGGTGGATACCCAAACCATGAAGGACATAATCCTAAGAAATATACAGTCTGTCTAAGCCACACCAAAAAAATCTAAAGGCTCCATTATAGATCGAGAGGAGAGACCCGACTTACCTCAAGCTTCTTGTAGCATTCAGAGATAAACTTTTGATGAATCTGCGGTGGATCCTTTTTCAACTTGGGAGAGAGGGATAGGTAGGAGATGTCAAGCAGTAACCGAATGGCCTCATCCGCCAGCTGCTGGTCAGAGCATTCCAAGACAATCTCCCAAATAAAGTCTAATCCCATTGGATCGAGGGACTCAACAACCTAAAAAGTAGTTTGGAAAATATCACCCTCAAAACAGATAGGATAAAGAAGCAATCAAGGCATCGATGTACAAAATATTTTGGCTAGAAAAACATGAAAAATCACGCACTGTAAACAAGACTAATACATATCTAAGAGCAACGCACTTTACCCTCCTGTGTTTAATTGCACATATACTAATGGAAGAAATGGAAAAACATCATACAATGAGGGATTCACAGCACATCACATAATGCAATAAATCACTTCCTATCCCTACTCAGACATGAGCTCTAAATACTTAAGGGTTCAGGTCTCTCCAGCCAAGCAAACAATCCCAGTCAAAGAGAAGCTCGATACACCACATTTGAACATAATGCAGGATTATTTTTTTTTAAGGGCTTAAGTGGCAACAACAGCCAATAAAAGCTATGCCCTTGATGGCGGAAAGTAGAAGAGTACAAAAGAGCAGACATAAAGTTCACAATAACAAAAAGAGCTTTTTTTTGTTCACAGGGGAGAAGGTACAAAAAAGCCCTTACGGCCTCGCATTTAACCCCGACTATGCACTTCATCTAAGAAGTTCATCCCATTTGCCTAAGTGACACTTCTTACATTCTTCCAGAGAGAAAATCACCGATTTCTTCACTGAACCACCAGGTTATCGTATACAACATAACTACCATCTCAAAACATATATTGTAACCTCCCCCCTGTCCACCAAAGGTATTGAATGTGAATGTGCAAATACTATACCAAGATTGATCCAACATATTCACAGTGATAAGGAATCTGGCGAGTTTTCAGGGTATTCAGTTCGGAACACCATCCTCCCCAGACCCATTTTTTATCAAGAACACATCATTAGTACATGAAGCGTTATCAAGGAAAACAAGTAAGCTAACGAAGGATCTTACAGCTTTAACTCCTTTACGTCCTTCAGGGAAAAGAGGAAACTTTTCCCCAGCAAATCTATTCCTGAAAATTAGCCTCTATTCAATCCCTCTTTTTTGATTGGCATATACAAACAGTTGAGGGAATTTGAGGAAAATACCACTACACTCTCAGGCAACCACTGTGTTTCACTATTCATTTTCTTCCAAACAATGACCCCCAAAAAATTAAATAAAAAATCTGAAAAAGGTTCATCGGAGATACCAATCAAACATTTGGAAGATGTGCATGGAAGACTTTGATATCATACCCTACTCTGTCCTTCGATCATGCTGCTCAAGAATTTTGTCTATACAAGAACTTCAAGGGATGCTAATTAAATTCATTACTTACAGGGTCCTTAATCTTTTACCATTTTGATACATTAAATTTGTTATCATACATCTTGGCCTAACCCCTTGTAACCAAAGATTATGAGTCACTGTGAAGAAGATGATGTCAAGCTGGGTTGGTGGGGTCAGATGCACAAACCTGTTTCAGTTGAGAGAGTCCACAATGGGTCAAGGAATGTCCATATCTCAGGCAGGTTCCTAAACATATACTCACCATTTTGTTAGTGGCATTTTTGACGATTTTCCTCTCATTCAAATTGATGGCATGGAAATAGTCAACAAAGCAGGTGAAAGCCGATGGGGAGAGACTAGCGCGCTCAAGTTTCAAAAGTCGTTCTTGGAAAAGCTCCCGCTGCGTCGCTGGCTCCAAGTCAGGGAGACAACTGCTGAACCACGAAAAACATGTCTGTAACATGTTTGAACTTCTTAGTACTCCAGAAATTAGTAGAGGTAAGAGAAGGCTAAGAGTTGTGGTTATTTACTAAAACTAAAACAAAAAACAGCAAAGTCATCTCCACTAGAATGTGAGGGGAGATTAAAATATGTGAAAGCTGAAAGAGTCTGTGTAGCCTAAAGAGAATACTGGGAGGACACGCAACTCTCTAAACTTGTCCAGCCTCCGCAATGAAGGTAGATCCGTGTGCGAAAGCAAGTCTTCTGAACCCGCACTGTTCACTAATGAAGGCACATCTCCTTGCAGGGTAAACCTAAAAGTTGACTGTTCAAGCCTCTAGCATTTACCCCTAATTAACCCACCCCTTCCCTACTTACCTCTTTATCTCGAGAAGATGCCTTCGGACTGAGGACAAGAGTATCCCATATTTCTTGGCACCTTGGCCATGCAAGGTAGATGTCTCCTTCTTTCAATAGGAATTGCAGGAAGTCCAAGTGAGCGAAAATATACTATGCAAATAAAGAAATAAAAATTAATACAAAACTTTACATATCACAGATACACCAGAAAAAATAATAATTATTTCATCTTTGGATCACAATTTGATGAATAAAAGATGCCAAAAACCAGAGGAATTGTGAAAAAAATACATAGTAATCACAACTGTCCTAAGACCATACGGGAGGAGAAATTAAAAAAACTCCAGTCTGAAATATTTCTACTTACATCAGAATGTGTGTATTTCCCATCAATGAGCGTATCCGACAAAGGCACTTCATTTTTGCTGGCTTGAACGGCTAAGGTATGACTTTTACTTAAACTTTGACTAATTAACTTGACAATTTCTAAACTCCGATTCAACTCTGATAAAGTCGCCTGAGTGGAAGAAAAAATAAAATTAATCTTCCATCTTTCCTGGAACCACTGAAATTTGATCACTCACAATATTTCTCAAAATGGTACAGTTCACCCTATATTTTGATGGATGAGATCCCTTGACTGGATAAATAAATTCACATAAGGATCAGACTGACAATCACTGGCAAGCCCGAGGGAAATCAGTGGTTGTTTTTTCTTCAAGACCAAAGTCCAAAAAGGGAATGCCGGGCATAGAGTTTGCAAGGTGAAATTTATAAAGAAAATAGATAGGAAGTACAAAAGTGGGGAAGATTTTCCTGCAGACATTGGGACTAGGAGTGCAAGACAATGCAGGCCTAGAATACCACACACTCCTCCAGGCATCAGCTGTAGCATGGTTGACTATTAGGTAGGGGTGTTGAAATTTTGCATGTCAATTCCACATGTCAGTTCATTTTCATTGTAGAAACCTATGGAAATTTAAATTGCACGTGACCCTTCCTACCTGACCCCTTGTTTCCATATATCAAATATGAAAAAACATTGCCAGGCTAAATATTAACTATTTTTAAGTCTCAGTACTTGAATATGTAGTTAATTTAGCCAAGAATTGCAGTTAATGTCAATGAATACCTACCACAACCCATTTTTTCCAGAAAAAAATAGGCTCCCGGCACACAGCCCCCTTATATTAACCAATTTAAAATTTTATACTATCTATGTTTGTACAAACTTTCTTCCTCTTTCATTAGAATATCCACCAACTTTACCAATTAAAAATGGGTAGTTTAAAAAAAAGATGTCTTCAGGTACATTAAAGCTAAATGTGTTGTGGTTGTTTTTTTAAATACACTGCACTAATGCACTTGGGATATGCAGTTACAATAGCAATTTCTTTCCCATTGATTCTGCATTGGGCATGCCTGGGGATAGAGCCACTTGCTTGCTGCGAGTGAGGAGCATCCCACAAGTGTGCCCAATGCAGAGTCAATGGGGGCGAGAAATTGTGATAGTAACCTCTAATTTATATCTATTTTTACAACCAACAATTTCTTCTGATGCTTTTGACACTAAATTTTAGTGTGTTCTAGGCCTTAGCTATGACAGGGAAATGGAATAATTTACACTGGTTTATAACGAGAATAAAGGTTATCATTTGTTAAATTCAGCAGATTTTATTCCAATCAATCAGGTTCAAAATGAAATGTTTTGGAGCCATTCAAAGTTTCTAATATGATGGGGGTTCATAGTTCTTGATTGAATGATGCTGTGAATGGCCTTTTAGTCTCATATCCGCAATGTCAGCAAATCCTCACTATGTTTCCTTCGTAACTTCTCTCGCATTCGCTCTCACTTTGATCGCCAAAGTCTCGAGACTGCTGTTCATGCCTTCATCACCTCATGTCTTGACTACTGTAACTCTCTGCTTGTGAATCTGCCATCCTCCTCTCTCCGCCCCTTCAACTTGTACAGAACTATGCCGCCCGGCTTCTCCTCCGTCGACCTCGCTTCTCTCGCTCCAAACCCTTGCTGCATGAACTGCACTGGCTCCCTGTCAGATCCTGTACTCACTTCAAGATACTTCTCTTCACATTTAAGGCCCTGTTTTACCTCTTTTCTGCCCTCTCGCCCCGCCATGTCCCTCGGGCCCTTCGGTCATCACATGTACCTCTTTTGAATATTCCTCGTTCATCCCTCTGTTCAATGGGGGACTGCTCCTTCTCAATCTGTGCCCCTAAGTTGTGGAATGCTCTTCCTGCTGAAATCAGGTCTTCTCCCTCTCTTACCACATTTAAGCGTCTCCTGAAAACGCATCTTTTCAGTATTGCCTTCTTCCCCTCTTGAATTTCCATTGAATTTCCATTCTCATCTCAGCACAACGTGCGCTCTGGGAAGGCCTCAGGCCTTGAAGAGCGCATTACAAAAGACTTATTATTATTATTATATACCACAAGTTATATGTTCCATCACATCTTTGAATGTGATTTAATAAATAAACAACAGAGTATAAACTATCATTGTTTTTCAAGAGATCTCTAAGGCGTTTAGTGGGACTTCCTCCTTAAGCAAAGCTGACAAGGGTTAGCTACCTAGAATGATGAATTTTTCCTGGGAATCTAGCAGTTAGATGATCTGAAACGAAGCCATTTCATAAGGGTATTTTTGATCTGTGTTCAAAGTATCAACTACATCATTGGGCATGTCATTAATGTCAATATTGATTGAAATAAATTTAACACTATTCAATTTTGTCAGGCCATGTTTAATTGTATTTTCCAATGGGTCCTCTAAACGTGTTTGGTCTTTTAGTTTTTCAAATCAATTCCTTCAAAGAATCTGTCCCAGCTCTGAGATCACCCCCCCTATAGGGGGAAGGGGGGGAGTAGCAAGACCGATCCTGACTTGACCTGGCCTTGTGCCAAAACGATGAAGGGCCAATCTGCTTACCACTACCCTCAGCATGAGTCCATACAGGGGCGTAATTAGGTTGGGGGTAGCTCCCACCCAGTTACAATCCGCACCTATGAGGTGGTGCCATTTAGACCAGTTTGCTCAGCTTCCGCTCACTTCTGGCAGAGCTTAAGTGGGACATATCCCTGAGATATCAAGACATTTTCAGGATCTGTTTTCGTTAGAATTCCCGCGGGATGGCGGCATGGGCTTGACATCCCCTTATAAAGATCAAATGTCCCCCACATTAATAAATCTGGATTCTTTTGTTGGTAGAACCCAGGAACGTCCATCCATGGTCCACCTGAGGCGATCACAGTATTCCCATCACATTTCGAGAGCCTTTCCCTCTAGCATTTCTCCATGTCATGAGGGTCCTCTGAGAAGGCATTGGTGAGGTCACATCTGCCCTTAGGAGAGAAGTGATTGGGGTTGACTCCCAAATTGAGGAAGCCACATTCCCCAGAGACAGCTGAGGAGAACTCCCTCAGCTTTAGAAGAATTTGGGAGGGGCCCCAGTGAAAGGACAGAAACCACCCCCACAATAGACCACTGCTTGTGGACAAGTCTTGAAAAAGCCCCTTTAGCATTAGGTGGTGGTGAGAGGGGAGCCCCAAAATAAGTCAGAGCAGCACTGTCACTCTCCATACCCCTTCCAGCACCAAAGTGGGACGAGGCCACATTTTGAGGGGGTAAGGGAAAGGGACTTCTTTTTCTAAAAGCAGAGTAGTTCTTTCTGCTCTGGCCATGATATACAGGGAGGTTCTAAAAATTTTATATCATTCCGCAATCTAATAACTTTGCCAATTCTCATTCTAGTTACCTCAAATTTTAAGAGCCAGCGTGGAAACAGTTTTATGCAGGGAGAGGGAAAAATGCCATTACCATAAAAGAAAAGGCATTTTGTTAGTGTATGCTCAAACACAGTCAAATTGAGCACGACTGTGCATTTCTGAGAGAATTTTCTCAAAATGCACCAATAGCAATGTAGATTTGGACATGGCTCAAAAGGTTTAAAGAGCAAGGTTGTCTGCACAGGGCAAATGGATGAGGACAACCACCAGACGGATGGACTTTGTGAACCCAGACAAATTTGCCATCAAGTTTTGTCCCATAAAGATGGAGCTGGCGTAGTAACCCTGTATGTACACTAGAAGCGTTGAGAATGAGCAGCCTTAACATTCCCAGGTCATTAGGCTTTCACTCTGCAGTAGGTAGTGACCTCGTGTAACCTATCAATAGACTGGGCTTAAATACCAGGTTGTAGGTGCAAACAGATACCAGAACCACTCTAAAGAGTATGAGGAAGTTGGAAAATGTAGACTAGATAGGTAATAAGGAAGAATATGGATAGGTGGGTCAACTAAGCAGGGTGGGTGTTCACCTACCTATTACCTAACCTTGGGGGACAGTGGGGCCGGGAGGGTGTGGCGGTCTTCCAGATGTCAGACAGAGCATTCTACATAGGGCAGCTGGTTGCAGGGTAGGGGCAGGAGGAGAAGGTGCAATTGAGAGGATAGAGAATAGGACAGTCTGGATGTGTTGTGAAGATTGGAAAGAAAAGTATTGTTTTGATTTGCTGTGTAATGACTTGCAAATAGCTACGTACCCCAGTGGAGGTTGCTCAGTGCTTCCGCCAATAGGGAAGGCCTATTTCAACTGCAACCATTTTCCCATAGGGTGAGATCAGTACCCATCAAATCACACAAAATAACAAAACTTCCTGATGCTTGGTTTCCCGGGCAAGCGACCCCCATCCGACCTCAGTTGCCTTTCCCATGCCCAAAGAAAGAATCTCCAGCCTCCACAAACCACCTTTAATTTTAAATTCATTAATTGGCTGAAGGCTTCCCAGCTTAAAAAGCAGACAAGAAAATCACTAGGAAAGAACTAGAACTACTTGAATGTATTACTACAACCAGATTAAGTTCATTATGGAGAATAACTATTTACCTTTTCGATAATGGGTCTCTTATGTATGTCAATCAGTCATTGATATTGTATTATAACTAGAAAAGGCATCAAAAGGTGCAATCTGGCAAGACCAAGAGATGGTGGAGCAAACCTAGAGCCCCTAAATACTGGGGATGCTAAGGGCTATTTTAAAGCTTCAGGAATAATTTCCCCCATGAACCGAGATACAAATTAAACCTCCAACCACAGATTAAAAATAATATAAATTACCCAATATTTGATAGCTTGAGGAGGCATGCTGGGAGCCCAGTGATGAACCCAGCCTGGACAAGATCAAATAACACTCCATCACTATGAGGGGTCCTTGGCATGGAAAAAATAATGGATGGCTTTGTGCTTAAAAGGGCATAAAGGGGGGTGGGAGGGAGCTGGTAGTTTGAGTAGCGTTGATGAACACCAACCCCACTTTTAGCAACAAAATGGTAGATGTTGAAGTCTTGAAGCTCCTTGTGATGTGAGAGTAAGGATACACTACCATACTTTAGGTTGTGGCGTATTACCACTAAATGTGACGACTACACTCGTGTGTATAATGGGTACAAACTCACTTATATAATAATCATATGAATATTTTATGTGGCCTGGGGTTGCGAGAGTCACTGGCACCTGCCTTTAAGTAGCCAATTCTCTATTTGTATTTTCTTTTAATTCTACCATCTTCCACTATTTTTCCACCCTTGTTAGGAGGTGTGTTCAAAGTTTCCTACTTTAGACCAAAATTCCACAGTTGACTAACACACCTAATGACTAAACTATTGACTAACTTTTTCCGATTTGGAATAAGAGGTGGAGCCGCGTATGATGGACTGCGAGAGGAAATGGAGCTGCTTCAAAGGCAAGTAAACAGCGGGGCTCCTCCTGATATCTTCTACACATCGAATGATGAAGGTTTTGCGCAACTGTGGAAAAGAGTGGAAGTTAGAACATGCTGATGTAGCTCTAGCCAGGGATCATCCTCATATGTAAGGCCAGCCACCTCAATAAAGGTTTGCAGATGTTATTAGGTATATATTCTAGATTTATGACCGCATTGAATTCTTGACAGAGTTACTCAGTGTGAGGGCCAGTCTGATAGAACAGCATTTAGGAGAAGCTTTGGATAGACTACTGTGAGATAGTAGTCATTTAGTCACACCACCAGACTATTTCCAATCGTGGAGAACCCTCGACGATTGTAAAATTCATACAATGATGGGAATGACAATCACTGGCAACCCCAACGGCACCGGGGCTTAGTCCTCATTGGGAGGGGGGGAGGGGGAAGATGGCAGTAGGAGTGTGTTTTGCCAACAACTAGCTATCAGAGAATCCTTCAAGACCACCCAGATGTGTGTTACCAATCCCATTTTAGGGCTATGTTGATATAGATACCCTAAGGGCAAGTCACGGGACAAAGGAGTGGATATGCTCAGTGTGTCTATGTAGGTGGGACGAAAAAAAAGAGAAAGCAATGTTATGCTTAGCTCTGTGTGTGATGGCATGTGTAAGGAACTCCCCATCTCCCTGCTGGGCGGCAAGCTTAAGGCGTCAGCCAAAGGGGGTCAGTTCCCTCTACCACTCAAATCATGGGGGACTGGATTCGGAGTGGTGGGAGGATGGCTTGTAGTAATGTGGGGAAGAAAACGGCCAGTTTCGCGAAAGATAGTACAGCAACTTGTCTATAGTAGTAGTGATTATGTCATGGGTTTTGTGTGGTGTTGGGAAGCTGGGGTGGGGGTGGGTTATGGGAACAGCATTTTTTCCCTTTAAATTGCCCATCTGGCGACTGCCTTCAAGGGCATAACATAACATAATTTCTCGGATGACAAAAGCCACATGGGCCTATCAAAGGTCATCGGCATCTGTCAAAACCCACCCACAAAATGCATCCATAGGATTGTGTAAGATCATGCATCTACAATTAGAACTATCCACAGGAATGTGTCAAAAAGAAAAAGCATCATTATCAAGACTCATCAAAATCCAAATCAATCATAATATACAATAATATAAAACTGCATCCACAGGAATGAGCCCAGAATACCCCCCAAAGTTAAGCTTCTCTCCCCATATAATAATCTAATCTGCGCTTGAATACATTCAAGTTTGGACTGTCAATTCCAATAATCTACCACTCTATTGGTGAAAAAATATTTTCTAGCATCCAACCTGCACCTATTACTACCTTCCAACTCAAATAACTTCCTAAAATCCAACTTATCCATCCCAGAACTGATTTTAAAAAGCTCAATCATATCTCCCCTCACACATCTCTCGAATAATAACATATTTAGTACCCTCAGTCTATCTTCATATTCAAGGTGCTTCAGGGAAGATATTATTTTTGTTGCCCTCCTTTGGGCAAATTCTAGCAGGTTGATGCCATGTCTAAAATGTGGCGACCATGCTTGTATAAAGTACTCTAAATGTGGCCTAACATATAATTTGTAGAGTTTAAGGATAACCTCTTTACTCTTGTAGCTAATATTCCTCTTAATGTATCCTAGCACCCTATTTGCTCTATTTTTTGCCTCAATACACTGGTTCGAAAACTTCAGTGACCTATCTACTACGACGCCTAAGTCCTTCTCATCCTCAACTGAATTCAGCAAATGCCCATCCATTTCATAGCTAAATTCCCCATTATCCCTTCCCATGTTAAGAACTTCTGAGCCCAAGCTAATAACTTATTTAAGTCACTCTGCACTTTAAAGCTACCCTCAACTTCTTTGACTACAGCTGCCAATTTAGTCTCATCAGCAAAAATTGACACTGCTATTTACAGCCTCTCCAAGATCACTTATATAAACTATGAATAATAAAGGGCCTAGAACGGATCCCTGAAGTACGCTACTGATAACGTCCCTCCACTTTGACCTCACTTCATTCAGTACAACTCTGTTTCCTGTCTTTCAGCCATTCAGTTATCCAATTCAAAACTTTGCCACATATCCCATGCATTTTTAATTTGTGAACTAGTCTCCTATGTGGAACCTTTTCAAAAGCCTTACTAAAATCTAAGTAAATTACATCAACATTCTCTCCCTTATCTAATTGTCTATAACATAATCCCTAAAATCTAGTAAATTTGTTAAATACGATCTAACTCTTCTAAACCCATGCTGAGCTCATTTATTAACCTACCATACTTTAGATGGTCAGAAATCCCCTTCTTAACCATCTTCAAGAAATTTACAAACAATACAAGTTAAGCTTGCCAGCCTAAAGTTATCTTTCCCTGACCACTATCAGTAACTAGTTTCCTGCCTGCAAAGACCCAACGACACTAACTCCTGCCACATTACATCAACTCCAGCCTGGCTTAGATGGAGTCCATCCAATGCATACAATGCCTTATTCCCATAAAACCCATTCCAAACATCTACAAACACAAATCCTGACTCCTCACACAGGCCTTTCACATACTCATTGAGTCCCTACATCCAATCTCGGAAGCACACCTGAAACAACGCCTTTCACTCATCCTTTCAACTAACTTTTTGTACCTCTCTCATAACTCATATGAACCCAGCTTCTTTACATCATTTACTCCCACATGTATAATCACAACTGCATCCCTCTCACACCCAGACACCAGACTATCATACCTCTCAGACACATCATTTACACCAGCACCTGGCAAACAAACTCTCACTCCCTATAACTTGCTTGCACTCAACTTCCTATCTAAATATCTAATCTGAGAGTCACCCATCACAAGCACCTCAGTCATCCTCCTAGTCCCCCTAGGCCTAGCATTTCCCTCCTTCCTGTTCTCATTCAAACTAGCACTTATTTCCTTTCTGCCACAACCACATCAGAGAAATCACTTTCAACCTCTTCCTCTCTCAGGGCATCGAATCTGTTAGTCAACCTAACAGGTTCCATGTCCCTCTTACTCACAGACCTAACCTGTCCTAACCTATCTATTCTATACATATTCACCCACCATTTTATATTCACTCACATCAGTCACTTCTTTCACTCCAGTCCCTAGTCTTGGCCTATGTTCCACCGTACTTAAAATTCGAGCCTAAGCCTTGGCTATTATAAAATTCACCCCCAAAGAAACACGTTCGGGTGGGGGATTACTTGAAAGAATAATGTCAGCAAATAGAGTGGACAATAGTAAACCAACTGGCCTTCAGTGGCCAAAGCTCTTTTAATATGTTAACTGAAAAAGCTTCTTTTGTCTTATTATTCAACATGAAAGTAAAAGCAAATGTGGTGAAGTTTGTGGAAACAATGTCATGAAAATACATTGCATGAATAACCAGAAAAGACCGAATCTTGGAGGACCCTGTTCAGAGATCCAGTAAGAGGACAAATGGAACAACCCACAAATCCAGTCTACCCGAAAAAGGTGATGCCAAAGATGGATAAGTCACATGGCTCAAGTCACCCACCTGCTCTCTCGTAGCAGACTCATTAAGGATCCTGAGATGCTCCTCGATGGCTAGGTGAACGAGGTGGGGTGGGAGAGAGGGAACCCGCGCCAATTCCCACAGCAAATCCAGCATCTTCTCTGCGGTCCGGCCCAATCGAGAGTCTTGGCCAATTTTGCCAATGAGAGACAGGAGCTTCTCTCGGAGTCGGTCGTTGCTCGTCTCCCAACTCTGGAATTGGAAGAAGATAGTTGCTGTCGTTTTGCTCCCCAGAAGCAGAGGAACTTTGCTAATTGTGAACACTGGGGAGATTAAGGGAGAAAGTCTCATCTTAAAGGTTGTACTGTAGGCCCCATCAACATTACCACAATTAAGTGGGGCTGCACCTTGTGTGAGTGTCCTAAAGGGCGGAATATGTGTTAAAGGAGTTAGGAAATAAAGCAAAACAGATAAAAGCTGAATAGGTTTGGCATTCTTCTTTTTTTTTGCCAATATTAGGGCATCTCAGATTTTTTTTTTTATTACTGAAGTGAAAGTGAGGGAATGAGAAAATAGACATTGGTCTAACAAACAAAATAAAGTCACAATCCAGGATAAAAACCGATGTGAAGTGAGCCACAGTGGGTACAGTTAGTGATCAGATGGGGGCAAACATGTTGGAGCGACTTTACAGCCAACAGTGGCCCTATGTCTTTGCAAGCCATGATTCAGGACCCATCTTAAACCCTAAGCACCATAAGGTTGTAAAATCATAAGGGGAAAAGGAAAGGTTCTTGAGTAGAACCTTAAAATCGTCATTATGTGCACATTAGCCCTCAATTGAAGAGTCTGCAAGAGGTTTCTCCTGACCTTGCGAATCAACTTCAAGATGTGCTCAAACTGGTGTGGGTTAAATCGAGTGGCAGCTGCAACCATGATCTGATGAATGTTGTCCACCACGTGTGGACTTGCTTTCTCACACAGATTCCAAATCTTTGTCAATTCCTCCTCCTTCAGTTTAGGGCCCAAAAACTCCACCAATTGCTTCATCCGATCTGTGTACTGAACTTGATCCAGGTTCCCTGAAAGTATTTAGAAATGTACAAAACAGTTTGTCAGAACATCTCAAACCAGTCAACACAATGACACCAAAGAAAAAATATACCTTTCCTTAAAGAATGTGTGCCACTAAAGGGATCACCAACAAGGAGACTATCAAATAAAGGGCATAAAAAAGAATATATCGGTGATGAAACATCAACCAAAAATCTTTCCCTTAATGTTGAATGCTGAAAATAGGAGGCAGGCAGATAGGCAAGGGGAAAAATGTGGATAAAGAGAATGGGAAAAATGAAAAAAGATTAAAGATAAGGTAAACAATCTTACATTTAAAAAACACAAGAACAAACCTTCAAGAGCCAAGGATAAAACTGCCTTGTCAGTCATCCAGTCCTGAATGAAGTCTACCTCCATCCCTGGGCAGCTCTGCTTTTCACTGCTTGTTATGATATTCCCCAACTCCTGCCAGTGAGGAAATTGACAAAGGAAACACTATAAGAAAAAGAGAAAAAGCTACCTGGAATGCAAATTTTCCCCATAGTACATGAAAACTAAACCATCCATGTGACTACATCCAAGATCCATACTGCCTACCACATAATATATACAAAACTCCAAGGACATATCACCTTGAGATACACCACAAAACCAGGCCTTGATCATCCACAAAAAAATCTTCACACATAAAATAGCAAGGCATACACTTGCTGGGGCCAAGCTCGCTCCAAAACAAGATTCTATCAGATGTCAACCCAGAGGAAAGATCCCTACTGTAGAGGAATCCCCTAGAATATTATTATTTCCCCACCTCCTAAGATATTACTTCGGGAGAGAAAGCGAGCCATTACCCCCCACCTCCAACTTCACCCTTTTTGGACTTGCCGCCAGGTCTCCACAAAATTCACACGAGGCATGACGCTGAAATTGAGGCTACCTCCCCGCTGCCTCAATCTACCCACCCCCCCTCCCTCAGGTTGGGAGATTACTTTGTAGGTTTGCCGCGAACAGCTTTTATGGCTTCAGCTGCTGGTCACCCGTCTGGCCCACTGATCCCTGCCATTGACAATTCCCCACAAGGAGGCGCTCGGTTTGTCACGGCCGATAACGAGGGTTCAAGAAGGACTCTCTCTCTCTCCCTGTTTTGGAGAATGCCGGGTTTATATGCACCCTCTCCAGGATTGCAGACAGATTTGGTTAGATGACACTTTCCCGAAAGGAGTTCAATTCAACAAAGCTCTCTCCTGAGAAGTGAGTGATGGTTGCAAGCCACGGAAGAGCTCAACATCACACCTGTATCTTCGGGTGAGGGAGAAGAGTCTCGAGAGGCAGTGTCAGCCTTTCTCAACTGCCTTTGGATCAAAGATTGGAGAAGCCATCCTCTGAAGTTCTTCTGGTGATCTCTTGAGGACAAGAGGCCCATTAGCTCGCTCGACCCGAGGTTGGAGAAGTCATCTCCACCCCCCCCCCTTCGAAGTTCGTCCAGTGACCTCTTGAGGACAAGAGGCCTGTGTCTTGCAAAACACAACTTCAAGAAAGTAGCCCCACCCGCTGCTGGTTTGTGGCTACCTACCCCCCATGAGTAATCAAGGTCACCAAGACCTCCAACATGCTTGCCCAGCTTTACTCTCGAGGTTTAAAGGAACTAAATCACTCACTACCCTAAACCTCCCATTATAACCATTCAATAACCCAGGTTATCTAATTAGTATTTGGAACCTAATTCCGTCTTACTCATGTACCCATATATATCCATATGGTTGTGCCTTTTATTTAGTGTGTATTAAAATCTATTTTTGTTGCGTTTGGTATATTCCTTGGTCACGTATCTGCCACTATCTATTAAAATCGCACTCTTAGAACAATAACAGTTGTTGCCTTGCTTGGCCTACCTTAGAGCCTGTGTGCGCATATTCCCATATACTTGGCCATACTTCGACACCTACCACAGCACACATGGGTCACCCTGACAAGGTTCCAGGTGCGGTCATTATCCAAAACTAAATCACACACAAATACTTCTCCAGCCTAAGTGAACATGCATACATCTGAACCTACTGCCACCAGGAAAGAGACGGTTCAATACATTCACAACATATCCAAAATGGTACACTAGAAACAAAACCACCAGATGCACAGAATGCGGCATCTCTAAGATAATCCTGTCAGGTTGGTGAAGTTCATCATGGTTGGTGGCATAGGAGAAGGACAACATAATTAAAGTGAGTAAAATTGAAAGAGGAGCAAAACCCACAGATTTTTAGAGATAAAAACCGATAGCAAGACTCTACAAAAGAGCAAAACGCACCGCAAAAATCTAAAAAGGAGCAAAACGCACCGCAAGAATATACAAAAGAGCAAAACCCATCGCAAGAATATACAAAAGAGCAAAACCTGCAGCAAGAATCTACAAAAGAGCAAAACCCACCGCAAGAATCTAAAAAGGAGCAAAACCCATCGCAAGAATATACAAAAGAGCAAAACCTGCAGCAGGAATCTACAAAAGAGCAAAACCATCGCTAGAATCTACAAAAGAGCAAAACCTGCCTCAAGAATCTACAAAAGGGCAAAACCACAGCAAGAATCTACAAAAAAGCAAAACTCACAGCAAAAATCAACAAAAGAGCAAAACCCATAGCAAAAATATACAAAAAAGTAAAGCCCACTACAAGAATCTACATAAGAACATACTTCCTCAAGTATATGACCAAGCGATGACTCATAAAAAGAATAATAATGCAAATGGTAGTAATAAAAATGTAGTACATGATAAACTAAAATACCACACACAACACTTGTAACACTAAAGAGCCAGCTTTGGATACTATCCCAGCTACAAACAACTGGCAAAACAAAAAGATAAATGACCGAACTATTTGGCAGGTAGATACAACCATGTGACATTTGCTGGGCAGACATCAAAAAAATTCACAAGTTTCGCACAGATTCCTGAACACACTCCATACCATACAAAGTTGTAAAAGCAATCACCAGGCTGCACAGCTACTACATCCACACACCACCCACCCTATGAAACCAGTCTTCAGGGTAAGGATAATTACTGACTGAAGCGTTCACAAATCCTCTTTTAAGACACCTTGGCATCCGGTGGCTGACACCAGGGCCATAAATGGCCACATTAACAAAGAAAAAAAAGACCCAAAACAAATACAATGAAGCAAAAACAAAACAGGAGCAAAATGAATTTATACTAGGTTAGAAATATATTCCACCCTTACAGAAACATTTACAATCTTGTGACTTTCACACAAGACCCTGTTGCATGCACAGCCCCCTGACCCCCACCCTTCTGAATCCTCCCTCCCCTAGAGAACTGGGTCCACCTGGCAAGGCTGAGGTATGAACATCACCCTACATGACTACATATGCAAACAACAAAATATACACTCCTTAAGAGATTTGGGAAAACCTGGTACATCCTTCCTGGGCATCTCAGGGTTACTCAGCCATATAGCTTGAGGGTCAGGAACATCATCACCATAGGAACGTTTTTTTTTACATTTCAGCCGTATTTAATCTTTTTATTATTATTTTAAGAGGCCATCTGGCGACTGCCTACTTGGGCATAAGTCACTGTATTCACCACAGCCTACTGCTAGGTTACATTAAAAAACAAATAATGCTAAAAAAGACAAAGGCAAGAGAAAAAAAAGAAGCAAAAAGGCAACAAGAAGGAAGCAGGCTCCCGCATCTGGGGTTGGCACGCCAACCCACAGCGCAAGAATATGCGACCCACAACAAATAGTCAAATAGGGTGGAGCAGACTAGCCTCCTGCAAAAAGTCATACAGTCTCGAGTACAAAGGACAAGTGATAGCGACCCCGCTCATCCAAGTAACGTGCGTGAAGATCACTCAGACTGGGACATCCAACAAGAAAGTGCCAAACAGTCTCAGGGAGAAAGCAGTCATCACAGTAAGGCGCAGATGAGTGCTCTATCAAATGGCGCCTTGTCCCATGTGTGTATTCAATTCAGAGACAACAGAAAGCAACCTGAAGCCATCGCGACATTGGGGGTTAGGTCCATGGAAACAGTCGCGGCGCAATGGCACGCAACTTTAAGTTCACCTTCACCACATCCCATCTTCTTTGCCAAGAAGCCCATTCCTGCCATGTAAGGAAGAACGAAACGCTGGATTTGGTGCCCTCATTTCCCACAATTCCTACATGTCCAGGAACTCAGCAGAAGATAATCTCGACAGCCACCCGGCTTGCCAAAACTGTGACATAAGATATTTTATGAACCAGGGGATGCAGAGATTCCAATGCCCTGGGATCCCTCAGACCGCTTTGTGAGTCGCTATAAATCACAATCCTGTCACCCAACAGGGTATGTCACATTATCTCCCATACTGAGGGATATATTGCAACCAGCTCGGCCGTGAAGACAGATGCAGCGCCTGTCAGAGCCCCACTGACTTCAAACATAGTAGATATAACATGGAAACCAATCCCCTCTTGGACCTTGGAGCCATCTGTATACACTAGCAGGGTTTCAGCAGGAGAGAAAGGCCAAATGCAATACTCCCAGCGCTGTAGAAGCTTTGGGAGCAGAGACGTGGTGAAAAATAGTCAAAGGTGGTAGCTTCCAGGGTGGCAGCTGGGCAGAACCAGGGACGCCACTAGCCAGAAAGCTATATCAAGCTCTCAGAGATTCCTAGCCATAAACCGAAAGGGCTTAGGGTATGACTGGCATCTCTCTATGGCATAGACACCATCAACATCAGCTGTGGAATGAGGGAGGCGCCGGCCTCACGCGTATAGGCAAATAATGCACTGTGCACAGCCAAGAGCAAGTGGTATCTCCCCAGCATCGACAGGTAGGCTCTCAATGGGGGATGTGTGGAAGGCACCAGTCTCCAGGCGAAGGCCGGTGTAGTGGATCGAGTCCACCTTACGCAATACAGCTCAGCTGTGGATGCATAAAACTCGCATCAGTAGTCGAGCTTCGAAAGAACAAAGGATTGATAAAAAAGTAAGGCAGTAGCTGTATCAGCGCAACATGCGCTTAACATCACAGAACAAAGAATATCTATGGCATGGATACAAGAGACCCTAAGGCTGCGAATATCAGCCTCCCAAGTGAGGCATCAGCCAAATACAAGACCAAGTAAATGGCGCAAGTCCACCACTTCCAGGCAAACCCCATTTAGAAACAAGTCTGGGTCAGGGTAGAGCTGTGGATGGTGACAGAAGTGCACCACCTTACTCTTGGTCAAGGAAAACCGAAGCCTGTGTGCTTTGGCATAATGAGAGACACGGTTCAATGCCTGTTGGAGTTGACGCTCCATGATTGGCATCTGGGCAGCTCCAAGCGGATAGGAGGGTCATCTACATAGAGCAAAAGTACCCAGCCTGCATCTCTTTAAGATGTTCAGTGCGCCCCTCAAAACGCACTAAGAATTGTTATCCAACTGAGTGCACTGTAATGTATAACTCATGGCACTCATATGTGTGTTTCTCCTGCACAGGTTGTTTGCGGGGCAGAGCAAATAATGTGAGGCTGCTAGGAGTTGGCAAGGTTGCGTCAGGTCAGCCAAGAGAGACCATAACTCATAATGCTCGGATAAGGATACATGAGTAAACGAGTTCCCTGCCTCTGAGCCGAGACACTAGCCTAATTAGCTGTGTGATAGAACTTGAATCCTTGTGATGTGACCAAGTGAAGACCAAATTCATCATTACATTGTCTAAAGGCCTTCCGCAATATCAAGACGCACATTGAATGCTGCGCTAGAAATGCCTACAAGGCAGTCCACGAAGGAATACTCCATGGACATGGGGTCCGAGATTGTGGCACCATCCTCCTGGAGAATGGGAGGGGTTCCTGCAAGAACTTTACCCGAATCCTTTTGACTCCATTGTACACCTTTGCTAGAGGGGCTTACAGTTAAGTGAAGACGCCTATGCCTGTCAGGAAGAGTGGCATGCGTGCGTCGAAACATACTGGAACCTAGCTGGACAAAATTCACTGACAATGAAATAATTTGGCGGCCCTTATAGAGCATGTAGGCATAACGCTTCTGTTTTAAGGCTGCCTCACACCAGGTTCACCGCCACGGAAGCAATCGGCGTGTATAACAGCGAGACATTCCAGGAATAGTAGTTAGGCCCACAGCGATGAGGTTGCTGTAGAAGAACTCAATGGCCTCATCTACCCACTCATTTCCTGAAATGCGAACTACCCCACCACGCACGCCCCGGGCAGGTTCTCAGGCAGCAGTGGCCCAAAAAATGATATTTGAATGGGAAAGTGATCACTACCATGCAGGTCATCGACCACCCCCTCACCAAAAATCAGGCTGTGCATCCAGAGAGCACAAAGATAGATTGGGACAGGAATATGAAGTGGTTCTCGGGCAGTGATACATAAACTCATCCACATTTAAGACACTAATCTCCAGCTCATCTATCAGGTTAGCAAAGACATGACCTCTGGGATTGATTGAGAAGTCTATCAAGAGGATGTCTACTAATTCAAATCCAGAGGCAACCGTGCCATGAGCGTCGGAAGTTCCCTACATCCAAGTCAGCTGATAGTGGAATGTACACGGAAATAACAGTATACCTCCTATCCAGGTGCAGCTGCACAGCTACTGCCTGAAAGGAGGTATCTAAAGTAAAGAGAAGAACAGAGGCATCATGCCGGGTGTAAATAGCATATCCTCCTGCCCAGGCACCCATCCCGTAGTATAGGGGTGTAAAACCCTTCTACCCTGGGAGGGTGGGCAGGGGGCACGCACCCAGCATGGTCTCCTGCAAAAAGATAGCTAGATAGCTAGGGGGAAACGGGAGGAGATGAGCCTCCGCAGCTCCACCTAGTTGTTTTTTTTCAAGGGGCTATCTGGCGACTGCCCACTTGGGCATAAGTTGCCGCAAACAAACAGCCCAGTTCTAGGCTACTTTAAAATAAAAATTTTAACAGAAACAATAAAAAGGGGATAACAATCAGGGAGCAAGTTCCGGCGTCGAGGGGAGGTCCCCCTCCCACCGGCGCAGGAGCCTGCGACCTACAAAAAAAACAAAACAAACAACAATAACAAAAAAAAACAAGTTAAATACAAGGGAGAAGACCGGCCTCCCCCAAAAAGTCAACGAGTCCACCAGTCATGGTGCACGCACTCGACCCGAGTACAAGGGACAGGCGGTAGCGACCCCGCCCATCCCGGTACCGGGACAGGTAACGTGCGCGAAGATCACCCAGACTGGGACATTCGACAAGAATGTGCAGAACAGTCTGGGGGACGACGCAGTCGTCGCAATAGGGCGCAGGCGAGCGCTCCATCAAATAGCGATGCGTCACACGAGTGTGTCCGATTCGGAGATGACAGAAAGCGACCTGAAGCCGTCGCGGCGGAATGGCACGCAACTTTAAGTTCCCTTCGACCGTCTCCCATCTTCTTTGCCAAGCAGTCCGAAGAGCTGCCTGTATTCCTGCCATGTAGTCGGTGTGAGGAAGAGCGAAACGCTGGTCCGGTCCCAGAGTCCTCGCGGACTCTTTGGCGCCCTCATTCCCCGCAATTCCTACATGTCCAGGAACCCAGCAGAAGATAATCTCGACATCTGCCCGGCTCGCCAAAACCGTGGCGTCACGGATATCGCGAACCAGGGGATGCGGAGATTCCAATGCCCCGAAAGCACTCGGGGCGCTTTGTGAGTCGCTATAGATCACAATCCGGTCTCCAAACCAGGCACGTCACGTAATCTCCCGTACCGAGTGGTGTATTGCCACCAGCTCGGCCGTGAATACAGACGCAGCACCTGGCAGAGCCCCGCTGACTTCAAACAGAGGGGATACAGCATGGAAGCCAACCCCCTCGCTCCACCTAGTAGGCACGAGTCTGCAGCAATTCCATTGAAGGAATATGCTCTCCAGGGCTAGCTCGGGGAAGATGCAGGAACCCTCTTCAAAGAGAAGTCCCTCATGGTAATGACTATACAGTTTCCGGAGGCAGAACTCAAATCACTGTTGACTTTCAGGACTTATTGGGGGAGGTTAGGCTCACTCCCTCTCTACCTAAGATCCTTAGGTAGGCGGGGCAGCTCCGAGGTGGAGGTCCCTCTTTTGGAGGATCCACCATCTTAGAGCTACCCAGCTTACCACTTGGTGTTGGCGTAAGAGCTCAAGCTCCTTTAGTGCTATCCTGCTTTAGAGGGGCAGCTTTAGGAACCCCGGAAGACGGCTTCACAACCAAATGAACAGGAGTGTTGCCTCCTGTGAGACTAACAACTCGATGGAGGAATGCGCCGTTTCACCTTGAGGAAAACAGTCATGTTGGGGAAAGGAGGTGGAGCCCTGGTTTTAGCCAGGGTTGGGTACAAACCCTTTGTGCCACCAGCTCTATCAGGGAAGCACCCAAGGTGGGTAAAAGAGACAGAAGGGTTCAGAATGGGTGTGGAAATGACCGTGCTCATAGGCCTAGAGAAGCCAGGAGCAGAGGGTGTCTTTCTTAACATTGAGGCGTAAGATGTCCCAGAAAGCACCGGGCATGCCAGGACCAAGGCCTTAGCCTCGCCAAATGAGACAAAATGGCCAGAATTTCCTTCTTGAGGAGATAGGCACCACATTGCTTCAAACAAGTGGGATGCAGTTCTCCACAATTGACACACTTGGCCATGCACGATTTGGACTTATTGTGTGCTGCCTTGGGGCAACTTATAAAGACTTCGGCTAACCACGACTTTGCATGTCTACAGGAGCTATTCATGTGGCTGAAGTGGTGGCAGTAGTATACCTCGGCAGCAGTGGCATGAATGCCTTCATACGGTAGCTATACCAACCGAAATGCAATGACTCAGGGAGCCTGGCACAGTGGAACATGAAGAAGAGTGTAGCGGTGGGTCTAGGGGCCCCTCCCTGTTTTCTCATCACACCTTCAACCTTGACCGCTCCTTGGTCAGTCATCTCTATGTGATGTCATCTATAGAGTAGTCTTCGAGTACCCTTGCATAAACTACTAATTTCACAAAGTTTATGTATAGTGTGGCATCACACTCACAGGCGTGCCATCAAGTGACTGAAGAGCACAAATCTTAGCCACCTCAGAGGGATCCAACACATTCGCCAAAAGGCTCCCATCTGAGAAACAGGTCAATATCTCTCTACCAATTAGGCTAGCTCATGCTCTTCTCTGATGGAACATGTTGCACTTGGCCAACACGCTGCCATCAGTAGAGCAGATAACAAGAAAGCGCTTGAAGCCAGCGGGCTTGAAAATTCCAGGTAACCTCTGAATGAGGGGGGCCCAGACGTAATTGAGACTCCGCTCTCACCACCTTTGATCTTTATCAGGGATTCCCCACCCAGGGTGCACCGTGGTACCAAGGTATATAGTACCCAGGAGAAACCACCAACTCTAAAAATCAAGACTTCCTTTCCATTAAATCTCCTAACTCCCTTTCAATTTTATTATTGTCTAGTGGTCATTGACCACTATTCAAAATGATTATCAGTAGTCCCACTCAGGGATAAACGATCTAAATCTGTGGTAAATGCTCTCAGGAATCACGTTTTTTCATTTTTGCCATCCCTGCCACACTGTATTTTGCCAGATAATGGTCCTGAATTTATGTCAACTTTTCAGTGACCTCCTGTCTCAGTTTGACATCATGCATGTGTTAATTATTCCTACCATCCATCTTACAATGGTGTGGTTGAAAGGGTTAATCAAACCTTGCTTCAACTTCTAAGAGCCAAACAAACATCTGACTGGGGTCTAGTTTTACCTGAAGTTGTCATTTCATATAATAATACAATCCACCGTGGGACTGGAGAGTCTCCCAGTAAACTAATTCTGGTCCAATCTCATAATATGACCATCACTCCACCTCTCTCTCGGACTTGTTAAGAAGGTTGGTGTGAAGGACATCCAAAATATGTACCATATTCTGTTGGGCAAAAGGTTGCCTTAAAAATTCACTCTTCTAGACATCAAAATGTTCAGAAACTTCAGCCTAAATATTCTGGTTCATATGTGATTGTGCATTCTTACTCAAACAAGGTAACTTATGTTATCCAGAAAGTTAATTCTTAATCTGTTAATTTAAATCCATTACTCAAGAGTTCACCATCGTCAGTTGAAGAAATGGATTGATGTTGCCAAGTATCTGTTTCGTGATCCATATTTTCATTCAGAATTTTTAAAGAAAATTGAGTTTTCATTGCCAGATTCTCAGGTTTCTGACACTGCCAATGAATTTCAAGACTCCTTCATTTCTGATCAGTCTGAAGAGTCAGATGATGCAGACCAGAAAGAATCAGACCAGGAGGGAGGATCTGATGAATATAGATTCAGAGGATTTTTCTAAAGTCTGTGTCTGTCTCCCATGTCTGTTGATCATTATAAAAAACTCCAAATTCTGTTGACTAATTTAAAAGCTCAGACTTTGAAAAAACTGTATCTGTGACTTCTGTTCATGAAAGTGTGAGTGAGTATCATCTGAATCTCAGGTTTGTGAATTAATATCTCTGGCTGACCCTCAATCTCTATTTACATCTAGAATTGAATCAAGATCAGTTCTAATTACACAATTATCTGAGGACGTTTCACCAATCAATCCTGATTTATCTGAGTTAATACTTGAGGATTTGTCTGTTGAGTGGTGTTCTTTAAATGTCCATCAAAATATTTCATCTACCCCAAAGAATCCAATCCGAAATATTGATGCAACCATGGATTGGGATGCATCACTTGAAAGTGATATTTCACAAGCTTCCGCCATATTTATCTGTTCTTCTGATACTTCCCTTCCCCCTGTAAAAGACCAAATTATCTGACCTTGAAAGAAGCTTTCCTTCCATTTTTTCTGCCATAACTCGCACAACCACTACCATCACTCAGTTTCATCCAATTACCCATAGAAAGAACTACCTATGCCATGACTAAAACTCTTGAATACAGAAACTAATTTTTAGAATACTAGAGTATACTCCCAGATCCTGATGGTTCGAATTTGGAATAATATAATTCTTATTTCTTCCTTAATCTGGTACTAACATGGAGAACACCCGGAGAGAGTTGCACCAGTCATGACAGTGGAGCTGTTCTCATCTGCATACTGACTAGTGGGGCTGAGCATCGACTCCATATGGCTCTACCTGGATAATGCAATCTCACATTTGGAGAAGACGGGGCAGATCCCCTCTTGCTCACTCATCCACCCATCGCTTTTTCCTGACAAGCGACGCACCCTGGCCTCTTGGCTCTGCATTCACAGAGCACAAACTCACTGGCCCCAGCAAAACTGGGCCAATGGCAGAATCCCTTGAGGATTTGAGAGAGGTTAATAGGTCCATCGAGTGAGGTGTCCGGCTTCCCTGGCAACATGATCTCTCAAGTAGCAATGGGGTGAACCTGCAATGCCTGGCTCACCATCTTTGAGAAAAGAGGATGGCTGCTGGAGTCACCTGGAGAAGCCTCCGTCGCTGAACACCCCTGTAACTTGATCTTGCTCCTCAAAATCAGTCAGTTAATGGAGACAACAGCCACTCTCATTCTCCTCATACTCATCCGGGCATGAGACTCCACAAAAATCAGCCCTTTCTGTGTAACTTGCTGTACGAAGACCTGCTAGACTTAAACTAGAAAACTCTTGAGGATTAAAGGTATAACTACAGAAGTTACAACAGTGACTGGCTTATTCCTGATCCTTCAACTGCCCCCCCTCAATTCTGGCAGTACTGTCTCAGTATCCATGTTCTCCAAGAAACTGTGTTAAGAATCCTGCTCTTGTCTTTGTGATAAGTTTAAAGTGCAATTTAAATTTTTCAAGTGCATTCAAATCAAAGAGGCTAGTGTGTTATTGTCTCCTAAATTGATTTAATCCGTTCCCTTGACCCCCCCACAATCTACATCTCCATTTAGTTTTTAGCGGTATGATCAAAGATCTACCATTCCTGAATAATTGAGTAAAATATTAATTGCTGAATATCCACAATAATTTTTTGTTATCTGCTAAATGCGTAGAGGAACTCGTTTAAATAGCAAAAATAATAATAAGTGTAAATATCACTAAATTTTAAATGTCAAGAAATGTAAATATATTTTTTTTTGTCTCTGTACTATTTCTGTCCTTCTGTCCCTGTTTTCCTCTATTTGTTCCTTTTGTTTTACTTGATTCTGTTTCTTTTTTCTCTATTCTGTGTGATTAGTATAATCAAGGAGGAAGGAGTATAATAGGACATTCCTCTTTCCTTTATTATATTTATATAGGTATATATTATATGTTTAGATAAGTATATTATTAAAATACTTTTAATTAAATAGGTTCTTTAAGTTTCAGAGAAGATATCCAATAATTACCTATAATTATATTAAAGCATTCTGAATTGGAAATTTTGGGTAATTAATTTTATAAACTAAATGCTCTAAATTAAGAAGCTCTACCATTAAATCTGTAAAGACCCCAGCTAAGGGGTAAGTTACCTGTATTATTTACTAGTTTTGTACTTAAGGCCTTAAATATTTCATTATTTACCCGTTAGGATATTAAGGTATTTAAATTTGTAATAATTCTTACTTTAGTTTAAATTTGGTTGCTGTCTAGTTCTGTGTAGGACGGTTTCCTCACCTCGTAAAGTTTTTTTTGTTAGTTATAAATTAGGCCCTAAAGCCAACTTACTTATATTTATATAATAGCCTTAAATTAATATTATATTACTATATTTATAGATTTCTAATGTTTCATTATTAAATATTTTCTTTTGGAAAATCTGTCATGTTCATATCTTGATAAAACTATTTTTTTAGGTTCTAATCTTGGATCGATTCTAATCTTGGATTAATTCTAATCTTGGACAGAAAAAATCTCCAATTGTGCCGGTCTTGGACGCAAAGAAAATGTTCCATTCTTGGACCAATCCGAATTTTAGGTCTATTTCTGTCTGACCGAAAAGTCTGTGGTGTTGCTCCGATTGTACATATTCTTTTGTTTAGTAGTTAGTTCTTAAATAAATCTATTCTTATAACCTTGTAATTATTATTAACCCAATAGTTCAAATTCCTAAGTTTCTACCTCTTGGTTCCCTTTTCTTACATCTGTCTTTTGCTCCCTGATTTCTCCAGTTCTGCATAACCTTGAACACTGAACCGTTCAAGTCTTTTCCTTTTTCACTCTTCTACTATCTCTTTTCCTATTTCCTTTCTGAATACTCCTTCCCTGAGTTGTCATTTGGGCTGGATTTAAACCCCAGCCAAGAAACCATTTGAACAACTCGCCCTATCATCTTAGGTTTCGCTGACTCAATCTGAGCGACAACACTGGATGTACCAATCTTGGCTTGGTCGCATATCAAAATGGAAGCAGCCCCCTCCATCAGTGTGGCCCCACAGAGGAAAAGGAGCCCTTAGTCATTGTCTTCTTCCTATCTTTTCTTTTTAGGAGAGGAGTGTGGGAAATGAGCAGGCTTCTCTCCTCCACCAGAAGGAGCCTTTAGGCCAGATGGACCGGCTTCAGCAAGATCCTTCTCCAAGATGAAGAAGGGCTTTGCTGTCAAAGAGGCACCAGCAGGGAGAAGAGGTGCCTCTTCTCTTTGTGGATTTTCGGGGGCCCGAGTCGTCTGATGAGAAGCTTGCACAGGGGTAGACTCTGGTTCTGTGCGTGGCACCGAGCCTGGGTTCAACCCCATGAAAGATCCTACCATCTGCGTCTGGATCACCTCACAGACTATCTCCATCTCAAGTGGGGGGGGGGTCCATGTGGCCATCCCCCCAGACATCAGGGATCCCATTCAAGGAACCTTTTTTTTTCTTGTCTTGAACCGGCGAACTGGGAAAGAAAGGGTCAGATATACTGCCCCTTGCAAGCTGGTCACCCACACAAACAGGAGATTAGGAGGCACAGGTCGATGGGTCCTGCCATCCCTTGCTCCCCTAAGGGGGTTGGCACTATTGGGCCACTCCCAGGTCAATTATGGCTGCCTGCCTGCATTCTTGGCAGTCCCCTTGGAAAGTAAAGGGAGGACTGTTGCTGGAAAAAGGAAGGGGAGACTCCAGAGAAGGGGGTGAGTCCCCTGCACCCATAGGCATAAGCCTCATCTGGCAAAGCGTTTTGGAGGGTCCCCTGCAAAGGCATGGAGGGGGGACCTCCTTTTTTTTTGCTGTGGAGGTGCCTGAAAATGGTTCTGACAATGTTAGAGGGGAAGGTAGAGGGGGGGGTAATAAACTCATCATTGGGCATGGTGACGCTAATGCAAACGCTAATCATCCCATGCAGTAGCCCGCTGTGTGGGATGGGGGGGAACATGGGGCCGGCAGACTCAGCTGCCACCATTTAAAACAACACTTCCCACCCGGGGGTGAGGCAGCCCTTCAGCATGGCGGCTCCACCTTAGGCTAGGAGTAAAAGTGATAGATAGTGAAAGGAGAGAGGAAGGGTATATGATGAAGGTGAGGGTATGAGTGAAGCAATCCAGGATTGTTGGGTGCGAGGAAGCTGATCGGTGTCTACCCTGTGAAATTATATTTACATCACCTCTAAAAAGAGAAATAGCAAAAACCCTGGCCCCTTGAATATTATAAAATAGAATGTTTTAACATCTGATAGTCATCAACACCTCTCCAATCTTCTGTTAATATCACATGAGACTGTCCTGCTGAGGAACCAGGATAGAGTGGAGAGAGGCTGTTGCATGCTGTCAGAATTTTATAGCATCCTCTTGTACTAGCAACGCATGCAACAGCTACGAGGTTGAAGTACGATTGCCGTTTAACCCTCACCAGGATTGCATCCAGGTGGAGTAGATGTCATATCCACATGGAAATGACTGACATAACAGGTGGCTAGAGTAGAATAAAAACTGCCTGCCATAAGCAGTACAGCGGAGTGTCTTGTGAGACAGAGGTCCCTCTTTTGGAGAGTCCCATATCTATGAGTCAGCCAGTCCAGCTTCAGGAGGGGGCATGGGAGGCAAGGATTTCTTGGTGCAGTCAGCCTTTGGGGACGTCATGACTAGAAACCCAAGAGGATGGCCCCACATCCACCTTCGGGAGGTTTGTATCAATGGAGGAGCGCTGCTATTTCACATTACGGGGGAGTCATGTAGAAGGAGCAGGGGAGCCTCAGTTTTAGCCAAGGCCGTCAAGCTACCAGCTCTAGCAAAGAGGGCCTGGGGGTAGTAGAATCAGGAGAAGAGGTTCCAAATGGGAATGGGAGGAACAGTGCTTGTAAGTCTTCAGGAGATACATGCCACGATGTTTCGAGGAAGAAGGGTGTGGTTTTACGCAATAAACATGACCGGACACCATAAGCAGTTATGTATGTAATTGGACCAATTTAAACAGGCTTCAGGTAAATCAGACTTTGCACACCTACATGTGGTAGTGATACCAACTGGCAAGCACCCACTCAGAGAGCCTGTCACAATCGAACATGACAAAGTGTGTAGGAGTGGCCTAAGTTGTGACCACTAGTGGAGTTAATAACTAAGAAGCGCTTGAAGCCAGCACCCTGAAAAAACTCCAGGTAGTCTCTCAATGCGGGGCCTCCACATCATCAAAGCTCCACTCACCACACTAGCAACTTTGGTCTTTGTCTTAGTTTGGCCAGAGGGCCAAAGCTGGGCCAAGCTGGGCAAGCTAATCATGGCCTGGTCAGCTGCCAGAGTGGCAAGGGACTTGTCCGTCTCTGGAACCCTCCCACAAGGAGAGGAAGCCCATCATACTTGCCCTCTTGCTCTACTTCTTTGATGATTTACACATCGTCGTCCTGCAGATTCAAGCTGGGTCTCGTGAGTCACCAGAACCTCTTGAGAGTAAGAGCAAAAGTAGGATGGGGGGGGGGTGTAATAACCAATACAGATTAGGGTGAGGGATCACTGGCATAGCAGGATGATGTGCTTGTTCACCAGGTTTCAGTTGCAATAGGGCCGTTATCCCCAGCTACACTACCGCCCCCCCCTTTTATTGGTAGAGAAAATAAAGAGGGAATAGTTGTAGAAAAAAGTGGGAGCAAAGTGGGAGAAGGGGGGAATTCACCAACTTTCTCAGCTGTTGCTCGAGTTCAAATCAACCAGGTGATCCAAGCCTTGCCTATTCTCACTTGGGCTGGGAAATGTCGCTCCTCCAGGGTACTCTCCTATGGGGGGACCATGCAAGAAGCTTCGCAGGATTATGACATTCAACCAAAATTTACCACATGGTCCAGGGTACCAAACAATGCGGAAAGGTGTGCATGATGAGAGGGTAGTGGAGGTGCATTTGTTCTGAGGAAATGTGCAAGTTTGAGTGTTTATGAAAGAACACCAGAACAAAACTTTTTTCTACAAAGTGGGATTTTTGCGCAAGCCACAGAAAGTACCCAACCCCTTATGCCCTATCCAGCAAAAATCCTAGGCGAACCTGGGCAAGAGGAAAAAAAAAAAAGAAATGTGAGAGAAGCTAGAAAATAAAACAAATCGAAAACAAAAAATGAGACAAAGAAACCATTACCTTCAATGCAACCATTCTTGCAGAAAAGTGGGGTGTTTTGAGCATCCGAATGATGGTCTGAAGGTGTAGTGATATAAAGGTATCCACCTCTTCAGGCCAAAATGACTCGCAGATGGTTCGAATTGCCTTTAACAGCTGGTAACAATATTTGATTTTCTGAAATACAAAGTATTAAAGGCATTTTATATTGGTTAAATGGCCTTAGAACTATCTTAAAACACTAAGTTACCTTGCACTCAAGCGCATGGCGTAAGCCGGTAGGTAATCTTGAACACTCAAGTCCATGGCATAAGCCGGTAACCTTGAACACTCAAGCCCATGACATAAGCCAGTAACCTTGAACACTCAAGCCCATGGCGTAAGCCGGTAATCTTGAACACTCAAGCCCATGACGTAAGCGAGTAACCTTGAACATTTAAGCCCATGCCATAAGTGGGTAATGTTGAACACTTCCCACTTTCCCCCTGCCTGGGGTCAGTGAGACTTTTCACTATTTGAAAAGGAGAGTAAATGTCCAATTATATCAAAGGGATTGGCAGGAGGAGGAAATTTATTTCAGAGAATAAGGGACGAATTGGCCAGGTTTAAATGTGTATTGAGAGTAGAAGAAAAAAGCTAGAGATAATGAGATGGGGAAATACCACCTTTTGATGCCAAGAACAGAGAAAAGATGAAGACAGTAACTGAGGTGGGGGTTCAAGTTTGGTGAGAGGCGGAATTTGTCAGGCAGCTAGCAACTGTGCATTAAGGATCTTCACATATGGATGAAAATCAGTGAATGGAAGGGAGGCTGAAAGTGCTGGGGCAGAGGCTGATTGAACATCTTGGTCAACTGTAACATTGCCAAGTAACTCAATGTGGAAGGGCAGGTGACAAACTTATAAAGTGAGGTTGAAAGCTCATGCAAAAGCAATTAGATCATGTGGATCGAAGAATTAAGATGGTAGTGTAATAATGCAGAAATGCTTTTGGAATCCGTGGAGAGCACTAATTTGATAGAAGGGAGCTCACTGCCTTGATTAATATACCAATTTAAAGACTTATGTTATAAAAACAATAAAAACTTGTCTACCTGCATCAAAACTATCGTCGTATCCTTTGTTGAGTGTCAAAACGAGTGTAACAGGACTTTTACAATACCCAGTATATATTAACTATATGAGTAAAAAAAATACTACCAAGTGGCATCAGACATGTGTTGTAGCAACTAAATACCACTGTATCCTTTCATGAAACTGTGGAAGTACAGGGTTACAAACCTTTTCTGACATATAATATTCTCATGGTCGCACACCAACCACACTTTTATACAAGAGTGGTGAGGGTTAAGATGTCATGTTAAAATATGTGGGTTTGGATCAAACCTCTTATCAGCCTGGATCCCACTCTTACTGTGGTATTGTCCAGGTATCCGAGGACACTCAGGTACTCATGCCCTCTTGGGGGAGGAATGTGCAAGCCCCCCTCCCCTGGGCCAGTGGTGGCCATCTGGATTATCCTCTTGGTTGCAGTTATCTGCTTCCATGTTGCTTCCTGGTTTCCTTCAGGAGCTCAAGGCTGTTCGGACAGACAGCTTTGGGCTAAGCAACAGCAGCAACCTCCTAGTCTTTTATTTCTCCATACAGCAATGCTGCATACCAACCCTCAAGTATGGGGTATCGAGCCAACACTCAGCTATTGGGCATCATAGTTAAACATAAAAATCAAACAAGAGATAAAACAAATCCCAATCATTGTTATGAATGAGCCACTCAAACAAAAAGTAATGAACCGCATTCCCTTACTTTCCCTTTTAGGTGTTTCTCTTCAAGACTTTTGATGTACCAGATGGCCTTGTTGATGCCCTCGTAAAAGAGACCAGAGACAACCTCTCGCAGCAAGAACTTGGCTCCATGGGCGACGGGAAGGAAGAGTCCTGTAAGCTTGCTGGCATCAAAGTTGTCAGAGTCTTGCAGCTTTTGGGAAAGAAGGTCAAAACCTCCTTTGTTTCCAAAGATGTTAAGGATGTCTATCAGCCACCCATAACTTTCCTGAAAATAGGTGAAAAAAACATAAGTATCCAAAATGGCCACCAGTCCAACTAAGTAATACACCTTTTCCACTAACCATTAAGTGAATAAAAGCAGGCCTTTCAGTGGTGTCCACCTTTTTGAATACACGAGTACACCTGAGAAAGGAGGATACCAACCAGGATACCTCACAACCAAGTTCTCCCACAGCACTTGAAAGAATGGTATGGGCGCTCCCTGTTTCCTCACCCAATACCCCAAATTCACAACATGCATAACATTCATTTGCACATCTTGAGAGAATTTACAAAAGGGAGAGCACCCATATGTTGACTGGTACACTACTCAGAAAGATATATACACAGTGGGGTCCAGCAGGGATCCATACTATTTGCCTCACCCTCTTCAACCTTTTCCTAAATGACATCATTCCTAAAGCCCAACATCACACTGCATCTATGCCACAATCAAAGCAAACCGAAGCAGCTCATGATCTACAATGCTACATCAAAGACTTGAACATACTGCAACCTAACATAACAACAGGACCTTCAGTCCTGTTGCTCATTTTACTTCTGAAATACAACAAACACCCATGCAGCACTCTATCAAACATACCACTGATGTAAATAAATACCTTCAGTGGTGTGTGACACTGGTATGACCAACTTGCTAACAAGCCATAAATAAAGCAACGGTAATACCAAAATGAACATTTAGTCAATCCAACCAAAAACCAGCATCTACACTTACAAGCCGCAGATCTACCCCTCAATCTCCTATGCTCATATCTTGCATTCACTCACCTTAGTACAGTACATAAGACAAAAGATACTTCCTCTCATCACAGAATGCACCAGCAGCACCCCCTACCCCACAATAAACCACTTACACTATGAAACAAATATAATGCCCATAAAACACTAACCTGACTAGGGCAGAATGGAATTTCTCAATAGTATATGAAACCAACACAAGAATATACAGCACACACACACAATCAGGAAACTATTACACTTCACACACACACACTATTCGACCTGTTTTTATTTTTAAGAGCTCATCTGGCGACTACCTATTTGGGCATTAGTAGCCTTATTCAACATTGCCTAAAATTAGGCATTTTTAAAAGAGGATGCTAAAAAAAAACAAATAAAAAACCATCAATAAAAATAAAACAAAGAAAAAAGGTAATAAGCAGGAGGCAAGCTCCAGTGTCAGGGGGAGGTCTGCCTCCCCCCAGCGCAGGAACATGCAACCTACTAAAATAAGAAAAAAAAACTATTTAAATAAAGGGGAGAAGGCCCCGGCCTCCTCCAAAAGGTGTAAAAGTCCACAGGTTGGTGTGCACGAATCCGTCCTGAGTACAAGGGACAGGCAGTAGCGACCCCATCCATCCCAGTAGCGGGACAGGTAATCGGTGCGAAGATTGCCCAGACTGGGACATTCAATAAGAATGTGCCGAACAGTCTGGGGGACAACGCAGTCTTCACAGTAAGGCGCAGGCGAGAGCTCCATCAAATGCTGGTGTGCCCCGCGGGTGTGGCACATTCGAAGATGACAGAAAGCAACCTGAAGCCTTCGCAGCATTGGAGGGTAGGTCCATGGGGACAGTAGGGCGCAATGGCACACAACTTTACGTTCCCTTCAAACTTCTCCCATCTTCTTTGCCAAGCAGCCGAAGAGCTGCCCATATTCCTGCCATTTAGTTGGTGTGAGGAAGAGCGAAACACTGGTACAGTTGCAGAGTTCTTGCGGACTCTTTGGTGCCCTCATCGGCGTGATCATTCCCTGCAATTCCTACATGTCCAGGAACCCAGCAGAAGATAATCTCAACATCGACCAGGCTTGCCAGAACTGTGGTGGCATCACAGATATCACAAACCAGGAGATGCAGAGATTCAAATGCCCCGAGAGCACTCAGGGTGCTTTGTGAGTCACTATAGATCACAATCCAGTCTCAGAACCAGGCACATCGCGTAATCTCCCATACTGAGTGGTGTATTGCCACCAGCTCGGCCAGGAAGACAGATGCAGCACCTGGCAGAGCCCTGTTGACTTCAAACAGAAGGGATACGGTGTGGAAACTGACCCCTCTTGGGACTAGGAGCCATCCATATACACTGGCACGGTTCTAGTGTGACACGAGATGTGCTGCAAAAATATTCAATGCATACTCTCTGCACTGTAGAATCTTTGGGAGCAGAGGCGTATCAACAAATAGCCAAATGTGGTACCCTCCAGGGTGGTATCTTGGGCAGAATGCGGAGTGCCACTAGCCCAAGAGCTCACAAAGGAGTTTCCTGGCCCTAAACCCAGAGGGCGTAGGGTATGACTGGTGTCTCTCGGCAGCATAGGCACCGTAAAAATCAGCTGCAGATACAGTAAGAGCTGTTGGCGATTGAGGGAGGCGCCGGACTCATGCGTAGAGTGAGTGGCATCTCCCTAGCATCGACTAGTAGGCTCTCAATAGGGGAAGTGCGAAAGGCACCGGTCGCCAGGAGAAGGCCAGTGAGTCCCCCCTCCACAATACACACTCGGCTGTGGATGCATAAAACTTGAATCCGTAGTCAAGCTTCAAACGAACAAAGGATCGATAAAGAAGTAAGGCAACCCAAGCGCTGAACATCACAGAACGAAGAATATCCATTGTACGGGTACATGAGACACTAGGGCTGTGAATATGAGCCGCCCACGTGAGGGGTCAGGCAAATGCAAGACCAAGGGAAAAACAATTCATCCACTTCCAGGCGTACCCCATTAAGAAACAAGTCTGGGTCGGGGTGGAGCCACAGATGGTGGCAGAAGTGCACCACCTTAGTCTTGGCCAAGGAAAACAAACCTGTGCACTTAAGCATAGAGGGAGACACAGTTCAATGCCTGTTGGAGTCGACGCTCCAGAGTTGGCATCTGGGCCGCACCAGAAGAGATCAAAAGGTCAGCCACATAGAGCGTGGCAAGAACATCTTCCAGCAGCACTGAGGTGATGCCGTAGTCGAGCTTCGAGTGGACAAAGGATCGATAAAAAAGTAAGGCAGTTGCCCTATCAGCGCCCCAAACGCTGAACATCACAGAACGGAGAATGTCCATGGCACGGGTACAAGAGACCCTAAGGCTGCAAATATGAGCCTCCCAGGTGAGGCGTTGGTCGAATACAAGACCAAGAAAACGGTGCGACTCAACCACATCCAGGCGCACCCCATTAAGAAACAAATCTGGGTCGGGGTGAAGCCGTGGATGGCGGCAGAAGTGCACCACCTTAGTCTTGGCCAAAGAAAACCGAAACCTGTGCGTTTCGGCATAGTGAGAGACGCAGTTCAATGCCTGTTGGAGTCGATGCTCCAGAGTTGGCATCTGGGTCACGCCAAAAGAGATCGAAAGGTCGTCCACGTAGAGCGTAGCCAGAACATCTTCCGGTAGCACCGAGGTGATGCCCTTGATGCTCAGGGCAAAGAGTGTGACACTGAGGGCACTTCCTTGCGGGACACCCTCTTCCTGCTCCTTTGGGCGAGAGAGGGCTCCCCCCACCCGTACGCAGAATCAACGATCTCGCAAAAATTCAGATATAAACATTGGGAGGCGTCCACTCGCCCCCATCGTGTGGAGAGTCTCCATGATACCGTGTTGCCATGCGGTATCATAGGCCTTCTCCAGAATGAAAAACACTGTGGCGTAGTGCTGTCTATGAAGGAAAGCCTTGCAGACAGCATTTTCCAGTCGGAGCATCCGACATGGAGTGGAAATTGAGGAAACCGCACTGTACGGAAGACAGATGGCCTCTGCTGTCCAGGAAAAAGGCTAATCTAGCATTTACCAATTTCTCCATCAACTTGCACACGCAATAGGTTAGAGAGATTGGGCGGAAACCGGTCGGAGTAGAGAGATCTCTCCCCGGTTTGTGAAAGGCGAGCACAGTAGCGATTCGCCAGGAGTCTGGGAGAAGACCTTCCACCCAGATTCTGTTGAAAAAATCTAACAGAAAGGCCATGCCTCGCTCACCCAGGTGTCGAACATGGCGTACGGGACATCGTCCGGACCATGGGCGGTGTCCGTGCACGAAGCGAGAGCGGAGCACAACTCACTCACAGTAAACTTGTCTTGAAGGGTTCTCCACCTCTGGAGGTAAAGTCCAGCCGGCGGTCTTCTGCAACATCACAACGTGCATTGAATGCTGGCGGAGCAGCATCACGGCTAGAGAATGCGGAAAAAGCGGTCGCTAAGGATTCCGCCACAGACGCGGGGTCCGAGATGGCGGTCCCATTCTCCTGGAGAACGGGAGGGGGGGGGGGGTCCTGCAAAAACTTGCCCCGAATCCTTTTGACTCGCTTCCACACCTCAGCTAAAGGGGTCTTCCCGTTAAGTGAAGACACGTATGCCCGCCAAGAAGAGCGGCGGCCGTGCTTTGAAAAATACCAGAACCTAGCCCTAGCCCGACGAAATTCACCGACAGTGAAATCGGTTGGGCGGCGCTTATAGCGCATGTAGGCATAGCGCTTCTGTTTGAGGGCTGTCTCACACTCGGCCGACCACCATGGGAGTGGTCAGCGTGCAAAATGGCCAGATGTCCTAGGAATAGTAGTCAGGCCCACGGCAATGAGGTTGCCGAACTCAACAGCCTCATCTACCGACCTAAACTCCTCGACTGAGATAGAGAATTCAGTCATTTCCTGAAATGCAGGCCACCGCGCCCGCACAAAGCACAACCGAGGTGGGCTCTCAGGCGGCAGTTGCCCTGAAAATTATATTTGAATGGGAAAGTCATCACTACCATGGAGGTCATCGACCACCCCCCAATCAAAATCAGGCTGTGCATCCGAAGAGCACAAAGATAGGTCAAGGCAAGAAAATAAAGCGGTTCTCGGACAGTGATGCGTAAACTCATCCACGTTTAGGACACCCATCTCAAGCTCTTCGATCAGATCGGCAAGGACTTGTCCCCTGAGATTTATGGAGTAATCTCCCCAGAGAGGATGCCTGCCGTTCAGATCTCCAAGCAAGAGATAGGGCCTCGGCAACCGTGCCACGACGCGGCAGAAGTCCCCCGCGTCTAAATCAGCTGACGGTGGAATGTACGCAGAAATGATAGTATACCTCCTATCCAGGTGCAGCTGCACAGCCACTGCATGAAACGAGGTATCTAAAGAGAAAGGAAGAACGGAGACATCATGCCGGGTGTAAACCGCGCATCCCCCAGCCCGGCCATCCCACGGTGGTGGGGTCGCAAGACTCTTATACCCCGGGAGGGCAGGCAGGGGGCACGCGCCTAGCATGGTCTCCTGCAAAAAGATAGCTAACGGGGAACGGGACGAGACGAGCCTCTGCAGCTCCTCCCAGTTGGGCCGGACCCACGGCAATTTGAAAGAAGGAATATGCCCTCCAGGCCTAGCTCAGAGGAGACGCGGGGGCCCTCCTCGAACTGAAGACCCTCACGGAAATGGCCGTATGCTTCCCAGGGGCAGAACCCCGGGCGCTGTTGGCCGGACAGAGCGCTGAAGGCGCTGTCACCTTTGAGGACTTATTGGGGGAGGTTGGGCTCGCCATGCAAGTCTTTTCCTCCCTCTGCCTCAAAACCTTAGGCGGGCGTTGCGGCTTCGGAGGCGATGGGCCCTCTTTTCGAGGAACCACCGTCTCCGAGCCACTCGCTCCACCTCGGGGCGTGGGCGAAGGAGCCAAAGCTCCTTTGTTGCTGTCCTCCTTTTGGGGAACAGCTTTAGGAACCCCCGAAGATGGCCTAGCGACCATCTTCAGGGGTGTTGCCTCCTGTGAGTCTAACGACTCGGTGGAGGCGCGTGGCCGTTTCGCCTTACGGGAAACGGTCAGGCTGGGGGAAGAGGGGGAAGCCCTGGTTTTAGCCAGGGCTGGGTATGAACCCTTTTTGCCACCAGCTTTACCAGGCGAGAGAAGAGGCTAAGCTGGGGTTGGACAGGGTGCTGAGTCCCGTCAGCACAGGGCACTATTCCACCATCAACCTACAAGCAACATCCCTCTTAGACACACATGGGTTGTACAGGAGTGTCTCCAGTGCAGTTACCAGTCAAAACTAAACATAAAATACTAGTTTAACTCAAGTAAGCATCTGTTCTTGTTACTGCTAAGAACTAGACATACGTTGTGAATGTGTTGAACTAACACAAGTACAAGAGAGACAAAACCTACAAATACATGCAAGTGTTGGACCTCAGGGGAAAACCATGCTAGGTTAGTGAGCTCTTGAGGATACTAGCATTCATATGTAGGCAGCGCTAGCCAAAGTGTAAAAATTTAGGCAATATAATATGGTGTTCACATTTGTTTTCAACCCGTCTGTATGTGCATGTATATACACACACACACAAAGTAGTAGAATGCCAGAGCTGTGTGCATGCAGGCATCAGACTTTATGAGCAGCAGTTTCCAGCAAATACCAAATATCTTTGCCTCTTCCTGACAGAAATCAAACCCAGTACCGAGGCATGAAAATCCAATGCCTCGTCTACTATGCTAACAAAGGTTCCATAATAATCCAATAAACATTTAATAACACTGTCTTGGCCCTACACTAAATCCTTTTGTTTTTTACCAGGACATTGCCCCATGCCAGCACCTATTAATTTGGGATATCAGGACTGAATTTTAAAGTCCCTTGAAATAAGTCAAAATGATACCTACAAATCTGGAAGTGCATTCTGCATACAAAATATCTCCATTATATTCAGAATTTCTATGTTTGTTCTTTTGATTCCATTCTGTTTCAGGATCAAAAACCTATGGCATGAAAAAAGAAAAATTATTAGTTCCTTTACAATAACATTTCAGAAGGCACTAAAGGAGAACAATAACATCAGGGAACTGGAGTCAAAATAATTAATTTTAAGCTATGTACAAATACTTAAAATATAGTGTTATGTGCAAAGTTCTAACAAAATGGGCAAATATACCACTAACCATATTGAGATTAATAAAGATGTGGAGGGAAGCTGATTTGGAGGGATAAGTGTACAGAAATTACCTAGTGAGAAAATGATATACAGTCCTGTACAATTTTCGATAGGAGAGCAGTTTTGGAAGTGAGTGGCTTTCATCTTCAGTCCAAGAACAAATGAAGTGTTGGGAGCTTTATATAGGGGCAGTTCTAAACACACAGAAAACCAGAAGGCTTCTGATTGGTTAAAAACATTTCCAATATTCAGCTTGAAAGCATATAAATGGGGTAAAGGAGGCAAGGGAAAAGTTACATGGGTAAGATGGGTACTATTAATCAGGTAGATTAAAGAAGCAAAAGTTCAGGGTTATTTGTTCAACAGAGGTGGAAGTTTCAGACATTAAATTTGTGGGGATTTCCTGGATGGGAGTACAATTTTGCATTTAATGGACAATTTTCACTTGAAAATGAACTCAATAAATAAGAATCCTCAAGTCATTAGTAGATATAAGCCAAACATTCCTATCCTTTGTCATTAAACCTTGTTGTAAAACGTTACAAAAGAAATTTAAACATATCCATTATTATCTTTTCTACTTTTCAATGCTATAAGTGTTACATACAGATTTACAGGTGTCGACAAATTGAGCGCACTGACAATTTAGAGCAGGAGTAATAAAAGAAAATCCATTGAGAAATAAAAAATGCCTTTACAAAAGATTTATTAAAGTGAATTAAAACTTTGGATTTACATTAGATAAACAAAAAATTGCTTTCAGAAATTTATTCAAGTGAATTAAAACAAACTTTAACTTTACTTTTGTAGGCCTATATTATATAAAATTGCATGGAGATAATCAAACTTATATGCTGTTGGTTATCCTTGTACAAGTTGTACAATGAAAATAATTTGAAAAAGTGATGAAATTTTAAAAAAAATTTAATTTGTTTGTTTAAATATATAGATAATATAATAATAATAATAATAATAAGTATTTATAATGCGCCCTTCAGGGCTGTTAGCCTTCACAGAGGAATGAAGTTTTAATGTAAAAATATGCAGGTCATATAGCCAAATAATTTGATATCTAAAAACTATATATGGAGCCTACTTATTTTTTTCAAGTGTATATTTCTTTCTCTGGTGAATACTGAGCTTGAACCCAGAATACAGGTTACTTTCGGAAAATCTATAGAAATTGCACATAAAGTAAAAACAAATAGCCAGAATCTGAATATAAGTTCACACAAATGTGTAATTTAAAAAGAAAGCTTAGAAAAAATACTCAATGGCAAAACACACAACATCGAAATAACAGTAAGAGTATATACAAAATTAAAGTCAGCTCTACTACAAGTCTGATTTGGGTGGGGCTTAAAAGTAACCACCAACTAACTGCTAGTTGAGACAAGATCAGCAATAAGCGCTCAATTGTTGGTGCACCCAAATGGCATTGCACTCAACTCAATTGTCACTGCACTCAACTGTCAGTGCGCCACAGATTTATACCTTCCGACATAAAATTTCCCACACGTGCAGGGGCCTAAATTTATTGAACATTCTGTGCTAAAGACTAGTCAAATTAAAACCACTTCCTATTTTATGAAGTTAAGGCATATTGAGTGTAGCTGGATGGGGTCTCAATTCAGGTTGACTTTGCACTGAGTGGAACTGCTATAACAACCCATGTTCAGATCCCACATTAAGCAGTAGGTCATACTTCAATGACCTTAATGGTTGAAGAACAGTGAACTATAACAACCCATGTTCAGATCCCACATCAAGCAGTAGGTCATTCTTCAATGACCTTAATGGTTTAAGAACAGTGAACTGATAAAAACATTCCAGCTCCACATCAACAAACTTCAACATCTGTATCAGCAACCTCTAAAACCTTGCATACTTTCATCATTCTTTTCCAGGTTAATCCAAAAGGGGTACAAATAACCAATCAATAATCACATATGTATGAGGTAAATACTAAAAAAAAATTATGAAGTTAAACATCCCCCCCCTCCCCCCCCCCCCGCAAATAAAAACAAAAATTCACTTTTCAAAAATAACAAAAAAAAATGTTTAAATTTACCAGAGAAAATGAATTCCTAAGCATTTCTTCTGGAATAAAGCCACTTTTTAACCTGGCAATAACCAAGTCAATAAAGAGATCAACCATATTGAAAATCCCTTCCTGAATGTCTGGCCCCCACCTTCGCACTGCTAAACTATTTAGCAACTTCTGAAAACATTCAGGAAGGCATCGATCCAGGAATCTTTGGCAACTTTCATCTGCTTCACACAAACCTGTAACACATGGCAGAAATAAGGAAGTTGCAATCAATCCAGGATTAAAAGTCCTAAATAAAAATGTATATAACCCTCAAATATGAAATATGCCCGTTTCCTGCTTATCAATAGAACCCATATAATTCTTTTCAAACATATACTGTAAAGGAAAATGTCTAATTTTTACCCAAGTCATGTATAGCAGAGAAAGCAAGTTTCACCTGACATCTGGAGGAATACATGCTCCCCCACCCCTTCCAATGCCTGCAGATGCATTCTCACTAGAGGTCAATGCCTATAGGAACTTATATGGCCATGCATTTTCTATATTTTTCCTTCCTCTATTTTTACTACTTTCTTTACAGATCTCTTCTTACAGTTTATACAGAAGCCATGGTTGATTTTGCCTTAAATTTTAAGAAAAAAAATAAATCCATTCTAAATGAGGGTCCCCGATGTCTCAGGCTTCACACACCTATTTGTTATTTATGAGGATTTAGAGGTTGGGGACTTAGTCAACTCTTCCATGTTGAAGGAATCCTTTGCAGGATAGACAAGCCTCAGTCTGGTCACTAACAGGCTTAGAGGGGTAGAACCAACTTGTCTCTGCACCCCACCCAGGATCTTTTTTTTTTGGGGGGGGGGTTACAGTACAAGATTTTCACTCTTTAGTCTCCCTCTACTTGAAGGTTCCCTAAGGATAAATAAGCAGCCACCCTGGGAGGGTAAGCCGTTCTTACCAATTTGCTTGGGGTTAATCTATGAATGAAAAGAAGATACTGGAGCTTGGATGGACCTTAACATGAACAAATTTCCCTTTGAATTTTGAACCAGTTTTTTGTTTTTGTATTTAATTTTAAGAGCTCATCTGGCGACTGCCTACTTGGGCATTAGTCACCATATTCAACACTGCCTAACACTAGGCTACTTTAAACTAAGATGCAAAAAAAACAAACAAAAAACAACAATAAAAAGAAAAAGGCAATAAGCAGGAAGTAAGCTCCTGTGTGAGGGGGCGGTCCATAAAGAATGGGGATAGTGTATTCATCCTGTATGTTCATTGAAAGCAGTGAAGAGTCTGCAACCTAGTACACTCACCACCCCATACATTCCCCATTCACTGGAATTTCAGCACTTACAGTCGGTAGTGACTTCAGTGTATCCTATCACTGGACTGGGTTCCAATACAAGCTGGAAGTGCATCCAGCCACCAGAACCTTTATAAATAGCAAGGAAAAAAGTTTGGAGATGTATGGTAGGGTAGAGATGGAAGGATAGGAAAGAAAAACACTCCAACTCAAAAGTTTCATTAGCAGCTAATTAAAGTTTTAGAAGTGGTTCCTCCTATCCTTCCCTCTAACTGTTTCCACAAGACATATATACATGGTGTTTCTAAAGTCTTGGCACAGGCAAAATGCACATTTTCAATAAAAAAAACTTAACTATATTTTATTTAATTGAAATAATAATATCTTGGATGTGATTCCACCATTTGTGATGCAAAGTTTGATGCGCTTTGCAAGATTTACATGAACCTGAATTAATGCATTGGCTTCATAGGGTAGATCTCGCAAAGCTATTCAAAATTTGAATCACAAATAGTAGAAATTAGATCCAAGATGTTATTTATTAACATCATTTCAATTAAAAAATGTTCAAATTTTTTTATTGAACCTAGGCATTTTGCCTGTGTTAAGACTTTAGGGACACTCTGTACAGTAGGGTAAGCAATATGGATGGATAGGTGGACCCACTAAGAAGTAAGGTGGGTGATCAGTGTGTACCTGTCCTCCAGGTAACAGGCACAAGAATGTGCGATTGAAGGAGTAGAGAGGAGAGTCTTAGTCAAAAGGGCACATCAAGAGAGTGAAGGAGGATGTCAGATTTTGCAAGCCTGGCTCGGCAAAGAATCTGAAGCCCACTCAATTATCCAGGCTATCCTTGATGAAGTTGGGGCCAAGAGGGGATGCAATGTTCCAGGCTCCTTCTGACATACACCCCCATAGGGGTGAATAATAGGTGAGAAGAGATTTTTAAGCTAAGTGGTACATAGAAGATGTCTAGAAGGTAATAGTGGGTAGTTTCAATTTAATTTGAGAGTGCCAGTGGAAGTAGGGATGGGAGGATGTCCTTAAGATGATTAGCGTGGATGCCATAGACTATAGTGACCTGTGGTTTGGATCCTGTATTAAACTGTAGGTTCCTACTAGAAAATAAAAGGGCTCAAAATGAATACAGCTTAGTGACAAAGCCCCATACCACTGAAGAATGAAAGCATAGGAAAATAAAGCAAAAAGCTTTTCATCTGAAAATAAATAGATAAAAAAATAAAATATTAAATTTATTATAAATGGAACCTGAGTTTACAAACAATCCATTGCCGAAAGTTGTTTGAAAACCAATTTTTCAAAAATAAACAACTTTCCCCATAGAAGGCAATTTGATACCCCCAAAATTACACATTAATAAAGTACTTATTTTAACCTGTATAATAATACTGGCATAAAATCATTATAACCACCCCCTACTATCTCTGAAAGCATCACCACTGATTCCAGGGGTGATTTTAAAGGTCAGTATGCAACCGCTTCATTTTTTTACAAATGTCCTCAGAAATGCTACCACCAATTGTTTTTCATTTATCCAAATCAACAATTTTCTACAGAAATTGTATGCGATCTTTATTTTGTAAGTACTTTCACTCTTTTTGTAAAAACTTCTTTCATGGCCTTTATATTTTTTAGCAAGGTTGATTATAGATTTCAACATGCTGAACAGCATAGCAAGATCAGACAAGCAAAGACCCCTCTCATTCTTTGCTACAAGATCTTTTAACCTCTAATGTGGCTCTAACTTTTCTTCTTTGGCCCTATGGTGGCTCATTCAATAAGATATAGATTATATATATATATATATATATATATATATATATATATATATATATATATATATATATATATATATATATGTTGGACTTCACAACCTATAGGTGAGAATGGGAGGCAGTAAACATCTAGAAACACACTGGAATTCTTTATTGATATTTTGCCTTTTAGCTTCTTCAGAACAGAATTACAGAGGAAAGGAGAAAAATCTCTATATATTGTAGGCAAATATCATCCCAGGTCACAGATTTTTACTTCCTCCACCCATTCTCACATATATATATATATATATATATATATATATATATATATATATATATATATATATATAAATCAAGAAAACCAACAGCTAAGGTAAACTGACCCAATCACCCTTGTTTCACCAATAGCTCATGCCATACAGATTCCAATAAGCAGTGGTTGCTTTCTCAAGAATCGAGGGGACCTACAAGTTTTGGGGGTTTTCTCAATAATGTCAGACATTCAAGAACCAAGGTTCCAGGGCAAATCTATTTAAAATAAACAAAGGAACCTATTTAAAAATTTCAAACTTTTTTCAATAAAAAAAAGATGGAAATGCCAACCTTCTTCGGCAAGTTTTGTAGCTGCTACCAGACACAAACCAAGGGATTCTTCCCTCTTGTAAGGAATAACCCAACTTTCAACAAATAGCCGACTCTCTAAGTCGTACAAATGTGTTGTTGGAAACTCTAAACTGCTGCCTTCATTTCCACTTCCATGCTGCTGAAAATTAAAAATACTTGGTCAAAAAAAAATTGTAATCCATATTTAAAAATTGGTAGAATAAATTTAAATAATTTACAAAAATAATGTGATAACAAACCCATTCAACATGCATGAAATCAAAACAGTAGCTTTAAGGAGATATTACTATATACTAATGAATTAATATTACCTACTAATAATAAAGATGGGAATATGGTTAAATCAGATAATAAAAATACATCATACAGAAAATAATAATTTTAGGAAGCCAGATTCTACTATAACACAATGCAAAAATTATAATAAAAAGAGGGGAGAGTGCTTATAAACATGAGTATGTTACACCATCCATCTCTCACATTATGGATAAAATCCCAACTGGATAATGAAATGCAGAGAAAGATCAGAATGACAACTGGCAAGCCTGAAGAGACCAGGAAACGGCTTCATTGGCAAGGGTATCAGATAGCGTATTTGGACCACCAATCAACCAGCAACCTTAGAAGCCTTTGTGGTTCTGTGCCAGGAGCAAATGGTTGATTGATTGAGTGGTTTTAAGTGGCGCAACAATTAGGTTAGTGCCACCAGCTAAACCTTTAAATGTAGTTTGAACATTTATTATAGGCAGTGAATTAGTGATGGATGGATGATGGCTGGTCAAAGCTCTAAAATGGTTGAAGATTTACAATTATGATTCAATAATTGTTCAAAGGAATATTATAAAGAAAATAAATTAAAAATTTAAAATAATGTGGGTTTACAGATGTAATGCAAAACTATGGATGAATGAGGGTGAATGGATGAGTAATGATTTATAAATGGATGAATAAATATGTGAAGATTTGGTAGGGGTGAGAGAGTGAAGGAGACTGAATAGATAGATGCCTGATGGAATTGTTTACAAAATAATGCTTTGCTGGGTGGATGAGGAGGATGGGGATGAATGGGTGAAAGATGATCAGTAGATGGATGAAGGATAAAATATATGGAATATATATTAGAATGAAAGTGAAACCAATGTAAAGGAGGCAAAAGTTTAATTTACGAGACTAGTTTTGGTATACGACTGAAGAGGGTATGATAAACTACATAGGCACCTATACAGTGGTTTCACTATCATATACCATAACTCACCATTAAGTTCTGTTACTTATATATTACAAATTTATTTTAGAATATTCATATTATTTAAAATAGAATATTTGGAATAAAGTATTTTTTAATTATATATGTTTGAGGAGGCCAACCTCCTTCATAAATAGGATCAACCCCACAGGAGCAAATAGATACAAATATCCGTATCAGGGGCACCCGTACACCATCTTCAGGGTTATGGAACAGATGAGAGAGAAGGCATGCTAGGCTGTGAAAACAAGAAGGGAATGAGTGTGTTGTGATTCGCTGTAATGATGATGCATATGGAGCTCCTTACTCCCATATGGGTAAGTTCAACATATCTGCTGATGGGCAGCCTGCTTGCTGAGATGAAGCCTGTGGCTTGATGCTAGAAGTCTAATGTCATACCCACCAGGCTAGTGAGAGCTCCATATAAACAAATCAAGAATTTATTGAATGTTTCAGGGAAAGACTAAAGTAATGATTGATTTTGCACAGATAAAGGGCAATTACTACACTAATTGATATGATATGCATTGGAATGTTAATAATTGAGGAAGAGTAGGAGAGTCAATATAACTGCTGAGTCAAAAAAAAGCAGTGAATTTACCCTTCACAAGGTAGATGTGAAATGTTAAAAAATATAAAAAATTATAAGAGAATTAACCTATTGAATGTAACTCAGAATAGTAAATATAATGTTGGTAGTCATTGAAAGCAGCATAGAGTTTCTATGTAGAGTAGGGTAATGTCAGACTCTAATGTGTTCATAGATCGTATAATGCGATGTATATACAAAAATTCATGATAGTGTATATCTGAATTAGACACAGGTCAATAATTAAGATGTGCGAAAAGATTGGACAGTGAATTAAAATTAAAGTATTAGTTAATGCAAAAGAGAAGATATTAGAAAAGTGGTTGCTGAGAATTTTGAAAGATGGTTGGACTATGGTGAATTAAAATAGCCAGAAAGGCAATTGAAAAAAGTGTATGATAAATTGTAATGTTAAAAGTCAGCTGAGGAAACTATAGGTAAGTAGGAGGTGGGGAGAGGACACTACCTCTCTTGGCCAGGATGGAACTCCCTGACTGGATGAAACAAAGATCAGTATGATAATTACTGGTGATCCAAAGGGCACCACGAGCCAGCCCTTTTTAGGGGGATTAGGAAGCATTGTGCCCTTTCTATACAACCAGCAAACAGGTAAAAACCTTCATCACCCTAGGGTGAAGGAAACCCATTCACTGTTAGGACCATGTGGATACAACTATCCATCAGCAGGATTTATTGGAACAGAGAAGTGTGCGAGTTATGCCATGAAAATTGGAGGAAAAACAGCAGTGTTATCATTGACTATATGTGCAATGACTTGTGTAAAATCGACTTGCTCCTGGGGGGGAGGGAAGGTAAGCACAGTGCATCCACCAATGAGCGGCAACCTCTATGTACACCCACTTTTGTATCCACCCTCGGTTGAGATTGAACCCGGTACCTTAATGATAGAAAACCACCACTGTATCCACTATGCCAGAGAGAGCTGAGGAAACTAGAGATTAACTTGGTATCAAAGAAGAATGTAATCTGGGCAAGCAGAGAGAAGCGAAAGTGATAAGAGAGAGAAGGAAATAATATAACAGGCCAGCTTTAAATGCAGAGGGGCAGGATTAGAAATAGTTTTTGCCCTGTCCCAGGTTGCCAGCCAAAGTCTGTAGAATCTTAGAGAAAGGAAATTTTATCAGAGTTACACTTAATGCCATTATGTAAATTTAAGAACCAAATTGATCTAAGCATATTTTAATATGAAACTTCATATGTAAGCCTACAAGTAAAACACAAATGTATATCTATTACCTTTTAAAAGTATATTGATACAAAAACATTTATTTTACTGCTAAAAATATTTCATCTGTCAGAAGATGCAGTTTTATTTACTTAGTTACAAATGAAAATGTAGAGAAGTTTATTATAAAATGTTTAATTCAAATGCAATAAAAACTTCAAAAGTTGGACCTGAATAAAAGCAAGGAAAGATTTCAGAAGAAGATTTAATCAAGGCTAATCTCTAAAACCTGCCAAGTAGTGTGAGGAGTTGTAATGCATAGTTGATAAGATTTACTACCATTGCATGAGACTAAATCAGCTTAAAGCTGCCTTTGAATATGAACTGCACTAAAAAACTATGGATCAGAACATGAACCCTTGATCAGATGTCTAGCCTCTAATACAAATACAGTGCAGTAGTACCTCATGATTCAAACACATTTAGCGAACAAATTTTGTCCCCCAATTTGAATGTGGCACGTAATTCGAACACAAACAAAAGGCTGCAGAAGAAGCCACTCAGTCAGTCATGCCTGCGCTCCCCTGCTGTGAACACCGCTTTGTTCTTCTCAATATTTTCTTGAAATTAGCCCTCATTATGGCTTCCAAGAAAGTGACAGTGCAAGCGGTGGTAGGAAGCTTATGCGTTATAGTATGGAACTGAAGGAATACAAAAATATGAGTCAAATTTGCGTTTCTGATCTGGCCTTAAAGTACAGAATGGCCAAGTCTACGATCTGTACATTTCTAAAGCATAAAGAGAGAATAAAGGCTGCTGATGTGGCTAAAGGAGTGTTTGGTAAATCAAATAAAAGGTCTCAAATTTTAGACAAGTTGAACAATTACTGTTAGTTTAGATAAATGAAATGCAGCTAAAAGGAGTGTATTAGTGAGGCCATAATATGTGGAAAGGCTAGGCAATTGCACAGTGATTTAATAGCTAAAACACCCAGTTCCCAAGTGATGCTGACACTGAAGAATTCAAAGCAAGCAGAGGTTGGTTCAAGAAATTTGCAAACAAAGTGGTATTCATAGTACTATAAGGCATGGTAAGGCTGCCAGTTCCAACAAAGAAGGGGCTGATAGATTTGTGGGTGAATTTGCTGCTTATGTGAAAAATAAAGGTTTCATCCCAGAGCAAGTTTTTAACTGTGATGAGACCGGATTGTCTGGAAAAAAATGCCCAAAAGAACTTACATCACTCAAGAGGAGAAGGCACTCCCTGGACACAGTCAATGAAGGATAGGTTTACTCTTTTATTGTGTGTTAATGCGAGTGACGACTGTAGAATAAAACCACTTCTTGTCTACCATTCAGAAAATCCATGAGTCTTCAAGAGGAATAATGTGCATAAGGCTAAGCTACCAGTAATGTGGAAGTCCAATACCAAGACTTGGGTGACTAGAATTCTTTTTGTTGAATTATTGACAGAAGTGAACTTACACCAGCAGCAAAAAAATATCTTGAGGAGAACAATTTGACCCTTAGGTGTCTCCTTGTCATGGATAATGCACCTGCACATCCTCCAGGTTTGGAAGATGAGTTAATCAAAGTCAAATTTTTGCCACCCAACCCAACTCCTCTACTGCAGCCAATAGAACAGCAAGTGATTTCCAACTTCAAGAAGTTATACAACAAGGCTCTCTTTGCAAGGTGTTTCCAAGTTACCGATGACACTGATTTAACCTTGAGAGACTTTTGGAAGGACCACTTCAATATCCTCCACTGCATAAACCTCGTTGACAAGGCATGGAATGAGCTATCTTCCCAGAAACTGCAGTCAGCTTGGAAGAAACTTTGGCCAAGTGGTGTGTGTGAAAGAGATTTTGATGGCTTTGGGAAGGCAACAGCACAGACAGTAGTGGATGAGGTAGTGACTCTTTGCAAGAGTTTTGGATTGGAGGTCGATGCTGATGATGTGGAGGAGCTTGTGGAGGACCATAAAGAAGAACTAACCACAGAAGACCTTGTTCAGCTGAAGAATGAACATGTGAAGGATATTGAGCAGGGAATGAAGAGTTCATCAGCAGACAAGGAAGAAATGGAAGAGGTTTCAAGTACTGAGGTCCAAGAAATGTGTTGCATGTGGGGTACACTGCAGATGTTTATTGAAGGGCATCATCCTGACCAAACTGTGAGCAATAGAGTGGCAAATCTTATGAATGACAATGTTATGTCTCACTTTCAAAAACTTTTCCAGAACAGGAGGAGACAAATCACATTGGATAGGTTTCTTGAGCAAGAAGAAACCAGCGAGAAACCTTGCAAGAGACCAAGAAAAGAAGAAACACCAGAGACAAGAACAACACAGGAGAGAGAAAACACCAGAAATTGAGTTGCCCTCTGTTCTTATGGAGGGGGACTCACCATCCAAGCAATAGTCATCCTTCTCCCCTCTGCCACCCTCCATCTGTGCCAGCAACTACTATCATCCACGTAAGTTGAAATGCATTTACATGTGTTGACAATATTTGAGTGATCTGGCCACAGGGCACAACATAAACACAAAAATGTTAAAAAAATATGAGGATTTTGGGACCTGTAACAGATTTATTTTATCTACGATAATTTCAATGGGATAAATTGCTTCCTAATTCGAACATTCTCAATTCAAATAGCCCAAACCAACCAATCAAGTTTGAATCAGGATGTACCACTGAAATACTGGATAGAGAAAAGTAAGAAAGTTTTCTATAGTTATTCTACACTTAGGTGATGATAATGGATGTATATTTTAGCTACTTACTTGATTGTATATAGAAACAGAACTGCTTGAATCTGGCATATCAACATCTCTCAAATCTTCAATGGTATTATAGGATGGTAGGGCTTTTTCTGTCAAGTATGTAACAGCATCATTCAAATCACCATTACTGAGTCTTAAAGCACGTTTTATTGACTGAACATCAGGAAAACCCATTCCTAATAACATTGATATTTTCTCATCATCCTGATCCATACCGTCAATGTGAAATTAACAACTATAAAATTATAAAAAGATCTACAATCTACAATCTCTGCAAAAATAAGCCATATAAGGTCATCTAAGGAAAAAAAAATTAAATTAATGATAAACACAAGATTTTTATAAGAGAAGTTAAGATAGTATATATCATCATCATCACTAACTCTATAATTTAAGAAGGGGATTTTGAATAATAATTCAATCTTGGTTAGATTATGACTTATGTCTTTTTTATCAAAGTTATTTATAATAATTCTTTTATATCAAAAAACAAAATGGTGAAGTTCAGAAATAAATATAAGTATCAAAATTTTGTAAATTTTTTTTTAAAAGCCAAAGAATTACAAATGGTAAAGTTCCGAAAATTTATTTTTATATATCTTCTTCTTCTATTCTATAACTCTTTATTTAAGCAACGGGATTTTTTGAAAGGGGGAAATAGTTTAGAGTTCATTTTTAAAATTATTATAATTGCTGAAGTTCAGAAAATTTATAAAAATTTAACCATGGCTGCTTTTTTTAGATTTGAAATTTTAATCTTAGTATCGACGCACAAGCTCCCCCCCGTAGGGGTAGGTGGTGAAGCTATTGCCTAGTATATATTAGGTTAAGGAATAAGTTCTTGCATTTTTTTAATGTTGTGTTGATTTAAGTTTTGTTGACATGATTTGTGCACATATTAAGAAACAATAAAAAGTTGTTTAATTTAATTTTTGTTCTGTACCCTCAAATTGGAATGTCAAGTTGAAAGAGAGGTGCATTTTCAACACTTGTTATTCATTTTCAATTGAGACAGGAACAATGCAAATGCAGCCAAAGCTTGTCACAATATTTATGCTGTGTATGGTGTTTGGAGAAAATGCTTTATCAGGAAGGACAGCTCAAAAACGGTCATTTCAATCTTAATGATAAACGTTCTGGTCGCCCCACTCTGGACAAGTCCAGAGTACCACCCCCCCTTCATATAATCATCTAATCTGCGTTTGAAAACATTCAAGGTTGGGCAGTCTACCATCTCAGGTGGCAAACTATTGCAGTAATCTACCACTCTGTTGGTGAAAAATATTTTGTAACATCCAACCTGCACTCTGTTTTTTTATTTTTAAGTGGTAACCCCTAGTCCTATTACTACCTTCCAACTCAAATAACTTTCTAAAAGCTCAATCATATCTCCCATCGCACATCTTTCAAATGAGAACATATTTAATTACTCTTAGTCTATCTTCATATTCAGGGTGCTTCAGGAAAGGCATTAATTTTGTTGCTCTCCTCTGTACAGACTCTAGTAGGTTGATATCATGTCTAAAAAATGTGGTGACTATGCTTGTATACAGTACTCTAAATGTGGCCTAACATACGAGTTATAGAGTTTAAGGATAACTTCTTTACTCTTGTAGTTAACATTCCTTTTAATGTATCCTAGCACTCTATTTGCTCTATTTTTTGCCTCAATACACTGGCAGATGACTTTTAACCTTAAAAAATGTAAAGTTCTTAACATGGGAGGGGATATTAGGGAATTTATCTATGAAATGGATGGGCATTAGCTGAATTCAGTTGAGGATGAGGACTTAGGGGTAGTAGTAGATAGGTCACTGAAGTTTTTAAAGCAGTGTATTGAGGCAAAAAATAGAGCAAATACGGTGCTAGGATACATTAACAGGAATGTTAGCTACAGGAATAAAGAGGTTATCCTTAAACTCACAACTTGTATGTTAGGCCACATTCAGAATACTGTATACAAGCATGGTCACCACATTTTAGACATAACAACCTGCTACAGTCAGTACAAAGGAGAAAAACAAAAATAATACCTTCCCTGAAGCACCTTGAATATGAAGATAGAATGAGGGTATTAAATATGTTCTCATTTGAAAGATGTGCAATATGATTGAGCTGGGATGGATAAGTAGAATTTTAGCAAGTTATTTGAGTTGGAAGGTAATAGGACAAGGGCCCACCACTTAAAAATTAAAAAAAGGAGGTGCAGGTTGGATCTTAGAAAATATTTTTTCACCAATAGAGTGGTAGATTACTGGAATAGTTTGCATCTGAGAGGGTAGACAGTCCAAACTTGAATGTATTCAAACGCAGATTAGATGATTATATGGGAAGGGAGGGTTAACTTTGGGGGGGCAATTTGGACTCATTCCTGTGGATACAGTTTTTTATTATTGTATACTACGATTGATTTAGATTTTGATCAGTCTTGATGATGATGCTTTTTGTTTTTGACACATTCCTGTAGATGGTTCAAATTGTATATTGTAGATGCATGATCTGACACAATCCTCTGGATTGTTTAAATTGTATATTGTAGATGCATGATCTGATACAATCCTATGGATACATTTTGTGGGTGGGTTTTGATAGATGCGGATGACCTTTGATAGGCCCTTGTGACTTTTGTCATCCGTGAAATTATGTTATGTTGAGACAGCAACTCTATTTTGTCTGGAAAATACAGTTTTATAAGTCAAAAATAGGCCCTGAGCAAAATTTTCATAAAATTTAAGATATAAATTAGTTTCTCATGAATGGCAGCACTGTTTTCTATAATTAGAAATAGGCTTTAAAGCGTAACTGATTTAAAAAGCATAAAACAACCATGGGTATTGATGAAAATTTGTGTAAGAACTGAGAATTATCAAATAGGTAGAAAGTTATTAATATTTGTTTTTAATTATATCAATAGAATAATTCTTTTCAATTAAAATGATATATTATTTGATTTATAAAAAAGGAGTTAAATATTTTCAATAATATGTACCATTTGTAATTTTGCCACAGGCGATTTCAAGCAAATTAGCTAGGTGGCTAAAGGGTTAATAAGCCAACAAGGGGTGCCAATATATTAAATCTGGTTCTTTCAAATGATGATCACTTGGTTCAGTAATTGACTGTCAGGGAAGCATTGAGAAATAGTGATCATCAGATGGTTCATTTTAACTTGGGAATAGTGAAAGGTAGAACATCAACAAACTCCATAAAAATTTTGGTTAACATGATGATGCTGAATTTCAATCAACTGGGGGGGTCTGAGGGGCACAGCCCCCCAGTATATAATCATAATTATTTATAGAATAATGTTCTAACATTTTTATTTAACCAAAGTACATGAATATGCATGTGCGGGTGAACAAAACATACATACCAAAAATATATACTTTTTCGGCACGGCGATTTTTATGTTTACCATGGTAAACATTATGATGGGCGGCGTGAACGATGGGACGTAAACTATTTTGCCTATGTTTACCTTTACCAAAATTTGAAATTTTTATAGGGACGATTACAATAAATTACGCAACGTGCCAAATCAGATTAGGTGGGATACAGAATTCAGGGGGAAGAATACTTATGAGATATGGGATACTTTTAAGACTATACGTATCAGACATAGGCCAGGAACAGTGTATTCCAATGAAGGCTATTAGGAAGAAATGTAGGAAGCCGTCGTAATGGAATCAGGAGATAGCTACAAAAATTTCTGAGAAGAAAAGGGCATATCAGAGATTACAGAGAGAAAGTACTTGTGATCATTTAAATCATTATAAGTTGACCAGAAATGAGCTAAATAAGATTATTAAGAAGAGCAAAAAGGCGGCAGAAATTACTTTATATTAGTAATTTTAGCGGTATCTTACCTTGACGGGTTCCACTAGAGGGGAACCCCATAAGTGCCAACACATCAGCAGAATGAAAGTTAAGAACTTACTATTGTATTAAAATATATGAGCATCTGCTGGAAGGTGTGTTGATTGCACTAAGTAAAGACTAAATTATATTAATATAATTAGGATAGTTAATTATGAATATAATATGTGAATATATTGTTATTGCTGTGTAAGGGGTTAATATTCGTATAGGTTTTGGTAAATGTTGCGAGTATGGGCGGATGCGATTCTAGCTTATTTTGAAGGTTGGCTCATCGGGGGGATGGGCCGGTAATACTTCAGTTTAGGAGCGCACGATAAGGGATGCTGTTTCTGGCTACAATCTAGGCCTTATGACATCAGACAGTAGCTTCAAAGGGGCCAATCACGGCGTTGTATTTGTTTTGTTATTTTGTTTTTTCCTTTCTTCTTTATTATTTAGTAAATGCTGCACTTTTACTTAATTATATTATTTAGTAATACATTGATTTTTTTTATAATTACTAATGTATTAAACTTTGTATGTTTCATTTAACTATTTTTGTGAAACTAAACCATTAATTTCACACACTGGCAGCCCTTAATTCAAATATTGGCAACCTGAAACTGAGCAGTTAAAAGAGCACGATATCTGTGAATACAGTTTGTTTGACTTCAATATGACTTGTGTTAATTCCTCGGCCAATTTAATAGACTTTCTATAGATTGTAGTCTCATTTAAAAGAAGCGCGGCTCAATTATAATAGTGAAAGGTGAAGAAAGGGTAAACCTGAACATCTGCGTCACGCACTCGCCTCCGCTGTTCCCCAGTCCTGGCCACATAGTATTTTTTCTATGTTCCAATATGTTTTGACTAATTTTGAATTACAGGTCATGAAGGGGATCACCCTGAAATTTCAATCAATTAGGGGGGGTGTCTAAGGGGCATAGCCCCCCTAAATATACCCGTATTTTGATCAATGTGCTACCAGCTCTGCATGTTTATCAAAATAATAAAGACGATAGTGTCACCTACTTTAGGCTATTTTCACCAAAAAGTTAAAATTTTTAGTTACTTTCAAAATGAGGGGGTTAGCCTTTTGATGTTTGACATCATAAGGCCCAAATTGTAGCCAAAATTTGTAGCCCAGAAACAGCACCCCTAAACTGAAGTATTACCAATGGGCCTACAATGATCCTGAGATTTCAATCATTTGGTGGGGTCTGTGCCCCCTAGTATATAATCAATAATCGCCATAAACTTCCTCCACATAGATTTCAGGGTGGTAAACATGTAGATTGGTGGTTCGGCCGAAAAAGTGGATTTTTGTTTGTTTATATTTCGTTCACCCCTGCCTGAATATTCATGCGGATTGGAGTCCTATTTGAAATATATCCAGCGCCATTTTTTGTATAAAAATGCCTGAAACTAACCAAACGAAAAACGTTAATTGAATGAAACTCAGGATTATTGTAGGGTGGTCCACCCATTGTATTTACATAACATATAACATAACATAATTTCACGGATGACAAAAGCTACAAGGGCCTATCAAAGGTCATCCGCATCCGTCAAAACCCACCCACATAGGATAATATCAGATCATGCAACTACTTTATAAACAATCCATAGGATTATGTCAGATCACGCATCCACAGTATACAATTCAAACAATCCATAGGATTGTGTCAGATCACGCGCCCACAATATACAATTTAAACCAGCTACACGAGCAGATCAAAAACAAAAAGCGGTAAATATGTAGATTAGCGGCCCGGCCAGAAAAAAAATTTATGTGTAAATATTATCGTTCACTCGTGTCGGAATATTCATGCACATTTGAGTCCTTTTCGAATTATTATTCTATAAACAATTAGGATTATATACGCCCCCCAGACCCCCCCCAATTTAATGAAACTCAGGATCATCGTAGTGTAGTCCCCCCATTGTGTTTTTACCCCCACACGAGCCGTCAACTTAAATGTACTCCAAAAACGTGAAACATTTTGGAACACGGACGAAATAGTACGTCCTATCATTCGCGCCGATAATCTACATATTTACCCAAAAAGCACCATCACCAGGGTAAGACAAAATCAAAGTCCCCCACAATATAATATAACAGATGACAAAAGCCACAAGGGCCCATCATAGGTCATCAGAGTAAAACAGCCTCTTTTTTAAGGCACCCAAACTCCCAAGAAAACTCCATCCAGAGGATTGCGTCCAGAAACAAGGGTATCACCAATCAAGGCTTGTCAAGAACTAAATCATGCAGCTATAGATATATACAAACAATATTAATATATACAAAACTTAGGAACCATCACAATCTTCCCAGGAAATATGTAGATTATCGGCGCGAATGATGGGACGTACTATTTCGTCCGTGTTCCAAAATGTTTAACGTTTTTGGAGTACATTTAAGTTGACGGCTCGTGTGGGGGTAAACACAATGGGGGGACTACACTATGATGATCCTGAGTTTCATTAAATTAGGGGGGGGTCTGGGGGGCACAGCCCCCCAGTATATAATCTTAATTGTTTAAAAAATAATTAAAAAAGGACTCAAATGCGCATGAATATTCCGACACGAGTGAACGATAATATTTACACACAATTTTTTTTTCTAGCCGGGCCACTAATCTACATATTTACCATCTTCCCTCCCCATAAACTCATCCAACCTACTCTTAAATACATTTAATACTCTTTAATACTCTTAAATACCTAGATTTTGACCGAGGTGCTCAGCTAGTTTACTCTTGAATAGTTAAGGATGGTGACTGGATAACTGCCTCTGGCAGGCTATTCCACAATGCAATCACTCTTACTGAGAAATATCGGCTGCATAATTATGTGTTACTGTGTGGCGGGAATATTCTGTGCGAATTATCGCGAGTCCTAGAGGAGATCTGGAGGGAAAACAACTCAGGTTTCACAGATGTCATTGAAAATCTTCCAGACTTTGATCATGTCAGCTTTGAGCAGCTTGCCATGCACAGAGAAGACTCAAGGCATCGAGACAAGCTAAATTCGAAAATATGCCGCGCTTTTGATAAAACTGTAAATAATTTTAATGGAGTCAATACAATGATATTACGAAAGAGGAATTACTGTTTTAAGAATAGAATAAGAAAAACACACTTTTGACCCAATTTTACCAAAGAATAAGATGGTTTGTTGTTGCGTTTACACTTTCTTGGGAGCGGAAAAGGATAGAGGGAGAGAGACAGAGCATCGCCCTCATAGTGGAATTTAGGTGGTCACAGTAGAGAAATAAAAATGTTAAATTTCATTTGGTAAGAAATAAAATGGAAATTCATATTAAATTAATACGAAAAGGGAAATTAAAAGAAACTACCTATAGTAATTTATTGATATATTCGTACCATTTCTTCTAATATGATAATCGCAATCATGCTCACCTCTCAGATATCAAATTGACATGCAGTTACCCTAATGAAAATTATATACATATTTTATCTTTCATCTAGAGTTTTGCGGTATCAGTGAAAACGAAGACATCCATCTAACCTAGGGAGGTGAGCAGTTGGAATGTGTTCATAAATTGTAATATATGTGCTAGCCAATTCTTGACTTCCTACTTGAAAATCGTTTATTGTCCCGAAGTTGTTAAGCTTCGCTTGCATCAATCTTTAAGGGCTATGGTGACGCAGTCGATATGTCGCTCGTATTTAAAAAACATGTCTCAAGTGGAATATCTGTCCATACATCTTTTCTCCGAAAAGTTATGAGGAACCCAAACATCATAGCAGAAAAATGTACCCAACACCTCTGCAAGCCCACTAGTTGTGATTTTGGAGTTGGTTTAAATGTTTACCTTCAAATGATCATTGTTGCACTCTGAAGGGTAGGCAGATAGACTAGTATCTTCTAGGGTGGATTTTCCGCGTTTGAATTTTGCAAACTATGTCCAAATACAATGGCTTCATCTTAAACATTAGAAATTCTTTTTCACGTTTCTGTGGCGTTTTTTCCCCCCTTTAAACGAAGAAAAGCATTGCGTGTCTAAAATGCAACTTTTAGTTATCCATTTTTTACCTTAATAAAGGCTGAAAAAAAGAATATATATACTGATTTTTTTTAATATAGGTCAGGCGTAGAACCAATATTACAGAGGTAATACGAAGATTTAAAAAACACAAGCGTCAAAATCGCTCAAAAATTTCCGCACGACATGATAACTTGGAAAGTCGTTTGCTAAACCTACGCCATTTATCCTGCATAGTCACCTGTTTGGACATGCAACAAAGGAAGCTATTAGAATTTTAGATATGAAATAAAGCAGTAGAATACTAAAAGTTGGATTATGATAATATTTTCGGAAGTGCGAAGAATTCCATCCTCACTCCGACAATAAATGAACACATCTCTGCTCCTCGCCATATAAGAACTAACACAATCTCTCAACTCTTTCCGCCGGAAGCAAGCATGCATAGGAACGAAACTTCTTGAAATGGGTGAGCTGCCATAGTGCCCCAATTATCGGTAAAAAAAATCTTTTCGAGGAGACTCATCGAAACGCTCTTGTCTCCGGCTGGCATCCATAGTAGCGATCGTTTGCATTTCAAGATGAATGTCGCATCTGAACATAATTACTTGATTAATTACACAGGCCTGCGTTTGAAATTTTTTTATGTTCCCCAGGATTTCTTTGTGGTTTCTTAATGAATCCAACCTCCTGAGCTCAAAAATGAATGTATATTTGTTCAATCAGGTCAGATTTTCTCAGTACAGCATACACCATTTTCATTGAGATTACCTCATTTTTTTCTGAATTTAAAAAAAAAACTTTCTCTATCTAATAATGCATTATTACTGTTATATCATATAAACAGGAATACACGTATGTAAACTATAATTCTTTTAATAAACAAAAAATAAAAGAATGAAACATAATAAAGAAAATAATAATAATTTCGAAGAAAAGACGCCCTTGACGATTTTCGTTTGTGCCTGTCATCTGGTGTATCACGCTTCAAACACCAACAGTAGTCAGCAAGCATGTTTCCGTTCCATTTACACTGGTACCTGGATTCCATTGTTTTTTATGTCCTGGTGGAATCTTTGCCCCTGTTCTTTACTGTAATCCCTGCAGTTGTCGGGAAAATAATCCAGATGGGACTGTAAAAAGTGTATCTTTATAGACATTCGAGCTCCTAAATGTTTGAGACTTGTTAAGAGCTGATTGACCAGGGCAACATATTCTTCTAGGCTTCTTTTATTGCCTAGGAAAATTGTTAACTAGAGCTTTGAAAGCTTTCCAGGCATCTTTTTCTAGGTCCTTCATTGATGCATCAAATTGCTGATCAAGTTCCTGATTTGAAGTCCATCAAAAATTTCCCCATGTAGCTTAGCGTCACTAATTTGTGGAAATTTTTGAAGAAGAAATTTAAAAGCTTGGCCTACTTTATTAAGGGTTTTGACATAATTTTTCATTATGCCAAGCTTTATATGCAGTGGAGGAAGGATTATTTTTTGAGGAGGCAATAAAGGTTCAGCTATCACATTGTTTGATCTAATTCTAAATGCTTCTCGTGGAGGCCAAACCTTCTTCTCCTAGTGCATACTATCTGCACGACTGTCCCATAAACATAGGAAACAGGGATGCTTCGTGTAGCCTGTTTGCGTCCCAAGCGTAAGAGACACTACCTGAAAAAAATTTAGCACGGTATGTAAATTCAGTGTAATATTTCTAAAAACAAATTCAAAGTAATATTTCTTAAAACAATAAGAATATGAATATGTACTGAAAAATCCTGTATGCCGATGTATAAAATCATCGTATTGGAACTAATTGGATATATGTACATCTTATTTTGAGTTTATTGAGTTGTGTTGTATACCTTCTCAATTAGGATAAGTTTCCCATTAACCCAATAGGATGCATTAACCTATAGGGACACACTTCAACAAAAAATATAACTCAAAAATGACTCATGATTTCCAGATTTGCATTCTTGTAAAATGTAAGTTGACCAAAAGGTGTATACAAGTATTAACAATTAAAAATGAAAATGTCAATATCAAAAGCTTAGAAATGCCAAGTGTAAATGATCATACCTTTAAGTCACCACATATACTCCACTTATAGCTGGAGTAATTTATTGCATCCAGCATTTTTTTTCATATTTTCATAACTTTCAGTAAGTTGGATTGAATGGCCAATAGGAACGGAAGCTATCTTGTTACCAATATTCAGTAACACAGCTTTTAAACTTCTACTGGAGGAATCTATGAACAGTCTCCATTCTAATGGGTTGTAGGGAATTCCAAGGGCCTCAACAAGTCCTTTAATATTGGCGCAGTATACTAAAGAGCTGGAAGAATGCTGTAAAAAATAGCTTCGAAACTCTTGTTCTCTATTTCTGTACCCCCCCTAAGTGTTGTTTCTTAAGCGAGAAGATTACTTTCACGAAGTCGAGAGCCAAGAAGTTGTGTATTCGCCTTTGAAACCCCCAGATCCCTGGTCAGGTCATTTAACTGAACTTGAGTGAATGGTCTTGCGACCATATCATGTGTGGAAACCTGATAAGACTCAGATGTGTCATAATATTGGTCAACTTCCATATTAATCTCTTCATGTACCTCTATATGTTCAGGGGGAGAAGGTATAGGAATTCCTGGGCCATGGGGCAGGGGTTTCATAGCAGAAGGAACATCCGGATATGCCACACTATGTTTATTCTTCTTATTTATACCTGTGGAAAATATAATTGCATATTACATAAAGGAATTGATTTGGAGTTGCAGATAGTACATAAATGTTTAGTAAAGGATATGTTCATGCTGAAGTGAACTATGTTAGTTTTTAATTTTATGCTAAGTCTTTGCATAATAATGACATTTTCAGGAGCCAGTATAATACAGAAAGCTTAAATACTTGATACAATGCTCACCTTTAAGATTTGTCATGCAAAAATAGCAGTCCGTAGCGTGGTCCTTGCCATCTCTCCACACCATGGGAACACCAAAAGAGAGCGACTTCTGTTCGCCCTGACTCCAGCGTCTTAAACTTATGTAGCATCCCTTGCAGCCGATATGTGGTGCAAAACTTTTATCTTGATCTCTTAGCCTTACTCCAAAATATGCATGATACAAAGATTTAATTACAGGAGGAATTGTACTTTGCTGCTCGGGAAAAGTCACTTTGCCGCAAACATAGCAAAATCTGTCGGAGCTATTCTTACATTTTCTGTTCATTTTTAACTCAACCACTATTATTATTATTCTTATTATTATAATGCTAAGCAATTTTTAACCTGCAAAATATAAACCTATTTGCATAATTACTTAAAATGTACACAAAATTTACTGCGAATAGAGCAGTGCAAAAACTATTGAAATTTGATGTAATATAGGAGATGTATAAACTATAACATTATTATCACCCACTGTATCGCCAAAACTGGAGGTGATAGAGAAAAATGGATGACAGATTCGGATTTAGGAGGTCAATTTTATTAAGAAACACTATAGAAAACCTAAGGTACATTTTTGACGCAGACCAGTGTTATCGAATAGCGTCGCTGCATAGAACTCTATATCTCCTCAGTCTGGTAAGTTTTACACAATCGTTTATATTAACTACACCGAAATTAAGGAGCATCTAATCCGTAGTGGATTACACTTCATCTTAAAAAAGCCAAATGGATCCGCTCGTCCTTCCTTGCCTTACCAGTATGCTAAGGCCAACAACACACATAAATATCTCTGGTCCATTTTCCCCTTCCAACGTCCTGCGTGTCGACGGCATTCGCCGCTATCTGATTGGTCATCCTTTCTACTTTCTAGGTTGTCATAAGCTTCTGACCATAATAGATCGCTTTACTCATTGGCCATATTTTCTTCCTATCCCAGACATTCGAAGTTTCAATGTTACTATACTCTTCATTGCGAGTTGGATTTCGCGTTTTTGTTGTCCGAAACAATCATGACCGATCGAAGAAGCCATTCGAATCGCATCACTTGGAAGTGCTTATGTCAGTTACTGGCTCATTTCACTTACATGCTACTATGCTTAAATTATGTAATGCAACCAGTGAACGCGTAATAGTATTACGTGGGTGGACAAGTTGACTCTGAACCTACTGGGGGTTCGTTCATCTATAGGGGAAGACCTTTCTTGCTATGCTTCAGAAATAGTTTATGGTACACACTTTCGTCTTCAGAGTAAATTCTTTTCTTCTTCTGAGTGACCTATACACTCTTATCTTGACCCTGCTTCCTACGTCCACATTTTAGTGCGAGCAAGGACTAAAGTCTGCCTAACACCGCTAGAGTGCCTGATAATCGTGTTGCTTTTGTGCCAAATGAAATGAAAATCTGTTCCCATGTTTTTGTCGTTATTTCCAGAAGACCCAAATTATTTGTCCTACAGTGTGGCAGCAAGCAAGATACTGTCTTTCTAGAACGTCTGAAACCTCTATTTATCGACACTGTTTGCCCTAAATAGCCCTCGTTTTCTTCTCCCATTGTTAATGTAAATGTTCTAGATAGACACGATAATATTTTTTTTTTATACCTACCATTGTAACAGCTGTACCCCAACTTCTCAAAGACTGCAAGAACAGCAGTAAACCTACATCGATGGGGAATGCAGGACTCACCCATCTGCCAATCATGCCACACAAAACACACATCACACCAGACTACAGGGAAGCTATAATTACATCCACGAATGTAGTGAGACATTTAACAACTGGCCTGAATAAGAAAGAGTGGAGGTGTGAAATCCATACGACACGCCCGAAACCCCAAGTTATACTTCTCAAATGCTTTCGCCTCCTGTTCTTTTGCAGGAACTCTCGTCGGCAGCGGTAGGCAGTCAAGAGAACATTCAATCTCAAGATGTTCCCGACTGGAGCGGATCACATTCAGTCGCACTCTCTTTGTGTGAGTGAGCGTCTCGCCATTTTTCCCAACGAAACTGCTAACAATTAATGTCGCAGAGCTGGCCATGATCCACAAAGGATAATTACTCGCTCTGGTCGGTGGGTTCTAACGCCGGTACAACACTTAATTCGATGAATTACTCTGCGCGTTACGAAACTTTCACATACGATTAAAATTATATTTAGAAATTCATGTATGATTACCGTGTTTTCACAGTGTCTGAGGTAAAGTAAATAAAATCGTGAAAATTAAAATCTTTTTAAAATCTCTGCAGTAATTATTACTTGGATACAGTCGAAACTTTATGTGTTACTATTGTAGGTATAGGGGTGAAGAAAAAACAGCGATGAAAAATAAAACGGAAGACGCTTAAACGTTATGAACACCTTTCCTGCGGTGCTTGAACCAGTTTACGCTAAGCCTAGTCTAATTGTCCTCATGAGTCCCCAAAGGACTGTGAAGCAGATCGCTTGCAATCTGACACGGGTATACAACCTATTCCTACAACCCAAGCGTATTTAAATAAAGCATAATACCTCTTGCAAACATTTTCAAAGGCGTAACGTTCCCCCATGCTGCTGGGTCTTGGTTCCTGAGGACGGGAGGTGTGGGGGAGGGGGGGGTGCGCCTAAATGGCGACTGCCATTGTGGGCACTATTGCAGATAAAGGGACAAAGAAAACAAGATCGCGTAGACGAGTTGCGAACAGCTTCCTGCGTTGCTGTTAGTGAGCGGCGAATCCACTCCGCCATCCTGAATCTCAAAAAAAGCTCATTCAAGCGAAGTTTTTAAGCTGCTCACATGTACTTCACGTACGCTACCCCCCCCCCCCCTCCTCCTAGAAGCAAAGTGTATTTTGAAGAAATGAAGAGAACCCGTTCTAAAGTGTTATCCAAAGGCTAACGCTCCCCCTCCCAGCTCTGGGCACCATTGTAGGTAGAGGGGAGTTGGAAAGGAGGCAAAGAAAAAATGATTGTGTAGATAAGTTGCGAACAGATTCTCATGTCGCTGTTCCACTGTTAGCGAGCGGCGAATCCACTCTACCATCTTGAGTATCAAAAAAGACTCATACAAGCGAAGCTTTTAAGCCGCTCGCCTGCATTTCCAGTACGTTACACCATTAAAGGTACGAGAAACAGTAATTTAATTTCCAGCCTAATACTAAGCTATTTTAAAATATAAAACATATCATTAAATAAATACAAAAAAAAGCAAGAAAAGGAAGCAAACTCCGACGTTGGGGGTAGGTCCCTTTCCACAGGGCCTGAGCACCATTGTAGATGAAGATTAATGGAGAAAAGTCCGATGAAAAAAAAGGAACGAACGGATCGTACGATGATGTGATATGCGAACACCTGAAGTGCCCCACACAATTTCAGCGATTAATCCTCATATCTCATTTGTTATAAGCTGTAATATTGTTACTTCTCCCCTCAAAGAGTTCACAATACGGGTTTTACGCGTTCTTTGATGATTTTTTCCCTATGTTCCCGTGCTTCTTCCGTTTAATTTTTTGTGTACGTGTATATGAATACATGTACTATTCGGTGCTATTCTTTAATATCCGTTTATTAACGTTTTGAACACTTACGAAGTTACGCCCCTATTCTAAACTGATCCTATTTTTATTGTAATTTAGTAGTGCAGTGCTTTGCTATTTTATAGTATTAAATTAGTGATGGAGTCGCAAGAGACTGTGCCCGCATCAAGCCCACGAGACTCAGCGGTGTATATTGACTCTGAGCTCACTGAGGCTGAGCCTCAGTCACCCTGGTCATTCCTTGGCAAGTGGGTGAAGTACAAGAAGATGGTTAGAAACAGCTACATCTTCCAGTGCTTGTCCTACCTTGCCAAGATCACTGAGGTGAAGGTGAACAAGGGCACCAAGGCCAACCTGATGAGCCATTTCAACAGGATTCCTCCTGGCAAGGCAAAAAAAGTTAACAAAGCTTGCAAGGCCAACGTTGGGACTTGCGGCCGCAACAGGAACAGGTCCGGTCAGTCAGACGACGGCGAGTCAACCAAGAAAAAGCAGCGGCACATGTCCATCGCCGAAACGTTTGGCATCATGGCCCAGGGCAGCGCCGAGCTGCATTCCACCGTCGACAAGACAATTGTCAGGTTTGTGGTGGATAACATGCTGCCGCTGCAGATTGTGGACAGTCAGAGCTTCAAGGACATGGTCCACACCCTCAACCCTAAGAAAGAGCTACCCACCAGGAGGAAGCTGGGAAGGAGGATCATCAAAACTTAAGAGAAGATGAAGGAGAGCCTCACCAGGTAAGAAACTAAGAAACAATATTCAAATATTCTTACTATTGTATTATAAAATAACGCTATATATGGTCAATAATCAATATTTTATTATAATTTTGGATTTATCGATTTATCGGTTATCACCTTATCGGGTGATCAATTTATCGCCAGTTATCGATTATCGGTTAACGTTATCGATTTATCGGTTATCATGATAAATTTTTTCGTTATCGCGCCCACCACTGGTATATTTCGCATTGATCAATTTCCTTTAGGAAAATTTTTATTCTTCTTACTGTCTAATAAATGCGTTTGGTAAAAACGGACATCAGAGACTCCGTTCAGGACACCAGACGGTAATCTATACACGTAAGTGGATGGAGCGTCTATGGGATCACCCCTGGGGCCGATCTTTACCAACTACTCTATGGGTCAACTTGAAGGGAGCTTATTCGACAACAGCGAAAATAAGCCACACACATATTGCCGATACGTAGACGACATCTACATCAACGTCCAAAACGAAGAACATCTGAGCAACAGCAATTTGAAGAGAACTCCGTGTTAAAATTCACTTATGAATTGAGCACGGGCAATAAACTCGCTTTTTTGGACGTTGAGATACAAAAGATCAATGAAAGCTATATTACAAAAGTATATAGAAAAGGTACGGACATGGAAAGATGCTCCAACGCGGATAATGAATGTCCTGAAAGGTTAAAAAAAAGGGTAATTGGCTCATACATCCGCCGAGCATACAAATGCTGCTCTATGTGGGAACTGTTCCATCAAGAGATCTCCCGCGTAAAACAAACCCTCGTGAACAACGGTTTCCCGAACAGCCTGATTGAAAAACAATCCAATCATTTTTAAATATGCAATTCAAAGATACGGATCAAACGAAAATTTATCAGGAAGCAGTAAATAACATCAAACTGTATTACAGAAATCAGATAACTGCGGCCTATAAAATATACGAAAAAAACACCGAAGAGATTGTTAACCGTAACATCAAGGTTAAGAATCAAATGGACAAAATTCAACTTATTATATACTATAAAACGACAAAAGTTAACAATCTCCTTATGAAAAACAAGAGCTGCCAAATCTCCTCGAATCTAACGTCAACCAACATAGTTTACGAGTTTAACTGCCCCAATGAATACCTCAAGCTTCATAATAACTCAAAATATGTCAGCATTAAAACCACTACACTTTCGAGGCGTTTAACCATGCAGCTGCAAGGAGGAGAGTCAAAAATCATATGGAGAGCGCAAATAAGATCAACTTAACTAGAGATATTCCAGTTGAAAACACCACAATATAAAAAAAAGAGAAATAAAGCTAGGCTGAACATCTTAGAAGCCATCTTAATAAACGAAGAAAAACCGCCCCTCAACACCCAGGCTGGAATCGCCATCTTATAGAAAGACAAATGAAAGTTGCCAAAGGAAATTAATTATGGGCGATATTGCATTAATTTTCATATACGTAGGTGAGTCAAAAAGTTCTCAGACAAATGGCAGATTATTGAAATGTTCGATTTTGTACAAGTAAATACAGGGTCAAACACGACTTTCATGTTTTCTGAACAATTCCTACAAAATTCGTCATTCAATTTGTCGAGACTCTTTGTATTAGATGTGCTTCAAAAAGGTTACTTTTTTGAACCCATAAAATGGCAAATTTTGAGATAAGAGCGAACATTAAATTCCTGACTAAACTTGATTGGAAGCCTGTTAAGATTATTGACGCTCTACAACAGGTTTATGGTGACTCTTCGCCATGTAGAGCGGTAGTTTACGACTGGATTAAGCGCTTCAAGGGGGGCAGAGAAGAAGTTGAAGATGATCCACGTGAAGGGAGACCCTCCACCTCCATTAACCCAGAAAATGTCGAGCTTGTGAGGAATCTAGTGGATAAAGATCACCGTATTACTATTGATGAAGTTGCCAATGCATGTGAAATCTCTCATGGCTCAGCATTTGGAATTCTAACTGAAAATCTTGGCCTGAGCAAGCTTTCAGCACGTTGGGTCCCAAAAGCGTTGCGAGAAGACCAGCTGAATCATAGGGCCAACCATTCTTTAGCTATTTTGACCAAGATTGAAGCAAACGAGGATAGTTTTTTTGAGCGCCTCGTAATGGGAGATGAAACTTGGGTGTATCAGTTTGATCCTGAAAGTAAAAATCAATCAAAAGAGTGGCACCCAAGGGGGGCAGCAGGGCCTATCAAGTTCAAGACAGAGAGGTCCGTTAAGAAGATAATGGCTACAGTTTTTTGGGATTCGGAGGGAATTATTTTAATAGACTTCTTAGAAGGACAAAAAACTGTTACATCCAGCTATTACGAAGGAGTTTTAAGGAAGCTGAAAACTTCAATAGCCAAAAAACGACGAGGAAAGCTCCACAAGCAAATCTTGTTCCACCATGACAATGCCCCTGCACATTCGTCCAAAGCTGTGAGATCTCAGCTACGGGAATTTCGATGGGAAACTCTTGCTCATCCCCCTTATAGCCCTGATTTAGCACCCTCTGACTTTTTTCTGTTTCCAAATTTAAAGGGACACCTAAAAGGAACCCGGTTTCAATCATTAGATGAAGCAAAAAAGCAGGTCATTACTTGGTGCCAGAGACAACCCCGTGAATTCTACAAAGATGGTCTTTACCGTTGGATTCATAGATTAAGAAAGTGTATAGATGTTAATGGAGCTTATGTAGAAAAATGATTACAGTATTATTACAAATAAAAATTTTATGCCATTTATCTGAGAACTTTTTGACTCCCCCTCGTATATATATATATATATATATATATATATATATATATATATATATATATATATATATATATATATATATATATATATGCGGTTAAAAGGCTATTTTTGGCAAACCAGTCTTCCTCAGAGCCTTCGGAAGGAGCTCTTCTCACATACACGCCTATTTTAAGTGCTACCTTTTCGTGTATGTGAGAAGAGCTCTTCCGAAGGCTTTGAGGAAGACTGGTTTGCCAAAAATAGCCTTTTAACCGCATAATTAATTGCGTTACTGCAATCATTTTTCTTAATATATATATATATATATATATATATATATATATATATATATATATATATATATATATATATATATATATATATATATATGAGACTTGATCTTCCCTGGTAGCAACTATGGTGTTCCCCATGGGGATATAGGAAGCGGGCAGTATCATTTTGTGCTATATACTTACTGCACCATCTGTTATCATTTTGCATATTTGTCAAAAAGTATTTAGCATAGATACCCAAGATATTATGTTTAATTCCTCGTTTTCTCCTCAAAAAGGCAAGAGATCTTAAAGTATAAAGTTCCTATTTTGAATGACCTTTTGGAGGTCACGAGAAATGGCTAACTGAAACTTGATCTTCTCTGGTGTCAACTAAGGGCGTTCCCCAGTGAGCTATAAGAAGCGGGCGGTATCATTTTGTGCTATATACTTACCGTATATATATATATATATATATATATATATATATATATATATATATATATATATATATATATATATATATATATATATATATATATATATATATAATATATATATATATATATATATATATATATATATATATATATATATATATATATATATGAATTTACCCATCCCTCTCCTACTTCCTCATTGGTGATTTCTTGTCTTAGAGGCGGTCCTTTATTTTGTACTAGCTTATATATACCCTTAGTATATTATTTTTTCGTGTAGTTATCCTTGAGAATGAATAGAATAAAGTTCGAAAGTACTTGGAAGCACCTTTTCATTAATCCTGTGGGATATTGCATTCATTGCGAACCTCACGTGCTACTTTGTGAGTTATTTATTCCATATATATATATATATATATATATATATATATATATATATATATATATATATATATATATATATATATATATATATATATGATCGTGAAACTACTGTATAGGAGCCAAAAGTTTAATTTACGAGACTAGTGTTGGTATGAAGTTTATCATACCCTCTTCAGTCGCATACTGAGAATGTGATTGTTACTAAAGTCTATAAATAGAGTACAGATCAGAAAAAAACAACGAAGAAACACAAAACGGAGGAAAACGGTCATTAATTAGGGGGTGTGAGTCTAAGATCGTTGACTAAGCTTTTTACTATGAGGTTACGGGAATGGAGGCTGTATTTCAATTGTCCATCTGACAAATTAAAATTGGGAATTTTTCCTATTAATATAGATTCTACTATTTTTTTTACGCAAATCTTTACAATTATATATGATTTGTGCCTTTGAATAATCAATTTGTTGGTTGAAATTGCTAATATGATTAAAAATACTGGATGCGGTACTGCCTCGTCTGACATAACCTTTAAGTTCATAAATTCGTTTTGTTAAGGTTGTAATTTTGTCAATGATTCTAACAATTTTTACATCAGGAAAGGATATACAATTATCTTTTTTACACTTTACTTTAAAATTGATAGTGGGATGGAGGCGGTTAAGATTCATAAGGAAATTGTCAAATGAGTTTAAACTATTTATAGGCCAAATCGCTATGACATCATCTACATACCTATAGCATACAACGGCCTATCAATTTTTAAAGTAGAGTACGAAAAAGATAATTGTATAACCTTTCTTAATGTAAAAATTGTTAGTCATTGACAAAATTAGCTTTACTGTGTACCGAAAACCAACCCAGTCTAACTCGTATATCCATTTCTTTACTTATCATAATATTAACATTAAAGATTTCCGTAAAAAAAAAAGAGTAGAACCTATATTAATAGGAGAAATTCCCAATTTTAATTTGTCAGATGGGCAATTGAAATGCAGCCTCCATTCCCGTAACCTTGTAGCGGGCCCCGAACCTACACTCTAGCCCGAATCTATCCAAACCGCTTCCTACACTAAGTCGGACGTGATAAATCGAGGGAGAAATGAAATGCATTGTATATACAGTCCTTTATTTGCAAAAATATGGATAAATATATTTACAATTTCGATATATACGAAAAAAAACAATCTGAGCTAATACTACCAATAATTTTCTTTTACAAAAAATACAGACAAAGAAACAAGGGAAGCCTCTACTTCATGTAGTTTATGGTCTCCCGGGGAAAAATCTTTCCGGCTGTCACTTCTTGTGACTAAAAGTCGTTGCGCGCGTTTAAAAGGGCCTGGTGCTTCTAAGCTCAATATGATATAAAGTGATCCGGTCGCGGTCTTATGGCTATTAAAAGCCCTCCGTCCAACAAATTAATTATGGACTAGTCGTATATTCAATTTAAATTACTCTCCAAATTTTGTAATATCAACCACTCTTACAAAACGAATATTATAAAAAAATTATCAGAGTAATAAATAGAATGGCTTCTGAAAAGAGAAAAAAAATAACAAAACATAACACGAAATCCAATATATATATATATATATATATATATATATATATATATATATATATATATATATATATATATGAACATCGCCCCATTCACACACACATTCGGACAGAGGGGGGGAGAGATCCGCTAGAAAGGGGGTGGAAGAATAGAATGACTCTACAATCACCCTCACATTCACTCCACTACACCCCTCCTTCCTTAGGCCATTAGACCACAGTCAATCACAATACACTTTCAATCCTTACTCACGGTACCATTTATAGTCAATCGCACCCTTCTTCACCCATTCACACTCGTCTGCAGGCCCCTGGCTACGCGTAGCAATCTGTCGGGGTCGTTCGTCAGTCTTCCTGTCAGTCTCCTCGCACTATCAATCATATCGTCCACCATGCTCTTAGCCTTCATCACTAGCTCTCCCATCTCTCGATAGAACTCTTTCATACTCTTCCGTTCAGAACATTCACTCTTCATAGCCCCAATTCATCAGCTCCTCACTCACAGCTCTCATCCAACTCAATTACACTCTTGTGAAACAGAAAAATCACTCACATCACCTCTACTCTCAGCGGCTACATAGGACACCCCTTCAACTGGTTCCCACCAGAAGCCATAAAAATCATCACCTCATCATTCTCCATATCAAACTCACCTTTACTCTTATCATTCGTAAAACCAGAAAATCAACCACACTAAGTTCATTCTGCCCAAACACCTTATCATTCATACTGTTTCCAAAACCAGAAAAATCAGCCACAGGCAGCCCACTCACTTGTTTACTTACATCAGCCAAATCGACCACCTGCTTATGCAAACACTCAATGTCTCTCTCAAGCTCCCCCATACCAGAAAGACTCTGTTCAGACGTACTTTCATTCGTACTCGCATTCTTCCTTTTACTCTTCTTTGCACGCTTTCTACTCCTCTAGACCAATACAAGCTCTTTCCCAGACAGATCCATACTATCACACTCCATCTCATCATCATGCACCTTATCTCTCTCTCTCTCTCTCTCTCTCTCTCTCTCTCTCTCTATCTCTCTTTCTCTCTCTGCACAGTTCATACACCGGATGGCTCACCAGGTAGTCAGGAGGTTCTCTCCACCTCCCCAACTGAATCTGATGAGTTCGCACTCTCTTAGTCACACCTTCATTCAAAATCTCCAAAACATACCTCACATCACTCTCCTAAACTCTCACAACTCTATACGATCCCTCAAACTTTTCACTACCCTATACTTTTCTCACCTTTAATACTTTCGCACATAGTTCAAACGAATGAAACCTCTCATGTGCCTCACGCCATACACTCTGCTCCCTTTCACTCAAACGAAACCTATCTTTCACTCGCCTTTCAAAATTCATAACAAACTGACACGGGGACATCCCAGTTGCACTATGTACCGTCGAATTATACGCCCATAACACTCTACCCAACCATACATCCCAGTCATCCATAGTCGTACTCATCATTCTCAACATCTCACACAAGGTCCTAATTGTACGTTCAGCCAACTCATTCGAAGACGGTACATACGGAGTCGTTCTTACATGCTTCACACCATTCTTTCTCAACATTCGCTCAAACACTTCACTCTCAAACTAAGGCCCATTATCACTCAGACATCTCCTAGGCTTCCATACACACATCGAAAAACAGCTGCTCAACCACACGCGCAACAGTCACACTCCTTTTATCTCTTACAGCCGCCGCATACGCAAACTTACTTTTATGATCAACCATAACAACTATAACAACCATACCAACATTCCCAGCACTTATACGCGGTAAAGACATAATCAATCACTACTAATTCAATAGGTTCTTTCGCATCAACTTTCAACATCGGAAGCTTTACTTGCACACCTTGCACCTTTCACACTTAGTCGCAACATCATTCACAACAATCCTCAAAAACGTATGGAGCACATGCTCCTTCATACACTCCTACAACTTAAACTTACCCATATGCCCATAATTATCATGCATAACCTTCACCAGACCAATCATACCAACCAAAGACATCACAAATACATGAGTATCATCCCCATCCTTCATATGCCTTACAAAATATACAACATCCATACAAACAGCAAAATCCTTAGCATACCTTTTAAAACCACTTAAACACTCAGGCCATTCATTCAAATCAACACGCATCATCACACACTTCTTCAACTCACTAACAAAAGGACACATCTCTTGCATCTCTAGAATATCATCATCACTTAAAATCTGATTCTCATCATTCATGACCAATTCGATCATACCGCAAAATTTGACAACATTCTTCGCACACTCATTCAATATCATCACTTTACATTGAACCTTTCATAACACAATCCTTATCAGCATCCAACGACAAATCATTAAATCTCATAAAGTCCACACCAAGCAAGAAACAAAATGGCATTTGCTCATCTTTCAGGATCACAAAGTCATGCTTCACATTCACACTACTGCCCAAACTCACTCTCAGACTAACCTGTTCCCATGCAACTATCATTCCATTCCCAATCCACTTATACGTAATTTCAGACTTACGTTCGCAATATCTAAACTCATCGTACTTACTTAGAATCCTCTCGTTGACTAACGACACTTGCGCTCCAGTATCAATCAAACCACATAAGAACCTTTCACCACTTTCACTCTCACTTCCATCATATAAGGTACTCCATGTTCACAATACACATAAGGAACAACCACACCAACATTAGCACTGACATCCGCACGGTCATCAACTCCCACATCATCATTCACCACACACTCATCTTCATCCAGACAATCATTCTTCTCCCTCATATGCGAACATTTTTCAATCACCCAATTGTAATACACACCGCTCAAACACTGCAGATGCATCACATTAGCATTCAAACCCTTCACTTTCTCATCCTTTTACACAATTGGCCTCTCACCACCAAAGTGCACATAAACAATCACCTTATACAAAGGACTCACTAAAATCAATACTTCCTGAAACAGTGGGACCCCTGGCATACACATCGCTCTCAATTCTTTCATAAAGTTCCGTACTCTTGCCATTCCATCACTCTTCAAATCTTGCAAACTATTCCATACGCTCTCAAACAAGGAATCACCACCACCCTTACTGTCCCTTCCATTCATAATCCCTTTCGGCAAATACCCAGGATCACTCACTCCACACACATTTTCATCATTTGTACCAGGATACCTTGACATCAAATCAGCCACTCCATTCCGTTCACCAGACACATACTCAATCACATAGTAAAAATCACGCAAATCTTCCAAAATCCTCGCAATCCTACTATCAGCTCATTTCATACGTTTCAAATACACAAGAGGTTGATGATCTGTTTTGATCACAAACCTCACACCATACAAAAACGGACGCAACACTTTCAAACAATATATTATCGCAGCCAACTCTCGTTCCACAGTCGAATACTTTCGTTCTGCAACATTCATAGCCTTGGATACATACCCAATTATTCGCCTGACATTCTCTCCCTTCAAACGCTGCCTGTGCATCAGAAAACCTCCCATACAATACCCACTCGCATCTGTATACAATTCAAGCATTTTAGCATTCACACTATAATCTGGGTAAGCCAATTCAACATCTTCAGCCGCTGCCTCTTTCAGTCTCTCATACGCTTCATTGATCTTATCATTCCACCTGACAATCGTACTACTTTTCTTGCCCATCCACTCAGTCAGAGGCTTACTCACACCCGAACAATCACGTATAAACTTTCGTTGAAACTCAAACAAACCTAGAAACGACTTCAGCTGCTTAACAGTCACCGGTTTCGGAAACATTCGCACCTTCTCAATATACTTCGGTGAGTTTCGTAACCCATTCTCACTCACCATATGCCCAAGGAATTTCACTTTTTTCGCAAACCATTCACACTTCGTTACTGTCACCTTCACACTAACACTCTCCAACTTTCTCAACACATCATTAACTAATCTCATATGCTCCTAAAACTCCCAGTCATTATCAAAATATCATCTATAAACACAATCACATTCTTACTCGCAAATTTAATCAACACAACATTCATCGCCCGCTGGAAGGCATCGGGAGTATTAGCCAACCCAAAGCTGAGGTTCCGGAACTGAAAATGCCTTTTCGTAGAGGAAAGGGCAGTCACCAGTCGGCTCTCCTCAGCAATGGGCATCTGGTAATACCCCCGTACCAAATCCAGCTTTTTAAACCCTTCATCCCATGCATACTATACACACACTCAGATACAACACACATCGGAAACCTCTCTTCCACAGTCCTTTCGTTCACCTTTCCATAACCCACACACAGACGCAATCTTTCATCCGGCTTACGTACAAGCACAATCGGACTATTCTCTCTCTCTCTCTCTCTCATAACGAAAATAGAGGGAGAGGTGACGCCCCCTTGTCGCGGGAGGAGAGCTTGTGTGGACCTTGGACTTTTCGAGCTATGTCGGCGGGGGTGCCTCTTCTGGGTACCCCTGGTAGGGCTTCTCTTGTCGATTTGGTCGGAAACGAGGTTCCAGACTAAGTGCGTCATTCCTTCTTTTTTTCTACTCTATCCCTCCCCTTTTTTACTTTTATCCTATCTCCCACTCATACAAAAAGAAAAAAAAACAAACAAAAAAAGCCTACTCCTATCGTGTCACTCTTTCCCTTTCTTCCTCTATCTACCTATAAGGACCTGGCAGCTACCTCATGCGTCAGAAGAGAGGCTTTGGAACCTCTATAAACAACGCCAATCGACGCTCACTGGTTGGGAGAGACTAGGACTAGAGGTGTCCTAGGCGTTGGGGCACGATGAATGGGATGAGGGTAGTGCCGCGTTAACCCCTTCCCTGGCGCGTAATTATTGACCGTTCCCAGTGCCCGTTGACGGGTGCTTATGGTAGCATTGGTCCGAGGTGACGGCCCTTTGTTCCCATGTTGGTGGCCAGGCCAATAAAAAGCCTTGGGTCGAGTTCCTTGGTGTGGCGGGATATCCAGTGAACGCTACTCCGAGATCCTGGCCGTTGTGAAGGGAACTAGTAGGAGTTTAGTGAGGGGCGTGGTTCGTTGTTGTTCACCTGGTGAGAAATCGATGGCCCCTTCGGGGACCTTCAGTGCTGCTTGGTTGGGAGCCATGGCACGCCGAGGTTTGACGACTCGGTCGGACGAACAGCAGCACATGGAGCGTGCCTTCTGAAAGATCCGAAACCTCTCCGATCGATAGGCGGGAGCGACTCACGTGGGGAGAACTCACCAACCCCCCTTTTTATCATTGATTGGTCACGAGTTTTCAGAGAGAGAGAAAGCGCTCAAAATGACAGGCAAAAAAGGACCTGTTCGTCTCAAACATAACTGTGCAATATGCCAGTTAGAAAAGTGGTGCGTTGACTTTACGGAGGGCTGCTACTCAAAATGCAGCCCTGAAAGTATCTGCACTACTTGCATATTGACGCGAGAGGTTGAGAAATTAAAAGACCTCTATAGAGCCTCAGAGGAGAGAGCTAAGGTCTTGAGGGAAAGTTGGAGAAGCTCGAAGCCCTTAACGTAGCTCAGGTTCGATGCCTAGAAGAGGCGCCGCCCACTGACGTGTCGGAATCCCCTGGTAACCAAGCGGACATTCCGACATCATCTGAGGCTAAACTAGCTGAGGCGAGAGAAAAGGAGAAAAAGAAACAAGGAGAAACAAAGAAAAAAAGAAAAATAATAAAGTTGAAACAAAAGTAGAAGAAAAACAGATAAACAAGAAGAAAAAGAAAGATAAGAATGTGGAGAGTAAAGAGGAAAAGGGGAGCCCTCTTCCACAAGGGAAGACCCCGTCTTCAGAGACCAAGTGTCCGAAGGTCACCCGCATTGGTGACTCGCAAACACGGGATCTGCAGCCGCTGCTAGCTGCCCGCCTTCGCACTAGCGTGAAGGTAAGCTGCCTGTCAGGACAGGGTAACCACAACATCAGAGTAGAGGCAGAGAAAGCTCAGATTTCTGAGAATTCAGTTGTTGCTCTGATGGTGAGCGGCAACGACCTCTACCTCAGAGGGGGTAAGGTTGGCCTCAGTGGTAAGACCATCCAAACGGTGATGGGAGCCGTGGACGACATAGGGCTTAAAACCCGCAAACGTGTGGTGGTTGGGATGCTTCCGAGAAGAGGTCCATCCCGAACCGCTCACGAAAGAAACATCGCAGTGAATAGAAGGTTGGCGGATCTCTGCACGGCACAAGGAGTCTTCTTCGTGGACCCCTACCGTACCTTTATCGGTAGAGACGACCTCTACCAAAGGGACGGGGTACATCTCTACTTTAAAAGGAGGGCCTTTCTCGCCAACCTAATTCAAGATGTCGTGGAACGCACCCAAAGGAGCGTTCGAAACAGAGCGAAAGCGGACGTGCGCCAGCATGCCCGTGTCACTCCTGGAACGACCTTCTCGGAGGTCGTCAAAAAGGGTGTGACCACGAAAACAGAGAAGCCGGGAACGGAAGAGCGTAGGGAGTCCTACACTAGGGACCTCCCTCAAAGTTCTTCTGTTCAATGCGAGGTCAATCAGGAATAAGTTTCTTGACCTCCGTGGCCTCGTAGTAACAGAGGAACCTGAGATGGCGGCCATAACGGAGTCGTGGATAAAAACCTCAAGCCGAGATTTTGAAGGTGAATTCACGATTCCCGGTTGCCAGCTCTTCCTGAAAGATAGGCCAGACAGAGAGGGTGGCGGTGTGATGTTGTATGTCAAGGATACTCTCAACGAGACGGATTGCAACTACTACTGTTCACTGTTGGCCTAGAGATAGGTCCTGCCAAATACAGGACCCTGGTGCTTTATAGACCTCCTGCCCAACTCGTTGAAAAGGACAGAGATCTGTACCAGCTACTAGGAGAACTTGTCGACGACAGAGTGTGTATCGTCATGGGTGATTTCAACACACAAGTTGACTGGGAAACCAGAGAACCCTGAGGCGAGAACGCACTACTCATGGAGTTCGCGAACAACGAGTTCCTCACTCAATGGGTGAGAGAGCCAACGAGAGGAAACAATATCCTCGACTTGGTTTTCACCTCTGAGGATGACATCGTTGAGGACCTCTCTGTTGGCGAAGAGCTCGGTGGCAGTGACCACCGACTAATTAGATTTGTAGTCAAAGTTCCGAAGGCCGGGCCTGACCCAAGTAAATCGAAGAAACTAGATTTGAAAAGGGCAGACTTTGCAGGTCTTCGTGCTAGACTGACTGACGCGAGGCTAGAAGTGTGCGATGTTGTTGAAAACTCGTGGAACAGTTTCAAAACCACATTCATGAGTCTTCAATCGCGTTTCATCCCTCTGAAATGTCCCCGTCGGTTTTCTGTTCAACCAAAGTGGTTTAATCGAGTAATCGGCCAACTGCTTAGGAAGAAGAGAACTGTGTACCGACAATCGAAGATCTCGGGTGACTTTGACGAATACCGGAGGCTAGCCAGGAGAGTGGAGTCCAGCATAAGGGCGGCGAAGCGTTCTGAGGAACTCCGAGTGGCGAGACTCTGTAAAGAGAATCCCAAGGAGTTTTATGGATATGTGAGCAGCCGTAAACCAATCCGTCGAACGATTGGCCCTTTGAGAAATGAGGAGGGGGCATTAAAGCACTTAGATGCAGAAAATGCTAACCTCCTCAACGACTACTTCTCTTCAGTGTTTACTGAAGAGTGTGGTCCCATCCCCCAGGCAATGGATTCCTACTCGGGGGAAAAGCTGGAGGATATGGACTTCACCGAAGGGGAGATAAAAAAGAAGATCAGTGACCTAATGACGAATAAGTCACCTGGCCCGGATGGGTTTCTACCTAAAGTGTTGAAAGAAGTGCGTGATCAAGTGTCACGACACCTGAGCGCAATCTTTAAAATGTCAATCCGGACCGAATGCGTTCCTAGAGACTGGCGTGAAGCGGAGGTGACTCCTATCTTCAAGCAAGGAGACCGAAGCCAACCGTCGAACTACCGACCTATCAGTCTGACTTCGATAGTCGGTAAACTCATGGAAAGCATCATGGTGGACAAAATGACGTCGTATTTAGAATCAAACCTGCTACTGAGGAGTTCCCAGCACGGCTTCCGAAGGCAACGGTCATGCCTGACGAACCTTGTGGAATTCTTCCACTTCGTGTTCAGTGAGCACGATCGGGACAAGGCGGTGGATGTGGTCTACCTAGACTTTCAAAAAGCCTTGTATAAGGTGCCACACCGCCGCCTTCTCAGGAAAGTGCGAGCGCTGGGCATAGACGGAAAGGTAGCCGGCTGGATCGAGAACTGGCTAAGTGGCAGACGGCAACGGGTGGTGGTGAATGGACAGTCTTCTGAGTGGGTGCCCGTTACTAGCGGGGTGCCTCAAGGTTCTGTCCTGGGACCACTACTATTCATCATCTACGTCAACGACATGGACGGTGACATGGTTGCCAAGATTTCCAAATTTGCCTACGATACCAAGCTTGGTATGAACGTTGCAAGGGATGGAATTGCTGCCCGCCTGCAGGAAGACCTTGGGAAGATTGGGAAGTCGTCGGACACGTGGCAAATGCCTTTTAATGTGGGGAAATGCAAAGTGATGCATATTGGCCACAGAAACCCCCAATCTCAGTATATCCTTAAGGGCACTGCTATTGAATTCACCGACACTGAGAAGGACTTGGGTGTAACAATCACTAGTGACCTCAAGTTCTCGAAACAGTTCATTGAGGCGGAGAAAAAGGTTCAAAGGACTGACACTGAGAAGGACTTGGGTGTAACAATCACTAGTGACCTCAAGTTCTCGAAACAGTGCATTGAGGCGGAGAAAAAGGCTCAAAGGATGCTAGGCTATATTAAGCGCCAGTTTGGTTATCGGAACCAGGAGATTGTACTGTGCCTGTACAACTCCCTGGTTCGACCGCACCTGGAGTATGCCGCACAATTTTGGAGTCCTTCATTGCGAAAGGACATCGCGAGATTGGAACGCGTACAAGCCAGGGCAACCAAGCTGATTCCCTCTATCCGACATAAAAGTTATGAGGATAGACTAAGGGAATTAGATCTGTTCTCGCTGGAAACCCGTAGACTGCGTGGTCAGCTCATCGAAGTTTTCAAAATACTTCGAGGGTTCGAACATGTTGACTACCGGGATATTTTCACACTGAGTGAGAACAGAACGCGTAATCACGGCTTTAAACTTGAACTGAAGCGTTACAACCGCAATCTGTGTAGAATTTTTTTCACGTACAGTATCTGCGGTAAGTGGAATGCACTTCCAGTGGAAGTTGTCAACAGTGAATCTGTTGACCAGTTTAAGTCAAGACTAGACAAAGTCTTGAAAAGCGGCCGTTTAGGGACGCAAAACAATTGAGCAGCCATATGCCTGTTCGATTGCTAGTCCAAAGGTGCCCTCTTTGAATGGACCGTGAGGTCTTCTAGGGTACTTTCTTTCATTTTAACTCATTTTAACTCATTTTAACTCTCACTTTCTTCAATCACTCCCAATCGTTCTAATTCCACACATTGCTCCTCAATCTCATCGGCAACCGGACGCGGGAAATGTCTCGGGTGCTGGTAGATTGGGGTGTCCTCCTTCAGGACAATCTTGAATTCCGGAAGCTTCGCAACCCCGAAATCCAGATCGCCCTTACTAAGGACCCCTTTTTGTTCAAACAGCATTCGATACACATCCTCCCTTTCATACTCAGTCAAACATTCATCCAATTTCACCCTCCTTTCCACTTCATTATACGTCTATTCACACGTCTTTTCATTCGCAACATTTACCCTGACATCCGTGCTATCATCCACTGACAGTGGAGAGGTGACTCAGTACATCTCCGACTTGGATCCCCCTCACCTGCTATTTTACCTTGGGGTCCGCCTGCACACATACAAAAGGACCATTTATTCTTATTAAGCCATCAAACACACAAGAAACACGCCATCAAACACACACGCAACACGCTGTGCTATTGGATGGAAATGATGCGTGTTATTTCACGCATCCTTTACATCCTATAACACAGAGTTCTTACCCATATCCAAACTAAAATTTTCACTCCAACTCACTCTAACAGACACCCTTTCACCCTTCTCAAGCCTTATACTCTCTATGGCAGTTACCTCAATACCACTAAACACACTGCTCAAAACACTACCATCTTTCCCTACATACAATTTATACACCCCACCTTTACCAATCCTTCTCTCAATTTGACCACGCGCAGGATGCACAACCATACGATTCACTTCCATAAAATCATTTCCCAAAATCACATCATACTCACTACTCACATTTTCAATCACAGAGAATTCACTCATTCATCAACATACCATGCATTCGAACAGCTGACCTTATTATTCCAATCATAAGTACTTTCATACCACCAATCTCTACCAAACTACCTTTACACTCTGACAGGAAGGCTTTATCATTCAGCTTGTCATACACGTCCTTATATACCAAGCTCGTCTTAAACCCAGAATCTATCAAAGCCAAACACTCAATTAGGTTTAATTCAACCTTTACACTCGGACACTCATACTTCCTACCAGACAGCACTTTCACACTAAAAAGACTTACCAACACATTACTCGGACTTATGCACCCAGAGGATACTTCACCAGGTATCCTCTTAGAATTTAGTTTCACGCTTCAGACTTTCCATTCACACCTTGCTCTCTCATTCTAATCCAACACCTTTCACTCGAATGACCTTCCATCACACAATAGCTACATACATTCCTCTGGTCACAACACATCCTCACATAATGACCAGCCTTTCCACAATTACCACAAGCAAACTTCACACTCCCCCCAGCTGTCGCTCCACCATTCAACTTCAGACAGTCTCTCTTCAAATGCCCCCTATCTTTAAATTGGAAACATTCTTTCACACTTTCTTTACAGTCCTTTACCAAATGCCCTTTATTTTCACACCCGAAACACGCACTAGACGTCCATCTGCATTCCGTCAACACATGTCCCTACCTTCCACACCTACGGCATTCCACAATCCTTTTCACCCCAATTCAGCCCTTCATTCGCTGGGACATACTTCTGTTGCTCCCACATATATTCCTATTCACGCGCTTACCAGTCATCTGTCCACTTCCATTTGCCCATCCTCCATTCACCAATCCAGTCTGCCGGCCCAGGAAGCTCGACATCACCCTAGCTGGCGCAGCCCTCTGGACATCCCAATAGCTGACAAACTGCTGGGGTGGAGGAAAGCTCCTGGGCTTCTTACCCCCAACATTCACACTGTACCATCCATTCTCGTCTAAGTCACTTTCCTCATCAAATCGCCCGTCTTCCAACAGTTCCAACACATCCTCCGACATCAACCGTTCCCCTGTCAGTCTCATCCTCTCATTTCTCTTTCCATTCAACCATTCAGTCACTTTTCGCGTGATCGTGTCCAGGAACTTCCTCAACAGTTGCTTACACTCACTCAGTGCATCATCGCCATACCTCTTTCTCTTCATACTCTCAAACCTATGTCCATACATGTTCACTCCTTCGTTTTTCCCCATAAGAGCTTTCTCACATTCATTCACACGTTTGTATTTCCCACTCTTTCATTCGTTTCACTTGCCCAATCACTCGCTTCTTCACCACCTCATATCTTGGCTCACACACTCGTGATCATGCGGAAAAACTCTAGCACATTCCATTCCAAGCACTCGCCTAATACATTCACCCAATATCCCTTATTCTCCGGATACTTGAGCTTACAATAACGCTTAAATTCCCCGAAGAATTCATCCCCACTCTTCCCACCATACAACCTAAACTTATCAACCTTTGGCACTTCCCTTATCAAAATTCCCTTTTCCACATTAACCTCACTTTCGCTGGGGCTACTCTCGCTCTCGCTCATACCAATCATATCATCACTCTCTCCTTCATCTGAGTACAACGAATCCACACTCTTCCCTCTCACTTTCTGATGCTTCCCGTCTTGACCCAGTCTTCCTTCCTCTCTTGCGTTCCACTCTCTTCTATTCTCCGTCCTTCGTATCACTCAATGTATCCTCACTCACATACACCTAGACTCACATACACCTCCACTCATCCCATTCGTCGAAATCCCTTTAGTCGCCGCAGGGGTTAGGGTCAAGGGTCCTGGGGCCGGTCCTGACACCTTCATCAGGCCATATATGTCCTTCATTCCTTGGTCAACCTGCTTCTGTCTCTCGTCCATTTCTTTCTTCATTCTGTATGTCTTCTCATCCATACTCATCATATCACTCCCCACTCCCTCAATCACGCTCCTTGACATTTCGCACTCTTCCTCCTTCTTCCTCAATTCCAGCTTCAATCGTACCACTTATTCGTGCTATCCATGCTCAGCAGTAGCCATTTTCCCGGATTAGTAAAAGTGATAGAAAAAGAGGAAAAAACAACCAAACTACTTGTCTCTCTAAATGTGAACTGCAATTCAATCATAACAATGCTCCCGGTTTCGAGATCTCACGTTCCTGTTCAGGCGTCAAATGTAGCGGACCCCGAACCTACACTCTAATCCCAATCTATCCAACCTGCTTTCTACACAAAGTCAGACGTGAGAAATCGAGGGAGAAATAAAACGGATGATATATACAATCCTTTATTTACAAAAATAGGGATAAATATATTTACAATTTCGATATATACAAAAAAAGACAATCCATGCTAATACTACCAATCGAAAAAAAACAATTTACAAAAAATAAAAACAAAGAAACAAGAAAGGCCTCTAATTCACGTGGCTTATGGTCCCCCGGGAGAAAAATTTTCCAGCTGTCACTTCTTGTGACTAAAAGTCGTTGCGCGCATTTAAAAGGGCCTGGTGCTTCTGAGCTCAATATGATATAAAGCGATCCGGTCGCGGTCTAAAGCCTATTAAAAGACCTCCGTCCAAACACATTAATTATGGACTAGTAGTATATTCAATTTAAATTACTTCAAATATTTTGTAATATCAGCCACTCTTATAAAAGGAATATTATCAACAAAAATTATCAGAGTAATAAATAGAGTGGCTTCTGGAAAGAGAATTTTTTTTAACAAAATATATCACAAAATCCAATATATATATATATATATATATATATATATATATATATATATATATCGAAACGAATTAGGCAAATAAATGTTTAGTTTTATCATCAGTGCTTTTGTAATGAATTTTTGCGAGCTTATACACGGGTTAACGAACGACCAAAAGCGGAATATTAGAGAAATCGAGACACTCGAAAAGAAAATTATCAATACTGAATTCGCAGTCGCCTTCAATAAAATATGTCACGATGAGAATCTTCTTCCCAAATATACGAATATATATATATATATATATATATATATATATATATATATATATATATATATATATATATATATATATATATATCCATTCACACGCACATTCTTACAAGGGGAGGGAGAGGTCCGCTTGGAAAGGGGTGAGAGAATGACCCTACAAACACCCTCACATTCGCTCCACTATAACCTCATCGGAAAAAGCTTAGTCAACGATCTTAGACTCACATCCCATGATTAATGACCTTTTTTCCCTGTTTTGTGTTTCTTTGCGGGTTATTTTTCTGATCTGTTCGCTATTCATAGACTCTTGTAACAATCGCATTCTCAGTATACGACTGAAGAAGGTATGATAAACTACATACCGAAACTAGTCACCTAAATTAAACTTTTGTTTGTCTCCTATACAGTGGTTTCACTATCATGTATATATATATATATATATATATATATATATATATATATATATGCAATAAGTATATAGTACAAAATGAGACTACATACTGAAACTAGTCTCGTAAATTAAACTTTTGTCTCCTATTCAGTGGTTTCACTATAATATACCATAACTCGCCATTGAGTTCTTCTACTTACTTATATATATATATATATATATATATATATATATATATATATATATATATAGAGAGAGAGAGAGAGAGAGAGAGAGAGAGAGATTCTATGTCGTAGGTCAGGTAAAAGCTCCCTGACCTTCGCTTGCCTCCCTGGATGCGGGGAAATGAGGCGACAAGCAGGCACGGGGGAAGGCCCCTTTTTGGCGTGGGTCACAACGAAATTATATACGAGTGCTTATTCTACATCTGCCTGATTTCAGCTAAATGGCTATGTGTTTCTGTGAATCAAACATGGAAAACAAAAATAATCTTTAGTACTATACAAACAATAAAATTTAACAACAAAGGAGACACTATGGGAAATACACTAGACTAATTGGAAAGCAAAATTGATTTAAATGGATGCTTATGCACGCGCCGCGAGCTTACACAAACGACTAACCGAATAGCGTCGTGCCTCTTCGAAGTTGATAGAGAGAAAACGTAATTATCCTACAATTTCCATTGTAAGCCTTGAGGGTTTGGATCGAGGGAGTATTCTCGCTGGAAGGAGCTGAGCTGGTCATTGCAGAAGGACGAGTCTTCACGTTGCTTGACTGTCGTTTATTCTGAATAAATCCTTGCCTGCGAGCCCTTTGGGTTGGGCGGGTGTCTCTTGAGAATTTGCGCGTCGTATCCTTGGCTGTTTCTGGCGAATACTGATTTTATCGTGCCTTTGTTGGAAATTATATACGGGGTCGCCGGAAGCAATTTCGCTGGCCGATGGGAATGGGCCCCACTCCATCTGAAGGGGCGCTGCGGACGTAGACTTCGCACCCCCTCGCTGATCTTTTCCCGGGCTCCAGTTTAGCTCGTCTCAGCTGGTTTTATCGCCCCAAAAGTTTACCCAAAGACGGCGATTTGAAGGTCTTCTCGTCTGTGAGACACCGCCCAGCCCTCTGCATCAACGTGACTCTTCCTCTCTCTCCCTCTCTCTCTGATAATATATATATATATATATATATATATATATATATATATATATATATATATATATATATATATATATATATATATATATATATATATATATATATATATATATATATATATATACTATTGAAGTGCACAGCTGCTGTGGCAGCGTTATTGATTTTAACTTGCATTTTCTTAATATTTCTTACAAGTATTTTAACGGGGTCTTCGAGGCGAGAAAAAACATCCGCGAATAACATTCTTTATTTCTAGACGTCTTTCGACCGTGTTAGGTCATCTTCAGGGAATGAACAGAAATGGAATTATTCACAAATTCCTACACCACATATAGTATTTCTACGCGAACATATGTAAGTATTACAAAAATTGGCCAATCATTGGGCGGGAAATTTTTAAGAGGAAACTAAGCGCTACAATAAACATATCCTCCAACGAACAGCTTATTAAGCTTTACAAAAAAATAAATATTTTATTTGCTCGGTTTTTATGAGTATTAAGATGAGGAAGTTGCTTCCACCACCCGTTGACGTGCTAGTTAGCCTGCAACTCGTCCCCTGGATATATATATATATATATATATATATATATATATATATATATATATATATATATATATATATATATATATATATATATATATATATATATAGTTATAGTTATAGTTATAGTTATAGTTATAGTTATAAAAGAAGATATATAAAAATAAATTTTCCTAACTTCACCAATTTTTTTTGTTATTATAAAAGAATTATTAGAAACAACTTGGATAAAAAACTTAAGTCATAACCAAACTAAGATGAAATTATTATTCAAATACTCAAAGAAATTCCGCTGGTGTAGTTCGCATTTGGTAACAGGCTCACCACGGCCGATTACAGGGAAATCTTGGCCAAAAAAGTCTTGCCTTAACATAACATAACATAACATAACATAATTACACGGATGACAAAAGCCACAAGGGCCTATCAAAGGTCATCCGCCTCCGTCAAAACCCACCCACAAAAAGCACCATCACCAGGGGAAGACAAAATCAAAGTTCCTGTTGTTCCTGAGAAGGAACACATAGAAGGGGGAGTACGTCTTTCAGCAGTGGTTGGGATCTAACATGAATTTCTGGTCGAAGGACTTTTGGCGACCGCAGTCGCCAAACCTCAATTACATCGACTACAACGTGTTGATGCATGTCGAGGCCAAGGCCTGCAAGGCCCACCGCATCAACGTTAATGAGCTAAAGTCCTACGTCAACTGCGCGTTGAACAAAATGAAGAAGGACTTTCTCCGCAACGTGTGCGCGGCCTTCAGGTCTCGCCTGGAGCACGTGATCGGCGCAGATGGCAGCCACATTAACGAATATTATAATTTAAACATTTATTTATATTTTAAACAATAAAAACGTATATAACTGTTGAGAGGTTGTAACGAGAGTAACGGATATTTTGTAATACCCAGTATTACTTTAACACTTTCCTTATACCGTATATGAAATAAATAAAAGAAAGAAAGAAAGAAAATACGATATAACAAGAGAAAGACCGAGAAACACAAAACAAAACACATAGGGCCAATATTTATAAGTAAAGACTGGCTCCTCTTAGGATTCAGATGATTCCTATCTGGGAGGCTATAAGCGATCTAACCACGCGATTAAATTTGAAATTGCCTTCGGCAGATTAAAGTTGAGGGAGAATCGATTAGTGCGGATTCGAATGCCTCTCGCCTAATCCTGTTATCCGATTTATATATAAATACCGTTTTATCTCAATCAACACTATGGCTGGTTGCACACATATGTCGAAGCTTGCACTAGAAGGAGTGGTTTTAAGGAGGGATATGAGCAGTCATCCTGTTTCTTACCCAGCGAAAACAAGGTTTTTGTAACAAGATGACTACTCCCCTCCCTCCTTCAAACACTCCCATAATACCAGGTTGTTAATTGGCTTAAAATGTTTAAAAACAACAAAAATATTGTAAAAAAATGTTTCGACAAAACAAACTAAATTATTATAATGGATAAGATGAATTATGTAGACAAACAATGAATCATAAACAATTACCCTACTATGTCCAAATCCAAACAATTTAATAAGGATGTTAATTAACCCAATGACTTAGATCGTACTTCTCCCCCATGTTAGGCAGTATTTCCAGTACTCACATTAAAAGTTCTGAGGATTTCATTGCAAAAGTTTATGGTGGAAGGGGAGGGTTGTGGTGGTTGATGGGGGAACTGGTTCAAGTCTACGCGTCGAGCTGCTCTGACTCAAAAGGTTGTTACGGAGATTCCGCTTCTAAGCTGGGTTCCAGAAGGTGCCTTAGGCACCTCAGGGTTAAAGGAAAGGACCCGAAAGGAAAACGACGATAAGTAGGCTTTTATTCTTGGTTAGGGTCTACCTTATTCGGAGTAAACGAAATAGATTGAGTCCTACGTGGCCGTATGCAAGTTTTTACTAATGTGGGGTAGCTGAGGCAAAACGACAGGAATTAAGGACGTGGAAGGGACTCGTGACGCTAATAATAATAAAATGACAGTTGAATGCCTCTAATTGACCCTATCGGACCAAAATGACTTTACTATGTTTATGTTCGTTTATTTATAGTTCCATTGCTTAAGAGGTCGTGACTTATTTTTCTCCTTCTCTAGACGCGAGGCTGAGCTAATGATCGGAAGTATATTTGTTAGTCTCTTCGTTGACCACTGGGCGGAGTTACCAGAGGTGTGTTCGTTCCTAGAGTAACTGTACACATTTTCAGTTCGCGCTAGCAAACCCTATCAATAGATCAGACAGTTTATTTTTCGTTTCACACTCTCACGACAACTCAACCGGTCAAAGCATAATATCACCCTGTATTTACCCGGGTTCCCTTGTTATCTAGCATTGGTATCTTTTTGTCTCGCAGCTGCTCCTTTGCATGTGTATATATGTGTGGCCGCGTTGGAAGCTAGTTATTCGCTTGCCTCTTTTATGCTTCTCCTATTAAATGTACAGTTGTGATTTAGGTATTTCTCTCTATTTTACATTGGTTCACTATTTATTACATGTCATATTATATAATTAATTGATGTGTGTATCCAATTTCAGGATTTCATAGATCCAGCGAGCACCCATTTGTGGGGTTCCTCACTGGGCCTACCTATCCTGCAATTTGGGTGCCACGGGCCTACTTTCCTTTCAATCTGAGTGCCACAAGTTAAATGCGCCAATCTTGCCATTAGTAAATATGGCAAAATTACAGATTAGCCGCTCAGTTGATTTTCAAGATTTTCCCTATAATGAATCGTCCTTTTTCCCAATATATATCATACAATAGTTTTAGTTGTTGATGATGCCACTTCTTGCCTATTTTCTTTTTAATCCTTTCTTTTTCCTTCAACTTTCAAATTACCAGTTTGTGAAACAATGGGGGAGGCTTTGCCCCATTTCTTCTTTTGGTAGGGTAGTTCTACCTCCCCATCCCCGATTTTTTTTAATTAATTCGTATAGGCAACACGAAAATAAAGATAATTATATTAAAAACTCGCAAAAATACAACTATTAGATCACTTTATTAACAAATATTAATTAAATAATGATAAAATATTAGTTCGGTAATTAACAGTCATAATAATTAGCTAAAATGAAGTAAATATGAAGCTGTTACACGATATATATTGTGGAAAAAGACGATTCATTATTGGGAAAAATCTCGAAAATCAACTGAGCGGATAATCTGAATTTTACCCGACATTTTATCTAAATTTTAAAAAAATAATTAGAATAACACTATTTTACCCACCTATGGCAGAAATTAATCTAACCCCAACCATCAAACGGATTAATAGTCACTTAAAACATTCTAATCTTAAGATAATCTAAAGCTTTCCCAACTCTGTCAAAAATGAACTAATCCAGAATAAGCCTCCCTGTCCAAATAAATTGAGCGAATATAAAATTCAGTGTCAAAATTGCAATTACAGAGCTGGGCAGTCCACACCTCCACACATCCTCAACTTGTAGAACCGCCATTTAGTTGCGGACTGTTAGTTTGAGACCCGTTGCTAAAAAAGTTGCAGATCTAGGGTTTCAGACCATTCAAAATTCAGGTCCGCTACCGCTACTTAAAAAAAAGAGACGAGGACGACTGTATCTGCAGGAAAAACAACTATAACAAATTAAAGCAGCTAATCTTAGTAATCTATAACATAATGGGATTGATTAAAGGTGAGTTCTGAGTTACAAATGTTGTTTGCAATTATAGTATTAGTAGTACAGGTTAAGCTCTTAAAACGACCTAATACTAAAGCGTTTGAATCATTGGTCACTACGTAGGCTATATAACGAAGTTAAATAAAGGAAGACATATACAAATAACAGAGGTTAATATATTGCAATAATTTCATGAGAATCCACATACAAATATTCTTAAAGCGCTCTATTATTTAGTTGAAGCTTTTATTGACTAAAAAAATTTCCGGAATAATACTACAATTATTGATCGATTATATGTAGTTATTAGATGAATTCCTATAACGATGTATTTCGTTATAGTAGCAATACCTGTATATCATTATGTCAAAACTATCATGCCCGGCCCGTCAAAAATGTAGGAAATATAGCTTGATAATGTATATATTCCTAACAATAATGAAAGTCAATATTTTACTATGGAATTCTGAATATGAATGACTAATAATATATTTATGAATTAATGTACCAGTCCTATATAGCTTCATTTTATATAGAAAATTTTATATACATATCATATATTCTCATTTCACCATTAAAATCAATTTCACTCACAATAATCACGCATTCCACTACAGCAGGTTTAAATTCTCCAGTTGACGTCATTTCAAGGCGGACGCTAGGCCGAAATCATATAGAAGGAGAGAAAGTGATAAAAGCTCTGCTGAAGAATAAAGTAGACAGCACCTCTTACTTATGTGTTACTGGTCAACTAGTCACCGTAGTTTTGGGGGCGTTACAGTTCATTGGGTATGTTAAGACTTTGCTCTTTATGACATATGAAATTGAAAATGTCTTTACAGTTAGGGAGTTATCAGCTCTTTTTTGAAAGTAGACCTATTTGTTGGTGGAATTTATCTCGATTATATAAATATGTAAAATTTATGGAAACATTTATGAGACAAACATTGGACTTTTATTTCATTTTTTTCCCCAGCTTGAAGAAGCTGCTCTTGTCCGCCAGAATGGAGTATTGGCATACTGTCGCTTCAAAGGAGAACATAACTACATCATGATTGCTGAACATATGGAGAATATCATAAATGATTATGATTTCCCCCTGCAGAAAATCACGAGCACCGTCACTGATAACGGCTCTAATTTTTTTAAAGCGTTTAAGGAATATGCAGTCACTGCTGCAAATTGGTCCACAAATTCAGAAGATGGAATCCAGGTAGGTGAAGAAGATCAGGGTGAGCACGAGCTGGAGGATAGTTTCTTAATGAGAAGTGCCTTAGATCAGGAAGAAGACCTTTCGTCTGACCAATTCAGCTTCAGCCAATCTAAGCATGCGCGTTTGCGCTTCACATACACTCAGTCTCGTCGCCACAACTGATGCAACATAGGCAGTGGAAATATCTCCTTTTACAAATATCAATCATGCTGCGATGGGGAAATGCTCAGCATTATGGAACAAAAGCGTTCGTCCAAAATCAGGACAGATTATCAAAACTGTTATCAACTGAGCTTTCAATTTACCTTGCAGTACAAGGTGGAACTCTTTGTTTGATGCCTTCTCATTGCTTTTAATACACAAGGACAAATTACATCAACTCATGACGTTCCTTGAACTTCCAGTGTTCACAATTGAATTTCTTGGGGAGTATGTCTGAGTTTTGGCTCCCATTGCAGTAGCAATTGATCGCCTACAGGGAGACCGCACCTCGGCTTAGGGCACCCCATATCATCAACAAATTACTCTCGTGGGAAGTAAGGAAGGGCAATGCAAACCAACTAGGGCATCTGTTTTAAAACCGGAGTCCTTGCCAAAAGATTACACGATAACTCTGTAATTTATCACCCTCACTGGACACTAACGTCCCCCTTCCAAGGCTCTTGGGTTGTCTTCACGATTACCTTCAAGGTTGCCCCATAATTAGCGACCACCTTTAAGAGCCCCAATAGAAACATTAAAAGAGAGTAAGTAAATAAAAACAAACTACAAATGAATCAAATCATGAAAACATAACTGCCGTTAGTCATTAATCATTTGACTCATTTCTCTTTCTTTCCAGTAAATAGATTTAGAGTGTAGGCCAAAACGCTGGGGAAATCTGTTTGGGACCTCCGCCAGCGACACCGACTACAACAACAGTAAGAAGCTCAAGCAGACTTCTATTGGTGACTCAATGAAGGAAAGGTTCAACCATGACAAGGCCTTGGACTTGTTTAGAGGTTCTAACTATTGGATGTATACTTTAACTTTAGATAGCAAATGCAATAGTCAGTACGTACATAAATTTTGTGGCTTCGGTTTTGACTGATCGTACCGTAACGATAACGTGGATTTGAATTTTCCTAGCAGTCATTAGAATGTAATGATTAAAGCGAACAAAAATAGGATATATTATAATCTTACAGTAATCTATGATTTGAAGTTATAATTATACAAAATTTAATTGAATAACGAAGGGGATATTTAAGGGATATAAATTGAATGCTATACAGAGAATATTGAAGAATAAATAGATGATGAGGGTATGCGTTTGGAATGTTAATATTTGAAAGCACGTGACGAGAATAGTGTGTTCACAGGTGTATATAAATATGTAATTTTAATTATGTAAGTACACGACTAGTGATGGAATGTGAATTGTGGTCTGTAAATGAGAGATGAAGAGGAATTAGGACCTACTCTCTTGTGTAGATTGTTTATAGAGAATAAATGAAAGAGGAATTTTGACTGACCTTTCTTTGAGGCAACGCTGTGCACGAATGGACCTTGAACAGCGATTAACGGCAGGTGGCGAAATGCGTGTGTTTGTATGTGTGTTCGTGTAAGGGAAAATCTTGTATAAAAGGGATTTTGTCATATTGGTGGTGATGTTACGTAGAAATAATTTATTCTCGTCACAGAGTAATTGATTGATTGATTATATTTGATGCTAGTTTTACATACACACACACACACACACACACATATATATATATATATATATATATATATATATATATATATATATATATATATATATATATATATATATATATATATATATATATATTTATATATATAAACATAATTTCTCCAGGATTATTATTATTTATAGGAATGCCCAGAGGGCATTGCTATAACACTCCCCCCTCTAAGAAGGTTACCCCCTTATTTTAATAGAGTACAACTGATCCGAGTAACGCCGAGGTCTCCTAATGACACGACCAGAGCGTGTGACAGTGCTATTCGTTTGATTGCGGGTTCGGGGATACAGATTTGCTATGGAAGTGCCAATAGCGCTGAACGAGGCGCTGGCACGTATGAAGGTTGATGGAGCTAAGTTGATCCGCTTCTGGGATCCTTGCGAGATGGCGTCAAGCGGTACGTGGAGTTTCGAGTCCTGTTCTTTGTGATGGAATGAACAGTGATGGAGAGGTTTGATATTGACTAACCACCGCTCCCGACGAGGGTTCCTGCAACACAAAAGGAGGAGGCAGCGAAACGGAGTTTGAGTAGTAGGGGTGGTTGAAAGGGTGGGTTGAAGATTCCTTTGGGAGCTTAAAGTGGGTGAAAGAGGTGAACATTTTCTATATAGGCGCGTTTCAGGCAGTCTATGGAGAAAGTATCCTGCCTGGTGCCAAGCTGAAGTACGAAGAGCTTCTTCTTCCCATGGATAAAAAGAGAGCGTCCGTCATAGACTGGTTGAAAAGAAGTGCGAGTTGAATCGCGAAGGACGAAAACATGGAAGCATGTTGTCATCTCTTTCGGCACGAAGGTTATATAATTGGTAGGCACTCTAGGGGCGGTTGGCTTAACTTCAACAATATCCCGTACAAAATTATGTACATATAAAGAGGGATTGAGGTGAGATGGTAGAGGTTGGTCAGAAGAAGAGAAAAATTGACCAAGAAGACGAAGTTGAGTACCGTAGACAAGTAAAGATCATGCTAGCCGAGTGAATACGGCGTTAGCCTCCCAACGTTGCGGTACCGGGTCCGATTCCGAATCAACTTAGAGTTCTGGCTGCCGATTGGTGGGTGCGCTGTGCTCACCCCATGGGTAGATTTACACCTCTCACCTCACACATAGCCAATCAAAACACTGTTTTCTTTCCTCTCCCGCCTTCACAGCACAATACCCCCACCGACTCTCTCTCTCTCTCTCTCTCTGTTCCAAGGAATCCTGCCGATGGGTATCTATATCCACCATGTACCTCTGACGCGGAACAGATCCCTCTACCCTGAGATGACGAAGGCTTCCACCTGAACGCTGTTTGGTGTCAAAACATTATACTTTCTGACACCTCTCCTTAAAAGAAGACCGGCTCCTGGGGCCCTCGGACCGACCAGCGATTGTCATACTGACCTTATAAAATTTCATTATCCGGTTGGGGATTCTCTCAGTATCATGGAAGGATTAACGTTGACTAACTAACTAACTGTAGAAAGTCCCGCCGCAGAGCAGGCCAAGTCCTCTTTCAATGATGAACGAATACCCAGGCGAATCAAAGGAAGCTTGTCCACCCAAGGGATGTTTGGATCTGTGGAGCGTAAGCTTGCCTTAGGGGTCCCGTGCAACCGTTCTACTTTGGCGGTGCTTTGGTGGGATGACATGAGTGCATCCCATTGGTGGGATTCAAATAGCTGTCACGATCAGTCATGATCGTTGAGGGAACACCAAACCGATCAACCCGTGCTGAGACGAAGGCTCGAGTGACATTGAAAGCTCTGATGTCCGAGATAGGAACTGCCTCTGGCCATCGAATAAAACGATCGATCATGCTGAGAAGATAATTATAACCATGAGAGTAAGGCATATGATCTACTAGATTGACGTGAACGCTGTCAAAGCGTGACCAAGGAAGAGGAAAAGGGACCAGGGGAGCTTTTGTGTTATAATGGACTTTGGCGCGCTGACATGGCAGGCATGAGCGAGTCCATTTAGCCACACGAAGCGTTGTGCAACGAGCTTGCATGTATCATTGACGCCAGGATGAGAGAGACCGTGAATTTCGTCGAAAATGTGCCGACGGTAAGCAAAAGGAATGAGAGGGCGAGGACAGTCAGGTAATGAATAGTCGACCAGGATGCGCCTGGAAGGACTGCCCGTTAATTCGATCTCGCGAACGACGAGTTGAGAAGAGTGACGCAGTGTTTGCGTGTCTTCATCTTGTTCCTGGCCCAGGGCTATGGTTGCACAATCGATGGGCGCAGTGTGAGAGAGCTGCGTGCCCGAAATCGCGTTGATGCAGGAAAGCGCATCCGGTTCGACGTTTGAAGAACCAGGAGCATAACGAATGTCATTCGTCATCTGCAGGTTGAAGTCAAGATGACGAGCGTCAACTGCAGTGTGTAATGACGAGGTACTACGAGACGAACAAGCACCAACCAAAGGCTTATGGTCCGTAAAAAAATAATGAGGTCATGTCCTTTCAAGTGATGGCGGAAGTGGCGGATTGCGAGATATATTCTGAGGAGCGAGCGAGAGAACGTACTATACCTCTTTTGAGAGTCAGAAAGAGCGCGAGAGAAGAAAGCGAGAGGTTACCACTGGTCACCAATCTTTTGTTGTAAAGTTGTACGTACATGAGTCATGGATGCGTCTGAAGATACGCTGATGGGGGCCTTCTGGAGAAGGATGGGCTATCTTTACAGAGCAGGCCATAACCTCTTTGATGCGAGAGAATGCATTGCCGCCTCATTAGCCCATTCAAGAGGAGAGTTCTTTGTGGCCTTGGTGAGCATCGAATTAATAAGTTACATGACCTGGGAACAGCGTGGAATGAATCTGTGATAGAAGATAATCATAACACAGAAACGTCTGAGCTGTTTGCCCTATATGGGTCGAGGAAAGTTGCGTATCACAGTAACCTCATCTTCGAGTGGGCTAATTCCGGCACTCGATACATGTGTCTCAAGAAGGAGAGTTGCGAGACAATAAAGAGACACTTGGAGGTGTTGAGTACGATACCGTACTCTTGAAGACGAGAAAAGACCTGATGAAGGTGGGATTGGTGTTCCTCCAGCGAGGAGGATGCTATTAGAAGGTCATTAATGTAGCAAAATACAAAAGGAAGACCCCTAAAGACTTAGTCCATAAAGCGCTGGAAAGTTTGACTAGAGTTGCGCAATCCACATGGGACCTTAACCATTTCAAAACATCCAAACGAACAGGTGATGTTAGTCTTTGGAACATCGTCTGTGTGAATAGGGATCTGGTTGAAAGCACGAACCAGGTTCTGGCGATAAAAAGATTATAGCCAGAGAGAGATGAGGTAACATCGGCTATTAACGGTAATTGATATCGGTCAGGGATTGTAATAGCGTTTAGGGCCCTGTAGTTCCCAACTGCTCTGAGATCCCCCGGCGTGGATTTGGGCACAATGTGGAGTGGGGGAGGCAATCGGAGAAGCCGAAGGCCTACAAATCCCTGCCTCCACCATGAATTGAAATTCATCACGCATAGTAGACAGTTTATCTGGAGCTAGACGGCGTGGACGGGAAAATACAGTACCTCATATTGACTCTATTCGATGCACCACACAATGTTTTATGGATTTATCCTTCGAAGATGGAAGGGTGAGTTCAGGAAACTCCTGAATAAGGCGCTGAAATGGTGGCTCGGTGGGTGTGAGACGAATGGAGGGGAGGATACTCTGAGAAGGTGAGTACGAATTTGAAACTGTGAGTATTTGCGGTCGGAAAGCTTTCTGGATCGAGAATCAACCGAAAGGTGGTGAGCCGAAAGAAAATCGAAGCCCAATATTGGACAATCTACCTCAGCCTTGACGAAGGTCCATCGAAAAAACCCACGGAGACCGAGTGAGACTTGAAGGTTGCGACTTCCATAGGCCCTAATATTCGCTGAATTGGCTGCCTTCAGAACTGAATCAGAGGGAGCAGAAGCTTTGTCGGCCTTAGAAATTGGTATGACAGTGCATTCAGCACCAGTGTCTACCAGGAATGAGAAACCAGAAAGCGGGTAAAAAAATGCGAAAAGGAGGAGCTACCTCAGGAAATGAAGTGTAGGCAGGGGATGTTGACCCGATTATCCCTTGCCTTCTAGTTTATAGGATGCGATCGAAGAGTTGAGGCTGAATTTGAAAGACTGAGAGAACTTGAAGATTGAGAATTGGAAATTTGAGGATTTGGAGAAGGTGGCTGAATTGGGTGATGTGCGTCGTGGCATTGTATGGGCCGAGTTGGTGTGTACGTAGGTTTGTTACGTACTTGAATAACTCCTTGATTACGTTTTCTCTAGAGGGCTATATGATTTTTTAAGTTATTTAATCTTTGAGGATTTCTAGTGCCATGTGCAGCGTTTCGAGGATTGAATTAAATACTTTAAAAAATATATCTTTAATTACAACATAAAAAGTGAAATTTTAATAAAACAAACTATACATCTATGAATAAACGAGTCTATGTTAGAATTACTGATTTAAACCAAACGAATATTTAGTAATGGTTGACCCCAAGCTCACTTTACTATTGGACGCTAATTGCCACACAAAAATAATTGAATTTCTTTACCTTTAAAAAAAAAACACACGTGAATCCGGCTGAAGAATAACCTTGGCCTGGGATCTAATGTAGACGGAAAATGGTTTTGCGGTTAGAAGCGTGGGCGTGTTCACAGACATCCCGCTGTTTGACTGGCGAGGAGACGGGCTTGAAGCAACAGGTGATTTCGGTTAGGGCGACGGATGGCGTTAAGCACGTTGTCTTAGTCAGATGATCTAAAAAACGGGACAGTGAAATTACGCCTTTTCCAATCTTCGAGTTAATCTTGGAATGGTTCGCACTGACGAGCGATGAACAAACAAGTGAATCCTTTGGCGAATGGGGAGGTTTGAGGGAGTTCACTTTGGCGTATTCTTCAATGGCGAGGACTATCTCTGGTTATTGTAGCAAACCGAGATAGGATGTTTCTCTGACGAGAAATGCATGAGATTGATCCTCAATGCAAAAGCTAATTTTCGGTGTGATCACCAGGAACTGGCTCAGCGTGAGCTTCTTCTCTGTTCCTTTCTTTGATTACTAGGCACTGCAGTCGGACTCCGTCGTGTAGATCTCTAACTCGATCTTCATCCTTCTTTTCTAGTTATCCGCCTATATACTTCACCAACTCACTGGGGATAGGGGAAGGGGGGTGAGGGCTTATGTATTATCTCGCTCCTCTAACGAATCTTCTCCAAGCGTCTTTCACTTAGCCCTAAAGGCATCTTGTGGCTTTTGTCGCAGCTCCTCTAATTTCGTCTATGACGCGAAATTAGATCCCAACTCTTAGGGGAAATAGTGCCTGTTTAACCAATGTTATTGCATCTGGTCTCATTCCCTTCGTATTGTTATGCTTGCTGGCACAGAAATCTGATGATTCGTACTTCTTGTGGTTTGAGGAGGCGTCTGGCGGCCAGCGGGGAGAGAGGGGGGATGGGTATGTAATCAGGTTACACTGCCAAGCGCCAGGGCGTTGTTGTGACCGAACAGGGCCTCTGTTTTTAGGGTGGGATATCGATTTCTCTGCAATGTGAGAAAACTGTAGGGCTGAGGTTAGGAGGTACTGATTGTGCACCATATTTGTTATGGTATAGCACTATTGAGTAGATTGAGATGAAAAGGAAACGTTATGCTTCGGGAGACTACTTGTCGCAGTATTGAAGAAGAATAACGTTGGCTACAAAGCTATGTACAGTGTACAGCGTTGTGACCGTACTTTTGATGGTACCAACATAAGCTCTGATGGTGTGGAAGGTTATGAGAATAGGCGGAAGAATGAGGTTGAAAATTTCGCTGCTACTCACCTTTTGCGTTGGGATGCCCTCGTTGCTTTCTCCTTTGGGAACCAGAGCAAGACCTGCGCCTCCGCTCTCCCAACACGTGTCTGTGCTCGCTCTATGATCCCTATTGCAGTTTTAACCACTGAATGCCCGCTTCCATTCTTCGTATTGAAGCTTCAAGGTCCCCCGATAGAGAAGATGGAACCTTTGAACGCTTCGACCAGTCGCCAGAGGAGCTCGTCTTTCTCCTTACCTGAAAAATAAGTCTTGTTAGTTGGGCCATCATTTTGGCCGTTGCCCCAATTCACGTAGGGATTAGCAAATAATTTATCGGTGGCTATGGCTATCTGCTCTATATTCGAGGGGGTTTGAATTTAAAATAAGTGGCCTAATCCCCTCAGGGACTTCCCTCATGAAAATCTCAGTGAGGAGAGGGTTAAAAAGGTCGGTTTGTGCACTTCTTACCCTGATAAAGTCCTTTAGGTGCTTTAAAAAGGTCAAAGGACTCCTTCTCCCATTTTTTGAGTGTTTAGGAGCTCTCTCAAGTCGTCTACTTGGGACCTGCCGTACTTCATGTGAAAAGCCTCTCTCAGGCGGTCCAAAACGCCCGCCTGTCCTCCGGTAATTAAAACCTCCCTGAATTCAACGAATGTACTTATTGGTAGACGCTGGGTGACTGCTGCTGTCTTTTCAAATTCTCTGATGTTCTGGGAGTTGAGACTTCTAGCTATGATATTGGATTTTCTGCATCAAATACGGGAAGCGAGAGATATGCATGTGGCTGCCTGTGCGTAGACTGAGGATAAAATGCAGGCGCTTGATTGTGTTGATCATGTGAGCAACTAGCCGATGTCCCTTGTTGATGATCCATCATATTTTGTACTGCATATTTATGTGAACACGTGATGGTTGAACTAATGTATTTCTATGCGTGAAGAAGCTGTGGTCGTTAAGAGTGCACGTGTGTGTGTGTGTGTGTGTGTGTATGAGCGCATACAGAACGCAAGCCTGTGATCGTACCAGACGAAATTCTTAGAGATTAAAATTAGGGAAATTAAAGAAATTAAAGAAATTTATTCTTTGTATTTAAGGGATGTTAGTAAATAGTCATTGAATTGTTATAATGAAGCTAGAAGCTAGGATGGGATAGTAAACGAGATTGAAACTGCGCGCGTGCTACGTGAATGGCAGTGTGAATTTCGAAATCACACGTTTTCATACGATTGATTTATTTTCGATAATTAGGCGAGTGGATAAATTAAACTGGGCATTTTTTTGTGCAGAATACTAAAGGTCTGGTTTTAAAGTCTGGGTACCATTTTCATGGAGAGGTTCTAACTATTGCATGAATACTTTAGCCTTAGATAGAAAATGCAAAAGTCAGTACGTACATAAATTTTGTTGTTTTGGTTTTGACTGACCGTACCATGGGAATGTAATGCTTCAAGTTAACAAAAATACGAAATATATTATAATCTTACAATAATTTATGATTTGAAGTTATTATTATAAAAAAGTGGATTGAGTAACGGAGAGGATATTTAAGGGAAAGAATAAGTGCAAGAGGAATTTTGCCTGAACTTTCTTTGAAGCGACGCTGTGCACAAATGGACCTTGAACAGCGATTAAAGCAGGTGGCGAAAGGCGTGTGTTTATGTGTGTATTCGTGTAAGGGAAAATCATGTATAAAAGGGATTTGTCGTATTGGTGGTGATGTTACGTAGAAATAATTTATTCTCGTCACAGAGTAATTGATTGATTAATTAATTATATTTGATGCTAGTTTTATAGCGTACGAGAAGGGCAGGCAAGCGGCTTAAAAGCTTCGCTTGAATGAATCCTTTTTTAGACTTAGGATGGACGAGTGGATTCGACGCTGGCTAGCAGTGGTCCAGCGACGCGGGAAGCTGTTCGCAACTCGCATACGCTACTATTTTTACTTTGTCCCCTTTCCTACTCTCCTCTATCTACAACGTTTCACAGACCTGGTGGAGGGGGGGGGGGGAGGGCATTCACGCTCCGCCTCTGGGGGGGGGGAGCGTACGAGAAGTGCATGCTAGAGGCTTAAATGATTCGCTTTAATGAGTCTTTTTTGAGACTCAGGATGGTCGAGTGGAAGCGGCGCTGGTTAACAGTGGTCCAGCAACGCGGGAAGCTGGCTGTTCGCAATTCGCCTACGCTATTATTTTAACTTTGCTCCCTTTCCTACTCCCCTCTACCTACAGTTATATATATATATATATATATATATATATATATATATATATATATATATATATATATATATATATATATGCAACAAAGCCCACAGGGAAAAATTAATACGAGGATTCCAAGTACTTTCGAACTTTATTTCGAGTTCTTTACCATCTTGGGAGACACATTGTGATTTGGACCACATTATAGTATATTCTGAATCATTTTAAAATTGATTTTTTCCTGAATTAAAATATGATATGGACATTTCATATTAATCAATTTTAAAGAAAATATGATCGATTTAAATAGCATTCTGGGCGGGGGAGGAACGCAGTAGAAAAACTAGAGGCATAAAGACATTTTGAAATCGCCTTCTGAATTCGAATTTAGCAATCGCACCAGTTTATTTAAATACGGTGTGGGGTGGGGGTACAACTCCACATTTCCAAATTACCTTGAAAACTATATATAATACAATATGATGCGATTTCAATAGCCTAACAAAAAACAACAAACCAACAAACAGACCACCAAAGCACTTTTTTTTTAATTTGCCCAAGAAAAAACATTGTCTACAGTGTGGCGCCGTACCGAGCAGCCTCAAGATGCTAAACATGAGGAACTTGGCGAGGCAGGAAGATGAGGAAGGGGTGCCAGACCTGAACAATTAGTGCAGTGGAGCCGTTTTTGACGTTTTATTGTAATTTTTTTGATGTATTGTCATTATACAATATAAAATGATTAATATTATCTGATTATTTGGCGGAAGTGCGGAATGAAACCCCTGTCTAAAGGTTGCGGAGGTGCGGATCCTGAAAAAAGGTGCGTTGTTCAGTTCTGGAAATGTACATAGGATAAACTGGATATAGCATATCTCAGGGAATTTATGAAGACAAATATTCTGCATGTACAGGCAATGTCTCTATGCAATCTTTCAACAGATACGTACAACCAACCACAATATCGATTGGGACAACACAAAATTTATATTCTCACCGAATGACTGGGTCAAGAGTCATATAGTCAAATCCGTATTAATTGATTCTTTCCCAAACATCAATCGGTCAAAAGGGAATTTTAAATTTAATGCTGTGATTCGGTCGCTTATTGCCTCCCAGATAGGCATCATCTGAGCCCTAAGAGGAGCTAGTCCTTCCTTATAAATATTGCCTACATGTATAGTACTGTGCAAATTAGTTCGGACAGTGGTGAAATAATACAATTATTTGTTTATATTTGAAAATAATACGTCACTGATAAGATAAATGCTACATTTAATATGAAATATGACTGTCCTTTGCTTTTAGAACCTGCTTCATTCGCTCTGGCATAGATTCAACCAAATTTGAACACATTTCTGCCAATTCTTAGTTATGGTACCAGGCATTGATAACAGCACAAATCATCTTCTGCATCGTCGAACAGTCGGTTTTCTTGATTTTCCGTTTAATTATAGCCCATAGATTCTCGATGGGGTTTAGGTAAGGAGAATTCCCAAGCAAATCTATAACGGTAACTTCACTGTTTCGAAGAATGTGCGCATTATTTGGGAAGTATGGCACTGAGCCAGATCCTGTTAAAAAAATGCCGCTCCATCAGGAAAGTCTTTCCGAATCGTGGGAAGTAAGTGAGTCTGCACGATTGCCTTGTATTTAACGCTGTTCATCATTTCCTCAATAGTAACAAGCCGCCCTATGCCTTTAGCGCTAAAACAACCCCAAAACATCTTCTTAGGTGGGTATTTTGGTGCCTATTGTATGTGCCCTAGCTGAAGTGATTCATCTTTGCTTCGTCTTACTACCACTGACTTATGCCCATGTACTTTAAAATGCGATTTGTCTGAAAACGTAACTTTCTTCCAGTAGCTGCTTTCCATCCAGTATACTTGCGTGCCCAGCGAAGACATTTTGTCTTCATAGCAGAAGTCATTAACTGTTTATGTACCGGTTTTCTAGCAAATCTGCCAACTTCAATGAGCCTTTGCCGGACGGTTGAAAAATAAACATTTACACCAGCTAAAGACGAATCTCTCTGGAGGTCTGTACTGGTTTTCTTGGGATCCTTCACACTATTTCTGATGAGAGCCTTGTAATCGTGAAGTGTTGTCTTTCGTTTTCTTTCACATTTTCCTTGTCGCAGTGTTGAATGTTCACCAGTGTCTTCAGCTCTTTTCACAATGTCGCCAACAGTTGACATTGCTCGTTTCTTGGGTGTGATATCCACAATAAATGTATAATCTAATAATGATTGAAAGGTGAATATTCCGGCAGAACCAAGTACACCACGGAGCATGCTCCCAGCAATAATCATTATTTTTCTCTCTCTCTTCATTTTGTACATATATAAAGAATGTGCTAATGTAATATTTTGTCAGTCTTTGTACAGGTGGAGGATGGAGCGTGATGGTTAGAAACTAGGGTTATTATTTAATTTAACGTAATCAGTTCTATTGTACGTTTTATCTATTTTTCATGTATATTTTGTTTTGTGTTGTCCAAAACTATTCTTTTTGGCCTTCGGAAGGCGAAAGGTACCAAAACAGGGTTTATTTCGATTCCGTCGAAATTGGAGTAACCTTTAATTTTCCCGCATTTTGACTTACGACCACCAAAAATGAGGAACAGATTTGAATAAATTGCTTAAAATAATCCAAGAAAAAATGACCTGACCTAACATAACCTACCTCTACCTAGTAGTTGGTTTTCCTATATTTTTTATTCAATTTTCAAATACCCCCGGTGAAACTATACAAAATTTTGCACCTAACATTGGGTGTATGTGCGCGCGCGCTTTGGCCACTATAGTCCCCTTTTTGGTGTTTAAAAAATCAACTCGTAGTATATGAAACTAGAAAACAGAAAAAGTCATTCGAATAGGTATTATTGTTTCTGTTGTGACCTGTATTAAATAATAATCCTCATCTATTTCTACGATGCACCTTTGACCGGCAAGAGAGTTCTGTTTAATGAAACAATGAGCACACCCTTCGCAACAAAATTTCAGGGCACGATTAGAGTCACCGTGAATCTCTTTTACGAGGTTTTCGAAATACATTTTACATTCAGTACAAGTTATAAAGCAAAGCTTTCGAATCAAAAACCAAGACAAGGGGAGAAAAAAAGGTGATGAAGTAAACTCGGTCAAAAGTATGCGAAAATGTAACGTCACTATATATTATTTTTGCAAAAATAATTTTCCACTCTGTGATTATCACGATTAAGCAAGAGAAGAATATTGAAATTCAAAATGTTATTATAAGATTATTAACTTCGACTGCTCAATAAATTCTATGATAAATTTTAAGAACATCCCATTACGAATTTCATGCATTAAAATGTATTTTTCTGACTTTTCTGGATATCAGAAAGACGAATATGATGTTCAATACTACCGAATTTCACTTACTTTATGGATAAAAGGTTTGCTTCATTTATAATTAATTATATTCCACTCGATTCCCCAGAGCGCACAGCATAAAAACAAACAATGGACATTGGAGCGCCTAACGATGTCTGGCAACGCAATTAAATTCAAAACAGATGCTAGGTTTTGAATTGTATATATTACTAGTTGATTATAAATACCTTGGTGTGGGAAGGTTGGATGCCCACCATTAAATGGGGATATGGGGACGAAGCCTTCCATCTCGGAAATAGTTACCTTAGGGTTCGAATTCTAGACGATTGCCAGACGTTGTTAGGCGCCTCAAACCCAATGTTCATTGTTTTTATGTGGTGCTAAAAAAAAGATATGCTTGTGCTGGGCAATCGGATTAAATATAATTAATTATAATATTTAGTACACAGCTAAATTGTTAATTGGAATCGCATCATATTGTATTATATATCATTTTGAACGAAAAATTTCTGTCTGAAGTCAAGAAATGGCATTAAAACGATGATCATTAGAGCGACTAACAACCTCTGGCAATCGCCTTTGAATTCGAATCTAATACTAGGCTTTCGAATTGTAAATAAAAGGATTGACAAGCCTGCTGTGGGATCTTTGATCACTAATAGTTCCTGCGTGTATGATAACTGTTTAGTGGCCAACCATTTGGCTGACTATTTTTCATCAGTTTTTGTGAGGAAAGCGCCCTTAGATCTCTTTCCTCACCACCTTTCTATTTCAAAGTTGACGTTTGAAGATCTTACAATCATTGATGTGCTAAATCCATTAAAAATGTTAAAAAATTCGATAAATGTTGCGAGACGGACTTGGAAGATTTCACTCCCGAGCTCTTGCTGTTCTGCTGTTATTATACCTAATTTCGTGACTGGGAGGTTGAGAGTGAAGACTTGAACATCGCTGCGAGGATTAAAGAACACCAACATTCGAATTTTGAAATATTTAACGCAGTTTTTCTGTGTAAATAAATATATAACCGGCATATGTTCTTATGACGGGTTGGGTGGGTTTTGACGGATGCAGATGACCTTTGATAGGCCCTTATGGCTTTTGTCATCCGTGAAATTATGTTATGTTATGGCGGGAGCAAAGGTAGGAGACAATGTTTTGGAGAACATAAGAAAAGAAGGAGACTGCAAAAGACCATTCATGGCCTACACTTGGCAGCTCCTGTTCCATTCAACCCACAAGATTTTTTACCAGAGAAAAGTCATCAACATTGTCACCCTTTACAGGAGTTCGTCAGATCTAATCTACAATATACATAAAATGCATCCAGAGGATTATGTCCATTCATGCCACCGCAAAATATAATCTCCCCACTCCTTAGAAAAATATATACATATGTACATAAAAAAAAACGTCAGTCCCATCTAGCAGCTTCATCCATATATTTATCTAATCTATTCCTAAAACTACCCAGAGAGGAGGCTTCTATCACATGTCTAGTGAGCCTATTCCATTCATCTACCACACGATTTGTAAACCAATTCCTCCCAATCTCCCTCCTAAACCTATACTTATCAAGCTTAAACCCATTGCTACGTGTCCTGTCATGTTCACTAAGTATAAGAACCTTACCCAGATCCCCTTTACAGGGACTGTGTGTGATCACTGTAATGAAAAGTGTACTACCAATGGAAGGGAAAAGGATGGTATATTATGTGATTACTGTGGTTTTTGGGTACATGCTAAATGTGATGGTATGTCTACTGAGTACTATAAAATGTTTACTAAGTTAGCAGGAGTTAACATAATTTCACAGATGACAAAAGCCACAAGGGCCTATCAAAGTTCATCCGCATCCATCAAATCCTACAATACTTTTGTTCCCTCAACCATTGTAATATAGTGTCTAAAGAAAGGTAATTGTGTAGAGTATGGCCGGATCCAAGTCCTAGCTTAGTTGGGGCTATTTTTCCTAGCTACTTTTTCTGAGCTGAAATTTATGTGGCTAAAGTAGGCCCATCCCCCCAATGAGCCGTCCCCAGCAACGAGCCTACCTTCAAAATAAGCTTACCTATTTCCTATTTCAAGCTTACCTATTTCAATAACATGGGAGGTTAAGAGTGTCTTGTATGCGATGGATGGACTGCATTTGAGTAGGAGGGGGGTAGATGTGTTGTGGGAGGAGTATGATCGTGTTATTAGGTCTTTGCGGGCGGGAAACTAGATACTAATAGTGGTCAGGGAATTATGAGAGGACATTATAGTACTGAAAGTAGAATGGACTTGGCAGATAACAGAAATAGGTTCCAAGGCGATAGAGGTGAGGTCATTCAAGTTTCAAGAGGTGCTTCAGGGATAGGGGGGTTAAATTGTTTCTATACAAATGCTCGTAGTCTTAGAAACAAGAAGGATGAGCTATTTAGTTATATTAGCAATGAGGATATAGATATATTATGCGTTACTGAATCATGGGTTAATGAAATAGAATTTAGTGACACTATAAGTGAATTTGATTTTCAGGGCTATAATATGTACATTAGTCAAAGGACAGGTAGGATTGGTGGAGGAATAATTATCTATATAAAAAACAACATTGTTTCAAGTTTAAATACTTCAATAAAGCAGGATGGAGTTGAGTCACTTTGGATAGATATTAGGTTCAGTAAAAATAGAATGGTGCATTTGGGAGCTTTTTACAGGCCACCTGGGCAGACTGATGATATAGATGAACTAATGATAAGGGAAATAAGTAAGGGATGTGAAACAGATGCAGTTATTATTGGGGACTTCAACTTAAACTCTGTGGACTGGGAAAATATGATAGGTAGGGATAGAACAAGTGGCAGGTTCATAGAATGCTTTGAGGATAATTTTTTGAATCAATTTGTTAACGATTCAACGAGGGGGGACAATATATTAGATTTAGTACTTTCTAACAGTGATCATTTAGTTCAAGAATTGACTGTTGGGGAAGCATTGGGAAATAGTGACCATCAGATAGTTCGTTTTAACTTGGGAATTGAGAAGGGTAAAATAACTGAGAATGCTGAAAAAGTTCCAAATTTTCATAAGGGAGATTATGTAAAACTTCGAAGCTTGCTAAATTTGGTAGACTGGGATATAGAATTCAGAGGTAAAAATGCTTATGGGATGTGGGATACTTTCAAGCACATAATAAATGTAGTCCAAGAACAATGTATCCCAATGAAGGCCATTAGGAACAAAAGTAGGAAACCATTATGGTGGAATCAGGAGATAGCTAGAAAAATTTCAGAGAAGAAAAGGGCATATAAAAAATTACAGGTAGAAAATAATATTCAAAATTTAAGTGATTATAGAATGGCTAGGAATGAGTTAAATAAGATTATAAAGAAGAACAAAAGGGTGTCAGAAATTAAATTAGCTCAGGATAGCAACAAAGATCCTAGAAAGTTCTTTAGTTACTATAAAATTAATAACAAGTCTGGCAGAGTTAAAATAGGACCTATCAAATATGAAGGGTTTGTGAGAGAAACTGATGAGGAAATAGTTGAGGTACTAAATGGTCATTTTGCATCAGTATTTACAAAAGAGAAACTAAATAGTCCTATGTATAGTACTCATAGGTCAGGAAAAGAGGTGTTTGCTAACATTTGTGTGGATCGGAGGATGATAAAAGGACTAATAGGTGATTTAGATACTACCAAGGCCTCCGGCCCTGATAATATTCATTCTAGGATACTTAAAGAAGGGGTAGAAAGTATCTCAATAGCTCTGGACAAGTTATATACTAGGTCATTGGAATATGGAGAAATACCCGATGATTGGAAGAGAGCGAATGTAGTCCCCATTTTCAAGAAGGGTAGTAAAGAGGATCCAAATAACTTTAGACCGGTTAGCCTAACTCCTGTAGTCTGTAAAATTCTTGAGAAAATAGTTAAAAAAGGCATTTGCCAACATCTAGAGAGGGGGGGGTTAATCAGCGATGCTCAGCATGGGTTTAGATCAGGTAGATCATGTTTGACTAACTTACTAGACTTTCTGGAGTTTGTAACAGATCAAGTAGATAAGGGAGAGAATGTAGATATAATTTACTTAGATTTTAGTAAAGCATTTGATAAGGTACCACACAGGAGACTAGTTCATAAATTAAAAATGATTGGGATATGTGGGGGTGTTTCAAATTGGATAGCTGAGTGGCTGAAAGACAGGAAGCAAAGGGTAGTGCTAAATGGTGTAAAGTCAGAGTGGAGGGATGTTATCAGTGGGGTTCCTCAGGGATCAGTTCTCGGTCCATTATTATTTGTCATCTATATAAACGATCTTGGGGAGGCAGTTAATAATAAAGTGTCAATTTTTGCGGATGATACCAAATTAGCAGCTGTAGTTAAAGATATTGATGATAATTTTAAAGTGCAGGGGGACTTAAATAAATTGTTATCCTGGGCACATAAGTGGCAAATGACTTTCAACCTTGATAAGTGCAAAGTTATTAACATGGGAAAAGATAATAGAGAATTTAACTATGAAATGGATGGGCATTGGCTGAGCTCAGTAGAGGATGAGAAAGATCTAGGAGTAGTAATAGATAAGTCATTAAGGTTTTCTAAGCAGTGTATTGAAGCAAGAAATAGGGCAAATAGAGTGCTGGGTTTTATTAAGAGAAATGTCAGTTACAAAAGTAAGGAGGTTATTCTTAAACTCTATAACTCTTATGTTAGGCCACATCTAGAGTACTGTATACAGGCATGGTCCCCACATTTTAGACACGATATTAACCTTCTTGAGTCAGTGCAACGGAGGGCAACAAAGATTATTCCTTCCCTGAGGCACCTTGAATATGAAGATAGACTGAGGGTATTAAATATGTTCTCGTTCGAAAGGAGGTGTGTGAGAGGGGATATGATTGAGCTCTTTAAAATTTTTTCAGGGATAGATAAATTGGATGTTAGCAAGTTTTTTGAGTTAGATGATGGAAATCGGACTAGAGGTCACCACTTGAAAATTAAAAAGCAAGGGTGTAGGTTGGATTTAAGAAAATATTTTTTCACCAATAGAGTGGTAGACTTCTGGAACAAATTGCCGCAGAGGGTAGTAGGTAGTCCAAATCTAAATGTATTTAAGAGTAGGTTGGATGAGTTTATGGGAAGGGAAGGTTGTGATGGTTCCTAAGTTTTGTATATATTAATATTGTTTGTATATATCTATAGCTGCATGATTTAGTTCTTGACAAGCCTTGATTGGTGATACCCTTGTTTCTGGATGCAATCCTCTGGATGTAGTTTTCCTGGGAGTTTGGGTGCCTTGAAAAAGAGGCCGCTTGACTCGGATGACCTATGATGAGCCCTTGTGGCTTTTGTCATCCGTTATATTATATTGTGGGGGACTTTGATTTTGTCTTCCCCTGGTGATGGTGCTTTTTGTGGGTGGGTTTTGACGGAGGCGGATGACCTTTGATAGGCCCTTGTGGCTTTTGTCATCCGTGTAATTATGTTATGTTATGTTATGTTAACTCCAACGATGAGTAGACGCACAAAACACTTAATACAAAATTTAAATTGTTCACTCAAAAATAAATACATTAGAATATAATCTCCTTTTAATACTAAAATATAGTTCCATATCAATATGTAAAAATATATCAAAATTTATTTTGCTATTCATATATAACAATCAATAATCATAATTGTCCAACCTTGACTTGAACAAGCCAATAGTTGCTGCATTTACTACTTTTTCTGGCAGTGCATTCCAACTATTAACTACTCTGACACTAAAGGAGTTAGCTCTAGCTAAGGTTCTCCAATGACCTCTTTTCTTTAGTTTATAAGTATTTGAACGTGTGTTGGTCTCAGTGTACTCAAAGAAGAGGTTATAGTCAATATCCTCAAATCCATTTAGGATTTTATAAGTTTCTATTAAATCACCTCTTCGTCTCCTCTTCTCAAGTGAGGGAGACCCATTCGCTCACATCTTTCCTCGTATTCAAGATCCCTCAATTCTGGAACAAGCTTAGTCATACATCTTTGGATTTTTTCAAGTTCAAGTATGTCCTTTTTGTAGTACGGTGACCAGCTCTGGACAGCATATTCAAGGTGTGGCCTAACAAGCGCACAATATAAAATATGACAAGTATCTAAATCAATTTCAGGAAAATGTCTCTAGATCAGCCCCACCATCCGGTTGGCTTTCTCTGCTACCATATTAACATGATGTGAAGACTTTAGGTCTGCTGACACATAAAATCCTAAGTCCTTTTCTACATTTGATTCCTTGAGTTGCTTTCTATTGAAATCATAGTTTGTATGTGGATTTCTGTGACCAATGTGCATGGTGGGTGACACATTTATCGGCATTAAAGTCCAGCAACCATTTAACACTCCAATTTTCAAGCTTTTTCAAGTCCCCCTGCATTGATTCAATCAATGTCTTCTTGCGATCTAATTTCGTTAAAAATTTTTGCATCATCAGCAAAAAGCAATACTGGATATTCCAATTCATTCACTAGGTCATTAATGTAAATAAGAAATAGTACAGGACCCAAAATGGAACCCTGTGGTACTCCTGAAGTTACCCTTAGTTTATCAGACTTGGTCCCTCTTATCTCCACATACTGTTCCCCCCAGTTAAAAATGCCTTAATCCAATGTAAAATTTTACCTATTATCCCATATGCCTCCAACTTACTTAATAGTCTTTCATGTGGCACTGTATCGAACGCTTTCCTACAGTTAAGATAGTTTACATCAACTGGTATTTTATTATCCAGTGCTACTGTCAAGGTCTCCATATATGTCAGTAAGTTTGTAAGTGTGCTTCTCTTTGCTCTAAACCCATGTTGACCATCATAAATCAATTCATTATCTTATAGATGCTTAACTACAACTTTTCTTATCAGTTTTTCACACACTTTACAAAGAACACAGGTCAGGGATACTGGTCTGTAATTTAGAGGGTCAAGAATATCACCTTTTTTATAGATTGGACACAAAGAGCCGGTACTATCCATGAATAAGTGATTTCTTGATAATAATTAAAACTGGTAAGGCCAGTTCATTGTGACATTCGCTCAAATGCTGGTATATTCAATACATCCTCCTGTATGAACACACTTTGAAATGCTGTTTTCATTTCATTGGCAGTTTCTAAGTCTGTTTTGGTTATTTCACCATTTCGATTCCTCACTTTAAGTACCTTTTCTTTTATGGTGGTTTGACTCCTCACAAAACTCCAGAAATGCTTAAGGTTTAATTTTATGTCCTTACATAATTTCTTTATAAAAGCTTTTTTTGCCTTTCTAATCACACTTGTAGTTAGGTTTCTGATCCTTCTGTATTCTGCAGCTCTCCTTGGCGTCTTCCTAGCTTTAAGCCGTTTCCATGCCCTTTCTTTCTCCCTAATTTGGTTTAGCACTTCTTTTGTCATCCACTTAGCTTTTCTTTTTCCAACCTTACATAGCTTTGGCACATACTTATCTATAAGATCACATAATATCCTGACTAGTAATTTATACATTTCTTCAAATTCCTTTTCTCTATAGAGTTCAATCCAGTTAATTTCTGTTAACTCTCTTTTTATTTCAACATAGTTAGCTTTGTGAAAATTATATCTAGGATGCTGGCTACTATCTACATCTTCATTACCTGTGTCCAGTAAGAGATCACATGCAATCACAGCATAATTACTTTTCCCTAAGGGGGGAAGCAATTCTAAACCTGTAATGTCATGAGAATCCCTGGTAAAAATGAGATCAAGCCTTGATGGCTTGTTTTCTTCTAAATTGTGAGTGACTTCCAAAACGTGTTGTTGTAAGAACAAATCATTAACACTATCAAGAAAATTTCTTGCATCCAGAATCTGGCCAACACTAGATATTTCATGGTTTTTCCAGTTTACCTCCTTAAAATTAAAATCACCACAAATAAACACCTGAGATTAATTGTTATAATCACCTCTTAGCCTTATAAGGTCACAGAGAAGGTTATTCTTCTCTCTTACTGAAGCTGGGGGTCTGTATATTGTCCCAACTAACACGCCCTTATTCTGACATTTAACTTCACACCAAACCGCTTCAGCATAAGCATGGTTGTTAAAAAAAAACACATTGCTACTTGAAGATACTAACTTTTTATTCACTAACACTACCACACCACCTCCAGGCGCTGCTTGATTTACTGTCTTTTCTGAAAACAGTATAATTATCAACATCAAAAATTTCTGAATTATGATGATCACTCAATTTAGTTTCTGTTAGATATACAATATCTGGTTTGATTTCATTAATCAGCACCTGCAGTTCACTTGATTTATTGAAAACTCCATCAGTGTTAGTATAGATACATTTGAAGTTGGTGTGGGTGTCTAAAAATTCCTTCTTAGAGAGGCATTTAGATTCACTTTCACTTTAACTAGCTTGTTACCCCTGATAATCCACTTACTGTCCTTAATACTCTGTTGTTTAAGATCTTCATTCTTTTGTTTCATGTTATCGACTAGGATTTTCCTTCTGTTTCTGTCATCCTGATTCAAATCTCTGAAAATCTGGATATTTCTTATCTTTTCCTCAGCATATTCCCCCAAGTTTAGGGGCAGCTCTCAATACCCTATATGCGGTACTCTCCTGGTTTAATACTACTTTCATTAGCCTTGGGCTTTTGGCTGTCCTGTCACTCTCCTTTTTTCCTAGCCTACCAACTGATACATTTTTACTATTAATATTGATTGAGTCAATTCCCAGAGTATCAGTAAACAAACTTGATATAACCTGTTCATCATATTCTTTCCTTTACTCACCCACTGTGGCTTCCAACTCGGGTACATTGGCTAGCAGTACATTTTTGGCCCTGGTTGACCTATCTTTCTCAGTCTCACAGATACTTCTTACGGTAAATATGTAGATTATCAGCGCGAATGATGGGACGTACTATTTCGTCCGTGTTCCAAAATGTTTCACATTTTGGGAGTACATTTAAGTTGACGGCTTGTGTGGGGGTAAACACAATGGGGGGACTACAGTACGATGATCCTGAGTTTCATTAAATGGGGGGGGGTCTGGGGGGCACAGCCCCCCAGTATATAATCCTAATTGTTTATAGAATAATAATTTAAAAAGGACTCGGTAAATATGTAGATTAGCGGCCCGGCCGAAGAAAAAAAAATTGTGTGTAAATATTATCATTCACTCGTGTCGGAATATTCATGCGTGTTTGAGTCCTTTTCGAATTATTATTCTATAAACAATTAGGATATATACTGGGGGAGCTGTGCCCCCCAGACCCCCAATTTAATGAAACTCAGGATCATCTTAGTGTAGTCCCCCCATTGTGTTTACCCCTACACGAGCCGTCAACTTAAATGTACTCCAAAAACGTGAAACATTTTGGAATACGGACAAAATAGTACGTCCCATTGTTCGCGCCGATAATCTACATATTTACCAAGGACTCAAACGCGCATGAATATTCCGACACGAGTGAACGATAATATTTACACACAAATTTTTTTCGGCCGGGCCGCTAATCTACATATTTACCCTTCTTACTTTATGCTCAATGGTTTCGGTGACAGTATTTTGTATTTCCTCTTTAACCTTGTTTTCCAACAAGGCACTGGTGACTGGAACATTCTAGAACTCATCTCTAGAATTTATATAATAAGTTTCTTGATGATAATGCACCCATTTTTGTTATATTAAAATAGTTATTGTACAGTGGTGTCACCTCCTTTGATTTGGATTATTTGGGAAGCCCCACCATGTGTTTAGTTGCACGCTACTGGAAAACAATGGCATCTAAAAGTCACTGGAACATTCTAGAGCTTGTCTGTAGAAGCTATATAAGCAGCTACTTGCCAACAATGCGCCTATTCCTTGTCCAATCTTACAGTGATAGTTATGTTGTATGAACTTCGGTGTCTGTGCTTATAAATAGTGCTTAAAAGCAGCTGATTGAAAAGGATGAGACAGCATCATTACACAAGAACGACATCTAAAGGCGTACTGTACTGCCTTATGCGGTGGGCGGAATGCCACAACAGGGTTGCCGTTCTAGTTGAGCTATTTCCCTTTGCCATATCCATCATGAACCATCTTTCGGACGGTGTTGACTCCAATGCTGTCTTCCTTCTTGGCGCAATGATAAAACTTAGTTTTTCCTGTTCTCTCGCAGTGGCAGACACAGTCTTGCGTCTAACCCTCCCTGTGAGTCAGGGGTTGCAGGACCCAGCGCAACAGCTTGGGGAGGCATATGAACGCATCTGTGTCATCAGGTAGAAGCTTGATAAAATGAGAGAGGAGTCCTCAACTGCATTTAAACTGATATTTACTGAAGCAATGAAGATCAGCACCACCATGGAGACTGAAATCTCTGTGCCTCGACAAGCCCAAGAAGGGTCGCTGCCTGAATTGTACTATGAAAGAACCTTACTAGTCCCATTTCTGGATGTGATGATAGCCAAACTAGCATGTGTCAGGTAGTGAAATTGCAAGAGCTCATAACCCGATTTGCTTGGGAGGACACTTCAAAGAAACTACTCCTTGTCCTCAAGATCTATGAGCAAGACCTTGCTGATGGAATCAATAATGCTAACTCCCAAATTCAAGAGTGGTTAACAAATAAGTGGAGTGGAAGATCAAGAGGATTGGACTCTTGAAAAGTGCATCAAGGAAGCGACTCAAATGTTGCTGCCCAACGTGGCAACATTACTTTGACTGTTCATAACTGTACCGTTGTCTACTGCCAGTTCCGAGCGATCCTTCTCTCATCTTCGAAGACTCAAAACTTATGAGGTCGACAATGACTCAAGAGCGTCTCAATGCTTTGGCGCTAATGACACATGACATTGAGGTGGACCCAGACAAAGTTATTGATGTGTTCTGTGATAAAGGCAATCAAAGGCTCCTTCTTTGAACTTTTGTTCTGCAGTCATCAAAATGATTCATGAAGGTACTGAGGCAGTCATTTGGTGAAATGTTTGTTAACTGCCTAATGGTGGTTAATTCACTAATTTTATAATTTGATATTTGTGCCAATTGTTATTAATATAATAAAGACTGTTCAAGCATGTGTTTTGTATCTCTTGTTCATGTAACAATACAAAAATAATTCTATTTCATTCTGTTCTGTGCCTTTCTTCACATTTAAACTCAACAACTTAACTGCATATAACATGGATCTGGACCATAAAACCCTCAATGCTAGATGAAATTGAGTAATTGAAGTGAAGATTTAATTTGAGTTAGTGAAGAATTTTGTTTCTTTAATCCAAATAAAAATTCTTGGTTTCATCTCCCCCCCCCCTCTCCCGGCCTAAAATCCTAAGTATGCCACTGACCTGTAGGATTTTCCATATGCTGAAAGATTATCAAGATTAGGTTTATTCTCAATCAAAGGCCGTCTTATTCTAAATTGTCATATGGTCATTGCACCCAGTTGGCTGACCTATTCAACTGCAGAGGTCTTGATTGAACTAGAGGTCACAGTAAAAAAATCTTTGTCCTTCCTCACAATACTGATGTCAGAGCTCACTTCTCACTTAGAACTATCAATTTATAGAACTCTTTGCCTGAAGAGGTTGTTTCTGTGAGTTCTGTACATATTTTTAAGTGCAAACTTGAAACTTTTCTGGGTCCATTACTATTTGAGTTTTGTTAGTCCCATCTTGTTATTGGTGTCTATCTGCATCTGAAATTAGCCAACCTATGGTTAAATTACTTGTAATCCATTCTGTTATCCTAGTTGGAAGATGCAGCAGAGACTGATGAGGCAGAAGACCCTTATCCAGGTAAAGATCAACGTAAAGACCGCTGTCGTTTTTCATTAATTATCAACATGTACACTATTCTAATCCACTTTTCTTTGATGGCTTGGAAGTCATTTATATATATGTGGAGTAGTGAATGAGCACAGAGATATTGTATGTTCTTACTCACCTGGTAGGGCCACCCACATGTGGCAGCGCATGGCATGTCCAAGGTTGAGCAGCCCAGATAAGATATCATGACACGCCAGTCAGATGCTAGGTTTTTTATAGATAAAGCTTAGCTGCTTATGGCATAAATTTATGGGTAGGATATGAGCTTCAACATTTATCATATCAGTTATAGTACATTTTAGGGTACCAGTACAGCCGGATGGCTCTATTAGATCCTGCTTAATTTGATTGCTTACCTTAGTGATTTATAAGAGGCTAAGGAGCTAGGGCTCATAAGGGTTGCCTCTTCTCAATGAAACTTTTATGTAGTTATGATATCGGTTTTAAAAAAACCCATTTATACTAGGGCTATTAACTACATAGTCGGGGAGACTTCCATTTTGTGACTATTCTTGAATCAAAGAAGTTGTTCCTCCTGGTAGTCCAGGCCTGTGACTCCTGAGTCCAGCTTGCCTTTTATTGCCATTTGCTGCCAGTTGGAAGAACTGATTTGGGTTGATGTTTTTGTGGCCCCTTAGGATCTTGAAGACTTCAATTAGGTCACCCCTGGTCCTTTGCTGTTCCAGTGTGGGGAGCTCTTTCTCTTGAGTCTTGATTCATAAGGCAGTTTGTGGAGTCCTGGCACTAGTTTGGTGGCTCTTCTCTGGACCTTTTCAGGGGTATTTTTGTCTCCTCGGTTTTGTGGGGAGTAGGCCTGTACTGAGAACTCCATAAGAGGTCTGACCAGGGCCAGGTAAAGGGCCCTAAACATTTCAATGTCCATATATGTGAAAGTATGTTTGATCCTCCCCAACATCCAGTTGGTTCCAGCAGCTACTTTGGAGACGTGAGTTGTGGGCTTTAGGTTTGTTATAACATACACCCCAAGATCTTTCTCAATGTTGGTGGTTGCTAGTTGCACTCCACCTCCACCCATGGATTAGGTGTGGCTTTGGTTTCCTCGCTCCATCCAGATGCAGCACTACATTTTTCCTTGTTAAAACTCAAAAGCCATTTGTTACTCCATTCATGCAGTATGTCCAGGTCATCTTGAAGTCTTGTGTTGTCATCTGCTGTCTTTATTCATCTGTAGACCTTGGCATCATCGGCAAACAGTTTTCCTGTGGACTCCAGATTTTCGAAGATGTCATTTATAAAGGTGAGGAAAAGTCCTGGTCCCAGAACACTCTTCTGTGGGACTTCACTCCATATCTCCCTCCAACTTGAGTGCGTACCTTTTATTGACACCCGCTGTTTCCTATTTCTAAGGAAAGCTTTGATCCAGTAGTGCACCTTTCCTCTGATCCCAACTGCCTGGAGCTTGGCAAGCAATCTTTTGTGAGGAACTGTGTCAAAAGCTTTTTTGCAATAGAGGTAGATGACATCCACACAGTCCTGTTCGTACACTGCTGTCTCCAGGTTTTCTAAGAACTCATGTAACTGGGTGAGGCATGATCTTCTCGCTCAGAAACCATGCTGGTGTCTCATGAAGAGGTTCTGCTCCAGGTGGTTGACTACTTCTTTTTTTATTAGTTTCTCGAGAAACTTGCAGGGTACTGAAGTCAGGCTCACTGGGCAGTAGTTTAGGGGATCAGCTTTGTTTCCCTTTTTGTAGATTGGTGTCACGTTTGCTGATCTCCAGTCCATGGGGATGATGCCAGTTTCTAATGATTTATTGAATATCATCCACAGTGGTTCAGCCAGACTGGAGCTGTATTCCTTCAGGACAGTGGAGTGCACACCATCAGGTCCCGGGGCAGAAGCTAGCTTAAGGTTATCTACAAGTTCCTTCACATCCTCTATTGTGAAAGTGAGTGTCCTCAGCCCTTCCCCCCTCAAAAACTCTTGCAATCCTCCGGACATTGTCATCCTCTGTTTGGAAAACTTTTTGGAATTCCTCATTTAGGAGTTCACAGGCATCTAAGTTTGTTGTGGTTAGAAACCCATCTGTTCTCCTCAGCTGTGTCACCTCTTCTCTGATGGTAGTTTTGCTCCAACAGTAGGTGTAAAATGCTCTTGGGTTAGTCTTGGCTTCTCGAGCAAGATTTTGCTCAAATCTTTCCTTGGCACTCCTCACAGCTGTTGTGGAGAGATTTCTTCTTCTGCAGGAGGCTTAGTCTCAAGTTCTGTTCTTTCTCATCCTGTATCTTTTTCAGGCTTTTTCCTTTGCCTCTATTTGACCTTGTACTGAGCTTGTCATCCACTTTGGCTTCCAGGTGTTTCCCTGTTGGAGGTTTGTTTGACAAGGGACATATTCAGTGACTGCTGAGTTGTAAGTGGATAAAAAGAATACCTACATTTCCTCCACTGATTTTTTATTAAAGTTTTTGGTCTAGGCATTGATTTATGTTGATATAGTCACCTTTAAAGAAGTTATTCTCATGAAGCAGAATTGTTTACATGGTTGTTCCCTTCTAACTTAAAATTAAAGGCCAGTACTGCATGGTCACTTGACCCTATTGGTGACTTGTACTGTATCTCATCTACCTCCAATTCATTTTTCGTCCACCCTTGACATTAGAGATAGCATACTGTCTTGGATACGAGGCTTTCTCTTGGGCAGAGAACAACAGGTGACTATCAATAGAACATACTCGGATTGGTGTAATGTTAGCAGTGGTGTCCCCCTAGGCTCTGTATTAGTACCCTTGCTCTTCACCATGTTTGTGTCAGATGTGCTGGACCTTTCGGACAACTACATATCTATGTTCGCTGATGATACAAAGATTTATCAAGCATTAGAGCAACAGGACACCACCACTCTCTACAAGGTGATGTAGATAAACTACAAACTTGGGCAAATGCTTTTCCATCCTGAAAAATGCAAAGTTATGTACATAGGTACGAATAATCCTCGGAAGAACTACACTGCCAACAAACAATGACACACCACACTCCCTGCTGCTAGTGGCTGAAGTGGAAAAAGACCTGTGAGTTATCATAGATGGCAGACTAAAATTCTCTCAGCAGATACAAGTGCAAGTTAACAATGCTAAAAGGATCCTAGGAACCCTCAAGAATACCTTTCTAGCATTGGATAAGACTGACTTCTTTGGCCTATACAAGAGCCTAATTAGACTACATTTAGAAATACCTCGGTGGTCTGGAGTCCAGTGCTTAAGAGGGACAGAGATGCATTGGAACGGTTTCAGTGCAGAGCAACGTGCCTGGTACAAAGATTGTCCCATTTCTCCTACTCTGACAGAGTAGGGGGAGAGATAATAGGGAATTTAGCTATGAGATGGATGGGTATTGGCTTAATTCAGTTGAAAATGAGAAGGACTTAGGAGTAGTAGTAGATAGGTCACTGAAGTTGTCAAAGCAGTGTATTGAGGCAAAAAATAGAGCAAATAGGGTGCTAGGATAACTTAAGAGGAATGTTAGCTACAAGAGTAAAGAGGTTAGTCTCTTTACTCTCCCTTATCTAATTATCTAGTAACATTATCCAGTAAATTTGTTAAACACAATCTTCCTCTTCTAAACCCATGCTGAGCATCATTTATTAACCTACCACACTAGATGGTCAGAAATCCCCTTCTTAACTATCTTCTCAAGAATTTTACCAACGATAAAAGTTAAGCTTACTGGCTTAAAGTTATTCGGGTCCTCTTTACTTCCCTTTTTAAAAATTGGCACTACATTCGCTAATTTCCAATCATTAGGTATTTCTTCAAACTCTAGTGATCTAGTATATATCTTCTCAAGAGCTACTGCAATACTATCTACACCTTCTTGTGAGTAACCTAGAGTGAATGTTGTCTAGGCCAGATGACTTACTAGTATTTAAACTCCAATATAAGCCCTTTAATTATTTCCCTGTTCATATTAATGATATTCAACACTACTTCCCTTGACCTAGAATTATCATCAATTAATCTATCGTGATTCTCTTCTATAAATAATGAAGAAAAATGATCATTAAGAACCTCTACTATTTCCTTATGAGATTATTTCAAAACCCCTTCATACCTAATAGGCCCTATTTTATCACTGTTAGATTTCTTATTAATTCTATAATAGCTAAAGAATTTTCTTGGATCTTTATTATTATTTTGAGCTAAATTAATTTCTGCTGCCCCTTTGCTCTTAATAATCTTATTTAGCTCATTTCTGGTCGACATAATGATTTAAATTGTCATAAGTACTTTCTCTTTGTATCTCTGGTATGCCCTTTTCTTCTCAGAAATATTCCTAGCTATCTACTGATTCCATCACAATGGCTTCCTACATTTCTTCCTAATAGCCTTCATTGGAATACACTGCTCCTGGACTATGTTTAATATAGTCTTAAAAGTGTCCCACATCTCATAAGTATTCTTCCCCCTGAATTCTACAGTGGTTGGACAAAATAATGGGAACATTAACTAATGCACCCATTCACATCAAATAAGATTTTAAAACGTTTAAAATGCCTGATAATGACATTGAACACATATTAGTCTCCATAATTCACAGATCTTGCCATAATAAAGTTTTTTTTTGTGTACATTGGAGCAAAAACTAGGGGATATATTCCCTCTAAAAAGCGTTAGAGTAGGTTTCACCCCAAACAGTTAAATTCATATAGATACAGCACAAAACTGTATGAATCGATTGGTCAGCGTATTGAATCTATTTATACTGCTAAGGAGGAGGGGACTCAAAGTCAGTAATTTAATTAATGTTTCCATTATTTTGTCCAACCCCTGTATATCCCACCTAATATGATTTAGCAAGTTGCATAATTAATCATAATCGCCCCTATAAAAATTTGGATCTTTTGTGGAGTTTGTTGATGTTCTACCTTTCACTATTCCCAAGTTAAAATGAAGCATCTGATAATCACTATTTCCCAATGCCTTCCCGACAGTCAATTCCTGAACCAAGTGATCATCTAATATATTGGCACCCCTTGTTGGCTTATTAACAAATTGAGTTAAAAAATTATTCTCAAAGCATTCTATAAACTTACAACTTGCTCTATCTCTTCCTATCATATTTTCCCAGTCCACAGAATTTAAATTAAAGTCCCTAAGAATAACTGTTATCTACTTCACATCCTTTCCTTATTTCCCTGATCTTTAGTGCATCAATACAGTCAGTCTGTCCGTGTTGTCTGTAAAAGGCTCCCAAGTGTATTATCCTATTTTTTTCACCTAATATCTATCCATATTAAAAGAAATGCCATAAAGGTTTTGCAGGAACAACCAAGAATTATCACTCATAATTCTAAATATCTAGATGGACTTATGCCTTAGCTCTACTTTACTTACTGTGAAAGAATTCATCACTGGAAGAAAGAAACCTTTATAGGCCTAACTGTGTCAGTTATCATCATGGAGCTGGTGATATAAAGGTTTAAACACTTGTCCCATGAATGTGGCCCAATTTGTTGACTACAGAGTAAACTTGAAGACTTCTTGCACACATTAACATCTTTCCAGAAATTTAGTTTGCTATGGAAACAAGAGAACAGCAGCAAGTTCCTATTCCTCAATGCCCTTACTTTAAGAGGTATCAATGCATCACATAAAAATACAGTTTACAGAAAAAAGACCAATTGCATCCTTGATTTCAATAGTTTAAATCTACTTAATATCACAAGAAACTACAGTGCAGACCATATATGGAAGAGCCACTATACATTTCTGCAATGCTGAACTTCATGCAGATGAAGAATAAGTACCAAAAGACTTTTAGCAGCCAATAATTACCCTTCAAATTGAAATAACAGAAGACAGACAACAGGTGATACAAATATTAAGAGGGTCATGCTTCCATGTTACCACAACCTTGGAGATCATTACACATCTCCTCTGACCCTGTAGCGGGCAGAAAAAAATTAGACTAACCCCAATCGATCCAACCCGCTCCCTACACTAATCCGGACGTGAGAAATCGAAGGAGAATGAAACGGATTGTATGTACAGTCCTTTACTAACAAAAAAATACAATATTTACAAAAAAATATGGGTAAATATGCACAAAATATCTACAATAGAGAGGGGCGATTATATTGGAGATCTTACTTTTCACCAAAAAATACAAAAAGAAAATCCTATATATATGAATACTATTTAATCTATCCTAATAAACATGAAAAATCAAACAACCAAAAAAAATCCTGACTACAACAGTCAATATATAAACAACAAACAAGGCCTCACTTTATTCAAAGAGGATGGGGAGATGTCCAGCCACCTGCCACTCGAGCGAGCAAAATGCCTAGGACTTACAAGTGTGGCGCCTCTGCGCTTGATGGAAGATAATGACCTTAAAAAGCTTGCGTGGCTATTATAAGCCCTCCTTCATTAAGCTATACTATTGGCCTTTATTTATTAACAATAATAATATATAGCTTTCCAGGATATAACGCTTTGTTTGTAATATAAGGATATACGAAACTAAGTCCTATCTTTCCAGAATATGGCGCTTGCAAAGTAGTAGGTCCAAACGCAATCCTACTATCAGCCCACTTCATACGCTGCAGATACACAAGAGGTTGATGATCGGTTTTTATCACAAACCTCACACCATACAAAAATGGACGCAACACTTTCAAACAATATCTTATCGCAGCCAGCTCTCGTTCCACAGTCGAATACTTTCGTTCTGCAACATTCATAGCCTTGGATACATACCCAATTATTCGCCTGACATTCTCTCCATTCAAACGCTGCTCTTGCATCAGAAAACCTCCCATACAATACCCACTCGCATCTGTATACAGTTCAAGCATTTTAGCACTTACACTCTAATCTGGGTAAGCCAATTCAACATCTTCAGCCGCTGCCTCTTTCAGTCTCTCATACGCTTCATTCATCTTATCATTCCACTTGACAACCGTACTACCTTTCTTGCCCATCCACTCAGTCAGAGGCTTACTCACACCAGAACAATCACGTATAAACTTTCGCTGGAACTCAATCAAACCCAAAAACGACTTCAGTTGCTTCACAGTCACCGGTTTAGGAAACATTCGCACCTTCTCAACATACTTCGGTGATTTTCGCAACCCATTCTCACTCACCATATGCCCAAGGAATTCCACTTCTTTCGCAAACCATTCACACTTCGCCACTTTCACCTTCACACCAACACTCTCCAATGTTCTCAACACATCAATCACCAATCTCATATGCTCCTCAAAAGTCTCAGTCATAATCAAAATATCATCTATAAACGCAATCACATTCTTACTCGCAAACTTACTCAACACAACATTCATTGCCCGCTGGAAGGCTCCGGGAGCATTAGCCAACCCAAAGCTGAGGTTCTGGAACTGGTAATGCCTCTTTGAGGAAGAGAAGGCAGTTACTGGCCAGCTCTCCTCAGCAATGGGCATCTGGTAATACCCCCGTACCAGATCCAGCTTCGTAAACCACTCCATCCCATGCATACTATACACACACTCAGATACCACACACATCGGAAACCTTTCTTTCACAGTCCTTTCATTCACCTTTCGATAATCCACACACAGATGCAATCTTCCATCCGGCTTACGTACAGGTACAATTGGACTATTCCATGCACTCTCGCTCTCTTCAATCACCCCCAATTGCTCCAATTCCAAACACTGCTCCTCAATCTCATCAGCAACCGGACGTGGGAAATGCCTCGGCCGCTGATAGATTGGGGAGTCCTCCTTCAGGACAATCTTGAATTCCGGGAGCTTTGCAACCCCGAAATCCAGATCACCCTTACTGAGGGCTCCCTTTCGCTCAAATATCATTCGATACACATCCTCCCTTTCATACTCAGTCAAACATCCATCCAATTTCACCATGTTCTTCACCTCATTATACATCCATTCACATGTCTCTTCACCTGCAACATTCACCCTGACATCCGTACTATCATCCATACCTACCTCATTGACAGTGGAGAGGTGGCCCAGTACATCTCCGACTTGGATTCCCCTCACCTGCCCTTTCACACTGGGGTCCGCCTGCACACATACAAAAGGATCATTCATTCTCATCAAGCCATCAAACACACAAGCAACACGCCTTACCTTATAACACGCATCCTTTCCATCCAATATCACAGTGTTCTCACTCACATTCAAACTAACATCCTTACTCCAACTCACTCTAACAGACACCCGTTCACCCTTCACAAGCCTTACATTCTCCATAGCAGTCACCTCAATACCAGTAAACACACTCCTCAAAACGCTACCATCTTTCCCTACATACAACTTATACACCCCATTTTTACCAATCTTTCTCTCAATCTGATCACTCGCAGGATGCACAACCATACGATTCATTTTCATAAAATCATACCCCAAAATCACACCATACTCACTACTCACCTTATCAATCACAGAAAATTCACATTCATTCATCATCATACCATGCATTCGAACAGCTGACCTTATCATTCCAATCACAGGCACTCTCCTATTACCAATACCTACCAAACTACCCTTGCACTCAGACAGGAGGGCTTTCTCGCTAACCTTGTCATACACATCTTTATACACCAAGCTCGCCTTGCATCCAGAATCTATTAAAGCCAAACACTCAATTCCATTCAATTCCACCTTAACACTCAGACACTCATACTTCCTACCAGACAACACTTTCACACTAGACAGACTTACCAACACATTACTCACACTCATGCACCCAGAGGATACTTCAGCAGGTACCCTCTTACCATTCAGTTTCCCGCTTCAGACTTTCCATTCACACCTTGCGCTCTCAGTCTAATCCAACACTTTTCACTTTAATGTCCTTCCATCGCACAATAGCTACATACATTCCTCTGGTCACGACACATCCTTGCATAATGACCAGCCTTTCCACAATTACCACATGCATATTTCATACTTTCCCCAGCAGTTGCTCCACCATTCAACCTCGGACAATCTTTCTTCAAATGGCCTATTTCTTTACACTCGAAGCACTCTTTCACACTTTCCTGGCAATCCTTTATCATATGCCCTTTCTTACCACACCCAAAACACGCACCAGATGTCCACCTACATTCTGCCAACATATGACCTTTCCTTCCACACCGACGACATTCCACAATCTTTCTCCCACCATTCGGTCTCTCGTTTGCTGGGACATACCTCAGCTTCTCTCTCATATATCCATTCCCACGCTTGAAATTCATCTGCCCCCTTCCATTCGACCACCCTCCATTTGCCCATCCATTCTGCCGGCCCAGGAAGTTTGACATCACTCCAGCTGGTGCAGCCTTCAGGGCATCCCTGTAGCTGACAAACTGCTGGGGTGGATGAAAGCTCCTGGGCTTCTTACCTCCAACATTCACACTGTACCATCCATCCTCTTCTAAATCGCTTTCATCATCAAATCGTCCATCTTCTAACAGTTCCAACACATCCTCCCACATCAACCGTTCACCTGTCAGTCTCACTCTCTCCTTTCTCTTTCCACTCAGCCATTCACTCACCTTTCGCGGGATCGTGTCCAAAAACTTCCTCATGAGTGGTTTACATTCATTTACATCATCATCACCATACCTCGTTCTTGCCATACTCTCAAGCCTATGTGCATACATATTCACACTTTCACTCTTCCCCATTCGAGCCTTCTCAAATTCATTCACCCTTTTATACTTCACACTCTCTTTCATTCGTTTCACCTGCCCAATCAATCTCTTCTTCACTACATCGTACTTTGGCTCCCCCACACTTGTGATCACACGGAAAAACTCCAATACTTTTCCCTCCAAACATTCCCCCAAAACATTCATCTAGTATCCCTTATTCTCCGGGTACTTGAGCTTACAATAACGCTCAAATTCCCCGAAGAATTCTTCCATACTTTTCCCACCATGTAACCTAAATCGATCTATCTTTGGCACTTCCCTTATCAAAATACCTTTCCCCACATTCACTTCACTCTCCGAAGAGCTACTCTCGGTCTCACTCATTCCAATCATACCATCACTCTCTCCTTCATCCGAGTACAATGAGTCCATACTCTTGCCTCTTACCTTCCTATCCTTCCCCTTTGCACCACTCTTCCTTCTCTTGCGTTCAACTCTCTTCCATTCTCCGTCCTTCCTACCACTCACCGTATCTTCTTTAGACTCAATCCTACTGCCATCCATTCCTTTTAGCGGAGTCCCTTCAGTAAGAGCAGGGGTCAAGGTTGTAGGTCCTGGGGCTGATCCAGCCCCTGTCATCATGTTATACAGGTCCTGCATCTGTCGGTCCGTCTGATCCTGTCGGTCTCCCATTTCCTTCTTCATCCTATCAGTCTTTTCATTCATCCCTTTTATTTTATTCTCCATTCCCTCCATCATTCCCCGCAACATTTCACACTCCTCTTCTTTCTTTCTCAACTCCAGTCTCAATCGCACTACTTCTTCATTCAATGTTTCCGCTACAGCCATTATTCCCAAGTTAGTAAAAAGATAGGAGGGAAAAAAAAACAATCAAACTACTTGTCACACTAATTGGGTATGGACTGCAATCCAATCCAGTCACGCTCCCAGTTTCGAAGTCTCACGTCCCTATTCGGGCGCCAAATGTAGCGGGCCGAAAAAAATTAGACTAACCCCAATCGATCCAACCCGCTCCCTACACTAATCCGGACGTGAGAAATCGAAGGAGAATGAAACGGACTGTACATACAATCCGTTTCATTCTCCCTCGATTTCTCACGTCCGGACAGTGTAGGAAGCGGGTTGGATTGATTACCGATTGGGATTAGAGATATATTTTCGGCCCGCTACAACCCCATTGACTAGAGGTGTCTCAAACACAACAACACCATCTTCAATACATTGACCAAGGTGAAAGACAAGTTGGAACCCATGCATCTTTCTGCTAATATCTATAAGGTTATTTGCAGTGGTTGCCAGGGAAACTATGTGGGATAAATTGGAAAACAGCTAAAATCATGATTATAAGAACACCAATGAGCCATCTTATTTTTGTCTGTGAAGACTGTTCTCACTTAGCAATCCCGTAGAGAACAGACCTTCAAGCAGTGGCGATTCGTGTGTATACCAATCATTTATGTACAATCTGCTCACTGTACCTCCCCCCTGGTGAAGAAGTAGTTGCTTCAGATTTGGCTAACAAATTAGCCAATCTCATCTCCCAACTCCCGACCCCATTCCTACTAGTTAGAGACATTAATGCAAGACACCACCTTTGGGGACTATGATGACAACCCCAGGGGAAATCTGATTGTGAGACTTATGGAGGCCTTGGATGTGTCATTATTTAATGATGGCACTCCAACATCTTTCCATGTCCAGACCAAAGCCTACCTGTGTAGATTTGTCACTTTGTTCCTCAGACTGTAGAGCAGATTACAGCTGGTTGGTGGATCCTGATCTGAGAGGAAGCGATCACTTCCCAGTTGTTTTGATCCCATGCCTGGGTGGCCCTCCTCCCCCACTGGGCAATAGGTGTAACACCTGGAAAGCCAATTGGCCAAAGTTTAAATACCTTTCTCACCATTTCAGATACTTCCCTCAGGGCGACATTGACATGGTTCTCAAGAACTTCCATGACCATGTCAACCAGGCGGCAAATTCTTCCATGCCCCTCTCCAAAACTGACTTCTACAAGACCCATCTCCTTTTTGGTCTGAGGAATGCAGCAAAGGGGCGACAGAGTGTAAGCGAGCTTGTCGTCGCTACCATCTAAACCCTACTGCCATCAATAAGTATGCTCGTAGCCGAGCCAAGTCAGTACGACAGTGTACTGACTTGCCAAATTTCCTTTAAAGGGTACATCAACTCTATCAACCACCAAACTCCACCAAACAAAGTCTGGAAAAGAGTGAAAAAGCTCATGGGCAGAGCAAGTGGTTTCTCTGCCCCCAATATAGTTGAAGCAGATGAACTTTTGGGAGACTTGGTCAGAATTTCAAATGTCCTGGCAAAGACATTTGCTGACATTTCCAGCCCTAACAATTATTCCTTAGAATTTCAACATCAGGAAAATACAAGAGCAGTGCCTCTTGAACTTCATGGATCCCTGTATGGATAATGAATATACAATAAGCTCTTTTCCATTCATGAACATCAAAGTGCTCTTAAAAGATGTGGATCCACCGCACCTGGTCTTGATGGTATCCCTTATGATATGATCAGGAATATGCATTCAACACTCATTTCACATATTCTTGATATATTTAAGTATATCTGGATTAAGGGCTGTTTGCCTTGTAGTTGGAGGGAAGCAATCATACTTCCCCTTCATAAACCAGGAAAGGAAGGGACACTTCTGACCTACTATCGCCCAATTGCCCTTACTTGTTCCCAATGCAAGCTTTTTGAAAGGATGCTGAATGCCAGGTTGGTATGGTTTCTGGAGAAACACAACCTTATTTCGCCCTCACAGTCAGGTTTTAGAAAGAAACAATGCACCACAGACCTGCTGGTCATGATGGAGGATTGCATTCGACAAGCTTTCTCAAAGAGACAACACTCCATTGCTGTCTTTTTTGATATAAAAAAGCATATGATACCACCTGGAGGTATGGTATCCTGAAGCAACTATATGACTGCGTATCAAAGGCCATCTTCCTAGGTTCATACAGCAATTTCTTGCTGGATGCACGTTTTGTGTTAGGGTAGGAAATGTCATATAGGAGCCTGTTGATCAGATAGAGGGTGTGCCACAGGAAAGTGTTTTGAGCGTCACCTGCTTCTCGGTGGCTATCAACAGCATTATTACTGATCTTCCTGCAGAGGTAATGATAACTCTTTATGTGGATGACTTGGCAACTTTATCAGCATGCCTCAGCTGCCATTTGTCATCTGTAAATTGCAACTGGCCATTAACATCATTACCAAGAATGCCGCTGCAAAAGGCTTCTGACTATCACCCTCAAAAACAAAGGCAGTTCATTTCTACCATTTCAGGCAGGTTGACTAGGAACAGCCAACCTTATCTTTGTATGGCTCCCCCATCTCGTTTGAGCCTCATTGTAAATTTCTTGGGGTTATCTTTGACTCAAAGCTCTCCTGGGTACCCCATATAACTGCCTTGAAAAAATCCTGCTTGAATAGAATGGATATCTTAAAACTCTATCACATGTTTCGTGTGGAAGTGGTCCCCGTACCCTGTAGCTTTTGTATACAACCTTGATCCAAACCTAGATCAAGCTCAATTCTATTAGGAACCAGGGAGTGCATCTAGCTTTGGGAGCATTCAAGTCCTACCCAGTATAGAGTCTCCATGCAGAGAGTGTGGTCCTTCTACTATCATTTCACCGCCTTAATTTTAACCTGCAGTACCTTTTCAGGCTGCAACAGCTCCCCCACTCACCTGTATATGAGTGCACCTATAATATTCACTCGGTGGCCTCATATGACAGGTTTCCTTCGCTCACTCGCCCCTTTGCTCTGCGTATGACTGGAGATACAGAACCCTAAAGTACCCCTATGGCTATTGCCACCTGTGAGGGTTTGCAAGGTGCTGGCAGGCGAGCCGAAGCCCAAGTTCTTGCCTTCGGTTCTACAAAGCCTCTTTTATGAACACTCTTTGGTGCCACAAATTGAGCACTTTTATCTTCCAGATGGATCTAAATCCTCTGATGGGGTAGGAGCTTCTGCTATCTTCCCCTCCCATCATGTGTCTGTGTGCCTGCCCAATACAGCCTCTATCTTCATGGCTGAGCTTGTTGCGATACTGGCTGCACTGTATACCATCACTTCTTCATCACCGGGATCTTATACAATATTCTGATTCCCTCAGCTCTTTGGAGGCTTTAGTCTTTATTTCCAGATCACCCGCTGGTTTCAAAGATCCAACAGTGGCTTTTTTATTTATCCTCGTTCCACAAAGTTTTATTCTGTTGGGTACCTAGCCACATAGGTATAAAAGGAAATGAGAGAGCAGATGCTGTTGCCAAGGCAACTGTATCTCTAGGAACCTCCCCCCCTGCTCCTCTTTCTTTCCGTGATGTCGTGCCATATATCCATGAGTACGTGGTCGGCCAGTATCAGAGGACTTGGGATGAACTCCCCCCCCCCATCTAAACTGTATGCCATCAAACAGTCAGTCCGCCCTTGGCCACACACTACTAGGACCCGTACTCAGGATATTATTCTATGCTGTCTGAGAATTTGGCATTGTCGTCTGACACGGCTTTCTGTTGGAAGGCCTTCATCAGCCTCCAATGTGTACTCACTATGGAGTACTAATGTCTGTACTCCACCTATTTGCTGAATGCCTACGTTTCCCTACTCTGAGGCAAAGGCTTTTTCCTTTTATTTGCCAAGGGATGTGTCCCCAGCAGGTTCCGAGGAGCAACCTCTCCGAACATGAGTGCACCTTTAACATGAATCGAGTGTTTAAATTTGTATCAGAGACAAATCTCTTAAAAGGAAATTTAATGTTTTATCATTTTTAGAGCCGGATCGACGTGTCGTGTCTTAGGATTTTACACCATTCTACAGGCATTTATTTTTCGACGTTTGTACTCCCTCTTCCTTTTTTTATATCTTTTAGATTGTTAACTATAGTCTATGTTTTTAAGGAATATTTGAAAATTTTAATGAATCCTCTCTGAAAATGGCTGCGAGCTTGCCCACTTGGTACTTGGACAATGATCACATTAACACACATCAAAATTCATAACTGTTACAATACCCTGAGATAATATTGCATTAATGCTCTCAATATTATTAGTATTGCTATTAACAAATGGTAGTATGTTATTAACAGCATTTAAATATTTTTACAAATTATTACTATGAACCCCCTCCACACTCGCGGTGTTACCAGAGGGTTGCTGAGAAAATACTCTTACCTTGTCATTGGAGAGGGGGCTCAGACTATGAAGTGGATTTTTACTATATCTCTTTTCCCTCCTCAACCTTTATTTATGGTCTCATTGTTATGTTATTCATGGTCTCCTCCTGTTCCTCTCTATTTCCCTTTTTTATGTCCCTCTCAAGTGTAGTTGATTGCATCTGAGCGTATCTGTGGGCAGTTGTAGTGGTTTGCTGAATGAATGTGTGGGTGCTAATGCATGTTTTAGGCTTAAGTTAGGGCATGATAATAATAGGACCTGCTTATCTCTACTTCTCTTTATTGCATACCCTTGTACCTCTTTTCACATTTGCTCTCCTATCCACAGGTTCTGGTTGCCTGGGGCACTTTTGTCCTCTTATGAACCTTCGTTGAGTGGCAGTGTATAGTGTGAGGTTTCTACCTGCTGCTAGGGCAGAAAGCCCACTGGCTAGGCCAAGTATTAGCTATAGGGTGTGCTGTGCTGTCAACTGCTCACCTTCCTACAGTACACATATAAGGTGGCTACACCAGCACCAACCTTTATGGTCAAAGTTCCAGGACAATTTCACCTAAATGGCAAGCTGGGTTGGCAAAGCCCATCAAAGTTGGACTGGGATCGATTGTGTGTGTAAATGATCATATTCTGGAATTTTTCATCCTATGGAGACTTCTCTCTTAACCTCCCCACTCATAGAGAGATCATAGTATTTACTTTCCATGAGGTACTTCTTTCAATCTAATCATGGTTACAACTGAAAGCAAGAGTGGGAAAGCACATGCACATCCACCTCCAAGCGCTGCTTCCTCCTCCCTAGGTATTGGGGAGGATGGGGGAAATCAAGGCACTCTTTTGATGTAACCAGAGTACCTCAAACGGGATCTATGATACCTTGGGGGTGGGGATGGCCACACTGATCCCCCTCTCCCTCCCTCGAAGAGGGACATGGTCTCAGAGGTGGCCCAGCCCCAGATGGCAGAATGTACTATGTGGTCAAACCTGTGCAAAATTTTCCTCAGACAGTTTGGGCCCCTGAGGACTCACAAGGAGAGGAGGGATCTCCTCCCAAGATTGTACCCCTCTTTTTGCTCTAACCTTCTTCATCTTGGAGAGGGACCTTGTTGAAGCCGGTCAATCTGGTCTAGGGGGGGGGGGTCCTTCCAGGTGTGGGGAGAAGCCGGTTCATTCCCCATTCCTAAAAAGAAAAGAAGCAAGAAGAGGGCTAAAGGTTCCTCTCATTCCATGGAGGCTGCAGGGAAGGATGGGTCTTTTGCCGTTTCGGCAAGTGACCAGGCCAAGATCGGCACATCTGGCCCTGAGTCACTCCTGGGGATGGGGGGGAGTCTCAGACCAAGACAAAAGTTGCAAGTACCCTGAGCGGAGCCCTCATTGACAGACTATCTGGCATTTTCCAGCCCGTTGGCTTCAAACAGTTTCTGGTTATTTGTGACATTGATGACAGAATGTTGGCTAAAGGCAACATGATTCATCAGAGGAGAGCATTAACTAGCTTGTTTGGCAGAGAACGCAGGGTGTCCCATTTCTTGGATGGGAGCCTTTTGGCTAATGTGTCAGATCCCTCTTAAGTGCTTTTTGGACACTTAGTGGTACTTTGGTGAGTGTGATGTCAGACTTTACCCAGAATTTTGTAAAAGGAGTTGTTTACATGAGGGAACTCATGGATTACTCCATAGATTACAGGACCTCAGAGCTGGCCTCGAGACCCATCTCTACACTCTTCATCATGTTCGACTGACAGGCTCCCTCAGCCAGTGTGTATTGATTGGTATCGCTACCTTGTGAAGGCATATTTATGCCACTGCTGTGGAGGTGCTACTAGAAACATTAATGAATGAATTGAAACAGTCATTCCTGGAGAGCAAATGTCATAATCACAAACTACAAATATTGACTCACTCCCCATACACAATTGTAAAAACTACTAGTTTCTTTCAAACTACAACATATGTGGTGAAAAAAGCCATTCACTAAAATCAGAATTTGGAATCCTTCCAAATATTCCAATAATGAGTAAAGGAAAAGTGATATCTGAAGAACACAAAGATATAGTTAGAAGATTCTATGAGTCAGATGAGGTTAGTCTGTGCCCTGGCAAAAAGGATCGTGTGAAAGTCATCAGTGTTGAAGGTGCAAAAATGACTGGTTCTTTGCAATTTAAGAGTTATTTGAACTATATAAAAATGATAAAAAAAAGAATCCCCAAAATAGGATTTTTCACATTTGCTAAATTATGGCCATCATATTGTGTGCTTGCCGGTAGTGGTGGGGCTCATTCTGTCTGTGTCTGCACATATCATTAAAACCTAAAATTATAGCTGGCTGCATTGGGAGAAAAAAGTCTCATACAAAGATCTTATAGATTACATTGTCTGCAGTACAGAGAGAGAGGCTTGCATGATGCAACTTTGCAAAGATTGCTCAATAGAAGAGGATGTTCGGAACTTTCTTGAGTTGCTTGATAGTGTAAAATCAGCTCCAAAGGAAATATCTTGTGTGTTTGTCAGTAGTGGTGGGACTCATTCTGTCTATGTCTGCACATATCATCAAAACCCCAAATTATATCTCTGCTTGCCGGTAGTGGTGCGACTCATTCTGTCTGTGTCTGCACATATCATCAATACCTCAAATTATATCTGGCTGCATTAGGAGAAAAAAGGTCTCTCATATAAAGATCTTATGGATTACAGTGTCTGAAATACAGAGAGAGAGGCTTGCATGATGCAACTTTGCCAAGATTGCTCAAGCGAAGAGGATGTTCGGAACTTTCTTGAGTTGCTTGATAGTTGCAGTACCATTGTACTGTTGTACAATGGTAAACAAAGTGAGCCACTTCATGAATAATTATCATCATTAAGCATGAAAATACCCCACATGGTTTATCATCATTTTGTTGCACAGCAGCAATCACAGTACTTAAAACAGTTGAAAGAAACACTACCACCTCAGAGCGAAGCAGTTATATTAGGTGATTTCTCTGAAAATTATTCTTTCATTGTCCCAGATGCTGCCCAAGAATTACACTGGGACATCTACCGGGCGCTGCGTCTGTCTTCACGGCCGAGCTGGTGGCAATACACCACTCGGTACGGGAGATTACGCGACGTGCCCGGTTCGGAGACCGGATTGTGATTTATAGCGACTCACAAAGCGCCCTGAGTGCTCTCGGGGCATTGGAATCTCCGCATCCCCTGGTTCGCGAAATCCGTGACGCCACGGTTTTGGCGAGCCGGGCAGATGTCGAGATTATCTTCTGCTGGGTTCCTGGACATGTAGGAATTGCGGGGAATGAGCGCGCCGATGAGGGCGCCAAAGAGTCCGCGAGGACTCTGCGACCGGACCAGCGTTTCGCTCTTCCTCACACCGACTACATGGCAGGAATACGGGCAGCTCTTCGGACTGCTTGGCAAAGAAGATGGGAGACGGTCGAGGGGAACTTAAAGTTGCGTGCCATTGCGCCGCGACTGTTCCCATGGACCTATCCCCCAATGCCGCGGCGGCTTCAGGTTGCTTTCTGTCGTCTTCGAATCGGACACACTCGTGTGACGCATCGTTACTTGGTGGAGCGCTCGCATGTGCCCTATTGCAACGACTGCGTCGTCCCCCAGACTGTTCGGCATATTCTTGTCGAATGTCCCAGTCTGGGTGATCTTCGCGCACGATACCTGTCTCGGTACCGGGATGGGCGGGGTCGCTACCGCCTGTCCCTTGTACTCGGGACGAGTGCGTGCACCATGACTGGTGGACTTATTGACTTTTTGGGGGAGGCCGGCCTTCTCCCCTTTATTTAAGGTTCCTTTTTTTTGTTATTGTTTTGTTTTAGATTGCACTCTCCTGCACCGGGGTGAGGGGGACCTCCCCCCGCTGCCGGAGATTGCTTCGATTGTTAAGTTTTTCAAATTTATATTGATTGTTAAGTTTTCATATTTTAACTTTAAATTAGCCTAATTCTAGGCTGTCGTGTTTTTCGGCGACTTATGCCCAAGTGGGTAGTTGCCAGATGGGCTCTATAAAAAAAAAAAAAAAAAAAATACACTGGGACAATTCACAATGTACATTTCACTCTTTTGTTGCTATTATATATTATCTGCAGACCAGGAACTTGACTATTTTAGTGTCTGTTTGTTATTTCCATCACTAAAACACAACACTATAATGGTTTACTCATTTATAATAAAGCTTATGAACTATGTTAAATTCATATGCCCACAACTGAAGAAGGTGTACTATTTTTTGCATGGATGTGTTGGCCAATATAAGAACCGATTCTTCACAAATCTGTTGCCATGAAGAGGATTTTGGTTTGTCTTGTGAATGGCACTTCTTTGCTACATCCCATGGCAAAAATGTATGTGATGGGATTGGGGAAACAGTGAAGAGAGTTACTGCTCATGCCATTTTGTAGAGAACTACAGAGAGGCAAATTCTTACACCAGAAGACATGTTTCAATTTTGTGAAGAAAACCTGAGCAAGACAATCAAATTTTTCTTTGTAACTACATGTGATTTGAAAGATGCAAAACAATGGTTAGAACATCAATTCAAGGACAGTAGGGTTATTCTGGGAACTCAGAAATATCATAATTTGTTCCCATAAACAAGGAAGAACTGATGGTGTATCTCATTTCAAGTGGCATTGGAGAAAAGAAAAGAATAAGGAAAAGTTATAATACTAATGAACCTGCAATGTTTGATAACCTAAATGTGTCAAACCAGGAGAGTATGTTAGCTGCATTTATGATGTGCAAGTTTGGTATAGAATTGTGGAGGAATATCGTGAGGAGTTTGATGATTACACAGTGAACTTTTTACATCCATCTGGGTTATTAAGAGCAAGTGCATATCATTATCCATCATATAAGGATTCATGTGCAGTGCCAGGACATCATATGAGGTGTTCCACAAGAAAAGGGTAGAAAGTGATATTTTTAAAAAAATGCATTTTTTTTGCACCAACGGCCTCTGTAGGTATAGCACTTTTATCATTCCGTTGTGGTTTGGTCCATTTTCAAAATTTCTTTAGGGTTGAAAGTCCTATTTATGCAAGTAACTCACACGACTTTAGGTGCTCATTGGTTCAGCAGTGGGTGTACACACACTGTCAGTAAATCATCATCATTGTTTACGTCCTGGGGTGATGCTATCAAGTCATCTAAGCCTAGCACGTTGTTTCGTCTATACTATTTTCATCTGGGAGAAAGACGTACTTTTGTGTTTACCTCACAGCGGTTTTCTAGGTTTCTACTATTATTAATATTATTCCGTGTTATTCTTCTTGTGATAATAACAGTGATAGTTATGGCTGGCCGTAGTGGTGATTCTGGTTGGTCTACCAGGATCTCTAAAAGCTTTATTTTATTGAAAAGAAGGCGATAGTAGTTCCAATATTAGCAACATGGATGATAGTATCGACAATCCCACGTATGTTTTTGAGAATATAGAAGGTAGTGGTGAGGCTTGTGATGATGATGTGCATACTGCTAGTGGTGATGATAATATTGTAGTGCCATCTACTAGTGCTGGTGATGTTGTTTCTCCTGGTAGTGGTGGTGATAATAATAACAGTGTCTTCTACTAGGGGTGGTGATGCTGGTAGTGGAGATCAGCAACGTGGTTGTGGATATGGCTGAGAAACTGGGTCATAAGTGTATGTCTGGTGAGTGGAAGTAGGCGAAGGCTAAAAACTATGCAATTTGGATAAAGAATATGAGTCAGGTCGAACTGGAAAGAAATTCTCTGGTTGCAAAATTGGGGCTCCATGTGTTGATGGATGGTTCAAGAAGCTTGGCGAAGAAGCTAGGAATGTCATCTTTAAAAAATTCTGGGAACTATGAGACTATGATGCCCAGAACGCATACATTTCACAATACGTGTGTTCAGTACCAGTGAACTCAAACTGGCACCCCCGAAGGAGACAAACGTAGAAGGCGACTCAATGTATGAAAGATAACGTGTTTGTCTGCAATGTGTTCACTAACACATCCAAAGTTTGCCAACCACATCAAGCCACTACACACATGCAAAGTCTCTGCATCGAAAGTATTTAGAAACTGGTGCCACAATAAGAGGCCTTTATCAGTGATATATGTATTGGATATCTGTTGTCTGAATGCAATGCAGGTGAAGAACTTGTCACTGAACATTTTTATAGTGATGTTTTCACCAAAGAATATAACATTGCTTTTCAGAAGCCAAAAAAAGCCACCTGCTCCACATGTGACAAGATTAAAGATAATATCGAGGCTACCAATGAAAATATCAATAATTTGCAGGTGAGGTTGGTCCAAAATTTATTGTTGGCACAGGTCGACATAAATATGTCTGAGGTTGCCAACAGGGATGGCTTATTATCTACGCAAGTTGTGGGTTTACAACTTTTGCATCTACGATGTGATGAAAGGCAAGGTGGGTGGCTGCAGTTGAGGCAGGATGAAAAAAAGGATGAATTTGAAGTGTTTTGCATATTTTGAGATAATTGTGTGGGACAAAATAAAAATATCAATGTGTGTGTTGGCAGCCATGCGGTTAATCCCCCAAAAGAAATTGTTTTGCATTGAAATTCTGTTTATGGTTAGTGGACACATTGTGCATTATGAAAATGTCAAGCTTTGTGACTAAGACAGACACCTGTGTCCTTTGCCAAAGCCTGCCAATTAGTTGTATCCACTGGATACAAAGAGGGATACTTTATTTAGATGGATTATGATTTTGAAGACAGACAAAATAATGTGTATCATTCATTGCTGTTTAATGAAGGGTAACAGGCAGTATGCAGCCAAAGCATTTGATTTGTCTGAATTCCACTTCCTCTCAAATACTCACATGAATGCCGCCTCAACCCAACAAAGGTAAAGGACCTTGAAACACTCGCTGGCTTTATGGGCCTCTTCAAAGCAGTGTATCCCTGATCTAACACGGCAACAAAAGGAGATGGCGAATGAAAATGTTCCCGTAGGCACAGCTGATAATGACGTGGGATCTGACTCTGAGAATGACCTTCCCGGCTATGATGATCGCCTCTCAGTCCCCTCCCAACAGTAGTCACTCATACCCCCTCCCCCACACAGACCTTCCTGTTGACGAACTAGGCATGGATAATGGAATAGTCTATTAGAATAATCTTAAAGAAGCTTCACAGCCTAGTGAGTGTTAACTACTATGATTTTTGCATTTATTTTTTGATTACTATTGTTAGTTTGTCTATTTTGTATTGTTTCTAAACATAAACAACATTGTAGACAAAATTTACGATGAAATCTTAGTTTTCTGTGATTATTCATTATTTATCATAACATTATTCATCATTTTCTCATCCTATTACGCATACTGCATTAATTATTAATCATGGTTTGTGCAATAATATTTTACGTTTTGGTGATTATTCATCATTCTTTATTCATAATACCATTATTCATCATTCTTTATTCATCATTATTCATCATTTTTTGGTATTTCACATTTTATTACTCATTCTTATACCATTAATCATGCTTTTCTTAGCTGAAGCAAAAATTACATGAAAATAAAACAATTATGAGGGTTTTATTCATCATTATTTATCTTATGTACCAGTATTCATCTTTTTTGGCATTTCACATTCATTGCTTATACTCATTAATCATGCTTTTCAAGTACATGGTGCTAAAATTTGACAAAAAAAATCGCAATTTTAAGGTTTTTATTCATCTTTTTTCATCTTATTCACCATGATTCATCATTTTTATCATTTTCCAATTATGTCATACAGTTGATTATAACATGTTAGAACTTAAAATGCATTTAGGACATTTGGGAGTTGAAAATTGCATTTTATTCATTTAAAATAAAAAATAATAATGGTATCTTGTTCCTCTCAGCATAAGCTTAAAAAAATATCCCTGAGCCTTCTAGCTTTAAAATTAAAGGAGATATGGTCATTTACATGTTTCCAAATTTCAAATGCAATTTTTTCCTACTTGTGTTTTTGGCGCTTTCTACCTTTTTCTTGTGGAGCGCCTCATATATTAACTGTCACAAACTGTCATCTTTATTGCCCTCCTTTGCACTGAATCTAGCAGGTTTATATCATGTCTAAAAGTGTGGGGACCATGCTTGTATACAGTATATACTGTATGAGTTAATAACCTACTTAATTTTGTAGTATGAGAGGGCCTTCAAAAAGTTCTAAGAAAATGTGAAATTACAAAGAACTAAGCCTCATCACGACTGAGGAGACTCAGATGGTTTGGTCACATGGAGAGATCAGAGGAGGATGGCTACCTGCGAGAGGCTATGTGCAAGTGGAAGGAAGAAGACCCAGAAAAACTTGGAGGGACTGTGTTGTTGAAGATATTGGGGGAGACTGGGTCTTTTGGAGGAAGATGCTCAGGACCAAAGTCGGTGGAGAATGGTCATACAACCATCCAATCCTGAGGTAGCAGGACCAAGAGGATGAAAAACGAAGATGATGGTAATCCAAGTGGATATGGCATGACCACCCTACCTGGATGCTATCCTGCAGTGGGACCATCCCACTTGGAGGTATTCCATGTGAGGTTACATTGCACTGCAATTTCTACTTCTTAGCGGTTGCATGGTCCGATAGCACAGGGGGCTGCTCTAAAATTCCCATGCCATGCAACAGCCTCCCTCTACTTTAACCTGGTCTCTCAGGATAGCCCCACAGAAAGTGTGACCCCACCTAATTGGTCGCCTGAGGGCCTTAATACATCCTCAATTCCATCATACGTAATCGTCTGAAGGCCTTTTGTGGCTTTTCACTTTTAGACTCCTGATTATGATAATTCATTATTTTTTTTGTCTCTCATATTAGTGATTAATCATCTAATTAAAATACATAAATGGCGTCCTTTGTTTGTAAACAGAGATTTATGAATGAGAGTAACTTGACTCCTTCTAGGCCACACCATAAAGCAACTGCAAAAAAGGGCTGATTTATGGTTTACACATGTCTAAACAGCCAGTTTTTGAGGACTTCTTTTTTTTTTGTTCAATACACTTATGTTTTTCTTTGTACATCCGATTAGAATCAATTAAAAATCATCCAATTAAAATCAGCATATTATTCTAAGGAGAGAAGAAAGCCAATTCAGCCCCCAAATAGGTGAATTTCTTTTTCATTTTTGTGCCAAATTTTAAAAATTCTATCAGATAAAAATGTTATCCATAAATATAAGCAACATTTTGTATAAAATGGCAGTGCCCTAAAAGCGGTAACTAAAATATAATAATTAATTTCTAATCCAAATTCTAAATATGTAGAAGGTTATTAATAACTTTTAGGTAATATCAATAGAATAATTCTTTGCAATTAAAATATATTATTTGATTTATAATAAAGGATTTAAATATTTTATTGTATTATTTTCCATTTTCCAATTATTTTATTATTTTCTGGGAAGCTTCCATCAACAACATAAACTGTTATGACTGTGAGCAAATTGGCTTTATTAAAATGTGAGCTTATACAAATATCAAATTGTTGCTGGAGTTGTGGTGAAAGAATAGTTAAATTAACATTGATGATTCCACTCCCCTTCCAACTAAGCTTGACCAAAATTTGTATTTTTTTATTCTTTATAAGTTATGTTGCCCAAATTTGGGCACTTTTTAACTTTGTTTCTTCCTTTGTGTAATGACGTGATCTATTATTGGGGTTTACTATAGTCTTGTTGTCGATACTTCAATACTAGGTGACCTTTTAAGATCCTGTAGGAATAACGAGCCAGTCCATGCCTGCCACCCACTCTTATCAAAATAACAACCTACTTAAGAAAAAGCTATAGACGCAACAACTCTAGCCTACTGTTTCCTATCATAGCCTAAATTACATATTCTATTTACTAACCCCTACTAATAACTTATTGTGTCAATTACTACCACATCTGATGCGCCACATCATCCTCGGTGAGTTTTCTAAATAATAGTTGTTATAACTTAACTGATAATAGATATACCACATTGGCAATGAGGATGGGATTCAAACCCACGATAATAACTTATTGTGTCAATTACTACCACATCTGATGCGCCACATCATCCTCTGTGAGTTTTCTAAATAATAGTTGTTATAACCTAACTGATAATAGATATACTACATTGGCGACGAGGATTGAGAATTTGTGTTTTGCCTATTATCAGTGGGTTAAATTGTCCCCTACTCCTATTTTCTGTGTGTAGATTTCTATTTTTTGTAGGTTATTTTTTGCAATACAATGTCTCTTATAGGTTCTATTAATAGTTTTGATGCTGGAGTCAAAGCTTTTGAGACCTATATTAATAGAGTCAAACTCTATTTTCTAGCTAACTCTATCCTAGAGGAGGAGAAGAAGTTACCAGCCTTTCTTACATTAACTGGACCTAAGGCTTTTGCCTTAGCTAAGGGTCTGTTATCACCAAAGGAGCTAGGGACTTGTAAATATCCTGATATTATTAAAGTTCTGAAGGAACATTACAAACCCAAGGTAATTCTAATGTATGAAAGATTTAAGTTCTATTCTAGGAATCAAAAATCTGGTGAAACTATTGCTAATTTTGTTGCTGGAATTAAAGCACTAGCTCACACATGTGAGTTTGGTGACCATCTAAACGATATATTAAGAGACAGATTTGTGATGGGCCTATCTAATGAGTCTACACAGCACATTTTGCTGGTAGAATCAACCATGCCAGTGTATACGGATGGCTCCAAGTCTGAAGAGTGGGTCGGCTTCCACGCCGTATCCCCTCTGTTTGAAGTCAGCGGGGCTCTACCAGGCGCTGCGTCTGTCTTCACGGCCGAGCTGGTGGCAATACACCACTCGGTACGGGAGATTACGCGATGTGCCCGGTTCGGAGACCGGATTGTGATCTATAGCGACTCACAAAGCGCCCTGAGTGCTCTCGGGGCATTGGAATCTCCGCACCCCCTGGTTCGCGATATCCGTGACGCCACGGTTTTGGCGAGCCGGGCAAATGTCGAGATTATCTTCTGCTGGGTTCCTGGACATGTGGGAATTGTGGGGAATGAGCGCGCCAAAGAGTCCGCGAGGACTCTGCGACCGGACCAGCGTTTCACTCTTTCTCACACCGACTACATGGCAGGAATACGGGCAGCTCTTCGGACTGCTTGCCAAAGAAGATGGGAGACGGTCGAAGGGAACTTAAAGTTGCGTGCCATTGCGCCGCGACTGTTCCCATGGACCTATCCCCCAATGCCGCGGCGGCTTCAGGTTGCTTTCTGTCGTCTCCGAATCGGACACACTTGTGTGACGCATCGCTATCTGATGGAGCGCTCGCCTGCGCCCTATTGCAACGACTGCGTCGTCCCCCGGACTGTTCGGCACATTCTTGTCGAATGTCCCAGTCTGGGCGATCTTCGCGCACGATACCTGTCCCAGTACCGGGATGGGCGGGGTCGCTACCGCCTGTCCCTTGTGCTCGGGACAGATTCGTGCACATTGACTTCTGGACTTGTTGACTTCTTGGTGGAGGCCGGCCTTCTCCCTATTATTTAAGAAAGGTTTGTTTTTTTTTTTGTTTTTTTGTATTTCTTCCTTTAGTTGCACGCTCCTGCGCCGGGGGGGACCTCTCCCCGACGCACCAGCTTGCTTCCTTTCCCCCTTTTGGGGTGTTGTTTTTTTTTTTTTCTCTTTAATTTTATTTTAAAGTAGCCTAGAACTAGGCCAGTTTTAATACGGCGACTAATGCCCAAGAAGGCAGTCGCCAGATGAGCTCTTAAAAAAAAAAAAAAAAATTGCTGGTAGAATCAGACTTAATTTTTAGTGAGCTGTAGAAATAGCTAGTGCTAGAGAAGCAGCTTTCAGAGATGCACAAGCTATGGGACACTGCTATAAACAAACTGCATAAACAGAGCCCTACCTTAAAGCATAAGCCTACTCAGCCTAAAGCTGGGGTTGCAGATGCTACCTTAAAACCTAAGACACCTTGTTCTGGTTGTGGTAAATTACACTGGAAACAGAGTGCCCATTCAAGGATGCTACTTGCTTTGCTTGTAATCAGAAGGGGCATATTAAACGTATGTGCAAAAATGTGCAAAGTGTAAATTTTGGTAGGACACAATCATTCCCTTTACGGAATGATCGTTTCTATAAACTTGACAAGGCTAAAGTCACTGAGGTAGATTCTAGCTATGACTATGTCTTTAATGTTACTCCTACTAAAGGTAATCTTCTTAATGTCACATTATTTCTAAATAATGTCTGTGTAACTATGGAATTAGATACAGGTGCTGCATGTTGCCTTATTTCTGAGGACACTTTCTCTAATCTATGGCCTATTGAAAGTGACAGACCTGTTCATCCTTCTATAAACCTTAAGACTTATGGTGGTGTTTCCCTCAAAGTAGCAGGTGAAATTTCTGTCTGTGTTAGACTTGATTCTACTAATTCTTGTCAAACAACTATTGTTGTTGAAGGATCAGGCCCATGTCTTTTAGGAAGAGATTTAATTAATTCCCTTCATCTAAATAATCAGAAGCTCTCAGATATAAATAGTGTATCATATACTGAAGCTGATCTAGTTGCCTTAAAGGTAAAACGTTCCCTATTGAGGTAGATCCAAATATATCTCCTAAATTCTGTAAAGCCAGGACAGTTCCCTATACAATAAGAGCTAAAGTAGAAAGAAAATTGGATAGATTAGTAGAAGAAGGTATAATTTTCCCTGTACCGCATTCTGCCTGGGCTGCTCCAGTGGTACCCGTATTGAAGGCAAATGGATCAGTCAAGATTTGTGGAGACTATCGGCTTACAGTAAATAGAGCCGCTAGGCTGGATACCTACCCCATTCCTAAGATCGAGGATCTGTTTAGCAGTCTCTCAGGTGGTAAGCTATTTACTAAACTAGATATGTTTCAGGCATATGCCCAATTATGCCTTGATGATGCATTGCAACAGTATACATTGATTAACACACATCATGGGTTATTTAAATATCATAGGTTGTCTTTTGGAGTTTCCCCCTGCTCCTGGTATTTTTCAACGAGCAATGGAAGATTTATTAAAGGATCTTACAGGTGTTGTTTGCTACTTGGATAATGTGCTCATATGTGGCTCATCTAAACATGAGCATTATCAGAGACTTGGATCTCTACTAAAGATACTAGAAACTGCTGGATCGAAGCTTTGTTTGAAGAAGTGTGCTATTGGTATTCCTACTGTATCTTATCTGGGTTATCGTATTGATGCTCAGGGTATTCACCCCACTTCTGACAAAGTTCAAGCTATTGCAGATGCCCCTATTCCTACTAATGTGACTCAGCTAAAGTCATACTTAGGTTTGCTTAACTTTTATAGGAGGTTCATTCTTAAGGCAGCTTCTATCCTGGAGCCTCTTAACAGCTTATTAATAGCTGTGGTACCTTGGTCTTGGGGAAAAGCACAAACAACTGCTTTTGTTACCTCCAAGCAGCTTCTACTATCTTCTGAATTGCTAGTGCATTTTGACCCACAAAAACCTATTGTAGTGGTTGCAGACAGCAGTGCTTATGGAATCAGAATGCTACCTGATAGATGGTATAGAGCGGCCTGTTCACTTTGTTTCTCGTACTCTATCAGCTACAGAATGTAATTATTCTCAGTTGGAAAAGGAAGCTTTAGCAATGGTTTTTGCTCTAAGGAAATTCCATTTCTATTTGTGGAGTCAGCACAATTTTACATTCGTGACAGATCATAAACCTCTTCTTGGTTTATTTTCTTGTTCTAAATGTATCCCACCTCTGGCTTTGGGTAGAATACAACATTGGGCTCTTATTCTGCAGGCTTATAATTTCACTCTTATTCATTGTTTTGGAATCTTATTACATATGGCCGATGCTCTAAGCCGTCTACCTCTTCTTAGTATCAACATAACTGACAATATTCCTGTTCCAGCTGACTGGACTATGCTGGTGAATTTTCTAGACTTTTTACCAGTCACTAATGTCTCTGTCAGGGATTGCACATGTGCAGATCCTGTTCTTTCTAAAGTACACAAGTTCTGTGAGATTGGGTGACCAGCCTCAACTATGGGGTATCCTGGCTTTGCTCCTTATGTTTGGAGGAGGGATGAGTTATCTATTCAGTCATGTACAGTCTTGTGGGGCAGTAGAGTAGTTATTCCTCCTAAATTAAGGAATGCTCTATTGCATGAACTACATGCTAATCATGTGGGTGCTTCTCGCATGAAAGAATTAGCTAGAGGTTACTTTTGGTGGCTTAATTTGGACAAGGACCTTGAAGAACTATGTAGGTCGTGTCCCTAGTGCTTAGCTCTACACATCTAAGGTGGAATTACATCCTTGGGAGTGGCCACAGTTGCCATGGCACAGGTTGCATGGGAAGCATTTTCTCATCATAGTGGATGCTCACTAAATGGGTTGATGTTTACCCTACATCAGGTCTAACTGCTAGAGAAACTATTAAGTTTCTTAGACATTCTTTTGCTCAGTTTGGTTTGCCAGTTTCACTTGTTTCTGACAATGGTCCTTGTTTTACTTCTGCTGAGTTTAAGGAATTTGTTACAAGTTGTGGTATTCATCACATTACTACAGCAGTATATAAACCTTCTACTAATGGTTTAGCTGAAAAGATGGTTCAGACCTTCAAGAAAGCTCTCTGTACATCTTCTGAGCCTCTTAGGACAACTATAGATATGTTCCTATTTAACTATTGACTGACACCACACTCTACTACTAGAGTTTTCCCAGCTGAGTTGATGTTTGGTCGATGCTTGAGATCTAGATTAGATTTGTTGTGGCCTATAGAACCATTATTTACTAGAGTGGCCCATAGAAACTTTCCCTACCACCATCATTTTCAGTGATGATCAGGAATTATACTCCTGGTGGTTCTAAGTGGATACCTGCTGAGGTACAGGAGCAGACTGGTCCTTTATCTTATAGGTGTAGTGTACCCACAGGAGATGTTGTAAAAAGGCACCAATTTCAGGTTATTCCTAGAACCACAAGGGCTCCTGTTATAGAAGCTCCTGTGTTACAACCTGTTTCTCCTACTTCTCCAGTTCATCCCATTTTGTCTCCTACTCCTGTCTCTCCTGTGGTAGACTCTTCACTGCAGGTTATTGGTTCTCCTTCAGCTAATGTGCGCAGGTCTTCTAGAGTGAAGAAACCTGTAGATAGGCTAAATCTATAAGTTTTGTTCTATGTTCTAACTAAGGGTAGAGGGATGTAATGACATGATCTATTATTGCGATTTACTATAGTCTTGTTGATACTAAAATACTAGGTGACCTCTTAAGGTCCTGTAGAAATAACCAGTCAGTCCATGCCCGTCACCCACTCTATCAAGATGATGTCCTACTTAAGAAAAAGCTATAGACACAACAACTCTAGCCTGTTTCCTATCATAGCCTAAATTACATATTACATTATTCTATTTACTAACCCCTACTAATAACTTATTGTGTCAATTACTACCACGTCTGATGCACCAGGTCATCCTCGGTGAGTTTTCTAAATTATAGTTGTTATAACCTAACTGATAATAGATATACCACACTTTGGTAATCTATCAAATCCCTTCTTTTTATACATATATCATGGTCAAACATGTTTATTTCCTTTAGAAAAGAATTTAAATTTAAAGCTTATTTCTTTGTTAATTTGCATTTTATAGGAACTTATTGTAATATCCTTATATAAAAGTAGTGTTATACTAAATGAATACAACATTTTTGATAGACATTTTCCAAGTTAAAGCATATTTTATTTAGTGTGACTCTCAGCTATTGTGTTAATAATGTTTACCCTTTTTTTTTGTCTATACTTAGGCATATTACTTCGTGATTAGTTTATTATATCATTGATAGTTAATATTGGCTAAGGTTATGGAGTCCTCCAAGTTGTTCAGAAATGAAATACCAGATACTGAAGAAACAATTTACTATTGGTTGTTTCCACACAATTCTGATTTGACTCCCATCACAGAAGAAGAAAAGTTAGAAAATTTAGTGTCACAGTACCTGGCAACTCTACAACCATTAATTCAAGATTATATTTGGTACAATGAAAATTTCTCACTGAAGGTGGAAAACTCTGCAGCAGAATATCCAGGTTAGCCCTTTCATTGGTTTTGTTTGTTAAATATACAGCTAATAAGCATTTAAAGGAGGGTCACCTGCAAGGCAGGGGTGTCTGTAGATTATTATGCCTTGTACCTGTAAGAATAGCATGCTCTTGAAGCCACAGTACCCCTAGCAGTCTCAAACTAGCCATTTCCATTTGACTTTTTATGTTACTTTCATTACAAAAGCCAATTTTCACCTATAGGTAGCTACTCGTAGTTGCCAGCCAGATTTCATCCATTCATCCTTGTCAAGGCTGGTTCACCCCTTCCCTCTTGTTTCCATTTAGGGTTGTGGATTTTAGCATGCCTATATTCTTCCTCCAATTTTTTCCTTCCATTGCACCATCCTTTTATCTAATCTATATTTTTATGCACCCGCAAGGGAATGTAATGTGAAGCAAATTTAACCTTGCTGTGGCTTGAGTGTTGCATGCTTCCCAGCTGCAACACATCTAGGAGGGTGTGAGACCTATATATTATCCATACATTTTCACTTTCTTTGCATATTCTTACAAACATTGTTTACACCCTTTTTGGTATTGTACTTTAAATAGGGGGAGGGGGAACCCCACCATTTGCCTCACATACTTGGTTGGTAGCTAATTTTGCTTTAATTCATTCATCACTGGGGTGTGTGTGATCCTCCCCCTCCCCCTGTTTGGGTGTTGGGGCTTTTTAATATGCCTGTGTTCTTCTCAACCTCTTCTCCTTATACTGCACCTCCCCCTCATTTTTTATACTTTTACACTTCAGCAAGGTGATGCCAGACACCACTCCAGATACCTTTGAATATTGGAAGCGCTGCTTCCATAAATCTGATTTGAAAAAAAAGTCAATTTGAGTCTTGCTGTGCGCGCTGGGAAAAATAAATTACAGTAAATTTTACTTTTAACTCATTTGTTTTATTCAAATGTTATTATTTAGCATACTTTCCATTTAAAAAGTATTTTAAAACATTCATAATAATACTTTTTTAGCCATCTATTATTTTTACTCTTTCCTATCAACTTTTACTCACATTTTGTTTTTTGAACCCAATTTTACACATTTTATGATGAAATTGTTGCATAATTTTACTTCCATACATGCATGACTTGAAAATTATATGCCCTTTAGATTGCAAGTAAAAAGAGCAAATTTTGAGCTCTGCCTCCATAACTTTGTTCAAATCTGGACTCATGATTGTCAGATGTAGAATGCGCAACCTTGTTGGTGTTCCTTTCTAGCCCCACTTGCCCAACGTGGATCTGCAGCTATATGTCTTCCACATACACTATAGTTGAGTATGCCTTGTTGATTGATACACCTGGTACCTGGAAGGATGGCACATCCTCCTAGCTAGAGTGACATTATGGAAGATCTGCCCCACCAGGTTGACATGGATTCCAACAGAAGCCCAGGAAACTGGTGCAGTCCCTCTTTCCCATTATGTAACCCCTTTTTTTCTAGAGTATCCCCTCATTACTTTCTTAATATAGGTCTAAGGACCTGACCAATGACCTTATGTTGTGTCGGAGGCTTTGGAACCTCTATAAACAACTCCCTTTAAAGCCTGCAGGTTGCAAGAGACCAGGACCTGAGAGGGCTTGAGCATTGGGGTCCAAATAATGGGAATATCAGTTTTACCCCAAGAACCATTTGCCCCTGTGTAATAGGATTCTCCCTACTCCTACCCCCCTATTTTCTGGTGCATAAGGCTGTATTGCTTGTGGTAGTTGGGATTTACTGCCGCCTTGGCTGCTAGGCCAACTAAAAGTCTCAGGTCTCGTCTCTGGGTCTGTCATGACAGATTTCCAGATCCTGGCCAGCCATCTTGTTAATGCTTAGTAGGGGTCCACTCTGATGCCCTGCCTCTCTTGCCTCACAGTTGGGAGCAGGGTTGCAGCACTTTGAGGTACTGGAAACATGGCTTATGTTGCAGTTTTATATGCAGTGGTGGCAAAATGATTGATCTGGATTCATGATAGATTTTGTTCTTTTTCTGTTGCCACCTGCAGTTAAATAAAATAAAATCAGACTAAAAATGGATATTACTAGCTGCAATCACTTGCAGAAATTGTGGAAGTACAACATAGTATGTATTTTGATCTTTTTAATTGATATATCTCTTGGAAATATATTAAAGAACAGGGAATATGAAACATTGAATACCCACCTTTAATATCTGTTAAGGGTACCGTTGAGAAGTTATAGGGGTGGTACAAAAAAAAATATCTCCAGTTTTTTTTTTTTAATTCTTTTACAGTTTATTAATATCCTACAACTATATTTAGAAAATGCACAATTTGTGCCACCCCTTCAATGGGGGGGCAGGGACCCCATTCAAATACTGATATTTTGACCATTAAAAAAAAAAAATTAAACTATTGAAGGAAATCAAATAATTTTTTGGTTATATGTAATATAGCCCCGATGCACTTAAACTATGGTTAAATTTTTCTGATTTATATATATATAAACCTCAAGAAACTTTGTGTAGTGTGATATACCCCCCCAAATCTTTTTTTAGGGGGGGGGGGGGGTTGTGTTCCATCCATAACCAAAAACCTATGAATGAATTAAAAAATGTTTAACGATAGAATTGTTGCCACACTTTTTCTCTACATGCTGGTTTTTATTTGATTAAAATCGACCAATAAATATGGTCTCACCAGTCTTTTGATTCATCAATATTTAACATTAGAGAAAAATGCAAGTAAAAAAAGTAACAAGAAAATGAATACTTACATCATGCCATCTGCTATTTTTCTCCTTTTCTTTAATCTTATTGGTTCCTGGTCCCCCCCCTGCATGTATTACAGAGTATTCTTTCCGGAGAGAAGGGTATCAGAGCTTGCCAGGTTCATAAGATTTAATATGCTCCTGGACTATATCCTGTTGCTGTTTCTTTTAATCTTTTCAATTTCTTGTTTTCTGGAGTTTTTGACAAAGATCTATTCCTTTTTCTCTCTCTCTGTCTTGCTCTTGCAAAAATCCAGTTAGGCTGCTTGAACCCAATTTTATGTTCTTCAGAAGACTTGCTTGTTCATAACCTAGATTGTGGTCAAGAGTAGAATGTTAAGCGATGAAATTCATTCTTTTCAAACCAATGAATTTAGTCTTTTTTGCCCTGCTCCATGTTTTGGAATGAAAATTCATTTGCATTCTTATACATTTTTCAAGCAATTCTTTTGTGCTCAGACTCTCATAAATTTTCTTTATTTTATGCTGATCTTCATTGTCCACTTTAATAGTGAGAGACCTTTTTCCTCCCTTTATGTTTTCAGGCTTTTCTGCATTTGCAACAGCTTTTTGATAAAATCACCAGGAATCTTTTCCAGTTGGGCAAAGACCATGTCATATAGATTAGCATCTGTACTAAAGACATGGTGAAACATTGACATAATAGAAACCTGCATTTCTATCACAGTTTTTCCGACATTTGACCGAATATGCCGCCCAAAGTAAGATGTCAGAGTATCAATAGACTTGTGGGTAAGTTTATCCTTATTGCCTAGGGTGCTCTTTCTTATCTTCTTTCCCGTCTTTGTCAATACATCTTCTTTGGATTCATCTCAGAGTTTCCTTAGCCACTTACCAAGCCTTTTTTGGACATGATTTATACACTATAGTTTTCCCGTGGCTGCCGTGCTGAGGGGATTCAGCACCCTGTCCGACCCCAGCTTAGCCTCTTCTTCCTTGAAAACACTTGTGTTTTCTCCCACAACTTTCTCTGGTCAGCCTCTAATTTCACAGGGTAGTTGCTGACCTTTTCAGCCAACTATCCCTGTTCGGAACTGAGGGTTGAGGGGACAATGTTCCCTAACCCCTGAGCTCCGGTTTGGGATGGTGGGTTTTTACAACCTGCTTTATCCCCACCCATACCTTCCCTACATCCCCTTTTCTTCTCACTTCACCATCTATCTTTGTTTTTACGCCGTGTCTAAGGTGGAGCCGCTAGGCCACCAGGCGGGAGGGGTGGTCCTTAATGGCGGCACCTGGCTCTGCCAGGCCTGTACGCACCCCTTGCAGGGTGGGCTACTGCGAGGGGTGATGAGCGATTGCTTCCCGTGGAAAAAATAGGGTCACCATGCCCATGAATGCAACCCCCCCCCCAAACCAAATCACTCCCCATTTTCCCTTGTTCATTGACGGAGCCACCCTCGGGCAGCTCCACAGAAAAAATGGAGGTCCTTCCCCCCTGTGCTTGCGCAGAGGACCCTCCAAACTTCTCTAACTGGAGAGGAGGCTTACTCCTCTCCTACCCCTATGGGTGTAGGGGACTCCCCCTCACCCCCTTCTCTGGAGGTGCTTTTGGGCACCTCCCTCTTACCAGCCACAGTCCCCCCCTTTTCTTTCCAAGGGGACTGCCAAGAAAGCCAGCAGGCAGCCCATAGCCAACCGCTCCCCATTGAAGCGGCTCGGTAGGGCAAACCCCCTTAAGAGGGAGAGGGAAGCCAGGCCCCTTCGGCCGCTTCCCTCAAAAGACCTGCTGGCAAGAATATTAAACCTTGCCAGGGTCAAGGCCTGTACCTCCCCAGACATAACTAGAGACAGCCTTGTCAATGGGACCTGTGATGTCCTGGGTGGCCACCTGGAGGCCCCCCCTGAGATAGACATGGTCCTTGAGGCAACCCAGCCTCAGACGGTAGGGCCTTCCATGGGATGGAATCCAGGCTCGGTGCCAAGCACTGAACCCGAATCTGCCCCTTTGCAAGGTCCTCCTCAAACGGCTAGGGTTTCTGAGGCAGTACAAGGAGGGGAGGGATCTCCTCTGACCGGTGCCCTATGACCTCCAGGACCTTCTCTCGATTTCGAAGAAGGACCTAGCTGAGGCTGGTCCATCTGGCCTGGGTGCTCCTGCCGGCGGAGGGTAGAAGTGAGTTCATTCCCCGCCATCCTCTTCTAAAAAGAAAAAACAAAAAGACTCAGGTCCACTCTCCCTCTGTGAGGCCTGCGGGGATTGATGAGTCTGCTGCTTTGGTAAGCAACCAAGCCAAGATCGGCACATCCAGCCCCTCTGCCCCCCCCCCCCCCCGGGTGTGGAGCCGCTGACTAAGACCAAAAGGGTGCAGGAAAGAGCCTCGATGATATCGGAACCCCTAATTCAGAGGTTACCCAGCATTTTCAAGCCCGCTGGCTTTAAATGCTTCCTCATTATCCACTTCACTGATTGCAGCATGTTGGCCAAGGGCAACATGATCCATCAGAGGAGAGCTTTAGCTAGTATAATTGGTAGAGAGCCGAAGGTGACCCGTTTCTCAGATGGGAGCCATCTGGCGAATGCGGTGAATCCCTCCGAGGTGGCCAAGATGAGTGTTTTTCGGACACTTGATGGCACCACGGTGAGTGCGACTCTGCACTCTACCATTAACTTTGTGAAAGGTGTAGTTTATGTGGGGGAACTCGTGGACTACTCCATAGAAATATCACTCTAAAGCTGGCCGACCATGGGGCGGTCAAGGTTGAGCATGTGATGAGAAAACAGGGAGGGGCCTCGAGACCCACCCCTACACTCTTCGTCACATTCAACTGCGACAAGCTCCCTGAGTTGGTGCGTGCTGGTTGGTACTGCTTTCCACGTGAAGGCATTCGTGCCACTGCCGCCGAGGTGCTATTACTGTCGCTGCTTTGGCCATACAAATTGCTCATTTAGATGTGCAAAGTTTGGGTCACCCAAAGTCTGCGTAAATTGCTCCAAGGTCGCACACGTTAAGTCCAAATCGTGTGTGGCCAAGTGTGTCAATTGCAGAGAGCCGCACCCCGCTTCTTCGAAGCAGTGTGGTGCATATCTCCTTGAGAAACAAATCCTGGCCATTCAGACCCAAGATCGACTCTCATTCCGCGAGGCTAAGGACTTGGTCCTGCCATGCCTGGCTCTGCCTGAGACATCTTATGCCTCAATTTTTAGAAAGACTTCCTCTGCTCCTGGCCCATCCAGGCCAATGAGCACGGTGGTTTCCGCACCCATTAGGAGCTGTTCTGCAGGTTCTACTCAACCCTGGTAAAGCTGGCGGCACAAAGGGTTCTCACCCCGCCCCGGCTAAAACCAGGGCTGCCCCCCATAAGGCAAAACGGCCATGCACCTCTACCGAGTCGTTAGACTTAGGAGGCAACACCCCTGAAGTTGGTTGCCAGGCCATCTTCCGGGGTTCCTAAAGCTGTCCCCTGAAAGGAGGACAGCAAGAAAGTAGCCTCAGCTCTTTCGCCCACACCTAGTGGTGGGGTGGGCTGAGTTGCTCGGAGTTGTTGGATCCTCAAAATCAGGGCCCCCCCCGCCTCCGAAGCAGCAACGCTTTCCTAAGGTTTCGAGGCAGAGGGAGGAAAAAACTTGCATGGCAAGCCCAACCTACTCCAATAAGTCCTCGAAGGCGACAGCGCCTTCAGAGCATTGTCTGGCCAACAACGCCCGTGGTTCTGCCTCAGGGAAGTGTACGGCCATTCCCATGAGGGTCTTCTTTTCAAAGAGGGCACCCGCATCTCTTCCGAGCTAGGCCTGGGTGGCATATTCCTTCAATGGAATTGCCATGGACTCCAGGCCAACCGGGAGGAGCTGCGGAGGCTCATGTCATCCCGTTCCCTGTTAGCTATTTTTCTGCAAGAGACCATGCTAGGCATGTGCCCTCCCGGGGTATAAGGGTTTTGCAACCCCACCACCATGAGATGGCCGGGCTGGGGGATGCACGGTTTACACCCGGCATGAAGTCTCGGTTCTTTCTTTCACTTTAGATACCTCCTTTCAGGCAGTGGCTGTGCAGCTTCACCTGGATATGAGATATACTATCATTTCTGCGTACATTTCACTATCAGCTGACTTTGACGCAAGCGACTTTCTGCGTTGTAGCACGGTTGCCAATGCCCTTTCTCTTGCATCTCTTGTTGGCGGGCATACATGTCTTCACTTACTTTTACACATTTTACAGATATGTTTATGAAATTAAGCTGTTTTTTTGCTAAATCGCATTTTGCACTGCACATATTGCGTAACCTGACCTCAACAAACAAGTTCGGAAACTGATTTCAAGATTTCATGAACATTCTGGTATCCTTAGGGGCATTGTAGTTGCCAGATTTTTCATTTCATATTATAAACTAAAATAATTAAAGTAAATTCATAATTATCCCTCTGATAAATACAAAAGTGGAATTTTTTGAAGAAATAGTTATAAATATATATATATATATATATATATATATATATATATATATATATATATATATATATATATCTAATTATAAATATATATCTAAACTCTTTATATATTAATTACATGATAACATTTAGCATAAATTTTATTGACTAAGACTAAACTAAGAGAGAAATTTTTTGCTAAGATATTAAAATTAATTTCAAGTATTTATAAAAATTATCGGAAGTATAAATAGTAAATAAGGTGCTTTATACTGAGTCATAATTCACTTTCTCAAATGGACTGGCTGCTATAAATAGGGTTATAATTCAGTAACTAAAGTAGATATAAGCCTGAAAATTTGTATGATAGTTTATGAAACATAGATGAAACATTATGGAATAAAATCAGAAATCTGTAAATTTGACCGAAATTTGGTCTGATCAACACAACGATGTCCTTAAGCAGAAGTAGCAATTTGTTGAATGGTCCTTTGGTTCCCTCCTGACCATTGGTACACCAAACATGAGGCTAGGCCCTTTGCCTTTCACCCAGGCAAAAATGGAACTTGTACACCTGCCATAGCATATGTGAGGTGCCCAGCATTTGTCCTGGTCACCCACTTTACATCCAACGTACACCTCATAAAGTTTCTTCACATGTTTAAGTCAATTGTCTCTTGAATTGCCTTAAGGTAACTGATCCACACATATAACAGAAACTGTCTGAGGAATTTTTACATTCTCTAGTCATTTTAGCTCTCTCCTGTAAAGAAAAAAACACTAGTATGTGCAAAATAATAGAAATAGTAGCAGCCACCAATATTACATAAAAAAATTAAAATTGGAAGCATTTATAGTTAGTTACAAAATTATTAAGCATTACCATAAGAGTTACCACAGTTTGGACCCATATAACTAAAAAAATATTAAGTGTACTTTCATAAATTTCATGTTCGGTTGTAAAATACATTAGGAACACACCATTAAAATTATATCAAAATTCGTTTATAACCTTTAGAGTTGTCAGTTTCAATCCAATCCTGTTTGCATTCAATCCCTATGGAACCATGAGTATGTTCAATGTAAGATGGTAATTTACAAGAAATTGGAGAGTCGAGAAAGAGACGGATGTTATATTCGTGATTTGCGCTAAAAATACCCCTAGAAAAGATCTTCTGTTTGTTTGTTTTTCATTGTTGTACACTGTTATTAGTATTTATGATTATATATCATTTATCAAGTATTATAATTATTGTGTATTACTATTACTGGGTATTATTATTGTGTCATGTATTATAATTATTTATTATTAGTAGTATAACCTTTATTATTTATTATTATTAGTATAACCTTATTATTTATTTTTATTTTAACATTATTTATTAACATTACGCCTATCCCTCAACCTTTTCTACCCACACTTTGTACCAGGAGGAGTGTTTCCACCTGTACAGAGTTCAGTCCTGTAGCCATGGTGCCTTGCTGGACTGCAATCCATCCTGGGATCAGTTAACACCAGGGTATGATAATAATAGGTGATCACCCGCCCTTCTTGTTAGTGGACCCACCTATCTCTACTTCTCTCTATTACATAGCTGCCTATCACTTTCTGAAAGCTCGCTGGCCAGGTCAAGTGTTAGGTACAGGGTATGTTGGGTCATGGACTCTGCTCACTTTCATCCAGTATACATATAAGGTGGCTATGCCATACCATCTTTTATGTTTAAAGTTTCTGGACAATTTTGCCTAAGTGATGGGCCTGGTTGACAAACCCCATCAATGTTGGACCGGGCGTGATTCTATATCAATTATCACATTCTGGAATTTCTGATTCTATGGACTTGTTTCTTAACCTCCCAAGACATTGGGAGGTCATAGTAGCTACTTTCCAACTGCCCTTTTTTTTTTAGACGATGGTGAGTGACAACAGAAGGCGATAGTGGGAAAGCACATATAGATACACCTCTAAGCGTGGCCTCACCCTCTGCAGGTGTCGGGGAGGATGAGGAAAATCAAAGCACCCTTTCAACTGATGGAAGGTCTCCCCTCTCACCATCACCATGTGACAAAGGGGCTTCTGCTTTGTCATCTTTAGAGCCACTCTCAGGCAACTCTACCTCCGAAAAGAGGTGCCTCCAAGCCTCTTCCACTGGACAGGAGGTTTACTCCTCTCCTAGACCTACAGGCATGGTGGCTTTCCCTTCACCCCCTTCTTTGGAGACGCCCTCGGGCGCCTTAATAGCGGCACTCCCTCCTTTCCTATCAGAGGGGATGCCAAGAGAGAAGGCAGGCAACCTATAATTGATCTCTCCCGGTGGGAGCGGCTCGATTAGGCCAACCCCTTTAGGGAGGGCAATAGAGAGCAGAGCCCATTTGTCTGTGCCCCCTAATGTCTTCATTTTAAGCTTGCGAGGGTTGACTAAACACTTGCAGACAGAGTCCTCGATTGGGATCCATAATGCTTCATGTGGGAGTGGCCGCTATGTGAGGCCCCCTCCCCCACACCCCCTGAGATGGCCATGATCCCAGAGGCAACCAGGCTGCGTATAGAAGGATGTTCAATGGTGGTGAACCGGCCCTCCGTGCCAAACACGAACCTAGATGTACCCCTGTTGAAGTTCTTTTCCCATCTCTCAGCCCCCAAAGATTCACAAGAAGAAGAGAGATCCCCCGAGCTGTTGCCCCTTTGACCAGGGTGGGCAAAGCAAAAAACCCCAGGGTTTTTTTTTTTTCTTTTTCAAGTGATTTGAAAAAACCTCGTTTTTTGTTGTTTTTTTTCAAAATTACTTTTTTTTTTAAGAAATGAATGCTACTTATCATTATTTTATTCAAAATTCATATTTATGTTTATAATTTCAACAAATATGTATCAAATTAAGGTTATTTCTCTGATACTGACTCATAATAATTCATCTCTCCTTCTACAGGTTATGGCTATCATGGGTACCCACAATTCTCAATTAGTGATCTGTTCTTACTATAATATAATTATTAAACTAAGTAATTATTAATATTATAAAAATAGAGATAGCTATTCTTTTTCTCTGTTATTCTAGTGCTTGTAGCATTTGTTTTTTGAAAAAACCCAGAATAAAACCCGGGTTTTATAGGGCTTTTTCAAAATTTGGGTTTTTTTGCCAACCCTGCCTTTGACAGCCAAGACCTTCTTCATCTCGGAGAATGATCTTGCTGAGGCTGGAGAGAAGCAGGTTCATTCTCCAGCCCCCTCTTCCCAAAACAGAAAGAGACTAAGAGGACTAAGGATTTCTCTCTGTCCTTGAGGCATTGGGGAGCTAGACCAGCTCAAAATCGTAACATCCGCCCTTGAGGCATCTTTGGATGGGGGTCCAAGACTAAGACAAGAGTTGCCTAGATTACATAGCGGCCCCTCATAGAGAGGCTACCTGGCATTTTAAACCTGCTAGCTTCAAACGCTTTCTGGTTATTTGCTCCATGGATTGCAGCGTGTTAACCAAGGGCAATACGATTCATCAAAGGAGAGCATTAAGATTGAATGGTAGAGAGCCAAAGCTGACGCGTTTCTCGAACAACAGCTTTCTGGTGAATGTGTTGGATGCCTTCAAGGCGGCCATGATTAGAGTGCTCTTCAGACACTTAATGGCTCGCTGCTGATTTTGAGTGGTTTATGCGAGAGAACTCATGGACTACCTACCCCATAGAAGACATCAGTTTAGAGCTGGCCGATCATGGAGCGGTCCAAGTTGAACGTTAATGAAAAAAAACAGGGAGGGGCCTTGAGACCCACCCCTACCTACACTCTTCATCACTTTTGACTGTGACAGGCTCCCTGAGTGGTGCATCCTGGTTAATATCCTATCGCGTGAAGACATTCGTGCCACTGCTTTGGTTTCATGAATCGCTCGTATAGCCATTGAAAGTCAGGTTTCCCTGAAGTCTGTGTAAGTTCCTCCAAGGCCGTACACAAGAAAACAAGGAGTGGCTTCAAGACCCGAAAGGACCCTCTCCTCCGATAAGTCGTTGAAGGTGACATCCTTCACTGCATTGTTCAACTAACAGCGCCCGGAGTTCTGCCTCATGCAAGCGTACGGCCATTCCGGTGAGGGTCTTCTCTTCTAAGAGGGCCCCCGCATCTTCTCTGAGCTGTGCCTGGATGGATGGCATATTTCTTCAATGGAATTATTGTGGACTTCGAGACAATTGGAAGGAGTTGTGTAGGCTCTCCTCCCATTACCCATTAGCTATCTTTTTGCAGGATACCATGCTGGAATCGTGCCCCCTTGCCCACCTTCCTGAGGGTAGGCTGCGCCATTTACACCCGGCATGATCTCTTAGTTGTTCTTTTTGCTTTAGATACCTCCTTTTAGGCAGTAGCTGCGCAGCTGCACCTGGATAGGAGGTATACTGTTATTTCTGCATACATTCCACCATCAGCCGACTTTGATGCGGTGGACACCCTGTTTTGAGAGACTACTCGATCGATCCCATGGGTCGGGCTCTTGCCGACCTGGAGATATGTGTCCTAAATCATTAAATGTGGATGAGTTTACGCATCACTGCCCAAGAAAAACTTCATTTTATCTTTCTGTTTTGATATATCCCTGTGCTTCTCGGATGTACAGCCTGATTTTGGGTGGGAGGTAGTCGATAACCTCCACGGTAGTGATCATTTTCCCATTCAAATATCATTTTCTAGATTGCTGCCACCTGAGAGACCACCCCATTGCTGCATGGAGCCGGCGCCCTGGTCCGCATTTCAGGAAGTGACTGATTCCTCGGGCAACCTCATTGCCGTTGGCTTAACTACTATTCCTAGAGCGTTGGCCGTTTTGCACGCCGGCTGGCCAGCTGAGTGTGAGACAGCCCTCAAACAGAAGCGTTATTCATACATGTGCTATAAGCGCTGTCCGAGCGATTTCACTGTCGGTGGGGGAATTTCGTCGAGGTGGGATAGGTTCCCGTATGTTTCGAAGCACCACGCCGTTCTTCTTGGCTTGCATATGTATCTTAACTGAATAGGAAGACTTCAAACTGAGGTGTGAAAGCGAGTCAAAAAGATTTGGGGCAAGTTTTTGCAGGACCTCCGTCCCGTTCACCAGGAAAATGGAACTGCAATCTCAGACCCCACATCCGTGGCTGACTCTTTCGCCACCGCTTTCTCCGCATTCTCTAACCGGTATGCTGCTCCGCCAGCCTTCAATGCACGTCATGATATCCCTGAAGGCCGCTGAATTGATTTTATCTCCAGAGGCGGATAACCCCTCAACGACATGTTTGCATCAAGTGAGTTGCGTTTTGCTCTCGTTTCGTGCGCGGACACCGCCTGGGGTCCGGACGATGTCCCGTATGCCATGCTTCAATACCTGGAAACTGGAAGATCCTCTCTGCTAATCCTTCCGTCGTTTGACAGCACTACGCTACGGTGTTTTTCGATCTGGAGAAGCCTTATGATTCCGCATGGCGATATGGTATCATTGAGACTCTCCACACGATTGGGGCGAGTGGGCGCCTCCCAATCTTTATTTCTGAGTTTTTGCGAGATCGTCGATTCCGCATACGGGTTAGGGGACCCCTCTCTGACTCAATTGAGCGGGAAGTGTCCTCAGTGTCGCACCCATTTCTCTGAGCATTAACGATATCACCGGTGCTGTCGGAAGATGTTCTCACTACACACTATGTGGACGACCTTTCTATCTCTTTTGGTGGGTGGCCCAGATACCAACTCTGGAGAGTCGACTCCAACAGGCATTGAACCACATCTCTGGCTATGCCGAAGTGCACAGGTTGCGGTTTTCCTTTGGCCAAAACTAAGGTGGTGCAGTTCTGCCGCAAACCACGGTTCCACCTTGAAGTAGTGGATTCGTCCCGTCTCCTTGGTCTTGATTTCGACCGACTCCTCACCTGGTAGGCTCATATTCGAAGTCTTAGGGTCTCTTGTACCTGCGCCATGAATATTTTTCGTTCCGTGGCGTCCAGCGCCTGGGGTGCTGATGGGGATACTGCCTTACCTTTCTACCGATCCTTTGTTCGTTCGAAGCTTGACTACGAATGCACGTTTTATGCATCCGCAGCCAAGCGTGTATTGTGGAAGGTGGCCTCATTTCCTCACATCGGTCTCAGTTTTGGCAACCGGTGCCTTCCGCACCTCCCGCTTATATGTAGAACTTGCTTCTCGATTCTTGTGAGATGCTGCTCCCCCTCCACCATGTATGTGTTTGTACATGTGAGCCTAGTGTCTCCTTTAGGTGCCAATGACTCATTGCATACACGGCCGATCTGGACAGTGGATATCCCGCCGAGAGACACCAATCATAACCAAAGCTCTTCGGGTTAGGCAACTCCGTGGAGAGTTCGATCTGTACCTCACTGTAACGACTTCTTGTTCCCCCATACTCAACCACTACATACTGGGGTGGTTGAGTTTTTGGAGTAAGTGGATCTTCTCCATAGTATTTAATGGTTGGGTGTTTGGTGCACTTCGGGCCTCTGAGGCAGCGAGACTTCCTCTATAACCTTCCTTTTCTCTTTGGTCTTTACACATGGGTTGTTTTTTTTAATTTCTTTCTAGCCTGTCAATGCTGAATGATATTTTCTTTATATAAAACGCTTAATTGCGGCAAATATGCCCTTGCAAGGCAGTCGCCAGGCGAGTGCCCTATAAGAAAAAAAAACATCACTGACCATCGATTATCATTCTGATCTTAATGAGAAGTTCTTTATCTGTTGTGGGGCTACGCTTATTCGAGTGAAAACATTGTGATTACAGTAAATTTAACCTACACATTTTGCTTAGTTGCTGAATGGAGTCCCCACGCATGACTTCATGGTGGCTACCATATGCACTAGATACTCTTGGTTTGGATCCCCTGTTAAACAGTAAATCCACTAAAGAGAATTAAAAGGCCTCGAAAAGTGGAGACCGGTGGTCAAATGATTATTATTTTTACAAGTTTTTCAATTGGTACTTTGATTAATCTTTCTTATCTCATCACAGTGTCCTACATTGGTGGAAAGACTATTGTCGGTAGTTACCTGGAAGATGAATGGTTTATCTTTTTTCTTCTTCAAAGCTTGACCAAAACGTTTCCCCACTTGATATGTAGGTGAGTACAACCATCTGTGTTTATTACTATTCCTAAAATTGTCAGCTCAATAGAGTACTCTGCTGGTTAAAAAAAAAAATATGTAAAAATTATCATAAATGGTATTGTTCATTTCTCTACAGTTATTCAAAAATGATATTTGCATTGGTAGACCTTTTATTTTGAATAAGTATTTAATATCCATTATTTTCAATCAGAAAGATTTTCTGTACATGTGAATATAATTAGAACATTTATTGGTATTTGGCTGTGAAGAAATCATTCATTTCAGTGTTTTGTTTTGTTTTTAATTTTCCCTCTTTATTTTTAATTAAGGTTTAATTCTCACAGCATATAGACGTAGCCAGTGTGGTGCCTAGCATCTCCTCCGAGCTAGGCCTGGAGGGCATATTCCTTGAATTGAATTGCCGTGGACTCTCGGCCAGCTGGGAGGAGCTGCGGAGGCTCGTATCTTCCCGTTACCCGTTAGGTATCTTTTGGCAAGGAGACCATGCTGGGCGCATGCCCCTTGCCCACTCTCCCGGGGTATTATGGTTTTGCCACCCTACCACAACGGGATGGGGGCCGGGCAGAGGGATGCGCGATTTACATCCGGTATGATATCTATGTTCTTCTCTTTGCCTTAGATACCTCCTTTCAGTCAGTAGCTGTGCAGCAGCCCCTGGATAGGAGGTATACTGTTATTTCCGCGTATATTCCACCGTCAGCCAACTTTAACGCGGGGGACTTACGCCGTGTCGTGGCACGGTTGCCGAGGCCCTTTCTCTTGCTCGGAGATCTGAACTGTAGACAGCCCCTCTCCGGAGACTACTCGATTAATCCCCGGAGTCAAGTCCTTGCCGACCTGATCGACGAGCTGGAGATAAGTGTTCTAAATGTGGATGAGTTTATGCATCACTGCCCGAGAACCGCTTCATTTTCCTGCCTCGATCTTTTTTGTGCTCTCCGTATGCACAGCCTGATTTTTTTTGGGGGGGGAGGGGGTGATCGATGACCTCATGATAGTGATCACTTTCCCATTCAAATAACATTTTATGGCGAGCTGCCGCTCGAAAGCTCGCTTCGGTGTTGCTTGGCGCGGTCACGGTGGTCCGTATTTCAGGAAATGACTAATTTCTCTATCTCAATCGAGGAGTTTAGGTCGATTGATGAGGCCGTTGAGTTCTTCTCCGGCAACCTCCTCGCCGTGGGCCTGACTACTATTCTTAGAACGTCTGGCCGTTTTGCACGCCGACCACTCCCGTGGTGGTCAGCTGGGTGTGAGACGGCCCGCAAACAGAAGCGTTATTCCTACATTTCCTATAAGTGCCCCCCGAACGAGTTCACTGTCGGTGAATTTCGTCGGGCTAGGGCTAGGTTCCGGTATATTTCGAAGCACGCCCGCCGCTCTCCTTGGTGGGCGAATGTGTCGTTCACTTAACGGGAAGACCCCTCTAGCAGAGGTGTGGAAGTGAGTCAAAAGGCTTCGGGGCAGGTTTTCGCAGGACCCCCCTCCCGTTCTCCAGGAGAATGGGACCGCAATTTCGGACCCAGTGTCCATGCTCCGCCAGCATTCAATGCCCGTCGTGATGTCGCGGAAGGCCGCCGGCTGGACTTTACCTCCAGAGGCGGAGAACCCTTCAACGACAGGTTTAATTTGAGTTAGTTGCGCTCCGCTCTCGCTTCGTGTGCAGACACTGTCCCTGGTGCGGACGATGTCCCGTACGCCATGCCTCGACACCTGGGTGAGCGAGGCATGGCCTTTCTGTTAGATTTGTTCAACAGGATCTGGGTAGAGGGTTTCCTCCAAGATTCCTGGTAAATCCCTACTCTGGTCGCTTTTCGCAAACGAGGGAAAGATCACTCTCTGCCGGTCGATTTCCGCCTAAACTCTCAAACCTCCTGCGTGTGCAAGTTGATGGAGAAATTGGTAAATGTTAGATTAGCCTTTTTCCTGGACAGCGGAGGCCATCTGTCTTCTGCACAATGCGGCTTCCGCAAGTTCCACTCCACGTCGGATGCTCTGCTCCGACTGGAAAATGCCATCTGCGAGGCCTTCCCTTCTAGACAGCACTACGCCACGGTGTTTTTCTATCTGGAGAAGGCCTATGATACTGCATGGCGATACGGTATCATGGAGACTCCACACAATGGGGGTGAGGGGACGCCTTCCAATCTTTATATCTGATTTTTTGCGAGTTTCTCGATTCCGCGTTCGGGTGGGGGGAGCCCTCTCCGACCCAATGGAGCAGGAAAGTGTCCTCAGTGTCGCACTCTTTGCCTTGAACATCAACGGCATAACCTCGGTGCTGCCGGAAAATGTTCTCGCTATGCTCTACGTGGATGACCTTTCGATCTCTTTTGGCGCGGCCCAGATGCCAACTCTGGAGAGTCGACTCCAACAGGCATTGAACCGCATCTCTTGTTAAGCTGAAGTGCACAGGCTTCTGTTTTCCTTGGGCAAGACTAAGGTGGTGCACTTCTGTCGCCATCCACGGCTCCACCCTGACTGATTTGTTTCTAAATGTGGTGCGCCTGGAAGTGGTGAACTCACCTCGTTTCCTTGGTCTTGTATTTGACCGACGCCTTACTTGGGAGGCTCATATTCGCAGCCTTAGGGTCTCTTGCACCCGCGCCATGGATATTCGTCGCTCCGGCGCTGAAGGAAGCTCGACTACGGATGCGAGTTTTATGCATCCGCAGTCGAGCGTGTGCTGCGGAAGGTTTACTCGATCCACCACACTGGCTTTCGCCTGGCGACCGGTGCCTTTCGCACTTCCCCCATTGAGAGCCTACTTGTCGATGCTGGAAAGATGCCACTCGTTCTGCGCCGTGCACAGTGCTTTTCTCTCCTGTACGCGCGAGCCGCCGCCTCCTTTACTCGCCAACAGCTCTCACTGCATTCGCAGCTGATCTCGATGGTGCCTATACCGCCGAGAGACGCAAACCATACCCTAAGGCCTTCGGCTTTAGGGCCAAGAAACTCCTTCGAGAGCTAGGTATAGCTCTCGGTCCGATGGCGCCCCTGGTTCTGCCCAGGACACTACCCTGGACGGTACAACCTTTGACCATTTGTCGCCACGCCTCTGCTCATAAAGTTTCTACAGCGCCGGTAGTATTGCGCTCTGCCTTCTTGGAGCACACTTCATGTCACGCTTGAACCATGCCAGTGTATACAGATGGCTCTACGTCCCAAGAGGGGGTTGGTTTCCACGCCGTATCGCCTCTGTTTGAAGTCTGCGGGGCTCTGCCTCTGTCTTCAGGGCCGAGCTGGTTGCAATACACCGCTCGGTACGGCACATAACGTGACATGCCCGGTTTGGAGACCGGATTGTGATCTATAGCGACTCACAAAGCGCCCTGAGTGCTCTCGAGGCATTGTAATCTCTGCATCCCATGGTTCGCGATATCCGTGACGCCACGGTTTTGGCGAGCCCTGCGGATTTCGAGATTATCTTCTGCTGGGTTCCTGGACATGCAGGAATTACAGGGAATGAGCTCGCTGATGAGGGCGCCAAAGAGTCCGCGAGGACTGTGCGACCAGACCAGCGTTTCGTTCTTCTCACACTGACTACATGGCAGGAATATGAGCCGTTCTCCGGGCTGCTTTGCAAAGAAGATGGGAAACGGTCGAGGAGAACCTAAAGTTGCGTGCCATTGTGCCACGACTGTTTTCATGGCCTACCCTTCCAATGCCGCGCCTGCTTTAGGTTGCTTTCTCTAGTCTCCGAATTGGTCCCAAGTAGGCAGTTGCCAGATGCGCTACCACAATGGAAAAAAAAATCGAGTTCTGTCATTTACTATTTCACGTCCTATGAATTATCTTTTCTTTCGTGCCTCATTTGCCAAATTAACTAATTTCTTTCCATTGTTCATATTATTCTTGTACTTCCCAATAACTGCAGTAAAGAAGCTCGAAAAATGAGCAAATCTGCTCGAACTGTGCCGTACACACTGCATTATTCCCTTGTTCGCGCGAGCCCAGCCTCTTCCTCAGTCGCAAAAGCCATCAACAATATAAATAAAGACCCTATTATTTCCCTTATACAGGCGTAATCTGGCCATTCATAAGCATCGTGAGTCAAACTGGTTCAGCAGGTAAATTAGATTTGTAGTTTTGACTTTTACTTACATTGTGACTCATGCATACAAGGACATGTAGTTCTTCAAGTTATATCGTGAGAAATAATATTGGATGTCATTATATACTGTATTCTAGAAACTCTCTTTACCTGTATTCGAACAGGTGGTATTTGGTTGGGGAAAATGGATGTGTGTTATCCCTCACTTTCTAGGAGAACTCTCACGAAGGTCCTCTGAACGCAGTTGGGCGAAGAAATAATTATGTGAACTGTTGCAATTAATACATCTGTATATTATACCTCTCTTGTTAAATAGATTCTCCAACTTCTTTGATATTTATAACCTTGGCAAATTTATTTTCTCCTTTTATATTACTTTGAGTTTAAGTGGCATAGCGCTTTCAATTACATAACATAACATAATTTTATGGATGACAAAAGCCACAAGGGCCTATCAAAGGTCATCGGCATCTGTCATAACCCACCCACAAAATGCATCCATAGGATTGTGTCAGATCATGCCAACCTAAGTGGACTTGTATGCTCACCTAATTAAATAACATTGGAGATTAAGAGACTTATCTTGTATTTCTCCAATCTCGAATCCAATGATGAATAGACAAGTAAAACTCTTAATACAACATTCAAATTGTACACTCAAAAATAAATTCTTCAAAATAAAATCTCAAAATTTTTAAATTGAAGCTTAGTTTAACAAACCTTGACTTGAACAAATAGTTGGTGCATTCACTACTTCTTCTGCAAGGGCATTCCAATTGTTAACTACTCTGACACTGAAGCAGTTAGCTCTAGCTAAGGTTCTCCAATGACCTCTCTTCTTTAGCTTACAAGTGTTTGAACGTATGCTGGTCTCGCTGTACTCAAAGAAGAGCTTATGATCTATGTCCTCGAATCCATTTAGGATTTTATAAGTTTCTACCAAATCTCTTCTTCGTCTCCTCTTTTCAAGTCTCGTGAGGCCCAAGCACTCACATCTTACTTCATACACAAGATCTTTTAGTTCTGGTGCAAGCTTAGTTATACATCTGGACTTTTTCAAGTTCAACAATATTCTTTTTGTAATAAGGCGACCAGCTCTGGACAGCGTATTCAAGGTGCGGTCTGACTAATGCACAATATAAGATATGAAAAGTATTTAGGTCAATTTCATGAAAATTTCTCTTAATCAGCCCCACCATCCGATTACCTTTTACTGCAGACACATAAACTCCTAGGTCCTCTACATTAGATTTTGAGTTGTTTGGTATTGAGATCATAGTTGATATGTTGATTTCTGTGTCCAAAATGCATGGTAACACATGTATCTGCATTGATATCCAACAACCACTTTTTGTTCCAAGTTTCTAGCCTCTTTAAATCTCTCTGCATTGCTTCATTGTCTTGTGATTTAATTTATTTTGCATCATCAGCAAAAAGCAAGAATGGACATTACAATTCATTCACCAAGTCATTAATGTAAATAAGAAAGAGTACAGGACCCAAAACAGATAGATCCTTGTGGTATACCTGAAATTACCCTGAGTTTATCAGACTGGGTTCCTCTTATTTCCACAAATTGTTCCCTTCCATTTAAGAATGTCTTAATCCATTGCAGAATTTTACCTCTTATCCTGTATGCCTCCAGTCTACTTAGTAATCTCTCATGTGATACTTTATCGAATGTTTTCTTACAATCAAGATAATTTACATCAACTTGGTATTTGATTATCCACTGCTATCAATGTCTCTATGTAATTCAGTCTCGAATAACACCACTGTTTTATTGTGGCAGTATGTTTATCCGTTAGGCCCGTGGCCTAAATTTTTATTATTGTTATTGATTTTGTATTGCCGTTAGTTGGGGGGGAGGGTCCTCCATTGGAGCTGCTGAGGTGATTCTTAAATCAATCGTTGAATCTTAACAATATCGTCAGCGATCGTCACTTCATACTGATTGGAGAGTGTTACATTTGGTGCCAAATTGGGGTAAGTTTTATTTTTTTTAACAGCTTTCCTTGTAAAGGGAAGGGAGTTGAGAATTTCGCTTGCAGCCCCCTTCTCTTAATTTAGATAGGTTTTTGGGGCGCTTTGAACTTGGTCCTTTTGCGAATAACGGCGGATTATGGAACTTGTTCTTCCGACGTTTTGCCCTCTCGCACCAGCGTTCTTTAGGGTCTACTTTTCCCTATCATCTTTTCTCGGGCCCTGTAGGCCCCGCTGATTTTTTTCACTTGTGTTACTGAATCTTTTGGAAGGGGTTAAGGCGTCCTTCGAAATTTATCTGGGTTTTAGTTTGTCGTGTTGCCGATGCTGGCATGTGACAGACAGAATGAGAAAGATCCAATCAAAAGATGTGCTGATGGTGGGAGGGCACCTTGGCATTTAAAAGCAGGAATTATTATCATCGTGTTGTTACTTATTTTCCATCGTCAACCGTTTTCACACAGTGGGAACGGTGCGCATCAGCGCACACTTTCAATTTCACCACTTCGCAATCACCCTCTTAAAATTAATAAATAAATAATTGAGTTTATGCCACACCCGCTATAGTTTTTATAGTGACTCGTGGTTCGGATCCCGCTTAGATATGTATCAGATGGGTCGAAGTGGCGGTGAAAACGCGTAAACGAACAAAGCCGAAGGAGGGCCCCTCCCAATCCCAAGGCGAACGCGGAGCCCATGGGGCCCTCACCCAGACGACAGGGTCTTCCTCCGTGATAAAACACTGACTTGGGAGTGGTTCCCACGGACTCAGTCCTTCCAAGGAGAGAAACCCACGTGAAGTCAAAGGGAAATGAGGGCACTCTTTCCTGTGGAGCTCAGCCGACGGACGGGTTCTCTGCCATTTTGGCAAAGGACCCAGCCGAGGCTTGCTTGTCATACCTTCGGCTCCCTCGTGAGAGAGAGAGGGGCGCACACCCAGCTCTCCTCACCTTAAAAGGAAGAGGACTTAGGGTTCCTCTCCATGCTGGAGAGTTCCGGAAACGGATGGGTTCCCTGTTGACTCGGAAGGGGAGTAGGCCAGGATAGCTCGTCCGGAGCCGCGGCGCCCTCAGGTGGCAATGCCAAAACCTTTAACAAGGTTAAATGCTCTCTCATGGAGACTGCATAACACAGTTCAAGCAGCACCTCCCCAGCATCGATGAGGAAGTTCTCGTAAAGGGATTTGTGGAAGGTGCCGGTTGCTAAATGGATACCAGTGTAATGGATCGAGTCCATTTTCCACAATTCCAGCTCGGCTGCGTAAAACTCGCATATTTTCTCTTGTTTCGAACAAAAAAGAAGGGTAAAATAGCAACAAAGTAGCTCTATCAGCATCCCAATTGTTGAACGTCAAGGAACGAAGAATGTCCATGGCGGTGATATAATACACTAAGGCTGCGGCTGTAAGTCTCTCAGGTGAGGCGCCGGTAGAAAACAAGACCAACGAAACTTTGCGACCATACCACATCCAAGCCAGCCCCGTTTAGGAACAAAACTGTGTCGGGGTGGAGCCAGAGATGGTGATTCCCTTGCATTAGGGCATAGCGAGATATGTGGTTTAATGCCTGTTGGAGGTTGCATCTGGCGGTACCAAAAGAGATCTAAATATCGGCTACTTAGAGTGTAAGGAGAAGCTCTTCCGGCAACCCCAAGGTGATAGCGTTCCTCAATGCAAGAGTGACACTGATGACACTTGCAGAACTCCCTCTTCATTTTGTATTGTGTCGGAGAGATCCCCCGCACTCGTATTCGGTATCGATCTCGTAAGAACTCAGATATTACAATTGGGGGGCGTTTCCTCGCCTTATGGTGTTTAGGGCTCCTTGATACCGTATCGCCTTGCAGTATCACAGGCCTTCTCCGAATAAATAAAAAAAACGAAGTAAGGCTGCGCAGATATCATTGTTCAGTTGGAGGAGGAACTTGCGAAACCCGCAAGTTAGACAAATAGGGCGGAAAGTACCCGGGCTAAATTCATCGCTCCATTCCCACCCCTTGCGAAAATTAATTACGGTAGCATTTCGCCAGGAGTTTGTGAGGATACCCTCCATCTAAACCCTGTTGAGCCAAACTAATAGAAATGCCCTGGTTCGCTTACCTACTGTTCAAGCATGGCTTACAGGATGACGGACCAAGGGCGATATCCGCGCATGAAGCGAGAGCGGAACGGCGGTTCAGCATAAATAGGTCGTTGAAAGGTTCCTGTCTCAGAAGGTAACGCATAGTCGGCAGTCTTCATCGAGCCCGCCACGTGCAATAAATGCTGGCGGAGCAGCCTCTCGATGGTGATCGGAATGGGCGCGGTGGTTCGCATTTTCGGAAATTACTGATTCTTCTGTCCCATTCGAGAAGTTTATGTCTTAATGAAACCATGGAGTTCTTATCCGGTAACCTCGTCGCCATGGGCGTAGCTACTATTACTAGGACGTCTGGTCCTTTTGAATGCCGTTCAGCTCGTGCCCCTGAGGCCTCACAAGGAGAGAAGGGACCTGATCCCTGGACTGGTGCCCCACTGACAGCTAAGCCCTTCTCCATCTCGAAGAACGATCTTGCTTAGGCCAGTCCATTTGGCCCTGTGGTGCCTTCCGGGGCGGGGGGAGAAGCGGTTTCACTCCCCCCCTCTCCTATCCTAAAACGAAAAAGACCTGGAAGTCAAAAAGGACTAGAGGTTCATCTCCCTCCGCGGTGGCTTCAGGAAAAGACAGGTCCGCTCCCGTTCCTGCAAGCATGCCAGACCAAGATCGTCAGGTCCGGCCCCGAGGTGCTGTTAGGCGGGGAAGTATCCACTGCGCTGAGCGGAGCCACGATTACATCGTGACATCTTATTCAGAGACTACCTGGCATTTGTGAGCCTGCTGCCTTCAAGCGCTTTCTAGTTATCTGCTCCACTTATGGCAGCACCTTGGCTAAGGCAAACATGATCCATCAAAGTAGAACATTAGCTAGCTTGATTTGTAAAGACCCGAAGGTGGCCCATTTCTCGGACGGTAAAATTCTGGCCAATGCGTCGGACCCTCCTGAGGCGGTGAGTGTGACGCCGCACATGAACTTTATGAAAGGAGTGGTTTACGCGAAGAAACTCGTAGCTTAGTTCATAGAATACATCTCCTTAGAGCTGGCTGACCAAGGAGCAGTCAAAGTCGAACTTGTGATGAGAAAAGAAGGAAGGGCATCGAGACCCACCCCTACACTTCACGTACGACTGTGCCAGGCTCCCCGAGTCGGTGCGTACCCGTTGGTATTGCTGCCGCGAGAAGGCATTAGTGTCAATGATGCGTAGGTATTACTATAGTCACCGCTTCGGTCATACAAATCGCTCCTGTCGACGTGCAAAGTCAGATTTACCCGATCTTTGTAATTTGTTCCAAGGCCGTAGACAAGCGCATTCGGAGCCCTTATGCGTGTTCTATTTAACCCGGGCGCTCCCATGGCAGAGCTGACGGCACAAAGGGTTCACACCCAGCCTCGGCTAAAACCAAGCCGACTTCGACGACGCCTATACCGCCGAGAGAAGCCAGTGATACCCAAACCCTTTGGGTTTAGGGCTAGGAAACTGAGCTCCGTGTAGTTCTCGTGCCGATGGCAACTCTGGTTCTTCCTAGGACGCCACACTGGAGGCTACCACCTTTGACTATTTTTTTCCACGCCTCAACTCCCTAAGCTTCCATAGCGCCGTTCGTCTTGCATTCGACCTGTTTGGAGCACACTTCGTGTCTGAATACTGACTAGAGTACACTAATGACTCCCAAGTTCCAGGAGGGGGTCGGCCACCATGCCATTTCCTCTGTTTGAAGTCAATTAGTCTCTTCAATGATCTTTGTCTGTCTTTACGGCCGAAGTTGTTGCAATACACCGCTCGGTACGAGAGAGAGCGTGCCGTACCCAGTTCAGAGACAGATACAACATTGTGATTTTTAACGCCTCACGAAGCGCAAGCGTCTTAGTGCTCTCGGGGCATTGTAATTTCCAACCTCCCTGGTTCGTGATTTTCGTGACGCGACGGTTGCCGCAAGCCGGGTGGATGTCGAGATTATCTTCTAGGCCCGTGGACATGTGGTAATTACAGGGAATGAGGGCGACAGAGAGTCCACGAGCACTGGCCGATCAGACCTCAGTTTCTCTCCCTCACACCGACTACATGGCAAGAATCAGGGCAGCCCTCCGGTCTGCCTGGAAATGCAGATGGAAGACGGCTGAGAACTTATAGTTGCGTGTCTGAACGAGCTGGGTTGCTACCGCTTGTCCCTTGTACTCGGGACGGGTTCGCGCACACAGATTTTTAGACTATTTGCCTTCTCGCCGGAGTTCAATTGCACCCTAACCTCATGCATAATGTATCCAAATGGGGTGCTCTCACACCAGGGTTACATCAAGGTGGGGGGGGGGGTCGTGTCATATCCACTTGGAAACCATTGACTACTGGAACTCTAGAATTAGCTTTTGTCATATTAGCTAAAGCGTATATTGTTTTGTTTTTCCATATTATATACTAGTAGGTAGGTATTTAAGTTGTTAAATGGTACATTACCTTATTAGTTATGCTTTCCTCTAGTCATATGATTTAATGATTCTTCTCTCCAAGGTCTTTCCTTAGAGAATCACTTTACTCCGATTCAATACTTTTGGAATATTCCTCCAATCTAGAACAAATGGTACCTACCATAGACGACTAAGTCGACGAGTGCTTTGTCTACACAATTTTTTGAGACGCCAGCACCAGGAGATTGCTAAAGGATTCACAAATAAGCAGCTAGCGATGTTGCTTGACTGGTTTCCTAGCAGTAGGTGCAGTGGATCCATCACTGGACAAATAGTCTAGAGAAATGTCTCTTACAACGATTCGATGCTGCCAGGCAAGTCGCCCCCACATCTGTGTAGTTGACAGGATACTTCTTTATGAAATGGCTCTTAATGTCGTTGTTGCTGCTTTGGCAGGCAGACTACAGATCGAAAAATTTTGTTGGCCTCGGTTTAGCTGTAGTGCACAATCTTGTCAAGATGCCGCCAGAGATTCTCAGGCAGCTCAGAATGATTATTCACCTCGGCCAAGCCTACATCACCGTCATTAGCCACATTAGTTTCTTGACTACCCATTCTATACTGGCCGACTTCACTCTCAGGCAACTGATGCAAGGGGTACACACTCTTTCAATGTACTTGATTGAGACATCATAACTGAGTCTATGACACTCGATTTTACTACCTAAATGGTGATTTAAAACGGATTAACAAATTTTAACGGAAGTTAACGATAATCTGTTAACTGAAAAAGCTAACGGATTAACGCGTCATTGTCGGCTTCAGTTTGCTTTCTGTCCTCTTCTGATTGGGCTCACTAGCGGGACTCGGCGCCATTTGATGGAGGAAGGGGGGCTCCCCTGTGGTGAATCTTCCTGCATGTTGCCTGTCCCGGTGCTGGGATTATCGGGATTGCTACTGCTTGTCTCATGTACCCAGGACGAGTTCGTGCACTCCTGTTTGTGAGATAATTGTATTTCTGGAGAAAGCGGGCCACCATACTACTTAGTGGTTGAGTATTTACTGAACGCCCCGGCTTCTGAGGGAGTGGGCTTCCTTCCGATAGCGTGTTTTACCATTTTTTTTTGTCTTAGTTTTTTGATGAGCTTTGTCGTTTTTTTTTTCATTTATTTAGCCTAAAAGATTAACTAATTTCGGCGGGTATGTTCTTGTTGTCAGCCGCAAGCAGATAATTATTAAATAAACTAGCAAAAATCCGCTAGGGCTGCGTCGTTTGTTCGCTTCCCTCACAAAATTAAGATGTTTTGCTCAACGGTTATGGAGTTTATTAAGATTTAAAATTAGCATCTTGATCTTTCAAGTTTGAGTTCCGTTCTCATTTTTTTTTAAATGCACAGACGGACACACACACGCTAGTATAATTATAATTAGATAAGAGATTGAGGCCTCCTGTCCAGTGATCATACTTTACTGAAGGAGATGCAACTTATACCACCACATCGCTATGAAGAAAGCCATTCGATGCGCACAAAATGATGGGTATATCCTTGATACGCCATAAAATGGGGTGAAATAGGGGGGGGGGGGTACTTTTAATGGTTTTGATTCGCACCCACCTCACTTTGTAGGAGGAAAGCGATAATGTTAACGGATTGACGAATTTCTCTATTTTCCGTATGTTTTTATGGCCCGAAGTTTTTACTCTATTTCGAGCATTTGCGAGCTCCGCTCGTTAGGTTCGTAGACTCCTTCCTCTATTTCTTCATTCTTAGGCCACCCGAGATATTTTGGGCTTTCGTTTTAGAAAGAGGCGTAGATAATCTCAGAACCTTTGTGTTTTAAGGAGGTCCACCACGTTCTGATTTCCTGGGTTTTGTCGAGGCCGAGCCAAGGTGATCGAAAGCGAGAAAAACGAGTTAATTGTTGCGTCTCGATGAAGGCGAAGGGATTTTCTTTGTATCGTAAAAGAAGTCTTGAGGATACTTGAGCTCTAAGGGTGGATAATATTTGAAGTGTATGAATTTAAATGGGAATGTTCTATACACAGTCGCCAGCAGCTTTAAAAAAATGCATAAATTATAGAAAGGGTTTACGGAAGGAAATGGTTATAATGCGTGCACTACTTCTAGTGATAAATCTGACTTTGACCCCAATTTCCGCCCTTATATAAGGGTGTATCACTCAGCCATTTGGCTCTTTCTTGCTCGACTGGGCAAAGAGTCTTAGCAGTCATCTAATACACTCGCGAGTATTCGATGCCACTTAAGGGACCAACCCATAATTGGTAGTTCACTCAACCATTTGGTTGGACCAGTTGTGACACGCAGCGTTGTTGTCGAAGGTTGTTATAAAAAGGGGAACACAACTGGGTTTCTGCGTCTAAAATGTGTGAAGTAACTCCCTCCACCCCAGTCGCCTAAAGAGACGAATATTTGGGGGCAATGGGGCTGGTATACTTTATATCTCTTTCCCGTCTCTGATGTTCACCCCCTTCTTGACCACGTGTGCCTCCCATCCAGCGGCGGACGAATCACTTTCGCGCCTTTCACCCTCCCCCCAAAAGGGATAAATTAGTGTTTTTTTTTATTCGGGAATGGGGGGGGGGATTGTGTAACGACGTAAACAATTAATTATTTCGACCCGAAATTCGACCAAAGCGCAATCCTTTTCCACGCTGCCAGTTCTCCGGTGTCCAATTTTTGCGTTGTCTCGGACCCGAGACGAGCGGGGTTCGTCACCGCTTGTTCCTTGTCCTCGGGACCGGTTCATACAACCGTGATTGTAGATTTTACTAGTTCTTGGAGGAGGCTGTCCTCCATTGTATATAGTTTTGACCTTGGGGTGGGTGGATGATCAGGCCTTGGTGGGAACGGGTCTTCCCCCAACACTAGATCATGCTGTTTTTTGGTGGTTATGGTTTTTAACTCTTTTTAATTATCTAATAGGCTAAAAATCATGCCATAGTTTGTAATTTCGGCGACTATGTCTTTAATGGCAGTCACCAGAGCTGTGCTTCATATTTTTAAAAAATGCTGTCTCCATTGAAGATAGCATAATAGGATGGAAAGCTGCGCTTACGTACGGTAACGAGAACCGAGAAAATACAGCAGCGAGCAAAATCCACGGATGTCTCAGTCCGCTACCCTCACCGCTATACCCTCATTTCGGATCTCCTGTTGACTCCCTGCCAGTTTTTTTTCCCCTTTAAGTCAAGTTTGGAAGGTTAAAATAGTCAAGATTAACCTATTGTTGTATTATTCAACTTAACCGAAATACGCAATAAGAAATAATTTTCTTAACCCATTAACGGCCAATGTCCCATTTTGGGGGACGGAGCTTTTAAATTGAATATAAATAATGTTGTTTTTTTCTTCTTCTGTTATATATTTCATAATAGTGAGTGATTTTTTAATGTATAATGTTAGAATTAGCAAATAAAGTTTAATAATTATGAAACTAGATCGTGTCAAAGTTGACCTATTTTGGCGTGACTCTGCAATCACCCTGTAATTCAAAAAGATAGCTAAGTTGCATCTCTCAGGGCTGTTCATTGGTAGTGTAAGAACTCGCTGGAAAAAGACATTCTTGGATAATATCTTAAATGCATGTATTGCATTGCTTTATTTTTTATGTCCCATTTTGGGGGCATTGGCCTACGTTCACAGATATAGTCCATATTTTTATTTCTTTTTTTTCTAATATTTTTTTCATTTTAGAGCATAAATTATTATCCTCTCATTCTGTGATAAGTATTTATCCACTTTGGCTACACGCACATGTATTTACACATCTGTACACATATAGGTGCCCCCACATACACATCAGATAAGGTAGAAGAAGCACTTCAGCATTTGAGTGTTGGAGTTGAAGTGATAGAAGATGTTGAAGTTTCAGTAATTCATCCACCATTTGATGAAATGAGAGATGAAGAGGATGTAAATGATGAAGGACTTCTCGAGGAAGACCGTCATTAAGATGATGTAGTTAGTCTAGAACTTATTATTCATCAGAGCAAGGAAGAATTTACTGGAGAAACTTCAACATCTAAACCTAAAGAATAACGAAAATTGAGCCCAGATCTCTTCCTGAATGGACAAAATCGATACCAAGTTATAAAGAACAAATGAATGTGCCATCCCAAAACAGGATGATAAATTAGATAGTATGAAAGATAAGAACATTGTGAATATCTTTTCACGGAAGATTTGCCAAATTTTATTGTGAGCTAGAACATACTTTATGCTAGGCAGAAAAATAATTCTAATTTTACTCTTGAAACAAATGAACTTAAAGTATTTTTTAGAGGTTCTCTTTAGTAGGTATCATAAACTCCCACACTAAAATATGTATTGGTAGCAGTCTTGAGATGCAGGGGTGCATTAATTCAGAGATCGAGAAATATCTTTACCTCGGTGATAATTCTACATATAATAGACAAAAGTGATAGATTGTTCGAACTTAGATTATATCTTGATGCTTTCAATGAAAATTTTTAGAAATTTGAGATTTTTGGACTCTCAACTATCAAGCCTATAGAATTTGGTTATACGTTTGGGTGCCTCTGTGCTGTTAATGTCTACCTATACAATTTCCTTCCCTATCTTGGGAAATATAAATTTTCTATGATGTTATTCCTCGAAAGGATGTTGTATGTAAAGAATGAGATCTTCTTTGATAACATTTTTTACAGGCATTGACACATTGAAAGCACTTAAGAGACAAAAATCTGAAAGCAACTGTTACAATTCGTGAAAATTGCAGCAAAAAAATCCGTTATGTCACTAAAGCTATAAAAAAATACTGAAAAAGGCTTTGTAGATTATAGTGTTTCTAAGTTTTCGTCAGTTGTCAGTCCGTCAGTGACGGACTGATGAACCTTCCGTCATCGGTACTGACGGACTGCCCACCACTGGAAATTGGTTTACAAATCCATTGGTAGATGAACACGCTCACTAGGCATGTGGTAGAAGCGTCTTCCCTGAAGAGTTTTAAGAATAGAATGGATAGATTTATGGACGAGGATGCTGTGAGGTGGGACTGAACTGGGCGATGGGGACAGGAGCTGCCTCGGAGAGGCTATTGATTAATTAGCCTTTTGTAGACTCCTCCTTTTCTTCTTCAGCCCATTCTGTCTTCCCGAGGGCCAACTTTCCACCACAGCTCAATTTGAACGGACAGATTAGTTCGTTTCGATGAATTTCCCATTTGGCTATTAAAAATACGTCTAATTTTCTAAATTTGCAGTCTTTTCGAGTTAAAGGAATATTTAGTTACGATTAGGATTGCTTTTTTCCTGCTCATTTTTGATTTATTGTTGTCCCTTTAATTCTACTGTATATCTCAACCACTTAATCTACTCGCCATTATTAGATGGTAGTGAATATAAAGTAACCGTGTGGCAGTATCTCGTATTTTTCTGAATTGCCCATTTACCCCCCAAAAATATTGGCTAATTCCATTAGACTTTCTATATCACCTTTTTTCCCTTATGTGAACTCCTCCGTTGGATTACATAGTTTCCTTTTCCATTGTAATTCCTACGCAAAAACTTGTTCGTTTTCATCCCTGTCCCGTTTTATGCCCTGATGCCCAGTGCCGGTAGGGTGACGCTTGATACCTGAGCCACAAATAAATAGCCTTGTCGGAAGCTGGCCACAGCGAGATACACAGCCGAATGCACGCTCACAGTGAACGACCTTCACACATTGGAAAACGTACACATCCCAAGAGAGCGACTAACACATCCCAATCGAGTGACATACACACAGAACGCACATACACGGTCAAAGGTCCACACAGATATGGTGAACTATATACACAGATATCCCAATTTGACACGGTTTTGTTTCAAGGCAGAGCTTCCAAATTTTCCCAGCTTATTAACTTTATATCTTTAATTTCTATAACAAAAATATTCTCAATAATATTTGGCCATTTAAATTCCTATAATTAATTTTGTAACAGCGTGTGAGGAAGAATAAATATTAGTACTTGGCAATAGAACAGCAAAGCCTATTGGCAAACATGCAAGGCTATTCCAGGACTTATACAATATATAGAAATAATTGTATCGTTAACATTTTGAAAAATATGACATGACTATGTGAGGCAAATGCAACCAACCACAAAGACGGACGTGCATACAACTGAAGGCACCTACATATACTGAGCTACGTACATACCGTGGGAGATGACGAGCGAGTAATGTACACAATAGATGACGCACCCACCCTAACCGAATGAGGCCCACGTGTGCGGGCGCCTCTGTCGTTGACCTTGACTTGAGATGCTCAGAGCGCTCGGTCGGGGTCTGCCCAAGGTCGCGCGCGCGCCCTAGACTGGGTCAAGTTCGCCGACGACGCGAACGAAGAGCTCTTTTGACTGGGGTAGCATTGGGGCGGCCATGGGTCAGTAGAGGAAGGTCGCCCAGTAGTGGAACGCCTTTGCCCCCTTCCATCTCTTACCCCATCTTTATTCCCATTTCGTCTCTTTGCCGATTCGCCGAAGTTGAGTCATAGGCCACAAGAGGGCGCTTTCCGCGGGTGTTCCCCTCACGTCGGGGGGCTTAGCAGCAGTTCCTCGTTTCCGATTTTATATATTTGTGTAAGTCTCGAAAGCCCAACGGAAATATGTAGGTGCGCCCTCCTCACATATGTGTGTGTGTGGGGGGGGGGATTAAGGGGAGTACCGTTAAATGGGGGATTTACAATGGCAATTTCTCTTTCTCTCTTGGATCGCTTGGTGTCCACATTTTGATTGAATGTCCTACTCCTGGGGGCTTCGTCGTGACGAACAAGGTCGCTACATGTCTCTCCCCTCGTGCTGGGGTAGCCACCCCTTCCCTTAGAACCAGATTATGGTGGGATCGAGTTTGATACTTTTTTTTTACATTGTTGGGTTTCTCGCTTGGGTGCCAAAGGGAGGGAGTAACCTCATGTGGCACATTTGTTTGTTTTTTTTAGTCCTATTTGTTATGCTTCTGCTTATCGTTGTTTATTATTAATTCGCTGATTTGGCCAGCGTTGCACAGGTGAAAATTTAGAACTGAAATGGAAATTCAAATCGAGGTGAAGATGGTCGTTGCTTTTCGTTATTTTTTTTTATTGATGCCGAGACAGCCATAGCATTTGATCAGCCCTTTGGGTATTGCAATGTATTAGATCTCCCGAACGAATAAATAAATACACAAACAAAATGCCTCTTTTTATATTATAATCGCCGTAGTCGCCGCAGATATTTTGTTTATTTTCGCCGAAAATTGCTTACTTTTTTTCGTGGTAGCTGTGCTCGCATAGATCTGAAACTAACCTGAAAGTAGCCATTTGCAGTAGCAATGAACATAATATTTGCGTTCCTGGGCCTTGAATACGTCATAAAATATAATTTGTCTAAAAATTTGTAGTGGGAATGTTCTTGAAATTGGCTCTTTTATTGGTTTGAAAAAAATAATCGCTATCGATTTTTTTAGGCTAGGCACCAGACTATCACTACCGTTTGTTCTTGTCAAAATTCGCTTATTTATTTGCCGAAATAGGCTAGTTTAATTCTTTTTAATAGCCTAACTAACTCAAAATATTTTGCATAGCAAAAAAAAAAAAGAAAAAAAAAGGAGCCAATAATGTTTTTTTTTTAAACCAATCTTTTGAAATGGGAAAAAATTGTAGAACAGATTCGTCACTATATTTATTAAATTTACTTTAAAAAATATAATTTTATTTTTTTCCAAAGCATCAGAAACTTTCCGTATGATGTAATATATTATTATTTTGTCTGCGGCTACCAAAGAACTGTAAAAAAAAAAAAAAAATCGCTTCCCTCTTATCTTTGTAGTTGAACCTCTTCCTCATTTTGACCGACAGAGTGCAGCAAATCTAAAAACAACTCTTATTTTGTTCTCTCCTGAAAATTCTGAGCGTCGAGCAATTTCGAAAGTTGCGTCTTTAAACTCCATATTGCAACTGTAATGTTGGTCCGATTGATATGTTGACATCACTTGCAGCGAGGGACCTATTTATTGGCTATGTCTCACATAAAAAAAATCACTATATCTCTTATTTTTGTCAACCCTTATCAGGGTCAAACATGGATAACCAAAAGTTGCATTTTAGACACGTGATGCTTTTCTTCCTTAAGAAGAGTGGAAATGCTGCAGAAACGTTGAAAGCGCTGTAGGTGAATAAATTTTTTCGAGATGTTTTTGAAGTTCAAACGTGGAGATTTCAGCTGAGAAATTGCCAGTCGATATTTTGAAGGTAAATATTGAAGCCAACCCCCAAAATCACTACTAGGGAGCTTGTAGACACGTTGGAAGTTCCCAAAATACTGTTCATGAACAGTTAGTGAAACTTTGGTACATTTCTCGCTCTAGTATTATGGCTCCCTCACAACCTTTCGAAGAAAAACTGCCCTGACTGATAGATCATCTGCGACATGCTCTTAAAAAAACGCATTGTTTGAAGCGGTTGGTGACTGGAGATGACAACCCCGCAGGGTGGTAAGCCTGTTACACTTGGTACCCGGAGGAGCTGCACTGGGTGGAATTGAGCTCTCTGATGGCGCCTGGGAAAGTTGTTGGTGCACTTTCCCCTAGCTCCCTCTCAGCATTCCTTTACCTTATTATTAGTTTTTATTATTAACATTAATATTATCATTCTTATAAATTATAATTCATTATTAATATTTTGAGTAATAGTATTTGTTAGTTATTACTTTTATTATTATCATCATTATTATTAATGAGTGGCGCACCAGTTTTAGACTATAAAGCCTGTAATACTTCTTCGTATCATTGTAATAGTGTTGTAATATTCCGATGGCGGAGAGGGTCTATGACCCTTTATAAAGTCTCAAAACGTCAATATTTCAACTCAAGAATTTATTCATTACGCTCACCCTTAGTTTTTAATGTTATTTTTTATTTTCCACGCGTTTTATGCTACTAAACCCTGTGATTTTTACTTCGCATCGTTGTAATTCTGTCCTAGAAATATTTCGATGGTGGATTGTGTGTCTCGCATGTTATAAAGTCACAAATAGTCTCTTTCAACCCGATTCTGAAATGCAATAATTCTTCTACGACGCCACCTTGAAATGATAACGCTCGCACATTTACAGCTAATTTACAGAACATCCCCACCACTATTCTTTCGCAATAAAATGTATTTTTCTGACGTTTTTAGACTTACCATCGAGTTAGCTTACATTTATATGAGCACAGCTACCACGAAAAGTAAATAATTTTCAGTGAAAATAAGCGATTTACGGAAACAAGACGATCATAAATTGCGAGTTCTGCCTTCGGTAAGCGCATGGTCATTCCCGCGAGGGTCTTCTCTTCGAAAATGGCCCCGCATCTCCTCCGAGCTAGGCCTGGAGGGCATATTCCTTCAATGGAATTGCCGCGAACTCCGGACCAACTGGGAGGAGTTGGGAACTTTTCTCCTCCCTTTCCCTGTTAGCTAACTTTTGGGCAGGAGACCATGCTGTGCGCGTGGCCGCCCCCTGCTCACATTCCCGGGGTATAAGGGTTTGGCGACCCCACCACCACGAGATGGGAACCGGGCAGGATGATGCTCGATTTACGCCCAAAATGATGTATCCGTTCTTCTCTTCGCTTTAGATAGCTCCTTTCAGGCAGTATCTGTGCAGCTGCACTCGGATAGTATGTATATTGTTATTTCCGTGTACATTCCACCATCAGCCAACTTCAACGCGGGGGGGGGGACTTACGCCGTGTCGTGGCACGGTTACCGAAGACCTTTCTCTTGCTCAGGGATTTGAACGGTAGAGATTCCCTCTGTGGGGACTACTTAAACAATCATAGCGGTCAAGTCCTTACCCATCTGATCAAGGAGCTTGAGATGGGTGTCCTAAATGTGGATGAGTTTACGCATCACTGCCCGATAACCGCTTCATTTCCGTGCATCGATCTAACTCCGTGCTCTCCGGATGCACAACCTGATTGGGGAGAGGGGGGCTCGATAACTTCAATGGCAGTGATCACTTTCCAATTTAAATATCATTTTTTGAGCCGCTGCCGCCCGAGAGCCCGCCCTGGTGGTGCTTGGCGCGGGCGCGATGGTTTGCATTTCAAGAAATGACTGAATTCTCTTATCTCAGTTGAGGAGTTTAGGTTGGTAGATGAGGCCGTTCATTCTTCTCCGGCAACCTCATCGCCGTTGGCCTAATTACTATTCCTAGAACGTCTCGCCGTTTTGCATACCGATCGCTTCCCTGGTGTTCAGCCGAGTGTGAGACGGTCCTCAAACAGAAATGTTCTGCCTACATGCCCTATAAACACCGCCCGAACGACTTCACTTTGTGAATTTCGTCGAGCTAGGGCTAGGTTCCGGTATATTTCGAAGCACGCCCGCCGCTCTTCTTGCCGGGAATACATGTCTTCATTTAACGGGAAGACCCTTCTAGCAGAGGTGTGGAAGCGAATCAAAAGGATTTGGGACAAGTTCTCGCAGGACCCTCCTTCCGTTCTCCAGGAGAATGGGACCGCAATCTCGGACCCCGCGTCCGTGGCAGAATCCTTCGCGACTTCTTTCTCCGCCTTCTGTAGCCGGGATGCTGCTCCACCAGCATTCAATGTGCGATGTGATGTCGCGGAAGGGCGCCGACTGGACTTTACCTAGAGAGGTGGAGAAACCTTAAACGACAAGTTTACTTTGAGTGAGTTTCGCTCCGCTCTCGCTTCCTGCGCAGATACGGCCCCTGGTCCAGACGAGGTCCCTTATGCCATGCTTAGACACCTTGGTGAGTGAGGCATGGCCTTTCTGTTAGATATGTTCAACAGGGTATCCTCACAGATTCCTGGCGAATCGCTACTGTGTTCGCTTTTCGCAAACCAGGGAAAGATCACTCTATCCCGGCTGATTTCCGCCTAATCTCTCAAACCTCCTGCGTGTGCAAATGTAATGAGAAATTGGTAAATGTTAGATTATCCTTTTTTCTAGACAGCGGAGGCCATCTGTCTTCTGCAAGTTCCACTCTACGTCGGATGCTCTGCTTCGAATGGAAAATGCCCTGTCAGGCCTTAGGGAAACAGCACTACGCTATGATGTTCTTTAATCTGGAGAAGCCTATGATACCTCATGTCGATACGCTATCATCGAGACTCTCTGCAAACGATGGAGGCGAGGGGACGCCTCCCAATGTTTATATCTGAATTTTTGCGAGATCGTCGATTCCGCGTACGGGTGGGGGGGGGGGGACCTATCTAGCCCAATAGAGCAGAAAGAGGGTGTCCTGCAGGAAAGTGTCCTCAGTGTCACCCTCTTTGCCCTGAGCATCAACAGTGTGATAGAACGGTCTGAGGCCGCCATGCTTCAGTCCCTATCACATGTCGAAACACATGCTCCCCCACGTGTATGCTGCGAGAGGAAGTAGAAGGCGCGGTATCGCTCCCCCACGTGTATGCTGCGAGAGGAAGTAGAAGGCGCGTTATCGCTCCCCCATCCCCAAGTTTAATCAAGGAGGTTCAATCCCTCGTTCGCCTCCATGCGTTGATCTCGCCAGATTGAATTAGGCTTATGGGCAAATAAGATATTTTCCCAAGCGCCACCGGGACATTCCATCGAAGTGTTCCCCCCATTGTCCCCTACGCCAAGGGGCTGGCTCCGGCTATTTATGCGATAGCATTTCGCATTTGAACCAGATCCCGATTATCTTCGCGAGGCATCACGCCGATCCGGTCTCCCTTGTGCGCCTAGGAACTCTATCCGAGAAACCCCTTATTGTCCAGAAGAAGACAATATCCCTTGAGTGCCAAGGTTCGTGCCCCTCGAGACGCCAAGTCAACAGGGCCCCCCCGTTGTTCAGAAAGAGAACAACTTTGGAACAGCCATTGTTCTTCGAGCCCGTTCGACAAGAAACTGTTCTCAACCCTGCTGTTGTTCAGAAAGAGAACAACATTAGAACAGCCATTGTTCTTCAATCCCGTTCGTCAAGAAACGGTTCTCGTTCCCAAGACATCATATCAGGGTAATTTAGTTCCCCCCCTTTTTAACGTTCTTCAAGAGAACGCTTGGTTACAACAATAACCTCCATTGTTCATCTAGAACATCTCCGATATCCTAGCTCAAGGATCGCTCGTACTTCCGAGCCCCACTTCGCTCTCACTCGAAGACAGTCCTTCCCCCTCGTTAAGAACAACCCCCCGAAGAACCCCTTCTACTGGAAAAGAATCGCCAGTTGGACCGAAGATTCCTTCCTATCGCCTTCCTCTGCACGACAACCTTGTAATTACGTAAGCTACGCATTACATTTAACCATTTAACCTTTTGTCAACGCATCTCTTTGCTTTAAACGATTATAGCCAACCATTCCCCTTTCTGTTTGTTTTGCCGTTTTATTTCCCTCCCATCTTAATCCTCAGCTTAGTCAAATATTCCCATGACCTTTTTCATTTCCTGTGTTTCTCCCATTTTAATCCCCGGTTATGTAAACATTTTCCGTGTGTTGTTTTGATAGATTAATTAATAAAAGTATTTTATTATTATTTCCATATTATTTATCCTTGGGCTCCGTTCCACTTAAGTATATTGAAGATAAATAAGCCCTCTCCAGCCCCCCTCCCTTTTGAACCATTCTCGGAATCTGATTACCACGCACTCGAAATATAGAATAATCCCCTCAACGAATAGTTATATATAGTATATCGTCGGGAGCCTATTCTACGACAAACTGCTTTACCTCGGTCCTGGCGGACGATGTTCACACTACTCTCTACGTGAAGATCCTTTAATCTCTTTTGGTGCGGCCCATATGCCAACTCTTGAGCGTCGAATCTAACAGGGATTGGACCGCGTCTCTCGCTATGCCGAAGCGCACAGGCTTCGGTTTTCTTTGACCAAGACTAAGGTGGTGCACTTCTGCCGCCATCCACCTCTCCATCCTGACCTCGACTTGTTTCTCTATGGGGGGGGGGGCAGGATGTGGTGGACTTGCACCGTTTCTTTGGTCGTGTATTTGACCGACGCCTCACCCGGGAGGCTCATATTCGCAGCCTTAGGGTCTCGTACCCGCGCCATGGATATTCTTCGTTCCGTTACGTTCAGCGCATGAAACGCTGTTAGGGCTACTGCCTTATTTTTTTTATCGATTCTTTGTTCGTTCTTCGCTCTAGTACAGATGCATTTCTATGCATCCGCAGCCGAGTGTGTATTTGCGGACGGTGGACTCTATCCACCACACCGGCCTTCGCCTGGCGACCGTTGCCTTCCGCACTTCCCCCATTAAGAGCCTTCTTGCCGATGCTCGGGAGATCTCTCGCTCTGTTCCGTGCATAGTGCATTATTCGCCTGTGTGCGCGAGCCCGGTGCCTCCCTCAGTCGTCAATAGCTCTCACTGCATCTGCAGCTGATCTTGACGGTGCCTATGTCACCGAGAGACGCCAGTCATACCCTAAGTTCTGCCCAGGACGTCACCCTGGAGGGTACCACTTTTGAATATTTGTCGCCACGCCTCTGCTCCCAAAGCTTATACAACTCTGGGAGTATTGCGTTAGGCCTTTTTGGAGCACTCTTTGTCTCACCCTGGAACCGTGCCAGTGTATATGGATGGCTCCAAGTCCCAATAGATGGTCGATTTCCGCGCCGTATCTCCTTTGTTTGATGTCAGCGGGACTCTGCTAGGCGCTGTGTTGTCTTCAGGCCAGAGTTGGTTGCAATACACCGCTCGGTACACGAGATGACGCGACGTGCCCTGTTCGGAGACCAATTGTTATAGTGACTCACAAAGCGCCCAGAGTGCTCTTGAGCATTGGAATCTCCGCATCCTCTGGTTCACGATATCCATGACGTCACGATTTTGTCGTGGCGGGCTGATGTTGATATTATCTTTTGCTGGGTTCTTCGACATGTTGGAATTGCGGTGAATGAGCACGCCGATGAGGGCGACCGACCGGTGCCTTCCGCACGTCCACCGTGGGAGTCTACTTGTTGCCTGGGTGATGCCACTCGGTCTTCGCTGTACACGTGCATTTTGCCACTGTATACTCTAGCCAAGCTCTTCCCTCTGTCGCTCCCGGCTCTCACTGCGTCCGCAGCCGAACTCAAAGGTGCCTATAGCGCCGAGAGATGCCAGTCATAACCTAACCCCTCTTGTTTTAGGGCTAGGAACACCTTCGAGAACTGTGTGTATATCTCCAGCCGCTGGCGCCTCTGCTTCTGTCTAGGACGTCACCATGGAGGCTACCACCTTTGCTTATTTGTCGCCACGCCTCTGCTCCCATAGCTCACACAACACCGGGATTAATGTTTTTGGCCTTTTTGTAGTACACTTCTTTTCACGCTGGATCCGCACCAGTGTATACTGATGGCTCTAAGGCACAGGATGAGCTCGTCTTCCACGTCGTATCCCCAGCCGCTGCGTATGTCTTCACGGCCCATCTGGCTGCAATACACCGCTTGGTACCGGAGATAACCCGTCGTGCCCTTTTCACAATGCGCCCTAAGTGCTCTCTTGGCATTGGAATCTCCTCAATCCCTGCTTCACCGTATCCGTGACGTCACGGTCGCTTCGAGCCGCTTGGGTATCGAGATTTTCTTCTGCTGGGTTGTGGACATGCAGAAATTACAGGGAATGAGGACTGGACGACTAGATCATCATTTCGCTCTTCCTCACACCAACTACATAGCAGGAATTAATTAGGCCAGCCCTCCATCCTGCTTGGCAACGAAGATGGGATAAAGTTGCGTGCCTTGGCGCCGCGACTGTTTCCATGGAGCTACCCCCCCCCCCCATGCCGCGACGGCTTCAGGCCGCTTTCTGTTGTCTTCAATTTGGGGACTCTCGCTGGTCTCTCCGCCATTTGAGGGAACGCTCGCCTGCGCCTTATTGTGACGACTGCGTTGTTCCCCAGACTGTTCGGTACATAATTGTTGAATGTCACTGTTTTGGTGGTGAATTTCGCGCAAGTTCTATCTCCCGGTATCGTGACGAACGAGGTGCTACCCCTTGTTTCTTATACTCGGGACAGGTTCTTGTAGACGAATTTGTGGACTATCTGACTTTTTGGAAGAGGCTGGCCTCCTCCATGTCTAACGCTGTTGTCGGTCGCATGTTCCTGCGCCGGGTGTATGCGGACCTCCTCACACACCGGAACGTGCTTCCTTCTTGCTTTTTCTGTGTTTTTTTTTGTTTTGTATTTGCTGCTTTTTTGCTTATGCTTGTTGTGTGTTTTTTTGAGTGAGTTATTTTTGTGTTTTGAATTATTTTTATTTTATGCAGCCTAGTATTATTAAGTACGGCAACCTGTGCCCTTGCAGGCATTCGCTGGATGGGCGCTTATAAAAAAAAATCAAACAAACAACAAATTGTCCCTTAGTCACAGACGGAAAGTTCGTACTCGTTGGTTGATCTCAGTTACCAAATCTACAATTGTCTTTTAACATTATTTTGTGCCCCTCCCTATTATCTTTTTCTTTTGTTCCTCCCCATCCCTTTTCTCTGCATTACCCCATTTTCTCTTCTCATTTTCCATTAGCCCACAAATTTCCCCGTTCTTTCCCATCCTTTTTGTTTCCCAACGTTTTCTTATTACCTTCCCCCTTCTCTCCCCCCCCCTCCTCCTCCGATTTGTAGGTTACCCTTGTTCTCTAAATGGGTTAATGTCTATCCGTGGGTCGCCGAGTTCCACTTTTCCGTCGTAATGTCTGCTGTTTTACGGCTTTGGCCATCGCCAGATGACGCCTTGAACGCGCTCGGTTACGTAATCAAGGACGGCGTTCGGGGAAACTCATGCGGCACTGGGTCACCTGCTCCGACTGGGCTACTATTTTGAGCCTTGCTTTCGCGTTTTTTTTTTTTCGTCCCGTCCACCCTCGAGTCTGCTACTATTTTGAGCCTTGCTTTCTCGTTTGTTTGTTTTTCTCGTCCCCCCATCTCCGAGCTTGTCGCCATCTTTTTGTTCCCTCCCTTCCTCACTACCTTTCTTCTTAACCTAGCTTCGTTGGAGTACGTCATGTCCTTATCAATAATTTAACAACGCAAATCCAAAATGGGTATAGTGATTCTGGACCGAGCTTGGTGGACGAAGTTGAGCGAATGTGGTTATCTCGAGTCGAGCAAATGTGGTTATCTCGAGTTATAGCTTGTCTTCGACGTACCCGATTGTTCGTGACCTCGCCAGGTTTGGGTGTAGCAATTCACGTTGGTTTGCTCCGGTTTGAATGCACGATTGTCTTCCTTCTAAGCGTGCCCATACTAAACCTCGTGGACGCCCCCACATCACTCAAAAACATGCATAGACGATTCTTTCTTTATTCTCAACACACTATAAATCCGTTATTTAGAATATTCTCAACATTCGCGTATCTAATTCAGAACCTGCTGATAGACGGAGCGCTGGAACTTTGAGAGAAGAGTTCCGCCGGTCGACGGATTTCGTCGAGGCTGTCATTCTAAGGAGGGTCCCAGGCCAGCGTCAAATGAACTCAGTTTCGTTTCTGCCCCTTTTGGTGTCTCTTTCTTGACGTGTGTATGTGTGGTTGTGGAGGGCGAAGCTGTATTGGTTGAATGAGGTTTCGCCACTCTCCAATTTTGTATCCCCATTTGTCCCTTATTCTTATCTGCTACTCTCTACCTCTCATTTGGTCATTTTAGTGAGTGAGGCTTGTGCCGTATTCTGGATAAATGGTATCTTAAGAGAAAGACCCTTGGCTTATCGTTTGCTCTCCTCCAAGACAAAGACCATCGTTCTGTCCTTCAAGAGAAAGACCGTCGTTGGCTGTCCTTATTTAAGAGAAATAGCGTCGTTGGCTGCCTCTATTCAAGAGAAAGACCGTTGACTTCTTTTCGGAAATATTTTTAAAATTGTAATTTTTGTATAGTCGTAGAATTGAGAGGGAGGCCCATTTTGGGTGAATGTTGTGGTCTTATATTCATTCTTTTTTTCCCTGAAGGAAGGCATCAAACGTCAGTCATTCCGAATTAACTAAGAATGACTAGAACCGTAACAAAACTGCCTACGGTAGTGTGTTGATTAAGTTGGATACTATGTTGTAAAATCATGATTTTATTATTTATCAGCTCTTCCTACGAACATTGAGCATTGAGTTAATGCCTCCATTGCGCTCCAATAAACAGGATTGTAATCATTGTTATCCTATATTTTCAATTATGGCCTCTCTCTCTCTCTCTCTCTCTCTCTCTCTCTAAGCTGCTCTTTTAGTTCTTGTTTCTCTCCAGCTCTTTACCGCAAGTCGCATTCTTGTTGAATGTCCAGACTGGGAGTCGCTGCCGCTTGTCTTTTGTACTCGGGACGAGTTCGTGCACACTGATCATTGGCCTAGTTATTTTTTTTAGAGGAGGCTGGCCTCCATGTTATTTGACTCTGGTGTTGGTCGCGTGCTCCCGGGTTGGGAGAGGCCCGACGCCATAGCGTGCTTTATCCCTTTTGGTTTTCTTTCGTTTATTTTTTTGTCTGAGTTTTAAAGTAGTCTGAAAATTTAATTACGGTTATTTATGCCCTTGTGGCAGTCGCCAGATTATTATTATGACGAAATAGATTATAATTACACAACATCCTTCATTTAAGCCATATTTGGTTGGCATCGTTTTATCCTTAGGATCGAATAGCAATGCTCCAGGGAATGAAATTCAACTCCTACAGAAAGAGGACCAGAGCGCCATTTTGGATTCAGCGAAGGAATGCAGTTTTTCCTCATTATTTTTAAAATGCTGACTTTTTAATAAACCTTCATTAATTTAAATATCAGAATAATTATTCCTATCACGTAAAGGTTAAACACGAATGAAAAAAAGAAAAATATATATTAGTCCCAAAACCTTGGGTCATGACTGTACATAGGGAGATGCAAAAAGTGTCCTTCAACCTTTTTTCTACCAACCTCCACTTTTAATATTTTTGTGTTAATGAAATTAGACAACCGTCGACCATAATTAAAAACTCAAACACAAATTATGTACGAGACATTACATACTAGTATAATAAAATATTGTGTAAAGTATTTAAAATAGCGAGAAGATTTTCATCAGTTTTTGTTTATTTTACAAAATTGTACATTTGTAAAGTTAAAAATGTTAAAAGTTTGCTTACTGCCCACCCAGAAGCTCAAATGATCCCGTTTGAAACCCACTCTTGGCCAGGACGCAAGGATTTGGTAGACCCCGTTCCTTTGTGTTCTTCGTCCTTGTGGAGAAGCGGTTTAATGCTGTATAGTAGCATTGGGATGATGTTCAATGTTGTATAGTAGCACTGGGATGATGTTTAATGCTGTATAGTAACACTGGGATGATGTTTAATGCTGTATAGTAGCACTGGGATGATGTTCAATGTTGTATAGTAGCACTGGGATGATGTTCAATGTTGTATAGTAGCACTGGGATGATGTTTAATGCTGTATAGTAGCACTGGGATGATGTTTAATGTTGTATAGTAGCACTGGGATGATGTTTAATGCTGTATAGTAGCACTGGGATGATGTTCAATGTTGTATAGTAGCACTGGGATGATGTTTAATGTTATATAGTAGGACTGGGATGATGTTTAATGCTGTATAGTAGCACTGGGATGATGTTCGATGCTGTATAGTAGCACTGGGATGATGTTTAATGCTGTATAGTAGCACTGGGATGATGTTTAATGCTGTATAGTAGCACTGAGATGATGTTTAATGCTGTATAGTAGCACTGGGATGTTTAATGCTGTATAGTAGCACTGGGATGATGTTCAATGTTGTATAGTAGCACCCCCGTAAGGGGCGCGGCGATTTGCCATCCTGGCCGCCGTGCTGACGGGATCCAGCGCTCCGTCCGGCCCCAGCTTAGCCTCTCTTCCTTCCTTCAGATAGCCCGATTTCTCCCCTACCTCGTCGTTTTTCATACAACCTCTCCCACAACTTTCTCTGGTCAGCCTCTAATTTCACAGGGTAGATGCTCACCTTCTTCTCAAGCCAACCACCCCGGATCGGGGCTGAGGGGGGAAGGGACATTGTTCCCTAACCCCTCAGCTCCGGTTCGGGATGGGTTTTTTTAACAACCTGCTTCATCCCCACCCATACCTTCCTCACATCCCTTTTCCTCTCCTCTTAAAAATCTATCTTTTTTACTCTGTGTTCAAGGTGGAGCCGCCATGCCGAAGGACTGCCAGGCCACCAGGCGGGAGGGGTGGTCCCAAATGGCGGCGCCTGGCTCTGCCGGGCCTGTAAGCACCTCTTGCAGTGCGGGCTACTGCAAGAGGTGGTGAGCGATTGCGTCCCGTAAAACAAAGAGTGTCACCATGCCCAATGATGAAAAAAAAACCACATCTTCCCTTAATTCCCCCTAAAACAACGGAGCCGCCCTCGTGCAGCTCCACAGAAAAGATTGAGGTCCCCTCCCTGTGCTTGCGCAGGGGACCCTCCATACCTTTTTAACCGGAGAGGAGGCTTACTCCTCTCCTACGCCTACGGGTGTAGGGGACTCCCCCTCCCCCCTTTCTCTGGAGGTGCTTTCGGGCACCTCCCTATCTCCAGCGACAGTCCCTCCTTTGCTTTCTAAGGGGAATGCCAAGAAAGCCAGCAGGTAGCCCATTGCCGACCGCCCCTCGTGCAAGCGGCTCGGTAGGGCAAACCCCCCTTAGGGGGGAGAGGGAAGCCAGGCCCCTTCGGTCGCTTCCCTCAAAAGACCTGCTGGCAAAAATATTAAACCTTGCCGGGGTCAAGGCCTCTGCCCCCCCACTAAAGACTTATGACGCTGCCAAGGGGACCTGCGATGTCCTGGGAGGGGATGGCCAACTGGAGGCCCCTCCTGTGATAGACATGGTCCTTGAGGAAAACCAGCCTCAGACGGTAGGGCCTTCCATGGGGGGGGGGAATCCAAAAGTGCACAGGGCGGAGCCTCGATGACATCGGGGCCCCTCATTCAGAGGTTACCTGGCGTTTTCGAGTCCGCTGGCTTCAAACGCTTCCTCGTTATTCGCTCCACTGATGGCACCATGTTGTCCAAGGGCAACATGATCCATCAGAGGAGAGGATTAGCTAGTGCAATTGGTAGAGATCCGAAGGTAACCCGTTTCTCGGACGGGAGCCTTCTGGCGAATGCGGCGAATCCCGCCGAGGCGGCCAAGATAAGTGCTCTTCGGACACTTCATGGCACCCCGGTGAGTGTGACGCCGCACTCTACCATGAACATTGTGAAAGGAGTAGTTTATGCGAGGGAACTCGTTGACTACAACATTGACGACATCACCCTAGAGCTGGCTGACCATGGGGCGGTCAAGGTCGAACGTGTGATGAGAAAACAGGGAGGGGCCTCGAGACCCACCCCTACACTCTTCGTCACGTTTGACTGTGACAAGCTCCCTGAGTCGGTGCGTGCCGGTTGGTACCGCTACCGCGTGAAGGCATTCGTGCCACTGCCGCGGCGGTGCTTTTACTGTCACCGCTTCGGCTATACGAATCGCTCATGTAGACGTGCAAAGTCGGGGTCACCCGAAGTATGTGTAAATTGCTCCAAGGTCGCACACGATAAGTCCAAATCGTGTGTGGTCAAGTGTGTCAATTGCGGAGAGCCGCACCCTGCTTCTTCGAAGCAATGTGGTGCTTATCTCCTTGAGAAAGTAATCCTGGCCGTTCAGGCCCAGGATCGACTCTCATTCCGCGCCCGGCTCTTCCTGGGACGTCATATGCCTCCCTAGTTAGAAAGGCACCCTCTGCTCCTGGCCCATCCAGGCCAACGAGCACGGTTGTTTCCGCGCTCATTCGGAGCCCTTCTGCGGGCTCTACCCAACCCGGGCGCTCCCCTGGTAAAGCTGGCGGCAAAAAGGGTTCATACCCTGCCCCAGCTAAAACCAGGGCTCCCCCCCTCTTCCTCCAGCGTGACGGTTTCCCGTAAGGCGAAACAGCCACGCGCCTCCACCGAGTCGTTAGACTCACAGGAGGCAACACCCCTGAAGATGGTCGCTAGGCCATCTTCCGGGGTTCCTAAAGCTGTTTCCCGGAAGGAGCACAGCAACAAAGGAGCTTCGGCCCGTTCGCCCACGCCCCGAGGTGGACCGAGTGGCTCGGAAACGGTGGTTCCTCGAAAAGAGGGCCCCCCCCGCCTCCGAAGCCGCAACGCCCGCCTAAGCTTTCGAGGCGGAGGGAGGAAAAGACTCGCTTGCGAGCCCAACCTCCCCCAATAAGTCCTCGAAGGCGACAGCGTCTTTAGCGCTTTGTCCGGCCAACAGCGCCTTTAGCGCTTTGTCCGGCCAACAGCGCCTGGGGTTTTGCCCCCGGGAAGCGTACGGCCATTCCCGTGAGGGTCTTCAATTCGAGGAGGGCCCCCGCGTCTCCTCCGAGCTAGGCCTGGAGGGCATATTCCTTTAATGGAATTGCCGTGGACTCCGGGCCAACTGGGAGGAGCTGCGGAGGCTCGTCTCGTCCCGTTCCCCGTTAGCTATTTTTTTGCAGGAGACCATGCTAGGCGCGCGCCACCTGCCTGCCCTCCCGGGGGTATAAGGGTCTTGCGACCCCACCACCGCGGGATGGCCGGGCTGGGGGATGCGCGGTTTACACCCGGCCTTATGTCTCCGTTCTTCCTTTCTCTTTAGATACCTCCTTTCAGGCAGTGGCTGTGCAGCTGCACCTGGATAGGAGGTATACTATCATTTCTGCGTACATTCCACCGTCAGCTGTTTCGACGCGGGGGACTTACGCCGCGTCGTGGCACGGCTGCCGAGGCCCTATCTCTTGCTTGGAGATCTGAACGGCAGGCATCCTCTCTGGGGAGATTACTCCATAAATCGCAGGGGATAAGTCCTTTCCGATCTGATCGAAGAGCTTGAGATGGGTGTCCTAAACGTGGATGAGTTTACGCATCACTGTTCGAGAACCGCTTCATTTTCTTGCCTTGACCTATCTTTGTGCTCTTCGGATGCACAGCCTGATTTTGATTGGGGGGTGGTCGATGACCTCCATGGTAGTGATCACTTTCCCATTCAAATATCATTTTCAGGGCAACTGCCGCCTGAGAGACCACCTCGGTTGTGCTTGGCGCGGGCGCGGTGGCCTGCATTTTAGGAAATGACTGAATTCTCTATCTCAGTCGAGGAGTTTAGGTCGGTAGATGAGGCCGTTGAGTTCTTCTCCGGCAACCTCATCGCCGTGGGCCTGACTACTATTCCTAGGACGTCTGGCCGTTTTGCACGCCGACCACTCCCATGGTGGTCGGCCGAGTGTGAGACGGCCCTCAAACAGAAGCGTTATGCCTACATGCGCTATAAGCGCCGCCCGAACGATTTCACTGTCGCTGAATTTCGTCGGGCTAGGGCTAGGTTCCGGTATATTTCGAAGCACGCCCGCCGCTCTTCTTGGCGGGCATACTTGTCTTCACTTAACGGGAAGACCTCTTTAGCTGAGGTGTGGAAGCGAGTCAAAAGGATTCGTCGGGGCAAGTTCTCGCAGGACCTCCCTCCCGTTCTCCAGGAGAATGGGACCGCAATCTCGGACTCCGCGTCCGTGGCGGAATCCTTAGCGACCGCTTTTTCCGCATTCTCTAGCCGTCATGCTGCTCCGCCAGCATTCAATGCACGTCGTGATGTCGCGCAAGGCCGCCGGCTGAACTTTACCTCCAGAGTTCCCCGTAAGGGGCGCGGCGATTTGCCATCCTGGCCGCCGTGCTGACGGGATCCAGCGCTCCGTCCGGCCCCAGCTTAGCCTCTCTTCCTTCCTTCATAACACTTGTTTCCTCTTTTCACACAACCTCTCCCACAACTTTCTCTGGTCAGCCTCTAATTTCACAGGGTAGATGTTGACCTTCCTTTCAGCCAACCGTCCCGCATCGGGGCTGAGGGGGTGGGGGACAATGTTCCCTAACCCCTGAGCTCCGGTCTGGGGTGGCTGATTTTTAACAACCTGCTTCATCCCCACTCATACCTTCCTCACATCCTTTTTCCTCTCCTCTTCACAATCTATATATTTTACGCCGTGTTCAAGGTGGAGCCGCCATGCCGATGGACTGCCAGGCCACCAGGCGGGAGGGGTGGTCCCAAATGGCGCCGCCTGGCTCTGCCGGGCTTGTAAGCACCTCGCGCAGTGCGGGCTACTGTGAGAGGTGTGCGCTATTGCATCCCGTGTTACAAAAAGGGTCACCATGCCCAATGATGAAGATCAAACAAAAAAAACCCAACCCCCAACTTCCCCAAGAACAACGGAGCCGCCTTCGGTCAGCTCCAGCTAAAAAATGGAGGTCCTCCCCCCCTGTGCTTGCACAGGGGACCCTCCATATTTCTCTAACCGGAGAGGAGGCTTACTCCTCTCCTTCGCCTACGGGTGCAGGGGACTCCCCCTCACCCCCCTCTCTGGAGGTGCTTCCGGGCACCTCCCTTTTCCCAGCGGCAGTCCCCTCTTTTCTTTCCAATGGGACCTCCAAGAAAGCCAGCAGGCAGCCATTAGCCAGCCGCTCCCCATCGAAGCGGCTCGGTAGGGCAAACCCCCTTGGGGGGAGAGGGAAGCTACGCCCCTTCGGTCGCTTCCCTCAAAAGACCTGCTGGCAAGAATTTTAAACCTTGCCGGGGTCAAGGCCTGTGCCTCCCCACACAAGACTGGCGACACTGCCAAGGGGACCTGCGATGTCCTGGGAGGGGATGACCAACTGGAGGCCCCTCCTGTGATAGACATGGTCCTTGAGGAGACCTAGCCTCAGACGGTAGGGCCTTCCATGGGGGGGAGGGGGAATTCGGGCTCGGCGCCAAGCACCGAACCCGAATCCGCCCCTATGCAAGGTCCTCCTCAAATGGCTGAGGGCTCCGAGGCAGTAAAAGAAGGGGAGGGATCTCCTCCAACAGGTGCCCCGACGACAACCAGGACCTTCTCCATTTCGGAGAGGGACCTGGCTGAGGCCGGTCCATCTTTGCCTGGGGGCTTCTGCCGGCGGGGGTGAGAAGCGGGTTCATTCCCCGCCCTCCTCTCCAAAAAAGAAAAAGACTAAAAAGACTGAAAAGACGAAAAATACTAGGGGCTCCTCTCCATCCACGGGGTTGCGGGGACGGATGGGTCTGCTGCCACTTTGGTAGGCGACCAAGCCAAGATCAGTACATCCGGCCCCTCTACCCCCTCGGAGCCCCTAACTAAGACTAACACCAAGAGTGAACAGGGCGGAGCCTCGATGACATCGGGGCCCCTCATTCAGAGGTTACCTGGCGTTTTTGAGCCCGCTGGCTTCAAACGCTTCCTCGTTATTCGCTCCACTGATGGCACCATGTTGTCCAAGGGCAACATGATCCATCAGAGGAGAGGATTAGCTAGTGCAATTGGTAGAGAGCCGAAGGTGACCCGTTTCTCGGACGGCAGCCTTCTGGCGAATGCGGCGAATCCCGCCGAGGCGGCCAAGATAAGTGCTCTTCGGACACTTCATGGCACCCCGGTGAGTGTGACGCTGCACTCTACCATGAACTTTGTGTAAGGAGTAGTTTATGCGAGGGAACTCGTTGACTACTCCATTGAGGACATCACCCTAGAGCTGGCCGACCATGGGGCGGTCAAGGTCGAACGTGTGATGAGAAAACAGGGAGGGGCTTCGAGACCCACCCCTACACTCTTCGTCACGTTCGACTGTGACAAGCTCCCTGAGTCGGTGCGTGCCGGTTGGTACCGCTACCGCGTGAAGGCATTCGTGCCACTGCCGCGGCGGTGCTATTACTGTCACCGCTTCGGCCATACGAATCGCTCATGTAGACGTGCAAAGTCGGGGTCACCCGAAGTCTGTGTAAATTGCTCCAAGGTCGCACACGATAAGTCCAAATCGTGTGTGGCCAAGTGTGTCAATTGCGGAGAGCCGCACCCTGCTTCTTCGAAGCAATGTGGTGCATATCTCCTGGAGAAAGAAATCCTGGCCGTTCAGGCCCAGGATAGACTTTCATTCCGAGAGGCTAAGGACTTGGTCCTGGCGCGCCCAGCTCTTCCTGGGACGTCATATGCCTCCCTAGTTAGAAAGGCACCCTCTGCTCCTGGCACATCCAGGCCAATGAGCACGGTTGTTTCCGCGCCCATTCGGAGCCCTTCTGCGGGCTCTACCCAACCCGGGCGCTCCCCTGGTAAAGCTGGCGGCAAAAAGGGTTCATACCTAGCCCCGGCTAAAACCAGGGCTCCCCCTTCTTCCCCCAGCGTGACCGTTTCCCGCGAGGCGAAACGGCTACGCGCCTCCACCGAGTCGTTAGACTCACAGTAGGCAACACCCCTGAAGATGGTCGCTAGGCCATCTTCGGGGGTTCCTAAAGCTGTCCCCCAAAAGGAGGACAGCAACAAAGGAGCTTCGGCTCCTTCGCCCACGCCCCGAGGTGGAGCGAGTGGCTCGGAGACGGTGGTTCCTCGAAAAGAGGGCCCCCCGCCTCCGAAGCCGCAGCGCCCGCCTAAGGTTTCGAGGCGGAGGGAGGAAAAGACTCGCATGGCGAGCCCAACCCCCCCCAATAAGTGCTCGAAGGAGACAGCGCCTCCAGCGCTTTGTCCGGCCAACATCTCCCGGGGTTCTGCCCCCGGGAAGCGTACGGCCATTCCCGTGAGGGTCTTCAGTTCGAGGAGGGCCCCCGCGTCTCCTCCGAGCTATGCCTGGAGGGCATATTCCTTCAATGGAATTGCCGTGGACTCCGGGCCAACTGAGAGGAGCTGCGGAGGCTCGTCTCGTCCCGCTCCCCGTTAGCTATCTTTTTGCAGGAGACCATGCTAGGCGCGTGCCCCCTGCCCGCCCTCCCGGGGTACAAGGGTCTTGCGACCCCACCACCGCGGGAGGGCCGGGCTGGGGGATGCGCAGTTTACACCCGGCATGATGTCTCCGTTCTTCCTTTCTCTTTAGATACCTCCTTTCAGGCAGTGGCTGTGCAGCTGCACCTGGATAGGAGGTATACTATCATTTCTGCGTACATTCCACCGTCAGCTGACTTCGACGTGGGAGACTTCCGCCGCGTCGTGGCACGGCTGCCGAGGCCTTATCTCTTGCTTGGAGATCTGAACGGCAGGGCATCCTCTCTGGGGAGATTACTCCATAAATCCCAGGGGACAAATCCTTGCTGATCTGATCGAAGAGCTTGAGATGGGTGTCCTAAACGTGGATGAGTTTACGCATCACTGTCCGAGAACCGCCTCATTTTCTTGCCTTGCCCCACTCTTGTGATCTTCGGATGCACAGCCTGATTTTGATTGGGGGGTGGTCGATGACCTCCATGGTAGTGATCACTTTCCCATTCAAATATCATTTTCAGGGCAACTGCCGCTTGAGAGACCACCTCGGTGGTGCTTGGCGCGGGCGCGGTGGCCTGCATTTCAGGAAATGACTGAATTCTCTATCTCAGTCGAGGAGTTTAGGTCGGTAGATGAGGCCGTTGAGTTCTTCTCCGGCAACCTCATCGCCGTGGGCCTTACTACTATTCCTAGGACGTCTGGCCGTTTTGCACGCCGACCACTCCCATGGTGGTCGGCCGAGTGTGAGACGGCCCTCAAACAGAAGCGTTATGCCTACATGCGCTATAAGCGCCGTCCGAACGATTTCACTGTCGCTGAATTTCGTCGGGCTAGGGCTAGGTTCCGGTATATTTCGAAGCACGCCCGCCGCTCTTGTTGGCGGGCATACGTGTCTTCACTTAACGGGAAGACCCCTTTAGCTGAGGTGTGGAAGCGAGTCACAAGGATTCGGGTCAAGTTCTCGCAGGACCCCCCTCCCGTTCTCCAGGAGAATGGGACCGCAATCTCGGACCCCGCGTCCGTGGCGGAATCCTTTGCGACCGCTTTCTCCGCATTCTCTAGCTGTGATGCTGCTCCGCCAGCATTCAATGCACGTCGTGATGTCGCGGAAGGCCGCCGGCTGGACTTTACCTCCAGAGGCGGAGAACCCTTCAACGACAAGTTTACTGTGAGTGAGTTGCGTTCCGCTTTCGCTTCGTGCGCGGACACCGCCCATGGTCCGGACGATGTCCCGTACGCCATGCTTCGACACCTGGGTGAGCGAGGCATGGCCTTTCTGTTAGATCTGTTCAACAGGATCTGGGTGGAAGGTCTTCTCCCATACTCCTGGCGAATCGCTACTGTGGTCGCCTTTCGCACGCTGGGAAGAGATCACTCTACTCAGACCGGTTTCCGCCCACTCTCTCTAACCTCTTGCGTTTGCAAGTTGATGGAGAAATTGGTAAATGTTAGATTAGCCTTTTTCCTGGACAGCGGAGGCCATCTGTCTTCTGCACAGTGCGGCTTCCGCAAGTTTCACTCCACGTCGGATGCTTTGCTCTGACTGGAAAATGCCGTCTGCGAGGCTTTCCTCCGTAGACAGCACTACGCCACGGTCTTTTTCGATCTGGAGAAGGCCTATGATACCGCATGGCGATACGGTATCATGGACACTCTCCACACGATGGGGGCGAGGGGATGCCTCCCAATGTTTATATCTGAATTTTTGCGAGATCGTCGATTCCGCGTACGGGTGGGGGGAGCCCTCTCCGGCCCAAAGGAGCAGGAAGAGGGTGTCCCGCAGGGAAGTGTCCTCAGTGTCACACTCTTTGCCCTGAGCATCAACGGCATCACCTCGGTGCTGTCGGAAGATGTTCTCGCTACGCTCTACGTGGACGACCTTTCGATCTCTTTTGGCGCGGCCCAGATGCCAACTCTGGAGCGTCGACTCCAACAGGCATTGAACCGCGTCTCTCGCTATGCCGAAGCGCACAGGTTTCGGTTTTCTTTGGCCAAGACTAAGGTGGTGCACTTCTGCCGCCATCCACGGCTTCACCCCGACACAGATTTGTTTCTTAATGGGTGCGCCTGGATGTGGTGGAATCGCACCGTTTCCTTGGTCTTGTATTCGACCGACGCCTCACCTGGGAGGCTGATATTCGCAGCCTTAGGGTCTCTTGTACCCGTGCCATGGACATTCTCCGTTCCATGACGTTCAGCTCTTGGGGCGCTGATAGGGCTACTACCCTACTTATTATCGATCCTTTGTTCGTTCGAAGCTCGACTACGGATGCGAGTTTTATGCATCCGCAGTCGAGCGTTTATTGCGGAAGGTGGATTCGATCCACCACACCGGCCTTCGCCTTGCGACCGGTGCCTTCCGCACTTCCCCCATTGAGAGCCTGTTGGTCGATGCTGGGGAGATGCCACTCGCTCTGCGCCGCGCGCAGTGCATCACTCGCCTGTACGCGCGAGCCCGGCGCCTCCCTCAGTCGCCAACAGCTCTCACCTCATCCGCGGGCTGATCTCGATGGTGCCTATGCCGTCGAGAGACGCCAGTCATACCCTAAGCCTTTTGGGTTTAGGGCCAGGAAACTCCTTCGAGAGGTAGATATCGCTCTCGGGCCGGTGGCGCCCCTGGTTTTGCCCAGGACGCCACCCTGGAGGGTACTACATTTGGCTATTTGTCGCCACGCCTCTGCTCCCAAAGCTTGTACTGCGCCGGGAGTATTGCGTTCGACATTTTTGGAGCACACATCGTGTCACGCTGGAACCGTGCCAGTGTATACGGATGGCTCCAAGTCCCAAGAGGGGGTCGGCTTCCACGCCGTATCCCCTCTGTTTGAAGTCAGCGGGGCTCTACCAGGCGCTGCTTCTGTCTTGACGGCTGAGCTGGTGGCAATACACCACTCGGTACGGGAGATTACGCGACGTGCCCGGTTCGGAGACCGGATTGTGATCTATAGCGACTCACAAAGCGCCCTGAGTGCTCTCGGGGCATTAGAATCTCCGCATCCCCTGGTTCGCGATATCCGTGACGCCACGGTTTTCGCCAGCGGGGCAGATGTCGAGGTTATCTTCTGCTGGGTTCCTGGACATGTAGGAATTGCGGGGAACGAGGGCGCCAAAGAGTCCGCGAGGACTCTGCGACCGGACCAGCGTTTCGCTCTTCCTCACACCGACTACATGGCAGGAATACGGGCAGCTCTTCGGACTGCTTGGGAAAGAAGATGGGAGACGGTCGAAGGGAACTTAAAGTTGCGTGCCATTGCGCCGCGACTGTTCCCATGGACCTATCCCCCAATGCCGCGGCGGCTTCAGGTTGCTTTCTGTCGTCTTCGAATCGGACACACTCGTGTGACGCATCGCTACTTGATGGAGCGCTCGCATGCGCCCTATTGCAACGACTGCTTCGTCCCCCAGACTGTTCGGCATATTCTTGTCGAATGTCCCAGTCTGGGTGATCTTCGCGCACGATACCTGTCTCGATACCGGGATGGGCGGGGTCGCTACCGCCTGTCCCTTGTACTCGGGACGAGTGCGTGCACCATGACTGGTGGACTTATTGACTTTTTGGGGGAGGCCGGCCTTCTCCCTTTCATTTAACCCGGTTTTATTGTTGTTGTTGTTTTTGTTATTGCTTTGTTCTTGTTATTTCTTTTTGTTGTTTCCTGTTGAATTTTTTTGAAGTAGCCTAGAACTAGGCTGTTTGTTTACGGCAACTTATGCCTAAGTCGGCAGTCGCCAGATAGCCCCTTAATCAAAAAAAAAAAATACCTCCAGAGGCGGAGAACCCTTCAACGACAAGTTTACTGTGAGTAAGTTGCTTTCCGCTCTCGCTTCGTGCGCGGACACCGCCCATGGTCCGGACGATGTCCCGTACGCCACGCTTCGACACCTGGGTGAGCGAGGCATGGCCTTTCCGTTAGATTTGTTCAACAGGATCTGGGTGGAAGGTCTTCTCCCAGACTCTTGGCGAATCGCTACTGTGCTCGCCTTTCGCAAGCCGGGGAGAATCACTCTACTCCGACCGGTTTCCGCCCAATTTCTCTAACCTCTTGCGTGTGCAAGTTGATGGAGAAATTGGTAAATGTTAGATTAGCCTATTTCCTGGACAGCGGAGGCCATCTCTTTTCTGCACAGTGCGGCTTCCGTAAGTTCCACTCCACGTCGGATGCTCTGCTCCGACTGGAAAATGCCGCCTGCGAGGCTTTCCTTCGTAGACAGCACTACGCCACGGTGTTTCTTGATCTGGAGAAGGCCTATGATACCGCATGGCGATACGGAATCATGGAGACTCCTCACACGATGGCGGCGAGGGGACGCCTCCCAATGTTTATATCTGAATTTTTGCGAGATCGTCGAATCCGCGTACGGGTGGCGAGAGCCCTCTCCGGCCCAAAGGAGCAGGAAGAGGGTGTCCCGCAGGGAAGTGTCCTCAGTGTCACACTCTTTGCCCTGAGCATCAACGGCATCAGCTCGGTGCTGCCGGAAGATGTTCTCGCTACGCTCTACGTGGACGACCTTTCGATTTCTTTTGGCGCGGCCCAGATGCCAACTCTGAAGCGTCGACTCCAACAGGCATTGAACCGCGTCTCTCGCTATGCCGAAGCGCACAGGTTTCGGTTTTCTTTGGCCAAGACTAAGTTGGTGCACTTCTGCCGCCATCCACGGCTTCACCCCGACCCAGATTTGTTTCTTAATGGGGTGCGCCTGGATGTGGTTGAGTCGCACCGTTTCCTTGGTCTTGTATTCGACCGACGCCTCACCTGGGAGGCTGATATTCGCAGCCTTAGGGTCTCTTGTACCCGCGCCATGGACATTCTCCGTTCCGTGACGTTCAGCGCTTGGGGCGCTGATAGGGCTACTGCCTTACTTTTTTATCGATCCTTTGTTCGCTCGAAGCTCGACTACGGATGCGAGTTTTATGCATCCGCAGACGAGCGTTTATTGCGGAAGGTGGATTCGATCCACCACACCGGCCTTCGCCTTGCGACCGGTGCCTTCCGCACTTCCCCCATTGAGAGCCTGTTGGTCGATGCTGGGGAGATGCCACTCGCTCTGCGCCGCGCGCAGTGCATCACTCGCCTGTACGCGCGAGCCCGGCGCCTCCCTCAGTCGCCAACAGCTCTCACTGCATCCGCAGTTGCTCTCGATGGTACCTATGCCGCCGAGAGACGCCAGTCATACCCTAAGCCCTTTGGGTTTAGGGCCAGGAAACTCCTTCGAGATGTAGATATAGCTCTCGGGCCGGTGGTTCCCCTGGTTCTGCCCAGGACGCCACCCTGGAGGGTACCACATTTGGCTATTTCTCGCCACACCTCTGCTCCCAAAGCTTGTACTGCGCCGGGAGTATTGCGTTCGACATTTTTGGAGCACACATCGTGTCACGCTGGAACCGTGCCAGTGTATACGGATGGCTCCAAGTCCCAAGAGGGGGTCGGCTTCCACGCCGTATCCCCTCTGTTTGAAGTCAGCGGGGCTCTACCAGGCGCTGCGTCTGTCTTCACGGCCGAGCTGGTGGCAATACACCACTCGGTATGGGAGATTACGCGACGTGCCCGGTTCCGAGATCGGATTGTGATCTATAGCGACTCACAAAGCGCCCTGAGTGCTCTCGGGGCATTGGAATCTCCGCATCCCCTGGTTCGCGAAATCCGTGACGCCACGGTTTTCGCCAGCCGGGCAGATGTCGAGGTTATCTTCTGCTGGGTTCCTGGACATGTAGGAATTGCGGGGAATGAGCGCGCCGATGAAGGCGCCAAAGAGTCCGCGACCGGACCAGCGTTTCGCTCTTCCTCACACTGACTACATGGCAGGAATACGTGCAGCTCTTCGGACTGCTTGGCAAAGATGATGGGAGACGGTCGAAGGGAACTTAAAGTTGCGTGCCATTGCGCCGCGACTGTTCCCATGGACCTATCCCCCCAATGCCGCCGCTGCTTCAGGTTGCTTTCTGTCGTCTCCGAATCAGGCACACTCGTGTGACGCATCGTTATTTGATGGAGCGCTCGCCTGCGCCCTATTGCAACGACTGCGTCGTTCCCCAGACTGTTCGGCACATTCTTGTCGAATGTCCCAGTCTGGGTGATCTTCGCGCACAACACCTGTCCCGGTACCGGGATGGGCGGGGTCGCTACCGCCTGTCCCTTGTACTCGGGACGAGTGCGTGTACTTTGACTGGTGGACTTATTGACTTTTTGGGGGAGGCCGGCCTTCTCCCTTTCATTTAACCCGGTTTAATTGTTGTTGTTGTTGTTGTTTTTGTTTTTGTTTTTGTTTTTGTTTTTGTTTTTGTTTTTGTTATTGTTATTTCTTTTTATTGACTTTTCCTGTTGAATTTTTTGAAGTAGCCTAGAACTAGGCTGTTTGTTTACGGCAACTTATGCCTAAGTCGGCAGTCGCCAGATAACCCCATAATTAAAAAAAAAAAAATGTATAGTAGCACTGGGATGATGTTCAATGTCTTATATTATCGAGTGTTGTTTAATGCTGGATAGTAGCACCGGAGTGTTGTTGTTCAGTGCTTTAATGTATCACGGGTGTTGTTGTTGAATGCTGCAGAGTAGCACCGTTTCTGTTCTGTGGTCCCATTGTGGGTTCCTCACCTCTGTGCCCACCTTTTAAATATACAATTCCAGTGGACTCTGTAGCGATTGTGTTTTGGAGGGTTCTCGTTCGACCATGGCCTGTGAATAGGGGCTGCAGGGCTCGAAACCTCCCCAGGAACGAATCCGATAGAGGGGTGGGGCGGTCCCTTTCGCGCTGAGTTCATCTCTCGTGTCTTCCGACTGACCGTTGCCTCTTGATGTGCGGTCTTTTTTGTTGTCCTTGTGACGCTTTGCCCTTGAGTGCACCCCTCCCCCTCCCGCTCACAAGGACAATCCCCCCCCCCCACTCGCTCTTTGCGGGCTTCCATTTTAATTATTATTTACGCAAAGAAGCGCTCAAATCTAACATTGGCCCAATCATTTTCACTTCCTCTATTTTCTCTTTATTTACCAATCTCTCTCTCCTTACCAACTAATACGGATTTACCCCTCTTTCGTTTTCGTGTCTAAGTTTTAAGTAACAACAACCTTGTTCCCACGGCTGTACCCGAGCGTGCGGTGAAGGAGGCTGTTAAACCAATTAATGTAATTTGGAAGTTTCTTTTACCTGCCCGCCTCTGGAATTGCGTGGCGATTTTAATAATGGAGATTAGCAATGCTCCATTGGTGGCCTAAAGGATCCTCTGCTCCAACTGGAAAATGACGTCTACGAGGCCTTCAGTTATTCGATCTGGAGAACACCTATGATACCGCATGGCGATACGGTATCATGAAGACTCCGCACGATTGGGGCGAGGGGACCCCTCTCCTGTCCAATGAACCAGGAAGAGGGTGTCCCTCAGGTACGTGTCTTTACTGTCACACTCATTGCCCTGAGCATCAACGGTATCACCTCGGTGCTGTCGTAAGATGTTCGCTCTACGTGGAAGACATTTCGATCTCTTTTGGTGCGGCCCAAAGGCTAACTCTAGGGCGTCTACTCCAACAAACATTGAACCGCATTTCTCGCTATGCCGACGCGCCAGGTTTCGGTTTTCCTTGGCCGAGTCTTAGGTTGTGCACTTCTGCTGCCACCCACGGCTCCAGCCAGACTCGTCCTTGTTCCTAAACGTGGTTCGCCTAGAAGTGGTGGAATCGCACCGCGTCTTTGGTCTTGTATTTGACCGACGCCTCATCTGGGAGGCTCATATTCGTACCCTTATGATCTCTTGTACCCGTGCCATGGACGTGTACAAGAGTGCTCATAGGGGCTACTCCCTTGCTTTACTACTGATCGTCTGTTCGTTCGGAGCTTGACTAAGAATGAGAGTTTTATGCATCCGCAGCCGAGCGTGTATTGCGGAAGCTGGACTAGATCCACCACACTACTCTCGGCCTGTCGACATGTGCATTCACCACGTCCCCCATTGAAAGCCTACTTCTCGATGGTGGGGAGATGCCACTCGCTCTGCGCCGTATGCAATGCATTATGCGCCTGTACGCGCGAGCCAGGCGCCTCCCACAGTCGCAAACGGCTCTTACTGCATCTGCAGCTGATCTCGACGCTGCTTATGCCGCCGAGAGACGCTAGTCATACCTTAAGCCCTATGAGAGCTCGATGTAGCCCTTGGGCCACTGGTGCTTCTGGTTCTGCTCAGGACGCCTTCCTGGAGTGTACCACATTTGAATATTTGTCGCCGTCCCTCTGCTCCCAAACCTTCAACAGCGCCGAGAGTATTGCATTCGTTCTTTTTGGAGCAAACTTGGTGTCACGCTGGATCCGTGCCAATGTATACGGATGGCTCGAAGTCTCAGGAGTGCGTCGGTTTCCAAGCCGTACCTGTGTTGTTTGAATTCAGCAGGGCTCTATCAAGCGCTGCGTTTGTCTTCACGGCCGAGCTAGTTGAAATACACCGCACCGTACGGAGGATACCGCGTCGTGTCCAGTTCAAAGACCGGATTGTGATCCTTAGCGACAAACAAAGTGCCTTCAATGCTCTCGGGGCATTAGAATCTCCATATCCACAAGTTCGCAGTATCTGTGACGCCACGTTTGCTCCTAGCCAGCTGGATCTCGAGATTATCTTCTGTTGGGTTCTTGGAATGTAGGAATTGCTGGGAATGAACGCGCCCATGGTGGCGCCAAAGAGTCCGCGATGACTGGGCGACCAGACTAGCGTTTGGCTCTTCATCACACCGACCAGATAACAGGAATCAGGGCATCCTTGAGGTGTATTCCTCGGCTTCCCCCTCATCTCTGCATTCTAGATCGTATCCAGTGGCGCATTCCGTCCTTCCCTATATCGAGTATTTATTTATGTTGAAGGGTGGCATTTTCTCGCTTCATCACCACCACCTTCAGGTCTGTTTACGGTATATTTTCTGTATTAAGCAGCTCCCTTGATCAGAGGTCTACAAGAGCGTCTTCTCTCAGTGTCTCGCCGCCTATGAGAGTTCTTCATCCGTACACTGGCCATTCAGTCTTCGTTTAGCCCAACACGTTTCCCACTTAGGTCCATGCAACTCAGTCATGCCCTTTTCGTTCCCGCCCGTCCCTCTGTGTACATTCCCCTTGCCAAATATTTGCATGGCTCTTCGACCTGCCGATGTCTGTGGCTGACCCGCGTGTGTTACGTGCTATGTTTATTGAACATGCGACATCACACACTCCATCATGTCATCTCTTAACCAACGGGTTAAAAACGGACGCTGGTGTGGTGGATGCCGTTGTCCCCCAGGGGTCTAAACTCTGAGCCGTTACCGCGGGCAGCTTCCATTTTTACCACCGAGCTCTATGTTTATGTAGTGTTATTAGCCTTACGCCTTTTATCCACCTTGCATTTTACTGCCTTTACGGTTTTTATTGATTCGAGGAGCGTTTATACGCTCTTCGCTCTTCTGACCATCTACTTGCCCCTCCCCCCAAAAAAACATTCCTTGGTTGGTCAAGAAATCTTTCCGATATAGTTTTGATGGGTTCCTAGTCATTTGAGACTCCAGGCTAACGACCGGGCCGATGAGGTTGCTCGATTTTCGGCTACCCGGGAACTGGCTTGCTGCAGTTTGCCTGATCGCGTCTTTTATCTTCTTAGGGACTATATTCGGTCACTGGCGGTCAGAGTGGAATGGCTGCACGCTCGATTTTAGCGTTGGCTAGCAATTTTCAACCTCGTCGAAGCTCTTGAGGTGGTCCTTTTAAGCCTGCGAATCGGCAACACACCCCTTATACCTGGGCATTTAATGAGTAGCAATGGACCCCACAACGCCTCTCGATTTCCCTTCTGTTCGTCTCTTTTTATTAATGCGTCTTCTTTCGGTTGACTCCCCTTTATCTGGATTGCTTCCCATTTATTTTACCTGTCCCATAGGACGATCGACTTCGCTTCTCTTAGCTGAAGGTCCCTCTTTTAGCACTAGTTCCCTCATCTTTGCCTTTTTATCTTTTATAGCTTTTAATTATATCGTTTTTATTCACTAGAAATGTAAGTGTGTCTATGTGCGCGCGTCTTTTTTTTGCCTCGATGCGGGGCAATAGATCCACCCCGCTTCGTTTTCGATTTCTGTTAGGATATGCTGGGACATGTCATTTCTTTATTGCCTCGGGGCCCCTTTTTAAATGTTTATAGTTTTTATTTAACTTTACCTCTTGTATTTTAGGGTCTCGTACCCTCTTTTTTGCCATGCCGCGTATACTCTGCTTCAAATTATAGTAATTATCTTTATTCTGTGCGGGGTGGGGCTTCCTCTTTACGAAAAAAGATGCATGAAAAAGTGATTGCAAATCTATGAAAGTGCATAGCTCGAATCACCAAAAGAGATTATTTGAAATGGAGTTTCGAATTTCATGCGATGTGCAGCTCAAGTCCTTGGCGTGTGTCTGTCGCGCAAGGCAAAAAACAACAATACAAACAAACACTTTCAGACATTTAATGGAGGCAAGTCCTGTACCTCGCTAAATGTGGTTAGGAGGAATGCAAAGCATTAACTAGGATGACGTTCAGCACTTGGAGTGCTGATAGGGCAACTGCCTTACTTTTCTACCGATCCTTTATTCGTTCGAAGCTTGACTACGGATGCGAGTTTTATGCCTTCGGAGCCGAGCGCGTCTTGACGAACTTAGACTCAATCCACCACACCGGTCTAGACCTGGCAACTGGTGCCCTCCGCACGTATCCCATTGAGAGACTACTTGATTTCTCGACAATGACTTTTTGGAAGAAGCTCGCTTCCTCCTTTTAATTTTTGACTGTCAAGTGTTGGTTCCATGTTCTTGCGCCGAAGGAGGCGGGCCTTCCCCCGATGCCAGAGCCTGCTTCCTTCATCTTCTTGCCTTTTTTATACGTTTATTGTTTTTAATCTAGCTTTGGCGACTGCCTACTTGGGCATTAGTCGCCGTATTAAAAACTGCCTAGTACTAGGCTACTTTTAAATTTAATGCAATAACACAAAAAACCCCAACCTAAACAACAACAGAAACTTTGAAAGAATTACGGTGACCTAGATATGCCCAAGTAGCCATTCGCAAACTGCATGGGAAAAAATTACCTACTTGTTCACATAGACTATTTTTAACTACTGCTTTCCTGATGGTTGCGTACTGCACTTGTTTCACTGACTGGAGTTTGAACATGTTCTGACCGTTGGCCACTTGATATTTGTCTATTTCTTAGGGATGGAAGTCTCACGGCGGATCTCAAATTTTGAATGTTTTCGCGGGCTTTTCACTCCATTTTCTGTCCATTTCAGTCCATCTTTGATTTAGTTCTTGGTGATTTCTTGTATTGCATATGTTGAAACCCTTATTTTTCCTGGAATATCTGGCTTTCAATTTCCTTTTTGATTAAAATAAAAATCTTAATTTTTCTTTGCCCCGCTCTTATCCGATGACGCAGAAAATACATGAAACATCTAATTTACTGTCATTTTAGTATTATTTATTAACACTGCAGAAGACAATAGTTAACCAAGAAACATTCTTGTATATTACCATCAAAATGTATTCTAATTGTGACTTAAATACTCCATTTGTTTAATTAACCCATTTGAATCAGACGTTTAAGAAGGAAATTTCAATTTAACTTAAATGTTTACTTTTAAATTGGAATGTTGTGTATTTTAGATTGATTTGATGTATAAAACCATAAATCAGGAATTATATTCATTTACATTAAAGTGTCATGTAACCCGAATCGGTAAAATGCATATTTTTAATATCCACTTGATCTTATTCTAATGCCCGGTTAAATAATAAAAAGCATACACGATTTTTTTTTACTGGGATTTGCAGCGCAATAACAACGAGGCATATTCACGCGGAAAACAAGGAGAGTTCTGTAAAGAAAGTGGACGTAGTGAAAATAGCGGAAGATATAGTAGTTGTATAGCTGCAGGTCCTTTTGCAGACATGGCTCGGGAGGCATTCCCCCTCCTGCCCCCTCCTCAGTTGCTGGTGCAAACTCATAATATGAATGAGTGATATAAGCGAACCCGCCCGTTTTATTCTCTTATTTTTTTTCGTTTGTTTTCTCTTCTATCCTTGATATTCTGTTTTCCCCAACGTTCTTTCTGCTGCCATAGCGAGGTCGCTTCCTTTTATTACTCTGTTTCCCTTTTCTCAAAAGTGCGCTCAGACTACTTCGAGGAAGGCGTGCGGCCAACTATAATTTTGTTCCTTTTCGTGCCTGTTCCTGGAAAGCCGGGAGGAGAAAGCGCTCTCCCCAACACCCGTTCATCGCTGAGACAATTTTTGATGATGTTCAAAAGCTTTTAGAAATAGTTGGGTGAAAACACACCGTTGTTATTTTGCCCTGGTGATCGTGGCATCTCTTGCATTTTTTCTTTTGCTTTGTTCTTCTCTCTTTTGTATCTTTATGCTTTAACAATTCTTGTTTTTGATAAACTGTTTATATATATTCTATTGTTTATTTATATTATTTCTTATCTTTTTTTAATTTTATTATTTTTTTTTACTTGCTAGCTTTTTTCTAAACATATATATTTATATATTTATTCAAACTTTTCTACTTGCATATATATATATATATATATATATACATTTTGTGTTTATCTATTTGGTCTTTATATACCTTCATACATACACTTACGTGTATACTTCTATACATCAAATATATACTTTCATACAAATTCATACATAAACAATGTTTACTTATAATTCCATATATACATTTAAACCTACATTCACATATGTTTTATTTACATTATATAAACATATTTTATACAATTATACATTTTTAAGGCGTTCAAGCCTTTATATTATAGTTGTTGCTGAATCAATTACATTCTCTAGTTCCTCTTGAAAAGTGGCGACATAAGTAATTTAAGACATTAACATCCATATATTAACTCTATATATATCTTAAGGATTTAAGTCATAAGGTGTTATTTTTAAGTGTATTTGTTGGTGCATTTGGCATAAGGACGATGTTTCTATTGAAACTTAGTGTCTCAGATAAGCCACGACGGGGATGCCTTTTTTAAGCAGTGTTTTGGATGCAATCTTGTATGTATGTTTATGGAGGGGAGCTTTGTTGAGTCTGATGAACTCTGATAGGCCCTGGTGGCTTTTGTCCTCCGTTGGATTATGTTATGTTAATAAACATCTTATTAAAAGATCTCAAACAACATTAATTATTGAGTTTTTGATAAGTCTTAATTTCCTCTTATAATTTAATAACTTATGGCCGTATTCATTTTGCAGGATACTTTAAAAAGCTTGCTTTGAAAAGTCACAATCATTATGGTATATCTGAACTTACGAAACCCAATTTATTTTCAGAAAACTAAAAAAAATCAGATTTTAATATTAAGTAAAATAGTCTGTGATTTACCGGTAATACACGGCCTACTATCTCGACGGGATTTATTTTGTTAATAATTATTGTAAAGAATATATTTATATAACACCAAATCAAAAGTTGATTGTATAAGCCAGTGGGCGCATGTCTATTAATCGGCGGTAAAAAAAGGAAAGTCAGGAATAATTGAAAGGGGAAGGTCACAATCCCCCGAACACGTGCGAAGGGTTTCAATAATTTCCTGGAAATTTGAATAAAAATTAAATGTCTAAATATTTTTCTTTTTTACATGAGCGCCATCCTCTGCAATCGATAATCTCGCGTCTATTTCGAGCATCTTGAGTGACGTCAGCAAATCTCATTAAATAAAAATTAAGGGAAAAGAGTTTCGGTAGCCGTGTTTTTTATGATCCCATCGTGGCGGCAATCAACAAGGGCATAGCCATCGCAGCACCTAATAATCGGAAGAAAAACAAACAAAATGAACAAATAAATTTACCATGACAGTCACCCCAATGAGGTCTGCCTCCCGCTAAGGAGCTGCCCTCGGGCAGCTCCACCGAAAAAATGGAGGTCCCCCATCCATCCCTGTGCTTGTGCAGGGGACCCTCCATATCTCTCTAACCGGAGAGGAGGCTTACTACTCTCCTTCGCTTACGGGTGTAGGGGACTCCCCCTCACCCCCTTCTCTGGAGGTGCTTTCGGGCACCTTCCTATTTCCAGCGGCAGTCCCTCTTTTTCTTTCTAAGGGGACTGCCAAGAAAGCCAGCAGGCAGCCCATTGCCGACCGCCCCTCGTGTAAGCGGCTCGGTAGGGCAAACCCTCTTAGGGGGGGAGAGGGAAGCCAGGCCCCTATGGTCGCTTCCCTCAAAAGACCTGCTGGCAAGAATTTTAAACCTTGCCGGGGTCAAGGCCTGTGCCTCCCAAAACAAGACTGGCGACACTACCAAGGGGACCTGCGATGTTCTGGGAGGGGATGGCCAACTGGAGGCCCCTCCTGTTATAGACATGGTTCCTGAGGAAACCCAGCCTCAGACGGTAGGGCCTTCCATGGGGAGGAATCCGGGATCGGGGCCAACCACCGAACCCGAATCCGCTCCTATACAATGTCCTCAAACGGCTGAGGGCTCCAAGGCAGTACAAGGAGCGGAGAGATCTCCTCTGACCGGTCCCCCTGCGACCACCAGGACCTTTTCCATTTGGGAGAAGGACCTGGCTGAGGCCGGTCCATCTGGCCTAGGGGCTTCTGTCGGCGGAGGTGAGAAGCGGGTTCATTCCCCGCCCTCCTCTCCTAAAAACAAGAAAAAGACAAGAAAGACTAAAAAGACTCGGGGCTCCTCTCCATCCGCGGGGGCTACGGGGACGGATGGGTCTGCTGCCACTTTGGCAAGCGACCAAGCCAAGATCGGCACATCCGGCTCCTAGCCCCCCCGTCCCCGGGTGCGGAGCCCATGACTATGACAAAGACGAAAAGTGCACAGGGCGGAGCATCGATGACATCGGGGCCCCTGATTCAGAGGTTACCTAGCGTTTTCGAGCCCGCTGGCTTCAAACGCTTTCTCGTCATTCGCTCCACTGATGGCAGCATGTTGGCCAAGGGCAACATGATCCATCAGAGGAGAGCATTAGCTTGTGTAATTGGTAGAGAGCCGAAGGTGACCCGTTTCTCGGACGGGAGCCTTCTGGCGAATGCGGCGAATCCCGCCGAGGCGGCCAAGATAAGTGCTCTTCGGACACTTCATGGCACCCCGGTGAGTGTGACGCCGCACTCTACCATGAACTTTGTGAAAGGAGTAGTTTATGCGAGGGAACTCGTTGACTACTCCATAGAGGACATTCCTTTAGGGCTGGCCGACTATGGAGCGGTCAAGGTCTAACGTGTAATGAGAAAACAGGGAGGGGCCTCGAGACCCACCCCTACACTCTTCGTCACGTTCGACTGTGACAAGCTCCCTGAGTCGGTGCGTGCCGGTTGGTACCGCTACCGCGTGAAGGCATTCGTGCCACTGCCGAGGCGGTGCTTTTACTGTCACCGCTTCGGCCATACGAATCGTTCTTGTAGACGTGCAAAGTCGGGGTCACCCGAAGTTTGTGTAAATTGCTCCAAGGCCACACACGATAAGTCCAAATCGTGTGTGGCCAAGTGTGTCAATTGCAGAAAGCCGCACTCTGCTTCTTCGAAGCAATGTGGTGCATATCTCCTTGAGAAAGAAATTCTGGCCGTTCAGGCCCAGGATCGACTCTCATTCCGCGAGGCTAAGGACTTGGTCCTGGCGCGCCCGACTCTGCCTGGGACGTCATATGCCTCAATAGTTAGAAAGACACCCTCTGCTCCTGGCCCATCCAGACCAAAGTCATACCCTAAGCCCTTTGGGTTTAGGGCCAGGAAACTCCTTCGAGAGGTAGATATAGCTCTCGGGCCGGTGGCGCCCCTGGTTCTGCCCAGGACGCCACCCTGGAGGGTACCACATTTGGCTATTTGTCGCCACGCCATTGCTCCCAAAGCTTGTACTGCGCCGGGAGTATTGCGTTCGACCTTTTTGGAGCACACATCGTGTCATGCTGGAACCGTGCCAGTGTATACGGATGGCTCCAAGTCCCAAGAGGGGGTCGGCTTCCACGCCGTATCCCCTCTGTTTGAAGTCAGCGGGGCTCTACCAGGCGCTGCGTCTGTCTTCACGGCCGAGCTGGTGGCAATACACCACTCGGTACGGGAGATTACGCGACGTGCCCGGTTCGGAGACCGGATTGTGATCTATAGCGACTCACAAAGCGCCCTGAGTGCTCTCGGGGCATTGGAATCTCCGCATCTCCTGGTTCGCGATATCCGTGACACCACGGTTATGGCGAGCTGGGAAGATGTTGAGATTATCTTCTGCTGGGTTCCTGGACATGTATGAATTGCGGGGAATGATCGCGCCAAAGAGTCCGTGAGGACTCTGCGACCGGACCTGCGTTTCGCTCTTCCTCACACCGACTACATGGCAGGAATACGGGCAGCTCTTCGGACTGCTTGGCCAAGAAGATGCGCCGCGACTATTCCCATGGACCTATTCCCCAATGCCGCGACGGCTTCAGGTCGCTTTATGTCGTCTCCGAATCGAACACACTCGTGTGACGCATCGCTATTTGATGGAGCGCTCGCCTGCGCCCTATTGCGACGACTGTGTCGTTCCCCAGACTGTTCGGCACATTCTGGTTGAATGTCCCAGTCTGGGTGATCTTCACGCATGTTACCTGTCCCGGTACCGGGATGGGCTGTCGCTACCCTCTGTCCTTTGTACTCGGGACGAGTGCGTGCACATTGACTGGTGGACTTGTTGACTATTTGGGGGAGGCCGGCCTTCTCCCTTTCATTTAACTAGGTTTAGTTGTGGTTTTTGTTTTTGTTTTGTTATTCTTATTTCTTTTTATTGGGGTTTCTTGTTCAAATTTTTTAAAGTAGCCTAGAACTAGGCTGTTTGTTTACGGCGACCTATGCCTAAGTGGGCAGTCGCCAGATAGCCCCTTAAAAAAAAAAATCGCAGCTGATCTCAACGGGAGACGCCAGTCATATCCTAAGCACTTCGGGTTTAGGGCCAGGAAACTCCGGTACCGGGATGAGCGGGGTGACTAACGGTTGTCCCTTGTACTCGGGCCAAGTTTCTCCACACTAACTTGTGGACTTATGACTTTTTGGAAGAAGCTTTCCTCTTCCACTTTATTTAACTTGTTTTTTTTTGTTGTTCTGTTGTTTTTTCTTATGTCCCATGTTCCAACGCATCGGGGTGAGGCGCGCCTCCCCCCGACGCCGGAGCGGGCTTCCTGCTTGTTGCCCTTTTCATATTTCCTTTTTAATATTTTTATTGTGTTTTGTTTTCTTTTACATATTGTTATTTTAATGTAGCCTAGTACTAGGCTGTCGTGAGTACGGCAACTTATGCCCAAGTACGCAGTCGCTAAATGGGCTCCTAAAGTTTAAAAAAAATATAAATCATACCTTAAGCCTTTTGGGTATATGGCTTGACAAATTCTTCGAGAGCTCGACGTAGCTTTCGGTTATGTGGTTCTCCTGGTTCTGTCTAACTCTAGGACATAACCATGTAGGGTACCTCGTTCGGTAATTGGTCTCAACACATCTGCTAAAACTTTTGCAACGCCGCTCTTATTGTGTCGATTTTTTAGTCACGCTGGATTCATTCTACTCCACGCATGGCTTTCAATCCGTTTCACCCTTGTTTGAAGCCGGCGGGGTTATATCATACGCTGCGACCGTCTTAACTGCCGGGCTGTTTTCAATACACCAATTGGTATGGGAGATTACCCGTCGTACCCCGTTGGAGACCGGATAGTGATTTATAGGGACTTTCAGAGCACTGAGTTCTTTCCAGCATTGGAATCGTCGCAGTACCAGTGCCGCCTTGGCTGCCACGAGCTTGTCGGATGTCGAGATTGTCTTCTGTTGTGCGCCTGGACACGTAGGGATTGCGGGAAATGAGGGCGTCAAACAGTCCGCGACGACCTGGCGACCGCACCATCGTTACTCTCTCCTCCACCACTGTCTACATCTCAGGACTCACAGCAACCCTTCAGGCTATTTCCCTGATGGTTTCAAGTCGCTTTTTGTCCTCTCCGAATCGGGCACACTCGCCATACGCTCCGTCAATTGATGGAGCGCTCCACTGCACCTTAGTGCGAAGATAGCGTCGTCTTCCAGAATATCCGTCACATTCTTCTTGAGTCTTCCAATCATGGAGATCTTTGCGCACGTTGCCTATCCAGATACCGGGACGAGCGAGGTCTCTACGGGTTGCCCCTTCTATACCCAGGAGGATTTCGTGCACCGCCGAAGTGGTGTTTCCAAGTTTCGGGAGAAGCTGTCCTCCTTCACTATATTTGTTGGCTGCTGGTTGCGGGCTTCCTGGACTGGGGCGCCGGGTCCCCCTCCTCCGATACCGAAACATTCCGGGGGGGGGGCTAGATTTTTTTTTTGGGGGGGGGTAACATAGCCTAATCAATAGGATAGCTTGAGTATTGGGATTTATGACCATGTCTGTTAAGAGTCCTTCAATAATAAAAATGCACCTAGTTGTGACTCAAGTTTTGGGATCGGCAGGTTTTCATTGTATAGTTTTTTTTTGGGGGGGGAGGGGGTGTTTGTGCTCATGAGGGAGCCGGCGTAATCACCCCATAATGAGGGCCAAAGGGACTTGTGTGTAATCCATCCATCCCCTGAGGAAGACGCCCTCCATCCCAAGCTTGATATTGCATTCCGTTTTTTGTTTTTCTTAGTCCTAGTCATGTTTTATTTTTATTTGCTTTTTTCTTGTTCGTTTTAATATAGCCTGTAAATAGAGCACATAATCAAACGGAATAATTTTAAATTTGGTCGCTCTACCCTTGCTGGGCGTCGCTAAAATTGACCCCCTTAGATTAAAATTTTACCGTGCGCCCTTATCGACAGTTACTAATTTTTCTCCTCATCGGTTTACCTTTTTCCCTCCCACCCAAACACGTTCTTCACAATGCCAACCTGCAATAATGCCTTGAGCCTCGCCTCGCCTCAAACCGTTGTCATCATCTTCGCTCTTAAAAGTTCCGGTTTACCTCGGAGAATTTTGAGCTCCTCGAAGTCTCTCCTTTGACGGCACTGGTTGGCCTCATGTCCACCCCCACTCCCCGTGAGTTCCCGAAATATACGCTGCGCGGATCTAGATCATCTTTGTTTAGAATTTGTGTTGAAGGTTGGCATAACCTGAGCCCCCTGATGTCAAGGGTGTTTTTTTTGTTGTTCGTGTCGTTAATCGACGGCCTTTAATTAATGTCCCGACACGATTGATGTTTTTCTTATCAGGTTGTTGTTGATCTCGCACCAAGGGCATCATCTGAATCAACAACCTCCATCGTAAAACAACCTAATTTATAAATGTTTTTTGAGAAGGGTGTGTGTTTTCTTTAAAGCTTCGGTGTTTTTTGACATGTTGCCATGTTTGACGATCCTTCAAATAATTCGTATCAAAACAAGTCTTAAACCTGTTCATTATACAGTGAGGTGAAACAATTATTTGGACACGTGTAAATAAGTTATATAATCTATATTCCAGGTTTTAAGTATTGGAGTTAATCCTAAAATTAACTTATTTGGATGTTAACAAAAGAAAATATAAGTGATACTGAGTATTTTATATTCTATTGGCGATAAGGCAAAGTAAGATAAGTATTTTGACGATCATGGGAAATATTGTTCATTTAACTTATCTACTACAAATTTGGAGGAGGGGGGCATGAATGTCATATAGAGATCTAGGATTATCCGATACGTTCAAACAATAGTTTACTTAAGTATAGTTTTTTTGTATAACCTCATTTATCATCTGACCGATATAATGCAGCTTTAGGTCATGATGGTTAAAATAAAGAGCTCTAAATTGTTTTGAATAGCAGGATAATTAACCACTACACAGAAGCTAAATCTATAAAAGTATTTTTACTTTCTTACGTGTTTCCCTCAGCTTTGTAGTTTGGATGCTAAAATATGGAAGAAACATCCCCCCCCCCCTAATGCCGCGACGCCTTCAGGTTACTTTCTGTGGTGTTAGAATTGGACACACTAGTCGGACGCACCGCCGTTTGATGGAGCGCTCGCCTGCGCCTTATTGTGATTACTGCATTGTCCCTCACACTGTTCGGTATATTCTTGTTGAATGTCCCAATCTGGGCGATCTTCGAGCACGTTACCCGAGCGGGATCGCAACCACTTGTCAGAAAATGCATACAAAAATGAACATACAATCTTCAGACTCCCAGAGCAGCCTTCAAGCTTTGCAGAAAATGACCAGCCTCAACCCATTCGTCCTGGAGATTAAGGAATTAGTCCACAGAGAGGCACACCGTGGACTGAGAATTTCCTTCGCCGGAAATGAAAAGGCCGATCCAGCCGCAAAGACCGCAGCTCTTGGACCGGTAAGGCCCGGCCACATCCCTCTTCTTTGCGAGGATTATATCATCGCAACCATGTATGATCAACACTCCTCCCACCATCGGCCTAGCACCTTTGTGTTCACCGATGGGTCCAAGTCATCGGACGGAGTTGGAGCTGCTGCTGTCCTTCCATCTCAGACAACATTGGTTCGCCTATCAAGTGCAGATTCTATTTTCACAGCAGAACTTGTTGCCATTCTTGCTGCACTCTTTGTTATTGCTCCTATACCATCTGGTTGTCTTACGATTTTCTCTGACTCCCTTAGTTCTCTGGAGGGACTGGATGCTTTTGGTTCTAACCATCCGCTGGTTTCCAAGATCCAGCGGTGACTTTTTTATTTTTCTCCTATGCATAAGATTTCTTTTTGCTGGGTGCCCAGTCACGTGGGCATCCCAGGTAATGAAAGGGCGGATGCTGCGGCCAGGAGGCGGCATCATTGGGGACACCCCCATCAGCCCCAGTCCCACTTCGTGATGTCTACCCTCTCATCACCAAATATGTCGTTGGCTTATGGCAGAAGATGTGGGATGAGCTTCCTCTCAACAAGCTCCAAACCTTCAGTCCTCCCATGGCCACGTACCATGAGACCACATAGACTGGAAGTTATTTTGTGCCAACTGAGGATAGGTCAGTGCCGCCTCACTCATGGGGAGTCCCCAGAATGGGTATCCTGTGCGGGGTGCAGCTGTCCATCCTTCACATCTTTGCCGAGTGTCCCCTTTTGAGAAATCGTGGGAAGAGGGTCTTCCCTTTCATTACTGGGCAGATGGCTCCCCAGCAGGTTCTGCCAGGCATCTTGTCTGAGACTTGTTTCTCTTTTAGTGTGAATAGAATTTTTAAATTTTTAGAATAATCTAATCTTTTAGCCAAAATTTAATATATTGTTTTCCCTTTTTTTATTTTCTCTGTTCTTGTATCTATTGTTGATCCATCTATAGTCTATGTTTCTATCTTTTGTCGAGTTCTCAATAGTTTATTTTTTATATCCTTTTACACCCTTTGATGGTTTTAAATTCCTGTACTTCCATTCTATTGATCTTAATTTCATAGCTATATTTTTGCATATTCTCTAGATGTCTATATTTTTATTGAGAATTAGCCGTCCTTTAATTTGACTGCGAGCTCGTCCGTTGGGCTTTGCAGCATTTATTGTCGGCACTATTCATTCATTTAGCCACCTTTAGATCGTCGCGGAAGTAGCTCGTGTTCTGGGAAGCGTTAAAGATGTTGGTGATTCCTTGAATGATCTGCTGTGGGGCGTTCACCAGATTGTTTTGGGTGAAGCCAGTCCAGCCTGGTGCCTTTTGTCCCCGTAAGGGGCGCGGCGATTTGCCTTCCTGGCCGCCGCGCTGATGAGACTCACCGCCCCGTCCGACCCCAGCTTAGCCTCTTCTCCTTTCTGATAGCCTGTTTATACCCTACTTCCTCACTTTCCCTACAACCTCTCCCACAACTTTCTCTGGTCGTCCTCGAATTTCATAGGGTAGACGCCGACCAGCTTCCTGTCATCCAACTATCTCGGATCGGGGCTGAGGGGGGAGGGGACGTCCCCTCACACCTGAGCTCCGGTCTGGGGTGGTGTGGGTTTTTAACAACCTGCTTCATCCCCACCCACACCTTCCTCACAACCCCTTTCTTTCTCTCTTCTATCTATAAATTTTTACGCCGTGTCCAAGTAGAGCCGCCATGCTGATGGGCTGCGAGGTCACTAGGAGGGAGTAGTGGCCTCAAATGGCGGCGCCAGTTCTGCCGGCCAAGTGGTCACCCTTCGCAGAGCGTGCTACTGCGTAGTGTGATTAGAGTTAGCATCCCTTGCTATAAAACAGCTCACCATGCCCAATGATGATTGAAAAAAAATAATCCTCCTCCCTCTATACTCCCCCTCCCAGGCCGTTCCACCTAAAGAATGGAGGTCCCCTCCTCTGCTTGCACAGGGGACCCTTCAAAATCTACCGGAGAGGAGGTTTACTCCTCTGCATACGGGTGCAGCGCAGTCCCCCTCACCCCTTTTCTCTTGAGTTTGGGTGACTCGCTTTTTCTTGCGACAGTCCCCACTTTGCTTTCCAAGGGGACTGCTAAAGAGGCAGGCAGGCGGTCCATGATTGATCGCTCCTGATGAGAGCGACGCAATAGGGCCAACCCCCTTTGTTGAGCGACAGAAGGCAAGGCCTGATCGCGTGCATAATGAGCTTAGACGGGATCACCGTACGTGCCCCCTCTCTTCCCCCAAACATTCGGGTACTTCGAATGGGACTTGTGATGCCTTGGGGAGGGGGGCACATGGATGCCCCCTTAAGATTTACATGGTCCCTGAGGTCACCCAGCCCCAGACGATAGGATCTTGCATGGGGTCGAACCCGAGTCCACCCCTATGCAAGCTCCTCCTAAAATGGCTCGGGTCCCCGAAGCCACACAAGGAGAGGAGGATCTCCTTCCCCGGCTAGTGCGCCTGTGACAGGCAGGTCCTTCGCAATTTTAGAGAAGGATCTTGCCGAGGCCGGCCATTCTATCATAGGGGCTCCTACCGGCGGGTGAGAAAAGCGGGTTCAGTCCCCGCCCTCGTCTCCTAAAACGAAAAATACCAAGGGGTCCTCTCCCTCCGCGGGAGCCGCGGAGACGGGCGATTCTGTTACCGTTGCGGTAAGTGAAAAAGCCAAGATCAGCACGTCCGGCCCCGTTGCTCCGCCGGGTGGCAACTCCCAGATGAAGACCAGAACTGCGCATAGCTGAGCCTCTATTACGTTGGGGCCCCTCATTCAGAGTCTACATTGGGTTTTCGAGCCCGCTGGCTTCAAAGGCTTCCTTGTTATTCGCTCCACTGATGGCAGCATGTTGGCTAAGGGTAACATGATCCATCAGAGGAGAGCTTTAGTTAGTGTGATTGGTAGAGAGCCAAAGGTGACCCGTTTCTCGGACGGGAGCCTTTTGGTGAATGCGTCGAATTCCTCCGATGCGGCCAAGATTGGTGCCCTTCGGACACTTGATGGCACGCCTGTGAGTGTGGCGCCTCACTATAGCATGAACTTCGTGAAAGTAGTAGTTTATGCGAGTGATCTCGTGGACTACATTGATGATATCACCTTAGAGCTGGCCGATCATAGAGCGGTCAAGGTCGAACGTGTGATGAGAAAACAGGGAGGGGCCTCGAGACCCACCCCTACACACTTCGTCACATTCGACTGTGACAAGCTCCCTGAGTCGGTGCGTGCCGGTTGGTATCTCTACCGCGTGAAGGTATTCGTGCCACTGCCGCGGAGGTGCTATTACTACCACCGCTTCGGCCATACAAATCGCTCCTGTACACACGCACAGTCGGGGTTACCCGAATTCTATATAAGTTGCTACAAGTTCGCACACGTTAAGTCCAAATCGTGTGTGGCTAAGTTTGTCAATTGCGCACCCCGGTTCTTCGAAGCAATGTGGTACGTATCTCCTTGAGAAAGATTTCTTAGCCGTTCATCTCATTTCACGAGGCTAAGAACTTTGTCTTTACGCGCCCGGCGCTGCCTGGGACGTCCTATACCTTAATGTTAAGAAAGACATCCTCTGTTCTTGGCCCCTCCAGACGGAGCACGATCGTTTTCGCCCCCATTCGGAACTCTTCTGCGAGTTCTAACCCTCCCCGGGCGCTCTCCTGGTAAGGTTGGCGGCACAAAGGGTTCACACCCAGCCCCAGCTAAAACCAGGGCTCGACCTCCTTCGCCCAGCGTGAGCGTTTCACGTAAGGCGAAACGGTCGCGCGCCTCCACCGAGTCGTTAGACTCACAGGAGGCAACTCACCTGAAGTTGGTCGTGACGCAATCTTCCGGGGTTCCTAAAGCTGCATCCCGAAAGGAGATTAGCACTAAAGGAGCTTCGGCTCTTTCGCCCACATCTCGTGGTATTTTGGGTGGCTCGGAGACAGTGGATCTTCCAAAAAAAGAGGAACTCCGCCTGCCTAAGGTTTCGATGCGGAGGGAGGAAACGACTCTCATGGCGAGCCCGACCTCCCCCGATAAGTCTTCGAAGGCGACAGCGCCTTCAATACATTGACCAGCGGCCAAAAGCGCTCCGAGAAGAGTACGGCTATTCACGTGAAGGTCTTCTTTTCGAAGAGGGCCCCCGCACATCCTCCGAGCCAGGCCTAGAAGGAATATTCCTTCAATGAAATTGCAGCAGACTCCAGGCCAACTCGGAGTAGCTCCGGATGCTCCTCTCCTCCCGGTTCCGTTAGCTATTTTTTGCAGCAGTCCATCTTGAGCGCATGCCCCCTGCCCACCCTCACCGGGTATAAGTGTTTTGCGATCCCACACCACGGGATCGGGGCTGGGCAGGGGGATGTGCGATTTCAACCCGCCATTATGTTTCCGTTCTTCTCTTCGCTTTAGATACCTCCTTACAGGCAGTAGCTGTGCAGCTGCACCTGGATAGGATGTATACTGTTATATCCGCGTTCATTCCACCGTCAGCCAACTTCGCCGAGGCCTTTTCTCTTGCTCGGAGATCTGAACGGTAGACACCCCATCTGGGGAAACTAATACCAGAGGTCAATTTCTTGCCGACCGCAGTGACGAGCTTTAGATATGTGTCCTAAATGTGTATAGTTTACGCATCACTGCCCGAGAACCCCTTCATTTTCCTGTCTCGATCTATCTTTGTGCTCTTCGAATGCAAGCCTGATTTTGTTTGGGAGGTGGTCGATGAGCTCCATGTTAGTGATCACTTTTTCCCATTCAAATATTTTCTCCGCCGCTGCCGCCCGAGAACCTCTTCGATGCTGCTTGGGGAGGGCGCAGTGGTCCTCACTTTAGGAAATGACTGATTTCTCTGTCTCCGTCGTTGAGTTTAGGTTGATAGATGAGTATCAAGGAGTAATAAGGAAAGAAGGTACCCTAGAAGACCTTACGGTCCATTCAATGAGGGCACCTTTGGACTAGCAGTCGAGCGGGCACATCTCTGCTCAAATGCTTTACGTCCTTTCACGGCCATTTTTCAAGACCCTGTCTAGTCTTGACTTGAACTGGTCAACAGATTCACTGTTGACAACTTCCACTGGAAGTGCGTTCCAACTACCGCAGATACAGTAAGTGAAAATTTTTCCTCACAGATCGCGGTTGTGCGCTTCAGTTCAAGTTTAAAGCCGTGATTTTTTATTCTGCTCTCAACAAGTATGAAAATATGCCTGTAGTCAACATTGTCGAACCCTCGAAGTATTTTGAAAACTTCGATGAGCTGACCACGCAGTCTACGGGTTTCCAACGAGAACAGATCTAATTCCCTTAATCTATCTTGATTTCTTCTCTAGCAATCTCATCGCCGTGGGCCTAATTACTATTCCTAGAACGTCTGTCCGTTTTGCACGCCGACTACTCCCTTGGTGGGCAGAAGCGTTATGCCTAAATGCGTTATAAGCGACGCCAAAAAAACTTCACTGTCCGTGAATTTCGTGGAGTTAGTTTTAGGGTCCGGTATATTTCGAACCTTGCCCCCCTCTATTCTTGGCGGGCATACGTGTCTTCACTTAACCGGAAGACCCCTCTAGCAGATGTGTGGAAGCGAGTCAAATGTTTTCGGGGCAAGTTCTCGGAGGACCCACCTCTCGTTCTCCAGGATTATGCTACCGTAATCTCGGACCCGCGTCTGTGGCGGAATCCTTCGCTTTCTTCACATTCTCTATCCATAATGCTCCGCCAGCATTCAATGCGCGATGGACTTTACCTACAGAGGCGGAGAACCCTTCAACGACAGGTTTAATCTGAACGAGTTTCGTTTCCCTCTTGCTTCTTGCGCGGACACCGCCTTTGGTCCTGACGAGGTCCCGTACGCCATGCTTTGTCAACTCAGTGAGCGAAGCGTGGCCTTTCTGTTAGATTTGTTCAACAGGATCTGGGTCGAGGGTATCCTCCCAGACTCCGGCGAATCTGTCAATGCTCGCTTTTCGCGAACCGGGGAGTGATCACTCTACCCCAGCCGATTTCTGTCGCTAACCTCCTGCGAGTGCAAGTTGATGGAGTAATTGGTAAATGTTTGATTAGCTTTTTTTTCTGGACAGTGTAGGCCATCTGTCTTGTTCACAGTGCGGCTTCCGCAAGTTCCACTCCACGTCAGATGTTCTGCTCCGACTCGAAAATGACGCCTTCAAGGCCTTCCTTTATAGACTGCACTACTCCACGCTGTTCTTCGACCTGCAGAAGGTATATGATACCGCATGGCGATACGGTATCATAGAGACTCTCCACACGATGGGGGTGAGGGATCGCCTCCCAATGTTTATATCTGAATTTTTGCGAGATCGTCGATTCCGCGTACGGGTGGGGAGAGCCCTCTCCGGTCCAATGAAGTAGGAATATGGTTTCGTTCAGGGAAGTCTCCTCAGTGTTACGCTGCCTTAAGCTGCCGGAAGATGTCGCTACTCTCTACGTGGGCGACCTTTCGATGTCTTTTAGATCGGCCTAGATGCCAACTCTGGAGCGTCGACTCCAACAGACTTTGAACCGTGTCTCTCGCTATGCCGAAACGTACTTTTGCCGCCAACGGCCGCTCCTCCCTGACCCAGATTTATTTCCAACTGGGGTTCGCCTGGTAGTGGTAGACTCGCACCGTTTTTTGGTCTTGTATTTGACCGACGCCTTACCTGTGATTCTCATATTTGCATCCTTAGGGTCTCTTGTACCCGCGCCATGGACATTCTTCGTTCCGTGACGTTCAGCTCCTGTGATGCTGATAGTGCTAGCGCCTTACTTTTTTATCGATCCTTTGTTCGTTCGAAGCTCTACTACTGATGAGGAAGTTTGCCTCGATCCACTACTTCTCCCTTCGCTTTGCGACCGAATCTTCCGCACTTCCCCCATGGAGAGCCTACGTGTCGATGCTTGCGAGATGCCCCTCGCCCTGCGCCGTGCACAGTGCATATTTCGCCTGTACCTATGTGGCCGAGCGTCTCCAGTCATACCCTAACCTTTTGGCTTTATGGCTAGGAAACTCATTTAAGAGCTAGGTATAGCTCTCGGGTTGGTGGCACCCCTGGTTCTGCCCAGGATGCTACCATGGAGGCTACTACCTTTGGCTATTTGTCGCCACGCCTCTGCTCCCAAAGCTTCTACAGCGCCAGGAGTGTTACGTTCTGCCTTTTTGGAGCGCCCTTTGTGTCACTGGAACCGTGCCAGTGTATACGGATGGCTCTAAGGCTCAAGAGTGGGTCGGTTTCCATGCCGTATCCCCTCTGTTTGAAGTCAGCGGGTCTCTGCCATGGACCTACTCCCATTGACGCGACGGCTTCAAGTTGCTTTCTGTCCTCTGAATTGGGCACACTCGCGGGATGCACTACTATTTGATCGAGATTTCGCCTGCGCCATACTGTGAAAACTGCGTTGTTCTCCAGAATGTTCGGCACATTCGGTCCTCGGGATGGGTTCGTCCCCCCGGACTTGTTGACTTTACGACCTTTTGGAGGAGGCTCGCCTCCTCCACTTAATTTGATTGTTTTTAAGGTCGCATGTTCCCCCGGCGGGGGAACGCGTGTTTGCCACGACGCTGGAGCCCGCTTCCGTTTTTCTTATGTTGCCTTGTTTTTTTTAGCCTTTTTATCGGTTATTTCTTTATGTATCGTTATTTACTTATTAATATAGCCACTAGTAGGCTCTGGTGAATACGGCGACTTATGCTCTAATTAGGCAGTCGCCAGCTTGGCTCCTAAATTAAAAAAAAATTGCCTTCTGTTTTTAGGTTTTCACATTGGCCACGATGTCCTCAGTTGTTATTTGACATTCATGCCCATCCATCTTTCTTACCCTGTCCGCGTGGTGGTGTGGATGCGTGCAGTGTTTTATCCGATTCAGATCGTCTTTCAGACGGCCCTCGAATTCCTGGTCGAACTCTTTGTCTTCTTCGGTGGTAGAGAAGACATTCTTCCAGTATGCTCTGAATCTTCCCCCATCCCAGAACTGCCTGTTCCTCTATATATTTCGCGTCCTCTTTGATCCCAGCCTTTTCCCTTCTTTGCAATCCTTTCAGTTTTCTGATTTAGTGCCACACTTTGGCCGGGCTCAGCCCATTGTCTTCTCCGACTATAAGGCTGTCCCCAATCTCAGCCTGTTGGATGTTTATTGCTTCCTTTAGTTCGGAGCTTAGCCGGCGTCGTACTGCGCATCTTTCCCGGCTGATCTCGTACACTTCTCTTTGCACATGTGCTATCCTTTTCATTTCCTCTTTCCATCTGCGCTGAGGTAGCGTTTTGTACCCTGTTTTGGGAACGCACTCGCGGTCACCTTCGATGATAGAAGTCGTTACTCTGTCTAGCTCTTCGTCAATCTCCTCCAATGTAGCCTCGCTCAGGTCGGCCGCGGCGTACTGTCCGAGAAGGGTCTTGTAACGGTCCCAGTCGGCGGCGGCGTAGTTCTAACGCGCTGTGACTGGCTGCTGGATCAGCGCAAGTGAAATTGTGGTTAAGATCTCAATGTGGACGCTGGGAATTGTTGGGCCCGGCTCGCTATGGTAGTTGAAGTGGAGGCCTCCGCTTGTCACGATGTCAGGTTTAGTGGCTGATCTGCTAGTAATGAAGGGCGGGAAATCCGTTCCTCTCCTCTGGATGTTTTTTCTGTCCATTATCATTTCCAAGTTTCAGCCTCTTTCGTTGCTTCTACCATAGTCCGCCATTCGACATCTGGCATTGAGGTTCCTCCCTAAGAATGGCATTCTCCGGTCCTCGAAAAGTGTGCAGAAGTTTGTTGATAGGCTCTGCGAGGGGGTTGATAGGCTGCAGCTATCGTGAGGTTCACCACCAATGTGGGAAGATGTATCACCACAAAGGATTCGTCCAATTGTGGGAGACGCTTTAACGTGAGGTTCCCTCTAACAGCTATCGTAGCGCCATCGAACCTTTCCTGTGAGTGATTCTTCATGAGCACTGTATCCCGGTATTTTGAGTTGACTCTTTGTGGTGTCAATACCCTGCTCCGTTATCAGAATTATGTCGGGGTCTAGCACACGGAATGTTTCCATATGCCGTTGCTTTTCCCTCCCATCCATTGACGTGGAGTGTCAGAATCCTCAATCTATTGTTCACGTTCTCCATGTTGATCGTTTTTCTACTGGCGTTTATGGGTGACGTTTCTTTTTCTTCCGTTCCTCTTCTTAATTTCTGTGTTGGAGACTTGTTCATACGTGTCCTCGTACAGAGTAACGTTATGCCGTTGTAGTGCCTCCTCAACCACTTCAACCTCGATCGATGCGACGTAGTCCCATTTGTATATTTTCTTATTTACTCCGTTTAGAATTTTTGTTTCGTCCATATTTTCTTAGAAGGGGAATTTCTCTGACGCATAAATGGTGATATTAATCCTATTCGCGTCGAGCATTGTTTTGGTTTTCTTCCTTTTTTCGTTGTTTTTCCTGTTTCTTGGGTCTTCTGAGTCGGGAGAGTCCGAGGAGTCTGTGAAGTCCGTTGATGCCAGTTCCACCGTTTCGTTTATCTTCGCAATTTCTTCATTTGGTTGAGCCAGTGTTGGTTTTGCCTCAGCAGCCTTAGGTTTCTGGGTTTTGTCCCGGTTTTGTTCTCCATTTCGCCCTTGTTGGTGTCCATCTCATTTGCAGTATTTGGAACCATTTGCAGTTGGAGGACGTCTCCTGATCGAGGATCGTCCAGGAACCACATTCGACTCATTGTGTTTTTGGCTAGCATTTGGTAGAGTTCTTTTGCGAAGCAACCAGGTTGGGTTAGATTCCTGACGTGGGCATAGAGGACGCACGTTAGGACTTTTGTAGACTCTTCGTTCTCTATCTTCAAATAGGTTTTCTTCGTTTCGGTTTCGTTGTATGCGGCTTTATCTACCTGTGCGTAAGTGATGTTTTAATCTGCGTAGCTCTTCCTGTTTCTTGAGTTTTTTTAATTATTCCTTTTTGATCGGGCATGTCATAGCCATTGATCTGTGGCATTGCCCGCAGTTGGTGCATCTCGGTAGTTGTTGCGGCACTTCTTTCAGTGGTGTCCCTTCTCGCTGCACTTGGAGCACGTTTCCTCAGGCTCTTTACAGTCTTTGGTAACCTGGTGCTCCCGTTTGTAGCAGCCGAAGCAAACCTGGACTGGAAAGAATTCTTCCCCCTCTATCTTGTCTCCACTCACCTTGGCGTTGAACATAAGCAGCCCTTGTTCTTTTGCCTTTTGGGTCATCTAGGTTTCTGCGAAGAAAACCTTAAATACATGGGTGTAGTCGCTGTTGTCCCGCCTGTTTTTAAATTTCATGATATCTGCGACTTTGGCCCATTTCTGTCTAAGCTCGATTTCTTCTTTAATTTCTTCTGTATTATGTTGTCCATCCAAGGATCGAGTTTCCTGCAAATGACACTGCGATGAGCTTGTATTTGTGGAGGGATAGCAGGCTGTAGTCCAATGGTTCTTAGGGTTTCCAGAGCTTCTTCTTTCGTAATGTCCTCGACGTCCTTTTCCCGTTCGCAGATCGTGATGTATCCTGAGGGGACATCTAAAAGCCTTATTAGAGTGATGTTAAGTTTTCCGAACATGGGCGTACCTATGCAGAAGAGATGCCACTCGCTCTGCAGCGTACATAATGCATTATGCGTTTGTACGCGTGGACCCGCTGCCTCCTTCAGTTGCCAACGGCTCCTCATCGTATCCGCGGCCAATCTCTACGATACCTATGCCACCGAGAGGAGCCAATCATATCCTAAACCTTTTGAGTTTAAGGCTAAGAGACTCCTTCGAGAGGTCGGTATTGCTCTTGTAACAGGGCCGCCTTCCATGTGGGGAAATCTGAGGCTCGGCGCCAAGCACCGAACTCGAGTCCGCCCCTAAGCAAAGGCCTTTCTCAAACGGCTAGGGTTTCGAAGGCAGTACAAGGACGGGAGGGATCTCCTCCGATCGGTGCTCCTGCGACTGCCAGGACCTTCTACATCTCGGAGAAGGACCTTGCTGAGGCCAGTCCATCTGGCCTGGTGGCTCCTGCCGGCGGAGGGGAGAAGCGGGTTCATTCTCCTAAAAAGAAAAAAGACTCGAGGGAGGGGACTCCTCTCCATCCGTGGGGGCTGCGGGGGCGGATGAGTCTGCTGCCACTTAGGTAAGCGACCAAAACAAGATCGGCACATCCGGCCCCTCTGCCCCCCCCCCGCCGGGTGCGGAGCCCCTGACTAAGACCAAAAGTGCACAGGGCGGAGCCTCGACAACATCGGGACCCCTCATTCAGAGCTTATCTGGCGTTTTCGAGCCCGTTGGCTTCAAACGCTTCTTAGTTATTCGCTCCACTGATGGCAGCATGTTGGCCAACGGCAACATGATCCATCAGAGAGCTTTAGCTAGTATAATTGGTAGAGAGCCGAAGGTGACCCGTTTCTCGGATGGGAGCTTTCTGGCGAATGCGGCGGATCCCTCCGAGGCGGCCAAGATAAGTGCTCTTCGCACACTTCATGGCACCCCGGTAAGTGTGACGCCGCACTCTACTATGAACTTTGTGAAAGGAGTAGTTTATGCGAGGGAACTCGTGGACTACTCTATAGAAGATATCCCTCTAGAGCTGGCCGTCCACGTGACGGTCAAGGTCGAGCGTGTGATGAGAGAACGAGACCCACCCCTAAACTCTTCGTTACGTTCGACTGTGACAAGCTCCATGAGTCGGTGCGTGAAGGCATTCGTGCCACTGGCGCGGCGGTGCTATTACTGTCACCGCTTCGGCCATTCGAATTGATCATGTAGACGTGCAAAGTCGCGGTTATCCGAAGTATGTGTAAATTGCTCCAAGGCCGCACACGATAAGTTCAAATCGTGTGTGGCCAAGTGTGTCAATTGCGGAGAGCCGCACTTCGCTTCTTCGAAGCAATGTGGTGCATATCTCCTTGAGAAAGAAATTCTGGCCGTTCAGGCCCAGGATCGACTCTCATTCCGCGAGGCTAAGGACTTGGTCCTGGCGCTCCCGGCTCTGCCTGGAACGTCTTACGCCTCAATGCTTAGGAAGACCTCCTCTGCTCCTAGCCCATTCGGAGCCCTGCTGCGGGTTCTACCTAAGCCGGGCACTCCCCTGGTAAAACTGGCACACACCCCTGAAGTTGGTCGCCAGGCCATCTTCCGGGGGTTCCTAAAGCTGTCTCCCGAAAGGAGGACATCAACAAAGGAGCATTGGCTCCTTCGCCCACGCCTAGTGGTGGGTTCGGAGACGGTGGATCCTCGAAAAGAGGGCCCCCCGCCTCTGAAGCCACAACGACCGCCTAAGGTTTCGAGGCGGCAGCGCATTGTGCGGCCAACAGCGCCCGGAGTTTGCCTCTTGGAAGCGTACGGCCATTCCTGTGAGGGTCTTCTGTTTGAGGAGGGCCCCCGCGTCTCCTCCGAGCTAGGCCTAGAGGGCATATTCTTTCAATGTAATTTCTGTGGACTCCGGGCCAACTGGGAAGAGCTGTGGAGGCTCGTCCCGTCCCGTTCCCCGTTATCTATCTTTTTTGCAGGAGACCATGCTAGCGCGTACCCCCTGCCCGCCCTCCCGGGGTATAATGGTTTTGTGACCCCACCACCACGAGATGGGGGCCGGGCAGGGGGATGCGCGTTTACACCCGGCATGATGTCTCCGTTCTTCTTTTCACTTTAGATACCTCCTTTCAGGCAGTGGCTGTGCAGCTTCACCTGGATAGGAGATATACTGTTATTTCTGCGTCCATTCCACTGTCAGCTGACTTACACGCGGGGGACTTTCGCCGCGTCGTGGCACGGTTGCCGACGCCCCTTCTCTAACCTTTAAGATCTGAACGGCAAACATCCTCTCTGGGGAGACTACTCAATAAATCCCAGGGGACAAGTCCTTGCCGATTCGATCGAAGAGCTTGATAAAGGTGTCCTTTATGTGGATTAGTTTACGCATTACTGCCTGAGAACCGCTTCATTTTCTTGCCTTGATCTATCTATGTGCCCCCCCCGGATGAAGAGCCTGATTTTGATTGCGGAGTTTTCCATTACCTCCATGGTAGTGATCACTTTCCCATTCAAATATTATTTCTACGGCAGCTGCCGCCTGAGAACCCACCTTGGTGGTGCTTGGCGTGGGCTCGGTGACATGCATTTCAGGAAATGACTTTATTCTCTATCTCAATCGAGGAGTTTGAGTCGGTAGATGAGCTCTTTGAGTTCTCCGGCAACTTCATCGCCCCGGCCCTGACTACTATTCCCAGAACGTCTGGCTGTTTTATACGTCGACCCCTTCCGTGGTGGTCGGCCGAGTGTGAGACGGCCCTAAAACAAAAGCGTTATGCCCTCATGCGCTATAAGCGCCGCCTGAACGATTTCACTGTCGCTGAATTTCGTCGGGCTAGGGCTAGGTTCCGGTATATTTCGAAGCACTCCCGCTGCTCTTCTTGGCGGGCATACGTGTCTTCACTTAACTGGAAGACCCCTCTAGCAGAGGTCTGAAAGCGTGTCCAAAGGATTCGGGGCAAGTTCTCGCAGGACCCCCCCCCCCTCCCGTTCTCTAGGAGAATGGGATCACAATCTCAGACTCCGCGTCCGTGACGTAATCCTTCGCGACCGCTTTTTCTGCATTCTCTAGCCGGGATGCTGCTCCGCCAGCATTCAATTCACGTCGTGATTTCGCGATAGGCCGCCGACTGGACTTTACCTCCAGAGGCGGAGAACCCTTCAACGATAGGTTTACTGCGAGTGAGTTGCGTTCCGTTCTTGCTTCGTGCGCGGACACCGCCCATGGTCCGGACGATGTCCCGTACGCCATGCTTCGACACCTGGGTGAGCAAGGCATGGCCTATCTCTTAGATTTGTTCAACAGGATCTGAGTGGAGGGTCTCCTCCCAGATTCCTGGCGAATCGCTACTGTGCTCGCCTTTCGCAAACCGGGGACAGATCACTCTACTCCGTACGGTTTCCGCCGAATCTCTCTAACTTTTTGCCTGTTCAAATTGATGGAAAAATTGGTAAATGTTAGATTAGCCTTTTTCATGGACAGCGGAGGCCATCTGTCTTCTGCACAGTTCGGCTTCCGCAACTTCCACTCTACGTCGGAACCTCTGACCCGACAAGAAAATGCCGCCTGCAAGTCCTTCTTTCGTACACAGCACTACGCCACAGTGTTTTTCGATCTGGAGAAGGCCTATGATACCGCATGTTGATACGGTATCAAGGAGACTCTCCACATGATGGGGGCGAGGGGACGCCTCCCAATATTTATATCTGAATTTTTGCGAGATCGGGGATTCCGCGTACGGGTGGGGGTAGCCCTCTCCGGCCCAATGGAGCAGGAAGAGGGTGTCACGCGGGGAAGTGTCCTCAGTGTAACACTCTTTTTCCTGAGTATCAACGGCATCACCTCGGTGCAGCCTGGAAGATGTTCTCGCTACGCTCTTTGTGGACGACCTTTTGATCTCTTTTGGTGCGGCCCAGATGCCAACCTTCGAGCGTCGACTCTAACAGGCATTGAACCGCGTCCCTCGCAATGCCGAAGCGCACATGTTTCGGTTTTCCTTTGTCAAGGCTAAGGTGGTGCACCTCTGCCACCATCCACGGCTCCATCATGACCCAGACTTTTTCTTAATGAGGTACGCCTGTAAGTGGTTTAATCGTACAGTTTCCTTGGTCTTGTATTTACCGAGCCTTACCGACCTGAGAGGCTCATATTCGCAGCCCTAGGGTCTCTTGTACCTGCGCGATGGCTATTCTCCGTTCCGTGACGTTCAGTGCTTGGAGCGCTGTTCGGGCTACTGCCTTACTTTTTTATCGTTCCTTTGTTCGTTCGAAGCTCGACTACGGATGCGAGTTTTATGCATCCACAGCGGAGCGTTTATTGCGGAAGGTGGATTCGATCCACCACACCGGCCTTGGCCTTGTGACCGGTGCCTTCCGCACTTCCCCCATTGAGATCCTTGTTGGTCGATGCTTGGGAGGCGCCACTCGCTCTACGCCGTTTACATTGCATCATTCGCCTCTACGCGCGAGCCCGGCGCATCCCTATGTGCCAACAGCTCTCTCTGCATCCGCAGTTGATTCCAACCGTGCCTATGCCGCTGAGAGACGCCAGTCATACCCTAATCCCTATGGGTTTAGGGCCAGGATCTCCTTCGAGATGTAGGTATAGCTCTCGAGCCGGTTGCGCCCCTGGTTCTGCCCAAGACTCCACCCTGGAGGGTACCACGTTTGGCTATTTGTCGCCACGCCTCTCTTCCCAAAGCTTGTACAGCGCCGGGACTATTGTGTTGAGTATTGCCCTTTTCCTGTACGCCCCCTTGCAGGGTACCACCTTTGAATATTTGTCGCTACGGCTCTTCTCCCAAACCTTCTACACTGCAGGGAATATCGTGTTAGACCTTTTTGGAGCACACCTCGTGTCACGCTGGAACCGTGCCAGTGTATACGGATGGCTCTAAGTCCTAAGAGGGGGTCGGCTTCCACGCCGTCTTCCCTCTGTTTGAATTCAGCGGGGCTCTGCCAGGCGCTGCGTCTGTCTTCACGGCCGAGCTGGTGGCAATACACCACTCGGTTCCAGAGATTTCGCGACGCGCACGGTTCGGAGACCGGATTGTGATCTATAGCGACTTACAAAGCGCCCTGACTGCCCTCGTGGCAATGGAATCTCCGCATCACCTGGTTCGTGATATCCGTGACGCCAGGGTTTGGCATGCCGGGCGGATTTCGAAATTATCTTCTGCTGGGTTCCTGGACATGTAGGAATTGCGGGGAATGAGCGCGCCAAAGATTCCGCAAGGACTCTGCGACCAGACCAGCGTTTCCCTCTTCGTCACACTGACTATATGGCAGGAATACGGGCTGCTTGGCAAAGATGATGATAGACGGTCGAAGGGAACTTAAATTTGCCTGCCATTGCGCCGCGAGTGTTCGTATGGACCTACTCCTAATGCCCCGATGGCTTCAGGTTGCTTTATGTCGTCTCCGAATTGGGCACACTCGCGGGACGCCCCGCCATTTTATGGAGCGCTCGCTAGCGCCCTACTGTGAAGACGTCGTTGTCTCCCAGACTGTTCGGCACATTCTTGTCTAATGCCTGAGTCTGGGTGATCTTCGAATACCTTACTTCACCCGGTTTCGTGACGTACGGGGTGATACCTCTTGTCCCTTCTACTTGGAACGGGATCGTGTATAGAGTTGTCCTTGTAGGTCGCATGTTTCTGCATATGCTTCATTCCTGTGGCTTTTTTTGCTTATCTTTTTTTTAGCTTTTTTCTTAGCCTTTGTTCTTGTTTTTACTTGTTAATCTAGCCTAGTATTAGACTGGCGTGATTACGGTGACTTTTTCCCTAATAGGCATTCGCCAGATGGGCTCTTAAAAGTAAAAAAATAAATATATAAAACTCACTCACTCTCAACGCTTACTCACCCACTCACTCACTCACTCACTGCCATATTTCAAACACTACTGTTTGTACAAGACCAGATATGTATCCTTGACTTGGATTTTTCACTTATAGTGCATATTATTATTACTATTACTACTATCATTGCTATTATATATTCATTATTATCATATATTATCTTTATTATTATATATTATCATTTTAAATATATCATCACATTATATTGTTAATTTTATTGCTGTTATTATTATTATTATTATTATCGTGATCGGGTTTTAGTGAGGTAATAGGATTTTGCTGCAGGGGCGGAGCGGCGGCCTCCCGGTTTCCTTTATATTATCTGCTTGACTTTAAAGCGCAATAGCAACGAGGCCGTATCACCCATAACGTTTGTAAGGAGAGATTCGTTAAGAAAGTGGTGAAGTTAGAGGAAGCGAAGATGTGTGGAAGAGAGAGAACCTCAGATCCTGGTTTAGGCAGTGAGACCGGCAAGACACCCACCCGCCTCCAGATTTCACCTTCACCTCTTCTTGTGCGGGAGCGTAAAAAGGATACCCACTCGACCTCATCCGGGGGTATGTACACCCTCCCGCCCTCGAGCGCAGAGTTGTATCCCGACAACAAACAATTTCTCATCTCCATCAAGGTTCCTCGCTCACCATAGCCCCCCCCCTCCTCCCCCCTTGCCCGAATCAGTGGTCTCCATTTCGTGGGTCCCAGTCAGAGTAACTTCCGCCTCCCCCCCCCCCACACCCTACCTCTTTTTTATGTTGCCTCGTTCGTCTTCCTTCCTCATCTTAACCTCGGTTTCCCTTTCTCCTTTCACCCCCCCCCGCCTCTCGTTGCCCCGATCGTGTCGGAGAGGACAAGACGACCCACAGTTCTCCTCAAGTGGGTCATTTTTTATTGCCCATAGGTACGTAAGAGCTGTGATGTGCGCATACCCCACAGCAAGACACACCATGGTTGGTTGGTTCAGCCAAAACGGGATTTTATTAAAGTGGTCTCGCCTGGCCTTGACATAGGCGGATCTAGTCCCAAGGTGAAGGCCTCTACGAATGTCGGTCAATGTCGGGGATCTCTACCCCCCCCCCCCTCCCCATCCTCTGTCGCGCTCTCTTCGTGTGAAGACGACGGGGGCGGTTGGGGTTGCTATTTTGTGCACTCGCTGTCCCGCCTCCGCGAGGAAATTGGGGGGGGGGGGGCAGCTAACTTGTGCTATGATTAACGCTTGACCAATCCGTTCGTCATTATTGGTCTCGTTGTTGCCGAAGTTGAGGCTTCCGGGGTGGTGGTTGGCCTTGATTGTTCCGTGGACTCGTTAGACGCGGCCTGTGGACAGGAACACATGCGGGTCCTTTTATTTTCACTCTTCAGTTTTTGCAGTGACAAAACGGTTCTATTTGGGGCTTTATGTATATACATATGTGAAATGAAAGTGTCACTGGCATACTCAAATTAGGAGACAAGGAAGAAACATACAACGCTCTTGGCTACAAACAGGAATCGTTTTATAGTCACGTTGTGCAGCAATTATTTGAGCGAAATAATACCAAATACCGCCCTATCTGGTATTCGTGATTTATGAAAAAGATCTTGATTCCTTACAAAGTGCGCAACAGAATGAGTTGGTAGGATCTACAGTGACATCCTTCCTTACTGGCACGCAACATAGATTTTCTTTCTATTTACTCTAGGAAGATTCATATAAAAATACGAGGCAAGAAGTCGCTCTTACTCTCGCCTAAGCTGTTTATGGCAGCAGCTCTTACAGTGAGAGATTCAAGCCTTCACTGGAAATTAAGTGCATTAGAAGCAATGCGAAATATTTACGTAATCTTAGGACGAGGAGAATACATTATTTCCTTCAAGGCCAGAAGAATTAATCTATGATACTCGAACTATCATAAATCTTTCTCACAGTCCGACTAAAAATATACTTTTTCAGACATGAATAGCATATCGTAAGTTCAGAAAACGGAAACTAAAATTAATGTTAAAACATTAAAGCTGGAAAAGAAATACGTTTACTCAAGCTGGAACTTAATTCCTATTGGTAGCTCGGAAAAAAAGAAGCACAAGGCAGTGAAATATGGATACTAAATGCAAAAAGTCATCTAAATAAGACCCGTTAGCAACATCACATTATTAGCAAAACTGTCATATGGGTGTTTTTTTGCTAGGACTGCGGCGCTTGTTCACTTCGCTCACATAATTAAGAAAGTGTGTGTTTTTTTTATTTCGCAACACATTCAAAATTGGTGTGCAAGAAAAAAAAATCATTTCACAATTAAAAAATGCACAGACGGACACACACACATACACACACACACACATAATATATATATATATATATATATATATATATATATATATATATATATATATATATATATATATATATATATATATATATATATATATATATATATATATATATATATATATATATATATATAAGGGTCCTTCAACAAGGACGCTCGAGCTTTGTCAAGCGATAGTGGCCATGTTGTTAAAGCGACATCTGGCAACCTCACTGTGAACTGTTCAGTATTACTTGGCAAGTCACGATGGAAGGTTATAGCGTTGAACAGTGTTCAAATCATCAAAATCAGTGCTCCGACAAACGTTTCGCGCATTACGTGATTTCTATCCTCGCCACAGCGACGAGGCCCATTTTTGGATGAATGGATTTGTGAACAAGCAAAATTGTCTGATTTGGGACGAAAACAATCTACATAAGATACACCAGCACCAATTGCATCCCAACAAAGTCACTGTTTGGTGCGGATTTTCGTCTAACGGAATCATCGGTCCGTATTTTTTTGAGAACGAAGATGGGATTGCCATAACCGTCAACGGCGAGACCTACAGATCGATGATAAGCAACTTCTTGTGGCCTCAACTGGATTATATGCCTGATATGGATACTGACGACATGTGGTTCCAACAAGACGGCGCTACGTGCAACACTGCGCACGGCACGATAGACATTTTGTACCAGCGATTTCAGGGCACGGTCATCTCGCGCGGCGACGACTTCAACTGGCCACCGAGATCATGCGATTTAACGCCATTAGACTATTTTCTTTGGGGCTACCTTAAATCGCAGGCTTATGCGAATAATCCGCAAACAGTTGATGTCCTCAAAGATAACATAACGAACACCATCCAGCAAATTCAGCCAGATTTATGCGACAAAGTCATCGAAAAGTGGGCCTCCCGAATACGTTCCACCAAGCGAAGCCGCGGCAGACAGTTGAACTACGTCATATTCCACACTTAATGCCATAAAATGTACTTTTAAATTACAATAAATTGAGTGCATATATCACAAACAACTTGTTTAATTTACATTTAAAAATCGAGCGACCTTATTGAAAGACCCTATATATATATATATATATATATATATATATATATATATATATATATATATATATATATATATATATATATATATATATATACCTGGACTCATTGTGCAACTAAATTCTCAGGGGTTTTTTTGCTAGCAGCTATTAATATGGGACCTCCCATCAATTTGCACGAATTTGGGGGGGGGGGGAGAGTTACCCTGTATAGCCTGTTACATTGGTACCTGGAGGACCAGCACTCCCTCCCGGCCGAGTGCAAATAGAGAAGCCCCGCTTACCGGGATGACTTGAACTCTTTGACGGGGCCTTTGGAAGTTCGTGCGTTTCATACTGTTTCCTCTTAGCACACCTTTTTTTCTACGACTCTCCTCTCAAACCTTTGTCTAGGCTTAAGGACCTGACCAGCTACCTCGTGCCGTGTCAGAAGAGGTTTTGAAACTTCTATAAACAATGCCCACAGGTCGCGAGAGACTTGGTTGTCCTGAGCTTTGGGACGCAATTAATGGGAATATCGGTTTTGTCCCAATAACTCCTTCCCTATGTTTAAAGGGCTGACCACCTCCCTACGGCCGTTCTTGGTTGCATAAGGTTGTACCGCTTAGGGCGGGCGAGCTTTATTACCTTATTGGCTGCCAGGCCAACTAAAAGTATCAGGTCCCATCTCTGGGTCTGCCACAACATATCTTCAGATCCTGGCCCTCCTGTCGACGATTAGTACGACCTAGGAAGGAAATTCCCCCCTTCGTCCTGCCACTCTGGCTGCTCAGCTGGGGGCTACGTCTTTTGGGGACAGTCTACCCACTAAGCAATTTATATAGTTGAGATGTGTCGCTGCATTAGTGTGAGAACTGAAAAGTTCGAAAACCAGAGATGTGGAGCGGCCGGATGCGGAATACTACCTCCCCCGCCTTTTATTTCTTTGTGGTCACAAATTTCTGAGATTTCGATTGTTAGCAAACTTTCAAACTATCAAAATTTCGGATACTTCCCTAATAGCAAATCTTTGCCCAACCTTGGTGTCGAGGTGGGCGAGGTAAACAGTGACGGCACCGCTCTGACCGGTTGAGCCACTCCCCCAAAACTATATTTATCCAACTATATTTATGCTATCTTCGGAGCCGCCTTCGGGCAACTCTACCCCTATGATGGAGGTAGCCACCCCCCCCCCTCCTTGCGCTTTCTCAGGGACCCCTCCAATAATCTTTCAGCGGAGAGGGGCGTTTCTCCGACACCCGACACATTGAGGGAGGGGGGGGGGCAGATGGTAAAGTCTTCCGTCTGGGGGAATCTGGGTTGGGAAGGATATGGCTGGGGCTGGTCTCTCCAGCATTGGGGGCCCCTTCCGGGCTTCCGGGGTTGGAGAGAAACGGGCTCACAACCCGACCTCTCAAAAAGAGAAGGGGGAGGGGAACAAGAAATCAAAGAGGACTAGGGGTTCCTCTCCCTCAGTAGGGGTTTGTGGGGCAACGGGTCCGCTGCCGCGAACTGGGAGACCAGACCGGCGTTTCGCTCTTCTTTACACTGACTACATGGAAAGAATCTGATCAGCCATCCTGGCAAAGAAGCTGATGGACGGCGAACTAATTTTCGAGCCATCGCCCCGCGACGCTCCCAGTGACATACCCCTCAATTCCATGACGGCTTCAGGTTGCTTTCTGTCGTCTCCAAATTTGCAACAACGCCATTTGATGGAACGCTCGCCTTCCCTTACTGTGACGACTGTGTTATCCCTCAGACTGCTCGGCACATTCTCGTTGAATGTCCCAGTCTTGAGGATCTTTAGGCATATTACCTCTGACGGTACCTGCATATTTAGACTCGCTACCCCTTCTCCTCTGTAGTCGGGACAGATTTTTGTACACCTGTGGCAGTCGCCAGATGGGCTACCACAATGAAAAAAAAGTGTACACCTGATTTCGGCGTTCTTGAGTTCTTCGTAGAGGCTCTCCGGAGCGTGCCTTTTCTATTTGCGGGTATTGTTTTTTTTCTGTTTGTTCTCTTTTGTCTTTTACTATAGCCTAATTAATATCTAGCTTGATTAGGGCGACCTATGTTCTCCTAGGCAGTTGCCAAAAGAGTTCCTTAAAATGATGATGATTGCAATCCAATCGATTGTTTCCTATGGCTCTCTCTCTCTCTCTCTCTCTCTCTCTCTCTCTCTCTCTCTCTCTCTCTCTCTCGAGGAGGAGGAAAAAAGACTTACCGCGTGCTAACTTATAAATTTACTGAAAATGAACAACGAAAAAAATCTTGAAGCGTGGATGATGTCCGAAAATGCATCGCTTCGTGGAATATGAAATTGAGGACAGTATGCCACTAGGAAACTGGTCACGGTGAGCATCTAATAAAATTAAGCTATACAATGGTTTGTTTGTTTTTGCCAGTCCCCCTCTAAGCCTACTTAGTCTATTATCTTAACGTACACACACACACACACACACACACACACACACACACACACACACACACACACACACTCTCTCTCCCTGCGCCAGGCGTACGAGTGACAAAGTAGTTTTTGACACATGATTTTAAACTTTATATATTAAGTGACCTAACGTGGACAAAATATCACGTGCAGAAGATCCGAATTGTTTACAGTTATTCACCTTTGACCTTAGGATATCTTTTTGGCCCCCGATATAGGTAATTCAATTCGACACAAATGTAATTCTTGAAATAACGGTGCTTGGTTGACATTATGGTTGAAGGTGCACACATTAAACGAAGTGAGACTAACTAAAGATGTCCACAAATATACAAAGCAGAACAAATATTACTAAACTATTGTTGGCGATTTGGGTTTTAAACGCAATTCAATTTATTTTGTTTACATATGTTATGTGCAATTAAATTAAATAACCATGAAGATAAATAAGTAATTTTATGTATCTACATGTTATTAATAATTATTTTCCGTATATAGCGAAAGTCCAATTCCGGATGCCAAGTGTCTTCAAGTAGTGAGTTGTGCTCTATGGAAGGCCCTGAGCCGAGACTACCTATATAAAGTCACGTCTCCCCTGAGCCACCCAAGTACTCATCCCTTTTCACACACACACACACACACACACACACACACACACTTCTTTTAACTTATAAATATCTTACAAACCTTAACACACGCTCTCGTTAGTTTTTGCTCCTTAAGTTTAGTAATAACAACTCCCATATCACTTAGCACCTTAGTCCCATAGCACCATACCAGAGGCTGCGAACAAGTTCGTATCCCCCCCCCCTCCTCCTCACCGAGTTGCGATGGAAAGAGTGTCACTGGTTGGTGGGGGAGGGGGCATTGTCCCTAGGCCGCCTCTCTAATCGTTTATTTTAATCAATTTTAATCTAAACACTGCTTTAAGCCGGGTAACAGTGCGCAACCCTGTTGACAATTTGGTCTAATGCTTATTAGAGGTATTTAATAATGCTAAGAGGTCTTATTTTATTATTATTATTTTATTATTGTCTGGTACTGTGTGATACACGACTGACGCCAATGAAGTTTTTTTTTTAGAGGATTCTCAATAATAATAATAATAAAAAAAAACTAAAGAAGTTGCTGACTCGTTGGCGTCGAATGCGATTCTGCCTCGTCTGCGGTTCGCCTTGGCGCCGGGGGTTCGACCAGGAAGTTTCAATCATGGTCTTTGTTTTGCGAACCACTGCCGCCACAATCGACCGAGGTACTCGTACGCATTTATGAGAAGACCCCCCCCCCCCTCCCCCCTTCGTTCAAAACAGGAAGCGAAAGGAGAAAAACCAAATATTTAAATTCATAATCTTGGCGGCCCAAATATTTGGATTGACAACGACCGGGGGGAGGGGGGGGGGCATCCATACCCACATGGGGAGACTCGGAACTGTTTGAATAATTCTCAACCTCTTCAGCTTATACTTAATCTACAGCACAATTCTACTTTATTGAATGTCACGGAATATATTAAAAATGAATATGAAAGGGGGGGGGGGCAAGCAACTACCAAAAAAGGATGTCTTATCTTTACCAAGTGGATTTCGGGATGGCTTATCTTTACTAATTAAAAGATCATCTTTAAACGGCGAAATACAACATTTCGAGGTTACTTATTTTTAAGCATAAGTTTCGTATTAGAAGTTGATTGAGACGGACAGTTCACTTCAGTTATCTATCTATCCTTTATTAAAAACAGAAATTGTTGGGTCACGGAATGCAGACACCTGTAATTAAAAAAAAGGGGTTATTTCTGGCACAGTTGTTATTCATAGGTGACCAATGGAGAGCTTATACCCAAATTCAAAGGAATCTCGGTTTTACACATCATAACGTGAACCATTCTCTACATTTTGTGCACCCTGCAAGTGGTGTTCACACGCAAACCATAGAGTAAATGGTACAAAACAGACGGGTACTGCCTTAAGTCCAAGTGGGCAAGCTCGCAGCCATTTTCAGAAAGAGAGGATTCATTAAAATTTCAAATCTTCTTTAAAAACATAGATTATGGTTAACAATCTAAAAGATATATATATAAAAAAGAGGAAGAGGGAGTACAAACGTCGAAAAATAAATGCCTGTAGAATGGTGTAAAATCCTAAGACACAACACATCTATCTGGATCTAAATATGACACAACATTAAATTTCCTTTAAAAGATTTGTCTCTGATACAAATTGAAACACTCGGTTCATGTTAAAAGGTGCACTCGTGTTTAGAAAGGTTGCTCCTCGGAACCTGCTGGGGACACATCCCTTGGCAAATAAAAGGAAAAAGCCTTTGCCTCAGAGTAGGGAAACGTAGGCATTCAGCAAATAGGCTTTCTGTTGGAAGGCCTTCATCAGCCTCCAATGTGTACTCACTATGGAGTACCAATGTCCATTGGTACTCCACAGTGAGTGCACATTGGAGGCTGATGAAGACCTTCCAACAGAAAGCCATGTGTCAGACGAGAATGCCCAATTCTCAGACGGCCTAGAATAACATCCTGAGTACGGGTCCTAGTATTGCGTGGCCAGGGGCGGACTGGCTGTTTGATGGCATGCAGTTTAGTTGGGGGGAGTTCATCCCAAGTCCTCTGCCACTGGCCGACCACGTACTCACGGATGTATGGCATGGCATCACGGAAAGGAAGAGACCAGGGGTGAAGGTTTCTAGAGATGCAGTTGCCTTGGCAACAGCGTCTGTTCTCTCATTTCCTTTTATACCCATGTGGCTAGGTACCCAACAGTATAAAACTTCGTGGAATGAGGATAAATAAAAAAGCCACTGTTGGATCTTTGAAACGAGCAGGTGATCTCCAAAGAGCTGAGGGAATCGGAGAATATTGTATAAGATCCCGGTGATGAGGAAGCGATGGTATACAGTGCAGCCAGTATCGAGACAAGCTCAGCCGTGAAGTTAGAGGCTGTATTGGGCAGACACATGACGGGAGGGGAAGATAGCAGAACTCCTACCCCATCAGAGGATATAGATCCATCTGTGTAGATAAAGGTGCTTGATTTGGGGCACAAAGAGTGTTCATAAAAGAGGCTTCGTAGAACCGAAGGCAAGAACTTGGTCTTCGGTTCGCCTGCCAGTACCTTGCAAACCCTCGTGGGTGGCAATAGCTATGGGGGTACTTTAGGGATCTGATATGGAATAACTGATAATTCCCTCAGTTGACCTGAATCTCCAGTCATACGCAGGGCAAAGGGGCGAGTGAGCGAAGGAAACCTGTCATATGAGGCCACCGAGTGACTATTATAGGTGCACTCATATACAGGTGACTGGGGAAGCTGTTGAAGCCTGAAAAGGTACTGCAGGTTAAAATTAAGGCGGTGAAAGGATAGTGGAAGGAGTCTCCATACCGGGGAGGACTTGAATGCTCCCAAAGCTAGACGCACTCCCTGGTTCCTAATAAAATTGAACTTATCTAGGTTTGATGATGAGGCTGTAGAGTACACCTGTGACCCATAATCTAGCTTAGACTGGATCGAGGTTGTATACAAAAGCCACAGGGTACAGCGATCACTTTCCCACGAAACATGTGATAGAAGTTTTAAGATATCCATTCTCTTCGAGGAAGATTTTTTCAAGGCTGTTATATGGGGAACCCAGGAGAGCTTTGAGTCAAAGATAACCCCAAGAAATTTACAATGAGGCTCAAACGAGATGGGGGAGCCATACAGATAAGGTTGGCTGTTTCCAGTCAACTTGCCTGAAATTGTAGAAATGAACTGCCTTTGTATTTGAGGGTTACAGTTGGAAGCCTTTTGCAGCGGCATTCTTAGCAATGATGTTAATGGCCAGTTGCAACTTTCGGATGACAAATGGCATCCGAGGCGATGCTGATAAAGTTGCCAAGTCATCTACATGAAGAGTTGTCATTACCTCTGCAGGAAGATCAGTAATAATGCTATTGCTGGCCACCGAGAAGCAGGTGACGCTCAAAACGCTTCACTGTGGCACGCGCTCTATCTGATCAACAGACTCCGATATCACATTTCCTACCCTAACACGGAATGTGCGTCCAGCAAGAAATTGCTGTATGAACCTAGGAAGATAGCCTTTGATACCCCAGTCATATAGTTGCTTCAGGATACCATACCTCCAGGTGGTATCATATGCTTTTTCTATATCAAAAAAGACAGCAATGGAGTGTTGTCTCTTTTAGAAAGCTTTTCAAATGCAATCCTCCATCCTGACCAGCAGGTCTGTGGTGCATTGTTTCTTTCTAAAACCTGACTGTGAGGGCAAAATAAGGTTGTGTTTCTCCAGAAACCATACCAACCTGGCATTCAGCATCCTTTCAAAAAGCTTGCATTGGGAACAAGTAAGGGTAATTGGGCGATAGTGGGTCGGAAGCGTCCCTTCCTTTCCTGGTTTACGAAGGGAAAGTATGATTGCTTCACTCTAATTGGAAGGGAAACAACCCTTAATCCAGATATAGTTAAATATATCGAGAAGATGTGAAATGAGTGTTGAATGCATATTCCTAATCATATCATAAGAGATACCATCAGGACCAAGTGCGGTGGATCCACATCTCTTAAGAGCACTTCGAAGTTCATGAATGGAAAAGAGCTTATTGTATGGTTCATTATCCATACAAGGATCCATGAAGTTCAAGAGGCACTGCTCCTGTATTTTTCTGACATGTTGAAATTCTAAGGAATAATTATTAGCGCTGTAAATGTCAGCAAATGTCTTTGCCAAGATATTTGAAATTCTCTACAAGTCTCCCGAAAGCTCGCCTACTTCAACTATAATGGGGTCAGAGAAACCACTTGCTCTGTCCATGAGCTTTTTCACTCTTTTCCAGTCCAGACTTTGTCTGCTGGAGTTTGGTGGTTGGTGGTGGGAGTTGATGTACCCTTTAAAGGAAATTTGGCGAGCCTGGCGGGGGGTACGCTGTCGTACTGACTTGGCTTGGCTACGAGCATACTTATTGATGGCAGTAGGGTTTAGATGGTAGCGACGACAGGCTCGCTTACACTCTGGCACCACTTTGCTGCATTCCTCAGACCAAAAAGGAGATGGGTCTTGTGGGAAGCAGTTTTGGAGAGGGGCATGGAAGAATTTGCCGCCTGGTTAACATGGTCATGGAAGTTCTCGAGGACCATGTCAATGTCACCGTGAGAGAAGTGTCCAGAATGGTGAGAAAGGTATTTAAACTTTGGCCAATTGGCTTTCATGGTGTTCCACCTATTACCCGGTGGGGGATGAGGGCCACCCAGGCATGGGATCAAAACAACTCGGAAGTGATCACTTCCTCTCAGATCAGGATCCACCGACCAGCTGTAATCTGCTCTACAGTCTGAGGAACAAAGTGACAAATCTACACAGGTAGAGCTGTTGGTCTGGACATGGAAGGATGTTGGAGTGCCATCATTAAATAATGACACATCCGAGGTCTCTATAAGTTTCACAATCAGATTTCCCTTGGGGTTATCATCATAGTCTTCCCAAAGGTGGTGTCTTGCATTAAAGCCTCCAACTAGTAGGAATGGGGTCGGGAGTTGGGAGATGAGTTCGGCTAATTTGTTAGCCAAATCTGAAGCAACTACTTCATCACCAGGAGGGAGGTACAGTGAGCAGACTGTGCATAAACGATTGGTATACACACGAATCGTAACTGCTTGAAGGTCTGTTCTCTACGGGATTGCTAAGTGAGAACATCTTCACGGATAAAAATAGCCGAACCATGAATGGGTTCTGGTGGATTCTTAAAATATTCCACATAGTGGGGGATATTGGGTAATCGACGAATACCCAATTGGGTCTCCTGTAATGCTATACAGCAAGGGTTGTAATCATGAAGCAAGAGTTTGAATTCTTCCCATTTGGAGAAGATCCCTTTTAGATTCCAATGAACAATTGGAAACATATTCATCGTTATGGGTAATTAAATTTTTCTTTGCACTTGGTGAAGCTGACTGGGGTTTTGAACCTTTTTCATTGTTAGGTGTAATTTAAGTTTGAGCTATAGGTACTTTGAATGTTTTGGGGATGGTTTTTTTATTAGATGGCAAAGAACCATCTGTCAGTTGTGAATATGACAGGGTGTTTTTTGCTGGCAAAGATGCCTCCGAAGATATTGGGTCCTCATTACTGGTAGGAAGTAATATCGAGAGAGATGGTACCGAGTCATTCTGAGATGTGGTTGGTGGGTCAGCTGGGGTGGGTGAAGAAACCCCAGAAGGCTGTTTATCCTCTTCCAAAAGGGCCACGGCCAAAGCTGGATCAGAAAAAATCCGTTCAGCTTCTTCTGGAGTTACTGATGAACTCAAGGCAAATTCAGTGGGAGGAGGGTGGATGTCCAAAGGTGAAACGAACAACACACGAATATCCTCGCAATCTGCCTCCATGTCTTCAGGACATGTCAATGGTTGGTTAAATGTTGATGGAGGGGAATCTGAGGAACAGCGAGTACTCTTGCGCCTTGGTTTAGAAGCAGGAACCTCCCTAATGATTGGGGAGGGACGAGGAGCATCATTCTGAGGCAGAGATTCTATTGGGGCTTTTTGATGGATATTCTGCGGTCGTAAAAGTGCAATTCTGAATGGTCTCTGATGTCTGTTTGGTTGCTCTAAGAGCGTCCGCAAAACTCACTCCTGGTTGTATGTATAATTCTTTAGCTCTCCTTCTAGCATTCTTCATGCTAATTCAGAATTTATTCCGAAGAGCAACAACCTCTCTCATACAAGAAAAAGATGCATTGCTTAGAGGTGGCGAGGTGATCGCCACCACAGTTGGCACAACAAGGGGGACGAGGGCACGGTGTTCCATGGAAATCAGAGGAACAATTGACACATACCCTCTCCTGTCTGCATTGCTTACTGACATGTCCAAAACGTTGACAATGAAAGCATCTGCGGGGATTCTTCACGTAGGGCTTCACGGGAATGCACAGATAACCAGCCTTGATATTCTTAGGGAGTTCCAACCTATTGAAAGTTAATATGATAGTAGCGGAAGGAACTCTGGTGCCATTAACATTACGAGTGACGCGGTATGCACCAACTACCTTCTGAGAAGTCAGTTTAGCAACAAGCCGGTCCACATCATATTCAATAAGCTCCCCGGACCTGATACCCCCTTGCAGGTGTTAAAGGTAGGATGGGTTGAAGGGGAGATATTGAGGGAAGCAAGAGAATCTAGTGCTTTGATTTTTTGATGCTGATCAAATGAAGAGGACTCCACAACAAGGGAGCCATCATTCCTAGGCAACATTTGGGCAGGTTCACCACATTTGGCAACGAAGTCTTCATAGACATTGAAAACGTCAGCCTTACTTATTGGTGTATCATTGTCTGATTTTAAAACTACAAATTTATCATAATCAAGATCATCGTCGACCTCGGAACCAAAAGGATCGAGTCTACGAAGATCGCGTTCATTGGTGGCACGGGGACCAGAAGCCTGAGGCCTCTGGGAAAAGTTTTTATTATTTTTACCCATAAATATTTTTATTAAAAGAACACGTATCCCCTGGGGAAGTGGAGTCATGTTACTGTAGCTGCCCCCAGACTAGGCGCTTTACACCATCCTCAGGGTAGCCCTCCCCCACGTTACAGCTGTCGTTTTAAAAACAGTGCAACGTCATGAATTGAAGTTTGAAGACGGCTAGGCTAAGACCCACGCTGTGAACCGCTATCAGCCCTAGAACATGTGCGGCCTTCAAGGCGATACCTCCGGTCAACATGATCGGCAACCCGTACAGCGGTACTCAACACACGGGTGAGAAGATCCTTAGTCTGACTCCTCCGCAGTGGCCTGTTCAGCAAGGTAGGACCCCTTGCTGACATAACCCACTGTGTCATTGAAGTACGCAAGTCCCTCCACCACGACACGGTGATCCTCAGAGAGGGGCAAACCATAGAAAATTACTGGAATAAGCATAAGGTGAGAGGTAAACAAAAAAAAACGTTTGCTGTGATTTTCTCTGTTCCCGTGGCGTGATCGAAACATGGAAAATTTATTCCTAAATTTTTGTGAACAAATTGCTCGTCAGTCCATTTTTAATGTCACTTTAGTCATTAATTAATCTAATTTTTTGCGAAGCAATTAACAGTTTTAATGTCAGTTTATTATTTTTTTAAATATATTTTTGGAATTCCTTTACATTACTTGTTCTTTTAAGGATGCCTTATCTTTACCAAGTAAATTTCAGGATGGCTTATCTTTACCAGGTAAATTCCGGGATGGCTTATCTTTGCTAGAGGTTAGTGGGATGGCTTATTTCTACTTGATCCGATCAATGTTTTATAGCAGGCAAATAATTTCCCTCATTTCAATATTATTTGAAATTTACCCCCAAATCAATCTTGGATAAAGAGTGGGGGGGGGGCATTTTGGTATATATTGAACGGGGGAGGGCAACAAAATTGCAGGATTCAGTATTTAATATAATCTTATCATCATACTGCTTGTTCGTGCTCACCTAGGCTATTCTCTGACAAGAGAGTCAAATTATAAATGGCTTTTGATGGTAACTTAGATAATAATAATACAAGCATAATAATTCCTTAAGGTTTTTATTTCACGGTCACCGCTTCTCAGGGAACCCAGCTATTTATTCATTTCTTTCTGTTGTATTAATCTCCCAACTTTCTTGCCCTTCCTTACATACCCCTCCTTCCACGTGTATCACCCCTTGCCTCCCCCCCCCTACCCCCGCTCGTTTCCTGTTTTGTCTCAAATTTCTGCTCACTCTTGAAATCGGTTAAACGGTGACATTTTCCCCGTTTTATTTTGCCGCTGTGTGTGTGTGTGTGTGTGTATGTGTATGTGTGTGCGCGCGCGCGTGCGTGACGTTCACTCAGAATGGGAGGTTGGTAAATAGAATGGGTCATTGTCCCCATCCCCGCTGCATCGTCTCTCCTCCAAAATATTGAAAAAAAAGGGGTGTTTTTTTAGGGCGCGTTTCTTCGTTCCCGGAAATGTTCCGTCTAGAGTAGTGATTGCGTACCCAAGGGGTCTGTTTCCCTCGAAAGGGGGGTAAATACAGTTTCCTTGAAGGGGGCGCATACATGTTAATTAACTTTTATCCCCCCCCTCCCCCTATGCCAAGAAATGGACCATCCCTCCGTTGGATTATAGGATTTGGGTTTTCTCGTCTAACGGTATCTTGACCCTTGCAAATATCCCAAACCCCTACCCACCTCCGCGTCCACACATATTCACTTCCACTAATTTCACCCCTCTGTCCCGGGCTGCTTTGCGAAGAAGATGGCAGACGGTCGAGGAGAACCTAAAGTTGCGTGCCATTGCGCCGCGACTGTTCCCATGGACCTACCCCACAATGACGCGAAGGCTTCAGGTCGCTTTATGTCGTCTCCGAATTGGACACACTCGCGGGACGCACCGCCATTCAATGGAGCGCTCCTCTGCACTTTACTGCGACGACTGCGTGGTCACCCAGACTGTTCGACACATTCTTCTTGAATGTCCCAGTCTGGGTGATCCTCGCACACATTACCTGTCCATGTGTCGGGACGAGCTGGGTCTCTACCGCTTGTCCCTTGTACCCGGGACTGGTTCATGCTCACAGACGTGCGGACTATATGACTTTTTGGAGGAGGCTGGCCTCCTCCACTTTATTTGACTTTGTTGTAGGCCGCATGTTCCTGCGCCGAGGTAGGCGGGCCTACCCCCGACGCCGGAGCCCGCTTCCTTGTTACCTTTTAGTTGATCTTGTTTTTGTTTTTATTTATTATTGTTTTCTTTAGCCTTTGTTCCTTTATCTTTTTTATTTACATGTTATTTGTTTTTTAATCTAGCAGAGTATTAGGCTGTAATGTGAGTGCGGCGACTTTTGCCCTAGTAAGCAGTCGTCAGATGGGCTCTCTCTCTCTAAAAAAAAAGAAATCACCTCCCTGTATGCGAACCTGTCTCCCAAAGTCTTCTGTCGGGGATGCCCTCGTTGGTTTTCGTGGTTTCTTTATAAATAAAATCAAACACTCGCAAAGGTTCTTTCCTTTATTGTTGAATGAGAAGAACAACTGGAGAGTTGTGCCCCCCAGCAAGTAGTCTTTTATGTCCGTTATTCGTACCCTCCGGCCCTATCATCACTTTCCTTACAAACTGTCTGCGATATTTGCCCTCGTTGTTCGTCGCTTTAAATAAAAAAACACATTGTTGGTACAAGGTGAGGGGATGGGGGCCTTCGCCCCCCAATTCCCTTTCACAGACTGTTGACCCCACAGTGAATGTTCGGTCTTTTCAGTCTGACGAGTTGGATAGGTGGAATGATGGAGGTATGGAAATCAAACTGAGATATTCCAAGCTGAAAAGCGAAATCCAATGAGTGCTTATCCTAGCCATCAAGTATGTAAAACGAGATGTGTAAAGAAATTCGTTAAGATATGAAGTAAAAATGTTACTGGGTTAACTCGAAAACTGACGAGACCTTGTGTAAATTGCTGTTCCATTAGCGCTAGGCATTATTTAAGGTTCTAAGTTAAGAACCGAAGGTCTCCTCACTCATTGGAATCGCCGTGGACTCCGAGCCAACCTTAATTACGGAGGTTCGTCTCCTCCCGTTCCTCGTTCGCTATCTTTCTACAGACAGGAGACCATGCTGGAACACGTATCTCGTGCCCTCTCTCGCAAGGTATAAAGGTTTTGCGACCCTACCACCAGGGGATGAGGACGGGCAGGTGGATGCGCGATTTACATAGGCGGACTACACAATCAATCATGTGTGTCGGGTTCTTGACGACTGATGTAAGAGTTAGAGTTACGATGGGCGGTCAATAAGTTTTGCGAATCGGTAGGGCAAAACAGAGGAAGGGGGATGGCTGTTTGTGGGGGTGTTAGGACAAGTTATTTTAAGTCAGGACCTGCAGCCACACGCTCCTCCCTCGTCTATTTAAGAATCAGTAGCTGATCGCAGATCGGCAGTCACAAATTTTTCAACAATGGAGAAGGTTGAGCACCGTGCAGTGATCAAATTTTTGACCATGAAGGCAAGAATGCAAAAGAGATCCATGAACGCATGGTTGCAGTGTACACCGACACCGCCCCTTCCTATGCAACCATTGCTCGCTGGAATAGGGAGTTCCGCCATGGTCGTGAGTCCCTTGAAGATGACCCCCGTCCAGGAGGCCCGTCAGACGTGACCAACGAGGACAATGTGGCCCGTGTGGAGAGGATGATCCTCCAAAATCGACGGGTGAAAGTCGAAGAAATCGAGCGAGAACTTGGAATATCACATGGAAGTGTTATCAACATCATCCACGACAATTTGGCCATGGCTAAGGTCTCTGCCCGTTGGGTCCCTAGAAACCTCACGTCCCATGATCGACTTCAACGTCGTCAAAGTCTACAAGGCCAGAGTTGCACAAGCTGCCCTGCGCGAGTGCGGATTCGAGGAGCTCAACCATCCCCCCTATAGTCCAGATCTGGCCCCTAGCGACTACTTTTTATTCCACCAGTTCAAGGCTGCACTGCGTGGACGCCGGTTTGGGGACGATGAAGCTGTCCAGGAGTGGATTAAGAGCAGTCGGCAGATTTATGGTTGTCGGGAATTCGAAACCTCAGGGACAAGTGGCGCAAGTGCATTGAAGTCGAGGGTAGTTATATTGAAAAATACTTAAACACTTTTCCTCATATCTCGTTTCCTTATATCCGAATTGCAAAACTTATTGACCGCCCCTCGTAGGGTTCCTGAATGGGGATGAGTTTACTCATCACTGCCTGGAATCCACTTCCTTTTCTTTTCTTGATGTCCCTTTCTCCCGGATCCACAGCCTGATTTTGGGTGAGAAGAGGTGGTCGATAACCTCCATGATAGGGACTACTTTTCCATTTAAATGTCATTTTCTGGGCAACTGTCGCATGGTGCATGGCGCGCGCACGCTGGTCCGCATTTCAGGAAATGACTGATTTCTCTGTCCCAGTCGAGGAGTTTAGGTTGGTGGATGAGGCTGATCGGTTGTTTTTTTTCTGACACCCTCATCGCCGTGGACTTGGCTACTATTTCTAAAACGCCTTGCCCTTTTGCAACCCGTCTACCTCCTTGATGGTTTATCGAGTTTGATACGGCGCTCAAACAGAAGCGATATGCCTACATACGCTATAAGCACCGCCCGAACGATTTCACCTATGGGAACTTAAATTTGCGTGCAATCGCGCCGCGCCTTTTCCCGTGGATCTACCCTCCAATACCACGGCTACTTCAGGTCGCTTTTTGTGATCTTCGAACTACTCACACTCGCGGAAATCATCGCAATATGACGTCTTCTCCCCAAGATTGTTCGTCACATTCTTGTTGAGTGTGCTCATCTTCGCGCACGTTACATGTCCCAATTCCTGGACGAGCGGGGTGAATCCCGCTTGTCCTTTGTGCTTGCGACGAGTTCGTGTACATAGACATGTAGACTCTTTGACTTCTTTGAGGAGTCTGTCCTCCATTTTATTATACTCTTCGTTGTTGGTCGCATGCTGCTTGATTTTTCTGGTTTGTGTATATTTTGTTTTTAATGTATCCTAGTAATTGTCTAAAATTGATTATTACGGCTCTTCTAAAAAAAAAAAAAAATCCATACTTCTTTCCCCTTGTTTTGAAGCCGGTGTGGGTATTCCGGGTTCTACGTCTGTCTTCTGCTGAATTGGATGCTAGCAATTTGCCCTTCGATATGGGGGATAACTCGCAGTGCCGGTCTTTGAGACCATCTTGGAACCCGAAGATAATCGCGTTCTCCCTAAGCCCTTTGGAATAGAAACATTACTCGTATCTGTTGGAATTTATCTTAAGTAGCGCGCTGATGAGGCGATCACGGTGTCTGCACCGGCTGCATGATAGTGATCAGTTCAGACCCTTAGCGCTACATGGCAAAGAAGTTGGGAGATGGTACGTGGGAATTCATTTTCTGTCAATTGATCGGGCATTTGCAGGGTGCAGTGCTCACATAAGCCTTTGCCCCCGAATACTGCATGGTCCGCCGGACTGACCACCACATTTTAATTGAATTCCTCTTCTTGGGGTGCTTCGTGCGTGGTACCTGTCCCGCTCCCGTTAGTGGAGGAGTCGCTATCGCTTGTCCCTTAGCGGGGCTCTACCAGGCGTCTCTCTTCACGCCCGAGCTGATTGCATACACGCCGCACGGTACGGGAGATAACGCGACGTGCCCGGTTCGGAGACCGGATTGTGATCTATAGCGACTCATAAAGTGCCCTTAGTGCTCTCGGGGCATTGGATTCCCCCCCACCCTTGTGTAGCCTGTTACACTCGCTATCCGAAGGAACTGCACGGCCCCCTGCTTGAGTGCAAATTAGGGAGGCTCTCGGTTGACTTGGGAACTCCCTGATGGTTCCTGGGAAAGTTGTTGGTGCGCTTTCCCTTTACCACCACTCAGCACTACTTTACCTTTTTATTATTGGTATTATTAGCCTTATTATTGTTATTATCATTTTTATTATTTATTATGGTTTTATATTAGTAGTATTTATTATGATATATCATGGATTTATTCATTAAGATTAGTCTTAATTATTATTATTAGTAGTATGTTACTTTTATTTATTAGTAGTATTTATTGATTTATTATTATGTATTATAATTATATAAAAAAAAAGTTGGAGTGAAGGGGTAGGGCGATGGACCGCATGGCGAGGTTAAGGGGCAGAGGGAATACTAATCAAATGTTAACTCTTCCTGAAGTAAATGGCGAACCGAGTGTAATTGAGGTAGTAGACCGCGGTTGATTTGCAAAGGATTAAAAACCTCTCCAGACGACTTGAAAATATGATTAGTATCAGCAAGCCTTCCTTAGTCAAGAAAGGTACAGTGAGAAAGAAGGAATAAGAAGTTTCGATGATTGAATAGGAATATTTGAATGGATACCTACGACAAATTAAATGATTATTCAATTTTCCCCTTTGAGTTTATATTCAAAGACCACGGACTCTGGATCTTTAGATTTTCAAACACTACGGACTCTTGATATTTTGATCATCAAAAACCTCGGATTCTTTGGATCTTTCGATTATCAAACACCACGGACTCTTTGGATCTTTCGATTATCAAACACCACGGACTCTGGATCTTTCGATCGTCAAACACCACGAACTCTGAATCCTTTGATCTTCAAACACTACGGACTCTGGATCTTTAGATTTTCAAACACTACGGACTCTTTTGATATTTTGATCATCAAACACCACGGACTCTTTGGATCTTTCGATTATCAAACACCACGAATTCTTTGGATCTTTCGATCATCAAACACCACGAACTCTGAATCCTTTGATCTTCAAACACTACGGACTTTTTTGATATTTTGATCATCAAACACCACGGACTCTTTGGATCTTTCGATTATCAAACACCACGGACTCTTTGGATCTTTCGATCATCAAACACCACGAACTCTGAATCCTTTGATCTTCAAACACTACGGACTTTTTGGATCTTTAGATTTTCAAACACTACGGACTCTTTTGATATTTTGATCATCAAACACCACGAACTCTTTGGATTTTTCGATTATCAAACACCACGGACTCTTTGGATTTTTCGATCATCAAACACCACGAACTCTGAATCCTTTGATCTTCAAACACTACGGACTCTTTGGATCTTTAGATTTTCAAACACTACGGACTCTTTTGATATTTTAATCATCAAAACCACGGACTTTGGATCTTTCGATTATCAAACACCACGGACTCTTTGGATCTTTCGATTATCAAACACCACGGACTCTAGATCTTTCGATCATCAAACACCACGAACTCTGAATCCTTTGATCTTCAAACACTACGGACTCTTTGGATCTTTTGATTATCAAACACCACGGACTCTTTGGATCTTTTGATTATCAAACACCACGGACTCTTTGGATCTTTCGATCATCAAACACCAAGAACTCTGAATCCTTTGATCTTCAAACACTACGGACTCTTTGGATCTTTAGATTTTCAAACACTTCGGACTCTTGATATTTTGATCATCAAACACCACGGACTCTTTGGATTTTTCGATTATCAAACACCACGGACTCTGAATCCTTTGATCTTCAAACACTACGGACTCTTTGGATCTTTAGATTTTCAAACACTACTGACTCTTTTGATATTTTGAGCATCAAAAACCACGGACTCTTTGGATCTTTCGATTATCAAACACCACGGACCCATTGGATCTTTCGATTATCAAACACCACGGACTCTGGATCTTTCGATCATCAAACACCACGAACTCTGAATCCTTTGATCTTCAAACACTACGGACACTTTGGATCTTTAGATTTTCAAACACTACGGACTCTTTTGATATTTTCATCATCAAACACCACGGACTCTTTGGATCTTTCGATTATCAAACACCAAGAACTCTGAATCCTTTGATCTTCAAACACTACGGACTCTTTGGATCTTTAGATTCTCAAACACTACTGACTCTTTTGATATTTTGATCATCAAACACAACGGACTCTTTGGAACTTTCGGTTAACAAACACCAATGACTCTTTGGATCTTTCGATCATCAAACACCACGAACTCTGAATCCTTTGATCTTCAAACACTACGGACTCTTTGGATCTTTAGATTTTCAAACACTACTGACTCTTTTGATATTTTGATCATCAAACACCACGGACACTTTGGATCTTTCGATTATCAAACACCACGGACTCTTTGGATATTTCGATCATCAAACACCACGAACTCTGAATCCTTTGATCTTCAAACACTACGGACTCTTTGGATCTTTAGATTTTCAAACAATGCGGACTCTTTTGATATTTTGATCTTCAAAAACCACGGACTCTTTGGATCTTTCGATTATCAAACACCACGGACTCATTGGATCTTTCGATTATCAAACACCACGGACTCTGGATCTTTCGATCATCAAACACCACGAACTCTGAATCCTTTGATCTTCAAACACTACGGACACTTTGGATCTTTAGATTTTCAAACACTACGGACTCTTTTGATATTTTGATCATCAAACACCACGGACTCTTTGGATCTTTCGATTATCAAACACCAAGAACTCTGAATCCTTTGATCTTCAAACACTACGGACTCTTTGGATCTTTAGATTCTCAAACACTACTGACTCTTGATATTTTGATCATCAAACACAACGGACTCTTTGGAACTTTCGGTTAACAAACACCAATGACTCTTTGGATCTTTCGATCATCAAACACCACGAACTCTGAATCCTTTGATCTTCAAACACTACGGACTCTTTGGATCTTTAGATTTTCAAACACTACTGACTCTTTTGATATTTTGATCATCAAACATCACGGACACTTTGGATCTTTCGATTATCAAACACCACGGACTCTTTGGATATTTCGATCATCAAACACCACGAACTCTGAATCCTTTGATCTTCAAACACTACGGACTTTTTTGATATTTTGATCATCAAACACCACGGACTCTTTGGATCTTTCGATTATCAAACACCACGGACTCTTTGGATCTTTCGATCATCAAACACCACGAACTCTGAATCCTTTGATCTTCAAACACTACGGACTTTTTGGATCTTTAGATTTTCAAACACTACGGACTCTTTTGATATTTTGATCATCAAACACCACGAACTCTTTGGATTTTTCGATTATCAAACACCACGGACTCTTTGGATTTTTCGATCATCAAACACCACGAACTCTGAATCCTTTGATCTTCAAACACTACGGACTCTTTGGATCTTTAGATTTTCAAACACTACGGACTCTTTTGATATTTTAATCATCAAAACCACGGACTTTGGATCTTTCGATTATCAAACACCACGGACTCTTTGGATCTTTCGATTATCAAACACCACGGACTCTAGATCTTTCGATCATCAAACACCACGAACTCTGAATCCTTTGATCTTCAAACACTACGGACTCTTTGGATCTTTTGATTATCAAACACCACGGACTCTTTGGATCTTTTGATTATCAAACACCACGGACTCTTTGGATCTTTCGATCATCAAACACCAAGAACTCTGAATCCTTTGATCTTCAAACACTACGGACTCTTTGGATCTTTAGATTTTCAAACACTTCGGACTCTTGATATTTTGATCATCAAACACCACGGACTCTTTGGATTTTTCGATTATCAAACACCACGGACTCTGAATCCTTTGATCTTCAAACACTACGGACTCTTTGGATCTTTAGATTTTCAAACACTACTGACTCTTTTGATATTTTGAGCATCAAAAACCACGGACTCTTTGGATCTTTCGATTATCAAACACCACGGACCCATTGGATCTTTCGATTATCAAACACCACGGACTCTGGATCTTTCGATCATCAAACACCACGAACTCTGAATCCTTTGATCTTCAAACACTACGGACACTTTGGATCTTTAGATTTTCAAACACTACGGACTCTTTTGATATTTTCATCATCAAACACCACGGACTCTTTGGATCTTTCGATTATCAAACACCAAGAACTCTGAATCCTTTGATCTTCAAACACTACGGACTCTTTGGATCTTTAGATTCTCAAACACTACTGACTCTTTTGATATTTTGATCATCAAACACAACGGACTCTTTGGAACTTTCGGTTAACAAACACCAATGACTCTTTGGATCTTTCGATCATCAAACACCACGAACTCTGAATCCTTTGATCTTCAAACACTACGGACTCTTTGGATCTTTAGATTTTCAAACACTACTGACTCTTTTGATATTTTGATCATCAAACACCACGGACACTTTGGATCTTTCGATTATCAAACACCACGGACTCTTTGGATATTTCGATCATCAAACACCACGAACTCTGAATCCTTTGATCTTCAAACACTACGGACTCTTTGGATCTTTAGATTTTCAAACAATGCGGACTTTTGATATTTTGATCTTCAAAAACCACGGACTCTTTGGATCTTTCGATTATCAAACACCACGGACTCATTGGATCTTTCGATTATCAAACACCACGGACTCTGGATCTTTCGATCATCAAACACCACGAACTCTGAATCCTTTGATCTTCAAACACTACGGACACTTTGGATCTTTAGATTTTCAAACACTACGGACTCTTTTGATATTTTGATCATCAAACACCACGGACTCTTTGGATCTTTCGATTATCAAACACCAAGAACTCTGAATCCTTTGATCTTCAAACACTACGGACTCTTTGGATCTTTAGATTCTCAAACACTACTGACTCTTGATATTTTGATCATCAAACACAACGGACTCTTTTGAACTTTCGGTTAACAAACACCAATGACTCTTTGGATCTTTCGATCATCAAACACCACGAACTCTGAATCCTTTGATCTTCAAACACTACGGACTCTTTGGATCTTTAGATTTTCAAACACTACTGACTCTTTTGATATTTTGATCATCAAACATTACGGACACTTTGGATCTTTCGATTATCAAACACCACGGACTCTTTGGATATTTCGATCATCAAACACCACGAACTCTGAATCCTTTGATCTTCAAACACTACGGACTCTTTGGATCTTTAGATTTTCAAACAATGCGGACTCTTTTGATATTTTGATCATCAAAAACCACGCACTCTTTGGATCTTTCGATTATCAAACACCACGGACTCTTTGGATCTTTCGATTATCAAACACCACGGACTCTGGATCTTTCGATCATCAAACACCACGAGCTCTGAATCCTTTGATCTTCAAACACTACGGACTCTTTGGATCTTTAGATTTTCAAACACTACGGACTCTTTTGATATTTTGATCATCAAACACCACGGACTCTTTGGATCTTTCGATCATCAAACACCACGAACTCTGAATCCTTTGATCTTCAAACACTATGGACTCTTAGGATCTTTAGATTTTCAAACAATACGGATTCTTGATATTTTGATCATCAAAAAACACGAACTCTTTGGATTATCAAGCACCACGGACTCTTTTGATATTTTGATCATCAAACACCACGGACTCTTTGGATCTTTCGATTATCAAACACCAAGAACTCTGAATCCTTTGATCTTCAAACACTACGGAATCTTTGGATCTTTAGATTTTCAAACACTACCGACTCTTTTGATATTTTGATCATCAAACACCACAGACTCTTTGGATCTTTCGATTATCAAACACCACGGACTCTTTGGATATTTCGATCATCAAACACCATGAACTCTGAATCCTTTGATCTTCAAACACTACGGACTCTTTGGATCTTTAGATTTTCAAACACTACGGACTCTTTTGATATTTTGAGCATCAAACACTACGGACTCTTTGGATCTTTCGATCATCAAACACCACAGACCTTGGATCTTTCTATCATCAAGCACCACGAACTCTGAATCCTTTGATCTTCAAACACCACGTACTCTTTCGATCTTTCGGTCATCAAACATCACGCACTATTTGGATCTTTCGTTCATCAAACACCACGAACTCTTTTGATCTTGCGATCATGAAACACCACATACTCATTGGATCTTTTGATCATCAACAACCACGGACTCTGGATCTTTAGATCTTCGAACACCACGGACTCTTTAGATGCTTACATCTTCAAATTCCACGGACTCTTTGGATCCTTAGAATTTCAAATTCCACGAACTCTTTGGATCTTTAGATTATCAAACACCACGGACTGTCTGGATCTCTAGATCTTCAAACACCACGGACTCTTTGGATCTTTAGATCTTCCAACACCATGGACTTTGTGGAACATAGATCTTCAAACACCACGGATTCTTTGGATTTCAAGATCTTTAAACACCACGAACTCTTTGGATTAAATGTCGTGGACTCTGCATCTTTAGATCTTCAAACACCACGAGCTCTTTTAATCTTTAGATCTTCAACCACTTCGGACTCCTTGGATCTTCAAACATCACGGACTCTGGATCATCTTTAGATTTTCAAACACCACGGACTCCTTGCTTCTTTAGTTCTTTAAACATCACGGATTCTTTAGATTTTAAGGAATCGTTGGATCTTTAGTACTTGAAACACCTAGGACTCTGAAAATCGTTGGTGTTACCAGCTGACGAATAACTCGTCTTTAAATGCGTTCGAAAGTTTTGATTAAGCTCCTTGTAGGGAAACGAGAGGACCCTTCCCGAATTTGCTCTGCTAGCTTGGCTCTTGGATGGTTTTATCAGAATCTGAACAGGAAACCGCCGTTATAATAATAATTGCGACCCCGTCAAGGCTGTGGCTACCCCGTAGAGGAAAAATCAACGAACGCCCTTGGAGGCGGTGAAATATGACGTCCCAAGGACTTGGCACAAAACTTTGCCCGATTTTTCGTTTTACGTCCGTGTATATATTTAGAGTGCCCCCCCCCCCCACCGACTCCTTAAACGGGACCTCAACACAGGAGAAGGCCCCTGGCGGAAGTGTCAGCCTCGGTGCTTCCGCGTTTCCTTCCGGGTTTTACGAGTTTGAAATGACGGATGCGTTTTCATTTATTATTTGTGCAGTCCGCTGCCTCCCCCCCGCCTTTCCCCTGGACTACCCTCCCCCATAGGGCGCGCGGAAGAGTATTGTGGGGTGCTCCGCACCAACTCGAGGTCACGACAGATCAAAGGCCGGATACCTATCCCCCCCTTCTTTTCTTTCTTTTTCCATTCTTTTTATTTCCTCTTTCTTTTTTATTTGCTTTTTTCGGCAACCATCCCCTATTACACTTTCCCAATTCCTCTTTCTTCTCCCCATACATCTACATTCTCGTCTTTCTATCATTCTATTCTCTACCACCCTCTTTATTCTCCCCCACCCTATCTATTCCCCCCCACCACTATTTTCCCCTCGCCACTCTATTCTCCCCTCACCACTCTATTCTTCCTTCACCACTCTATTCTCCCCACCACTCGTCTATTCTCCCTCACCCCTCTATTCTCCCTCACCACTCTATTCTCCATCACCCCTCTATTCTCCCTCATTGCCCTATTCTGCCCCACCACTCTATTCTCCTCCACCACTCTTCCCCTCCCCCCTCTCTATTCTCACACACCTCATTATTTACAAGTCTCAAGAGGGGGGGGGCGGTTTCCACGCTGTATCCCCTCTGTTTGAAGTCAGCGGGGCTCTGCTAGGCGCTGCGTCTGTCTTGACTGCCGAGCTGGTTGCAATACACGACTCGGTACGGGAGATAACGCGACGTGCCCGTTTCGGAAACCGGATCGGGATTTATAGCGACTCAAAAGCGCCCTGAGTCCTCGGGGCATTGGAATCTCTGCATCCTCTGGTTCGCGATATCCGTGACACCACTGTTTTGGCGAACCGGGCGCATTTCGAGATTATCTTCAGCTGGGTTTCTGGACATGCAGGAATTGCGAGGAAGGAGCGCACCAAAGAGTCCGCGAGGACTGGGCGAGCAGACCAGCGTTTCCCTCTTCATCACACCGATTACACGACAGGAATATGGGCTACTTGGCAAAGAAGATGGGAGACGGTCGAGGGGAACTTAAAGTTGCGTGCCATTGCGCCGCGACTGTTCCCATTGACCCCCCTCCCCCCGCCAATGCTTCTTTGATGGAGCGCTCGCCTGCTCCTTATTGTGATGACTGCGTTATCCCCCAGACTGTTCGGCACATTCTTGTTAAATGTCCCACGCACGTTACCTGTCCCGGCACCGGGACATGTGGGGTCGCTATCGCTTGTTCCTTGTACTCGGGACTGGTTAGTACACACGACTTGCCGCCCATTTGACTTTTTACTTTTTCTTTGTTTTTGATTTTTAGTTTTTGTCCTTTTTTATCGGTTATTTACATATTGTTATTTTTTTTAATCTAACCTACTAAGTAGGCTTTAACGTGAGTATGGCGACCTTTGCCCAAGTAGGCAATCTCCAGATGGGCTCCTAAAAAAAAATCACACCTCATTCTCCCACCTCTTTATTCTCCCAATTTCACTATTCTTCCCACTTTATTTACTTCTCTCTCGCTTTCTTGCCCCCATCTCTTTGGTATTCTTCTCTTCTCTCCCCTCATTTCGCCTCTTGCTACTCTTTCCTCCCTCTCCTCTCTCTCCTCTCCTCTCTCTCCCCCTCCTCTCTCTCCCCCCTCCCTTCTCTCCTCTCTCTCCCCCTCGCTCCTCTCCTCTCGTCCCCCCTCTCCCTTCTCTCTCTATCCATATCTGCCCCTACCACCCCTCTCTGCTCCCTCTCAACGCCGCAAAAAGAAAGTACCTTTTCGAGTCCCATCCTCCCCCCACCCAACACTAAACGCTGGGGTCAGTAAGGTGCCACCCTAACCTCCATTAATAGCCTTAATTAGAACCAAGAAGTGGATACTAACGAAGGCATCTCCGTAAACCCAGTAAATTATGACTTTCTAAGATAAAATGGGGAAGTTGAAAGAAGTGGAAAGTACTCGGCCCGAGGCGATGGCCCACGCCCTCCAAGCCCCAGTCCCCCCTTCGGCAGTTTCAAACTAGATTGAGACTACCTGGGCTTCACTTTTAGACATTTCCACTTTCCCCACTTCTCGCCCGTTTTGCAGGCTAGTCGCCGGCCAGCTTACTTCCATTCATCCCTGCCCGGGGTATGGAGGCGTGTGGGGGGGGGGCACCTCTCCTTCTTGACTCCTTTTGTGGGTATGGAGTTTTGCTATGTCTGTATTCATCCAACCCTTTTCACCTACTATCCCCCCCCCCTTTTTTGCGTTGACTCATTTGACGGGACCACATGAGGAGGATGCTGGTGTGCCATTCCGGCCTCACACCCGTACTTGGATCTTCAGTTTCTGCACTTTTTCACATTCCTAACTTCACCACTTCCTTCCCTTCCATACAAACTCTTTCGAAAATGCTATCATTTGTTTTTTCGCTCATAATTCGAGAGAACCCCCCCCCCTCCCTCTCCCCTCAAGGCCATGTCGTGAGGTTCTAGGGACCGGGAGACTGCGCAACTCTCCGGCACACGCCCCCTTCCCCTCCGGTTCCCTTGAAAGTCCGGGGAAATATCCTGTTGCCATGGCGACTTTTTCTGGGTTTACCACAGGAGATTCCTTTATTACTAAAAGCGGGGGGAGCGGCATATTTAGGAGAGTTGAGTGCCCTCTCAGTCCCTAGGATCTCAAAAATCGTATTACACTCTTTTCACCACTAACCTTTGTATCCCTCCCTCCCCCTCTTAAATTCACTAGTTCCTTCTTATCCTCTCGTTACCAATTTTAAGGTGATGCCCTCGTTGGTTTCATTATTCTCTGAATGAAATTTAACAAGGTTTCGAAATCATCCAATTACCTCCTCCCCCTCGAAAAAAAGAAAACAACAAAAAAGAACAAGTACATAGTAGAGTCGAAGGTATCGGGAAGAGGCAAGCTGGAAAGGCCATGGGAGGCAAGGACTTTCGGCCTCGAATGGCGGAGGCCTTGCATACCTCCTCCCCCCCCCCACGAGAGATTCCATTGGCACCCGCCAGAGGCAATGTCTGGTGCCACCTTACCGGTTATTGAGGGCCAGTTTCGGCGTGCCGACTGCAACGAAATCGTGTCTCGCCTATGATTCGAGGCACTTCGCGGTCGCCTTCGGGCTAGGGCATTGGCGAGGTCAAGTGCCCTCCTACAGTGGCGTTTGGGGTCCCTTGAAAAGGGCAGTGGGCGCGCGGACATGGTCAGTCAGTCACTGCGCTCGGGTTAGTCGCTATAGTTGTGTTGCTCAATGCGCACGCGCCACGCTAGTCACCGTGCCACCCGCGCTTCCTTTGGCACCCTGTTGCGCCGAGTCCGTTGTGTAGTTAAAGCGAGGTCGTGTTTCGGTGGCGCCCGCTCGCGAGGTCTGACTTTGAACAACGGGTCTCCCTATGAGAGGTTTCATGGTCGGGGATGAGTGGTGGTGATGGCAGGAGTAATGAAGGAAGATTGGGTGAGAGTATAGGGATTGGTGTGTATGCAAGTTGTGGAAAGATAAAGTGAATGGTGGTGGTGTTTGCAAGAGCAGTCGTTCAACCTCTCAACGCCTATGTTGGCCCCAGAACCGGTGTGACGTTGTTCACTACCCCTGCAACGGGTCCCTATAGGAGCCCCCCACTAAGCTGCAAATCGTTGTATCTGTTATGACCTGTTTTCTCTAAATCCCTACTACCTTTCCGAAATATTTGGGCTGCTGCTGTTTCTTTCCTGTTTTTCTTCGCTATATAGTCACTTGCGCGTCCAGGCACCTCGGACGAGAGAAACCCTTAGATTTTACTGTTTTGTTTCGTGTAGTGGTGGTGGGCATCTAGTTGACAGCACCCTGTCAAAGGTGAAAGATATTGCTTTTGTATTTCACTACTCGGTTCTGTTTTTCATTCGTTGCCCACTACTAGCAATAATTACTCACTCTACCCCAAGAGGCGGATTGGAGAGACAGTATCGCCGTCCACTGTTTTATCTTTTTTGCTGCTGTTAGTGTACTTCCGCGAAAAACACGCGGAATGAAGGAATTTTCGTTCTTAGATCGTGAGGCAAAGGGAGTTTTGAAAAAGGTCTTGAAGTGGCAGTCAAGGTCTTACTGTAACTGAGCCGAGCGATCTGGGTACTGACATTCCTGAAAAAAAAAAGGTTTAGTAGCAGCCCAGGCTGAGATGGCGTTTGAATAGAGAAACGGCTGGGCTTTATTTTGATGTCCATCGTGAATTCAACGCCTTATTTTGCGTCAAGCAGACTCGCCAAACGTCTCATCACTAGTTGGGAGATTTGTGAAGTATCATCCAGCATGAGCCCGATGTTGATCCCCTTCCCCCCTTTGTATGTCTTTATTCACTTGTTTTCCTCAATCTCGATTGGCTTATTTCCAACCTCTTCAAACGCGTAGCTGGATGGACCATGCAGTTTCTATTTTCCTCTGAGAAACTCATGTCTCTGCTTAGCGACGGGTTAATTTCGAGACTTCAGGATTGCTTGGATTCGAATGTCCTTGTGGAACTCTTGGTATCTTTTGATACAAGTGCTTTAGGGGTTCAGTGCGGCGAACGAGTACAACTTCAAACGTCACTTGTATATGTTTATTGTGTGTGCGCCCTCCCACTTCGGTATTGATGGGAAGAGAAAAATGTGTGTTTGTTGATAGCGAAAGTTGTTGCGACGACTCGTTAACACCCAAGTTGAAACTGTATTCGAATCTCTTTGTTTGTGTGTTGGTTGGTATGTAGGTACGAGCCATGTTAAAGTGCCCGTAAAAAACCTTAAAAGGAGAAGAGATTTCTGCTTCACTGTCGAATTAAAGGCCATCGAAGGATAGAGTATGCCTGCGAGGGATGCATATATTCCCGTATGTGTATGCAAGGTTGAAAGCGTCTTGTGTATGTCATCATGTACCCCGTAATTAAATCGCGCCCTCCCCTCTGTATTGTACTCCATTCTGAGGAAACATTTAAATCTGTACATCTGTGTAGTTTTGCACGCGTCTGTTTATGGAGGTTATGAAAAATACACCTTTGCCGAGATTTTGGGTTGGCAATCGCAGTCTTTGTTATCCCTTTTCATTTATTCACAATTTTCACCTCCCCCCATTGCAAATGCCTTTGTTGATTACAAGTTGCTTTTCCTTATTTTAATTAGAAAAGGAAGCCGGTTCGGGCTTCCTTTCAAGGCTGGTCGTGGCCATGGCAAAGTCGTAAGAAGCCAATTCAAACATGTTGCCATTAGGGACTATCATGTTTAAGTATTTAATCTCTTCTACTTTTGTGGATTTATTGGTTGGACTAAGTGTGCGGAAAGGACGAGGAGACGATATGTGCGGTGTAAAGGATGCTTTGTACTGAGAGAGGGTATAAAAGGAGATTGGCGTCCCCGCGACAGGCACTCTGCCTCGACAATTTGTTGCAGTACGACCTCGTTACCAGTGCCGCGCTTGAATAGCGTTTGTAAACAGTGCCAGTATACATAGGTCCTTTTTTTTAAGTTCAATTCATTACCATCGTTTCTTTCGTTATTTTTTTAGCGTATTAACAGGATTAATTATCCCTTTAACCGAGATAAAAAACACGTTTTAAATACATCTTGAATTTGCGGTGGTTTTAGCGCCCATAGAAACAGTTCAGTTTGCTCCCTCGGTCTCGCCAAATCGATTTACGCTACCCCAGGATCCCGTGGTTGAAAATCTGCTATTCTTGATCTCCGTCCGCTCGTTATTATTGGCGTGGACATCGCCTCGACAAAAGAGAAAGTGTTTGGCCGAACCCTGCCCGAGAAAGCACCGCAATGGGTGAAGACCACGGACGCCTCTGTACGTGCTGGTTCTGCCGCAGTAAAGGACACTCCTCGCCCGTCGCCACCTCCCGGCAAACCGGGCGACCATAGATCTCTCTCTCCTCTTCGGTGAGTTGCGCCCCCTAGAAACCATTTGTTGCCTCTCCTCTTCTTCCCTTCTCTTCCTCCTTTGGCCCCATTGGGGGTTTGTAATCGACCGTTGATTGCTCATACTTCCATTTCTCTATTCTTTGAATCCCCTGATTCCTATTCTTTGCTCTGGTTTCCATTTTCTTTCGTTTTTTTCGTAATTATTCGTGTTTCTTTATCTTTTTTTGTCCTTTATATTTCTCATTTTGTCGATGCTCATCTGTTGAAGGAATGGCAGTGCCACGCCTGGGCAGTCTGGCACCGCTTTTTTTGGTCGCCAATTTGGCGACACGACTTGCCCCTTTCTCTGGGCACGCAGCTTTTAGCGAAGTAAACAACATGCTAAGCATTGTCAAAACCCCAGTTCCATTAGGGGGGTGCTACTCTAACATCCTGGTATCCTCTTTAAGAGGGCAATAGTGCTCGAGGAGGTGGACCTCTTAAGAGAAAATGCGCACCCATCGCCTGGGGGCATTGGTTCCCTGTGTTGGAGAATGGAAAAATAAAGCCAGTAATGACGGGTTTGTTACGAGGCCGCCGGGGAGTCTTAGGTTCTTGCCTTTTAGGTTCCTTTTAAGAGTTGCAAACTCCGAGGGGCTTTTGAAATGCACCTACCTATGCTCTGGCTTTGGCACCCCTTGGGACTCCCTAACTCCAATTGGCAGGCCTGTGAGTGGGACGAGGGGCACCCGAGGTTAGTGCCCCCTGTATTGCACTGTCTCGGTTGGCCCACGGCAGTGGCACATTTGAGGAATAGCGTCAGCCAGAGTGCTCGTCCGCAATATATATACGCACACACTATTAATTTCAACCCAAGGACAAGGAATGAAACGGTTTTACTTACCCTAACCTCACCACTGTACAAACTTTCGGGCGATGATGCCCACATTGGTTTTTTCTTGCTAGTTATAATAATGATCTTGGTCTTAAACGCATTTTCAGTTCCGCAACTTCAATACTTTTTGAACGGCCGTAATTAAAAAAAAAACAGGTAATCCCTTCGTTTGTTTTTTTTTTTGTTTTTTTAATGTAAAAAAAAAGGCCTTAAAATTCATCTGGGTCGGATGGTGTTTAGCTTTGTGTGGAAGTGGCTGTCTACTGGGGGGTATCTATCGACCCATTCATTGGTGGTCGGTCAGCAGAGTTTGTTTTTTCCTCAGTCGGGGGGGGGGGGGCATGTTAGCGGATGCTTGTGCCCTTGGCGTACACAAAAGCTTGGCGCGGTGTTTTGCCGTGGCGGCCTCATTGCGTTCTGCTCCCGATAAACCATTAACCTACTTCGCCGGCGTTGTTTTAAAGTTCAAGTTGAAGGATGCGACGACGACGCCTCTCGCTCGTTCCGCTCGGATTTAGCAATATTCATCTATCGACGAGGGAGGGAGTGTGGTGGTGGGGGGGGGGGCAACCCGTGTCGCAAGGACCCTCATTAAACCCCAATTCACCGATCCAAGGTAGAGGACTGTGGGGGCCAAGAACAAGGCATCCATGGGTATATAGGAGCAATCTTATCTGTTTCCACTGGTGGGCAAAGACCGCCCAAAGGTCCCCACCCCCCAGCCACGTTCTACGTCTCAAGTTTGCCACTGGTTCGAATTTCATTTTGCCACCATTTCATGACTGTGCCCTGCTGGGGGGTACCATGTGTAGCCTGTTGCACTCGATACCCGGGGGAGCTGTACATCCTCCTGGCCTGGGTGTAAATTAAGGAGGCCCTGTCACTGGGTGCATGCTATTATGACTCCTTATTATTTATTATTTTTCTTTAGTAGTAATATTTATTATTATATATAATTATTGGGAATTATTATTACTGGGTATTATTTTTATTGTGTATTATTATTTTTAGTAACTATTAGTACTATTTTATTATTTAATAGTATTATTATTTATTATTATTATTATTATTATTATTAAGGCTACCATCAACCTTTTGTACCAGGACTCTTCTCCCTGGACAGAGTTCAGGTGGACTGCATGCCATCTTGGGATCACCTAGCACCATGGTAGGATAATAGTAGGCGATCATTGATCACCTATCTCTTCTTATCTTTATTCCATCTCCTCCTCCCCCTTTCCACACTTGCTCTCCTATCCACAGAGGTTGTGGTTGCCCCGCGCACTTTGGTCCTTTTTTGAGTCGCGGTGTATAGCGCGAGGGCCGAAAGCTCCCTGGCGAGGGTAGAAAATATTTCATAATGGCCGCGTTCGAAATATGTATGTATATTTAACTTCCACAAAGAGCTCCACCAAACCTTAGGTAATAGATGAACGATTCTATGATTCTGTATCAAATACGATTAATGCGATTTTAATTGCGCACGAGTAAAATAGTCTAAGAAACCCGTTGAAACGGAAGGGAACAGATTACTTAATTTTCTACATGATAACTTTTAATCCAGTGTGAATGCCCAGTAAGGCAACGCTGACTTTTCAACTTTAGCCACCCTTAAGGGTATGGGGTTAAGAGTTGTAGAGTGGTCACCTCATTTCCAAGTGGATATGGCACGAATACCCCACCTGGATGCAATAGAACTCCCACTTCTTAACTGTTTGCGTGGACCACTAGCACAAGGGGGTGGCCTCACAGAAAGCGCGACCCTATTTAATTGTGATAACGTTGGTGGAGCCTACAGTTCAGACTGTAGGATCAAAAGCTTACTCTCTTAATCTCCCTAGCGGTCAGAGGGAGCAGATATGTTATCTGCTCCTAGGGAGCAATAAACAACAACTCAATAGAAGAGGCATTTTATATGCATTAAATGCAATAATTATTGGAATGTCCTTTGGCATATGTATTCTAAATATTTAGAAACCTGACACTTCTTGTGGTCGTTTGAATATTTTGTTGGTGAGGAGGGGTGTTCGGTTTCTGGGAGATTCTTTTAGCCATTCAAGCAATTGCTAACAAAAAGTGGTGGTGATTTGTTCTTAGGCGGGGGAAGGGTCCCCTAAGGCTCAAAGGACTAAAGTGAGTTGTCGGTGAAGCGACAAGAAAACCTTGGATTGCTTATCTTTGGAACTTACCCATGTTAATGTCCTGCCTCTTGGCTTTTTATCCCTTTCGAGGCAGCAACCAGAGTATCTCCACCAAAAGGCTGTGTAAGGGGAGGTTCGTAAAGTGATGATGGTAAGAACGTGTGTGGGAGATATATAGTGGGAATAGTCTCAATGGGAGACAACTTGAAGCACCTTGACGTCGAGGACCTGTGTTCCTTCTGAACCCGCTTAACTTCCACATTTGAGGGGGAATTTCTCTGCGTGCTTTAGGGGTCGTGGGGGGGGGGGATACAATCCACCGGTTGTCAGCTCGGTTTCTCCTGCTATTCCTCGCTCTTGCTGCGTTAACGGTTGTAACGCCCCCTCTTGCAAGGGGGGGGGCATGGTAGGATAACTGCATTCGAAGTAGTCTCCCTTTCTGGCTTCGCCCCCCCCCCCTAACCACCACTTAGTGGCTCGTACACAGAAACATTGGTCTTGTTTCACCTGAGCGTCGCATGTGGATCAAGAGCAAAGGCGAGTATGAAGGCCAAGAAATTCCAGAAATTTGGGGGGCCATTAGTTCTGCCCATCCCCCAGAGTTCCATTAGTTCGCCCATTTCGACAAAACCATTAGTCGTCAGGGGGTTGGCCCCCGAGAGGCAAATGTTTTTCTCAAAATGCTTAGCATCATTTCTCTCATCGCCCTTAGTGGTTTCATACTGTCGTAAATATTAGGTTGGGCAGAAAGATTTATTGTCGGTAAATAAAAGATAGTTGTTATTCTAAGATAATTGCTATATTCATGCGAAGTACTATTTTTTTCCCATTGTCCAAAACATAATGGCATCTTGGAGGCAACTTATAAACGCCTCCAGCATAAAATTCTTTGGGCTTCGAAGTAAAAACAACAATAACTCAATCTTAACCGCTTCATAAGCAGTATTGGTTTCACTTGGCGGGAGGGGTGAGAAGGTGAAAATCGCACGGAGTGAAGTCAGTCGGGTAGGAAAGATGGGGCAGAACCAAAATCTTTCGTCGGTGTATCTCACAGCATGTATGTGTGACATGTGGTGATGTATCATCATGCAAGGGATAACCCACCCACCTCTTGATCAATGAAATTCGCGTTTTCAGTGACTGGTGCAATGCTTCCAATTGTGTAACATATGTGCTTAGCACATAATGGTAAACGAGAGCATTAATCTGCTACCAAATCATTTATGGTTTTTGGTACAAAGGGGGCTTTTCTCTCTTCTATACCCTTTTCATCACTAGACATTTTTCGGGGATTGCTTCGGTAGTCTTGTTTTTGACTCGTTCACTGGGTTGACATAATCTCACCCTCAAGTTTTGACACACCCATGGATGGGGTCGGTTTATGATCTTGGTTGTCATTTTCTTGCTGCCAGCTTAGTATTTCCTTCAACCACTGTTAGAAGAGCTTTTGGGATTTAAAATCCCCCACTGAAATTAAACATCCCCTCTCTGGGGCGTCCTTACAATTAAGGCTTTATTCCAATGGACAGCGCGGATCTTCCTCGCCCTTTATGAGCAAGATTAAGCCCTTTAAAATTAAAGCGCAATACCAACGAGGGCCTCTTCACCCAGTAAAGAAAGTGATGAAGGCGCTAGAGAAAGTGGCGTTGAAGCAGAGATAGCCGTAGATCTGCCTGCGGACATTGCGTACGGAAAGGCATACTGCAGGTGTCTCAAATCTATCATCTATTTATATTTCATCGGTAAAGTTAATTTAAAATTCACGGAACATAAAATTAAATATGAAACAAAAGACGAAAGAGTAGAATTTTTTTACCTTTTACTAAAATTAATTTTTTAAATGACCCGATTTAGCAAAGTAAAAAAAAATAGAAGCGACAGAACTTTCTTTCCAACCTAGAATTCAAGAATCTTGAACATTAATTGAACTGAGGAAATCGTTGTAACCCTTTTTTGGTGTTTTCAGCCCCCCCTCCTCATTAACAGCTTCATTCCACCATATTTGTGATGATACTCAAGTCCAGGGTCATTTTGAGACCTTGCAAATATTTGTATTAAGTTTTTTCAAGGAAACATATATATATATATATATATATATATATATATATATATATATATATATATATATATATATATATATATATATATATATATATATATACATATACATACATACATATATACAAGGTGTCCCAGAAAAAGTTAACCGAACTCTGAATTAGTATAACTCAAAAACTATTGGAGATTTTTGGATCCTGCAAAAAGTGTTTCATTTAACAACTATTTATCTGTCGATTCTGGAAATATCATTAAATTCCCTTTTATGATATTGATACACTAATGGGTTTAGTGGAGGCTATCAAAAATATGTTTGCGCAAGGAAGTAAAATAATGAAACGAAGCCTAGGAAGGCTAGGCCACCGTGCACTTTCAAGAGAAGTGTAGGGCGACTAGGTAGCCTTGGTCACTATAAGATTCTTCAAGCAAAGGCTAGGCCATTTTTGCAGTATTTTTTTTAGCCACGCTGTGGTATGGTCTCGTCATTATTGCTTACTAAACAAATCAAAGCGTTCCTGTGTAAAAGTTTACTTCCATAGTACCTTTTTAATCATGTAGTTAACAAAAGATCAACGCGTATTTGTAGTCACAAACTTTATTAAGACTGGCAGTATTAAACAAGTAAAAGATTCATTTGAACAACGTTTTCCAGGTAGGCACCCACCAAGCAACCCCACAATTTGGAAAAATGTTCGTAAATACCAACATGAAGGAACATGCTTAAATCTAAATAAAGGTCGTTCGGGTCGTATGAGAACCGTAAGAACAACAGAAAATATCGAAAATGTTCAGATGACACTTCTTCAAAATCCACAGAAAGAATGGGTTACAATTGTCAAAGTCATCAATTAACCGCATAATCAAACATGACTTAAAATGGCATCCCTATAAGATGCATGCAAGACACCAGCTTCTTCAAACTGATTTTCCTCGTCGTAGACAACTTGTCGAATGGCTTCTCCATAAACCTGCTCGTTTCATGGAAAACATTGCGATTGGTGGCGAGGCAGCCTTTTTCATGAATGGAAAGGTAAATAGTCATAACATTCGGCAATATGCGCCGCTGAACCACCCCCCAGCATTCAACTTTGACACACGTATTTGTCAGCAGAAAGTGTCTCTGTGTATCGAAATATGCGGAAATGTCTATCTTGTCGGCCCATTGTTTTACGAGAATAACTTGAACGGTGCTGCCTACCTGAGCATGATCAACGAAAGGATCTTCCCGGAACTCCGCCAGATTTACGACAATCAATTCAATAGACTTTGGTGGATTCGGACGGCGCACCAGCTCATAGACAGCTTGCTGTAAGAACAAAACTAAGAGAAACGTTTCACAACCGCATTGGCGCACTAAATCATGCAATTGAATGGCCCTCAAGATTCCCTTACCTAACACCGTGAGATTATTTCTTATGGAGATATCTAAAGAATAAAAAGTATTTTACTCCACCACAAATCATCAACCAGTTAAGAAATAGTATCACACGTGAAGTCAATAGACTTAAAGAATATCAGAAGTTAATCAAAAAAGTTGTTCAATCAATACGATCAAAGGCGCAACTGTGATTGGAAATAAATGGAGGACATGTGGAAGGAAACGATACTTAGAAAATTAAAAAATGAATTTGTATTACCCATATGAAGGTGTTTTTGTTAAACATGGATTAAAATATATTTGTTGATTTAAACTTCGAAGTTTCATTATTTTACTTCCTTGCGCAAACATAATTTTGATAGCCTCGACTAAACTCATTAGTGTATCAATATCATAAAAGGGAATTTAATGAAATTTCCAGAATCGACAGAGAAATAGTTGTTAATTTGTTTTGTTTTACAGGACTGAAAAATCTCTAATAGATTTTTGAGTTATACTAATTCAAAGTACGGTTAACTTTTTTCTGGGACACCTTGTATATATATATGTATATATATATATATATATATATATATATATATATATATATATATATATATATATATATATATATATATATATATATATATATTATAGTTAATAGCCCAAAGAAAGGAAAACTGATATCACAACCCGGAAAACTGTGGAATATATTACGCGCACCCTAAAAAGGTTATGAAAGAAAATGTGATTTTCGAAACGGATGGTGGCTCAGTCGATGAGCGTCTCGGTTCTGAGAATGAAGAGCGCTTGATGAAGGACACAGGTTCGAATCCATTTTCATATGGCGGTTAAAATAGTTGTCCTATTTTGTCCGTTTCTAAAACGGCCATTTTCTTTCTTAAGTTTTCTATGGTTCACGTAATCTATTCCAAAGAGCTTTACCTAGCTGTGATACCAGTTTTCCTTCTTTCCTTGGGCTATTAATTACATCCATTGTATATCACGTTTCGTGCGATTTTCCTTTTATATATATATATATATATATATATATATATATATATATATATATATATATATATATATATATATATATATATATATATATATATATATTTACTGTACATTGTTTTCCTAGGGAGAACGAATAGTACTCATCTTTTCCCTTTATTTTCAGAGTTTTCGACAATGACGGGGAGTTCCCACTCATCGAGGCGGCGCTCCACCTTCCGCCGTGGGCAGATGACCCTGAGGTGGCCGATCAGAGGGTGAGTGTTCGAATCCTCTTTTCATCTTAGTTTCATGGAGGGAGAAAAAAAGAGGGTGGTGGGGAGAACTCTCTGACCCCCACCTTCATTTTCCCTCCCTTTCGCTCCAACCTGCCCCACTGGATGGTTAGTTCCTGACCCCTCCCCCCTTTAACAAGGGAGCCTGCGGGTGATAAAGTCAGGAGAGTTGTGTTCCGTCCCATTCCTAGTCCACAGCTTTTAACTTTCCCTAACTTCATCAGATTTTCGAGAGGGACCTGTTTTCAACACTTAGTCGAGAACTCGTTGGTTGTTGCCTTTTATTAAATGACACTTTAACCTCTTAGGTGCGTCCTTGGCCCGACGAGTTTAGGGGCTCGTTCCCTTAGCCCCTAGACCGTGCGCCTTCCCCGTTGTAGGGAGTAGACGAAAGCCACAAATTACGAGTGATTTCTGCGGTTGCAATTTCTCCTGGTTCAGAAGTTGCCCTGAAAATATGGGTTCGCAAACAAGGGAGGAAGGAATTCTGGGGTTTCAAGTGGGGAATATTGGGCCCCTAGATTAAAAATATATATATATATTGATCTGTATGCAAATATAATTTAGAGATTCTACATAATTTATAGGGCCCCTTGGTTTGAGGGTCGTTGATTAAATTAGAAATATTTTACTTTCTTCTGTGATATTAATTCATTTATTTTGAATGCTCTTGTTGATTCGGGCAATCATGGTAAAGGAGAGTGTGGAATTGCAACATGCGGTGAAAAGGGGGCGGGAAAGGTTGAGAATCACTTCCCTAAATTCTCCTCGAGGCCAAGCCACACTGGACTGACCAGATGGTGGGATGGGGGTTAATTTCTCCTGGTGGCTGTCAACAACGCGCAGATGGTTTTTGGGTTTGGGTTTGTAGGGATTCTGGTCGCGTAACTCTCCTCTGCCACCATGATCCATCGTTTCTTCCATGCCAAGAGCCAAATTCCCTCGTCTTTATGGCGCTAACCTCCGCGTTTCGCTTCCTCATGATTTCATATCGAAATAGAAGTTATCTACTCGGCCTAAGTACCCTTCATATATTGTCACCTCTCCTGACATCACTGCCCTTACGAAACCCCCGCCACAATCTATCGAAGATGCTCGTTACTATCGCTTCAATCTTAATAAAATATTTATGCCATTGATAACTACAAATTATGTGGATCGCGTCTTCCGTCCATTTTTCATTCTTTTTAATGAAATCAATGGAAATTTCCTGTTTACCGTTTGCGGGGATTTGTTCTATGTCTCGCCGTCTATTTCTGTCCACCGAGGTTCCCTTATATAATGTCGCAATGAGTAAGGATGGCCCAGTTTAGGGGGGACTCATTTAAAGCGGTGGCATCCGTCCAACACCGGCCTTATCCACACTCGCGTCGTCATGGCGACGGGGATTGCTCCCGGAGAAACGAAAGTCCTTGTGACGAGGACGGGTTTTTGTTTCCTTAGTATATCAATTTGATTCATTAGTTTTATTTTATTTTCATTTTTTAATTATTTGTTTGAACTACCTTATGTCTCAAATAGTTGTTGGTTATTGAGATAGTTGGTTTTCACTTAGTTAAATAATGATAAACAAACATCTACTACTTTGTTTTCTCCCTCTCAGTTTGTGTTTTATCTTTAGTGGAACGAGGCAGGTTGTGCGCTTTCTCGGTCTATCGTTGCCAGTAGTCTCCTCTTTTGGCAAGTCTGATAATTTCTCTTCCACTTTCACTCTCTCTAACTTTACCACTTTAGCTTTTAATTTCACACTCTCCTGACGGAGATGCCCTCATGTGATCTCGTTCCCCTTTAAGGTAAACAAAGTTTATCCTCGTGTGTACCCCCCCTTCCCCCCGCCCCGCCCCGCTGCCTCCCCGAACGAAAGTGAATGGGGCAGCCACGATTTCGCTTTCTTCCTCCTGAGGTCCTCCTCCTCGTTCTCGTTCCCCTGACGACGCCAGCGCCCCACTTTCACTCGCCGATTTCACTTTCGAGCCTTTTCCCCCGCGCTCGGAGGGGAGGGGACCGCCCCTCCTCTGCTTACACTCGATACATGCAGTGCCCCCCCCCACCCCCACCCCCGTACATAGTTTTCCTCCGTCGGGTTAAACTCTGAAATTTTGTCATGGTCCGAAGGGATATGCTTGGATTGTGGTCGACTCAGATTAGTGAACTGGAATGTTTACCACGATAACCATTTGTATGACCTCTTCTTGTGGTAGTCTTTTAAAAGAGGATCGATGCAGTCTTATCTGCGTGAAACTCAGAAAATTGCACGTGAGTTAAAAGGTGGCCAAAACTCTCCATGAAGTAAAAGGAAAGAGAGATTCCGCTCGCTTTCTTAGATCTTGACTGTCCTCTTGGACATTGGACATAAAAAAAGTCAGATTTAGAGAAAATAGTGGAAGAAAATTGACATTTTTTTTACAGGAGTGACAAATGAGAGGTCACTGAGGATGCGCTAGATCTGGCTTGGTGTATTTTGTTCTTGTTTTTTTGCGAGTAGTACCGGGGTTAGATCCGTTACTGCGGAAGATGATAATCTAGATGTTACTCCAGGTTAGTAAAGATTGTGTAGTTGATTTTTTGTTCTCGATTTTCGGCGAAGTGAATGTTATAGTTTAGGTGCCGTAAAAATAATTTTGAAAATATATATATACAGGAGAAATAAGCAGGGTTGGTAAAAATCATGTTTAAAAAACAACAAACCAATGTTTTTTATGGTTTTAATAGTAAATTCACTTATTCTAACTAATTTATAGTCATTTTATATGTATTGCACGCATATTGGCTAGCTGATATACCTAAAGACTGGTTCTAGATCCCCAAAATATGCAGAATTTTGCAGGTTTAAGTTTTAACCATATTTTAAGCAACAAAATGATTAAAAGTAGCAAATAATACTAATCACAGTTCCGTTAATAACAAGTTAGCAACACTTAAATGAAAAAAAATAAGAATAGCTAAATTAACCTGTGAAATCAACCCTAAAAATATGCATTTGACATATTGTTGACAAATGACCTTTTCATATTATCTAAATTTAAAGGCAGATTTAATGTGAACATTTTATGAATAAACACAAGTTTAGGTGCTTTTTCTGTACCTAATCTGTTTCTTAACTTGGAATGTACTTATCCCAAAGCAGAAAACACCCTCACTCCACTCGCACTGGATTCAGAAGCGTTTAAAAAGCCTAATTTATCCTTTAGATCCTGCTTTTTGACTTTGTCTTTTAGTGATTTCTACCAAGCGCATGGAGTTATTGTAGATAGGGCATTTTTCTGAAAGAGAGATGACCTATTGAAAGGTGCTGATTTTCCTTTAAGTTGCATTATTATTGGAAGAAGATGGTGATATTCTTCTTCAGTTAATTTTATAACTGTTGTCTTCATCTTCAGTAAGACTGATATCAGGGTATCTAGGATCTAATTTTATGGCTAACAAATGAGCATCAGTGATGGCTTGATCATACCCTCTTGTCTACCTTTGGTAATAAGTTGTCAGGAAGAGGAATTTCTTTCATTTTTTGTACTAGTTCCTTCCATGATGCCACGGCATCACTGATTTTGCAGCTGTCACTTTGTAACTTATTTAATGCAAGGGAAATTGGTTTCAATCTCTTGCTGCATAATTGTTCAGCATCATTTTTTATGTTTATATCTTCCACTTTTTTGATATATCATAATCAAGTGTTATTAGTGTAAATGTTTTCATTATCATAATAGCATTAACTCTATTTAATATTTAAGCTTAATAGATATAATAAAATCTTCAAAACTTGGCAGTTTTATAATAAAAATCAGAAATAAACACAAAAAAACAGGGTTTTAATGTTTTTTTTTTAAGTGGTTTAAACCAAATTAGTGGAACATTCCGTGAAAATAGGGAATTACGTCGTCTGACTCTTATGAAGGCTTTCATTCGCCTTATGTTCGCCACATTGGTGTGATTTTTGAGTGTGAACCCGGGGGGGGGGCTATTTATAGCCTCCTTTTAGATGTATTCCCTCCTACACGGACATTGGTCAGGATTCGTCTGAAAAGTGGTATGATCCGGAAATTGAGGGCACTGGTGATATTCACGCTACGCTCTGCGTGGACGACCTTTCGATCTCTTTTGGCGCGGCCCAGATGCCAACTCTGGAGCGTCGACTCCAACAGGCATTGAACCGCGTCTCGCTATGCCGAAGCGCACAGGTTTCGGTTTTCTTTGGCCAAGACTAAGGTGGTGCACTTCTGCCGCCATCCACGGCTTCACCCCGACCCAGATTTGTTTCCTTGTGGGGTGCGCCTGGATGTGGTTGAGTCGCACCGTTTCTTTAGTCTTGTATTCGACCGACGCCTCACCTGGGAGGCTCATATTCGCAGCCTTAGGGTCTCTTGTACCCACGCCATGGACATTCTTCGTTCCGTGACGTTCATCACCTGGTGCGCTGTTAGGGCTACTGCCTTTTCTATCGACCCTTTGTTCGTTCGAAGCTTGACTATGCATCCGCAGTCGAGCCTGTATTGTGGAAGGTGGACTCGATCCACTACACCGGTTTCCGCCTGGTGACCGGTGCCTTCCCCACGTCCCCCATTGATAGCCTACTTGTCGATGTTGGGGAGATGCCACTCGCTCTGCGCCGTGCACAGTGGATTATGTGTTTGAGATTTATTTATTTCTGCGATTTCTTGAGCAGAGTGCCCCCTTCCCCTCCATCGACCAATCTAAGGGTTGCGCCAGAGAATAAGGCTGTGCGATTTTATCTGTGGTGGTGTCTGAGATTTGAGGCTTATCGTCTTCAGGCATTTTGCAGCTTTAATACAAGTGAGAGCTTTGCAGTTGACCACCTTTGCACAAATGTCTACATAACCATTATGTATGTCGATCATCCTAACGAGCGCTATATTTAGTTCATCGTATATCTTTTCTAATGCCATGTCCCTAACCGGTTTTTGGCTGTTGGGTTTGTGATCGTGTGTGTAAGTAAGGTAACTGGAGAGGGGAGGGGGGAGTGCGTGTATAATAGATGGAGAAAAGAGGAGGATGGCATGTCCAAAAACTAGTCCCAAGCCTTTTCGCAGGCTCGATTTGGCTGGAGGGCCCAATGCATCCACAAGATGAGCGAGCTCTGTCCGTCCACCGGTGTCTGTGTTGAGTGTAACGCACACTTTGAAAGCGTATTCCGTAATCACTTTACTGTTGTTTCTCAAAGAGACTTGTTGCGTGTCTGTAATCAATCTCTTTTGGGATTGAAAACAGTGTTCCGTAATGATACTTACCCAAGTATCGAGGATATTTCACGAAACAAATCGAATTATCCAGTCGGAATGAATATGATGCTTTTGAGGGAGCTTTATGTATATAGGAGAATGACAGTGGCAGAAAGGGAAGAAAAGAGTACATTAGAAAATTGGTTTTATTTCGACAATGAAAACAACTTGCTTCCTGCTTATTACCTTTTTTCTTTCTATTAAAGTTCTCGATGAAATTAAATGCAAATATATTCTCAAATGTTTGTTGGAACTGTTTCGCTACAGTTTGTGATGGAATGATCCATCAAGGACAAATCGCTCTGTGGATTATAGTTTCTTATGTTAGAAATCTTTTCCTGACTGTCTTATGTAAACTTTGGGACTGCCCTTGTATTCATTAGAATTTACAATGCTAGAGCTAGAGCTCAAAGCTGGGATTCACCTTGGAACTGATATCCTAAAACCTTATGGTTGATATCCATTTGGCGAATTGAAGCGAATGGGGTAATTACAAACTCAGGACCAGTTCGTCCCAGTCTGGGCGACCTCCGCGCACCTTACCTGTCCCAGTACCAGGATGTGCGGGATCGCTACCGCCTGTCCCTTATACTCGGGACAGTTCGTGCACACCGACCTGTGGACTTTTAGACTTTTTGGAGGTGGCCGGCCTTCTCCCCTTTATTTAAATAGTTATTTTTTTTCTTCTTATTTTAGTAGGTCGTATGTTCCTGTGCCGGGAGGAGGCGGACCTTCCCCCGACGCCTGAGCTTGCTTCCTGCTTATTACCTTTTTCTTTATTTTATTTTATTGATGTTTTTTATGTTTTTTTAGCATCATCTTTTAAAGATGCCTAATTTTAGGCAATGTTGAATACGGCGACTAATGCCCGAGTAGGCAGTCGCCAGATGAGCTCTTAAAAATAAAAAAATGGGACCAGTTCGTGCACACAGACTTGTGTGTGGACTATTTGACTTTTTAGAGGAGACTGGCCTCCTCCATTTATTTGACTCTCTTGGTGCTGGTCGCATGGTCGTGCTACGGGGTGAGTCCCCCCCGACTCCGGAGCGAGTCCCCCCCGACTCCGGAGCTTGCTTTTTTCTTTTGTTTTTTTTTGCCTTCGGTTTTGTGTTTGTTTTAATTTAGCCTCATTATGCTATAAGGTAATTACGGCGACTTGTGCCCTTGTAAGGGGTTGCCAGATGGGCGTTTTTTTATAATAAAGAAAATGGTGAATTAGTCCATGTAGATATTTTGCCCCGAGTGGTGAGTCCGCCATGATTTGAAGTATTCTGTCACTAGCGGTCAGAATGAAAGTACCAGGGGGGTATTCACACCACTCCTAACACTGGTAGTCCTCGGCCCTAACACCCCCCGCTCAACTAGCCCCTTCCCTTAGCGTTATGTACCTTGTACTAACCCGGGAATTTCCATCAGAATTTCTTAGGGAGAGATTCGTGAAGATATTGACAGAGGTAGGGGTAGTGAAGACATGTGGGAGCCACGAGTGCAGTTCAAAAAACTTAAAATAACCTAAAAAAGTTGATTTATTAGCGTAATTTAATTAAAAAAGTAAAGTTCCATATTATGTTCATTGCACGTAAAGGGAAAGATTCCAAGCCCTTTGTTTAAATGTTGATAATTATCGCAAACGTATTGGACACACTGAACCTAACGAGAATTCCGCCTTTCTACTACACTAAGTGCAAGCAAAAGGTAATTGAGAAAAGATTAGATATTAACAAAATGAAACACCCGACGCAAAAGCATTGGGCACATGTCACTTAATATTTAATTACATCTTGCAAACGTCTCTTTTACGCTTCCAGAAATCGTTCAGGTCTTCCTAAGTATGTGGGTTTGATTCGTCTCTTCAGCTCATTCCACAGATGACGCATCGCTATTTGATGGAGCGCTCGCCTGCGCCCTATTGCAACGACTGCGTCGTCCCCCAGACTGTTCGGCACATTCTTGTCGAATGTCCCAGTCTGGGTGATCTTCGCGCACGATACCTGTCCCGATACCGGGATGGGCGGGGTCGCTACCGCCTGTCCCTTGTACTTGGGACAGATTCGTGCACATTGACTTGTGGACTTGTTGACTATTTGGGGAAGGCCGGCCTTCTCCCTTTCATTTAACCAGGTTTAATTTTTTTGTTATTGTTTTGTTACTGTTTTGTTATTGTTATTTCTTTTTATTTTTGTTTCCTGTTCCATTTTTTAAAGTAGCCTAGAACTAGGCTGTTTGTTTACGGCGACTTATGCCTAAGTCGGCAGTCTCCAGATAACCCCTTAAATAAAAAAAGAAAAAATCATTCCACAGATTCTCAATGGAATTGAGAACCGGAGCCGTTCTAAAACGTTCATCTTCCTTATACGAAACCATTCTTTAGTTGCTTTTGCAGTATGCTTCGGGTGGGTCTTTGTCCTGTTGAAACCGCATGGTAGCTTTAGTGATCGTTCCGAGGATATTAAATCTTTCTCAATTATTTCGCTATACATTTGGCTATTCACAATTCCATCAACTACATGAAGTCCATCGATGCCTACAGAAAAAAGCATGCCCATATGATTATATTGTCGCCACAGAATTTTCCTGTTGGGATTGTAAGCCGACGATTGATTCCTTGCTCTTCTTTTTCCCTACCAAGTTCTACTTTAGTTTAACCGGACCAAAGGATGCTATTCTAGAATAGCTTGGGTTTAACTAGGAATCGGTTAGCAAAAACTAGGTGGCCCTCCACGTTTTCTCCTTCAGTAAGGGGGTGTTTTTAGGCACTCTAGAATGATCTACTCAGTGGAGCGTCATGCTAATGATTCTTTGCTTATCACCGTTCCTGATTCCTGTAGATCTTTCTGTAGCTTTGGTGAATGGGATCATCTTCACTTTCCGTGTTACAAGCTTTCCACCAGTTTCCAGTTTTCGATATTTTGAGACGACGTCCAACTCGCGGCCGCTTAACAACACTATAGTGTCCTTTCCTTTTTCGCATGATGGCTCTGAGTGTGCTAACTGGCATATTCAGTTTAGTAGGCATGTTTCTGTAATCCAAACCATCTTTATGATTGTTAATTATCATCTTTGAAGATCTTCTGGGTCACCAAGGTAAACAACCGTACCTACTTGACGTGCGTCATTCTGATTGATCGAATGACGTTTCAAGCTGACGTGGGAGGTGCAACCATATTAAAACGATAATCTCACAGTGCATGTTATTGAGTCGCATACTTTTGTTTCGTTGTTTTTGTTAATAGTCCGCGAGGACTGGGCGACCAGACCAGCGTTTCGCTCTTCCCCACACCAATTACATGGCAGGAATGCGGTTGCTTGGCAAAGAAGATGGGAGACGGTCGAAGGGAACTTAAAGTTGCGTGCTATTGCGCCGCGACTGTTCCCACGGCCCTACCCCCAATACCGCGACGGCTTCAGGTTGCTTTCTGTCGTCTCCGAATTGGACACACTCGCGGGACGCCCCGCCTTTTAACGGAGCGCTCGTCTGCACTTTACTGCGACGACTGATTTTTCCTCCAGACTGTTCGGCTCATTCTTGTTGAATGTCCCAGCCTGGATGATCTTCGCGCACGTTACCTACCGGGACGAGCGGGGTCGCTACCGCTTGTCCCTTATACTCGGGACGAGATTCGTGCACACCAACTTGTGGACTTTACGACTTTTTAGAGGAGGCTGGTCTTCTCCACTTTATTTGACCTTTTTTGTGTGTTTCTTTTTGTAGGTCGGGGGCGGGCCTACCCCCGCCCCCGGAGCACGCTTCATTCTTTCCTCTTTGCTTTTTCTCATTATTTTTTTAGCATTTGTCCTTTATTATTTTTGTTATTTGTTTTTTAATATAGCGTAGTGGTAGGCTGGGTTGTGTACGGCGACTTATGCCCAAGTAGGCGGTCGCCAGATGGGCTACCATAATGAAAAAAAAGTTAATATATTTGTTAATATTAATTTTTTTAATTACCTTTTCTTTGCAATATATTGTACAGGTATTTCTCAAGTTATATTCAAATTTCCTCCCACTCATTGCTGTAGGAGAGCAGAATTTTGGCTATATTCATTGTGTCCAATACTTTTGGGTGTCACTGTATAAAGCTGAGGAAAATTAGAAATCTCTTCTCTCAAATTATTATAATATTTCACCAGAAAGAGAGACCCAATGCAGAAATGCTGACTTCTGAAAACTATGTTCATTTATAAATTCAATTCTTGATTGGGGCTCGTTTACCACGAATTACTGCATCAATGTGGCGGGGCATGGAGGCGATCAACTTATGGCACTCCAAGTATTTTTGAGGCTCAGATTAAGTTTGATATCGGCCTTAAGCTAGTTTGTATTTTTGCGTCGCTGTTTCACATCCTCTTGGAAATATCCCATAGATTCTTTATGGGGTTTAGTTCAGGAGAATTGGCTGGTCAATCAAGCACAGTAATATAATCAGCAAACCATTTGTTATTAGTTTTGGCACTTTGAGGGATTGCTAAGCCCTCATGAAGAAGGAAAACGGCATCTCCATAAAGCTTGTCATCTGATGGAAATATGGAGTGCTCTAAAATCTCGTAGTCGGCAACATTGACTTAGGGCTTGATATAAAAGAGTGGACCAACACCAGGAAATGACATGACACCACAAATTATCAGAGACTGCGGAAACTTCACACTTGGATTAAAACACCTTGGATTGTGTACCTCTTCACTTTTCATCAAGACTCAAGGACCTTTTAATTCCAAATGACATGCGAAATTTACTTCCATCTGGGCAAACGTCCTCCCTGTCCCTTTTCCCTTAGCCAAGGTAAGATGATTCTGAAGTTGTCTCTGGTTAGGGAGTGGCTCGATATTGTGAATCTGGCAGTTGCAGCCCTTTTACTGAAGAGTTCTCTGAGTGGTATCTCTTGATGCACTCGCCTCATCCTTCTGAAGCTCTTCCAAGTTCTTGAATCGAGACTTTTCCTGACAATCCTCTCAAGCTTGCGGTCATCCCTGCGGCTTGTGCACCTTTTCCTACCATACTTTCCCCCTTGTAGAACAACCAGCCTTTTCTTCAATGACTCGGTGGTTTAATCCTCCTTGTACAGGGTGTCGATGATCGTCTTCTGCACAACTGACAAATCAGCAGTCCTCATGTTTGTGTGTACTGAAATGGTTCGAGAGATGATACACGTTATTACTTTTTGAATAGTAATTTACCTAAACTCGAAATGAAATATTCTAGTAAATTGAGATACTTGATTTCTGATTTTGATGAGCAATAATCATCAACATTAAAACACAAATAAGTTTTAAATATTTTACTTTTGCGTGTAATGAATATATATGAAAGTTTACTTTTTTAATAAAATTACCAAAATAAACTTTTGATATAATATTTTGGAGTTGCTGCAGTCGTATATGGGCAGTAAGCCACTTTAGGTGCTAGAGACTGGGAGGGTGCGCTACTCTCCTACACCTGCCTCCGTTTGACAATGAAAACAGGAGGAGGTTAGTCATCTGTTGAATCTCTCCAATCTTTGTCTTTGGGTGAGTGTGTGTGTGTGTGTGTGTGTATGTGTGTGTGTTTTGAGAGGGAAGTGGAGTGAAGAATTCCTGGCCATTGCCCTCCGCCCCTCTCTGTCTGTGGAAACTTGTTTTTATTTTGCCCCAATTTCACCTTGTTTACCACAAGTGCCTTCAAATGCCCATCGTCAGCAATGGCTGGGCTGGGCTGGTCAGCTTTGGGGGGGGGGGGGGGATCGTCTCACCATTCTTGTCGAAGGCGAATGAACCAAAAAAATGACTTCCTTAGCCTTTTGGGCCCCAATGTGGAGAAGTACGTCTAGCAAGTGGTATGAAGAGTTTTAAAGTGCTGACTGATGTCTGGTACACAGATTGGTTGTCTGTTCTCCTCTCCCATACTGTTTGTTTTCATTGGCCGGCGACTTGATCTCAGGATGACCCTTCCATCGTTTTCACTTCCCCAACTTTACCAGTTTACAATTTTTAAAAGGCTTGTTTGTTAATTTTTGGGGGGGTTACCCCCCTTAGTTTCATTTTGTGATTTGCAAGGGCAATCGCCTCAGGGGGATATCGAATTGTTCAAAGTGGGTTCGAATGTGTTTTTTCAGTCCCAGAAGGCCCGAGGTGAGAATGCCCCCCCTTCCATCTCCCTTTACCTCGTACGTGTCCGTAGGAATCTCCAACCCATACGCGTCATCACGTACATAACCAATCACAACACTCTCCCTTCCACTTCCCTCTCTTGCATCTGCGAACTGTTGAAAACCAACCACGGGTATCTTAATCCTAAAGTTCTTGGAGAGGTCCGTCTGTATAGAAGAAGGGCGGTCAAGCTGACCATGACACTGGGTTAGAATTTAAGATATAAAATCATTTGTCATCCTAAAATTTAGTCAAGTTTTACATGAATTGACTCGATTCTATTTCCTGCAAAATGCAATTTAGTTCGATATATCTGTCTTGGGTCCTCCTGTACACCCTTGTCATAAAGTATACAGCACAATACGCAATGATTCATTTAATTTAATTGGTAACTTGTGGTAAATGAATTCACTATATTTTAGATGTTTAATTATTTTAATAGTTAGTTGGACCCCCTTTTGATTTGATTACAGCCATAATTCTTCAGGGCATGGATTTCACCGTGGTTTCGCTAATTTCTGACGCTGTCTTTCCCCACACAGTTTGTAATTTTTCCTCTGCTTCTGTTTTATGTGTACTTGTGGCACTTATTGCTTTTCCAAGCCCACGTGTCCTATTGGATTGAATTTGGGCTCTGTGGTGGCTTCTCTTTCCCCAAACCAATTCTCGGTGTGGTTGAATTTATGACACGGGGAATTGTCCTGCTGAAATATATTTTCATTTCTTGGTGTTGTGGGATGCAATTTCTGGATGGATGGCTGTAAAACCTATGACTACATGGTGCTATAAGTTGTGAAGTTCATTCTTCCCTAGCATATAAACATCTCTCATGGCCCTTATGAAGACATGTAGCCCCATACCATGATACGACAATATCCATACTTGACAGTTGATACCACACAAGCAGGGTAAAATGCTTTTCCAACTCTTCATCACACAAAGATACCCCCAGGAGTATTGAAAATCTGCAAAATTGTTAGAAAATCTTAATTTTTTTAAATAATTTTCTTCCAAGATATATCTAACTGGAATGCATAAATTACAGTTAAAACAACAATGCAGTAGTTTCTTATATACCTGATAATTACGTTCATCTGACCAAATAACTTTAGACCATTGTTCATTCCCAATTTTTGTCGATCTTTGGCCCACTGATGACGTTTTTTTTTATTTAGACCTTAGATATCCAGGGCTTCTTTCTTGCCTTCCATCCTTTTAGCCCTTGATCTTTAAGCCTCTATAGTCACAGTTCTCGGTGATAGTTTTGAACTCCCAAACAAGTTCAGAAGATGTTTTTCTATGTTTCTGTAGTGAAGTACGAATGATATCTTTTCTAGGGGTTGTAAGACGTTTTCTGCCACTTCTCCTTGAGTATACAAAGCTCTAACTCTAAGTCTTGACATGTTTATAGTGGTTTAGACAGTATATCCTGAAACATTATTTTGTAGAAATGTCCACTTCTGATAACTTGGCTATGGAGAAGTTGGATTTATATTCTGTACTTCTGTGAGTACTTTAGCTTTAATCATATTACTTATTTAGAACAATATTGAATACACAATATGTACTTAGAAGCATTCGAAATATTGGTTAAATTCTGATTTTAGAAAACATACCATTTGGTGAAATAATAAATAATTCAAACATATTAGCAAAATATACATTATCATACATACTTATGCACCAATGTATTTGATAATATAATTGCTTACATCTTTTTTATAGTTTCCATTAAACTAATGTAATTTCTCACCCACAGTTAGTATAAATATACTTAATTCACTTATCAATATTGCCTTCAGTCTACCCTTGAGAGTTGAGTTTTCTATGAAGTTTTACTCTATAGAAAATGTGTTTATGGGATTCATTTTTAGAAGTTAAAAAGTAAATCTTAAATTACTTATTAGTATTTAATTTCGAAAGCATATCACACTAAAATATTGAAGATAAGCGCGTATTTATTCATTTTGTGTTAGGGCTCGTGGGAAAGTGGTTACATATGGTGCTAATATACTTAAGATTTATTTTCTGTGCTATATGTTCTCTTTATTTAATAAAATAAAGAACATGTTGGCTAATTTCAACATTTGCATTCCACGAAAAGTAAGGCGGAGAGGCAGAGAAACGGTGTAAATTACAAGGACAGGCTTAAAAATGAAGAACAAAAAGTTAAAAATGGCAGAAAGCTTGAGGCATTTCGTCAACGGTGGGCCAAGTTGTCACTTTTATCTATCTTTGTTCTGAACGCATTCCTTTGGATGCAGATTTTGAAGGGTTTTTTTTATAAATTATATTATTGATATTGTTGTGTATTGTAGTTGCATGATTTAGTTTTCGACTACCATGATGGTGATGGAGTTTATGGGGCCGGTGCTAACTCGGCTGACTTCTGATAGATAGGACCTTGCGGCCTCTGTCATCCGTTGAATTATGTTAGAAGCTCACACAAAAAAAAACACAAAAGCTCAAAACTATCAAGTAAAACTTGCAATAAGAAAAAAACCGTGGTATTAATTTGAATTATAGAAAATAATAATTCGCCCACACCTAATTTCACGTCTTTTTAAAGTATGCAAACCCACGTCCGTTTCGTGCTCTTTCAAGTTTCATTTTTCAGAAGGCCGAGTTCTCCCAGCGCCAATCACCTTTCGAGGACGACTCGCTATAATAGACCTATTCATCTCGGTTCTATTACAAGTCCTCCTTAACGGAACACTAAGGGAAAATGCGTCATAGTTTATCCCAAATATTAAATAAGCCGTGGATTTATTAGAATAAAAACGACTAGTTTGTTACAGGACTAAAGACCTGAAATATCTCGTGGAGTTCCCAAATAAATGTAAACCTAAAAACGAGTTATCTCATGATATTCTGGTATGAGGTTAAGTTTTTGCTTTCATGTTCCTTTTTTATAGCCTGTTTCCGCAGCTACCAATGACCTCCTCGTCCCAGGATTCGAATCGATGAGATCTGGTGTACCGAGTCTCACTCATGATTGTTTTGTTTGATATTATTCTTCCTTACGCCCGCATAGCCCCATCCAATTGGAACATCGGTGCTAAACCCGCATTGGTTACATGTCAGCGTAACGTAAATACGCATAAGAGTCCTGTATTTTGTGGGATGGTTCTAAGGCGAAGATGGCTGGAGATACAGAGCCAAAGGACCGATCTAAAGCAAAGATGGCTTAATACAGCCATTTAACGGATTTAAGGCGAAGATGGCTGGAGATACAGAGCCAAAGGACCGATCTAATCGAAGATGGTTAGCGGATATATAGCCAAAAGACGGATCTAAGGGCAAGATGGCTAATGAGATAGGGCTACTGATCTTGTTTACCTTTATTTTGTTTGGTCCAATCTAAACTAAAGATGCGAGATTTACACATTCGTAACTGAGCGTGCATTGTGGAAGGCGGGCTCGATCCATCGCACTGGTATCCGTTTGCGACCGAAGCCTGCTGCATATCCCCCATTGAGAGCCCCCTTATCGATGCAAGGGAGATGTCGCATCTTATGGGTCGTATACTGCATTATTCGCTTGTACGCGCGACTCGAGCGTTTCCCTCAGTCTTCAACCTCCCATTGCAGCCGCGGTTGATCTCAACGGTGCTAATGACGTCACGAGACGAAAATCATACCCATAGTGTTTCGAATCCACGGAAAAGCCACTCGTTTGAGAGTTCGTTGTAGTTTTCGGGCCGATGGCGCCCCTGTTTCTGCCGACGATGCCACCCTGTAGATTACCACCCGTGTATATTTGTGGCTACTCTTCTGATCCCAGAGTTTCTACAGCGCCGGGAGTATTACATTCGAAATCTTTGGAGCACACGCAGTATCAGGCTAGTGCTTTGACAGTGTACACGGATAGCTCCAAATCCGAAGATAAGGGTCGGGTTCCACGCCGTATCCCCTCTGTTTGAAATCACTGGGGCTCCACCAGGTGCTATGTTTGTCTTCACTGCCGGTACAGTAGATAACGCTTCATACCCGGTTCGGAGACCGGATTGGAATCTTTTGCGACTCACAAAGCGCCTGAGTACCCTCAACACTGGAATCTCTACAGACACTGGCTCGCGGTATCCGTGACGTCGCGGTTGTCGCGAGCTGGAAGGATGCCTAGATTATCTTTTGTCGGGTTCTTGGACGTACAGGGATTGCTGGAAATAAGAGTATCAAAAAATCCGCGAGGACTGGACGACCGGATCAGCGTTTCGCTCTTCCCCATACTGACTACATTTCAGGAATCAGGTCAGTCCTTGGAGTTGTCTGGCAAAGAAGATGGAGGTGCCCAACAGGAGTCTAATGTTGCGTTCTCTCACGTCCCGACTTTTCCCGTGGACCTTAACCCATCAATGCCCTGAAGGCTTTTCTGGCTGCTTTCTGTATCGTCCAGTTCGGACACATTTGCGGTTCGCAGCGCTCCCCTGCACACGAGGCCATTTTCCACCTGCTGGCGTGATTGGGAGGAGAGCTTTGTGCGTACCACCTTCGGGGCGGGGGTCTTCCGGTCTGAGATCCCCTTGCGGAAGTACCGGTATTTGAATTCGCCTCCCTCTGGACAGGAATGTGGCCAAGGTCCCCTCGCGGTGAATTTAAACGAGCGCCCCCTTCCCCTCCCCTCAACGCCCCATTTATGTGAAATGAAGTTTTCCCCGGCAATTTCATGCGCTATAGCAACAAGGGCGTATCGCGCAAGAAGTTTGACAGGCGAGACCCCATCAAGAAAGTGTGATAATGTGTGGAAGAGATGAGGCCGGGAGGGCGTGCCCCCTTGCGGGAGATATGCCTCTCCCCCGATTGTGTTTGCGCGTCTTTTTTATTAATAGGAAATAAACTCGTGTAATCCCACGAGGTCTCACTGGGGTATATAATTTAATCCCGCACGCTGGGGTCGGAAAAGCACATTGTGGTGTTATAGTACGATTTTTACTCCCGGTCAGCACTGTTTGATGCCTATATCTCTGTGTGTATGTGGAAGGAGGGGATTGAATGGCGTATCGTGTGGGGTCCGAACCCCGTCAAATATTGCCGTAAATATCCACATAGGGGAGAGTCTGAGTTACTAAAAAAATATTGAGAAAAAAAAAGTAATTTGGGCGCTAGGAAGGGCACGCAACTCTCCCAACCTGCCCTTATTTCGTATTGAAGCACCCGTCACCCCTCCTTTAAAAAGGGAGCGTCGGGATAAAACTATAGTATCTGAGGTCCCGCCCTGATCACTTGAGCCTGGGTCTGATGCCCTCAGCCGAGCTTCCCTTAGACGGTGCCACAGTGTCCTCAGCAGAACCACCCTAAGACGGTGCCATGATGCCCTCAGCTAGTGTCGCCCGTTGACGGTTCTACGATCCCCTCAAGTGGTGCCGCCCGTTCACTGTGCCACGACGCCTTCAGCCGAAGCGCACAGGACAGTGACATGATGCCCTCAGTTGACCCGCCCGTCGGCGGTGCCATAGGGTTGTTGTCGTGCCTCGAAGTGGAGTGGATCCTTCATTTCCAAATATAAACAACCTCCGATTCCGTTGTGTCTGACCACTTGCTCCAGTCGGCCGTGTGTAAGTTGAAGTGAGTAGCTGCCCCCTCCCCCACACCTTTTGTGTGTGCGAGTGTGTGTATCTGTCCCTTTCCCCTTGTGGTGTGGAGGATGTACCCCTCCCCCCTACACCTCGGTACTATTTTGGAGTTTTATGAAAATGGGCATAATGAAAGATTGGTTTGACCTTTGAGTTTGGGACGTTTTGGGCAAAGGGGGTGTAGGAGTGTGTGTCAAAACTGTGTTCGTATTGACATGTGTGATGTGAGAGGGAACCAGTTTCCGCAAAATTCGCCTCTCCTTGTTCTGTCCGCCGCATGTCTGGCCTGAGCCTCGGTTAATGGTTGTTTGGTACCTGCGTCTTTGACCCAGTAACAGGCCGATTTCTCACAAGGGGTGTGCAACCGCACACCTCGCTCATTCCCCTCCACTTCCCCACTCAATCGCTTTCAAACCTTCCCCAAGCCCCCACGCTATTCTTATTGTTTTGTTGAGACGTGGAAGGCCACATAAACTAGCGACCCCCCTCCCCCCACCTCGCTCTCTATCTGTCTCCTACCTGCGCGTGTTGTGCTCGTCGTCTGCACTCCTGTCATTCCGATCGTAGCACTCGGACGTAACAGTATTGCGCGTCCTTCCTCTTTACTCTCACTCCCGCCCTTCATCATTCCATTGTGCACCTGTACTATTCGCTGCTCTTTCGCTTTCATCTCCACTTTCAACGCGTTACCATCCGGCGTAAGTAAGAGGATATGTTTCATTTTATCACTGTTGTGTAAGCAATTTCCCTCTCAATAAGCGCTTTGAGTTGGTTTGATGGTCTGCTGACCATCGAACCATTAGAGATTACCGTCTTTTATACAGTTAGGTGCTGCTCTCTTGACTGTAAAGAACCACAACCGTTGTCTGGTTAAAAACGATTAAAAAACAACGCTTTGGATTTTATTGTGCAGACTGGATCGTGGAAGAATGGACTTCCCTGCCTGCCAGTACTCAGGTGGATCGCCTTGTCCCCTCTTCCCGCCCAGCAAGGCATCGTTCGGGTGACTTGCGGTGCTCTCCTTACGCAACAAGTAGTCTCCTCTTTCGGCTCATATGCATTTGTACTTTTCATTGATTTTAATTGCTACTAACTTCACTTTCTTTGCAAGTTATCCTCTTTTAAGAACATCCTTTTGAGTACTTTTATATTTTGTGGGGAGGGGGTATTGTATCCCCTCCCCACACATCTCATACCCAGTTTATTGGTGCCCCAACAATGGAAAATTGGTTTCCAATTTTGAGGAAATGAGAGTTGATGATACATCGCGCCCGACGTAGTCTCCTTTACGCTACGAGAGTTATGTACATTCCCATTACTTTCCATTCCCCTAACCTCACCATAGTCCGAATTCGTATATTAGGGAACTTAAATATTTGAATTCCTTAATAGAGCATCCATCCATTTCACTTGGCCGAGGTTCCCAGACTGATAGTGAAATCAACATAAAGATCAGAATGACAATAATTGGCAAGTACGAGTGGACTAGGGGCCGATCCTGCTAGGGAGGGGAAGGTGTAGGAAGAGCGGTAGGACTATGTTTGGTCACTAACCACAAACCTTGGCAAATCCCTTCGTGGCTCAAGGGAGAGCCACCCGTTCCACGTCAGGGGTGTGTGGATATGTAAACCTCTTTCGCTGGTTCCGTAGACGGAAGAGGGATGTGTGTGCGCGAAAGGACTGAGGAGAAAGAGGATTTGCGTTCGATGCCGTTTTAGAAATTGTAGTGATTAAAAACTATTAAAATCAGGGTGGGTCTCCCTTTTTTTTCTCTTCACATTTGGAGGGGGGGGGGAAATAGCGACCTTTTATTAATGATTTCCGGGGGTATTTTCTTCGTGACCCCCACACCCCACGGGGGGGGGGTCAAGTTCGTAACATGCATTTTTTTTACATTGACTAGATGCGCGGCTTCAAAGTGTTGCGACAACAGCTTTTGGTCTTTTCAGTTCCCCGGCAAAATATTGTTACTCATGCGAGGCTACTTTTTATCTTCTTGAAATTTAAATTTCCCGTTCCCTAATTAATATTGCGCCCCCCCCCCCCCACACACTTTGTGAGTGGAACAAGCCATTCTTTTACTTGATAATTCCTCTTCATATTGACATGCGATGCCTGGTTCTTGCCTTTGTCCTGTGTCTTTTTTGCTTGTTTTCATTTGTTTGTATTTTTGTGTTATTGTTTTGTCTTGCCGGTATGTGTTTTTTTTAACATAGCCTGATAATAGGCTAAATTGATTACGGACATCTTGTATTGGCGAAAATGCCAATCAACGAATGCAATAGCGCTTCCAAACGTAGAAAATGAATACCGATAGAGGCAATGTTGCATTTAAGAGTTCTGGTGGCTGAAATGTCAGAGACCCTCGACCACTGCGTCCTATGTTGACATTTGAGGTCAGTACCGAGCCCGTATCCATCGAAGAGCATGATGTATGCCGATGCATACATGCGAATGAACACCCTTTCTCCCCCCCCCCCCTTTTTTGGGCGTTGATCGCGTAAATGGATGGATTAATAGAAATGAAAATCCGTGTTTTTTATCTTTATGGGTTTGACTACTGATTCGTGTTGTGTTGGGACCTTTCTTACTCTTAAGGTCCTCCTTCCGCCTGGAAGTCAATCAGACGCTAGTTCTTTTAAGACTTCTTATAATTCCTCACTTAATAATAGCAAGTGCCGATCGGTGTGGTTGGAACTAAAGAGCAATAAAGGAGGTTCAAGGGTGATTGTTACCTTTGATATATTCCCAATCATCGGTTGCTTACTAGGGCCGAATCAGTAACTGGTAATTGTTTTGTTTACATGTCGTTATGAATGTTTGGATGAGTTTTAGGCTGCTCGCCACCAAGAACTCCGAAGCCAATTTTAAAGATTGTCTACATATACGAGAGAGACAGAGACAGAGACAGAGAAAGGACTACAATTAACCGAGGCCATCCTATTGATAGTCAATGCAGTTAAAATTAACAGATTGATTTTTGTTGTCTTTCTCAAGGCAATGGCGCTGTATTTTTCTTAAGAAACTTTTGAAATTACTAAATTTCGGTGCATTGGGGGCTTCTGCCTCTTTCGCGGGGTGAGCGTACGGGCAGGATAGTTATTTGCGCTATCCTGGTTCCTATTTAATCAACCTCTTTTTTTAAGCTATCTTATGATGCTTTTGTTGGTTTTGCATACTTTTTAATGTTATTATTATTCTAAACTTGCTTATATGCGTGTTTTTTTTGTTTGCAGGTGTACCTCCGTGCAGGTGCTTTGCACTTGGTCCCTCCGTCCCTGCTCCCTGTCGGTTCCAGCTCCTCCGCCAGCCAGATAACCATGACTGCCGTGGGTCAGGTCGCCCGTCTCCCCACCGACACCCTCGCCACCCCAGCAGTCCAGAATGCTGTCTCCCTCAGGATCGAAGAGTGAGTCCTCCCTTTCGAGGTTTAGTCCTGGGACGATGTCAAATTAAGTCTCCTTTGCCATTGGCGGCCTCCTCTCTATAACGGCTTAGCTGACTCGAAACATCGTCTCCGATTACAGTGAAGTTAAGCCACATCGGGTGTTGTTAGTCGCCGGATGTAGTTCAGATTCGGGTCGCTTTCCCGTCATACTCTGCACATACACTTCGGATCCCGCGTTAAACCGTAGGTCTCCACTGAAAATTAAAAGACATTAGTGCAGATCGGGGGACAAACCACTACCATTTTGCTCTCCTATAACGCTGGTTTCTTCATTTCACCCTCCAGGTATCCTCGAAAGATATCCAAAGAGCATCACTCTACGCACGCATACGTGCCCGTCGGAGTGGCCGCCCTTCTGCACGAGTACCCGACCTTGGTATCGGTGGCCGTGCGAGCATTCTGCAACCGAGACGCTATCGACAATAAGGTAAGACGGGGGTCGAGTCGCCGTGCTCACTGACTCTGGGTCTGACTCAGTCCTTAATGAGCGTTACGGGACAGATAGATGGCGACGGAAGGATTTTATTTTAATGGAAACGAAAGGGAAGGTTACGTAAGCCACCGAACCCACAACGGTGTGTTAACCTCAACCTAAATACCGGGTTAGGGTGGATTCCAATGCTTCAGGAGATAATTATGTACAAAATGGGCTAACCAAAATATGGGTTTAATCCCCTTTAAAAATAAAAAAAAATACTAAATTGACGGAATTAGCATAAAATATGACATGGGCTATTACCATACCGAGCATTGTCAAAGGCTCTCGGGGAGCTATAAACAACAAGAGTCAGTGTGTCTCAAGGGAGCAGTACATATAAAAACAGAAAACTTGACCTAGGGCGCTACACTAATTCGCACACTTTCCCGGTTCTATGGTTAGGTAACTTCCACACATTTCACAGCTATTTTTAAAACCTTAAGCAAGTTGCCCCTGTTTTTTTAATACAGATATCGTACGTTTACTAATCGAACGTTTCGGAGTTATTCGTTCGCTCCGTTCTCAGATTCGCTGTGAGTCAACTGAGCGTCGAGCATTCCATTTAGGGGGCGTTCTTTATTTGGGGTTGTTTAGGATTTGTATCCGTTCGACTGTGGGATTTAGGCTGCCTGTAATTCGATTTTATGGCCTTGTCAAACCACTTTCATTTGCGCCACAAGAAGATCCGGCCGCCCATCGTCCTTAAAAATCATTTTAGAGCTCCAAGGAGAAAGACGCTCGCGCTCAACACCTTATTTTTGCCATTGAAGCGTTGTTCATCTTTTAAGAGCTTCGCTGGCGCCCATGAGTCATGGAGAGCCCGCATCATGTTCAAATGTAAATGACGTCTTTGTTATTGATATTTACTTCCCCCCCCTTCCCCAATCATCTACAAGAGTGTATTTTGGGAAGCATTTTTCCCTGAAACTTTTCTATTTTGTTGTCACCACCTTGAACTCCACAATGGTTAGAAGCTACGAGTATTATCTTTTTTGCCATCATTTGTCTCTTTAGTTGTCATAATTTAGGACCCCAGTTCCCTAAGTGGCCTCATGGGCTCCCGCTTGCCATCATTTTCTTCTTGGTCTTTTTAAAAACTGGTAGAGATTCTGCCCCCCGTTTTCACCGATTTTTTTATTGAAATAAATAATTTGCCATTTTTTAGTCGCTTTTTCTTCTGATTTTTCGTTTGCAACACAATTTCTCTCGGTTTCGTTTGGTCACTCCTATTAAGGACAATGTGTATCGATCCCCACCATTTTAATTTGGCAGCTCATTTGGTTTAAAAGCCTTGAGGAATTGAGGTCAACGATTCGCCTCCCTCCTGTAGGAACCAAGAAAGAGAAGGTTGTAGAAAAGAATAGAGAAACTAACTAGTACAACTTCGTATCCCAGGTCAAGGTGCGATCTACCGATTAGGATCTACTATACATGTAATAGGAATATTGTGTGGATGTTTATTTCAACATTCTCGTCTCGATTTAGCCCCCTGAAGAATAAAATGGTCCTTTAGACTCCATGGAACTTTTTGGTGTCGTAATGGTTACCATATTATCGAGACCGTCTCGGTTGCACGATGCTCGCACGAACATTGATACCAAGGTTGGGTAGTCGTGCAAAAGGGCGGGCACGAACGCGTGCTGAAGTGTTGCCCTTTGGAGATATTTCAAAGATACATGGTGGATGTAATTGGACTCCTCCTCTAATATGTGCGTTTAAAATGAGGATCGTAAATCAAGAACAGTTCTTCCTTTTTTTGTTGGTATTGAGTCACTCGCGCGTTTGATTGACCGCAGTTACTTTTCCCAGATACTCAGTCTCTTGTCTCCTGTATCGCTCTCCCCCTCTCACCGAACTTTAGGTTAACGCAATCATGTCAAAAGGGAGTTTCAATCAAAGGGGAAAAAATAGCCGGAAACGAAGCAATGGAGGAATTTCGCCGTATGAATATTTAAATTGACATTTAGGCGGTATCCATTGATTATTTAATTTCAAGTTGAAGGGTTCTTCCCTTCGAGTTTCTTTTTACGGTACTTTAGTTTCGTTATTGATCTTGCTGTTGTTAGTGTGTGTTTTCCCGTTATTCTGCGTTTCTTTTCTAAGAAACAAAAGGTCGTAACTTTGATCGATTTTCATGGGGGCGCTCTTTTGCGTTCAACTACCCTTTCCCTCTAATTCTTACCTCCCATAAGCACCCACCCCTTTATGTGTTCTTGACAAAGAAAATTCCTCTATGTCCACCGATGTAGGGGTGTTCTATGACAGAAATGGATTCATTGCATATTGATTAGAAGCGGCCTTCTTCAGATCCTAAGAGTTTGTACTCCCCCTTTCGTAGTGCCCTGAGTGACCTTTTGGGTAATCGGGACATATACCTTCACATTTTAATTTCGCATTTTTTCTAACTGCTGAGATCCAGCTTGAATTTCGCCTTCAGAAATAAACACTTCGTCTCTTATCATTTGCCGTAATTTTTCCCTAGTGTCTCCGAGTGATGCGACATTTCCCTCCCGAAACCCGGGTCATGACGTCGGTCCGCTTCAGCAAAGCCCTTTATGCCCTTCTCGTCGCTCACCCTTACCTCCCCGACCCACGAACTGGATGGAGCCTGCCCACAAACAACAGTAATCCTCACGTCATCGGTATGAAACTGGTAAGTGTAGTGCGAAACCAAAGGCAAATTAAACCGTTACTGAGTCTTTTGCAAACATTGCTTCGTCTGCAGCTGTTTTCCCATTCATCTTCTTCAGTTGATTTCTCTCTTTTCCAGGCTTGTGGATTTGAAATTTTGGTCTGCAGTGGTGGGGGTCTGACTCCTTCGTCAGCATCTCCTGGTAGCTATGCTGATGACGCCTCGTTGACTCTCGACAATAATCCGCAATGGGTCAAGTACAAAGAAGCTCTCAATGAAAAGGGTTATTTTAGGGTAAGGATGAGTTTTAGATCTTTGTGGTTGTATTTGAGAGAGAAAGAGAGAGGGGGGTGTTTGAGATATTGGCAACCTGAAATGGACTTACGTTGATCCTATCTTTCAAGGGTGAATTGGAAGGTTCCAAACTTTTCCAAGAGCTTGAGAGCAACGCTCGTCGGTTTTTCTCTTCGAGTCACGACTCTGACAGTCTCTCAGTCGGCAGCCTTGTAGTCAAACTACTCTCGAAAGTTAACCTAGACTATGACACCTTCAAGCAGAGAGAGAAGCTCCTCTTGCCCCCACAAGGTGAGTGACACAATCAGAATTACTTTTAATCCTGCTCCTCTTTCAAGCAAGCCATTATTCCATGTTAATTTTATAGCACGTAGCCTTTTGTTTACTATAAATTAACTTCTTTTTTTATTAACGTTCATATAATCTCTATATCACTTGTTATAAATCGGTGCTAAAGATTTCACCCCCTCACTTCCCTAAATCATACCAAGTAGACATTGTTGCAAAAACGCTGTTTTCTCTTTCCTGCCACGTCGTAGAGTATTATTATTTACTGTCTACTTTTGGTTGTCATTTACAATATATATCATTTTGGAGATGGGGCTTCAATCGACTGATATTGATATGCTTTTCAGATGAAAAATGGCTGGAAATGTCCCCTGAAACACTGGATGAAATGCTCGAGAACAAGTTCCAGAATGGAGAAATGAAGAACTCCTCTAAGTCCGAGCAAGAGATCGCTGATTCCCTTAACACCTTCCTCAAGCATAACTCGTCCTTCGAAGGAGCTGAAATACCAGAGGAATTGATGAAACCGCACAGTCGAAAGCTCTCTTCTGGGATCAACCAGAAGAAAAATTCCGCTGGCAGTGGCCCCAGGAAATTGTCTGGACTTCATTTGCATCCTCAGCACCGCAAAATTTCGTCTAATTCCAATGCGTCAGACGCTTCCGACATGTCTTCGTTGTCTGCCAAGATCGATTTCAACGCCGAGTCTTTTACTGACGCACTTAACAACATTTTGGGTGAGTAATTCCTTCCTACTATTGAAATCCTTGGCTCAGCGGATAGACACCCAGGTCCCATGACCAGTAAGGACTTTGTGGTTTCATGTAATGATCGAGCCACGTTTTGCTGTATGAATATAATGGAGTAATGTCGTTTTCCCGGTGGTAGTGGCGCATATCAACTCAAATCTGTATACTGAAGCGTTGGTGATGATGGTCGTGAAGGCTTCCATCCAGTTTTATCAAGGGAAATAAAGTGAATCGTTTCTCTCTCAAATGTCTTGGCACTTTTTTTTTTCTTTAAGCATTTACATGTCCATTTTCACTATTAGAGAAATGTACTGGATGTTGTTAGATATACAGTATAAATTGAACCTTTGGAATTGAGAGCCTTATGGCTTGGTGTGTGTTGATTAGACGACTTTTACGAGTCAAGTATCCAAAATGGCAGATGAAATACGTAAATGTGTTAGTGGATACTATTCATAAACATTGCTATTCCAAGAATGAAGTTCTACCAAAGGCGGAGAGTTTGGTTAATTTATATTTCTCCAACCATGCACTGAGGTTCAAGTAGTACTAAAGAATGCTTGTGTTCTGGTTTTAGGTTAGTAATGCAAGCTTCGTCTTAGGTAGCCTTTTTTTCACTATTCATATTTGTTCCTTTTAGCCATATTTTTTATTCATCCGTCTTTCCTGTTTCTTAGTCTCAACCGAGTTATGATGCTCTCACTATTTCCTTTTCCCCTAAAAATAATTTTTTTTTTCCATAATCGAGCCTATCCTACCTTATCTCCGGTGCTTGATTGATTCTTTCAATACAAGTCGTCCTTGTTAAAAGGAAATCAATTAGGGGGATATTGGAAATCGTTAACAGAGGGATTAGTCGCGTTTTGGCGTGTATAATCAGGGGGGAGGAGTCATGGAAAAAGAGAGAGAGACTTCCGAAAGCGTTTTTCGCGTTTCGCATTGATTGACGATGCCTTGCCTTGCAGAATTGTCTGTTCCTGAGGATGAGTACTTCAAGAGTGGAGAGAGCGACTCGTCCGGGATGAGTAGCTATGAGGACGACGACGAAGGGGAGGTGTCTCTCAGTCGTAAGACGTCCGACCACTCAACTGCTTCCAAGGCCTCGTCGGGTATCGAGACAGCGCCCCAACGCCCGCCAAGATCCAAAAAGAAGTCTTCGGCTTCGTCAGGAAAATCCGCACCTAAGAAGATCCCTCTCGCGTTCTTCGAAGATTTTGATGATGAAGATGAAATGGAAGCGGTCTCGCAGTTGCTCAATGCTCACAAACTCGAAGCCGGACAAGGACCTACGACATCATTGTTAGCCTCTCTCGGACTAAACCCACCGAAATAATAATTCCGATGAGAGAAACAATGAGTTGTCTTGATGCATTGAACGTGGATTGCTAAAGATCCTTTTTTTTACGTAATTTGCTCAAATTTGGCTGTCGCTCGTTGACTAAACACTTTTTAAAGACTTTTCGCTCTTTACAAGTTGTAAGATTTATGAATTAACTCATTTGTGCTTTTGCATGGTTGTAAACAGCTTACGTTGAAGTGAACAGTGAGTACTTTGGTTAAAAATCAATCTTAATCGAATATTCTAAACTTTTGAGCATATCAGAAAGTGCTAATAATAAAAAGATAAAGAGCTCTTACGCGTAAAAGCGCAAATTCTTGCCGTTGATGAATTGAAATTTTATTATTATATGTCGGATATTATTATCGTGAGTCGATTCTGACTCTCATATAAATGTATATTTAGAATAACTTTGTAAATAATTCCGTTAAGTATTTTAAAAAACGTTGTAGAATAGGGTTCTTCTTTTATCCTTTTTCCATCTCAATGTCAAAGAAATCACCTAAATAGATGTATATTTTGTTGACCATTTTTTTTAATCCTCGTTTTTACTTTATTGATTATTCTTAAATTCCTGTCACTTTACCTCCTTTATCTTGTATTATTCTTTACTTGCTTGATACTTCAAATTTAAATATAAACAACCTTATACCACCCACTACCCATTCACATCCATACATAATTTTTTTACCAAAAATTTAAGTATCTACTCATTCCTTTATTTGGCTCTATTTTTCTTTGAAACTCAGGTTTCATGAACTAGTTTCTGGACTAGGAAAATCCTATTCTACAAGGTGGGTTTTTTTTTACCCTACTTCGCAAACATTTTTGCAGTATTTTTTTGCTTTAATATTTGAATTTATTTATTTTTTTAATTTTGTAATCTTTTTTAATCCAATCATCTTTTGATGTTTGGGGCATTTTTATGAAATATATATAAAAAAAACAACAACTTTATTATCCCCCCCCTCCCCAACTTCAATCTCAGCGATATTTCATGAAGTAAACGTCCAAATGTAAAAGAATGAGACTACCTACATAATAATCTTAGTTATTTGGTGGTAAAGAGTAGAGACCGTCGATTGACCCTAGTATTTGGTAGACATTTATATCCATAGGTAAATATGTATATGTACCTTCCCCCTTCCTCTCTGGGACCTTTTCTTTCTTCAGAGAGGCTCTGGCCTTCTCGTGTTGCAAGGTGGGTCACCCCTGGGCCCCTTACAGATCTCATGGTGCTGCCAACCACACTTTTACTTTCTTTCACTGCCCTTTATTTTTCCCACCCCAACTTGCAAAAGTGGATGTGTTTGACGTTAGAGTCTCGTTGTGGCACTCGAGTGATAGTGGTGATATCGTAGTCGAGGTGTCATCTCACTCTCAACAGTCTTCCCCGTAAGGGGCGCGGCGATTTGCCATCCTGGCCGCCGTGCTGACGGGATCCAGCGCCCCGTCCGGCCCCAGCTTAGCCTCTCTTCCTTCCTTCAGATAGCCTGTATTCCTATCCTACCTCGTCGCTTTTCATACAACCTCTCCCACAACTTTCTCTGGTCAGCCTCTAATTTCACAGGGTAGAAGCTGACCTTCTTCTCAGACAATCGTCCCGGATCGGGGCTGAGGGGGGAGGGGACAATGTCCCCTAACCCCTGAGCTCCGGTCTGGGGTGGTTGGCTTTTAACAACCTGCTTCATCCCCACCCATACCTTCCTCACATCCCTTTTCCTCTCGTCTTCAAAATCTATCCGTTTTACGCCGTGTTCAAGGTGGAGCCGCCATGCCGAAGGACTGCCAGGCCACCAGGCGGGAGGGGTGGTCCCAAATGGCGGCGCCTGGCTCTGCCGGGCCTGTAAGCACCTCTTGCAGTGCGGGCTACTGCAAGAGGTGGTGAGCGATTGCGTCCCGTAAAACAAAGAGGGTCACCATGCCCAATGATGAAAAAAAAAAACATCTCCCCTTAATTCCCCCTATAACAACAACGGAGCCGCCCTCGTGCAGCTCCACAGAAAAGATGGAGGTCCCCCCCCCCCTGTGCTTGCGCAGGGGACCCTCCATACCTCTTTAACCGGAGAGGAGGCTTACTCCTCTCCTACGCCTACGGGTGTAGGGGACTCCCCCTCACCCCCTTCTCTGGAGGTGCTTTCGGGCACCTCCCTATCTCCAGCGGCAGTCCCTCCTATGCTTTCTAAGGGGACTGCCAAGAAAGCCAGCAGGCCACCCTTAGCCAGCCGCTCCACATCAAAGCGGCTCGGTAGGGCAAACCCCCTTAGGGGGGGGGAGGGAAGCCAGGCCCCTTCGGTCGCTTCCCTCAAAAGACCTGCTGGCAAAAATATTAAACCTTGCCGGGGTCAAGGCCTGTGCCTCCCCACTAAAGACTTATGACGCTGCCAAGGGGACCTGCGATGTCCTGGGAGGGGATGGCCAATTGGAGGCCCCTCCTGTGATAGACATGGTCCTTGAGGAAAACCAGCCTCAGAAGGTAGGGCCTTCCATGGGGGGGAATCCGGGCTTGGCGCCAAGCACCGAACCCGAATCCGCCCCTATGCAAGGTCCTCATCAAACGGCTGTGGATTCTCAGGCAGGACAAGGAGGGGAGGGATCTCCTCCGGATGAATCCCCTGCGCCCACCGGGACCTTCTCCATTTCAGAGAAGGACCTGGCTGAGGCCGGTCCATCTGGCCTGGGGGCTTCTACCGGCGGGGGTGAAAAGCGGGTTCATTCCCCGCCCTCCTCTCCTAAAAAGAAGAAAAAGACTCGGGGCTCCTCTCCATCCGCGGGGGCTGCGGGGACGGATGGGTCTGCTGCCACTTTGGTAGGCGACCAAGCCAAGATCGGCACATCCGGCCCCTCTACCCCCTCGTGTGCGGAGCCCCTGACTAAGACCAAGAGTGCACAGGGCGGAGCCTCGATGACATCGGGGCCCCTCATTCAGAGGTTACCTGGCGTTTTCGAGCCCGCTGGCTTCAAACGCTTCCTCGTTATTCGCTCCACTGATGGCACCATGTTGTCCAAGGGCAACATGATCCATCAGAGGAGAGGATTAGCTAGTGCAATTGGTAGAGAGCCGAAGGTAACCCGTTTCTCGGACGGGAGCCTTCTGGCGAATGCGGCGAATCCCGCCGAGGCGGCCAAGATAAGTGCTCTTCGGACACTTCATGGCACCCCGGTGAGTGTGACGCCGCACTCTACCATGAACTTTGTAAAAGGAGTAGTTTATGCGAGGGAACTCGTTGACTACTCCATAGAAGACATCACCCTAGAGCTGGCCGACCATGGGGCGGTCAAGGTCGAACGTGTGATGAGAAAACAGGGAGGGGCCTCGAGACCCACCCCTACACTCTTCGTCACGTTCGACTGTGACAAGCTCCCTGAGTCGGTGCGTGCCGGTTGGTACCGCTACCGCGTGAAGGCATTCGTGCCACTGCCGCGGCGGTGCTATTACTGTCACCGCTTCGGCCACACGAATCGATAGGGAGACGTGCAAAATCGGGGTCACCCGAAGTCTGTGTAAATTGCTCCAAGGTCGCACACGATAAGTCCAAATCGTGTGTGGCCAAGTGTGTCAATTGCGGAGAGCCGCACCCTGCTTCTTCGAAGCAATGTGGTGCATATCTCCTTGAGAAAGAAATCCTGGCCATTCAGGCCCAGGATCGACTCTCATTCCGCGAGGCTAAGGACTTGGTCCTGGCGCGCCCGGCTCTGCCTGGGACGTCATATGCCTCAATAGTTAGAAAAGCACCCTCTGCTCCTGGCCCATCCAGGCCAACGAGCACGGTTGTTTCCGCGCCCATTCGGAGCCCTTCTGCGGGCTCTACTACACCCGGGCGCTCCCCTGGTAGAGCTGGCGGCAAAAAGGGTTCACACCCAGCCCCGGCTAATACCAGGGCTCCCCCCTCTTCCCCCAGCGTGACCGTTTCCCGTAAGGCGAAACTGCCACGCGCCTCCACAGAGTCGTTAGACTCACAGGAGGCAACACCCCTGAAGATGGTCGCTAGGCCATCTTCCGGGGTTCCTAAAGCTGTTCCCCGAAAGGAGGACAGCAACAAAGGAGCTTCGGCCCCTTCGCCCACGCCCCGAGGTGGAGCGAGTGGCTCGGAGACGGTGGTTCCTCGAAAAGAGGGCCCCCCGCCTCCCAAGCCGCAACGCCCGCCTAAGGTTTCGAGGCGGAGGGAGGAAAAGACTCGCATGGCGAGCCCAACCTCCCCCAATAAGTCCTCGAAGGCGACAGCGCCCGGGGTTCTGCCCCCGGGAAGCGTACGGCCATTCCCGTGAGGGTCTTCAATTCGAGGAGGGCCCCCGCGTCTCCTCCGAGCTAGGCCTGGAGGGCATATTCCTTCAATGGAATTGCCGTGGACTCCGGGCCAACTGGGAGGAGCTGCGGAGGCTCGTCTCGTCCCGTTCCCCGTTAGCTATTTTTTTGCAGGAGACCATGCTAGGCGCGTGCCCGCTGCCTGCCCTCCCGGGGTATAAGGGTCTTGCGACCCCACCACCGCGGGATGGCCGGGCTGGGGGATGCGCGGTTTACACCCGGCATGATGTCTCCGTTCTTCCTTTCTATTTAGATACCTCCTTTCAGGCAGTGGCTGTGCAGCTGCACCAGGATAGGAGGTATACTATCATTTCTGCGTACATTCCACCGTCAGCTGACTTCGACGCGGGGGACTTCCGCCGCGTCGTGGCACGGTTGCCGAGGCCCTATCTCTTGCTTGGAGATCTGAACGGCAGGCATCCTCTCTGGGGAGATTACTCCATAAATCCCAGGGGACAAGTCCTTGCCGATCTGATCGAAGAGCTTGAGATGGGTGTCCTAAACGTGGATGAGTTTACGCATCACTGTCCGAGAACCGCTTCATTTTCTTGCCTTGACCTATCTTTGTGCTCTTCAGATGCACAGCCTGATTTTGATTGGGGGGTGGTCGATGACCTATATGGTAGTGATCACTTTCCCATTCAAATATCATTTTCAGGGCAACTGCCGCCTGAGAGACCACCTCGGTGGTGCTTGGCGCGGGCGCGGTGGCCTGCATTTCAGGAAATGACTGAATTCTCTATCTCAGTCGAGGAGTTTAGGTCGGTAGATGAGGCCGTTGAGTTCTTCTCCGGCAACCTCATCGCCGTAGGCCTGACTACTATTCCTAGGACGTCTGGCCGTTTTGCACGCCGACCACTCCCATGGTGGTCGGCCGAGTGTGAGACGGCCCTCAAACAGAAGCGTTATGCCTACATGCGCTATAAGCGCCGCCCGAACGATTTCACTGTCGCTGAATTTCGTCGGGCTAGGGCTAGGTTCCGGTATATTTCGAAGCACGCCCGCCGCTCTTGTTGGCGGGCATACGTGTCTTCACTTAACGGGAAGACCCCTTTAGCTGAGGTGTGGAAGCGAGTCAAAAGGATTCGGGGCAAGTTCTCGCAGGACCCCCCTCCCGTTCTCCAGGAGAATGGGACCGCAATCTCGGACCCCGCGTCCGTGGCGGAATCCTTAGCGACCGCTTTTTCCGCATTCTCTAGCTGTGATGCTGCTCCGCCAGCATTCAATGCACGTCGTGATGTCGCGGAAGGCCGCCGGCTGGACTTTACCTCCAGAGGCGGAGAACCCTTAAACGACAAGTTTACTGTGAGTGAGTTGCGTTCCGCTCTCGCTTCGTGCGCGGACACCGCCCATGGTCCGGACGATGTCCCGTACGCCATGCTTCGACACCTGGGTGAGCGAGGCATGGCCTTTCTGTTAGATTTTTTCAACAGGATCTGGGTGGAAGGTCTTCTCCCAGACTCCTGGCGAATCGCTACTGTGCTCGCCTTTCGCAAGCCGGGGAGAGATCACTCTACTCCGACCGGTTTCCGCCCAATCTCTCTAACCTCTTGCGTGTGCAAGTTGATGGAGAAATTGGTAAATGTTAGATTAGCCTATTTCCTGGACAGCGGAGGCCATCTGTCTTCTGCACAGTGCGGCTTCCGTAAGTTCCACTCCACGTCGGATGCTCTGCTCCGACTGGAAAGTGCCGTCTGCGAGGCTTTCCTTCGTAGACAGCACTACGCCACGGTGTTTTTTGATCTGGAGAAGGCTTATGATACCGCATGGCGATACGGTATCATGGAGACTCTCCACACGATGGGGGCGAGGGGACGCCTCCAAATTTTTATATCTGAATTTTTGAGAGATCGTCGATTCCGCGTACGGGTGGGGGGAGCCCTCTCCGGCCCAAAGGAGCAGGAAGAGGGTGTCCCGCAGGGAAGTGTCCTCAGTGTCACACTCTTTGCCCTGAGCATCAACGGCATCACCTCGGTGCTGCCGGAAGATGTTCTCGCTACGCTCTACGTGGACGACCTTTCGATCTCTTTTGGCGCGGCCCAGATGCCAACTCTGGAGCGTCGACTCCAACAGGCATTGAACCGCGTCTCTCACTATGCCGAAGCGCACAGGTTTCGGTTTTCTTTGGCCAAGACTAAGGTGGTGCACTTTTGCCGCCATCCACGGCTTCACCCCGACCCAGATTTGTTTCTTAATGGGGTGCGCCTGGATGTGGTTGAGTCGCACCGTTTCCTTGGTCTTGTATTCGACCGACGCCTCACCTGGGAGGCTCATATTCGCAGCCTTAGGGTCTCTTGTACCCGCGTCATGGACATTCTCCGTTCCGTGACGTTCAGCGCTTGGGGCGCTGATAGGGCTACCGCCTTACTTTTTTACCGATCCTTTGTTCGCTCGAAGCTCGACTACGGATGCGAGTTTTATGCATCCGCAGCCGAGCGTTTATTGCGGAAGGTGGATTCGATCCACCACACCGGCCTTCGCCTTGCGACCGGTGCCTTCCGCACTTCCCCCATTGAGAGCCTGTTGGTCGATGCTGGGGAGATGCCACTCGCTCTGCGCCGCGTGCAGTGCATCACTCGCCTGTACGCGCGAGCCCGGCGCCTCCCTCAGTCGCCAACAGCTCTCACTGCATCCGCAGCTGATCTCGATGGTGCCTATGCCGCCGAGAGACGCCAGTCATACCCTAAGCCCTTTGGGTTTAGGGCCAGGAAACTCCTTCGAGAAGTAGATATAGCTCTCGGGCCGGTGGCGCCCCTGGTTCTGCCCAGGACGCCACCCTGGAGGGTACCACATTTGGCTATTTGTCGCCACGCCTCTGCTCCCAAAGCTTGTACTGCGCCGGGAGTATTGCGTTCGACCTTTTTGGAGCACACATCGTGTCACGCTGGTACCGTGCCAGTGTATACGGATGGCTCCAAGTCCCAAGAGGGGGTCGGCTTCCACGCCGTATCCCCTCTGTTTGAAGTCAGCGGGGCTCTACCAGGCGCTGCGTCTGTCTTCACGGCCGAGCTGGTGGCAATACACCACTCGGTACGGGAGATTACGCGACGTGCCCGGTTCGGAGACCGGATTGTGATCTATAGCGACTCACAAAGCGCCCTGAGTGCTCTCGGGGCATTGGAATCTCCGCATCCCCTGGTTCGCGATATCCGTGACGCCACGGTTTTGGCGAGCCGGGCAGATGTCGAGATTATCTTCTGCTGGGTTCCTGGACATGTAGGAATTGTGGGGAATGAGCGCACCGATGAGGGCGCCAAAGAGTCCGCGAGGACTCTGCGACCGGACCAGCGTTTCGCTCTTCCTCACACCGACTACATGGCAGGAATACGGGCAGCTCTTCGGACTGCTTGGCAAAGAAGATGGGAGACGGTCGAAGGGAACTTAAAGTTGCGTGTCATTGCGCCGCGACTGTTCCCATGGACCTATCCCCCAATGCCGCGGCGGCTTCAGGTTGCTTTCTGTCGTCTCCGAATCGGACACACTCGTGTGACGCATCGCTATCTGATGGAGCGCTCGCCTGCGCCCTATTGCAACGACTGCGTCGTCCCCCAGACTGTTCGGCACATTCTTGTCGAATGTCCCAGTCTGGGTGATCTTCGCGCACGACACCTGTCCCGGTACCGGGATGGGCGGGGTCGCTACCGCCTGTCCCTTGTTCTCGGGATGAGTGCGTGTACTTTTACTGGTGGATTTATTGACTTTTTTGGGGAGGCCGGCCTTCTCCCTTTTATTTAACGCGATTTAATTGTTGTTGTTGTTTTTGTAATTGTTTTGTTATTGCTTTGTTATTGTTATTGTTATTCCTTTTTATTGTTTTCTGTTTAATTTTTTAAAGTAGCCTAAATTAGGCTGTTTGTTTACGGCAACTTATGCCTTAGTCGGCAGTCGCCAGATAGCCCCTTAATTAAAAAAAAAAAAAAAATCTCAACAGTCTTCGATAGCCGCGAAGTTCCAGTAACCGTTTCATCCCATCCACGTCTGAATTTTGTCAACAGTCTCGTCCGTTCAAACGAATTAAGGGACTACGACCTCACCCGTCTCCAGAGCAAGCTCAGTACCCAACGCGTCACACATGTACAGGGATGACTAAAACTGTAGACTCTAAGAGTCCAAAATGCCACACTGATTTTAACATTCGAACGACAGGAACTGCCGTAGTGCGTTAAAGCTGGGTACCTTAGTGTTCCGGTAAGTCCCTACGTCGAACTACCCTGAATGCACCAAAACGCCGTGCGGTGGTGCCCACAGTGCTGCATCAAAAATCTGCGCAATATTCTTATATGAAAAGGTCCTCGCTTTGCGCCACTCTGCCCCGTAAGGGGCGCGGCGATTTGCCATCCTGGCCGCCGTGCTGACGGGATCCAGCGCCCCGTCCGGCCCCAGCTTAGCCTCTCTTCCTTCCTTCAGATAGCCTGTATTCCTATCCTACCTCGTCGCTTTTCATACAACCTCTCCCACAACTTTCTCTGGTCAGCCTCTAATTTCACAGGGTAGAAGCTGACCTTCTTCTCAGACAATCGTCCCGGATCGGGGCTGAGGGGGGAGGGGACAATGTCCCCTAACCCCTGAGCTCCGGTCTGGGGTGGTTGGCTTTTAACAACCTGCTTCATCCCCACCCATACCTTCCTCACATCCCTTTTCCTCTCGTCTTCAAAATCTATCCGTTTTACGCCGTGTTCAAGGTGGAGCCGCCATGCCGAAGGACTGCCAGGCCACCAGGCGGGAGGGGTGGTCCCAAATGGCGGCGCCTGGCTCTGCCGGGCCTGTAAGCACCTCTTGCAGTGCGGGCTACTGCAAGAGGTGGTGAGCGATTGCGTCCCGTAAAACAAAGAGGGTCACCATGCCCAATGATGAAACAAAAAAAAATCTCCCCTTAATTCCCCCTATAACAAAAACGGAGCCACCCTCGTGCAGCTCCACAGAAAAGATGGAGGTCCCCCCCCCCTGTGCTTGCGCAGGGGACCCTCCATACCTCTTTAACCGGAGAGGAGGCGTACTCCTCTCCTACGCCTACGGGTGTAGGGGACTCCCCCTCACCCCCTTCTCTGGAGGTGCTTTCGGGCACCTCCCTATCTCCAGCGGCAGTCCCTCCTATGCTTTCTAAGGGGACTGCCAAGAAAGCCAGCAGGCAGCCCATTGCCGACCGCCCCTCGTACAAGCGGCTCGGTAGGGCAAACCCCCTTAGGGGGGAGAGGGAAGCCAGGCCCCTTCGGTCGCTTCCCTCAAAAGACCTGCTGGCAAAAATATTAAACCTTGCCGGGGTCAAGGCCTGTGCCTCCCCACTAAAGACTTATGACGCTGCCAAGGGGACCTGCGATGTCCTGGGAGGGGATGGCCAACTGGAGGCCCCTCCTGTGATAGACATGGTCCTTGAGGAAAACCAGCCTCAGACGGTAGGGCCTTCCATGGGGGAGAATCCGGGCTTGGCGCCAAGCACCGAACCCGAATCCGCCCCTATGCAAGGTCCTCATCAAACGGCTGTGGATTCTCAGGCAGGACAAGGAGGGGAGGGATCTCCTCCGGATGAATCCCCTGCGCCCACCGGGACCTTCTCCATTTCAGAGAAGGACCTGGCTGAGGCCGGTCCATCTGGCCTGGGGGCTTCTACCGGCGGGGGTGAGAAGCGGGTTCATTCCCCGCCCTCCTCCTAAAAAGAAGAAAAAGACAAGAAAGACGAAAAAGACTCGGGGCTCCTCTCCATCCGCGGGGGCTGCGGGGACGGATGGGTCTGCTGCCACTTTGGTAGGCGACCAAGCCAAGATCGGCAAATCCGGCCCCTCTACCCCCTCGTGTGCGGAGCTCCTGACCAAGACTAAGATGAAGAATGCACAGGGCGGAGCCTCGATGACATCGGGGCCCCTCATTCAGAGGTTACCTGGCGTTTTCGAGCCCGCTGGCTTCAATCGCTTCCTCGTTATTCGCTCCACTGATGGCACCATGTTGTCTAAGGGCAACATGATCCATCAGAGGAGAGGATTAGCTAGTGCAATTGGTAGAGAGCCGAAGGTGACCCGTTTCTCGGACGGCAGCCTTCTGGCGAATCCCGCCGAGGAGGCCAAGATAAGTGCTCTTCGGACACTTCATGGCACCCCGGTGAGTGTGACGCCGCACTCTACCATGAACTTTGTGAAAGGAGTAGTTTATGCGAGGGAACTCGTTGACTACTCCATTGAGGACATCACCCTAGAGCTGGCCGACCATGGGGCGGTCAAGGTCGAACGTGTGATGAGAAAACAGGGAGGGGCTTCGAGACCCACCCCTACACTCTTCGTCACGTTCGACTGTGACAAGCTCCCTGAATCGGTGCGTGCCAGTTGGTACCGCTACCGCGTGAAGGCATTCGTGCCACTGCCGCGGCGGTGCTATTACTGTCACCGCTTCGGCCATACGAATCGCTCATGTAGACGTGCAAAGTCGGGGTCACCCGAAGTCTGTGTAAATTGCTCCAAGGTCGCACACGATAAGTCCAAATCGTGTGTGGCCAAGTGTGTCAATTGCGGAGAGCCGCACCCTGCTTCTTCGAAGCAATGTGGTGCATATCCCCTGGAGAAAGAAATCCTGGCCGTTCAGGCCCAGGATAGACTCTCATTCCGCGAGGCTAAGGACTTGGTCCTGGCGCGCCCAGCTCTGCCTGGGACGTCATATGCCTCAGTAGTTCGAAAGGCACCCTCTGCTCCTGGCCCATCCAGGCCAACGAGCACGGTTGTTTCCGCGCCCATTCGGAGCCCTTCTGCGGGCTCTACTACACCCGGGCGCTCCCCTGGTAGAGCTGGCGGCAAAAAGGGTTCACACCCAGCCCCGGCTAAAACCAGGGCTCCCCCCTCTTCCCCCAGCGTGACCGTTTCCCGTAAGGCGAAACGGCCATGCGCCTCCACAGAGTTGTTAGACTCACAGGAGGCAACACCCCTGAAGATGGTCGCTAGGCCATCTTCCGGGGTTCCTAAAGCTGTCCCCCGAAAGGAGGACAGCAACAAAGGAGCTTCGGCTCCTTCGCCCACGCCACGAGGTGGAGCGAGTGGCTCGGAGACGGTGGTTCCTCGAAAAGAGGGCCCCCCGCCTCCGAAGCCGCAGCGCCCGCCTAAGGTTTCGAGGCGGAGGGAGGAAAAGACTCGCATGGCGAGCCCAACCTCCCCCAATAAGTCCTCGAAGGCGACAGCGCCTTCAGCGCTTTGTCCGGCCAACAGCGCTCGGGGTTCTGCCCCCGGGAAGCGTACGGCCATTCCCGTGAGGGTCTTCAATTCGAGGAGGGCCCCCGCGTCTCCTCCGAGCTAGGCCTGGAGGGCATATTCCTTCAATGGAATTGCCGTGGACTCCGGGCCAACTGGGAGGAGCTGCGGAGGCTCGCCTCGTCCCGTTCCCCGTTAGCTATTTTTTTGCAGGAGACCATGCTAGGCGCGTGCCCACTGCCTGCCCTCCCGGGGTATAAGGGTCTTGCAACCCCACCACCGCGGGACGGCCGGGCTGGGGGATGCGCGGTTTACACCCGGCATGATGTCTCCGTTCTTCCTTTCTCTTTAGATACCTCCTTACAGGCAGTGGCTGTGCACCTGCACCTGGATAGGAGGTATACTATCATTTCTGCGTACATTCCACCGTCAGCTGACTTCGACGCGGGGGACTTCCGCCGCGTCGTTGCACGGTTGCCGAGGCCCTATCTCTTGCTTGGAGATCTGAACGGCAGGCATCCTCTCTGGGGAGATTACACCATAAATGCCAGGGGACAAGTCCTTGCCGATCTGATCGAAGAGCTTGAGATGGGTGTCCTAAACGTGGATGAGTTTACGCATCACTGTCCGAGAACCGCTTCATTTTCTTGCCTTGACCTATCTTTGTGCTCTTCGGATGCACAGCTTGATTTTGATTGGGGGGTGGTCGATGACCTCCATGGTAGTGATCACTTTCCCATTCAAATATCATTTTCAGGGCAACTGCCGCCTGAGAGACCACTTCGGTGGTGCTTGGCACGGGCGCGGTGGCCTGCATTTCAGGAAATGACTGAATTCTCTATCTCAGTCGAGGAGTTTAGGTCGGTAGATGAGGCCGTTGAGTTCTTCTCCGGCAACCTTATCGCCGTGGGCCTGACTACTATTCCTAGGACGTCTGGCTGTTTTGCACGCCGACCACTCCCATGGTGGTCGGCCGAGTGTGAGACGGCCCTCAAACAGAAGCGTTATGCCTACATGCGCTATAAGCGCCGCCCGAACGATTTCACTGTCGCTGAATTTCGTCGGGCTAGGGCTAGGTTCCGGTATATTTCGAAGCACGCCCGCCGCTCTTGTTGGCGGGCATACGTGTCTTCACTTAACGGGAAGACCCCTTTAGCTGAGGTGTGGAAGCGAGTCAAAAGGATTCGGGGCAAGTTCTCGCTGGACCCCCCTCCCGTTCTCCAGGAGAATGGGACCGCAATCTCGGACCCCGCGTCCGTGGCGGAATCCTTAGCGACCGCTTTCTCTGCATTCTCTAGCCGTGATGCTGCTCCGCCAGCATTCAATGCACGTCATGATGTCGCGGAAGGCCGCCGGCTGGACTTTACCTCCAGAGGCGGAGAACCCTTCAACGACAAGTTTACTGTGAGTGAGTTGCGTTCCGCTCTCGCTTCGTGCGCGGACACCGCCCATGGTCCGGACGATGTCCCGTACGCCATGCTTCGACACCTGGGTGAGCGAGGCATGGCCTTTCTGTTAGATCTGTTCAACAGGATCTGGGTGGAAGGTCTTCTCCCAGACTCCTGGCGAATCGCTACTGTGCTCGCCTTTCGCAAGCCGGGGAGAGATCACTCTACTCCGACCGGTTTCCGCCCAATCTCTCTAACCTCTTGCGTGTGCAAGTTGATGGAGAAATTGGTAAATGTTAGATTAGCCCATTTCCTGGACAGCGGAGGCCATCTGTCTTCTGCACAGTGCGGCTTCCGTAAGTTTCACTCCACGTCGGATGCTCTGCTCCGACTGGAAAATGCCGCCTGCGAGGCTTTCCTTCGTAGACAGCACTACGCCGCGGTGTTTTTTGATCTGGAGAAGGCCTATGATACCGCATGGCGATACGGTATCATGGACACTCTCCACACGATGGGGGGCGAGGGGTCGCCTCCCAATGTTTATATCTGAATTTTTGCGAGATCGTCGATTCCGCGTACGGGTGGGGGGAGCCCTCTCTGCCCCAAAGGAGCAGGAAGAGGGTGTCCCGCAGGGAAGTGTACTCAGTGTCACACTCTTTGCCCTGAGCATCAACGGCATCACCTCGGTGCTGCCAGAAGATGTTCTCGCTACGCTCTACGTGGACGACCTTTCGATCTCTTTTGGCGCGGCCCAGATGCCAACTCTGGAGCGTCGACTCCAACAGGCATTGAACCGCGTCTCTCGCTATGCCGAAGCGCACAGGTTTCGGTTTTCTTTGGCCAAGACTAAGGTGGTGCACTTCTGCCGCCATCCACGGCTTCACCCTGACCCAGATTTGTTTCTTAATGGGGAACGCCTGGATGTGGTTGAGTCGCACCGTTTCCTTGGTCTTGTATTCGACCGACGCCTCACCTGGGAGGCTCATATTCGCAGCCTTAGGGTCTCTTGTACCCGCGCCATGGACATTCTCCGTTCCGTGACGTTCAGCGCTTGGGGCGCTGATAGGGCTACCGCTTTACTTTTTTATCGATCCTTTGTTCGCTCGAAGCTCGACTACGGATGCGAGTTTTATGCATCCGCAGCCGAGCGTTTATTGCGGAAGGTGGATTCAATCCACCATACCGGCTTTCGCCTTGCGACCGGTGCCTTCCGCACTTCCCCCATTGAGAGCCTGTTGGTCGATGCTGGGGAGATGCCACTCGCTCTGCGCCGCGTGCACTGCATCACTCGCCTGTACGCGCGAGCCCGGCGCCTCCCTCAGTCGCCAACAGCTCTCACTGCATCCGCAGCTGATCTCGATGGTGCCTATGCCGCCGAGAGACGCCAGTCATACCCTAAGCCCTTTGGGTTTAGGGCCAGGAAACTCCTTCGAGAGGTAGATATAGCTCTCGGGCCGGTGGTGCCCCTGGTTCTGCCCAGGACGCCACCCTGGAGGGTACCACATTTGGCTATTTGTCGCCACGTCCCTGCTCCCAAAGCTTGTACTGCGCCGGGAGTATTGCGTTCGACCTTTTTGGAGCACACATCGTGTCACGCTGGTACCGTGCCAGTGTATACGGATGGCTCCAAGTCCCAAGAGGGGGTCGGCTTCCACGCCGTATCCCCTCTGTTTGAAGTCAGCGGGGCTCTACCAGGCGCTGCGTCTGTCTTCACGGCCGAGCTGGTGGCAATACACCACTCGGTACGGGAGATTACGCGACGTGCCCGGTTCGGAGACCGGATTGTGATCTATAGCGACTCACAAAGCGCCCTGAGTGCTCTCGGGGCATTGGAATCTCCGCATCCCCTGGTTCGCGATATCCGTGACGCCACGGTTTTGGCGAGCCGGGCAGATGTCGAGATTATCTTCTGCTGGGTTCCTGGACATGTAGGAATTGCGGGGAATGAGCGCGCCGATGAGGGCGCCAAAGAGTCCGCGAGGACTCTGCGACCGGACCAGCGTTTCGCTCTTCCCCACACCGACTACATGGCAGGAATACGGGCAGCTCTTCGGACTGCTTGGCAAAGAAGATGGGAGACGGTCGAGGGGAACTTAAAGTTGCGTGCCATTGCGCCGTGACTGTTCCCATGGACCTATCCCCCAAAGCCGCGGCGGCTTCAGGTTGCTTTCTGTCGTCTCCGAATCGGACACACTCGTGTGACGCATCGCTATCTGATGGAGCGCTCGCCTGCGCCCTATTGCAACGACTGCGTCGTCCCCCAGACTGTTCGGCACATTCTTGTCGAATGTCCCAGTCTGGGTGATCTTCGCGCACGATACCTGTCCCAGTACCGGGATGGGCGGGGTCGCTACCGCCTGTCCCTTGTGCTTGGGACAGATTCGTGCACACTGACTTGTTGACTTCTTGGGGGAGGCCGGCCTTCTCCCTATTATTTAAGCAAGGTTTGTTTGTTTTTTTTTGTTGTTTTTTTGCATTTGTTTTGTTTTTTGTTTGTTTTTTTTCTTTAGTTGCACGCTCCTGCGCCGGGGGGACCTCTCCCCGACCTACCAGCTTGCTTCCTTTCCCCCTTTTGGGGTGTTGTTTTTTGGGGGGGTTTTCTCTCTTCAATTTCATTTTAAAGTAGCCTAGAACTAGGCCAGTTTTAATACGGCGACTAATGCCCAAGTAGGCAGTCGCCAGATGAGCTCTTAAAAAAAAAAAAAAAAATTGCGCCACTCTGCGTCTGGACGTGAGAGAGGCTCGAGCACAAACCTCACCTCTTGGCCGTCTCTTCTCAGACGTTTTTGTGACGCTGGATGAAATCGACCAGCACGTTCGACTTCCGACACACCTGAAGCATGTCGTCCATCTAGCAGTACTGTCAGAAGCATTCACAATATTCAGTCGAAGCATCGCTCTCTCAGTTATACCTAATGTTGCTCCCCTCTCTCCGGCAGCTTGGGGTGAGACACATGACATCAGGCGTTATCTGAAAGAGTACTCTATATCGAACAGTAAAGCTTCTTCCACCCGGGCCCGGGACGCAAAACCCTGTGGCAAGGAGAAGGACTCATCACTAATAAGCGGGCATCCTCTGGAGCTGGCTCGACCGAGCCTCGAGAATCTTCAATGGACTCTTCTCCTGTTGCTGAATATTCTCTTCCCTTAAGTCCGTCCTGCTGCCCTTCACAAGACTTAGGCCCCCTCCCGGTCCAAACAGTGGCAGAAATACACCCGATCTCTCGTACTTTGCCCAAATCATCTGTTCCGTCTACTCAGCCTCCTACTCATGATCCGATGGAAGCAGATGATACTCCAACATCAGTCGCGGTTGTTGGATCAACCCCTCAGACATCAAAAGTTCACTCGGCCCATGAATCCGGATATACCGCCCGAAAATCTCGTCTCGACCTTTCTTTTCCGCCTGGCTGTGAGCGCGAATTACAGGCAAGGGCTTCGGCCGGTTCCTCTAAAACATTCAACATACTCTGTGTCACTGCTCCTTCCAGGATCTCTTCCCCTACTATAGCAGCGCTTAAAATCTGCTCTCCGTCCCCCAAGCTCCTTGAGACGAACTTCTAACTTAACCTCAGCCACAAAAGAGAAAAAGATATCTACTGTGGTATCTAACCATCCCACATAATAACCTCCATTTTACAATGGAATTGTCAAGGCGTTCTTCCCAGTGGGAAGAACTCAAAGTTCTTTTGACGACTCTCCACCCAGCTGTACACGGCTCTTTCTGACAGTACCGGGTTTTCTTATTTCCAACTCTAGTGCTCCTGTCAGGGCCTCGTCTCATGGGGGGTGTCAATCATGGTTTCCTCATCCCACCATGTATCTCTCATCCCCCTACATACTACCCTACAAGCTGTTGCCGTGAGGGCTTTTCTTACAAGGCTTTTAACTGTTTGCTCTATTTACCTCCCTCTTTCCTTACCATTGTCAAGACCCGACCTTTTAGAACTTATAGATCAATTGCCCTCCTCATTTTTATTACTGGGAGATTTTAATGCCCGTCACCACAATTGGGGCGTCATCACTCGGAATGCCAAAATCAGTGTTTTAGTCTCTTTTATTATCTGAGTTTCTTTGCGTTTTAAACACCGGTGAATTGACCTCTTATATCCAGGCGGATTCCTTTAGCTGTGTTGACCTATCTCTCTTTCCCCGGATTGCTTCACCGATTTTCGATGGTCAGTTCTCGACGACCTCCATGGGAGAGACCACTTCCCTATTGTCTTGTCGGCCGTTCATCCTAGCCCTAATACAACCATGCCTCTCAAGTGGGACTTAGGCCATGCCGATTGGGAAGGTTTCCGAGAGGTGTGTTTCACAAGTGCCTCCTTGAGGACCTTCAATAGTGTGGGTGCGGCAGTAACGTACTTCACAATCGATAATTATCTATAATGCGGCCCTACAGACCATTCCACGGAGGCGACTCGTAACAGGTCGCTCAACCGTGCCCTCGTGGACCTCGGAGTGTGCGACACTCGTCAAAAACTACAGGTTAGCTCATGTCCGATTCCGTCGAAACCCAACCTTGTGTAACCAGGTTGAGTGAAACCAAGCCCAGGCGCTTCTCCAAAGAACCCTTCATCAGGTTCGCCGAATTTCATGGCGCCGCTACGTTTTAGCAACTTCCTCTATGACTCCTACCGCAAAGATCTGGAAGTGGATTAACACGATCAGGGGATGTTATGCTAGCCATTATTACCCCCTCACTCAACTTACAGGGTTGCTTAGAGAATAATAGCCTGGTGGTCAGCAATGCTTTGGCCGACCATTTCCTCGACGTCAGTAGTGTCATTCGTTACAATAAGGATTTTCTAGCATATAATTCAAAGGAAGAGTCTCATTCTCTCAATTTTACAACAAAATCTAACCTTCCCTATTCACCGTCCACGAGCTGCATAGGGCATTGTCACTTTGTAGATCTGCTTCTCCTGGCCTTGACGAGATCCATTTTGATATGATTTGGCACCTCCACCCACACTCTAACATTTTCTTACTTGATTTGTACAACCTCATATGGGTGGAGGGTTTTACCGATCATCATGACGCGTTGTGATTGTCCTTCTTTTATTCAAACCAGGTAGGGAAGGGCTGGACACAGACTACTACAGCCCTATAGTTTCCACCAGCTGTTTGAGTAAGTTGCTGGAGAAGATGGTGTTGGAGCGCCTGAACTGGTTCTTAGAAACCAATCACTTACGGTCTCTATTTCAATGTGGTTTTCCTAAAGGGCATAGTACCCTTGACCACCTAGTACGTTTCGAGGGTTCGGTCCGTAAAACTTTCTCATTAAAGCACCGTGTCTTGGCCACATTTTTCGACATTGAGAAAGCCTACGATACAACATGGAGATAGGCGTCTTAAAGCAGCTATACATTTAGAGTATGAGGTCTTTTACGGTCTTTTATTCAAAGTTTTTTAGCATCTCAATCCCTTATGGTGCGTGAAATTCCTCAGGGCAGTGTTTGAAGTGTTTTATGTTTTGATGTCATTTGCTCTCTCCCAGAAGGTGTATCGGCGACCTTGTTCGTCGATGACTTGGCAATATACTGTTCCTCAACCCGCCTTCCATCAGCAGCGCGTCGGATGCAACTCGCAGTCGATGCGATCTTAAAAAGTGCACAACTTCGGAGATTCCGCTTTTCCACGAGCAAAACTAAGGCAATGTATTTACACCGGGGAAGAGGGGCTCTTGTTCCGCCACCTATCTCCCTACAAGGTGTAAAGATAGAGTTCGTTTCTGAGTTTCGGTTTCTGGTCGTAACTCTTGATACCAAGTTGCCTGGTTACCACACCTACGTCATCTTCGAACGAGCTTTTCTGCGGGCTCTAGACATTTTGAAAGTCTTGTTCCACACTTCGTGGGGCAGTGATCGTCAAACACTGTGTACTTTATATAGTGCCTTCGTCCAATCCAAATTGCTCTATCGATGTCAAATTTACTCCCCCGTAAGGGGCGCGGCGATTTGCCATCCTGGCCGCCGTGCTGACGGGATCCAGCGATCCGTCCGGCCCCAGCTTAGCCTCTCTTCCTTCCTTCAGATAGCCCGATTTCTCCCCTACCTCGTTGCTTTTCATACAACCTCTCCCACAACTTTCTCTGGTCAGCCTCTAATTTCACAGGGTAGAATGCTGACCTTCTTCTCAAGCCAACCACCCCGGATCGGGGCTGAGGGGGGGAGGGGACATTGTTCCCTAACCCCTCAGCTCCGGTTCGGGATGGGGTTTTTTTAACAACCTGCTTCATCCCCACCCACATCTTCCTCACATCCCTTTTCCTCTCCTCTTCACAACCTATATTTTTTACGCCGTGTCCAAGGTGGAGCCGCCATGCCGAAGGACTGCCAGGCCACCAGGCGGGAGGGGTGGTCCCGAATGGCGGCGCCTGGCTCTGCCGGGCTTGTAAGCACCTCTCGCAGTGCGGGCAACTGCGAGAGGTGATGAGCTATTGCGTCCCGTAATCAAAAGAGGGTCACCATGCCCATGTATGAAAAAAAACAAAAACCCCAACCCCCAACTTCCCCAAAAACATCTACGGAGCCGCCCTCGGGCAGCTCCACCGAGAAAATGGAGGTCCCCCCCCTTGTGCTTGCGCAAGGGACCCTCCATAATTCTTTAACCGGAGAGGAGGCTTACTCCTCTCCTACGCCTACGGGTGTAGGGGACTCCCCCTCACCCCCTTCTCTGGAGGTGCTTTCGGGCACCTCCCTATCTCCAGCGGCAGTCCCTCCTTTGCTTTCTAAGGGGACTGCCAAGAAAGCCAGCAGGCAGCCCATTGCCGACCGCCCCTCGTGCAAGCGGCTCGGTGGGGCAAACCCCCTTAGGGGGGAGAGGGAAGCCAGGCCCCTTCGGTCGCTTCCCTCAAAAGACCTGCTGGCAAGAATTTTGAACCTTGCTGGGGTCAAGGCCTGTGCCTCCCCACACCACCTGACTAGTGACAATACTGCCAAGGGGACCTGCGATGTCCTGGGAGGGGATGGCCAACTGGAGGCCCCTCCTGTGATAGACATGGTCCTTGAGGAGACCCAGCCCCAGACGGTAGGGCCTTCCATGGGGGGGGAATTCGGGCTCGGCGCCAAGCACCGAACCCGAATCCGCCCCTATGCAAGGTCCTCCTCAAATGGCTGAGGGCTCCGAGGCAATAGAAGGAGGGGAGGGATCTCCTCCGACAGGTGCCCCTACGACAACCAGGACCTTCTCCATTTCGGAGAGGGACCTGGCTGAGGCTGGTCCATCTGGCCTGGGGACTTCTGCCGGCGGAGGTGAAAAGCGGGTTCATTCCCCGCCCTCCTCTCCTAAAAAGAAAAAGACTAAAAAGACTCAAAAGACGAAGAAGACTCGGGGCTCCTCTCCATCCGCGGGGGCTGCGGGGACGGATGGGTCTGCTACCACTTTGGTAGGCGACCAAGCCAAGATCGGCACATCCGGCCCCTCTACCCCCTCGTGTGCGGAGCCCATGACTACGACTAAGACCAAGAATGCACAGGGCGGAGCCTCTATGACATCGGGGCCCCTGATTCAGAGGTTACCTGGCGTTTTCGAGCCCGCTGGCTTCAAACGCTTCCTCGTTATTCGCTCCACTGATGGCACCATGTTGTCCAAGGGCAACATGATCCATCAGAGGAGAGGATTAGCTAGTGCAATTGGTAGAGAGCCGAAGGTAACCCGTTTCTCGGACGGGAGCCTTCTGGCGAATGCGGCGAATCCCGCCGAGGCGGCCAAGATAAGTGCTCTTCGGACACTTCATGGCACCCCGGTGAGTGTGACGCCGCACTCTACCATGAACTTTGTGAAAGGAGTAGTTTATGCGAGGGAACTTGTTGACTACTCCATTGAGGACATCACCCTAGAGCTGGCCGACCATGGGGCGGTCAAGGTCGAACGTGTGATGAGAAAACAGGGAGGGGCCTCGAGACCCACCCCTACACTCTTCGTCACGTTCGACTGTGACAAGCTCCCTGAGTCGGTGCGTGCCGGTTGGTACCGCTACCGCGTGAAGGCATTCGTGCCACTGCCGCGGCGGTGCTATTACTGCCACCGCTTCGGCCATACGAATCGATCATGTAGACGTGCAAAATCGGGGTCACCCGAAGTCTGTGTAAATTGCTCCAAGGTCGCACACGATAAGTCCAAATCGTGTGTGGCCAAGTGTGTCAATTGCGGAGAGCCGCACCCTGCTTCTTCGAAGCAATGTGGTGCATATCTCCTTGAGAAAGAAATCCTAGCCGTTCAGGCCCAGGATCGACTCTCATTCCGCGAGGCAAAGGACTTGGTCCTGGCGCGCCCGGCTCTGCCTGGGACGTCATATGCCTCAATAGTTAGAAAGGCACCCTCTGCTCCTGGCCCATCCAGGCCAACGAGCACGGTTGTTTCCGCGCCCATTCGGAGCCCTTCTGTGGGCTCTACCCAACCTGGGCGCTCCCCTGGTAAAGCTGGCGGCAAAAAGGGTTCATACCCTGCCCCGGCTAAAACCAGGGCTCCCCCCTCTTCCCCCAGCGTGACCGTTTCGCGTAAAGCGAAACGGCCACGCGCCTCCACCGAGTCGTTAGACTCACAGGAGGCAACACCCCTGAAGATGGTCGCTAGGCCATCTTCCGGGGTTCCTAAAGCTGTTCCCCGAAAGGAGGACAGCAACAAAGGAGCTTCGGCCCCTTTGCCCACGCCCCGAGGTGGAGCGAGTGGCTCGGAGACGGTGGTTCCTCGAAAAGAGGGCCCCCCGCCTCCGAAGCCGCAACGCCCGCCTAAAGTTTCGAGGCGGAGGGAGGAAAAGACTCGCATGGCGAGCCCAACCTCCCCCAATAAGTCCTCGAAGGCGACAGCGCCTTCAGCGCTTTGTCCGGCCAACAGCGCCCGGGGTTCTGCCCCCGGGAAGCGTACGGCCATTCCCGTGAGGGTCTTCAATTCGAGGAGGGCCCCCGCGTCTCCTCCGAGCTAGGCCTGGAGGGCATATTCCTTCAATGGAATTGCCGTGGACTCCGGGCCAACTGGGAGGAGCTGCGGAGGCTCGCCTCATCCCGTTCCCCGTTAGCTATTTTTTTGCAGGAGACCATGCTAGGCGCGTGCCCCCTGCCTGCCCTCCCGGGGTATAAGGGTCTTGCGACCCAACCACCGCGGGACGGCCGGGCTGGGGGATGCGCGGTTTACACCCGGCATGATGTCTCCGTTCTTCCTTTCTCTTTAGATACCTCCTTTCAGGCAGTGGCTGTGCAGCTGCACCTGGATAGGAGGTATACTATCATTTCTGCGTACATTCCACCGTCAGCTGACTTCGACGCGGGGGACTTTCGCCGCGTCGTGGCACGGTTGCCGAGGCCCTATCTCTTGCTTGGAGATCTGAACGGCAGGCATCCTCTCTGGGGAGATTACACCATAAATCCCAGGGGACAAGTCCTTGCCGATCTGATCGAAGAGCTTGAGATGGGTGTCCTAAACGTGGATGAGTTTACGCATCACTGTCCGAGAACCGCTTCATTTTCTTGCCTTGACCTATCTTTGTGCTCTTCGGATGCACAGCCTGATTTTGATTGGGGGGTGGTCGATGACCTCCATGGTAGTGATCACTTTCCCATTCAAATATCATTTTCAGGGCAACTGCCGCCTGAGAGACCACCTCGGTGGTGCTTGGCGCGGGCGCGGTGGCCTGCATTTCAGGAAATGACTGAATTCTCTATCTCAGTCAAGGAGTTTAGGTCGGTAGATGAGGCCGTCGAGTTCTTCTCCGGCAACCTCATCGCCGTGGGCCTGACTACTATTCCTAGGACGTCTGGCCGTTTTGCACGCCGACCACTCCCATGGTGGTCGGCCGAGTGTGAGACGGCCCTCAAACAGAAGCGTTATGCCTACATGCGCTATAAGCGCCGCCCGAACGATTTCACCGTCGCTGAATTTCGTCGGGCTAGGGCTAGGTTCCGGTATATTTCGAAGCACGCCCGCCGCTCTTCTTGGCGGGCATACGTGTCTTCACTTAACGGGAAGACCCCTTTAGCTGAGGTGTGGAAGCGAGTCAAAAGGATTCGGGGCAAGTTCTCGCAGGACCCCCCTCCCGTTCTCCAGGAGAATGGGACCGCAATCTCGGACCCCGCGTCCGTGGCGGAATCCTTAGCGACCGCTTTTTTCGCATTCTCTAGCCGTGATGCTGCTCCGCCAGCATTCAATGCACGTCGTGATGTCGCAGAAGGCCGCCGGCTGGACTTTACCTCCAGAGGCGGAGAACCCTTCAACGACAAGTTTACTGTGAGTGAGTTGCGTTCCGCTCTTGCTTCGTGCGCGGACACCGCCCATGGTCCGGACGATGTCCCGTACGCCATGCTTCGACACCTGGGTGAGCGAGGCATGGCCTTTCTATTAGATTTGTTCAACAGGATCTGGGTGGAAGGTCTCCTCCCAGACTCCTGGCGAATCGCTACTGTGCTCGCCTTTCGCAAGCCGGGGAGACATCACTCTACTCCGACCGGTTTCCGCCCAATCTCTCTAACCTCTTGCGTGTGCAAGTTGATGGAGAAATTGGTAAATGTTAGATTAGCCTATTTCCTGGACAGCGGAGGCCATCTGTCTTCTGCACAGTGCGGCTTCCGTAAGTTCCACTCCACGTCGGATGCTCTGCTCCGACTGGAAAATGCCGTCTGCGAGGCTTTCCTTCGTAGACAGCACTACGCCACGGTGTTTTTTGATCTGGAGAAAGCCTATGATACCGCATGGCGATACGGTATCATGGAGACTCTCCACACGATGGGGGCGAGGGGACGCCTCCCAATGTTTATATCTGAATTTTTGCGAGATCGTCGATTCCGCGTACGGGTGGGGGGAGCCCTCTCCGGCCCAAAGGAGCAGGAAGAGGGTGTCCCGCAGGGAAGTGTCCTCAGTGTCACACTCTTTGCCCTGAGCATCAACGGCATCACCTCGGTGCTGCCGGAAGATGTTCTCGCTACGCTCTACGTGGACGACCTTTCGATCTCTTTTGGCGCGGCCCAGATGCCAACTCTGGAGCGTCGATTCCAACAGGCATTGAACCGCGTCTCTCGCTATGCCGAAGCGCACAGGTTTCGGTTTTCTTTGGCCAAGACTAAGGTGGTGCACTTCTGCCGCCATCCACGGCTTCACCCCGACCCAGATTTGTTTCTTAATGGGGTGCGCCTGGATGTGGTTGAGTCGCACCGTTTCCTTGGTCTTGTATTCGACCGACGCCTCACCTGGGAGGCTCACATTCGCAGCCTTAGGGTCTCTTGTACCCGCGCCATGGACATTCTCCGTTCCGTGACGTTCAGCGCTTGGGGCGCTGATAGGGCTACCGCCTTACTTTTTTATCGATCCTTTGTTCGCTCGAAGCTCGACTACGGATGCGAGTTTTATGCATCCGCAGCCGAGCGTTTATTGCGGAAGGTGGATTCGATCCACCACACCGGCCTTCGCCTTGTGACCGGTGCCTTCCGCACTTCCCCCATTGAGAGCCTGTTGGTCGATGCTGGGGAGATGCCACTCGCTCTGCGCCGCGTGCAGTGCATCACTCGCCTGTACGCGCGAGCCCGGCGCCTCCCCCAGTCGCCAACAGCTCTCACTGCATCCGCAGCTGATCTCGATGGTGCCTATGCCGCCGAGAGACGCCAGTCATACCCTAAGCCCTTTGGGTTTAGGGCCAGGAAACTCCTTCGAGAGGTAGATATAGCTCTCGGGCCGGTGGCACCCCTGGTTCTGCCCAGGACGCCACCCTGGAGGGTACCACATTTGGCTATTTGTCGCCACGCCTCTGCTCCCAAAGCTTGTACTGCGCCGGGAGTATTGCGTTCGATCTTTTTGGAGCACACATCGTGTCACGCTGGTACCGTGCCAGTGTATACGGATGGCTCCAAGTCCCAAGAGGGGGTCGGCTTCCACGCCGTATCCCCTCTGTTTGAAGTCAGCGGGGCTCTACCAGGCGCTGCGTCTGTCTTCACGGCCGAGCTGGTGGCAATACACCACTCGGTACGGGAGATTACGCGACGTGCCCGGTTCGGAGACCGGATTGTGATTTATAGCGACTCACAAAGCGCCCTGAGTGCTCTCGGGGCATTGGAATCTCCGCATCCCCTGGTTCGTGAAATCCGTGACGCCACGGTTTTGGCGAGCCGGGCAGATGTCGAGATTATCTTCTGCTGGGTTCCTGGACATGTAGGAATTGCGGGGAATGAGCGCGCCGATGAGGGCGCCAAAGAGTCCGCGAGGACTCTGCGACCGGACCAGCGTTTCGCTCTTCCTCACACCGACTACATGGCAGGAATACGGGCAGCTCTTCGGACTGCTTGGCAAAGAAGATGGGAGACGGTCGAGGGGAACTTAAAGTTGCGTGCCATTGCGCCGCGACTGTTCCCATGGACCTATCCCCCAATGCCGCGGCGGCTTCAGGTTGCTTTCTGTCGTCTTCGAATCGGACACACTCGTGTGACGCATCGTTACTTGGTGGAGCGCTCGCATGTGCCCTATTGCAACGACTGCGTCGTCCCCCAGACTGTTCGGCATATTCTTGTCGAATGTCCCAGTCTGGGTGATCTTCGCGCACGATACCTGTCTCGGTACCGGGATGGGCGGGGTCGCTACCGCCTGTCCCTTGTACTCGGGACGAGTGCGTGCACCATGACTGGTGGACTTATTGACTTTTTGGGGGAGGCCGGCCTTCTCCCCTTTATTTAAGGTTCCTTTTTTTGTTATTGTTTTGTTTTAGATTGCACTCTCCTGCACCGGGGTGAGGGGGACCTCCCCCCGCTGCCGGAGATTGCTTCGATTGTTAAGTTTTTCAAATTTATATTGATTGTTAAGTTTTCATATTTTAACTTTAAAGTAGCCTAATTCTAGGCTGTCGTGTTTTTCGGCGACTTATGCCCAAGTGGGTAGTTGCCAGATGGGCTCTATAAAAAAAAAAAAAAAAAAAAAAAATCAAATTTACTCATCGGCCTTCCCCTCACTCCTTAAAATGCTGAACCCCATTTGCAACCTCGGAGTTCGTCTCTCCAGTCGAGCTTTTCGCATTTTTCCCGTTAACAGCCTATACTGCGAGAGTGGGGTGCTCCCCTTACCCTATCATTGACTCCAGATCTGTATGCGATATCTTGTGTACAGCAGGCCCGTGTATCAGAGGTATACAGATGCCTGTATGCTGCCGAGTCAACGGTAGCATTCGATAGGCTGCCATCCCTACCTCGCCCTTTGAGCCTCCGGATAGATCATTTCTCCAGCCTGGGTGCTCGAAGAGTCCTTGCCCTTCCGTCGTCGCTGTGATCCATCTTCCACAGTCTGTACCAGCATGTGGAGCCTGGACAAGTCTTCCGTGGACCCTTGCATCCTTAAAAAACCTATTCCTAGAGCATGCAACCTCACATACACGGATGGTTCCAAGTCACACCGTGGCGTGGGTGCCGCAGCCACCTACTCGGAGAGTTTCTAACTTTATCTTTGCCGCTGCCACTTCTATTTTTACCACTGAACTTTCAACCATTCTTTTAGCTTTTACACTGATCCAAATTTTACCTTTTAACGATTTCGTCATTTCCTCGGACCCAAGTAGTGTTTTACAGTCAATTCGCTCTTTAAATGCTTCCCATCCCTTAGTTACAGAAATCTGTAACTGGCTGGTCCAGAATGCGTCCCGATATAGAATTCTCTTTCGTTGCGTCCCGGGGCATATAGGGAGCCTAGGCAACGAGAGGGCTGATCAGCTGGCCTGCTCAGCCTATTCTGTGTCCTCGGAGAACACTGTTCTGCCTTTTCGAGATTTCTTTCCTTGTATAAGAAAATATATTTTTCATTTGTGGCAGAACGAATGGGATGGGTGTTCATCATTTAAATTTCATAAAATCAAAAAGTCTGTTCGCTCTTGGCCTTCGAGCCTTCAGAGACTACGGTCCTTAGAGGTAGCCCTTGACCGAGTTCGCAACGGCCACACAAGATACTCAAATCAGCCCTAGCTGCTGCTTTTGTGGCGAGGCACAATCGGTTGCCCTCATTTCGCCACTGTCCGGTCGTCCTGTTTCCCGACCCTTTTAACTATCCCTCGCCTCACCCGTCTTCGATTCATTTTGGCAGAGGAATCTTTTAAACCCTCATTTTAAATTTTTTTTATCACAAAGTGGTCTACCTCGTTTTATCTGAGCTGCCATTTAGAATTCACTTGGATTGGGCAGCAACCCAACTGGTTCCTTACCTTAAACCTTATATGTACCTTACTTCCACCCTGGCCGGTGGCTTTTCCGCAGATGCTAGCCAACCTTTGCCTCTTAGCTGTAGGGGCTGGTGGTTCCCTTACTACGCAGGGACTGTCAGTCGCTAACTAGACTTTTAATTATGTCTGTCTACCTCATCACCTCTCATTTTTCCCTTCTTTTTCTTTACTTTCGTTCTATTGCCCAAGTCCAAAGTGAGGTTTGCCACGCTGAGGGACGCGTTTGTCACCAGGCTCAACAGGTCCCGCCATTATCCGATGCATCCTCCTCAGAACGGGCACCTAGGGAGGGGTGTTTATGCATATATCACATTTACTATCTTGGGCCTTCATGTCCTATGATGAAAATTTAAAATAAAAGCCTCTAAATTGGTTTCTGACGGCTTTGCTATGGACAACGATGCAGACTAACTCCCCGGCGTGGATTACTGGAGGATGGTTCAACTCACAAGCTCCACCCTTAGCAACCCCTACTACCTGAGGAGACTGTTGCGCTACCCAGTTTCCTTACTATCCCTCAACATCCCCACCCTTCACAATTCCCTCCCAACTAAGCGGAAAAGAAGCCTATTTTCGAGCTCAGCCTTGATAGCGTTCTCCCCTATAAATCTTTTTCTGCTTTTGAAACCAACCTCCGTGCCCTCACATCTGGAGCCTCTTTTTCAGGCGCTCCATACAAAAACCCTCAATAGAGAAGTTTAATGGTACGGCCCTAGTCGTATGGGTTCTTACTCCCTAAAGTATTGTTCATATGACTGCACCTGCTCTCTCTGACAGCTAATATGATGTGCAGTCCGTGACCCACCATCCCCGCCTCAACTGCTGCCAAGGTACCATTTTGGCCAAAGGCCTTCGTGAGATACCTGTATATGATCCTCTAGAGAACCTCTCCTAGGTGAATCTCGAAAGTTCACCGCTTCCAAAAGAAGGTCGGCAATACCAACCCCTCCCCCCCGCACACACCGCTGCTACTCATCTTGAGATCTCTGGCTCCACCCCACTTACATTTACTGAACTGTAGATTCGGTCTCCACCCATACGTGCGTCCCCCCCCCCCTCCCACACAATACCGTTGCTTTGACTGCGACTACTTCACAGTTTCTCTAGTGCTCCACCACATTAGACCATGTGTCGCAACAGAGATGCCCCTTCCGCAGGTCCGACTGGGCTGTCCATAATAACCCAGACCTCATAGTGTACATAACTTTCTTAGGGTCGATGAGGAGCCTTCCTCACCTCTAATACTCGGATCCGCTTATTCCTCTATCTCCCAGTCTTCCAGCACTATCCGCCCTCGTGCGGTCCCCTGAGTGTTATTAAATAGTTCGCACTAAGAAGCATGCAACTCGCCGAAACTACCACACCCTTTTCCCCAAAATAAGGTCCAAACGAACCATGCCCAAGATGTGCTCCATCGCTGTTTCAAAGAGGCCCCCCTTTCTCTTGGAAGGTCTATGTGACCAAAATCTCAAGCTTCTCCCGTAACGACATCTGTCGCCTACCCAATCGTCCTCACCTGTCCTTAGAGATGGTGATTCTCTATTATTCGAAGGATGACAGGCTAGCCATCCACCTCACTTTAATTTCAAAAACCTCAGCGCTCACTCACGGTCCCTTTTCCACCTACAAGAGACAAGGATTACAACCACATCTCCATAAGAGAACGGTAACACGCCAATTTCCTTAATTCGTGCCACACTCTTTTGGCTCCGATGAATCTCGTACTGCTGCTTCCAAAGCAAAGTATCGGCGTATCACTTCCTTTTTTGGTCTTTATAATCTCATCTGGATTGAGGGCAGTTCCCCCTCTGCTTGGCTCAAGGGTATCGCAGTGCCTATCCTCAAGCCAGACTCTGATCCCTCCAACGTCTCATCTTCTCGTCTCATAGCCATCACTTCTTGATCATTGAGGGAATGGTGGCTTCGTGCATATCATTTCACGCGGAATCTTGTTCCCTTTGCCTCACTACCAGGCTATCTTCCGCCAATTTTGCCGTGTTCTCGACCCCTTCTTCTCTTTAGCTATGACATTCAATAGGCATTCTTGCACCGTATGACACACTAGCTGTATATTTTAACATTGCAAAGCCTTATAACACTACCCTCCTCTCCTCTATATTCTGTAGGACTTTGCATATTCCTGCGCGACCGCTCGTTCCAGGTTCGAGTAGCTTCCTCCTACTTCAGGCTCTTTCCGCAGGAGTATTTAAGGAAGAAACAAATTTGATAGCTGCCCAATCCAAGTGAATTCTAAATAGCAGCACAAAAATGGAGGGAAATTAGTTATAAAAGATTGAGAAGACCATTATGAGATGCAAAAATGAGGGTTTAAAAGATTCCTCTGCCAAAAGAAAACGAATGCCAGACAGACGAGGGATAGTTCAAAGGGACTGGGAATGGCAAAATGACTGACTACATTCCAATAGAAGATCGGTGATTTATTGGTCCCGCCGCAAAAACGAAGTCAAGGGGTGATTCGAGTACCAACCAAGACAATATGTGAAGCACTAAAAGAGTGAACCGCTTGTAAAACCCTCCTAGAGTCGAAGAAAATAACGAAATCTTTAAAAGTCAAAATTTGGATCGCTCTTAAAGCTAAAAGAATGGCTGAAAGTTCAGCGGTAAAATATAAGCCACCAGCGGCAAAGTCAAAATTTGAAACTTCTCGTGAGTAAACTCCTGCAGCAAACACGACTTGGTCTGATTTAGAACCATCTGCGTATAAGGGGCAATGATGTGTATGTGAGTTCGCATGCTCCAAACAAAGGCCCTTAAGGGAGCAAGGGACCACAGATGACTTGTTCAAGCCCCAAATTCTGGTGCAAACTGGAAGGTGGAGCACGCCAACTACAGGTCAACGACGATGGATGAGCAAAGACCCTTAGAGCACCCAGTTATCTGTGAACCTCTGTCCCAGGGGCCTTCCATACACGACAGAAGTATCGCATACAGATCTGGAGTTGATGATAAGGCAAGGGGTGCATCCCACTATCGCAGTAAAGACTGTTCACAAGGGTGGTGCGGATGGTTCCACGATAAAACGAACTCCGAGGCTGTGAATCGTGTTGAGGATTTTAAGGGCTGATGGTGAAGCCGAAGAATAAATTTAGATTGGACGACGGCAGTGTAGAGTGGCCACAGTGGTCGACGATCACTTCTCCACGACGTTGGGATAGGACCTTTAAAATGCCTAGAGCCCGCAGACAGCCCGTTCGAAGACGGCGTATGTGTGGTAACCAGCATAGTTTGGGATCAAGAGTTAGATCCAGGAACCGAAACTCAGATCGAAGTCGATCTCTAAAACCTTGGAGGGAGATAGGTGGCGGAACAAGAGCCCCTATACATAGGTGAAAGCACATAGTCTTAGTTTTGCTAGTGGAAAAGCGGAATCCCCTAAGTTGTGTATGTTTCTAAGTCACATCGACTGCCAGCTGCAGACCACGTGCCGCTGATGAAAGGTGACGAACAGTGGAGTGCCAAGTCATCGACGAACAGGATCATCGATACATCCTCTGGAATAGAAAAGATAATATCATTGATTGTGATTACACCCCACCCCCACCCTACCCCAAAATAATAATAAAACAGTGCCCTGAGGAACTCCCTTCTCTTGGAGTTGCAGGTCAGAATAGGTCTCTCCAACACGCAGCCTAAGCGATCGAGATGCTAAGAAACTTTGAATAAAAGACGGTAAAAGACCTCTCATACCCTAAACTGTAGCTGCCTTAAGACACCGTATCTCCATGTAGTATCGTAAGTTTTCTCAATGTCGAAAATTATCGCCAAGACTCTGTCCTTTAATGTGAAAGCTTTCTAGACCAATCCCTCAAAACGTAGTAAGGGGTCAATAGTACTATTACCCCTGCGAAAACTGCACATAAATGGAGACGATAAGTGATTGGTTTCCAGCAACGAATTAATGCTCACCAGCACCATCTTCTCTAGCAACTTTATTAGGCAGCTGGTGAGAGCTATATGATAATAATGATCTGCGTTCAATCAGTCCTTGCGCGGTTTTAAAAAGAGGAGGACAATCATGACGTGCTATGATTATGGGTAAGAACCCTTCGTCCATATAAGATTGTATAAGTCAAGTAAGAATAGGACAGAGTGTGGATAAAGGTGCCGAATCATATCAAATTGGATAAGTAGACCAACAATGGGACAATGCAGCGTACAACTTGGGGATAGAGAACAAGGGATTATAAAAAAGGTTGGAGTTAGTCACAAAATAAGGGGAGGGGACTCCTCGTTTGATTTATAGATTAGAAAAGTCTTAATATAACGACTGACAATGCTGACGGCATATAAATGGTTAGCCAAAGCGATGCTCACCACCAGGCTGTCACTCACTAAGAATCCCTACAAATTGAGGGGGGAGGAGGGTATTATTGCCGGCATAACGACCCCGCATCTTGTTATTTTTCTTCTAGATCTTTGCAATCGTTGCGGTAGGGGCATAAATGACATATATGAAACGTTGCGACGCAATAAAGTTCGGCAAGCCTGACGAAGGGTTCTCTAACGAAGCCCCCGAGCTCGGTTTCGGTCAACCTTGTTACACAATGTTGGGTTCTGCCTGAGCCGAGCATGAGTTACCATGTAATTCTTAACGGCTTTCGTGCACTCTTAGGTCCACCAGGGCACAGTTGAGCGAAGTACGACATCGACGCATCCACATCATTGAAAGCCCCCAAGGAGGCACTTACGAAAAACACCTCTCGGAAGCCTTACCAATCAGCATAGCCTAAGTCCCACTTGAGAGACATGGCTGGATGAGGGCTAGGATGGGCGGCCGACAAGCCAATATGACAGTAGTCACTCCAATGAAGGTCATCAAACATGAACCACTGAAAATCAGTGATACAATCCGGAAAACAGAGAGACAATTAAATACAACTAAAAGAGTCCGCGTGGATATGATAAGAGGTGAAGTTACTGGTGTTTAAAGGGTAGAAAAGGTCAGATAATTAAAGAGACTCTAAACATTGCCTTTAACATTAAAATATCTGAGTAATAAAAACGGAGAAGGCAATTGATCTACAAGTTCTAAAAGGTCGGGTCTTGACAATGGTAAAGAAGGAGGGAGGTAAATAGAACAAATAGTAAAAAAACCTGTAAGAAAAACCCTCCCGGCAACAGCTTGGAGGGTAGTGTGAAGGAATAAGGAAGATACATGGTGAGATGGCGAAACCACAACTGACACAACCATGAGACGGGCCCCTGACAGATGCAATAAAGTTGAAAATACGAAAACCAGGCGTCACCAGAAAAGGGCGGATACCCAGTTTGTTCTCCTGAAGACAAACAACAGCGGGGTGTAGAGTCGTCAAAAGGAATTTGAGTTTTTCCCACTTGGAAAAAATACCTTGACAATTCCATTGTAAAATCGAGGATATTATTTGGGACGATTTTATACCATTGTAGATATCTTTTTCTCCTTTCTGGCTGAGGTTAAGTTTAAAGTACGTCCCAAAGAGCTGGGTGGACTAAGAGCAAATTTCGAAGAGCCTGCTGTAGCAAGGAGAGATCTTGGAAAGAGCGGTGATGGGGGATATTTCCGAGGGCCTCGAGGAAGCGGCAGAGGGCCATACCTGTAACAGGGGAGCAAAGCATGGTGGAAACCAGAGATCAAGGAGAGATTTTAGGACGGTAGATCCGGAATCTTGGGCCGAGGAAGCTTTCGATGTCTGCGGGGTTGATCCAACAACCACGGCTGGTGATGTTGGAATATTATCGGCTTCAATCGGATAATTAGAAGGAGGGTGAGTAGGCGGAGGAGGCGATCTGGCCAAAGTACAAGGCACTGGATGGATTTCTGCAATCGTTTGGACTGAAGCCGAATTCCTGTGAAGAACGGGATGGTCTTGAGGACAAGGAATATTTAACAGCAAGAGAAGAGTCCATTGAACGCTCTCGAGGTTCAGCCGAGTCAGCTCCAGAGGCAGAGGCTTATTGGTGGCCGATGACCCAGGTGAGAAATCCTTTCTCTTACTACGGGGCCGAATAGAAGAACCATGACTGGTCTATACCGAGGATTATTTCAAATAACGTTTAATATTGTCAAGGATCTCACCCTGAGCGGCGGTACCGGCTAGAGCCGTCGTGGAGAGGGAGCAACGCTAGGTTTCTCGGTGTAAGAGCGATACTTCCAAGGTGTATTGGGAATACGTCTGATGATAGCGGTAGATAGGCAATGAAATGCTACAGTCGTCTCGGAACTCAAACGTGATGGTCGGTTTCGTCGTGTCTCGCAAAACATCTGAGAAAGGACGACTAAAAGGCGAAGTTTGTGCTCGAGCACGTTGGCGAGAATCCTTCACATTCAAACGCAGATATTCACGCAAAGCGAGGAGCTCCTTTTCGTATAAAAAGATTGGGCAGGTTTTCGACGAAGATCTATAAGCACCACCTAAGTTCGCACAGCGCGGTGTTCTGGCGCATTCAGGGCTATAGTAATCAGAACCACAATTCACACAGCAACAGGGGTACATGTCCATATTGGTTGCAGTTGAAGAAACATCTGGGTAATTCCACGTACGGTCTTACCGGGGCACGAAGGTACCTAACTTTAATATGTAGCGCCCGTTGCAAGGTGGATTAAGACTAACAATGAAGCCTCAAAAATGTTCTCATATAAATCCTATGAAGTCTTGAGATGGGCACGCAAATACCATGTACATACAAATAATCTAAATAGTGTATAGCAGTCTCTATAAAATAAGAATAATTCTTTGTGTAAATAATATACAACATCTTTGTAAAATAATAATGTATAGCTTTGTTCCATGTAAATAATAAGACAAAAGTGCATTGCAAGGCGGAATTGGTTCAACAATGAAGCCTCAAAAATGAGTATCATGTGAATCCTATAAAGGTTTGTAACAGGCACATAAATCGAACATTGAAATAATATACCATCCTGTCATAATTAATTAATGTAAGACAGAACGAATAGTTGTAAATTTACAATTTAATAATCTATGTATCAATGAAAAGCAGAATATTTTGAAATAGGGCAAATGAAGTCGTTGTGCTCTTACGCGAACTTACAAACATACATACATTAGGAAACAGGAGCAGCCGATGGTCTGGCCTCAGAGATAAACAGAAACGGTGGAAAGAGCTGTGCACAAATAGAATAGAATCTGATATGGCCCTCCAGAGTTTGCATGGACCCGTGAAAAGACAAAATCAAACTTGCTACAAAGGTTACTTGATAAAGCACGGCTAGGTTTCCAAATTCAGGTACTATTTCGATGCACACGCACCCTCTGGCCAAACAAGCTCCACCCAGCAGTCTTAGTAGAGAACACACGCACATACCTTTTGATCGAATAAGCTCCGCCCTGCGTTCAGATTAGAAAAACAAAGCCACACCTCCTTAATTGTAGTTAGTATAAATAAGCGGACAGAAACATACAATAGCATTAGTATCATTATTATCACTGGAGTATTGTATTACCAGTATTAGCACTAGGATTGGCTTAGATCCAGTCAGTACCTCGTCGTCAATCCGTCCGCCTCTAGTCCCAACAATTTCACTTGCCTGAACCAATTTAGCCGTAAGCCAAGATTAGAAGCCTACAAAACTGCTATTCTATCCACCCGAGTCTTTCCTTCTGCCAAGCAACAACCAGGTTACCATTCGAACCCAACCTACGAGCGGATTACCCAAAAGAACATTTTGGAGTCAGACCAAACTCGACTGTACGGCCGCTTTACCTTCTCTAACAAATAAATCAGATCATCAATCAGAACCCCTATAATTAGGGACCTACCATAAACTGGTGATACACCTATAAATAAACTGGGTCAGTTCCTGGCGTTCAAACGTAAAAATAAATGTGGAAGTTAGGACTCTCGCAGAGCCCACAGGTGTAGTCACTCGGTGTAAATTGGTTTTTCGCTGAGCACTAAGCTTACATTAGAGACGGGGGAGATTGTAGTCCTTTAATTTATTCGAACGGATGGCACCTTTGACAAAACTCAAACTGGGGTGATACAAAACGGTTACGGGAACTTCCGCAATCAAAGTCAGATTTCGGACAAAGTTGTGTTGAGAGTGAGATGACACCCTAACAACAATATCACCACTACCTCCTGACCACATCTGGTAGGGGTTCACCACACTATGACTAAAACGATTCGTTAACGTCAAACACATCGACTTTTGCAAGCAGGGTTTCAGATGAAGAACCCAAGACCAAAAAAGCGTGGATAATCTAGATCTAGGGCCACATCATTGACCGCGGCAAAAAGGGGCCACTTATGAGTTTCGCGCTGAAAATCAGTGAACGGTGATGGAGACGCCCAACCTCCGACCTTCATGGAAGAAAAATTCAGAATCAGTCCCCAAAACCCAAGCAAAGGTAAGGTAACCGTTAGAGCCAATAGATAGGAGAAAGAAGAGGGGGAAATAAAAGGCAAAAAAGGAAAAAATATGAGGAGGGGGAAAAGGGGGTATATTAAATGTCTGGTTCGAGGTACCAGGGGACCTAAAAGGGTACTCAGGGCTGACCCCACTCTCCACGAGAAGGCCAGAGCCTCTCTGGGACCAACCGCTAAAAAAAGAAAAGGTCCCAGAGAGAGAGAGGGGGGGAACCGCAAAAATGATGGTGGCTCCCAGGGATCATTTCTGAGTGTGATCTTCATCTCTACAGGTGATGAACATTGTCATATATTCTCTTCCCTGTTACATTAGCACCTCACGCTGACGATCTGCTGATATCCTTCTACGGTCGCCAAGCAATTCCAAGTTGCCATCACTGCAGTCGTTGAGTTAGTCGCCTCGAAGAGATTACCCTTCCCCCTCACAAATCTTCTAGCGCCCTCTTCCTACCCAGCCTCTACCGAGATATCTATGTCCCATCGCTGTTTATGTTTGTGCTCCCCATACCGGCGAAGCACAGGGTGAGGTTCATTGGTCTTATCTTTGCCGAGAAGCTCAAGTGAAAGCCCCACGTCTACTAACTACCACCACCTCCTGGTCTACTCTCACCCTCCTGAGCTATCGGTCTTACACTACATGGGGTGCTGACCGCCGCATACACTCTTTCTTTACACTGCTGCGCTGGTCTAGCCCAAACTGGACTTCGGTTGTACAGGGTATGCCTACAAATATTATTCGTCTCTCTGTCGCCTTCACCCAATTTTAAACAGGGGTCTCCGTCCGACTTCAGTTCTTTCGGCTACTCTCCAATGATCAGCATTCGCGCAGAGTGTTGTGTTCCATTCCTAGTGACCAGGCGTGCCTCTCTGTCTGCGAAGACATTATCAGCTTTCGTCGGATGCCTACGTTTCCAATGGTCTCCTTGGTGTCTGCTGCCCTATTCCACTGAGGATCACTGGCACCTTTCATGAAAGGTAGAACCACTCTTATCCGCACTTCTTTTCCATCTGTTCCTGTCTCTCAAATATTTCGGGTACTCCTCCATGGATGATGAATCCTGTAAGAGTATCCAGCTGCCACCTACAAACTGGCAACTGCCTAAAGCCGGCTAGGGTTCTCAGATCAGAGCTTAGAGCCATACAACTGCTCTCGTTCCATCCACACCTTCCCCTCTGCCCTCGAGGTTTAGACGGTGTCTGGTTACTCCTCTTCCTTCCGCCCTCCTCTCAGCTGTTCCTTATACTTGGCCATGTTGTACGCCATCCGGGAGGCCTTCCGTATCATCTAATTCGTTTTATTCATAGATCCCCGAGGTGCGATCTCTCCATCTTATCCGTGAGATCCGACAACTCTTACACGATCTTTCGCTCTCCTTTCTTCCAATTGTTACCTTCTGCTGGGTGCCCTCCCACGTTTAAGTGCCTCGCAACGAAGAACTGGCCAAGCTGACCAGGCTGTCGGTAAGCCTCCGCTCCCGCACGCCCACTCTCTCTACCTTTTAAAGATCTTTTTCCACACGTGAAGAAAATCCTTAATCCATAATAGCTTGCTGCCTGGCAAAATTCTTCCCTCACTAAACTCAACTGTATTAAGCCATCCTCGGCTATTGGGCCTCACCCTTTTACCGCTCCCGTTATAAAGAGATGGTGCTTGCCCACCTCATTCTGGGTCATATCAGGCTAACTCACTGTTACTTTGCCCCTGTTTTACCATACTCAATGTATCTCACGTATTCGCCCAGTCCTCCCTCTATCCTCCCCTCCGCCGCGGCTTCTTTTCTCTTCCTTTCATTATAGCCCCAATCTGAACCGCTACGTTTTATCCTGGCCGAAGGCCCTTCAATTCTCCTTAACCTTTTTTTCCTTCCTTACTGTAGTCTCGCCTCCCCTCCTCTCAGTCCCTTGGCCACATATCTCTTTCTTTTCCAGATTACGGCAACTTATGCCCTTGAAGGCAGTCGCCAGCTGGGCGCTGAAAAAAATCTTTCTTTTCCCTAACTCTAGCCAGTTTCGTTGAGTGAGACGCACTTGCGTAATTGGCGGTCATCCCTTTCCCATTAAAAACTGTACCTCGTATGTAGATTAATAGTTGGGTGTTTGCCGGTGTAGCATGGGGAACAAAGAAGCTGCTGCGTGCTTCTCTAGTCCCAATGCCTCTCGGAGGATCTGCGGCTAGAATATTTTCCACATATTTTCAATTCCTTTACCTCTCCTAAAGCTTTCTGGCGAAGATGTCCCCCATGAACCCATTGCACCACCCTGTAACGACCATTGCCCCCCCCCCCCAGGCCAATGCACCATGTTGGCTGAAAAGAAATTCGCGCCTCAAGTAGTGTGTGTAAACCTTCCATGAACTTGTCACGAGCCCTTCTTGTACTATTTCCAGACATTACTCGACACTGCCTTAAACGTCCCCCCTCCCGTCTCCCTTTCAATCCTCCTGTCAATCGGCTCTCATAATCCTCCGTCCATAATAATAAAATTATTGATTGCTACCATAATGTGATCTTAAAAAATGTCTCAAGTGCGTCTTTTTCAGCGAATGGGTGTAATGGGATAGAAGAATACCCCTAAGATGCGGATCGTAAAAAGTAACTAGGATCCGCAGCGTTTGTTGGTTTGGTAAGTGGCATCCCCAAATTTTCCCATATGAGTGGTTCAATTAATTCTGAAGGGAGGTCCCCCCTATCCGATAGTGACATAAACAAAGATTAGTATGTCGTTCAATGGTAAGCACAAGACCACCAACGGTGAGTCATCGTTGGCGGGAAGAACTGCGTTTAGCCACCAACCAGTAAAGAATGAGAACCATCCGTACCCCTCTATACGTTCATGGGCAAAAGTTTCGACGGAGGAAAATTTTGTGGTTTCTAAGCTTCATTACATTGGATAATTTAACTGAACCATTGACATGCTTCCGCGGCATCTTGCAGGACAATTAAAATGGTATCTCTAGGTTTTATGATCCTCTTCCTCAAAAACGATAAACGGGAGTAACTTCTGGAACTCGATTTGGCTCAAGATCAACTCAAGCAAATCCTAGCCATGGCTTCCCATGCTTGGCTTAATTGCTGTCGGGGGTTTAAATAATTTGAGGGCTTCCACTTCTTGATCCATCTTCATAAGGACCACTCACGAGTTCTCGATGGGACGCTGGGGCCATACAAGGGGGGATGGTATACGAGTTATTATACTTGTGCTCAATAACACCTGGCTCTCTATTCTGCCGGAAAACACTTGGATTACCAACAAATGCATATACCGGGTGTTCCACGAACCGAACTTTAAATCACATTGAAAATGTGTTCGTGATTTTTTTTATCGTGTAAAAGCACTTTTGTTTATTGCAAAATTCTCTATAACTAGTAAAACTTTAAACGTTTGCCTGGGAGTCTCATCTCCGAATCCGCCACACCCGCCCAATGCTTCTTGGCGTAGCGCAACTTTCGCGATAAGTCCTCGAAGTCGACAACGCTTTGTAAGGCAAATAACGCTCGGGTTTTCTTTTCAAAGAGGGACGTCGCATCTCTTCGGAGCTAACCATGGAGGGCATATTCTTTTAATGCAATTGCTGTGGACTCATTCCTTTCCCCGTGTACTATTTTCCTGCAGGAGACCATGCTGGGCGCGTGCCACCTTCCCACCCTCCCGGGTATAAGGGTTTTGCGAATACACCACCACCACCACATTGGCATGATATCTCAGTTCTTCCCTTTGCTATAAATACCTCCTTTTAGACAATAGCAGTGAAGCTGCAGCTGGAATTCTCGGAGAAAATCCTTCGAAACCCCCGCCGAATGCGCTAGTGCATGGTCATGGTTTAAGAGGATTTCACCATGGAGTTTCCCTAGTCGTTTTTTGACCAATGCCTCTGAGATTCCTTAAAATCTCGGCATAGTAAGCTCCTGTAACAATTCCTCAAACTTCACGATAATCCATCAATATCACTCCGTCTGAATCTCAGAAAACGATGGCCATCAATCTTTGAGTTGACTTTTCCCATTTGAACTTGAATGGCGAAGATGATCCACGTTGAAGCTACTGTTTCGACTGCTGTTTGGTTTCAGGATCATACTGGTAGATCGAGATTTCATCTTCGGTGATGATTCGACTCAGAAACTGCTCTTCATCAACCGCAATTTTGTTCAAAATCGCCAATGACAGATCACTTCGAACAATCAGATGATCTGGGCGCTTTTGGAACCCATCGTGCTGAAAGCTTGCTGAGTCCCAAATCATCATGCAAGATTGAATTTACTGAACCATATGAAATGTCTCGGGACTTTCTCAATAACTGTCGTTGGTTTCCAGATCTTCTCTGCTTTCTCGAATCGCTGAATCCACTTCTAGACCGCAGTTTTCTTTGGGGCTTTAATGCCATGAACTTTCTCCAAAGCCTCCATAATTTCTGTCCTTTCTCATTAAAGTTTCACCACAAATTGAATGTTTGGTCTTATTTCAGAATTGCTATTATTCATGGTTCCTAAAAGTAGCTTTTCTCTAAAGAAGGTCTGTACTTCACGATAATCTGTGCATAACAGATTACGAGTGACTAACAGCAAGCTAAAGATCCAGTGACACGTTCTAACATGTTTTATATAGTTTTAACCTGATTGCTTTCAAGCTACGAAAAATTCCGGTAGTTTTTTTTATCTTCCGGCGTATATATATTTATATATATATATATATATATATATATATATATATATATATATATATATATATATATATATATATATATATATATATATATATATATATATATATATATTGGTTGGAAGGAAAGAGATAAAAGCCACGAGAATATGTATACATATACAGTTATATACACATATATCCTCTAATGTACGTACGCTTCCTTCGCTACGTACAAGTACGTTCACTTCGTAAAAGTAATCCGTTGATTACGAGGTATAAGAGTGCAATTTTAATAGAGTGGCCGATAGCGTTTAATGAGTTTACCAAGTTGCAGTTCAAGGATATATTTAAAGAGTGAAAACCCAAAATATAATTTTAATAAGTCACTAGTTAACATATATATATATATATATATATATATATATATATATATATATATATATATATATATATATATATATATATATACGGTAAATATAGGAAATGTAATTAAGGATAATACTGACAGACTATAGGATATTGGTAATCGGGTACTGTTAATTACTTGTTAATTAGCTTTTAAATGGGATACTATAAATCAGTTATACTGAAGGAATATTTAAAAGTCGGAAAGTGGGTCAATTAACGGGAGAGACAATCAGGGGTCGTTTTACCTTAAAGGGAGTCACCTTCAGGAAGGGAAATGCTTTAGCGAGTCGGCGTGGGGGAATGGAGACGAAAAATGGTCGTGATTCTCGGCCGAATATCCTGATGGTGACGAGGATGAAGGGGGAGGGAGAAGGGGGGCAGAAGATGAGTTCTCGATCCTCCTTGAAAACGGAGTATGGCACCTCTGCTCCAGAGAAGTGCAACCTCCACAAATTCGAGACTCTGACATCGGCTCAGCGCTAAATCTCGGACGGGAAACTGGAGATCTTTGAGGGGGGGTTCCAGATGAGACGAGAATAATCCCGGCTAGTCCTTCGGGGACAAAACGATTCAAGGCTTGCTCTGAACAGAGTAAGCCTTTACAAATGAGATGGATCTGCTTGGTGAGATCCAACATGGATGGTATACGCGAATACCAGGGACTTGGTGAAACAGACACACGATCTGAACCCGAGGCGACGAGATCTCAAACTCAATCTCTCGATCTGATCTTCGAAAAACCCAGGGTATTTATATGACGGCCATTTTATGGTGCTCGATCGCTGGAAGGCACAGGCGTCTGCGAGAAAACTCCCGGCGCCTAGAGAGATTAGCTTTTGTCACCCGACACAGGTCTTAACCGACTCCAACGATATGGATGGGAAACTTTCGGCCATCCTTTTTGCCGACTTCGGAGATTAGCGTTTAATCGGCGAGGTGAAAGCTTTTAGCGCCCAACTTAACTACGCTTGTGAGGCGCTGACCGATATTCAAATTCTTTCTTTTATTTTTCTCCTTGGATACAGAGCTTACTCCACGTGGAGTTATACTTAGGAGACATAAGGATGGAAGGAATTCAAGAAACAAATGAAGGGGGTGTTCTTCTTGGCGTCCCTTCCCTCATATATATTAAGAAAAACTATTGCAGTAACGCAATTAATTATGCGGTTAAAAGGCTATTTTGGGCAAACACAGTCTTTATCAAAGCCCTCGGAAGGAGCTCTTCTCACATACACGAGAAGTTAACACTTAAAATATGCGTTTTCTTAGATAGCCAAAAAAAATATCTTTTAATTGGCTTTTTCAAATGTCACCCCTGCTTATCGAAGAGAATGGAAAAATTTATTATTCCCCATTTTCGCCACCCCTTATAAATTAAGAAAAAATATTGCAGTAACGAAATTAATTATGCGTTACTGCACAGATTCCAAGTACTTTTGAACTAGTTTAGTCTTTCATTTTCCTGTGGGATTTTTTGTATTTATTGCTCTACTTATGGGCTACTTTGTGAGTTTCTTATATATATATTTATATGTAGATATAATGTCCCACAAGAAAATTGAAAAAGTGTTTCCGAGTACTTTAGAACTTTATTAAATTCATTCTCAAATATAATGCCATAAACTTTGTCCAAAACCTCCATAATCTCTGTCCCTTTCCATTAAAGTTTCACTACAAACGTAGTTATCCATGAAAATGAAATTAATAAAGTTCAAAAGTACTCGGAAACACCTTTTAATTTTTCCTGCGGGACATTGCATTCATTGCGAACATCACGTGTTACTTTGTGAGTTATTTATTTAATATATTTATTTTATTTATTTCATACGTGGGCCTTGTATCCTGTTTTATAGAGTCGTAAGCTCAGAACCTTACCCTCGTTAGAGTACGGACATCGTCTACTTTCCGGCGGTTCATTGGAATTATAGTGAACTTCTAGTGGTTGGTTTTTATCTTCCACTTTTTTCATAGCGATTGATGTTGTCAATCTCGGCAGCTGTCGCCCTTGCTTGGCTTCCAGCGTTCCTAAATGGACTTAGGACAATTTAAGTGATGTCATCTGTATATTGCAGATATATCGAATCGTACCTCACTGTAGCAGGTAAGTTAATTGTGTACACGAGGTACAATAAAGGACTAAGACAGCTGCCTTGTGGAACTCATGCCTCGAGTTCGAATTATGGTCCTTTGGAGCTTTCGCTCGCGATTTGGGTTCACCTATCCGTGACATAGTTACAAAGGACCCTTTCCAGGAGTGGGTTTAGCTGGAGGCTGAGGATCTTGAATTGTAGCCCTCTCAGCCATACCTTATCAAAGGCCTTCATATTTTCGCTCAGCTTTGTTGCATGCGAGTTTTTCCGTTAGTAGGGCGAGGGTGGTTTCCGTTCCTCGTCCCCTGCGGAACCCGTGCTGCTGAGGGTTGTGAGCTCCTAGCTCGGCTAGTTGTTTTTGGAGACTGTCAGCCAGGAGCTTATCGTAGACTTTCGCAACGAATTCCAGCAGGGCGATTGGACTGTAATTTATCAGTTGATCAGAGGGTTTACCTCGCTTGGGTATGAAGATTATTTTAGCAATCTTAAAACCCTCAGGGAAGAAACCCGTATTCAGGGAAGCGTTGCAAATGTTTGTAATTCTCTGAATGATCTGCTGTGGGGCGTTTACCAAGTTGTTTCTGGTGATGCCCGTCCAGCCTGGTGCCTTTTGTTGAAAGGGTTTCACAGTCACCATGACCTCCTCTGGTGTTATGTGACGGCCATGGTCCGACAAATCCCTGCATTCGTCTACTTGATGTTGTGGGTGCGTGCGGTGCATAACCTTATACAGTTCTTCGATCAGTTGGTCTTCGAATTCCTGGTCGAACTCTTCGTTTTCTTCTAGGGTGATCCTGAAGACGTTTTTCCAATAAGTTCTGAACCTGTCTTCCAAAACGGCCGGGTCCTCTATATAGTTTCTGTTCTCTTTTATTCGAGCCTTTGGTCTAGATGTTAGTCCCTTTAAGTTCTTGACTTGACGCCAGAACTTACCCGGGTTGAGTTTGCTATCGACTTTGGCTATCAGGTTGTTCCAAATTTCCTCCTTTTTGAGATTGATAGCCTCTTTTAGCTCTGTGCTTAGGCGTCGAAGGAGAGAGCTTCTTTCCCGGTTAGAACCTTCACGTCTTATCTCTTCGTACACTTCCCTGTGAACACGAGCGATCTCTCTCATCTCCTCTGTCTATATGGGTCGAGGAGGTGTTTTATACCCAGTTTTGAGTATGCTCTCGCGGTCCGCTTCTAGTATGGACGTAATTATCCTCTCCAGTTCCCCGTCTATCTCCTCTAATGACGCCTTGCTTGGGTCAGCTGGTGCGTATTGACTGAGTCGTCTCTTGTAACGATCCCAGTTGGCCAAGGCGTAGTTTTTTCGGAGAGGGACTGGAAGCTGGATCGGAACGAGATATACTGTGGTGAGGATCACTATGTGGTCACTTGGAACTGTTGGGCCTGGCTCACTATGGTAGTTGAATGGGAAGCCTTCACTTGTTAAGATTATGTCAGGTTTGGTTGCTGATCTGGAAGTGATATAGGTCGGAAAATCCGACGCTATTCTCTGGATGTTTTTCTTCCCATTATCAGTTCCAAGTTTCGGCCTCTTACGTTGGTACTACCATAGCCCGCCGCACGGCATCCGGCATTGAGGTCTCCCCCTAAGAATGCCATTCTGCGGTACCTGAACAGTGTGTAGAAGATATTTAACGGGAGTTAGGCTCGAAGAGGGGGCTGATAGGCTGCAGCATCACGGGGTCTCCTACCAGTGTGTAAAGCTTGATCGCCACAAAGGATTCATCAAGTTCTGGTAATTGTTTGAACGAAATGTTCCCATTTACAACTATTGCAACACCATGGAGCCTTTCCTGAAAATGATTTTTCATGACTACTCTGTAGCCCGGTATTTTAATTCAACCTGCTGTAGTGTCAATACCGAGTTCAGTTATACGAATGATGTCGGGGTCATGCACTCGGAATATGTTCCCATATGCCGTAGCTTTCCCCTCCCATCCATTAACGCTGAGTGTCAGAATCCTCATTCTATTGCTTACTCTCTCCAAGTTGTTTCCTTAGTGTTTTGGGGTGATGTTTTTCTTCCTCCCACTTATCTTTTTCCTGAACTCAGCGTTTGAAATCTGCTCGCAGGTGCTGTGATCTAGGGTCGCATTCTGGCTGAGCAGAGCTTATTCCACCGATTCGGGGTCGACATCGTAGTCGTATTCCGATTTGTATATTTTTGTTTTGATTCCATGGAAAATATCCCTGGCCTCCATCTCCTCGGGAAAGAGAAACTGATCGCAAGCGTAGATTTTTATATTGATGCTATCCACCAGCAATCTTTTGTTTTTCCTTTTCTTTCCGGTGGCTTTCTGGGTTTGTGGGACTTCGGTGTCCGAGGAATCTGAGGATTCTGAGGATTAATGAAAAGTTCACCCGAAACGTTGTATCAAGAAAATGAAATGAATTTTCCTTGATACGTCCTTTCGTTCATACTTCAAATTAAATTGAAGCTCCATAGGAGAAGCCCTAACCAATATTTATCCTTACATTATGGACCCGAAGGAATTAAGCTCTACCGTTCTCTTGAGAAGACTTCACTACCCGAAGATGGGTGAAAAGTTCACCCGAAACGTTGTATCAAGAAAATGAAATGAATTCCACTTTATACAAGGAGCGGTCAATAAGTTTTGCAATTCGGATATAAGGAAACGAGATATGAGGAAAAGTGTTTTATTATTTTTCAATATAACTACCCTCGACTTCAATGCACTTGCGCCACTTGTCCCTGAGGCTTTGAATTCCCGACAAACAGAAATCTCCTAACTGCTGTTTAATCCACTCCTGGAAGGCGAGATGGACATAGTCATCATCTTCAAACCGGCGTCCACGCAGTGCAGCCTTGAGCTGGCGGAATAAAAAGTAGTCGCTAGGGGCCAGATCTGGACTGTAGGGGGGATGGTTGAACTCCTCGAATCCATACTTGCACACGGCAGCTTGGGCAACTCTGGCCTTGTGGACTTTGACGACGTTGAATTCGATCATGGGGCGTGAGGTTTCTAGGGACCCAACGGGCAGAGACCTTGGTCATGGACAAATTGTCGTGGAAAATATTCATAACACTTCCATGTGATATTCCAAGTTGTCGCTCGATTTCTTAGACCTTCACCTGTCGATTTTCGAGGATCATCCTCTCTACACGGGCCACATTGTCCTCGTTGGTCATGTCTGACGGGCGTCCTGGACGGAGGCAATCTTCAAGGGACTCACGACCATGGCGGAACTCCCTATTCCAGCGAGAAATGGTTGCATAGGAAGGGGCGGTGTCGGTGTACACTGCAAACATGCGTTCATGGATCTCTTTTGCATTCTTGCCTTCCTTGGTCAAAAATTTGATCACTGCGCGGTGCTCAACCTTCTCCATTGTTGAAAAATTTGTGACTGACGATCTGCGATCAGCTACTGCTTCTTAAATAGACGAGGCAGGAGCGTGCGGCTGCAGGTCCTGACTTGTCATAACTTGTCCTATCACCTCCACAAACAGCCATCCCCCTTCCTCTGTTTTGCCCTACCGATTCGCAAAACTTATATATATATATATATATATATATATATATATATATATATATATATATATATATAATGAATAACTCACAAAGTAGCACGTTAAGTTCGCAATGAATGCAATGTCCCGCAGGAAAAATGAAAAAGGTGCTTCCAAGTACTTTCGAACTTTATTCAGTTCATTCTCGAGGATAACTAAAAGAGAAAATAATATAATGAGGGTATATATAAGCTATTAAAAGATAAACGACCGCCTCTAAGGCAAAAAATCACCAATGAGGAAGTAGGAGAGGGATGGGTAAATTCACATTAAGATTTAGCTACAACAGGTAACAAGGTCAAACCGAGAGGCAAGAAAGAGTCAAGAACAGAGCCAAAAGGGTTAAAACGAATAACGGATAAAGTGATAGTCTAAAGAGGGAGATTAGGAGAGACACGAGAAGTAAGTAGATACGTTAAGGGAGAGGAGCAAGGAGAGAGGAAGAGAAATAAAATAATGTTAATACAAAATCAATGCAATAATGTGAACTAGAATGTTTTTTATAGTTGACTCGTATTTGAAAGCAACTGAAATGTTAATGTTTTTTAAAAGACGGGGAAGGTCAATGAAACAAACAGAGAAGGGTAAATGCAAAATGTTTTTAACATTAAAAGGGATAGCAGGAGCTGGATTATAGAACGTCTTTTTTTGCAGAGGAAAGACAGTTTAGAAGAAAGGGATAAGGGTAACATAATTTATGGCAGATTTCAAAGATATTGGTGGAGAATTCAGAATCCATATATTCAAGACTAACAACTCGTAAAGCCTTTAAAAACATAGACGAAAAAACGGAACGTTTGACTTTGGGACTATGCGCATAGCCCCAAATTCAAACGTTCCTGATATCCCTTTTAATGTTAAAATCATTTTGCATTTACCCTTCTCTGTTTGTTTCATTGACCTTATCCGTCTTTTAAAAAACATTAACATTTCAGTTGCTTTCAAATACGAGTCAACTATAAAAAACATTCTAGTTCACAATAATTATAATAATATTGGGGGATTCTATTCGGTCGAATGTTCTGTTTGTCCAAGTAAATATTTTGGACAGACAGGAGAGCAATTATTTGTCCGTATTAATCAGCATAAATACAATGCTAGGAGAGCTGTAAATAATAGTGCGTTTTTTTGTGCATACGAGTATATGCGAAAATAACCACTTAATTATTTGTAATTCAGCAAAATTTACTTTTCGCTCGAATTACTCAATTGAAATAAACCTTGTTGAATGTTCATGCATAAGCCAATTTAATAACTTTAACATTTCCCCTGGCCTTTTTAAAATTGATGTTGTTATGAAAAAACCCATTCGTACAGAAATTAGCTTTGACTTATATTCTTAATTTTTGGCGGGCAATTTTCATTTTTATGGGAACCCTATGTGTCAATTTAATTAATGCATTGATTTTGTATTAACATTATTTTATTTCTCTTCCTCTCTCCTTGTCCCTCTCCCTTCGTTCCAATTTACTTCTCATGTCTCTCCTGATCTCCCTCTTTAGACTATCACTTTATCCGTTAATCGTTTTAACCCTTTTGGGTCTGTTCTTGACTCTTTTATCCTCTTGGTTTGACCTTGCTACCTGTTAATGTGAATTTACCCATCCCTCTTCTACTTTTTCATTGGTGATTTCTTATCTTAGAGGCGGTCGTTTATCCTTTACTAGCTTATATATACCATTATTTTATTATTTTCTCTTTTAGTTATCCTCGAGAATGAACTGAATAAAGTTCGAAAGTACTTGGAAGCACCTTTTTCGTTTTTCATCTGAACATTGCATTTTATATATATATATATATATATATATATATATATATATATATATATACACTTTTCCTCAGTCAATATGGCATTCAAGGCTTTCAAATATGATTTTATTTACTCATTAACTTTCATTTTTAATATTTATTTTATTTATTTATTTGAGTTTTAATTTAGTTGTTAATTGTAGGTCACTTCGCCTCTTTTTATTTATTTATTTTTTTACTTAATGTTTAGTTCTGTTTCGGGCACTTCGCTTCTTTTGTTATATTGTAATTTTGTGTCCTCTTTTATGGATCATCATTTTGTTTTGTATGGTTATTTCCGAATTTCTTCTTAATTAATTGGAATGATGGATTTGACTTGTTTAGGTGTAGACTTCGTTTTGTTCTTACCTGGAGCTCAGTCTTCCGCTTGGAAATAACGCTCTCCTGGTGACAAGTCTAATTAAGGGTTGTGGAATGTCGGGTTGGCGTCTATAAGCGGGAGTACGTCTTCTTCTACATTTCCCCAGGTCTTTCGCCCTAGCCTCTGGAGGACCATATTCAATGGCTTCAGTCCTGTGCAGTTCCGTCTGCCAAATACGGTTAATCCTTCATGCGCCATCTATCAGCAGGGTAGCTTTATTCTGAACTCTCTGCATCTTTCTGAGAGATTTAGAACTAGCTGCCTGCATTACCACTGTCGGGTACACCAGTGGGGAGCGTACAAGAGAAGTGTATATCTTTTAGATGTTGTTAGCGTTGGGTCTTCTAACCTGTATAGTTTTCCACGCTCTCTCTTGGCTACGGAGATTCGGTTGTTGATATGCGTCTTATACTCGGTTTTGGTAATGTGCAGACCCAGGACTTTACCCTTATTAGCATACAGGTAAAATTCATCGTCAATTATGAGGTCATCAACTTTTCGTCGGTCAAGAGGAAGGATTTGGAACTTTCGGCGGTTGGTCTTAATTTTCCACATTCTTTCGTATGTATTGATGTGTTCGATATCGGCAGCTGTCTCCCTTGTTTAAACTCCAGCGTTCCTATAGGAACTGGAGATGATTTGCGTGATGTCATCTGCAAACTGCAGGTACATCACGTCCTCCCCAAATGGAGCAGGTAAGTCCAATGTGTAAACCAGGTACAACAGTGGACTCAGACAGCTACCTTGTGGAACACCCACCTCAAGTTTGAACTGAGGTCCTCTGAAACCCTCGATTGAGATTTGGGCTTTGCTCTCTCACAGAGGACCCTTTCTAGGATTGGGTTTAGCTGGAGGTATAAGATCTTGTATTGCAGACCCCGCAGCCAAACCTAATTTAAGGACTTGTGTACATCACACAACACCATGTCTACGTATTTCCCTTCAGCTTTCCAGTGGATGAGTTTTTCGGTGAGAAGGGCGCGGGCTGTATCAATCCTCCTTCTCTTGTGGAACCCTTGTTGCTGAGGGTTTTGTGCTTCCATCTCGCTTAGCTGGTCTTGAAGACTTAGCTAGAAGCTTCTCATAGACTTTGCCCACGAACTCTAGGAGGGATATTGGCCTGCAATCCACCAGTTGATCGGAGGGGGCGGGGGGACTTCCTTCCTTCAGGAATAAAAATTATTTGGGCCATTTTTAGACCGTCGGGGAAGTAGCCTGCATTCAAGGAAGCGTTATAGATGTTCGTAATTCTCTGAATGATCTGCCGGGGGGAATGCACCTAGTTATTTTTAGTGATGCCCGTCCAGCCTGGTGCCATTTGTTTAGAGGTTTTCACAGCTGCCATGACCGTTTCTGTTGTTATCGTTCGGCCATGGCCCACCATCTCGCAGTGGGCTTGTGGGTGCGTTCGATGTATTATCTGATTAAGATCTTCAATCAGCTGACCTTCAAATTCCTGGTCGAATTCCGCGTTGTCCTCATATTTTATTGAGAAGATATCCTTCCAGAACCACCGGATCCTCCAAATAGTCATCGCCTTCCTCAACGTGGGTCTTTTCTCTACTTGGAGAGACTTTTAGTTTTTTCACTAATCGCCAGATTTTTCGGGGTTCACCTCGATGTCTACTCTGGCTATATTGCTTTCCCAGATCTCAGCCTGTTGGTGGTTTATAGCCTGCCTGAGTTCTTCACTCAGACGTCTAAGCAGTAAGTTTCGTTGCCTATTTGTACCTGCTTTTCTGATTTCTTCATACACTTCCCTGTGATCCCTAGCGATCTCTTTCATCCCCTAGATCTATCTGGGTTGTGGAGGAGTTTTGTACCTTGTCATAGGCACACACTCGTGTTCAGCCTCGATAATGGAGGTTGTTATCCTCTCCATCTCCCCGGCGATCTCCTCTAGTGTTGCTTCGCTTAGGTCAGCGGGTGTAAATTCGCCAAGGATTTCTCTGTAACGTTTCTAGTTGCACGAACTGTAGTTTTTGCTGAGAAGGACCGGAAGCTGGATCGGTGCGAGTGAGATGGTGGTCAAGATCGCTATATGGTTGCTGGGTAGTGTTGGGCCAGGCTCGCTATGGTAGTTTAAAGGGAAGCCGTCACTTATCATGATTATGTCGGGCCTTGTTGCTGCCCGTGAAGTGATATAGATCTAAAATCTGGTCCTGTCCTCTGGATGGTCTTCCGTCGCATAATCATTTCCAAGTTATGGCCTCTGTTGTTCGTGTTTCCATAGCCAGCCGTTTGGCATCTGGTGTTGAGGTCACCCCCAAGAAATGCTATTCGGCCGTGCCCTAACAAGGTGTAGAAATTGTTGAGGGGCAGGCACGCTTGTCGAGGTGGTTAATAAGCCGCCGCTATCACGAGATTGCCCACTAATGTGTGCAATTCTATCGCCACAAAGGACTCGTTCAGCTCCGGAAGGCGCCTGAACGAGAGATTCCTATTGATGGCAATGACAGCACCATCAAACCTCTCCTGAGAATGGTTCTTAGTGAAAACTCTGTAGCCCGGTATCTTTAGATGACAGGATGTTGTGTCGATACCGTACTCTGAGATTAAGATGTCGGGGTCGAGTACACGAAATATGTTGCCATATGCGGTAGCTTTTCCCTCCCATCCATCTACGTTGAACGTCACTATTCTCAGCCTTTTGTTCGGGTTTGCCATTTTTTTCTGGCTTCTAGTGTTTCTTAGTAGAAGAGCGATTTTTCCTGTTCCTCTTTTTCTTAAATTTTGCCATGGTAAGTTCTTCAAATGTGTCCCGGTAAAAGGTAACATTTTGATCGAAGAGCGCTTCCTCGACGACTCTCTCTGATCATATCCTCTGGATGTTCTTCCATCGCATAATCATTTCCAAGTTATGGCAGCACCGTCAAACATCTCTTGAGAATAGTTCTAAATGACAACTCTGTAGCCCGTTATCTTCAGTTGACACGATGTTGTGTCGATACCGTGCTCTGTGATTAAGATGATGTCGGGGTCAAGTAGCCAAAATATGTTGCCATATGCGGTAGGATTTCCCTGCCATCCATCTACGTTGAGCGTCACTATTCTCAACCTTTTGTTCGGATTTTCCATTCTTTTATTCTGGCTTCTAGTGTTTCTTGGTAGAAAAGCGCTTTTTCCCGTTTCTCTTTTTCTTAAAGTCTGCCATGGTAAGCTTTTCAAATGTGTTCCGGTAAAAGGTAACATTTTGATTGGATAGGGTGGTACTCCTCCCTCTCAATCTGCCTCCCGCTGATTCTGGCATTAAAAAGTAGGAGTTGGACCTCCTTCGCTTTCTTGACCATAGATGTGTCGCTGAAAATGATCTTAAACACATGGTTGTAATCGCTATTGTTTCTTTTGATTCTGAATTTTATTATATTGGTGACTTTTGCCCATTTCTGACTTTTCACTATCTCTTCTTTAATCTCTTCTTTAGAATGTTGACTAATCCAAGGATCCAACCTCCGGCAGATCACGCTCCTGTACGCCTGAACCTGCGAGAGGATTTCGGGCTGCAGGCCGATCTCGCGTAGAACTTCGACTGCCTCTTCTTTTGTATTGGCCTCGACATCCTTCTCCTTTTCGCATATCGCGACGTATCCAGTGGGGACCTCGAGCAGCCTGATCATGGCAAGCTTTAGTTGCCCAAAGACAACTTCAAAAGTCTTCTCCTTGCTCAGTCTGCTGTGATCAATAATAGTGTACTGCGGGACTCGGGTGGTCCCATTTTGAGCATTTTGTCCGAGAGGGGCACCTCAGGGCGGGTTTTCATTGTAGAGTTGGTCCTTCTTCGTGGTATTTTCTTAGCACTTAATCCTTATTCTTGTGCCCTTTTCTGTGGGTCCCAATTCTTCTTGTAATAGAGCGCCTGAGGGAACAACTCCCTCCCCGTTGTAAGCGAGTTTCCATGAGCGTGAACTGCTAATCTTCAATTATGTCTATCACAGAGAACGACATAGTTGGACAGAGGCTAGATGAATGGCAGTTCAGCTCACTTCAGTTCCCTCACCCGTTGAGGGGTGTGTTGGGAGAGTTTAGTTCGACGTAAGTCGAATATTCAATACTCGATTATAAATCTCTTTCTTAAAATCCACGTAGGGAGAAGTAAATAGAAATTCACGTTTTTAGGTAGCCCTCCCTTTTCGTTTCCTCCTTTATTGGCGGAGAGTTTCTTCTGAGTAAACCTGATTTTTCCAAAGGACATTGGGCATAATGAAGTGGTTAAAAATATACACACATAATTGAGTACAATTTGCGCTCATATATGCATGTATATATAATAGTAAGAGATGGTGAGATAAAGTTAGAGATGTAAGAAAAGGGATAGATAGAGTTAAAAGACCCTGGTGAAAGGGTATCGCAGGCGTTTTTTTCTGATATTGGTGTTCTTCTCATGGTCTTTTTTCAAGCTTTTGCGTACACTGTAATTGTTGTTGCATCTGTTGTTCTTGGTTTGTGATAGTATTGTATATGGTTATTAATGTGATTTATTCTATGTTAATAAATGAGCCTAAATAGCGTTTCGAAAACCATAACCATAAATTTGTTTGATCGAAGTTGTCGGCGGATAGTTTTTAGGCCTAAGATGACAGCGAACTAAATTTTGAAATAATGAACTGGGCTTTAAGAAAGACAATTAGACAAATATAAATATATTCAAGAATCAACGAATGTACAATGAAATAAGTAGATTAAGTATACAATGTAAGATTTTTTTCATATGATTTACAGTAAGAAGATGCGAAGAGAATTGAAGTGTGTGAAATTAATATGGTGGAATAATATGGTGAATCATATAGTAAAATAATAATATAGTAATGTAGTGAATAATATAGTAACTATGATGGACTGTGAATTAGGGACTGCAATATGAAAAGTAAATATCATTAGGATCTACTCTCGTATGGTCGTTTTCCAAGAATGTGAAAGTAGAATTAACTAAGTATAATTTGTTTGGAGGTAAATGACTAATTGTAGAAGGAATGATTACCGACCTTTATACGAAGAAAGCTGCGAGTCGACTGTGCGGAATAGTGTGCTATTTAGTCGAGCTGGAAGTGTGTGTTTGTTTGTTTAGTGTGTAAAATTTTAAGAGATGTCGTTTGGAACAGTATTACGTTAAATGAATTGACAGGTAAAATAAATGAATGAATGAATTATTAAGTTGTACATAAAATGATTAAATTTACCAAAGTTGAAGTAAAATAATTGAAAGATTAAATTGACAAGGTTAAATTAAAATAATTGAATGATTAAATTGACAAAGTTAAAGTAAAATAATTGAATGATTAAATTGACAAAGTTAAAGGAATGCATAATATGAATTTTACATATTAATTGATGCAGATACATATTTAAGTTTCCCAGGAAGCTTTTATTATAGGAATGCCCAGAGACATTGCTATAATAGTAATACATGTTTGTTTGTGTGTTTTGTTTTTGTTTCATGTAGATTTTAGTAGTTTCTTGTAGGTGTTTTATGTGTTTCTCTCGTTGACTGTATTTGTATTTTTCGTGTTCTTCTTATTGTTAGCTTCTTTGTGCAGTGAATTGTTTTTCGTTGTCTCATAGGCGTGGTTTTAGGTGTAGATTGGTTCCTCTTGTTTTTCAGTCTGTTCTTTACTGCTAGTAAAGTTTTTCGTCCTTCTGTATCCGTCCTCCAACGGAATGTCAATGTGTCTTTGTGTCTGATTTCATCCGCCATGCATCCCGAGACTTTCTTTCATATTTTTCGGGCTTTTGTTTGAAGCTCGATGTTAATCGGGAACAGTTGGATCTCCTGGTGTAGGTCCCACTGCCTCCTTCTTTCTCTCCTCCTAACGTTGGTAATTAGGAGTACTTCCTTATTTTGTACTCTTTGGAGAGATATCATTTGTTTTGGGGGACTTATATTGATAGGTATAGGTGGATAAAGCAGCTTTGGTCTAATTAGCGCGTTGTAGATTTTTTCTTGTTGATCATGTTCAGGCTTGTGAACCTGTAGAGCTTGCTGAGCTCGGCCTTCGCTCGGGCTGCTGTTTGAGCAACTTGGCAACCGTACACATTTTTACCTATCTTTAGTCTTAGCAGCGTTCTCTCCGTTCCGTAGAGAATGCGGGCATCATCAGTTTCAATGTGTCCCAGTTTTCTGCGGAACAGTGGTGTTATCTTGAACTTCTGAGTGTTTGTGGCGATTTTCCACCTTCTTTCGTACCTGGTGACGTGGTCGATTTCTCTAGCTGTTATTTATGCCAGGAGTTCGGGATTTCTCACGGGGCAGTAATAATCTGGGAGATGTCGTCTGGACGTACACCGATTTTTTTCTGATAGGATTTGGGAGGTCAAGGGTGTAGATGTTGATTTGAAAGATGTGTGAGGGGAGATATGATTGAGTTTTTTAAAAGCTGTTCTGGGATGGATAAGTTGGATTTTAGCAAGTTATTTGAGTTGAAAAGTAATAATAGGACTAGGGGTCACCACTTAAAAATTAAAATAACAGAGGTGCAGGTTGGATGTTAGAAAATATTATTTCACCAATAGTGGTAGATTACTGGAATAGTTTGCCATCTGAGATAGTAGACAGTCCAAACTTGAATGTTTTAAAACGCAGATTAGATGATTATATGTGGAGGGAGGTTTAACCTTGGTGTGTGTGTGGGGATGGGGGTGATTCTGGGCCCAGTCTTGTGGATGCACTTTTTTATTATTGTATATTATAATTGATTTAGATTTTGACGAGTCTTGATGATGATGCTTTTAGTTTTGGACACATTCCTGTGGATAGTTCTAATTGTATATTGTAGATGCATGATGTGACACAACCCTATGGATTGTTTAAATTATATATTGTAGATGCATGCTCTGACACAATCCTATAGATGCATTTTGTAAGTGGGTTTTGACATATGCGGATGACCTTTGATAGGCCCTTGTGGCTTTTGTCATCCGTGAAATTATGTTATGTTATGTTGTATAGGAGGGGGCTTATGCACCCTCCTTGCGGTTAGCCTGAAGACAGCTCGAAGTCTGTTCCGGTGTAGTTTTTTTTTATTTGCATCAACGCCTTCCTGTCCGTTATGTAGTACCCAAGTATTTTCTCTAGTCTTGGGTTTAGTCCTAGTCTTAATATTTTGTACAGTAGTCCAGTCCTCCATACTTTGTCAAATGCCTTTTTTTGACGTCTCTGAGCAGCAGGTCAGCATACCTTTTTTGGTTTGCAATCTTCGACAGCTTTTCTGTGATGGTTGCCAGCGCTGTGTCAGTCCCTTTTCCTCTTCTGAATCCATGTTGATGTTGGTTATGGATATTGTTGCCCTCATGAATTCGTGGACTCTATTCGCAAGCACCTTTTCGAAGAGCTTGCCTGCCACTTCGAGGAGGGAAATGGACCTGAAGTTTGTGGGTGTGTCAGGCGGCTTTTCCAATTCTGGAATGGAGATCATTTCAACGATCTTCCAATCGTCCGGAAAGTAGCCAGCGCTTAAGCATGCATTCATGATGTTGACGAGTCCATCGATGATGTTGTGGGGGGCGTTCGTAAAGTTAATTTTTATCAACTCTGTTTTTCCTAGTACCCTCTGTCTGAAGGTAGATAGCGCCGTTTTCAATTCGCCTCTGGTGATCCTTCTTCCATAGCCCGTCATTTCTTTGTTGGTAGATGCATTTTTGAAGGGGTATATCCCGTTGAGTACTTGTCCTAGCTGGTTGTGAATGTGGTCTTCAAAGTCAGGGTCATAGTGTTCGTTTTCCTCTGGTAAAATGGTAAAGATGTTCTTCCAGAAGTATCTAAACTCTTCTTCCCTTTTCCCTTCGTCGTCTAGTTTTGTTCCATCGTCTTTTTTGAGGTAGATGTCTCTGTCCGGTGGTTTGCCTATTAGTCTTAATACGGTATTCCAGAAAGTCCAAAGACCGATTTCTTTGTCAAGCTTGCTTATAATGTCATTCCATAAGTTCATCTGCGGTTCCCATATGTGAATTGTTATTTCCATTTTCAGTGTTCTTAGTCATCTGCATCTTCGTTTGTCAGCATCTAGTGATTGTAACGTCTTGAAGACTGTTCTAGTCACTGTTGCGCTATTCGCTTCTACCATTTTCTCAGTTAGTTTTTTCCAGTTCCAGGTCGATCTCTTCCAGTGTGGCCTCTTCAAGTGCCCCTCCCAGTTTGTTCGGGAGAATCATTTCCTCTCCTTAACGAGAATCTGTATTGGGCTGGTTGATATTTTAATTATTGTGGCGACATGGTCGATTGGTATCAGGGGGCCAGGTTAGATGAAATTCTTATAGGGAAAATGCGGGCTGGTTAGAATGATATCCAGTTTTGTTGCCTAGTTTTTATTGGTGTAAGTGGGAAAGTCGGAACCAGCGCGGACAACAATTTTTCTGTCTAAAAGGGTTTACATATTCTTCTCTGTCTTATTCTGACATCTGGTATAACCGAATTCCTGTCATCTGGCGTTGAGATCCCTCACACAATATAACTGTTCTACCGTGTCTACAAAGCTGGAGAAAGTTGTGTAACGTCAGGTAGTCTCGACTTGGTTGTTGGTATATTGTGGATACTAAGAGGGGTCCCAGGGTGGTTTGAACCTAGATAGCCAGATAAGATTTGTCTAGAGAAGGAAGTTCTTTAAATCAAATCACACTTTTGACTGCGATGGTAGCGCTATCATAACGGTCTCTGAGCTTTGATTCTTCGAAATGACGTTGTAGGTGAAGATTTCCATTCTTTTTTGTGCCGTGTCAACCTTATTTTCGGAGATCAGCACGATGTCAGGGTTGAACTGTCTAATTATGTTTCCGTAAGGCGCTTGTTTGTTGTCCCAACCGTCAGCGTTAATTTGTAGGATTGTTAGGTCTTTAACCAATCTGTCCATGTTGTCTATCGTTTGCTCGTTCCTTTTTTCGTGCTTCTTCGGGGTGTAGGGGCTAGTTGGTAGAGATCAGCATTTAACATATCTATTTTTGGTTGAATTTCGAGGCCCTGATTGTGAAGGGAGGGTTGTTTTGCTTCGCTGGTCGATTTAACTTCTTCAGCTACTGGTGGGTGTTTTTTATTGTTTGAGGTTCAGGATTTTGCTGGTTACTTGCTGGAACGGGGGCAGGAACAGTCTCCGTTTGCATAGGAGTTATTTGTATTCTCAGGACGTCTTTGGAGGGAGGATTCTCGGGGAACCACATCTCTCGCATTCCATTCTTCATGAACATCTGGTTAAGCTCACTTTTGAAAGATCTCAGGTTCGTGAGGTTCACTATGTGTGCATAGTATATGCAACACATAATCTTGGTAGATTGTTCGCTCTCTACTTTAAAGTAGGTTCGTTGAGCTGTAGTCTCACTGATTGCTGCCTTTATTACCTTGGCATTGGATCTTTTGGTCCTAGTTTATACCTCTTCCTTCTTTTGCAGTTGTTTCTTCCTTATTGCTTCATTTTTTACTTGATATGACATCGCCATTGCTCCTGGTCGCCGTTGCAGTTCACGCATTTGAGTGTGCTGTTCTTGCAGTCACACCAGACGTGACCAACTTAACTGCATATAGAACATAGATCTTGAGTTCGTAGACATGTCTTCGTGGCGTGCTAGTTGTATTTGTAGCACTTGAAACATATCTGTACTTCGGTAAACTTTCTCCTTTCTCTTTGATTAGGGCATACCCTGACGTGAAATAGAAGGAGGCCAAGCTCTTTCGCTTTTTGAGCCATGTCGGTATCTTGGAAATGGCCCTTAAAGACATACATGCGTATAGTCTTTAAATTTTATTACCTCTGATACTTTTGCCCATTGGTGGTTCCTCTCAATCTCCTCTAAGATAACGTCGCTTGAGTGGTGTCCCACCCAGGAGTCTAACCGTCTGCAGATAATGCTCCTGTGGGCTTGAATTTGGTGTAGGATTTTGGAGGTCAAGTTGATTCTATTTAGGATTTGGGTCGATTTAGATGAGGCCAAAAGTTCAGCGTTAGTCTCTTTCTGGCATATTGCCGTGTAGCCGATTGGGGTCGCTTTAGTTAGACTAATATGTAGATACATATTAGTCTAACTACAGCGACATTTAGATCCCCATGCACTTTGACAAAGACCTCCCCACGATCGGGTTTTGACCTTTCGGGGTGGGTCTTTAGAATTATTCAAAGGGTGTCTTCCATTTTGTCCCTACCTATTTAGTGAATGTGGGGTTTATAGTGGGGGAGCGGGAAGGAAGGAAAATTATTTTTATTTCTAATGCTACTTTACCTTAAGTCTGTGATGGGCGTTTTTTTCCTTTTCTTTTTACTTTCTGTAATTCGTTTTTGCACTGGCACTTAGTTTAGGGTTAATTTGGCACTTTACTTTCCGTTGGCGATTACACGTGAAGAAAACTTATTTAGCTTTGAATGTAGTATCGCGAAAAACTTTTGGGGTTTCCTCATTTACGCTTAACTTTGCTGAACAGTACATGGGAGAAAGAAGTAAATAAATCTTAGCAGTCATTTTTCCAAGGTCTGACTGACAAATCTCTTGACATTGGTCATTAGACATAATCAAGATAGAAGGTATAGATTAGTAGAGTAAAAGTGAGAGTATAATGGTGAAAGGGTTTTGAAAAAAATAGTAAATATAAGTTTAGTATGAGTTTGAAAGGTTTTCCTTCCCTGGTGTAAAGGTATCTCCAGCAAAAAGTAAACAGTAGAGTACAATAGCACAGTTGAAGCAAGTATTTAAAGATCCCTAGTCAAAGGATAACGCTGGCGGTGTTAATCTCGTGTTTTGGTTTGTTTTTTGTCGAAATTAGTTGGCATTCAACCTTGATAGCAACTAGAAAAGCATCACACTCAGGAAGCTGGACATAGAGGAAAAAACGCCCTCACAGATCATCGCAAATAGGAGTTTTGTATGCAGAAAGATAGAAGAGTGGGTAGGAGCTCACTCATGCGAAGAGATCAAACAAGAACTGATTGAAAAGCAAAATTGGATCAAGGTACTAGAGGTGATCAAATTCAAAGATCACACTCATGTGTTCAGGGTGGTGTGTGAAACGATTGAAATGGCGGCCAATGCTCAGGAGAAGGGATTAGTAGCATTTAGCATGCTAATCTCCCAGCGAATATGAAAAGTGACGCATTTGTTAACGTACCAATGTGTTTCAATTGTTATGCCTTGGAAGAACACACCTCGGCAAACTGCACGAAAAAGGGACAAATGATATGCTCTGAATGCTTCGCAGAAGATCATTCATACAGAAATTGCACCAGCTACACAAAGAAATGTGTGAACTTTGGAAGTAACCACCGAACTATGGCTATGCAATGCCTCAGAAGAAAATAAGTGATTAAGCGAAAAGAAAAAGAACAACAAGAGAAAAGAAACCCAACCTACGCCATGGCAGCTAAAACTCAAACGCAAATACAAGTAACACCGCTACACTCCCAAATATAACTGCAGGCATGTATGCCAAAATTTATACATGTGTAATACATGCACACGTACAAGATACAATACAGCCAGGCACCTATGAGAAATCACTCAACGCAGTATTAAAGGCTAATAATAATGGTTTTGAGCCAATAAATATACCACAACAAGTAGACTCCTCCGCCATGATAAACCTACTGACGAAGGGAGAGGACAACGAAGAAAAACAAAACCAAGAAACCAAAACAGAGGCAAGCGAATCTGAGGAGGAAAGTTCAAATTCCTCGGAAGATGAACCCAAACGGATAACCAGGAAAAAAACCCCAAAGAAAATGACTAAACCAGACAAAAAAAGGCCCAAACCCAACCTTAACCCCAAGAACGCAATCTCCAATTTTCGCTGACCAAATTAAGGACAGCACCGGACATGGGTCGATAAAAAAAATCAACCCCAAAAAGCGAAGTTAAAATCCTACTACTCCCATCAGACAGATAAAATGATTAAACGGACCGGAAACGCTTAAAGGACTACCCACTCGCAATGGATAATTCTAAACTTAACATTCTACAAGTAATACGAACGGCTGGAGAGAGAAGAGGATGACATACACTAATAGATTCAGAAGAATAGACATGGACATTAGGTTAATTTCATATCACGGGATTAACGTAATCCTCGATGAAGTAAAAATCAGGAATTAGTATGTCATAGCCGTAAACCCCACGGGGAAATCACACGACGGAGCTGCTATAGCTATCAAGAAAGGCGTCAATTTTAGGACTCGAGAAGAACAGGGCGAGTTCTACATTGCTATAGAAGTAAAGATGGAACTGACACCATAACAATAGCAACAGGATATCAACCGCCAAGGAGACGAGAATTGCCGATCAACAACTTTATTAACATCTTCAACAGCAGAAACCCGGTGGTTTACATGGGCTTTCATGGGCGACCTAAACGCCCACTGTCAAGCAAGCAGCTACAGAAATACGAACACAGCAGGAAGACAGTTGGAAACGTCGTTCGCAAGATGCATCTTCCATCAACTAGGCCCTGGTTATCCAACGCACGTAACAGGGACCTCAGCCACTAAACCGGACCTCTGCCTAGGCAATAGCTTTCTCCCATATAACTATTATATGCAGCCGGTAGATATACCCGGGACCGATCACATAGTGACCCTTCTTACCGTCAACCAAAGACCTATACATATCCCCTTTAGGGTAAGTAAAGCATACAACAGAGCGGGCTGGGATAGAACACATATGAACTGGAAGAACTAGAAGGAGCAACGAGAGAAAAAAATTGATGCCGAACTATAAAAACATAAGGAACTTGATGCAAGCAGCTGACAGAATAAAAATTCCACACAATTGCTATAAGACAATTAAAACATTCACGTGGACGCCATAAATGGTAAAAAAAACACAACAGAAGACTAAAAGAAATCTCTGAGCAAGTGAAGAGAAACGGAATTAGTGGACGAGGACATCGAGAAATGGTAACGTGGATTTTTTTTCTGTTTCATGAGTGAAGATGAGGGATGAATTTTCCCTAAAAGTTTGAATAAGGGCTTCCTAAAATTCATCCCTTAACTGGGGCTTAGGCCTGGATTTTACGTTGTTTTTTTGTTTATTTACTTCTTTTTTTTTAAGAAAATACATTTACGAGGAAAACTAAAATAATCTATAAGGGAAAAATGGGTAAGTATTGGATTTGTTTTTGTGCTTTGTAATGTTGAGTATTGGAATTTTACGTGAACATTGGGTTTATGTCGTTATCGATGAGCTTTCTGCTACTTGTAAATGATCTTGCGTATCATATGTAATTAAAGTCCATGTGATCGAGCACAAACTCAGGAGGAAGGCGCCGGTGTATGGGTTCACAAATCTTTTTCGCTCTTTTATGAAGCTCGACACTTATGGGAGTTAGCTCCAGTTCACCGTGGAGCTCACTTTGCCTTCTCCTCTCTTTCCTTCGGGTTCTCGTTATAATTAGGACAGCCTTATTTTGAACCCTTTGCAGTTTAAGAACTTGGATATTGGGACTCACCTTTATGGGGAACGGAGGTTACAAGAGTTTGGATCGAATGCACGCATTATAGATCTTAAGTTTGTTGGAGGATCTTAGGTTTCTGAATCGAAAAGGTTCACCCAAATCCCTCCGTGTATTCGCTATAGCTCTTACTACATGACTCTCATATCCACCAGTCGTACCCGGAGTCCCAGAACCGTGCGCTCCGTGCGGTATGAGATGTGTACAACCCTCACACGGATGTCTGCAAGTGTTCGTCGGAATAGTGGAATTCTGAAACTTTTGGGCATTGGTGGATAACTTCAATCTCCTCTCGAAATCGTTGATGTTTTCGATTTCCACAGCCGTACTTCGTGCATCGAATCCACATTCCAATAAGGTGTCGTACAGTTCATCGATATATCATTCGAAAATTGGACGTATAACGGGCCTTCTCTCAGAGATTGGGGAGGATCGATTGTAAAGATGTTATAGAGCAGGGACTTATACACCCGCCTTGTGGTACCTCCACCTCGAGTTCAAACTCAGGGCCATTGCAGCCTTTAATTTTCACATGCGCCCTCTCTATATTATGTAATCGCAAAGTATCCTTTCGAGTATGGGGTCGAGGCCGAGTTGTAGAATTTTGTATTGTAGGCCTCTCCTCCACAGTTTGTAAAAGGCCTTTATGACGTCTAGGAGTTCCAGATTTGCGTGGCGTCTTTCAGCTTTTACTTTTGCCAACTTCTCGGTAATCACGGCTAAGGCTGAGTCTGTTCCTCGCTTTCTCCGAAAACCATGTTGCTGGGTGTTATGTATATTGTTGTTTTCGAGGAAGGAGTTAACCCTGTTTTGCCATTATCTTCTCAAAGACTTTGGCTGCAAATTATAAGAGAGATATAGGCCTGAAGTTAGCTGGACTGTCCGGAGGTTTACCGGCTTCAAAAATGAATATTATTTTTTCCCATTTTCCAGTTCTCAGGGAAGTAGCCCACGTTCATACTTGCATTTATGATATTCATAAGCCCCAGTAGGATGTTAGGTGGGGCTTTTATGAAATTTTCCCGTGTCAGTGCTGTACGTCCAGGTGCTCGTTGACGAAAGGATTTTAAAGTTTCCGAGCGTTCCTCAGCTGTAATTCTACCGCTGTATTCATCCATATTTCTTTCCTGTGATACATAATGGTAAGGATAGGTTCTGTGAATCTGGTCATTCAGTTCGTTTACAATTCTGTCCTCGAAATCTAAATCAATGTTATCATTCTCCTCCGGGGATATCTTAAGAATAGATGCCCAGAAGAGTCTAAATTTTTCCTAGATTTTTTCTGTCTCCATAATTTCTGCGTTGTCTCGTCTGAGTTTTATTGACGTTTGCCTCTGTCCTCCATTTGGTCTTTTCACAGTCTGCCAGAATGTACGTGAGTCGTTTTCTAAGTTAATTATGTCTATTAAATTGTTCCAAAGTACACTCTGTTGGTTCCTAATAAGTGTTCATCTGTGTGTAGTGATGTTGGGGCCAGTGAGGTTTACTTTATTGATCCGTTCCCTGTATTTCCTCGAGAGAGATTTCATTCTAGGGTTCCAAGAAGGGGTAGGAAGAGTTTTCTATTTGACTTTGTGAATGGCTTCCTTATCATATTTTAATAAATAATCGGTAATTCTATTTAATTTCTCGTCAATCTCTTCTAAAGTCACATTAATTAAGGGGTCGGAGATGTAATTTTTGAGTTGTTTATAAGCATCTCAGTTGGCGCGATAATAACTCTTGCGTTCTGGGATGAGAACTTGAATAGGGACGGTTAAAATCTTAATAAGGATAGCCTGGTGTTCGCCTGGGAGAGGAGGGCCCGGTTCAATGAAGTAATTATAAGGGAAAAAAAGGCTGATGAGCACTATATGTGGTTTTGTGGCTGGTGTGTGTATAATGTATGCGGGAAAATTTGGTCCAATTCTAGTCATAATTTGTCTGTCAATAAGTGTTTCGAGATTCCTGCCTGCTCGGTTGGTCGACGTATAATTTGAGGCAGCACTCCTCGCATTGAGGTCGCCGGCAAAAAGAACGGTTCGGCCGTAACCACAAAGCTGCAGGAAGTCGTGGAGGGATAATTACGTCCTCCTTGTGAGCTGGTACCCTGTTGCCAGGACCAAGGGGCCCACTCCTGTACGAAACTCCAAAGCTAGGTATGACTCATAGAGCCCACTTATTATTCTGAAGTCAAGAACTCTTTTCACAGCAATTGCACAATAGTCAAATCGTTTTCCGCTGTAATTTTTGGTTATGACTTCGTAGGGAAAATTTTTTATCCTGTCTATGTCTGTATTTATCCCGTGTTCTGAAATAAATACAACGCCAGGCTTACATTGTCCTATTATATTACCCTAGAGTGATTTTTTGTCTGTCCAACTGTTCGAGTTAAAATGTAATATTTTAAGCTTCTCCACTGTCGGTTCACATTAGATTTCTGTGCGTGTTTATCAAGAATAGAGCTTTATTATCTCTCGAGCCTGGGCCCCATATGAAGTGGAAGGGAGTGTACGAGTTTTTCCTGTATTTTTTTAGTTATTAAATTCGCCGTCAGTAAGAGTAGTGACAGATTCGGGAGCCATTTTGATTAAGCCTCGGAGTAAAGCCTCCTTGACTTCTCGTTCTGTGCAGTTGTCCGATGTGAATTCCCATTTGTATCTTCCGGATATTTTACTGTAAGTTACATCAATGATAGTCTTCTCACTTGGAAAAGGGGACATTTCGGTGCCGTAAAACTTAAAGTTTATTTTCTTTGAATGGTCTACGTGCCTAGATTCCCTCTTACAAGAAGAAGACGATCTTGGACGTCTCTGAGGCTGTGAGGCTTTACGGGGGCGGGGCGAGCGCGCCTCTTCCACAGGTCTCGCATTCTCAGTCACTGAAGCTTCCGTCTCAGCTTGTTCGTGCGTATATGTGTTTTATTGTTCTGTCTCTTGTGTGTTGTTATGTTTCTCTGTGCTTGTATTAGCGTCTCTTGCAGCCTGAGCATGGATCCTATGATCCCTGGAAGGAGCTGGGGCAATGCCGGGGGCAACTAGTTTCGCAATGAGGTTTGAGACGAATTTGTAAAATATCCTCCGAACGTAGATTCTCAGGGAACTACATTTCTTACAACCCATTATGCGTCAGTATTCTATTAAATTCCTTCGCAAAGGTCACAGGAGAGGAGAGATTTGCAATGTGAGCAAGTCGAGTTTTCATTCTCGCCTTGCAGGTATGTTTTGCTTTCCAGGGATTCCGCTACGGCAACTTTAGCAACCTTGGCATAGGTATTGTTTGCTTTCGCTTCTTCGGCCAGTTTTTTCTTATTGGATTTTCTTTTAAGTATATTTTTTTTTTACCGGGCAAGCCATGGAAAGCGTCTTGTGCCTTCCTGCGCAGTTCAGGCACTTCAATGAGATGCTATTGCAGCCCCTCTATAAATAAGCATATGAAGAGCATATCGAACACAAAGGGACGTTTCCTCTGGGGCAGTTGGCCGCGGTGTGCTCCTCTTACTTATAGCACTTGAAGCGTCTTGTGCCTTCCTACGCAGTTGAGGCACTTCAACGAGGGGCTATTGCAGCCCCTATATAAATAAGCATATGAAGAGCATATCAAACACAAAGGGACGTTTTCTCTGGGGCAGTTGGCCGCGGTGTGCTCCTCTTACTTATAGCACTTGAAGCGTCTTGTGCCTTCCTGCGCAGTTCAGGCACTTCAATGAGGTGCTATTGCAGCCCCTCCATAAATAAGCATCTGAAGAGCATATCGAACACACAAGGAAGTTTCCTCTGGGGCAGGTTCCACAGTGTGTTCCTCTTCCTTAAAGCACTTGTAGCACATTGGAGGTCGATAAACTACTCACGTTTGATCTGCTCAGGGGAGACGCGATCATTAATGGGGAATAAACTACCTCCGCAGCCTTATTCGCCATAGTCGTATCAAAAAAGATGATAAATACATGAGAATAATTCTTGAATTTTATTACCTCAGCGACCTTTGCCCTGGTCTGGTTTTTCTCCATCTCCGCATGAATTTCTTCCATAAAGTGCCCACCAACCCATGGATCAAGGCGGCGAAGGATGGCACTGCGATTGTTTTAATTTGTGGTGGTGTATTATCTTTTAGATTCATATTCTGTAGGCACTCTGCCGCTTTTGTGGAGTTGAGTGATTCGCAATCAGCCTCCTTGGCACAGATAACCGCATAGCCATTATGTATATCTATTAGTCTGACGAGTGTTATATTCAGAACCCCGTAAATTTCACTGAAGACCCTCCCACGATCAGGCTTGGGCCATCGAAGAGAGTCCTCAGTGTGATCCACCGGGTTTCCTTCATTTACTTCCCATCTACTCGTGATTGAGTTTCAGGAAAAATAAACAAATTGGTGAATTGAAAAAAGCCCCTCAGAGTGTGCCTGTGACGGTGTGTGTTTGTGTGTGTATGTAAAAGTAAGCGTAACACCAGTGTAGAAATAAGTGTTATTTAAAAGATGTTCCAATCCTAGTCCAAAAGAGTAGTTTTTCACCAGGCACTTTACCTTACTGAAGAGCGCTTTAGTAGGTCTGGCAAGGGGTGATGTCCGTCAGAGGGTGACTTAATAATAATAATAAGTCTTTTGTAATGCGTTCTTCAAGGCTTGAGGCCTTCCCAGAGCGCACGTTGTGCTTAGATGAGAAGGAAATTCAATGAAAATTCAAGAGGGGGGAGAAGGCAATACTGAAAAGATGCGTTTTCAGGAGACGCTTAAATGTGGTAAGAGAGGGAGAAGACCTGATATCAGCAGGAAGAGCATTCTTACAACTTAGGGGCGCAGATTGAGAAGGAGCAGTCCCCCATTGAGCAGAGGGATGAACGAGGAATATTCAAAAGAGGTGCATGTGATGACCGAAGGGCTCGAGGGACATGGCGTGGCGAGAGGGCAGAAGAGAGGTAAGACGGGGCCTTTTTGTTTAGGGCCTTAAATGTGAAGAGAAGTATCTTGAAGTGAGTACGTGATCTGACAGGGAGCCAGTGCAGTTCATGCAGCAAGGGTTTCGAGGGAGAGAAGCGACGGTGACGGAGGAGAAGCCGGGCGGCATAGTTCTGTACAAGTTGAAGGGGGCGGAGAGAGGAGGATGACAGATTCACAAGCAGTGAGTTACAGTAGTCAAGGCGTGAGGTGATGAAGGCATGAACAGCAGGCTCAAGACTTTGGCGATCAAAGTGAGAGCGAATGCGAGAGAAGTTACGAAGGAAACATAGAGAGGATTTGCTGACATTGCGGATATGAGGCTTAAAGGAGAGATGCTCATCAAAAACAACACCCAGGTTCCTAAAGCAGTCAGAGAAAATGATAGTATTACCGCCCAGAGTAAGCGAGGGAAAGAGAGATTTAGATTTTTTGACAAGGGTAGGGGAGCATGTCCAGTCCCTGCCACAAGCTTCGAAAGACGGGTGAAAAAATTCACAATATTTAGTAGCACAAATTCGTGAATGAAGTTTCACTTATCGCTTTTAAATGCTTTCTCGAATTTTAAACACTGAAAATCTCGCGATTTTTTATTCACTAAACTCGCTATGAAAAGGCACAAGTACAATTTCTTCGCTTCACCAAGAGGTAATAGAATTTCGACTTGTTACCGGTCACCAGAGCACTATAATTTCCTGCTATGTTGACCAATGTCTGCCAGCATAGTTAAAAGGACGTTCTCATGATGGGCCCAGTAGGGAATTCCTTTTGATTATTTGCCATGCTATGGCTTCACTGGCAGGTTAGAGTATTTGCAGAAGATTGATCTGTCCCTTGAAGATTAGATTCATCCGTGCATTTCGGAGAGAATTTGATGTGAAACCAGATGGGCCCATAATGACACAGGACAAACTTTGTGAGGACATAAAAGTCATTATTAGGTTTTTCTTTTGACACATAAAGTCGACCTGTTCTGCTAGAAGTATTGAGCCATCTTGCATGAGATATTGAGCCTGGTTTCATATGTAGGAGATCATCGTAAATTACACCACTTCTTATAGCACTGATAATCATGTACAAGTAAACTTGGTCCCAATTAAACTCATTCACATCTACATCTGGAAGAGGAGCTCCTTTAGCAATACATTGCAAGGCATTTGGTGATACAGGGAGAGTTTCTCAGGTGGTTAAGGCTTTACCAAGTGGACCTTTCCATTGGGTTCCACTTTCTGTTGGGCCAATATATTTCCTGCACAGGTGCTTTAAAGAAAGCTCATTTAGATGCAAGTTACAGATTAATCACTGTAAAGGACGATATAATTGGCATTCCATCCCTCATATGGCTCCATTCTTGTAGCCACTATTATTTGCCGTCCTGTTAGCTCCCACTGCCTTTTATCTCATCTTTAATATAATTTTCAACAAGCCATTTCATCAGTCCATCTGCAATACCTGCATATGTTCCTCGTTCAATAGTCAAATGATCTAAATAGACAGTACCAGGTTCTCCTACAAGCACATAGTGATCTTAAATTTCTTTTTGTTTTTTTTTCTTTTAGTTAGTGTTATGTCTCTTCCCCCATCAAAAAACAAAGCAGTAACTTTCTTATTTCCCAAACATTCAGATTCGGTGAAATTCATCATTAACTTCTGTCATGCCCCCCAGACTTTGTTATGGTCAATTACATGGAAGCGATCTTCTGAATTTATAATAAGATAGTCGAATGGGGCTTAACTACTAATGGCAGCAGCAGCAGCTCTATTTGACACAGAATATCAATCTGCTTCGATGGCAATTGTTAGTATTGGTATGATGTTGTTTTCTGTTCTCGCAAAGACTTTCTTCCATTCATCTTCAGAAATGTTGGAAGAAGAGGTTTCTTCATGCAGGGTTTCGTCTGAAGTTGTAGTTTTCTCTTCCCTCTTCATCTTTGTGACTCTTCTTCTTTTCTTTTTTTTCCTGAATTCGATCCTCTCTGATTTTCCTTTTTCCAATCATTTGACTTGTTTATACACCAACCTCTCTAATTTTCATGTGTATAGTATATGGTTATTCATGCGATTTATTTCCTGCTAATAAATCAACCTAAATAACGTTTCAAAAACCATAGCTATAAATTTGTTTGGTCGAAGTTGTAGGCGGATAGTTTTTAGGCCTAAGATGACAGCGAACTAAATTTTGGAATACTGAACTGGGCTTTAAGAAAGACAATTACACAAATATAAAATATTCATAGAATCAACGAATGTACATACAATGAGATAAGTAGATTAGGTATACGATGTAAGATATTTTAACTTATGATTTACAGTAACAAGATGCGAAGAATCGAAGTACTTGAAATAAATATGAAATAATATGGTGAAATAATAGTATAGTAACTATGATGGACTGTGAATTAGGGGCTGCAATGAGAAGTAAATATAATTAGGACCTAGTCTCGTATGGTCGTTTTCCAAGAATGTGAAAGTGGAATTAACTAAGTATGATTTGCTTGGAGGTAAATAACTAATTGTAGAAGGAATGATTACCGACCTTTATACGAAGAAAGCTGCGAGTCGACTGGGGCAGATAGTGTGCTATTTGTGTGAGCTGGAAGTGTGTGTTTGTTTGTTCGTGTGTGTGAAATTTTAAGAGATGTTGTTTGGAACAGTATTACGTTAAATGAATTAACAAGTAAAATAAATGAATTAGTTAATTATTAAGTTGTACATAAAATGATTTAATTTACAAAAGTTAAGTAAAATAATTGAAAGATTAAATTGACAAAGTTAAAGTAAAATAATTGAATGATTAAATTTTACATAATAATTCATGTATATATATATATATATATATATATATATATATATATATATATATATATATATATATATATATATATATATATATATATATATATATATATATATATATATATATATATATATATATATATATATATATATATATATATATATATATATATATATATATATATATATATATATATATATATATATATATATATATATATATATATATATATATATATATTTAAGTTTCCCAGGAGGATTTTATTATAGGAATGCCCAGAGGCATTGCTATATGTGACGCCCAGTTCTTTGGTCAATAAGAAATTCATGCCCTCAACGTGGCATTTTCATGGTCTTTTCACACTCGCATTCCAAGAGGTCAGTACACTAGCAGCCTGCTATATTAAATGGTTGACCCAATGATGAGATAAACTTCTTATTCTTAGTGGCATCCATTCCTTGTTTTGTTACTACAGACGCTTCTTCCGGAAACCAATCGGAGCAATTTGGTTTTAACATTCTTGATCGGTTGAACTGGAATACTGTTTTTTTTCCAAATCTCAGTAATGCCTCGGATACTTCATGAATAACATACTTGTTCCTCTTGTATTTGTTGTCTTTTACATAATTATTGAGTATATTTTACAACCTGTTGTTTTGTTGGCAACTCATAACACTAGACAACAAATTTTAACTTTGTCTCTGCTACTTGAGTAAATGTTCTAACTAACTAATTTTGGTGCGCTGATTCCAAATCTGTGCTTAGATCTGTCCTAGCACGTAAGGTTCCTGAGTTATGCAACTAGGCTCTATGGCTCACTTTGTCACCTTGGATCAATTAATCATATAATTATTACGAGTTTTAGAAGAATGAGACGTTACTTGGCAAAGGTATGAAATCGGGGCACCCTATTTGGCATTATGTGCGTCCTTTCGCAGACCCAGACAAGATATGTATTACATATAAAAGAGTTAGTATTTAGCAAACTATAAATCTTTCAAAAATGTTGGAGACTCTTGCTCTTACGCTTGTATGTGAATATAGGATCCTTCAGTTGTAGAAACCAGCAGTAGTCACCCATCATGTTTTTGTTGAAGGGGCCTTGATACCTGCTTTCCATTATTGCGATATCTCGGTGGAACCTTTCCCCATGTTCCTCACTAATATCACCCATATTAGATAGAAAGAAATCTAGATGCGAATGCAAGAAATGCATTTTAAGAGACATCCGACACCCCATTCGTTGATAGGGCTTTAGCATGTTGTCCACTAGTTCTTCATAGTTTTCAGCCCTATGATTACCAAGGAAGTTCTGCACTACATGGAAAAATGAATCCCATGCTGCCAACTCAAGTAGAGTTAGTTTATTTCTGAACTCCCTGTCACCTATCAATTCTCTCAACTCCAGCCCTACAAAAATTCCAGGTTTAAGTTTAGCATCGATTTTCTTCGCACCAAATTTCTCTTTGAGATACTGAAATCCATCAGGATCATGGGCCATTGCTTTAATAAAATTTGTGATAAGGCCAAGTTTGATATGAAGTGGTGGAAAGTAGACCTTCTCTAGATGTACCAGAGGCTTGTGCTTCACATTCTATCGGCCAACTATGTGTTTTTCTCTTTCGGGCCACTTTTTGAAAATATAATAATTCCTGTCGTCACGGCTGTTCCATAGGCATAAGAAGCACATATTCTATGTATATCCTAGCTGCAGTCCACGAAGTATAGAAATTACCTTTAGATTACCACATATATTCCACTTATAATGCAAGTAATGAACACCTTCCAAAATAAATTTCATTGAGTCATATGTCTCCATCATCCCAACAATAAGTGCGACAGGAATTGAAGGTATTGGTTACCATTGTGTAGCAACACAGCTTTGAGGCTAGCAGTGCTTGAATTGATGAATAGTCTCCATTCATCAGGTAAATGCTCGTTTCCTAGCTGATTCATAAGACCATTAACATCAGTACAGAAACAAGCACCATCTTCTTCTTTATAGAAGGCAGCTAAGGCCTCATGGCGTTTACGGAAAGTAGATATTTTTGCGCCGTCCTCTAGAAAATTCCATTGCTGAAGTCTGGAGTTCAACAGTTCTGCGTTCTCCTTTAACAATGACAAATCCCTCACCAAATCACTCAATCTTTCTTGATTTATCAGCTGGATCTTCTTTTCCTTAGAATCATCTTCATACATTTCATCCTCATTGTTAGCCTCCTCTTCAGGCCATGAATCAATTTCTTTAACTGCATTAGCTGATGGAGGAACTGGGATTGGCATCTCCATATTATGGAGGACTGGTTTTACAACTGACTTACAATCTGGATATACATTTTTTGACTTGTTCTTATTTGAGAATCCCGCAATATTTTTCATACAAAAGTAGCAATCAAAAACATGATTTGTTGGCTCACGCCACACCATTGGTACCGCAAATGGCATACCCTTCCGTTTGCCATTTAACCACTGTGTGAGCCCCGTATAATACAGAGTACAAGATTTGTGAGGTGCCCAGAGCTTGTCTTGGTTACTAACTTTACAACCAAATTAATAATTATATGCAGTTTCCACTCTTTTAGCTAAAATTTTACGCTGGTTGCTTGGAGTATATCTTCCACAGATATAACAAAAGTTGTCCGGGCTATTTATACATTCTCGCCGATTCATGTTTTTACCTTAGTTTGTATATATCTTGTTATATACTTTTGTACAATCTTATTTCATTTGCAAATTAATTGAGAGATAAATCTGAAAGAAAAATGCAATTAATCACTGTATGCAAATCCCGTTTCAACACCACTACTATAATGGATAAATTTGACAACGTGATAAAGCAGGAGTGTGACGCAGGAACCAAACACACACAACACATCCTATCACTAAGGTAGCCGAAGCAATACTGCCCATATGTGTAACTAAAGAGTATATGTATAACTCAGGAACCTTACGTGCTAGAACAATTCTGATTACAGATTCGGAATCAGCATACTCGATTTACTATAAATCAAAAGCAAATTAATTGTTGACTAGTGTATAATGAGAAAGTTCTGGAAGTCGGGAGCCAAAGACACTGTGACTTATTGATGTTCTAGTTCTTTTACTCATCTTAGCCCTGAAAATGAATAATAGTAGACCCGTTAGTATAGAACAGAAATAATACATGTGATGAGTAAATCTATAACATAGATTCAAAAAGGTGAAGCCATATCCCTCCATAGGAAATACTCTGTTAAAATCTCGTAAATTTGTGATACAACGATTAATTTATTGTGCCCTCAGAGTAGATTACAAACAAGCAATTCCTCAATCTAAAATTGCCTAAACCTTAGATACATAAGGAGTTAAAATGCAACTTTTCTTCCCGTACGAAAATTACCCATTTCTAGCTTCAGAGAGAAGAACTATAATAACTGAATGCAACCAGCCTCATCCTACGGAAAAGATCATTTTTAAGCAAAATTTGGCACCCAAAATGGGGGTGTTACGATTTTTTCAGGTTTTTTTTCGTCTTTGTTTTCATTTCAAAATTTTGGATGGTCTGCTCTACAAATCCTGAAATATATATATATATATATATATATATATATATATATATATATATATATATATATATATATATATATATATATATATATATATAAAAGTTTTGCGAATCGGTAGGGCAAAACAGAGGAAGGGGGATGGCTGTTTGTGGAGGTGATAGGACAAGTTATGACAAGTCAGGACCTGCAGCCGCACACTCCTGCCTCGTCTATTTAAGTTGCAGTAGCTGATCGCAGATCGTCAGTCACAAATTTTTCAACAATGGAGAAGGTTGAGCACCGCGCAGTGATCGAATTTTTGACCAAGGAAGGCAAGAATGCAAAAGAGATCCATGAACGCATGTTTGCAGTGTACACCGACACCGCCCCTTCCTATGCAACCATTTCTCGCTGGAATAGGGAGTTCCGCCATGGTCGTGAGTCCCTTGAAGATAGCCTCCGTCCAGGACGCCCGTCAGACATGACCAACGAGGACAATGTGGCCCGTGTAGAGAGGATGATCCTCGAAAATCGACAGGCGAAGGTCTAAGAAATCGAGCGACAACTTGGAATATCACATGGAAGTGTTATGAATATCCCCCACGACAATTTGGCCATGACCAAGGTCTCTGCCCGTTGGGTCCCTAGAAACCTCACGCCCCATGATCGAATTCAACGTCGTCAAAGTCCACAAGGCCAGAGTTGCCCAAGCTGCCGTGTGCAAGTATGGATTCGAGGAGTTCAACCATCCTCCCTACAGTCCAGATCTGGCCCCTAGCGACTACTTTTTATTCCGCCAGCTCAAGGCTGCACTGCGTGGACGCCGGTTTGAAGATAATGACTATGTCCATCTCGCCTTCCAGGAGTGGATTAAACAGCAGTTAGGAGATTTCTGTTTGTCGGGAATTCAAAGCCTCAGGGACAAGTGGCGCAAGTGCATTGAAGTCGAGGATAGTTATATTGAAAAATAATAAAACACTTTTCCTCATATCTCGTTTCCTTATATCCGAATTGCAAAACTTATTGACTGCCCCTCGTATATATATATATATATATATATATATATATATATATATATATATATATATATATATATATATATATATATATATATATATATATATCGTTTTTTATATTTTTCAAGAGGTTTACCTGTGTGATAGAATATAGAAAAAAAATCCGTTCTGTGCAGGTGTGACGATATCAAAGTGAAAAGAAGAATGAGATCCCTACTCTCCTGTGTGCAGTTCAAATGACCGACATCGCACAGCGGCTCAACGTTAGCCAGATAACCGCTCGGAATCGCAGAGAGCTCAAGAACGGGAAAGACCTCTAAGATCGACCTCGTTCAGGTAGACCTCAAGTTCTCAACCGTTTGGCTGTGAGAAAGGCAATGAAAGTGATCGAAGCTCAAAATGACCGAGCTCGCGAAGGAGAAGAACATATTAGTGACTGCGATATCCTAGGCCGTCAAGGAGGAGAGCGGCAAGAGTTTGAGGTGCGTGGAATGGCGTCTGCTCACCGTCGCATGCGAGAATAAAGTCGGAAGCGCTGTCGTCGCCTTCTCAACGACTTGAAGAGTTATGACAACCGAATTCTCATTTGTTCTGCTAAAAAAAATATTCTTCACGGTTGATCTGGTCTCCAACCAACAGAACGACCGTGTGGTAAGTTTCTTCAGTCCGTCTCCGAGGTATGCTCGTGTCCACGACCAAACATCGTTCAACAGCTCTAAATTGGAACTACTTAGCGAAGTGGATGAGGAACTCTAATTTACCGTGGAAGAAGAAGATAACAATAAATTTCCTTTTCTGACGTTGGTCCATAGGAAAGACGATAGGACTAAATTCTCCATATACAGGAAAGCCACACATAAGGACAATTTTTTTTCATTTTCTCTCTGGACATGGTAAGAAAACGAAGACAGTGGTGGTAATTGGTTTTTATTTAAGGCAAGGGTGGGGAAACATTTTTGAGTCATTGACGAAAATTTCTAATGAAAGAAGTCGGAGGGCGATAAATAAAATTTGACTCTTGTATCTTTGTAAATGTTGTTTATTTATTACACGGTGCGATAGACTCATGCATTAATATATAAAAAAATAATATGCAACATTTTTATTGACTGCCACGACGGAAGTCGGACATACAAATATTATTTAAATATCACTCAGAGGGCGATGAAAATTGGGTTCGCGGGCGAGGGTTTCCCCACCCCTTATTTAAGGGCTATTCACATTTATAGGGAAGCCTTTTGAATGGTGAATTTGAGTATATTCAGAAAGCCTTCATGAAACTAAAATATCGAGAGGCAGACGAAGGTAATAAGCCCGCCGAGAAGAGATTAGAAGGGGTCAAGTACCTAACTGCTCCGTACTCTATGGCGGCAGAGAGATTGAACAGGTGTCTTAGGAAGGCAGGTATTTTGATAGCTAACTATGCGAGAACCAGAGTTGGGCGTTAGTGAAGCATAGGAATTCGACAGCTAAAAACGACAAGGGTATTATTATGGTCAATCATGAAGAGATATTAAGACTAGGATTGATGAGCATAAGAGGGACATTAGAGCCCACATAAAATCAAACACAATGGTAGTACATGTCGATGAATACGGACATTTGCCTAATTCTGGCGGGATCGAAGTAATTCATAAGGGTTTAGCAAAGAGAGAGAGAGAAGAATGATTGAAGCACCGCATATTATCTCCGACAGGTCAACCAATCACCGGGACGGGTTCTTCCGGCTAGCTAATGGTACAACTAGGGTCATGATAAATATATCGGTAAGGTCGGAGTCCGATAACATCAACTTACCAACTCAAAGAAGCCTACCGAGGGCGAATAGCCGTCACCCGGGATGACATCTGCCTACATACGAGTATATAGAGAGCGATCTCCTTTATTCTGTAGTTCGTTTTGAAGAAGCTGAAAGGCGAAACCTAAATAAAGAACTCCAGAGTGTTTACGAATTTTTACTTCCTCCACCAATTCTCACTTATACGTCGCGAAGTTCAACAACATATATATATATATATATATATATATATATATATATATATATATATATATATATATATATATATATATATATATATATATATATATATATATATATAATGAAATTAATGCAATATCACAAGAAAAGATGAGGAATTAAACCACATTCTCCGAAGACAATTTAATTCAGAACAGTTTCGGTGTATCTCACACCCTTTTTCAATTGACACTGGGCAAAAAATATATAAGAGAAAAGCATAACACAAGATCCCCTCTTTTTCCCCCAATCCTCTTCTTGTGGCTAATCTGATGGGATGGGGGGATTAGGCCTAAACATATTGAAGGGCTGACATTTTACTATTTTATATATTTGCGATTTTATCTGAGGGTCAATTTTCTTTTAATCCTGTAATAAGATCGCAAATAAATAAAATAGTAAAATGTCAACCCTTCAATATGTTTAGGCCTACCCCCCCCCCCCCCAGATTAGCCACAAGTAGGGAATAGGGGGGAAAAAGAGGGGATCTTGTGTTATGCTTTTCTCTTATATATTTTCTGCCCAGTGTCAGTTGAAAAAGGGTGTGAGATACACCGAAACTGTTCTGAATTAAATTGTCTTCGGAGAATGTGGTTTAATTCCTCATATATATATATATATATATATATATATATATATATATATATATATATATATATATATATATATATATATATATATATATCGTCGAGAAGGGTTTCAATATTTAGTCGCTCCTGGTGTTTCTTTGGTTTAACCATATAGTGGCAATTGGTTCCAAGGTTGATAAAGTCATCTTGTTCTGGAGTTAAGAAATGCCTAGAGAGGATTACGTACCCTTTAGTAGCTTCGGGAAGTTTTAGGGGGCTTCCGTTTATCTCAGCTAGATTATTTAGGGTCCGTGTATGGGTAATTGCTTCAGTTGGCGTAAAATTTGCGCAAGTTCTCGTTGAATAACTCAGTCAAATATTATTGGATATAAATTAAAATTCGCTTTAAACAGTTTAACTATATTAGTATAGCTAAAATTAAAAAAATAAAATATTTGCTGCCGAATAAAGAAAACGTGCGATTTTTGTGCGTAACAAATACGAAGTCTGTATGCCGAGGCTATTAAGCTATAATTAGTCTTGTTTTTTTTTCTCCTCCAATCATCATTTAAACTTATAAGTTGTTATTTTAACCCCTATTACAATGGTCTTAAGTTTAAATGATAATGTCGAGGAATAGGCCGAGGGGTGGTTGAAGTTTTCCCCAAATCTTATATATATATATATATATATATATATATATATATATATATATATATATATATATATATATATATATATATATATATATATATATATATATATATATGCATATATACATATATCCTATTATCCCGAATACGGAGGAGGAGTCGTGCTATTCCTTATAATTCATTCAGCCCTTGTCCTGAATGGGTTTATTGACTCAGAGTGCTTAGAGGCTGGCTACGGAGGGATTGTAATGAACTTTGCCAGCAAGCGACCCAAAGGAAGTTAGATACACAACAATATGAAAATAAAGTTATAATGAACACTAAACAAGAATATATATATATATATATATATATATATATATATATATATATATATATATATATATATATATATATATATACACATATATATGTATATACAAATAATGTGCTTTGAGAGATAAATCAATAAGTGAATCTCAGATATCTCACTTGGCCTGTAAATAACTATTCACTATGTAAATCCCTATACACTTGTAATTTTGGTAAGCTTTGCGGTGAAGTTGGGGAATGTGACAGGGAAGGGTTACCTTAGAACCTGATGTTCGGATGTCGCTGGTGAGTGAAGGTGGTGAGATAAGGGGTGGAGACGATGAGGTAGATTCTCCAGGGACCGACCTGATCCCACAATTCCGTCACGATTCTGCTAGAAGAAGGCGGTGAGGGGAACTTTTTATTAAAGAGGGCCCCACGTTTGTGAACTCCGAGGAATCTTGGGTGCCTCTGTGAGGGAGGGGGGGAGGAGGGCGAAGTGACCTATCGACGCGTAGGGTCACGGAGAAAAGCTGAGATGTAGATCTCTCACTTAAGGAACCAGAGTGAGGCTGTTTGTAGCCTTGGCTCTGACACGTGAGTACGAGCTTGGGTCTGCACTGACTTGCAGACAAACGGGGTAAGGAGCCTCCCTAACTGGGACTGATCTCCTCTCTGAAGACTTGATGCTTCAACGAATTACCACAACACCGAGATAGATGGCAATTCCTGCCTCGTCAGACGCTGTGCAAGCTCTACTTCCGAGGGTTAAAAGAATTCATCTTTTATACTCGAAACTCGGGAGAGGTTCACATGGCTCCTGAAGTAAATTTGACATTAAGCTCCTTCATTTCGTCCTTTGTAAACTTCCGGGAACCACTGGAAGCCAAGATGGGCTTCCATCTATCGATAACCAGTCGAAGAAGGAACTCAGTGGTTAGCTGAAATGGCCGGCGGTTTCTTCCGGCGGGAGACCATCAGATATCGGGCCGGAAGGGAAAGGTTTGATAACCGGCCCGCCCGGAAGGGAGTTGGGGGAAACGTGGGTGCACTATGCTATTCTCCTACAGATAAGATTATAAAAACATGTTTTAAAGAAAAAGGTTAAAATGGAAAATAGAATTTTTCGTGATTTTCCAGATAGAAATTTGAATCGTAAAAGTGTTTATAACTTAATTAAAAAGATAAATACTACTGGTTTCAGAGTTAAAAACAAAGGTAGTGGCAGCTATAATAAAACTACTACGATATACAATACAATGATCGAAGTAGAAAAACCTGTTTTATCTTAGGAGGAAAAAGCAGGAACTCATTTATCTCAAAGGATCTCCCGTTAATTAGGTATTCCCCGTTCTTCTGTGCAACATATTTTAAAACGACTGATATTAAAAGCTTATAAAAAATGCGCAATTCCCTTTGCAAGTTGCTCTATGATCGCTATTCATTGCAAGATCAAAGAAATTTTGTGTTTACCGCCGAAAAAGGTTTCATTTTTGAAGTGCCAACAAATAGTCAAAATAACAAATTATTGGCTCAAAGAAAAGGACCTCCATCCATCTCGCCTTTATCATGAATCTTCGAGATTTAGCCAAAGAAACAATGGTTTCTACGTGAGTGTCATGGAATAGTAAAATGAGGATCCATTTTACCGATACATAAAAATGCAAAGTTAATTCAGAAAATTACATCAAACTACTATATATCGGCCTACTTCCCGATTGCCATCAGCTCTATCTTAAAGGCGACTTCAGTTTCCAGCAAGATGGTTCGCCCTCTCATACTTGCAAAACAACAGAGAAATCTAAGAAAATTGTCCTCATTTTATTAAAAAGGTTGAATGGCCTCCCCAATCGCCTGACTGTATCCCTATGGACTATTCAATATGGAATTTACTTCAAGAAAAAGTTTACAACAATAGAAATACTAAATATAGTGAATCTGAGCTTAAAACCCATTAACGCCCATGGTCCTTTTTTAAGAACCCCCGAAATATTTTATAATATAACATCAATAAAGGTAGTTTTCAGATATATAAATAATTTGTCATAAAAATTATTAATTCTCGCAGATTTTACACTAGTTTCCTGGTGAATTTTGGTTTAGTTTTCATTTTTGTGTGAATATCTGGAAAGCAAGTACGTTTTTAGTTTCACCTATTGTTCAATCAAAAGGTTTCCGGTAGGTAGTACATATATTTGATTGATATTTTTATATTAGGTAAATATATGTTCTAACTGCCATATGAAATAAAAAAATCTTTGAAAATAACATTATTTAAATATATTATGTTCTAGAAGTTTGGTCCTCAAATAAGGACCATGGGCATATTGTTGCCATTTTCCCCATTTTCTTTGGATACTCAGTAAAAAATTTTTAAAAATGGTTTGCAAGGAGAAGCTTTAATATTTTTATGGCTTTTTCAATGTAGAAACAAATCGATAAATATCAACTTATTTCTTTATTTATTATATGTATATATAATATTTTTCATTTTATTTACTTTTCAGATACTCCAAGGCTTACACCGTTCCAACAAATTCATTCTATTTAGTTTGTGAAGCTGTAGAACATGTCGAACAAAAATGACTCTCCTACTGATGAACAATTCAACGATATAGATGAAATTCCCCCACAAGTAAGTGAACTAACAGATGAGGAACACTTTGATGATGAGATCTTAGATGATGAAAACAGAAATCCAAACTTTATTTTGCCAGATGTGCCATGAAGTATTGAACTTCATCGTTTTGATTTTGAAGAAGAACAAAAACAGAAACAGACAGCAAAAGAAAGAAAACCTCAGATTTTTCTTGGAAAAACATTGAGCCAAATTTCACCAAATTTGTTTCACCAACTACTGATGGATCAAATGAAAGAATAAAAGCAATGAAAGATAAAGTAATTTGAAAAAGTTGTTAAAAATTTTTTACAATATCTAGATGATGATTTACTAGATTAAATTCACAAAGAATCTGTCATTTATTCCACACAGAAAACTGTGCATCATTTTAAATTGTCAAAAAACTTTGAAAAACTTTTTCGAAATACTTTTTTTCCGGATACCGACTACTAAGTTGACGGCGCTATTGGAGCACTGATGAAGACTTATCAACTCAGATTATTAGAAAGAGAATGCCAAGAAATAGATTTCTAAGCATCAAAAGGTTTCTTCATTTTGTTAACAACGAAAATAAAAAAAGCAACAAAGATGATAAAAGATTTAAATTCAGACCACTAGCTGATCTTTTGAATGGAAAGTTCAAACAGTTAGAAGTATTTGCAAAGGAACTATCAAAATATGAGCATAGCGTAAGATACTAAGGAAGAAATTATCTGAAACAGTGGATGTTGTGTTGAGCAATTAGTGGCTATTGTTTTCAAGCGGATCTATATCAAGCAAAGCAAATAAAATCCACATCAAATGCCAAGAATATCGATATCCTAGGTACAAAAGTGGTCATATATATATGATCAATCACCTAGAGAAGCCAAATGATCATGAAGTTTATGTTGATAATTTGCTCTCATCGTTTGATCTGTTTGCACAAATGAAGTCTTTAGGAATCAAAATCACAGGTACCATACTTTCAAAGATAAGATCAAAATGGCCGCTGAAAGATGATAAGTTCTTGAAAAAGGTAGATCTTGGTTCCTATGACTACAGAGCTAAAGAGATAAATGACCTTTTTTTGAATTGGCATGATAACAGTATTTTCACAATTGGAAGCAACCATCACTGTTACTCCAATTGGAAATGCTAAAAGATGGTCAACCAGTCAGAAAAGGAAATAGTTGTTCCCTCAGCCATTTCTCATAGGCCAGTATAATAAATATATTGGAGGAGTGGATCACATAGACTGGCTTATTCAAACATATCGTATTTCTATTAGATCTACGAAATGGTACTTTCCTTTATTCACAAATTTGCTTGATATTGATTGGTTCATTTCTGGATTATACATTGTTTAATTACTGGAAATAGTTTGACATTATTAGCCTTCTAGAAGTCTGTTACAAGAGATTTTTAGGTAACTATCCTCAGATTCTGATCCTCCAAAATTCTAGACGATCAAAGGTACTTTGTGCAAAAGTAATCCCAGAAATTAGGTTTTCTCCTACACGACATATTCTTGATCGAACTGAGGGAGGGGAACAAAGGAAATGTGGTGGTTGTAAGAAAAAAGTTTCAAAAAAATGTAAAGTATGTAATGTTGGACTTCATATGGGTGAATGTTTCAATAAATGGCATTCAGTAACTTTTTTTACTGAGAGAAAATAAGGAATAAGGATTATTTTTTTTGGGGGGGGGATGGAGATAGTTAATATTTGAATCAGTAAATAATTTTTCCTTTCATTTTCTTTTTTGAGACCTACCATTTTTGAAGGAAACGTTTCTAAGGCAGGAGTGCTCCATGTGCCCATGGTCCTCAAAAAACGGACCAATATAAATATTAAAATATTACAATAAATTATTATATTTTATTTCCTATGAAATAATGTCTTATAAAAACATAATTTTTGTGAAAAATCAAAGAAAACAAATTTGAGTACTAATGATTTTAAGGAAACAATCTTCTCGCCTGGGATAACATAACGCTATTTGATTTAAAAAAAATGTATATCCTGTTTTAAAACACGATTAAAGGCTGTATGTGAACAAGAAGGTGGACCTATTGATCGCTTATTTCCAAAGAGGTATAATGATTTAGATTTCTTTTTGAGACATCATCCTTTGTCGGAGGCATTCAGCAAGCAATTTTTTTTAGGACTAATCTTTTTAATTGAGGTATACTATTATAGTTATATTGTTGATTTTGTAGTGCTAATAAAGAATACATATAAGTTGTATAAATTTTTTCATTTATATCCAATTACATTTGACTGAGTTTTTCAAGTTTTAGTTTAGGGAAGTTTTTGCTGGGCCACCCGATATATATATATATATATATATATATATATATATATATATATATATATATATATATATATATTTATATATATATATATATATATATATATATATATATATATATATATATATATATATATATATATATATATATATATTTATATATATATATATATATATATATATATATATATATATATATATATATATATATATATATATATATATATATATATATATCAAACCTACTAATTTAAACTCTTATATTCATTTTTACTCTTCGCATAGTCCCAAAGTCAAACGTTCCGTTTTTTCGTCTATGTTTTTAAAGGCTTTACGAGTTGTTAGTCTTGAATATATGGATTCTGAATTCTCCACCAATATCTTTGAAATCTGCCATAAATTATGTTACCCTTATCCCTTTCTTCTAAACTGTCTTTCCTCTGCAAAAAAAGACGTTCTATAATCCAGCTCCTGCTATCCCTTTTAATGTTAAAATCATTTTGCATTTACCCTTCTCTGTTTGTTTCATTGACCTTCCCCGTCTTTTAAAAAACATTAACATTTCAGTTGCTTTCAAATACGAGTCAACTATAAAAAACATTCTAGTTCACAATAATTGTAATAATATTGGGGGATTCTATTCGGTCGAATGTTCTGTTTGTCTAAGTAAATATCTTTGACAGACAGGAAAGAAAGTATATATCCGTATTAATCACCATAAATACAGTGTTAGGAGAGCTGTAAATATAAGTGTTTTTTTGTGTGCATACGAGTATGTGCGAAAATAACCACTTAATTAATTGGAATTCAGCAAAATTTATTTTTCGCTCAAATGACTCAATTAAAAGAAACCTTGTTGAATGTTCATATATAAGCCAATTTAATACCTTTAACATTTGCCCTGGCCTTTTTTAAAATTGATGTTGTTATGAAAAAACTTATTCTTAAAGAAATTTTCTTCTTTTTTTTTGCAATTTCCATTTTTATGGGAACCCGATGTGTCAATATAATTGTTGCCTTGATTTTGTATTTACATTATTTTATTTCTCTTCCTCTCTCCTTGTCCCTCCCCCCTTAGTTTCAATTTACTTCTTGTGTCTCTCAGAATCTCCTTCTTTAGACTATGGCTTTTTTCGTTAATCTTTTTAACCCTTTTGGCTCTATTCTTGACTCTTTCTTGCCTCTCGGTTTGACCTTGATACCTGTTATAGCTAAATCTTAATGTGAATTTACCCATCCCTCTCCTACTTCCTCATTGGTGATTTTTTGCCTTAGAGGCGGTCGTTTATCTTTTAATAGCTTATATATACCCTCATTATATTATTTGCTCGTGTAGTTATCCTTGAGAATGAACTGAATAAAGTTCGAAAGTACTTGGAAGCACCCTTTCATTTTTCCTGCGGGACATTGCATTCAGTGCGAACCTCACGTGCTACGATGTTAATAAGCAATATATATAATACATATATATTATATATCCATTTGTGTAAGTACGAATCAGACTATCCGGCTGGTTTTTAGCTGCGGAGATTTATAAATCTAACTTGGCTAACTTTTTAAATTGATCTTGTTGTTTAGCCATCTTCCCTTTGTATTTGTTCTTTCCTTATTCCTTCCCGACAAGTACATTTGGGTCGTTCGTGGATCTTTGAGTGATGAAGATATACGTAGTGTCATGCAATAGTCAATTGTTTTGAACTCCGTTCCACAGCTATATTAGTGATAAGACTATATGAAGTCAAAAATTACTTGCATTGAATCTCCAAGTAGTAAACATCGTTCAATTATATGTTCTAAAATCACTTGATTTGAATTCATAAATGTTGAACGTTAAGTTCCAATCTGTATGAGTGTAATTTGTTCCGCTACTCTTTTAACGTTCAGTAAATTGGAGGAAATTGCGATCAAAATCCTTCGCGATAAATTCACGCAAGAAAAAATATTGAATTTATTTTCTTATGTTAGAATCATCGAAATTGGGCCAGCTTTTCATTGTCAAACAATTTCAGTACTAGTTTACTATCCTTGTTTGATTATTTAACTAGATTCTTACTATTTTAGAACATTTATTTCAACTATGCATAGAAATATGAAAAAATATTTATAATTGTATATTATGGTATTGAAAGATACCTCCTTTGTTATTAGATTATTATGATTGGATTTCCATCTTTTGCGAATGAAGAAGATAGATTTGGAACTCAAATGAGTAATTTATTTTTAATTATTGATCTGTAAAATACGTTCTAGAGTTTCTATTTGACATATAAAATGATTGTCATATAATTGTTAAATAAATGTGTTCTTATATGTTTAGAAGAATATTAGTACTAGTGAATTCTAATGAATTTGAACTGTATTTGAGCCGAACAATAGAATTGTTCAAAGAAATTTTTGAAAATGGGGAAATTTGTACGCCTGGCAGCGTCAACCTCAGCAGTAAGAGCGAGTATGATAAACTCTATGGAACGAAGCTCCACCTTTGAATCTAGTCCAAATTTATGAGTCGTGACGTGTGATTGTGTCGCTCTTTGAAGATTTAGACCGCAAATTAAATTAATCCTTTTTCTTATTGCATTACTTACTAATTTGGTGTCGTATAAGTTTAAAGCTTCAATTAGAAGCTGACGGATGCAGAGGACGGGAAAACGCCCTTTAAGCTTCACTGCCCTATATTGTAGATTAAGAACTGGATTCGCATAATATCGGCACACGAAACAGACTCGGCTACCTGTCTGATGCTACCTATGGTCCTTTCATCTGAGAGGTCTTGAATAGTAACACAACCTTACACCTCACCCACTTCTTCACAGACGTTTGTACCTAAATGATGTATTCACATTTATTGTAATGCGCTTGTGAAGTTATAGTGGGCGAGAAAAGTTGTCTAATAACTGGTTTTGATCGGAACTTAATTCCGTGTGCCCTATCTATACTATCTACATGATGATCAAAGGCTTGTTTATAACAAATTGAGGTGTCCATTTACCTAACAATTCAACCAATGTCTATTAATTAAAAAAATCTGATTAGTGAATTACTGAAAAAGAAATAACCTGGAAAAATCATATCACTAATTAAAAAAGTCTTGACTCTAAACAGAGGCTGCAAAAGGGACCAACCCTCATTTCAAATGCGGTTCGATGCTTAAAAAGTAGCGAACAACGAGTCTCCTTTCAAAACTGCGTTGAATAAACGATGAAAACAGAGTGGAGGCATTTAAGGATGGGTTTCCTTCCCCTCTTTTTGGCTTCAGTGGCTCTAGGAATGGTCCAGAAACTCCCGAAGGACAAACATCAACCTTTTGAAGCTGTGTTCCAAGGTAAGTGAGGGGTAGGATTGGCATAACAAAAGGGCTTAAAAAAGAGTATGGATTAGAGAGTAAATAGAAATAATGTGATGATTATGGAGAATAGGAAGGAAGTAAATAGGAAAATGAGGGTAATTATGGGTTCTTTGTGACAGGTTGCCTGGCAAATGCTTTCGTTTGGGGTCGCTTAACGTTGGGGGATCTTGTTTGTGAAGCCTCCCCCTACACGAAGACACCAGGGGGTGGGGGGTGCTAGGGATTATGGCTTACCTACCCTCCATTACGCTTGGCTGGAGCTAAGCCGGGGGATTATGACGGAGGAAAAAGAAGCGCCTTTGGTTGCTTCCCCTCCGCAGACGAAGCAGACAACGAAGCCCTGGCGGAGAACACCACATCGGATTACTCGGGGAGGAGGGGGGGGGGGGTTAAGAAGAATTAGATGCATTTTTATTCCCCAGTTTTTCTGTACGAACCCCTTCTCAGGTATAGGAGGAGGGGAAGGGGGCGCAAATGTTCTCGTTGGTTTTCCAATTAAATTTGTAATAAATCTCTAAGTAGTTTCCTTTTTGTTATACTCGGGACGTGCAACTTCCCCACACATGTTCACATTCCATAACTTCACCACTTTAACGAACCTCTCCTCATTAACGTCCCTGTGGTTATGCCCTCGTTGGTTTTATTTGCTTAATTTTAGGTAAACAACAAGAATACCCCCATTTGTGGTGTTAGTTGCGCGTCGCGGAAGCGAACTGAATCTGTTCACACGGGCGAAATGGATGGAGGAGTGGGAGTGGTAAGGAAACTCTTTTGTAATAATCCAATGAACAAACGAAGGCATCCTCGCCGAACCATAAAGACGGACTTCTTAGCCATGTAGGGCGCGCAACTCTTCCGGCCCCCCCATCCCCCATCCAATCCCGTAGTGATATACGGTGAAAGTGTGGAAGCTCCCTTTGGACTAGATTTGGGGGCGTTTAATACTAATAGCTAAGGGGAAATTCCTCTAAAAGTGCCATGCCATGTTCACCCTGTAGCTAAAGCTCTTCCCCCCCCTGCACACACAAGGCGTTATTTCCTTAAAATTATTTTATATAAAATTGTGCCGTAATTTCTCCTTAACTTAAGACTTTAAATTAAAATGTAAAAGAGTTAAATTATTATGTTAAAATTATGTATATTTTGCTGAGAAAGACTGAGACACCCTCTACTAGTACCTTCCTCGCCCCGGGGCAGAGGGACTTGTGACAGGATTCATTTGAACAGAGTGTGTGCTGAGAAGACGGGGAAGGGAAGGAAGTGGTGTTGTAATTGGCTATGTGTGTGATGAGAAGCGTAAGATCTACCTACCCGAATACAGGGGTGAGCACAGATCTCTACGTGCGCTGACGTTTGTGTTCGCTCATGCCGGGATCGAACCCGATACCGCGACGTAATTAGTAGATCAACGCCGTATCCACTCGGCTAGCAAGAGCTCTTGAGACACCCTGTATATTCTGATTGCACTAAGTGTCTCAAAGCTTCCAGATTGGTCCTCTTCTCGGACTATAAAGTTCGTTCTTACAATTTATTCAGTTAGATCAGTGTGGTGGCTACGTTTCTGTGAGGTTGTCAAGAAATTAATGTCGTCCTTTTTAAAAGGAAATAAAATCATTTTTAATATATAAAAAACGATACATTTATTCAGCAAATTAGCTTCCATTATTATTAACAAGGAATCCTTTCTTGAAGAATATGTTCGGTTTTGATACAAATAAACGATTTTATGTCCTTTTTTATTTCCTAAAACACCAGATAAAACTTTTCCAATTAGGTGATGTTGTAATCATTGAAATAAATGTTAATCAAAAATGGCTCTCGGATATTTTGAGTTGCATGATAGAGAATAAGCAATATTCGCACGATGGCCTTTAGAAAAGTCATGTGGTATCCGCTAACCAAAATTTAGGTTAAAACCGGTTTGGGCATTACACCAGTTATTTTTAGATAGCTTACAGCAAATTTTGAAAATATAAACAACTCTTACAAATATTTTTGTCTCCTAAAGTCACAAAAAATCCCTGAAAATCTAATCCATACTATTAACTCTTTTGCTGTGGTTGCTAAAAGTATAGCCTCTGAAGTTCTACAACTGCCGATTAGTTATACACTATCGTCCAAAACTAGAGACCAAAATACCAAAATCTAGTCGTTTAATTTACACGAAAATTATACAAAATATTCTTTAGAATTTGACTCATAGTGGCCAAGCTTCATTTCAGAGAACTGCTAAAAATTAAGGAAAAAATAATGCGTATTGGAAGAAAGGAAGTGTCCAAAACTAGAGAACGATAAATATAAATGCAGCCTTGAACAGAAAACAAAATAATTATATCATAGAAAATTCAACGAGATATTAACAAGAAGTATGCAGGCCCCTTGTTCCGATTTACTTGAGTACATCTTCGTCCGCAGGACCTCATCAATTTGTCGCATTTTTAGGGCATGATTTTATTCCATTCTTACCCAAATTTTTGCCAGAGATCTTCAACTTTCGTCGAGTTCAGAGACATAATCTTACGGAGTATCTTTCATATGTTTTCCATCTGCTTTAAATCAGGGTTCTGTGCAGGTCAATTCATCATGTAAATATTTTCAGTATCTAAAACTGCTTAAGCATCTTTGCTGTGTGGCACGGAGCATTATCATGCATGAAAACATGTTCACATACTCATAATGGGGATCACACGTTCCTGACGCATATTCTTACATACCGCAGTGTTTACTTTGCCGCCTAAACGGACGAGTGACTTACTGCACCGATAGAAAACATGCTATACACCAAAACGATGCCACTTCCAAATTTGACCTTGTGTTTTCTGTACGTGTGATTCAATCTTTCACCTACACTAGGCCTTGAATGCTGCTTCCCACCCAATCTGAACAAATGGATTTTCCTTCGTCGGTGGAAAACACTTTTCAGCATTCTGTAGGATATGCTAAGTAGCGAAGGCCAATTTAGCCGCTTTATTTTTTTTTTACTTAGGAGTTATTTCTGAGTAGAAGAGGGTCTTATGAGTCCCACTTCTGCCAAGAGACGTGAAAAAGTCTAGCGAGACGCATTCAGATTCGCATTTTCAGCAACTTGACGTGAACTATTGGTTGCTGTCTCAAATACGAGGGGTGGTTAATAAGTTTTGCGAATCGGTAGGGCAAAACAGAGGAAGGGGGATGGCTGTTTGTGGGGGTGTTAAGACAAGTTATGACAAGTCACGACCTGCAGCCGCACGCTCCTGCCTCGTCTATTTAAGAAGCAGTAGTTGATCGCAGATCGCAAGTCACAAGTTCTTCAACAATGGAGAAGGTTGAGCACCGCGCAGTGATCAAATTTTTGACTATGGAAGGCCAGGATGCAAAAGAGATCCATGAACGCATGGTTGCAGTGTACACCGACACCGCCCCTTCCTATGCAACAATTGCTCGCTGGAATAGGGAGTTCCGCCATGGTCGTGAGTCCCTTGAAGATGAACCCCATCCAGGACGCCCGTCAGACATGACCAACGAGGACAATGTGGCCCGTGTGGAGAGGATAATCCTCGGAAATCGACGGGTGAAGGTCGAAGAAATCGAGCGACAACTTGGAATATCACATGGAAGTGTTATGAACATCATCCACGCCATTTGGCTATGGCCAAGGTCTCTGTCCTTTGGGTCCCTAGAAACCTCACGCCCCATGATCGACTTCAACGTCGTCAAAGTCCACAAGGCCAGAGTTGCACAAGCTGCCCTGCGCGAGTGCGGATTCGAGGAGCTCAACCATCCCCCCTACAGTCTAGATCTGGCCCCTAGCGACTACTTTTTATTCCTCCAGCTCAAGGCTGCACTGCATGGACGCCAGTTTGGGACGATGAAGATGTCCAGCTCGCCGTCCAGGAGTGGATTGAACAGCAGTCGGGATATTTCTGTTTGTCGGGAATTCGAAGCCTCAGGGACAAGTGGCGCAAGTGCATTGAAGTCGAGGGTGGTTATATTAAAAAAATACTAAAACACTTTTTCTCATATCTCGTTTCCTTATATCCGAATGGCAAAACTTATTGACCGCCCCTCGTAGGTCCTTTATCGATATCTGTTGAATCTTGCGATCTTCCCCTAGAGTTGTTCTTTGGAGGACGGCCGCCTTTTCTCCTCGATTGCAGACGCTCAACGAGCTTTATTATGTCTGAAATCACACTTTTTGACCAACCACAATGCCTCAAGATGTTAGTTAGTATTGTTTCTACATTTTTTTTAATGGATAATTATCTTTCTGAACTATTCGTCGACCTTAACTCACCTCCCCATCAATAAAATATGTAATACCATGAGTAACCCTATAAGATACACGTGAGGCAGTGTTGCTATAGATTAATTACGAATATTTACGTGTAGTTTTGGAACGCATCCTTTCCTCCAAAACGCAAGACTTTCCTCATAGCTACTTTTATCCGCTGTTCTATGAAATGAAACTTGGAAATTATCAGAGGCAAATTTATACGAATATTCAGTGCAATTTCCATATAAATTAAGGACCATTTTAATTTTGTTCTTTAGTTTTATATCGTATTGCATATGGTTTCAGTGACGTTTCTTATATATATATATATATATATATATATATATATATATATATATATATATATATATATATATATATATATATATATATATATATATATATATATATATATATATATATATATATATATATATATATATATATATATATATATATATATATATATATGTATATATCTCTCAAAGTATCACGAGAGAATAATGAAAATGAATCCATTAAACAACATTGAAAGAGAAAACGGAATAATTTTTCCTTGCAGTAATATTTTTATTACCTTTTTTCAAAACAATCCGTGCAGGAAAGCGATTCGAACCAGGCACACTGAGGCAGCGAGCACCGCTTTGATCATAGTTAAAAGTATGCCGTTAGTACACTACGCTAGTTAATTCGAATCGCTTCCCTGCACGGATTTTTCGAAAAAAGGTAATAAAAATATTACTGCAAGGAAAAATTATTCCGTTTTCTCTTTCAATGTGGTTTAATGGATATATATATATATATATATATATATATATATATATATATATATATATATATATATATATATATGATGAAAATTAATGCAATATCGCAAGAAAAGATGAGGAATTAAACCACATTCTCCGAAGACAATTTAATATATATATATATATATATATATATATATATATATATATATATGCATGTTTTATTAAATACCAGGTCCAGCTGAGCTTTAAATGACTTTTTTCTTTGCTTTTCTAATTTTCTTATTACATTTTGGGGGGTCTTGAGAAAGGTTATGAATAAGGGTTCCAATATTCATAATTTATTTATTATTGGCCCGAGGTACCTTTCGACCCCTTTTCAGTCATCTTCTAGGGCTATACTAATAAATATGAAGAAATTCAATAGTATAAATAGTAATTCTGATTATTAGTTACTTCACTCCTTCCCCCCTAGCGCGTTCATTATCTTCCTTTGCCTCCCTGAGTCATCCACACCCAAGAAAAGAAAACTGTTCCCTTTTTTCCAACCTTTTGGTTGCAGCTCTTGTGAATATTAATATAAGTCATTTACAGGTTATAATCGGGTTTTAAAAGAAACTCTCCCAAAAATCCGATTCCAATAATATTTTTACCATTTCCAAAACTTGTGCCTGTCTTTGTCCCTGTCAGTATAAAAAGATGTTATTTATAAATTATGTTAAATGAAAATTCATGAAATTGTTTAATTTTATACTTATATAATTATATCTAAATAATAAAATAAAGCTATTTGTATGATGAGCAAAATTATTATATTTTTCTGTTCGACCTATTCGAAGGCAAATATTTCTAAAGAATATGCAATAACTAAATTTAAAACTTGACAATGAAGCCGAAGTGAGGGCATTGCATATATATATATATATATATATATATATATATATATATATATATATATATATATATATATATATATATATATATATATATAATAAAATTAACTAATTAAAAATACAAACGGAAGTCTTAGTTATTGTTGAGGCGCCCCTAAAGGAGGCAACGCGAACGGTAAAAATTAAGATCAATGCCGCCTCAACAATAACGAGGTCTTCCATCTCAAAATACCTCAAGAAAGGGCGAAATCTCACGACCAAAATTTGAATTAGTTTTAAATACGACCAAATAAAAGGGATCTACTTCAGGTGATTTTTAATCTCCAACAAGATAAAAAATTAATGTCATACAAACATATATCAGAGGCGCATAATTCCATACAGAAATTCAACGAATAAAACAAGTATTAATTAACAATGGTTATTTCAATACTATGGTAGACAAGGAGATCAATTTTATTTTGCAAGATTTACATATGAATAGAAAAAAAAATAATAAAACAAACACGGAATAAATGTCTTCTATCAAAACCAAATGAGTGATTCATATAAAACGTATGAAAGAATAATCAAAAATATTATACCCTAAAATACAAAATGTACGAATCCCGAAGAAAAATTAAATGTGATAATATACTACGAAACCAAGAAAATTAGCAAAAGAAAAGGAATGGAAGCCTCCAATGTAATTTATGAATTTAATTGCCCACATGAAGACTGCAAGCTTCATTACTCGAATAAATACATTGGAATAACAACCACATCCTTACCGCGTCGACTCACCGTGCACTTGCATAACGGCGCTATCAAAAATCATTATTTAATAGAGCACAGAACCGATCTCTCAAGAGAAATTTTAGTGGAAAACACATAAAACATAACATAACATAATTACACGGATGACAAAAGCCACAAGGGCCTATCAAAGGTCATCCGCCTTCGTCAAAACCCGCCCACAAAAAACACCATCACCAGGGGAAGACAAAATCAAAGTCCCCCACAATATAATATAACAGATGACAAAAGCCACAAGGGCCCATCATAGGTCATCCGAGTCAAACGGCCTCTTTTTTAAGGCACCCAAACTCCAAAGAAAACTACATCCAGAGGATTGCGTCTATAAACAAGGGTATCACCAATCAAGGCTTGTCAAGAACTAAATCATGCAGCTATAGATATATACAAACAATATTAATATATACAAAACTTAGGAACCATCACAACCTTCCCTCCCCATAAACTCATCCAACCTACTCTTAAATACATTTAGATTTGGACTACCTACTACCCTCCGCGGCAATTTGTTCCAGAAGTCTACCGCTCTATTGGTGAAAAAATGTTTTCTTAAATCCAACCTACACCCTTGCTTTTTAATTTTCAAGTGGTGACCTCTAGTCCAATTTCCATCATCTAACTCAAAAAACTTGCTAACATCCAATTTATCTATCCCAGAAAATTTTTTAAAGAGCTCAATCATATCCCCTCTCACACACCTCCTTTCGAACGAGAACATATTTAATACCCTCAGTCTATCTATATATTCAAGGTGCCTCAGGGAAGGAATAATCTTTGTTGCCTTCCGTTGCACTGATTCGAGAAGGTTAATATCGTGTCTAAAATGTGGGGACCATGCCTGTATGCAGTACTCTAGATGTGGCCAGGATAACAATTTATTTAAATCCCCCTGCACTTTAAAATTATCATCAATATCTTTAACTACAGCTGCTAACGAAAAACTGACCGCACCCGCCTTCATATCATGGAAGCTATCTTAATCCATGAAGAGAGACCGAGACTTAATGGACACCAGATGGCTACACATAGGACCTTAAAATTCTTAACTGATTAACCAATTAACTGTGGTGGAACTATATTTAGTACCACTCAAATATAAGACAATTAATCTACATAGTTACAGTATTGAGGCAGAGAATATATTTAGTTTTATTAAAACAAATTATTGTACACTCCAGAAGAAAACTAAAAGAAATGTATACCAGTGCAACATTTGCAAGATTCCACTCTGCCTACTGCCTTCCTTTCAGGTCTACCACACTCAAGAAAATCTTCAATAGATAAACAAAAATTTCGAGGGAGGAGAATAAACATCCATTCATGTCGCAAATCCTGAACCTATATGCATAAATAAACAAAATTATCATGCCAAGTTATGTTTACATTATACGAAGATTTGTAGATATATATTTTTTAAAATAAACATGTTTATGCATATATGAAGGTGAGCGACTCCCACTAGTGTGCCTGGTTCGAATCGCTTCCCTGCACGGATTCTTTCGAAAAAAGGTAATAAAAATATTACTGCAAGGAAAAATTATTCCATTTACTCTTTCAATGTGGTTTAATGGATTCATTTTCATCATTCTCTCGCGCTACTTTGAGATATATATATATATATATATATATATATATATATATATATATATATATATATATATTGGAAATAGCTGCAGAAACTAAATATAGTAGTCACGAAGCTTAGGGTGAAATTGTGGCAAAAACTAATATAGTCATGAAAACAAATGGTATAATTGCGTCGCCGCTATATATATATTTTTGATTCCGTGTTGCGGGAATGACTATACTGGGTGTCACAAAAAAAAGGAAACCGATTTTTAAATCAATATATCTCTGGAAATATTAAAGCTAGATAATTTCTGAAAACTTAATTTTGTTTGTCTACCTTTTGTGCATCTATGTTGAAAATTTTACATACCTATATCTATAATTGTAAATTCTGCAATGAAGTAAACGAAAGACAGAAACAAGTGTGCAATACAGAATCAAACTTCAAATAGACATATTCAAAATTGCAAAAATATAATTAGGAAAATAAGTCAAAGCTAATTTCTTTAAGAAATGATTTTTAAAATTGATGTTGTTATGAAAAAACTCATGCTTAAAGAAATTAGCTTGACTTATATTTCTAATTTTTTTGCAATTTTTATTTTTATGGAAACCGGATGTGTCAATTTAAATATTGCATTGATTTTCTATTAATATTATTTTAGTTATCTTCCTCTCTCTTTGTGTCTCTCCCCTTCGTTTTAATTTATTTCTCGTATCGCTTTATCAGTTAATCGTTTTAACCCTTTTGGCTCTGTTCTTGACTCTTTCTTGCCTCTTGGTTTGACCTTGCTACCTCTCATAGCTAAATCTTAATGTAAATTTACCCATCGCTCTCCTACTTTCTCATTGGTAATTTCTTGTCTTTTAGGCGGTCCTTTATCTTTTACTAGCTTATATATACCCTTATTATATTTTTTTCGCTTGTAGTTATCTTTGAGAATGAACTCAATAAAGTTCGAAAGTACTTGGAAGCACCTTTTCATTTTTCCTGCGGGACATTGTCCGCTACTTTCTTGCCATTTCGATGTATCGCTCTTCAAAGGTACTGGCTCTCAGGCAGCTTATGTTTGTGCAGGTGTTTGGGTGATCTTGGCACCTGCTTAGCCGTATCAAGAGGTATTGCGCGAACGCCATGAGGTCAGGCGAGATAATAACGTTCATTTGAAATAAGTTTTCCATTTTAGGATTATCAAATTATTCCATGATTAAATTTTTATTTATTTTTTCATCTATCTCTGCTTTCATTCTTTGTCGATTGAGTCAAAGTTTTCTTTGGTCTGGTTTGAAAACAAACCTCATTTCTAGGTTAAAGTGTCTCGTGGTGGAGAGGCGCTGGATTTCTCTTGCTGATCAACTGAAAGAATAGAGGGAAGGGAAGGGGAGGAAGTTCTCGCTATTCTTGAATAGGGAATTCTCATGTTTCCTTTCAAAGGGTATTCAAAATACACTTTCTTTAGCGCATATATTTTTGTCTCATATCATTGTTTGATTTTCTATTTTATCCTTTAGCTACGAGCTGCTATTCCAATTTTCCTATTTTTAAGTGAATTTCACATCGTTCGGCTGAACTTTTAGGAAAATAATCTCATTTGGCTGCATTTTTATCGCTGACTCCTTGATTTAGTGTTGTAAGGGATTCTGGAATAGAAAATTTCTAAAATGGCGAAGTTAGTCACTTTAAATTTGCGAACTAAAGTATGATTTATGGGTGAATTCACATTTGTGCATAATGTAAATTGAAAGAAAGTGTAATTACTGTCCTAAAATTGTTTATTAATTTTGCAATCTAACGAAATTACCATTATATAAAGTTGGAGTACTGTTACCAAAGTGGAAGTTAGTGTTTTTATTTTCATGTTTAAGTTTACAAATCATTGTGAAACACAGATCCGGCACAAGTTATGTGTGTAAGCTCAATAAATTGGTTTAAAGATAAACTTAACAAACATATGAAGAGCATCGGTATATTGTGAGAGGCGAAATTGTCACTTTCAACCATTTTCAATGAGATTTAGGACTTTTTATCTATACAACATAACACCATCACCTATGTCACTTTAATTAATATAATAATTTAGCCCTGCGATCAGAAGTTGTGACAAATTCTCGCTCCCAACTTTCTGAATTCATATTTTGTCCGAGTTTTCTGTGATTATAAATTTCATCTCTTGCAATTTTATTCCTCGCACTTCGAACGTCACCATAATAAACCGTTACGTCACCCTGAATTCTGTTTATAGAAGTTGCTTGCCTAGTTTGGAACCAGGTGGTCCTTTGAATGGGTCAAAAGAGGAGGAGCAATGTGCCTTTTATAAAATTCCACCCCATCTCGCCCCTACAAGCGAGTCTAAATGAAGCCCAGCGCTCACGAACATCTTCCCTCGTGTAGATATTACTTTAGTGGATAAAATGTAGAATCTAAATATGGGACATAAAGGAGACTTTAGTAATTTGTAAATATTTCATTCGGCAGAAAAAAATAGATTTTTAGAAAGGGGAAAATTTTAGAACTTATGTAAGTTACGTATCTTTATGCTACAACATACGCAAAACAACATCTTGACCACAAATTAGGGCTTATATGTTGTTGAGATAGTTTCAAATAATTCCGATCAGATGTGTTGTGAGCTTGGCTCTTAAGTGTTAATACAATAAGGGCGATGTTCCGAGCATTAGCGGAATAAACAGTTTACCCTCAGTAGGCGCAGTTAAAGTTGCAGAAAAATTGCGAGCCCCATTCAAGTGTTAACCCCCACAAAGGGGCTTCAGAACAGCTAGACTGACTACAGACGATATCTGCAGGCTTACATGCTCTCTAGGCCCCAATGACCGCTAGGGGGATCTGCGGCTCTATAGTTTCAACACAATTTCACATCCTCTATCTTCACCGCTTTCTTTACGAATATCTTCGTACAAACAGTAAGACGGTTGTGCTCTCGTTGGTTTTTGCTTTATTTTATTTAAATCAAGAATTGCTGAGATCTGGCACCCTTTCTGTTACGAGGAAAGTTCGAGAGAAGAGGCGGATGGTCCAGCTGTGGTGGAAGCCATTTAAAAGTTGGGTGAAAAGGATTCTTGATTATGTGGGGTGAAATTAATCGGAATCTTAACTATTTGAGGTATAAGTGATCAGTATCTTGAATATGTGAGGTAAAAGGGATTGAAATGCTTGACATTGTGGGGTGAAAGGAATAGGAATCTTGACTATTAGAGGTGAGGGGGATCGGATTTCTTAATTTGGGGGCTAAAAGACATCGGATTTTTTACTATTAAGGGTGAAAGGGATCGGAATCTTGACTATTTGAGGTAAAAGGGATCGGATTTGTTAATATTTGAGCTGAAACACTTCGGATTCTTGAATATGTAGGTTGAAAGAGATTGGAATCTTAATTATTTGAGGTAAAAAGGATTGGGCTCTTGACTATCTAAAGGAAAGGGATCAGATTCTTGATTATTTTTGGTGAAGGTGATCGGATTTTTGACTATTTGGGGTGAAAGGGATCGGATACTTGACTATTTGGGCAGAAGGAAATCGGAATCCTGACTATTTGATGTAAAAGTGATCGGATTCTTAACTATGTAGGGTATAAAAGATTGGATTTTGACTAGTTGAGCGAAAGATATCGGATTCTTGACTCTTTGGGGTGAAAGGAATAGAATTCTTGACTATTTGAGGTAAAAAAACATCGGATTATTGACTATCTAGGGGTGAAAAGGATAGGTTTCTTGACCATGCAGGGTGAATGAGGATTAGATTCTTGACTTTTTGTTGTCAAAGGGATCGGATTCTTGACTATTTTAGGGAAAGGGATCGGATTCTTGACTTTTTGTTGTCAAAGGGATCGGATTCTTGACTATTTTAGGGAAAGGGATCGGATTCTTGACTTTTTGTTGTCAAAGGGATCGGATTCTTGACTATTTTAGGGAAAGGGATCGGATTCTTGACTTTTTGTTGTCAAAGGGATCGGATTCTTGACTATTTTAAGGAAAGGGATCGGATTCTTGATTATTTTTGGTGAAAGAGATTGGATTCTTAACTATTTTTGGTGAGGGAGATTGGATTCTTGCCTATTTGGGGTGAAAGGGATCGGATTCTTGACTATATAGATGGGGGTTGACGTTACCGGTAATGTTACCTATGAGGTTACCCGTTTATGGGTAGTATAGGTTGCCAGTTAGTGGGTTGCATGGTCGGTAGTTATAAGGGCGTATATTGAAGAATCCTCGTTGCTATTGCGCTGGACGGGAGACGAGGTGTTTAGGCAGTGGGCCTATTTTACGCCTCTGTCGAATTGGTTTCGGACTCCTTATAATTTCTCACGAGGGTTATGCGCTAGGCTGGGCTTACCGATGGTGGCTCGGTAATCAGGGTAAGTATGGTACTTGAAAAGGACGCGACAAAGAAAATATAATTTTATTCTTAAATTGGCCTATTAGAAGGGGAAAGCGGAAATGTCTCGAGTTCTTTGCGGTCAATGTGTAGGCTTTCTGTTTTACGCGAAGTATCGAGTCTAAAAGCGGCAGGACTTAGGCAAGTAAACGAGATTCCATGACGCTACTAAGGGAATGAACTGAGTTAATGAATAAGAATAGTGATTCTTATGCCATAATAAATACTGAGAGTCTGTCTGTCTGTCTCTCTCTCTCTGTCTCTCTCTCTCTCTCTCTCTCTCTCTCTCTCTCTCTCTCTATATATATATATATATATATATATATATATATATATATATATATATATATATATATATATATATATGTTTCGTCTCCAAGGGGTGTGACCTTGACTTGTCCGTGGGGCGTACCCAGGCATCTACTTTGTTCGTTATTTCCACCCCTTGGGCAGAGTTTCCAACAGCTTTCTGTACCTAATGTGCCTACATATTTCCCATGGATTTAGCTTTATTATAAGGATTCACTCGTTGCAGATCTCTGGAAAATTTCTTTGATCAGACCCTATATTTGTTCAGCTGCGGATAAATGTTCCAAACACGCGTATGTTTGTTTGTGTGTGATGCTCGTATTTGCTCAGGTGGTCCTTATTTGTTATTAGTGTTTCCGCGCTACTCTTACAACCGCTTGCTTCTATTTGTACAGTTTAACATATATATAGTTTCATTTCCAAATTCTCTTTGGTTCTTGGCATATTATTTCCTTAATTTACACACATAGCAATTTTTAGGATTTGATGAATCCACCAAGCGTCCATTTGTGGAGGTCCTTGCTAGGCCTATTAAATCCTGCAATCTGGTGCTAGAGGCCTACCGATTTTATAGAACGAGCCCTATAACTAGTTGGGGTAAAAAGGATTGATTCTTGACTATTTAGAGTGAAAGGGATTAGATTCTTGACTATTTGGACTGAAAGGGATCGGACTATTGACTATTTGGAGTGAAAAGGATCGGATCCTTGACTATTTTGGTTAAAGAGATCGTATTCTTGACTATTTTGGGTGAACAGGATCGGATTCTTTACTATTGGGGTGAAAGATATAGTATTCACTGCATGAAATTTGATTAATTTAATTTCACTTAAAAGAAAGGACACGTTCATCACAAAAATTGACCATTTTTGTTAAGAGGCAAATCCCTTGTGAGGAAACATTTCTCGTGCGTCAACAAGTATGAAAAACTCCGCAGGTTTATGGATAAGACAACGAGTCCCTATGGGGCCATAACCTCTCGCATTATTAAACTCGACAAGGAGGAAATAATTAAATAGGTATAAACCCACCTGGGAAGAACCCTTGATTAAGGAAGACGTGGTGAACATTATGCAAAGTAGAAATGACGGCAAATTTAGAACGAAAATTTTAGACACATGTGAACGTAAGCTTGGGAAATAAGGGAAAATGTGGAGGTGTAAAGTGGCAACGGTGTGGGAGACAATCTCAAACATGCTAGAGAAGTTAATAGGGTTTGGTGGTGGACAATCTTAAAATAAAACAGTTTTGAGAAGCAGTGAAAGGTTAGTGGTGGTGAGAGGGAGATGTCAGCTTCTCTTTGGAGAGCATAAGAGGCAATTTACAGTATTTCGTAGATTGATCTTTACATATCTACTCTGCCGAATCATACACCTGAATCATGTCTATACGGTGCGGAGAGTAATTTGTCGCCTAACTTCAATATAAAAGAAGATAACATAGAGATGTCATTTATATATATACACACACACACACACACACACACACACACATATATATATATATATATATATATATATATATATATATATATATATATATATATATATATATATATATATATATATATATATATTTATATATAACTGAATCACGAAAATAAGGAACGTGAGGAATTTATGAATAACGTTACAGCCACGAGGAAAATGAAACAACGGAGAACTGCGAGGCCTTTCGACTAATGGTCCTTTACTAAGCAGACTATAAAAGACAGGGAAAAAGAGAAAGATATTTATACACCTGATTAATGAGAATATGGGATATAAAGATTAAAAGGGGTGGGATTAGCAGATACCTGGAAAAATCCTATTAACGAGATAAGCCGTCAGGGTTAAAAAAATAAAATAAAAAAAAAGTTACGGGTTACAAAAGAAAGGGGAGGGGGGCAGTGTTTAGGAATCACATATGCAATATGAAAACAAACAAAAAAAGTTTACACATGATAACTAGAAGATATGACAAAAGAAAAATATGAGGAAAGGTTTTTTTTATAAATAAGCTAAAATAACTTCTAGGTGGTAATCATTAATTCAGAAATTTTATCTTTAAAATCATTCTTAAACATTCTTTTGATACAAGGGTCCAAAAAATACATTCCAGGGCTGAGATTAAAATTCGAAGTCAGTTGTATAAATGCTGATTCTAAAAGATTTCGTGAAAAAAAGTCATTTGATTTGGCAATCACAGAACTCTCCTTCCAATTAATACGATGGGAATTTTCACTCAAATGGATAAAAATGGCATTTGATGTTTGCCCAGTGCTTACAGAGTACTTATGTTGCTTAATACGCACATTCAGATCCTTGCTAGTTTGCCCAATATAAAATGAAGGGCAATCCAAACAACGGATTTTATAAATTACGTTATTTGTTTCATTAGGGCAATTTTTTATTAACAATCTTTTTAAAGTATTAATATAAGAGGAAACAAGATTTACATTAAGTGTTTTTAACAATGTTTTTACGGTTTCAAAGCCATTAAAATAAGGTAAAATGAGGATTTTCTTGGGCGCTTCCTTCTCAATAGTACTTTGGTTATAAAACTTTTTTTGGCTTTATTATAACAAATATCAAGTATATTTGCTGGATAACACAAGTCTGCACCGATTTTTCTTATAGATTCAATTTCCTGATCCAAATATTGAGGACTGACAATATGCAACGCACGTAAAAACATAGAGGAAAAAATTGATATCTTAATATTAAGATGGTGGCCTGAATAAAAATGGACATAGGTTAAGTTGTTGGTTGGTTTCCTATAAATACTAAAATTGCAATTAAATGATTCCCTATGTATTAAGACATCTAAGAATGGAAGGCAATTGTCTTTCTCTAATTCAACAGTAAATTTTATGGAAGGTACCTGGTTATTTAAATTGGAAAGCAAATTATTTACATCAATATTAAAAGGCAAAATAATTATAATGTCATCAACATATCTATACCACTTTAAGGGGATATCAATGATATTAGGTAAATATTGTTTTTCGAAGAATTCCATATACAAATTTGAGAGTAGGGGAGATAAGGGGTTGCCCATTGCCATACCAAATATTTGTTGGTAATATTCACCATTAAAAACGAACTTACAGTCACAAATGCACAACTTAATGAGTGAAATAATATGACTTACAGATAGAGGTAATTCATGATGAGTAAGCTCATTACTAAGATAATCTAAAATGGAATCAATAGGGACTTTGGTAAAGAGAGAGCAAACGTCAAAACTTACCAACCTATCATTGGGGCAAATAGTAATTTGATTTAATTTTTCTACTAAGTCAAGGGAGTTTAGTATATGAGAACCGGATATTGTTCCAAGTAAAGGGGACAACAGTTTGGTAATATATTTTGATAATTTATATGAAACTAAACCAACTGTGCTAATAATAGGCCGCATAGGGTTGTTTTCTTTGTGTGTTTTTACCAAACCGTATAAGTAAGGTAACGAGGGAGATTTTTCTGACAAAACACCTATTAATTCCTTCTTATCTTTAAGGATTTTTTTCAGTATACTATTGAAATGTTTAATAACTTGATCTAAGGGGTTCTTGGTTAATATTCTGTAAGTCACACCGTCAGCCAGTAGGGCATGCATGCGCGATATGTAATCATTTTTATATATATATATATAAATCAATTCAACAAATTAAATATATATTGCAAAGAAAGATTAGTCGTCATACAATTATCTAATTTAAATAGCCCCTCACTTAAATTTAAATTAATTTTATGGGTGAATTTGATTATGGCTTATTCCATTAAATTTCTTTCAATATAATTTGGCACAAAAATAATTGATTTTGCATTAGACCAAACTATTTGATGGTTCAAAGTAGATTGACGTCATATTTCTCTGTTTATTAACTATTTCTTTATTTCATTGTATTTTTGGCCCTGATGATGTAAACACGAAAGCACTTGGGCTTATTCTGTGTATTATGTTCCTTAGGGATATTTCAAGCATCTTAGATCACGTGTTTTATGGTGATTATTTTTCCATATATATATATATATATATATATATATATATATATATATATATATATATATATATATATATATATATATATATATATATATATATACATCCTTTGATGGTATATGCACTCTTTGAAAGGATAGTAGTAGATAAGAAGATGGTGAAGTGGGGGGGGGGGGGTTGCCCTTGTTTTAGGGGCATCGTTAGCTTGCTTTATATTTTAATTGAGATCTTTTTCTTTTGTGTGAGTATTGCGTTTCTCATGTTTTCGTTTTGTGCTCTTCTTATTGTTTTTCAATGTATTTGTACTTCTTTTGTCTGTGATATTTAGGCTATGTGTTTGAGCTTTCAAGCCTTTGTAAGCTCGCGGTCATGTGTGTATACCTCGTGTGAGTTATCTTCTTTAGTTTTACATGTTATGAGTCGTGTTTTGTGTCACCATGGTGTGTGTTGCTGGTGTTTGGTGTTTTTAGGTGTAGATTGGTCTTATGTTCTCCTCCGAACAGACTTTGGTGCTCGGGAATCGCCGGTTACGTCCGACTTTCCCGTGCAGCCTGGCAGGGATGTTTATCCTGCGTCTAGTTCTTTGTAATTCTGGTAGGATATCATTGGCCATTGTGGACCAGACTTTCTTGGCTAAATTCTGGGTTGCGACATTTATTGGCTCCAAACTCTGCCTGCGGTGCAGGTCACTCTGCCGAAGTTGATCCCTTCTTCTGCATTTGTTCATGAAGAGGGATGCAGAGTTTTGTACTCGTTGGAGCCTTTTCATAGTTTTTTACAGGTGCTAGGCGCAATCTTCCTCCATTCTTCTTTAAGTTTTTGGTACAAAGGCTCTTTATTTTTAATTGTTGTGTTCTTGGTAGCTTTAGCGAGAGTTGCCCATAGGTGTTCGATCGGATTTAGATCGGGCCTTTGAGCTGGCAAGTCCATCGGAACAATACCCTGTGTCTCAAACCATTGGCGAGTATTCTTAGCTGCATGACATGGATCGTTGTCCTGTTGAAAGATAACACTGTTTTTCGACACTCCTGGATGTAATTTAGCAATTGATGGCCCTTAAACATCCGATAACATGGAAACATAGGTAGCTGAATAAATCCTTCCCTGACATAAAAACATTTCTCCGGGTCTTGTGGCAGACATGCAGGCACAGAACATGATAGAACCACACCCATGTTTTACTGTTGGTACCCCCACTCTGCGACGCACGAAAGCTGAACCAGATGTGCCGAAAGCCTGAGTAAAAAACATGAACGATAATATGATCCTTATGTTGCATATTTCTTATATATTTTTGGTAAAAACACACAGATATTTTAACTTTATATGTTAATTGAATACTTGTACTATCTTACTTTATAGTTACTTTCATCAGACCATATGATTTTCGACCAGTGCTCACTGGTCCAATTTGAGTTGTTTTTGGCCAACTGAAGACGTTTATTCATATTAGCTTCAGAACTCCATAGCCTCTTCCTGGCTTTACAGCCTTTCATACAGTACTCTACAAGCCTTCTTCTAACAGTTCTGGTTGATATTTGTGATGTACCTGCCTCGTTGAAGTCCGCACAGAGCTCTGACGATGTTTTTCTCCTGCTTCTGAGCGACTGACGGATAATGGATCTGTCATCACGAGGAGTTATAACCTTTTTTCTACATGTTCTTTGTATTGTCTTCACATCTTTTGTCTCTCTGAAGCGCTTGAGAGTCGTTTGCACCGCACATCGAGAACATTTCATCTTCTGAGCAATTTGCCTTTGAGACATTCCATCTTTATGATGAGCTACGATTTGACCTCGCTCACACTCACTCAACTCCCTTGTTTTAGGCATGTTACTGTTTATTAACTCTATCTACAACGTATTTTAGCATAAAACACTGGAATAATCAAGGAAAAATAAGTTAATTGTGGACGTTGGTTTTGCACAAAATTGTTTACATACGTACAGTAAAGTATAAAAGCGGTAGTTGAAGCTAAAGGAGGGTCAACCAGATATTAAACTAATGTATATTGTGTAATATACCATAAACCACCATGCACACGTGTTTCATTAACATTGAGATAGCAAAACCCAGAAACACTAGGGTGGCCTAATATTTTTGGCCAAGGCTGTATATATATATATATATATATATATATATATATATATATATATATATATATATATATATATATATATATATATATATATATATATATATATATATATATAATATGATCAAAATGAAGTATGTGTCTATGTGTCTGTCTGTCCATTCATAGGAATAAAAAAATCATGTTCTAACTCTCCCTAACTCCCCTCATTCTCTCCCCCATTATCCCCATTCTCTCCCCCATTCTATTCCCACATTCACTCCCCACATTCCTCTCGATTCTCTTTCCCATTCTGTCCCTCATTATCTCTCCCGATTCTCTTTCCACATTCTATCCCTCATCTATCACTCCACATCTGTTCCCCATCTCTCCCCTTCTTCCCTTTCTCTCCTACCAACTGCCCCAACTCTCCCCATATTTCCCCCATCTCTCCCCCTATCTCTCGCATCCCTCCACACTCTCTCTCCCCCTCTTTCTTCCGCACCCCCTCCTCTTCCTCCCCATCTCGATCCCACTCTCTCTCCCATCCTTTCCCCATCTCCCTCCTTCCCCCATGTCCCTCCACTCTCTCCCTACCCATCTCCCTCCCCTTTTCTACCTCCCCCTCCTCCCTCCCCCTATCTCCTACCCCCTCTCCCTCCCACTCTCTCCCTCTTTCGTCTATCCCTACCCCCTCTCTCCCATCCCTCCCCTTCTCTTACCCCTCCCCACCTCCCACTTCCCCTCTCCATACCTCCCCCTTCCCTCCCTCCTTCCCACTCTCCCCCTACTCTTTCTCCCTCTTCCCATCCCCCCTCTATCTCCCTACCCCTCTCTCTCTCTTTCCTTCCCCTCTTTCCCCTATATTTCATCCTCCCCTCTATTCCCTACCCCCGTAGCCCCCTTCTTTTCCCCTTACAAAAGGATATCAAAAACAAGAGAAAAAATTATCTCCTCCCCTCTACCCCCTATATTCCCCTCCACTCTCTCCCCCCTTTCCTAATCTCTCCCCTCTCTCTTTCCTACTCTCTCTCCCCCTCTCCCCTACAAAAGGACATCCAAATGAAGATAAGATATATAAAAACTCTTAAAAAACTGTTATACAAGGTTTTTTTACATGTGCTACATTTGAAGTTTACTAAAATCAAGAATAAATTTGTGATCATATTGGAATTTTTAGAACTTGTTGGTAATAGTTGTAAGCCTTTGGTGCTGAAATGGGTAATTGATTCATTTATTTTTTGTAGAAGTTATGTCAGTTTTAGTGAAGCATTAATTTTGAAAATAATTTCGCTGAACTTTCAGATATTTATCGACTATTAAAACCAATTTTATTTTAACTAATTTTATTTGCTTAAAATTAACAAAATGCTAAGACTAATGATCAGTTTGCATAATTAACATAATAACTGAATTTCTATGAAGATTCTTCTTTTCAAATGCTGACCATTCTTCTCATAACATTCATTTACTCGTGACGAAGTTGCCCTCATCACTTTTTTTAAATGTTCTTCATCGATCTTATCAATTTCTTCAGCGATATTATTTTATAGTTGTTGGATACTTGTAGGATTATTATTTCTAGGTTGTGATCCGACCATATGCTGTTGTTCTGCTTATTATTGTATCCGCCGAGATGAAAGTGCGCTTCGCCAGACATTTTCACGGGCGGTACATCAACTTCCTCAAATTTTCGTCTAAATTCTTCTGCATACGAATTTCTTTCGCGAAATCGTTGTCTTCTAATTTTTACACAACCTGTTCTTGTATGGCTTAAGTTTCATTTTTTTCTTCATTACATTGTACATTTTTTGCACTTTTTTTCTACAATCCCACTTGTTTTGATCTTCTTTTCAATGATTTCTGCGGTGACCGTTTGACGTTATGACGCAACTCTTGAATTTTATGTTGTTCCACGCCTTTTCTGCCAACACGCTTTTTTCGTCCATCTTTTACACTACCAGTGTCTCGAAATTTTTTGATTAGTCTGCATAGCGCTCGTGATGGTACGTCTTGAGCTCCTTCACGTCTCATCCGTCGTTGGGTTGAAACCACTGAACATTTGCATCTGAAGAATGTTTAAACAATTTTCTTTTCGTCCAATCATTTCCGGGAGCTTCCATGTTTTCGGTTTGAAAAATTTCTTAGTAATGATTTTTGCTTGATCCTCTACTACTAGTTGGCTCAAACGCTTTATAGTTATTCGCTCTACTACATATGACAGCATGTTGTCCAAAGGCTAAATGATCTCTCAAACGATAGCATTAGCTGGCTTGACCCTTTTCTCGAAGGAGAGCCTTCTGGCAAATACATCGGGCCCTTCCGAATAGGCCATGATTAGAGCCTTTCAAGCACTCAGTGGCTCGCCAGTGAGTGTGCTGCCATTCTCAACCTTGACAGAAGTGGTGTATGGGAGGAAACTCTTGGAATGCTCCTTAGAAGACATCGCCGAAGAGCTGGCTGACTAGGGAGCGGTCAGAGTCAAAATTGCAAAGAGAAAACAGAGAGGGGCCTCAAGACCCACCCCTACACTTTTCGCCAGGCTTGATTGTGATAGGCCCTCTTAGTCAGTGCGTGTGACTTGGTATCACTACCGCATGAAGGCATTCATGCTACTGCCCCGGGAAAGCTACTACTACTACCGCTTCGGCCATACGAATCGCTCATGTAGACTTGAAAATTAGGGTATATCCAAAGGCCTATTCTCCCGCTGGACGATTTGAACAAAAGACACCCTCTCTGGGGGCACTACATGATCACTCTTGGGGATCAAGCATTTGGTGACCTGATCAACGAGGTTGAAATAGGTGTCCTAAATGTGGATGAGTTTACGCCTCATTGCCAGAGAACCACTTCATTTTTATTCATAGTAGTGACCACTTTTTAATTAATCTATCATTTTCTGTGTCAATGCACCTGAAAAACCGCCACCGTGGTGCTTATAGCGTGTGCCGTGATTCTAATTTTAGGAAATTTATCTGTCTCAGTCTAGGATTTTAGTTCGGTGGGTGAGGCCGTTGAGATCCTCTCCGGCAAACTCATTGACTAGCTTCCGATATGCTACGAAGCACCCCCGCCGCTCTTCCTGCCGGGAATACATGTATTCAATTTATGAGAAGACCCCTCTTTCAGATGTGTGGAAGCGAGTCAAAAGGATTCGATGCAAGTTCTCGCAGGAACCTTCTCCTTTTCTCCAAGAGAGCGCGGATGCAATCTTGGACACCACGTCCGTGGCGGAGTCTTTCACGACACCTTTCCCCACATTCTCTAGCTGAGATGCTGCTCCGCCAGCATTTCATGCACGTTGTGATATCGCTGAAGACCGCCACTGGACTTTACCTTTAGAGGCGGACAACAGTCCAACGACAGGTTTACTTTGAGTGAGTTGCGTTACGCTCTTGCTTCATCTGCGGGCAGCACCAATGGTTCGGACGATGCCCGATATGCCATGCTTTGACATCTAGGTTAGCACGCATGACATTTCTGTTATATCTGTTTAACAGGATATATACAGAGGGTATCCTCCCAGACTCTTGATTAATGGATACTGTACTCGCTTTTCGTAATCCAAGGTGAGATCACTCTACCGCAGTCGGTTCCGCCGAATTTCTATAAGCTCCTGCTTGAGGAGGTTGATGGAGAAATTGGTAACTGTTTGATTAGCCTTTTCATAGATAGCGAAAACCACTTGTCTTCCGCACAGTGCGGTTTCCGTAAGTTCTACTCAGCATCGGATGCTCTACTTCGGTTGAAAAATGCTATTTGCGAGGCCTTTCTTGGTAGATAGCACATCGTTTCGCTCTTTCTCACACCAAGTACATGGCAGGCAAAAAAGATTAGATAAGTTAAAGTTGCGTGCTATTGAGCAGCGACGGTTCCCATGGAGCTAATACCCTCCAATGCCGCGACGGCTTCAGGTTGCTTTCTGCCGTCTTCAAATTGGACACACTCGCGGGACGCACCGCCATTTGATGGAGCGCTCGCCCCCACTTTATTGCAACGACTGCGTTGTCCCCCAGACTGTTCAGCACATTTTTGTTGAATCTCCCAGTCCGGGTGATCTTCGCCCACATTACCTATTCCATTACCGAGATAAGCTGGCCTCCTCAATTTTATCTGACTCTTTGTTGTAGGTTGCATGTTCATGCGCCGGGGGGAGGTGGGCCTTCCCCCGACGCAGAAGCGCGCTTCCTAAAGGTTCTTTTTTGTTCTCTTGTTTTTTAGCCGATGTTTCTGTTTTTCTTATCCTTGTTTTTTGGTTTTGCATGTTTTTAATCTTTTGTAATCTAGCCTAGTATTAGGCTCTAGCGTGATAACGGCGAAATTTGCCATAGTAGTCAGTCTCCATATAGGCTCTTTACTTTTTGACCTACCGCACCTGGGAGGGTCATATTCCTAGTTTCAGTTGCTCTTTTACCCACCCCATGGAAATTATTCGTTCCGTGACATACCTAACTTAGGGTGCTAATAAGGATAGTGGTTTACCTTTCTACCAATCCTTTTTACTTTCAAAACTTGACTACGGATCCGAGTTTTACCCATCCGCAGCCGAGCGTGATTTTCGGCAGTGGAATAGGTCCAACATACCTGTTTAGTCTGTCGACCGGTGCCTTCCGCACGTCACTCATTGATAGCCTACTTGTCGATGCCTGGGAAATGCTACTCGTTAGGTGCCATGCACGGTGCAATATAGGCTTGCATGCGCAAACTCGACGTCTCCATTAGTCACCAACGGCTCTCACATTATGCGCTGCCGACTTTGTTGGTGCCTGTGCCGTCAAGAAACGCCAATCATAACCCAAGGCCCTTGGGTTTGGGGTTAGGGAACTCCTTCGAGAGCCTTTTCTAGCTCTTTGTCCAGTGGTGCCTGCGGTTCTGCCCAGGACCTTACCTTTGAGGGTACCAGCACTTTTGACTATTTGTCACCACGCATCTCAAAGCTTCCACAGCGCCGAGCGTATTGCGTTCGATCTTTGGGAGCACACTTCGTATCAAGCTGGATCTGTAGCAGTTTGTGCAGATGGCTCAAATTCCCAGGAAGGGGTCCGCTTCCCCACAATATCTCATCTGCCTGAGGTCAGCGAGCCTCTACTAGCCACAGCGTCTCTTTTCATTTCTCAGCTGGTTGCATTACATCACACGGTACGGGAGATAACGCGTCGTGCTAGGTTCGGTGACCAGAATGTGAACTTTAGCGACTTACCAAGCGCCCTGAGAGCTCTCAGGACATTAGAATCTCCACACACCCTGGTTCGCGGTATCTCTGACGCCACCGTTGCCGCGAGCCAGGTGGATATCAAGATTATCTTCTGCTTGGTTCCTGGACATGTGGGAATTACGAGGAAATAGCACACCGATGAGGGCGTCATAGAGTGCGTGAAGAATGGGCGGCCACACAAGCATTTTGCTCTTCTTCATAGCGATTACATTGCAGGAATCATGGTAGTCCTCCGAGCTGGCTGATAAAGAAGATGGGAGGCGGCAGAGGTTAACTTAATGTTGCGTATCATTGCACCGCGACTGTTCCTATGGACTTACTCCCAATGCTGGGAAGGATTCAGGTCTCTTTCTGTCGTTTCCAAATTGGGCACACGGGCGAGGCGCACGCCATTTGATGGAGCGCTTCACTGCACTTTACTGCACTTTACTGCGATGACTGCGTTGTCCCCCGGACTGTTCGACATATTCTTGTTGAATGTCCCAGTCTGGGAGATCTTCGCGCACGTTACCTGTCCTTGTACCGGGGCGAGCGAGGTCTCTACCGCCTGTCCCTTATACTCGGGAGGGATTCGTGCACACAGAAGTGAACTATCTGACTTTTTGAGGGGGGCTGTCCTTCCTCATTTTTTTTACTCACTTTGGTGTTTATCGCATGATCCTGCACCAGGGGAAGGCCCGCCTCCCTCCCACACCGGAGTGAGCTTCCTTCTTCTTCCTGCCTTTTCTCTGTTTCTTATTCTTTGCGTGATTTGTTTATTTTTAGCTGTCTTTCTTTGTTTCTTGCGAATTTTAAAGTGGCCTATTATTAGGCTGAAATTTTAATTAAGGCAACTTATTTCCTTGGTGGCAGTTGCCAGATTGGCGATGAAAAATAAATCTCTCTCAGCTACGCCCCACACATCATAGTCAAGGGTTTTGAATCTGGGGAGGTGATAGATGACTGATATTCAGAGTAATGCGGTCCAATTTTTAACAGCCATGACTGCGTCCTACTGCTTGTGCAGCATGATGCATACTCCTGCTCTCACACGTACAGTCTTCCAACAGCTACCTCTTGGATCCTGAGTAACAGCAACTCTTCCAAGCAATTTATCTAACCATCCGTGAAAATTAACGGGGGCATAACGTGGCCCTCGCCACTGACCACCTCAAATCCCATGATGTGGAGAGGGAACTTGGTTTTCACGACTCTCATTACGTCTTTTGGAGACACAGAAAACCAGCAGTTGTTTTGCGAGGTCTCCCCCTGGTCATGGCCGAAATTCTTCTCGTCTGAAAAGAACGAAAGCATGTCAGGCTTGAGGGGATGCTTCTGTCTGTTCACAAGCTTCTCAGCACCTTCCTTCTCATTGTCCTTCATCTTATATGCCAGAAACTGTCCCTTTCTCATCTTGTATAAGAAGTGGAGGATGTCCTCATGCACAAACTCCCTGATGAGAGACTCTGACACCCCTTTGGATCTCTGTGACAAATTCAAGGGTTCTTTTCAAACGCTTAGAGTGAGGTTTCCGATCCGCTGTACCCTCGTAATCACATCCTGAATCATCAAACTTTTTCCTAATCCATTCCACTGTTCTCATATTGATACCCAAGAGTTCGGAGATCTTCACATTGCACCTCTCGGCATGAATCCGATGCAGCACAGCTTGTCTTTTCCAAATTTGGAGAGGATTGAATTTAAGCATGGTATGAATTCCTTCACAAAAAATGCAAAACTGTATCTACTATGATAATATCCAAGCTTCCAAGCCTCGGCTTTTATAACAACAGTCATAGATGTTAAGACTGTTCAGATGCGTCTTCGGTGCAGGGAGAAGGATTTTCAATATATGTTGTCGGAAGAACTGATATGTGGTACTGTTCAACCGTCATTTTCATGACCCCCCCCCCTCCCCACTCTCCACCGAAGACGTATCCGGACAGTTTTAACAGCTGCAATGGTTGCTATTCAAGTTTTTCACTTTCATGCGGTATACTGGATTTATTTAATCATTCTCTCGCACTCATGAGAAATATATATTGTATATTCATCGCGCGTTTAACTCAATTTCTCCTCTGTCCTTTTAATTCCCAATTAATTTCTCTCTCTTTCATTGTCCCGATCGATCTAGCGAAGCGTGCCTTAAAAGCTTGTGTATTCGGGAGAATTTTTGTTCTTCCGGGTAGTCGAGTGGATAAAGGCTCGTTTTAATTGAGATCAAACCGGTTGCTCGATGCCGCAGTGTGCTTGGTTGGAATCCCACCCCAGTACAAATATTTTGAATTAGGAAATAACATTTTTTAGAAGAAAGAATTATTTTGTTTTTCTTTTTCATGTGGTATGCTGGATATATATATATATATATATATATATATATATATAGTTGGAGAGCTAAAATATTTTCTTAAAGTTGAAGTTTCTTGAAAATACTTTACACCACTGATGGAATTTTGATGTAATTTATGCCAGCACTTTTTCGTAATATCCATTTTCTTTTCCTCCAGCGCTCACTAGATCCAATTCCCTAAATTTCTTTATTGTTGAGTATTTTTAATTAGTAAAATGAAAAGAAGTAGAACTAAGAGAAGGTTTTAATTACCAAAACTCGATCAAAGGATGTTATGATTGCTGCTATGAATTTATAACTGCAACATCCAGCTGAATTAATGCTGTGGTTTCTATCTTATTAGGAATGGGATAGGGTATGTAGTGAGTTGTTAATAGTTACCAATTTTCTTTCTTTTTTCCTCTGACATAATTTTACTGAATAATTTTTATCATAACTTTCAAATTTGAAAAAAGGAATTTTCAAGTTGTTTGACAGAATCCGTTTAAGAATGATGGGGTTAAGTTCCGTATCTCGTGCTGGGATGCTTACAAGATTGATCGAGTTAAAGGAGTGAACACTGGAGTAAGAGGGTATAACAACTAGGCGAGGATCCAGGAGGAGGGGGGGCTGAGAGAGCTGAAGTCCAGCCCCCCAAATGAGACCCGTTTATGTATATATTTCTTTTTTAAGCCATACTTATATTCTGCTATTCAGAAAGAGTTATGGAATAATATAGAATATTTATAAAAACAGTTTTTAAACCATTGCGATCGAATGTATCTTATATGATACATGCCTAAAATGGAGGTAAATCTAAAATGTAATGATTAAATTCAGTATTATACCTTAGCTGACGTCCAAAAACTACAATAAACCACAATTCATAATTTTCCCGATGTGTGGAAAAAAAACTCGGATCTGAGAGAGTTAGTGCCCACTCCTGGGTGAGATACTGTTATTTATTATTAATGCTGTGTACGATAGACATTATTAATCATCAATGCCCTTTTATCAGACTACTCAGAGGGCAGAATTCAGACCAGCCCTCTCCATTATTTCATCCTGGATCCGTCACTGACAACAACATCTATAAATCTTTGGCTTCGTGCATCAAACTAAACGATCCTAACCATCAAAAATACGAGTATATCATCGCTGAATCAAGCCGAAAACTGCAAGAAGCAACGCCATTGTTGCCAAAGGAACAACGAGCGATAAGGGAAGGTTGTAAAATCGGTATTTATTGCGAGGTAAAAAGAAGACCTCAACAATGATTCCGTATCGCATGCAATTTTCGTGTCTGAGGAATTGACGTTAGATTAATTACTTTTGTCACAAATGAAGATTTTCTTCACTTTCGTCCAGGTGACGAGTTATTCGTTTGGATTTTTTGGCGACCCTATGTCCAGATCTACAGGATCTGGGTATTGATAGTTAGAGATTAAAATCATTTATTTTCCTAGCGCCCATCTGGCTACATTAAAAAAAAAACAAACAAAAAGGCATAACAAAACAATTAACTCTAAGACTAAACCAACAAACGAAAACAAAAGAGATTAAAACCATCAAATGATACTAAAAAAGTGTCAACCTCCAAGGTGTAGGTGTATGTATGTGTTTCCTCCTCAGGTTTACTATGAAGCCTCTTCCCTCGGTAAACAAGGAAGAGGGACGAAGACAAAGGGGCCTACTTTTGTGAGCGGATTTTCAGGAAGTTAACCTCGTTCGTGGAGGAGCCTAAGAACATATTAGACCTTACGGGTTATTTTTTTATCTAGTATAACAGCGCCCCCTATTGTTGTATTGGGGCAAAATCAGCTGAAAAACAGATATAGTTTTTTTCGATCAACAAAATGATCTGGAAAATCGCCAGGCCTTAAATCCATCCAACGCCTCAGATTAAACTTGGAAGACAAGAAAGCGACCAAGATGACCCAAGAATGCGTCTGATCGATACGCAGGAGAAGCCTATAAACCGCCTGAAGGATGCGCCATTTCGGACTTAGAATCAAGGTAAACTGCAATGTACGCAGTGATGGCACGCGCTTAGTCTAGCATAGGGGGACCATCCTCATACAGGCCTGAAATGAACAGTTTTTTAGTGCTGTTAAATTGGTCTATTGGATTCAGCTTAGTGTGGATGAAGAGCGCCTCCCAGGTGTGGTCGAAGTAGTGTGAAGATGGATACACATTGCTATTAGAACCAATCTCTTTGAGTTCCTTTATCGGTCGCCCCTTTAAGATTGGTAGACGTAAGAGCGCAAAGCGTGTTCGGAATCCTCTATTTTTTTAAGGCATTTCGTGAAACCTATTGATTCAGTACATCCAGAAGTGGAGGAGACGGAGAGTTGCGCGATCTTATTTTCCCCAGGATTACGTGGAATGTGTAATTTCTATACATTTTTCTTTACCCTAACCTCACCATTTTCTTAGTACGGCGCCTCGTTGGGCGCCGCTATGGTGATATCTTTTAAAAATTTGAATCTCTTTCCCACTACTTTTTCAGCTGGAATTGCCTTCGTTAGTTTTCGCTTTACAAAAGATCTGTAAGGTTGTAATGGTGGATACTAACCATATAGAGTTGCAGTAGTTGAAATTTACAAGGGAATGTAACAAGGTAGACACAATCAAGTCCTACTTATCTGCCGTACACAAGGACATCGCATTAGCCGACATGGATGAATGTGTGCACAATTATTCTTGGTTTATTGCAGAGAGGAAGCGATTGAAGATGAAAGATATCTGTACGGTTCGGCGGTAGAAAAGAAAATCCATTGTGGTCTTCTTTTGTTATTCTTTTTAGCTCTTCGTAGGTTGAAATACATCCACAATGTCCAATTCTTGTATTTTTTTATTTACATATTATATTTTGTTAGTCGTTGTTGTCTTCCTTCCCTCATTATTTGCAACTAATTAAGTGGAACCAATTAAAGAGGAAAGCACAAAGTTGCCCAAATCCAATGAAGGAGTTTCTCAGAGCCGCAAAACAAAGTTGTAAGGTTGATCTGAGCCATGCAGCCCAAGGAAAAAAGGAGACATACAAAAATTTTATATATATATATATATATATATATATATATATATATATATATATATATGCAATGTCCCGCAGGAAAAAATGAAATGGTGTTTCCAAGTACTTTCGAACTTTATTAAGTTCATTGCATTCATTTGCTACCCTCACGTGATACTTTGTGAGTTTTTCATTTTATATATATATATATATATATATATATATATATATATATATATATATATATATATATATATATATATATATATATACATATATATATATATATATATATATATATATAACAGTAAAAAAGATAAAAATAATAACAAAAATACAAATGCTCAAATGAGCAAACGAAAACAAAGGCTTTAAGAGTGGAAAAAAGGCAAATTAAAATAAAAAACGAAAGCGTTTGCCAGGCAACCTGGCACAATTCATAATTCTTTATTATCTTCACCCTATCATCTACATATATCACCCTACTTTCATAAACAACTCCTCAATACATACACTTTCCCGATCACCTTCGTCCGCGTGCGCACCTTTGTTAAAAAATCTGACGCGTGTCGCGATCTGTTTGCCTAGGCAGAAGCGAATCTGGCGGTGTGTTTCCAGCGGTGCTGGTGTACGTTTGATGCTTTCATATGTGCTCTTGTACGTCTGATTCTTCCATATGTGCTCTTATACGTCTGATGCTTTCATATATGCTCCAGTACGTCTGCTGTTTCCATATGTGCTCGTGTACTCTCTCCTCGACATGAGTCTGGCGTTTTTTTGAGAATAGTTAAGAGCATTAAAGATGAATTTAGCGTCATAGTTATGTACACCTGATTCAAGGGGACAAACACGCTTCCATTCGTTCTTGAGACCGGGCCATGAATAGCGTTGTTCTAGGAGGAGTTGCAAGCCGGAGGCTCAAAGTCGCCTTCAGGGATGGCTTCAGCTGTTGCTACGTACACCTGTAAAGGACCTCACTGACCATCAATTGCTATTATTTAAAACAAAGGAACAAACCTTCAAGGTCATCTCCGCCAGCGAGGTCCGTAAAGAAGGTAGTGAAGTTAAAGGAAGTGAGAATGTGTGGGTGGCTTATAATTTAAGTAAACTACTGAGGTTGGGGGTATGGCGAAGCTCAACTGAACCTGCCTCGTTCAGGAAAGTTGCAAACTCCCCGGTCCCTACTGCTTTAAATAGTGCCCTTTAGGATTACGACCCATCTACAATAAATATGCATGTTTGGCACGCATAAAGGCTACTAACCCTACCACACCCTTTATCGCATCAAGCCAAAACCAACCATTATTTTGTCCACACCAAATGACCTTTCATCACGAACCCTCTCTATGGACGCCTATCATACACAATAACACCCACTTCCTCCTCAGTCAGCTCTCTCTCAAACACACATTCACATACCCCTTCCCCTTTTGACGGGGTCCCCCAACCTTTCCCACATCATGGCACTCACTCCCTTATATTCCCTTCACAAATCTACTACTTTCATTCTTCTTTGGTGCCCAGACCATCTTAGAACACTCTCGGTCTGAACCTCCTCCACATCCTTCTTCACATCATAAACACTTCTTACACAGTCGTTCCTTACTCTACCTTTCGAACACCAAGCATCCATCTCAAGTTGATAATTTGCACTTATCTCACTCGAGATCTCTCCTTCTTCCATACCATAGACTCACTCCCATGCACCAACTTTGTCGGCATCATACTTTCGTGCCACTTTATGACAAATTCCACGCTTAATACCTATAGAATACACGAACGCTCTAATCGCACCCCTATCACTTATAAGAAAATGGGGGTATTTCTATGCTCCTCTTCAGAATATTCCTAGGCCTTTGAGGTGGAAGTCCAAGGGATTTATAAATATGTTTATAAATGATGACTCGACAATGTTAATTAGCAAACGATTCCAGAAATTAACCATTTTATGTCTAAATCAATTCTTAGCTATATTTTTCTCAAATCTCCTCTTCTTGAATTTATAACCGTGACTTCTGGTTCTTTCGCACACGTCAAACTCGAAGAAAGAAGCCACTTTCACGTAGTCAAAACCATACACTATCTACTAGCCTTGGATAAGTTCTCCCCTTGATCTTCTTGTATCCAGTGGCTGAAGATTTAGAGCTTTCAAACCCTCTTCGTATCGGTTTGGTGAAGCCTTGGATCATCTTAGTTGCACGTCTTTGCATCATTTCCAACATTTTGATATCTTTCCGAAAATAAGGGTACCAGAACTGCACCATGTTCAATGTGAGGCCAAATTAAAGGTTTGTCCGATTTATATGAAAAATTTCTTTTGTAGACTTCAGACATTGATTACGAACGTCCAAGTGGTTGCAGGCGATCACGACAAGATACTTTTCACTGGTTTCTGTATTTAACGTTATTCTAGAAATTATGCAGCTGATACCCTCACGCCTCGAACCGATATTTATCAACATTAAATTGAATCTGCCACTTTTCGGACAACTCGCCTCCCCCGTTCAGGTAGTTTTAGATTTTGATCCTCTCTGAAGATGTGGCTTTCCCTTCCAACTTTGTATTTTCAGCAACATTTGAAACATAGCTTTCGAGACCAGTGTTTTGTCGTTGATATCCATATACTCGTATTAAGAACAACAGCGGACCCAACAAAGAACCCTGGGGCACACCACTACTAACGCATCGCCGCTCTGAATGATGACTGTTTGCTTCTTTGTCCTCTTAGCCAGGGTTTTATCCACTCTAATACCTGATCATCGATACCTTGCGCAGCAATTTTATTCACTAAACTCGTGTGTGGCAGTTTATCGAATGTTTTTTGAAAATTAAAGAGATCGCGTCCACATTTCTATTCGAATCGTACTCAGTGGTCATTTTATGATAGAACTTTAATAAGTTGGTGAGACAGGACTTGTTTTCCATAACACCTTGTTCTGTTTCCAGGATAAGGTTGTGGCTTTTGAGATATCCAATTACTTTGTCCTTTACGTTAGACTCAAACAGTTTGCCAACTATGGATGTTAAGCTTATTCGTCTGTAGTTCATAGATGATTGCTGATCAACTTTCTTAAACATGGGTGTAATATCCATTTACAAGTTTGAGGCCTTCTTCGAGTGAGTTATTGAATATACTTGCAAGTGGCTCTGCCACCATTTCGTTTAGCTCTTTTAAGTGACGATGATAAATCACGTCTGGACCTGCATATTTACTTACTTTTAGGTTATCAATGCAATCACTTACATCTTCCTTCACCAATATCGTGCTTAGAATTGTGCTTTCCTCCGTGCCGGTCAATGGGTTAGCATCCGCGATAGTTTCGTGATCTTCATTACTAAATCCTGATACAAAATAGTTATACAGGACTTCAACTAAATCTTTAGGATCAGAAGACAGTTTCCCACCAGCTTCTATCGAGGGACCAATTGATACTTCTGCTAGATTTTGATTTTTAACGAACTTGGTCGAACAGAACATCTTTGGGTTTTATTTTCTGTGTAAGGTGAGTTTAATTTCCTAGTTTTTATTCTCTTTGCGAATTAATCTTTTAAAGTGCTCACTCGAGGGCAATCTTCGGTCTGACTTCCACTTCTCGTACTCATTCTTCAGATTAGCTCTTTGTATTCTAAATAATTAAAAACTCCCTCTTGTTCAAGGATGACTTTAGGGGCTCTAATGTCATACCGTGCAAGGTCTTCAACTCTTTTCCTTATTCACTTCTATTCCCATCTTCATAAATGACCTGCCAATTGCTCTGATCAACATTTCCCCATCCCTCTCACTCTCAGCCACCAACACTAGGTCATCACCATACACCAATATAGAACCCATCTTTCAAGACTCCTCATCACTCTCCATCTCCTTTCCTCACTCCCACTCCTACTTCTCTCAGCACTCAATCCATAAAGAAGACATACATCCACGGCGATATCACACAATCCTGTCGCACGCCCCGCATGTCAAACCACTCCGGCTGTCGTTCACTCGAACGCAAACTTCATCTCCAACATCAAAACTCTTTACACCGCCAAATAATTTACCATTCGATCCATATATTATTTACACCTGCTATGCCTCCTTAAAAGTTGCCATATATTTTTAGCACCTGCCATATATTCTTACTACCTACCATGCACTCTTAGCACATGTCATGCATTCTTAGTACCTACCATACATTATTAGCACCTGTCATACATTTTTACCGCCTGTCAATATTCTTAGCACTTACCATGCATTCCTAACGCCTGACATGCATCTTAGCACCTGCCATATATCATTAACACCTGTCATATATTCTTAACACTTGCCATGTATTTTCAACACTTGCCATAATACTTGCCTATTTAAACAATCATAAACTTTCTCTATTTCCACGACCCCAGCATATCTTTTATAACACTTATCCCTTGTTGTTGTTTTTTCAGCTCTTTCTCAGTGAAAGTACTTCAGCCACACGCCACCTACCTGCTTTAAACCCCCCTTGTTTATCATCTATTAAATTCGGTTATCTTTCTTATACGCCCAATCATAACTTTTGCATACTCTTCACCTACAACATTCATCAGACTTACCCGCCCGTTATCTTTTCATTCCCCTTTCTCCCCCTTACCATTATGCAACGTACTATTACTGCAATCTTCTAGTTCTCAGGTACTCTTCTACTTAAAATGATTACAACACATCCACCACAGCAATTCCATAACATAATCACCAGCTTTTACCATCCCAGTGACCATGTTATCTTCCCCAGCTACCTTCCAACATGTCAGATCGCTCACGCCACTACAACCTCTTCCATGCTTACCCCTTCCATACTTCGATCTCTTACCTGCTTTACATTATCTTCCATATACACAGTATATACCTCATCAGAGTACTCTAGCAAATACTCTACCATTCCTATCCTTGATATATTTTTCTATTGTTTCAGACCCTCATCCAAAATAGCTTCCTGTTTGCATCCGAATCATCATTCACCCTTCTCCTAACTGCTTCATTTTATGCTTTCTTATTCTGATTAATCATTCCATTTCCCTTCTAGCCTACTCCTATAAATTCAGCCGCATCTCCTTGACATTATCATATGCACTATTACAAATTTGCAATCACACCTATTTGCTTTCATGTGCACACTTCCTACAGTCACTTCATCATTCAGATTTTTTATTTTTCTTTCTCTTTCAAGTTCTACAGCCCCTGGGCCACCCACTATCACCTCCATTTGGTTCCACATTGGCTTTATCTCTAAATCTTTACACTTATTTCACCTCATTTACTCTCAATTATTCTCACATAAGCTTCCCTTTCTCCCTGATTTAACAATATTTTCCTTTTGATTCTCCCTTTCTTTCCGCCTTCTTCACTTCTATGTGCCAACCAATTTAACCTTACATAGAACTATCATGTGTTCTGACAGTCCCAAACTCACATCCTTCACAGCTTTCACATCAAATACATTCCACATCGTATCCCACCCCTCAAAGCACAGATCACCCATACTCTTAAATTCTCCTCTTCTTTCTTACCTATTTGCATTTATGCACATCCCTGCGCTGAAAAAACACGGTTGCCACACACATTTCTTTCACCGCAGAACCTTCATCACACTCCTTCCACTTTCGCTCTATTCGGTGCATCAAATTCTCAAGCTATTCCATTTCTCATTCTTTCACACATTCATATCTCGTACAAATATCAACCAATACCCGTTCCAAACTCCAACCATCACTCGTGCCAAATCACTTTAAAACTTCTCCTTCTCAACGTCACTTTCATCACCGCAAGATCCACACGCTTCACCCACGTTCAGCATCACCCATGTAAATTTCAGTTTCATTCACACAATTATTGAACATACACATTTTCTGGTTCGGTTCAAGCGGACGTTGGGTACCACAGACTCGAAGATCGCGTCGTGGTAGCCTTGCTCGAGCGAGCCACTCCCAACCACTCTTCTTCCATTGCGGGGTTCTGCTCTCTACGACACCACCATTTTTTCGTGCCCACCATTGACGCCATCAACGGAGCAAATTCTCATCACTGCAAGTCCCACCCCGTGTGAATAGCTCCGTTAGTTTTTATGTAAACTTGTGATGGGGCCACCAGTTTCCCTCGTAAAAAACATCCACCTTGCCTCGCCCCCACAAATATGGCGACGCCATGAATGAGGAAATGCTCATTGCACTTCGCTGAGAGGTCAATCAGGCATCGAGCCCCTCCCTGCACTTTTATGCTCCCTTACATAAATTTGATAAGGAGGATGGGGCGCACTCATACCTGGTCCTGAATATTTAAGTAATTCGAGAGACAAATAGATACTTAAGGGGGAGGGTCACAGATGTAACGTTGATGGGAGACATAAGGGGAGGTCAAAGACGTAGGAGAGGGTCAGAGATGTAACGTAGATGAGAGACATAAGGGTAGGTCAGACACGTAGGAGAGGGTTGGAGATGTAACGTTGATGAGAGATATAAGTGGAGGTCAGAGACGTAGTAGAGGATCAGAGACATAAGGGAAGGTCAGAGACTTATAGAGGGTCAGAGACATAAGGGGAGGTCAGAGACATAATTGGAGGTTAGATATGTACGAGAGGGTCAGAGATGAAAGGGTGATCAGAGATATAATGAGAGGTCAGAGACGTAGGAAAGGGTCAGAGATGTAACGGTGATCAGATACATATAGGGAGGGCTCGGAGACCAAGGAGAGGATCAGAAGTGTAACGGTGATCAGAACCATAAGGGGAGGTCAGAGACGTAGGGGAGGATCAGAGATGTAACGTGATCAGAGACATAAAGGGAGGTCAGACACGTAGGAGAGGGTCAAAGATGTAACGTGATCAGAGACATAAGGGGAGGTCAGAGACGTAGGAGGGGCAATCAGATACGGAACGGTAGGAGTCAGAGACGTAAGTGGGATCAGAGAGGTAGGAGGGTGTAGGGTCAGATACGTAAGGATAGGGGTCAGAGACATAAGGAGAGATCAGAGATATAGGTGGGATTATGAGCCATAAGGGAGATCAGAGGCCTAGGAGGTTGTGTAAGAGCGGTTCAGATACTTTTGGGGAGGACAGAGACGTAAAGGGGAGTAGAAGAGGTCAGAGACGTGCTTCAGGGTTTGCGAGTTTTCTTTACGAATCCGCTTCGTGTCTCTTTGATTGCTTTATACCCGGCGTTAGATTTGGAGGCTGTTTGCTACAGCGATTTTTCGCACTCTTTATCACTGTTTCTCCCTTCTTCTTCCGTTTATTCTTCTTCTATTTGTTCCTGTATTCTTTTTCACCCACGGCTAGACTCGATACCACACACTTGTCTCCGGAAAGCAACCAAGATAGTTTTGGTTTATACCAACTCTTAAAGTATACAAGGGAGCCCCCTGAGGGCCACGGGCTTGCTTGTCAGTGATTAACATACTAATATTCATGTTGGTTTCATTATCCTTACTCATCCACATTATCCAAGCTCTCAATAGCTCCCTTTGTTGAACAGGGTGAGTATTCACCCATGTCAAGGAATACTACTCGAAAAGGAGGGGCGGGAGAGTTTTTCTTCCTCGCATCAGAAATATAAGTTCCCTGTTTATGACGTAATCGCCGAGAGTAGCGCCCACTGAGGAGGTAAGAGTGAGATAGAGCCATTGATGGGGGCAGTATTAATGGGCTCTCACGACAAACAGCTGAACTTACTAAGGATAATCTTTTTTTCTCTCTCCAAAGATCTTTACAAATGGGTCCAGTTTCAGTACCTTTCAACATATATATCGAGTAATAACGAAAATATTATGTTAAATCTGTCATTCCTATTAATTTTTTGGCGGTCATTAAGTTCGCTGATATTTCCGTTGCTATAGAGTCCAATGGTCAGCCAATTTCACACTGTATCGACCACCTTGGGGAACACACTTCATCCATACCAAACGAGTGACTATAGAAATAGCACGATCTAACAGCAATAAAATAAATGTTTAAATTAGCTATTTTCTGCATTCACTCTTCCCGTCATAGGTGAGGGAGGAACTTCTATTTAGGGGTTGTTAATTTAGTCAATTGGATAACCCCTTGAGGTGGATGAGGAGCGTCATCCAGTGTGCCCGTAGCAGTGCAGACGTGCCAAACGATTGCTATAGCAACCACATACTATGGCTGCTTTTCATCATAACTGACAGTTTGTTGATATTATTGGATATTTTGCCAACAAATTGTGAATAAACACGAAGACGGGGGGGGGGGGGGGCACTGTCATATTCTAATGGTTAAAGTTGTCCCGGGGTTATTAGCTAGAGAGGTAAGAGTGAGTTATTTCGTGATATTCCTCAGAATTTCTGAGCCGTTATTGTGTTTTCACGACTGTTCTCAGAAGCCATGGAACCGAGGGATAAAGGAAGAAAGTGGAAGAAAGAAACTTGAGATAAGACTTACTTTCTTCTAAAATGGACGAAGCATTGGTATGTAAAAGTAAGAGAGAAAAAATGCAGTAAAAATATAGCGAGAAAAGGAAGAGAGAAAAAATGGCAAAGAGAAAAGGGTAGCAAGAAAAAGGAAGAGAGAATGAAAGCCAGAGAGAGGCTGAAAAAAAGAGATCGATTAGAAAACTCGCAAAGAGCGAAATTGGTGCTTTAAACTTTGCTCTCAAAAGACGTGAGCGGAAAAAAGGCAAGCGAGCAACGGGAACAAAAATGCCAAATCCCCCCACCTTGTTCTTTCTGTGTGAGAGAACGTTAAATTTGTATGTGTGTGTGTGTGTTGTTGGCTAGAGCAAGAAGCGAAAGGCAACGAGGATATCTCCACTAGAATGATGGTAAGGAGAGACCTGTAAAGAAAGTGCCTTATTTTATACTTTAGGAGTCTGTGTTTAGTACAAATTCGTACTTTTGAGTACATCTCCTCAGTTCTGGAAACCTTCAAATAGAGCATATCAACCCATGGTTCCGGCTATATCAAGTTAGCTTTACTTTTAAGTCCGCATTTTTTTAATCTAATATTTTTAAAACTTATTTTATTGTTTATTCGAAAGTTTTTTTACATTTCTTTTATGATACTTTTTTTCGCATTATTCCCTTCTTCTTTGTTCATACCTTGATAAACCCGAATACGGGGGTGCAAAAGAAGGTGTCAAGCATTCAAAGAAAGTAACCGATATCTGTGACGTGTCTTCGTTTTAGTGAAAAACTCACAAAATAGCGCTTGAGGAAGCAAGAAATGCAACAAATTTCACTAGCTAAAGGAAACGAATATTCTTAGCACCTTCGAACTCTATTTCTAGTTGAGAATGTCAATAAAATAGAAGACCAAAATATATAAACATGAAAATAGGAGAGGGAACACCCACAACTGGAAATCAACCAATAGAAAACAATATAAAATAATGAATTCAAGGCAATTAATAATAATAAACAACTCGAACACCCATGTAACCACGTGCTAAAAATAATATACATATAAAGGGTGTCTATAAATTCTAGGCAATTATTTAAAATAGAAAAAGCTCTCTTAAATCAGCTTCATTTTTGTGTACGCTTCTTCTTAGGGGCTTAGACAATTATGAGCAGAATATGTGATTTAAATATATGGGAACTAAATTTATACGAGAGGAAAATAGGAAATTATTTTTTGATTTAACTATTTTACTGTTAAGTGATAATTTGCAGGTTTTTAATTAGTAAGAATATAGTGTTTTACATCGCAAAATATAAACAAATCATATGATAATAGAGTAATGACAACTTTAAACATCTTTAGACATTATATATATATATATATATATATATATATATATATATATATATATATATATATATATGCAAAAATTCCTACAGGAAAATGAAAGACGATTCCCAGTACTTTCGAACTTGTTTAATTCATTATCTGTGAAACAGAAGAGCAAAGCCACGCCCATGTACAACGAAAGGACCCAAAATAGAAAAATATTATCAAAGACGGATCTGAATTATAAAACCAAATAGATAAGGTCTACTTCCGGACAATTCCAACCTGTGCGCAAAGAATGTAGATATTTATGTGACTAAGCTAAGTAATACATTGTGAATACATAAAAATAGAAAAGAGAGACATAACTAAATTAATAAATCGAAGGGCTAAGATTTTAAATGGACAATTTCGTTATATATATATATATATATATATATATATATATATATATATATATATATATATATATATATATATATATATATATATATATATATAAAGAAAGAAAGAGCAAATAGAAGTTCTGCGGGTGATAACAACTACAACAGCGCTTTCGCTATATTTATTTTCTGCCGTTCAAAACCCTTTTGAAGACCGAAAGAAAGATGCAGAAACCTTGAATTGCAGACTATATAACAATATAGTACAAGAGGAAGATACTGGGTTTGTTGGGGTAACGCTTTGGGCGAAGTAGAGTCACTGTGCCTGGTAGCTTAATGGTAGAGCATCGAAAAAAAACCTCGAACTGAAATATTTTTGAAAATTCGAATCGAAATTTAAACTCGAACCGAAAAGAATTAAAAAACTCATTTTCGAACTTGAATCGATTATAAATATAAGTTTAAAGCTAAAACGTCGAGTATCATTAATAAACTAATTTAGGAATTCCAAGAAATAACAGTGGTTTAACTTGTGAATAGTAGGTAAATGTATCTTTTAATCTTTCGTCCTAATCCTAGTCCTAATCTTGTTTTACTAATCACAGAATGACCAGAAGCTAAACCTTTCTTCTAACTTACCATTGATTTCAATAGAAAGGTACACAGTGAATTTAGGCATCTGGTACATATGGATAGCTATAGTAAGCAAGAAATAATACGGTAAATAAAGAATTTTCTTTAGACCAAGGTAAATGTGTAATAAGAGGGGGAAAGGTTTTATAAGTTACTTTGTTATAAATTATATTTTACGAGAAAAAAGCATATAGAACTCTGAAATAATAGATTTAAGCATTTGAAATGCAGACTGAATTCGAACTCGAATCCAAATCCATATTAAAAAATCGAAAAGCCGAAAATTTGAATCGAAAAAAATACAGAGAACTCGAATCGAAATCCGAATTGACATTTTTAGAAATGCCAAACTCAAATTGAAACTCGAATCGATCTTCATTTCACTTCCCAGCCTTGCTTTAAACTAAAGATTGTAAATTTTAATTTTGTGGTAATTTCTTTCGTCCCAAATTAGCAAATTAGGCCCAGCGATGGGCAATTGTTTATCTCCGGTTTTGTCCAACTTATATATGGATATTTTTTTAAAAATTCTATCTTCCCTCGATTATTGACATTCCTCTTTTCTGTTTTCGCTACAGTGATGGTATTTTATGCATTGATCCTAAATCTAAAGTATACATTTTCTTAGATGAACTCAACTCCTTTGTGCCGTCCGTCAATAATATTTATTCTGGAACTTGACAAAATGGAAGGCTTCCTTTTCTAGATTTGTTTATATACCGCGCTCATTCGGACTTTAATTTCTCTCTTTCGTACAGCGACCGATTCCTTTTCTTATATTTATTTTTATTCTTCTCAAGATATTAAAGTCAAAAGGTTTCTTTGTCTCCATCCCCTTTATTTCTTCGATAAATGCCTTGAATTAGCGAAAATAATTAAGCGTATTAAACTTCCTCCTGCTTTAGTAAAAAGAAAACTCTCGTCCTGCCTTTATCTCCAGCCTTCGTTAATCCTGCTCGGGTTTTAAAGCAATTCTGTATTTCTATTTTATTTATATATGAAAATAGATTGAATGAAGTTTTAGTTGAGAATATTCCTTCATCAATTGGCGGTATACAGAGATTTATAAGAAATAAATAGAGACACAGTTTTATGATTAAATGTTTTGATTTCAAATTTGTGGAATTATTATGACCTTTATTTGTTTCCATCTTTTCCTAGTTTTATAGCAATTATTAGACATGGCTAGAAAGCAAAATTTCAGGGAAATTTCAGATTTTCAAAGAGGAAGGAATGTTGGTCAAACTGAGGGTGGACTGTCCCAATTTTTTTTAAAAAAAAGAAAAACACCACTGGAGTCATGACCTGTTTTTTTTGGCCTTCCGAAAGATCTCTTCCTGCTATGCCGAGTTCCATTGAGAACAACCCTCGGTTACTAGACAAAACTTTACTGGCACGAGCGAAAAAACAAAACAGGAACCTGGTCTTCTGCAAACTGTAATGTCAGAACTTGTTAATCTAAGAGAGTGGCAGCTTTAAAAACCGCTAAAGAGAAGTCCACAAAGTATTAATAATCTACTTTAAGTGCTCAGAATGTATTTCATTCTTTAAACTTAAAAATAAAGAGGTATTTCAGTAATTAACTAGGTTGTCATTTACTTCATGCAGGAGTGAAATTGGGACAAAGCTACCAACACGTCTCGCCATTACAAGCATTGTGACAAGTTTGAAAAAAAGTGATCTGTTCACGATTTGTACAAGCCAAGATCTGAGAGGCGCAAATCAATTTCATCTGATGAAAATTATACCTTGATCGATCACCACATAAATTATTACACCCTGAAACCTACATCAGGGAATCAGTTGTTCTCATGATCCTAAAGTCGATTAAGTAGAAATAAATGCTACATTCCACATCGGCTATCCGCCATGACCTAAAATAACCCTGATCGCCAATTCTGAGTGAATAGTTTGTCATAGGAAAGGGAAAATGTTGAATTCACTACGAAAATCCCGTGCTATTATGAAACTACTTTCAGCCTAAATGTTTCAGTGAATAAATCTAACTTTAATTTCTGATCGCCAGAGAATCCTCATATTTTTTGGTGACAGCCATGTTAATTTCCTACTATCCACCGTATGTTGTTAGGCCATTTTCCCATAATGAAACGCTTACCGGTGAAGTAAAAAACTGACATCATATCTGTATTTCGGAGATTGTTTCCAAACGGCAACATCATACTGAGGAGAAAGCACCTCGAAGAAACTGCCTAACCACTCGGTTGGGCGAAGAGGAAACACTGATAATAAGAACATAAGAAAAGAAAGAGTCCACAAAAGGCTAATAAATAGCCTATACGAGGTAGCTCCTGTTCCCATGACCAAATTCAGTCTCACCGAGAATCCTCATACATAAATCTATCTAGTGTATTCTTAGAACTCCCAGAGAGGACGCTTCTATTATATGACTAGTGAGCCTATTCCATTCATATATAACTTTATTATAAATAAAATGGTATAAGAATGGAATAGGATCTTGTAAAGCTGAGGCATCCCAAAGTTTTTTCGACCAAAATATAATCTAACTAAACCTAACTTAACCATACTAATCTAGAATAGGCTAGGTTAGTTTAAAAAGTCCCCAATTTCTACCAATTTATTTTCTAAACCTAAACTTTCCCAACTTAAACCCATTGCTATGTGTCCTACCATGTTGACTAAAAATAAGAACCTTACCTATTTCTCACCTATTATAACATTTTATCCACTTAAAGACCTCAATCAAGTCTCCTCGAACTCTGCTTTCTAACATAGATTATCTTCCACCTCTTTCACAGGTAACTGTCGTAGCAATGAAAATGTCCGACTAAACACCTGGCTGGTAAACCAAAGCGATTCTGAAATAAAGGATGCCATAAAAAGTATTACATCACCTCGAAAGTTCATCTTTATTTTTAAGTAATTTTCTCTTTAAAAAAGAGAAAATATTGCGACGCAAAATATTTGGAGCTAAAAAGGCCTCTCTCTCTCCCTTAAGAGCGATAAATGTGGAAAAGGCTAGCCTAGTTATACTACTAACTACGACTAGGCTAGCCTATTTAGACTAATAACTAGGACTAGGCAGGCCTAGTTAAAGTGATAACTAAGACTTGGCCAACATGGTTAGACTACTAGCTCTGACTAGCCTGCCCTGTTAGACTGATAGCTAAGACTAGCGAGCCTATTTAGACTAATAACTACGACAAGGCTAGCCTATTTAAACTGATAACTAAGACCAGACTAGCCTAGTTTAAACTGATAACTAAGACTTGGATAGCACAGTTAGACTACTAACTATGACCAGCCTAGTGTAGCCTAGTTAGACTGATAACTAGTACTATGCTAGCCTAGTTAGACTGCTAACTAGGAGTAGACTAGCCTAGCTAGGATAGCTTAGTTAGACTGCTAACTAGGAGTAGACTAGCCTAGTTAGATTACTAACTATGAGTAAGCTAGCCTAGCTAGATGATAAGTAGGACTAGGATAGCCTAGTTAGATTACTAACTAGGACTATCCTAGAACTCAGACTATTAACTAAGACTAGGCTAGCCTATAACTGAAAATGCATAAGCAAATTTTGACAGGAACTAACGCGTCAAACCTTGTTAAACAGAGTACTGTTAGCCTAACAAGGCTAACCCATGCCTTGTTTGTCACTTATTAGGGAGAAGTGTGTTAGTTCAAAATTATTTATATAATGATTCTTATTTTTCAAAGAATAGATTCCGTTTCTTTCACAACAATAAAATGAGAAAAGGTTTCTAGATCAGAGCGATAGCTACTCCGCTCGTCCCAGTAGCGGGAGAGGTAACGTGCGCGAAGATCACCCAGACTGGGACATTCAACAAGAATGTCCCGAACAGCCTGGGGGACATCGCGGTCGTCGAGTAAGGTACTGGCGAGCGTTCTATCATTGATGGTACGTTCGCGAGTGTGCTTAATTCGGCATTGGGGGCTAGGGCCATGGGAATAATCGTGGGGCAATGGCACGCAACTTAAAAGTTCCCCTCGGCCGTCTCCCATCTCTTTTGCCAAGCAGTCCAGAGAGCTGCCCGTATTCCTGCCATGTAGTATGTGTGAGGAAGAGCCAAGCGATGGTCTGGTCGCCCACTGCTCTCTGACACTAGGGCGCCCTCATCGGCGCGCTCATTCTCCGCAATTCCTACATGTCCAGGAACCCAGCAGAAGATAATCTCGACATCAGCTTGGCTCGCAGAAACCGTAGCGTCGCGGATATAGAGAACCCCGGAATGTAGAGATTCCAATGCCCCTAGACCACTCATGGCGATTTCTGAGCCGCTATAGATCACAATCCGGTCTCAGAAACGGGCACGACGCATTATCTCCCGTACCGAGCGATGTATTGCAACCGACTCGGCCTTGAAGACAGACGCAACGCCTAGCAGAGCTCCGCTGAATTTAAACAGAGAGGATACGGCGTGATATAGAGTCATACGTGTACACTGGCACGGAGCAAGAGTGACAGGAAATGTGCACCAATAAGGACGAACAGAATACTTTCAGCACTGTGAAGCTTTTGGAGCCATCGCGTCGCGACAAATATTCAAAGATGGTTCCCTCTAGGGTCGCGTTCTGGGCAGAACCAGAGGCACTACAGGCACGAGAGCTATAACGAGATATCTAAGGAGTTTTCTAGCTCTAAAGCGAAAGGGTTAAATTGTGATTGCCGTCTCTCGGAGGAACCGTTAAGATCACCCACGGTTGCACTGAGGGAAGTAGGCGTCTGGGGGAGGCGTCGTGTTAGTGCATACAAGCACATAATGTTTTGTGTATGGCACAGAACAAGTAGCATCTCCTCGGCATCGACAAGTAGGCTTTCAATAGGGGAAGTGTGGAAGGCACCGGTCACCAGGCGGAGACCGGTGTGGTGGATCGATTCCATCTTCCGCAATACACTCTCGGCAGTATCCCTATCATCACCTCAGGTAATGAACGTCACGGAACGAAGAATATCCATTGCTCGAGTAGAAGAGACACTAAAGCTGAGAATATGAACCTCACAGGTGAGGCATCGGTCAAAAACAAGCCCAAGGAAACGATCGAATCAACCACTTCACGGCGAACCCCGTTTAGGAAAACTCCGGGTTTGGAGTGGAGCCGTGGCTGGGGGCAGAAGTGCACCAACTTGGTCTTGGTAAAGGAAACCGAAATTTATCGCTTTGGCATAGCGAGAGTTGCGGTTTTGGAATCGACGCTCCAGAGTTGGCGTCTGGGCCGCACTAAAATAAATAGAAAGGTCATCCACTTAGAGCGTAGCGAGAACATCTTCCGGCAGCACCGAGGTGATGCCGTTGATGCTCAGGGCAAAGAGTTTTACACTGAGGACACTTCCCTGCAGGACACCATCTTCCTGCTCCATTTGGCCAGAGAGGGCTCCCCTCACCCGTATGCGGAATCGACGATCTCGCAAAATCTGAGATATGAAGATTGGGAGGCGTCCCCTCGCCCCCATCGTGTGGACAGTCTCCATGAGACCGGATCGCCATGCGGTATCATAGGCCTTCTCAAGATCGAAAAACACCGTGGCGTAGTGCTGTCTAAGAAGGGAAGCCTCCCAGACGGCATTTTCCAGTCGGAGCAGAGCATCCGACGTGGAGTGGAACTTGCGGAAGCCGCAGTGTGCAGAAGTCAGATGGCCTCCGCTGTCCAGAACAAAGGCTAATCTATCATTTACAAATTTCCCTATCAACTTGCATACGCAGGAAGTTAGAGAGATTGGGCTGAAACTGGCCGGGGTAGAGTAATCTCTCCTCGGTTTGCGAAAAGCGAGTGAAGAAGCCATCCGCCAGTAGTTTGTAAGGGTACCCTCTGCCCAGATCCTGTCGAAGACATCTAACAAAAATACCATATTTCGCAAGCATGGTATAGGTGTCGAAGCATGGCATATGGTATATCGTGGTTGTCTATGAGCAGGAAATATCCAGCGTACATACGCTAGACACGGCACGCAGTCGTGATTGGCTAGAGTTCCCTATAACACCGATATTTTTTTTGTCTCCTCGCTCGCCGAGACTCGAACCCTTTATCCAGACCGGGAAATCCACCCATAAGTGTTTCTCTGGCATTCGATCTCACTACTATCTCACTCTGCCACTTTTGTCAAAATTCCCTCGTTGGTTACATCAAATTTCTTTATTTTTTAGATGGAAAGTATTTTTTTTGTGGCAAGAGGGAGTTATCTGATGTTGGGCATATTTGGGAGCTTCATACTCGTACCTCTGGAATTTTGGTGGAATAAAAATCTGAGGAACAAAATAAATAAACTCGTTTCTACTCCCTAAAAAATAATTGTAATTAAATTCCTTCTAAAATTGCTGAATTAATTTTATTTTTTGATTAATTCTCTAAAATTAATTCTATTTATCGTTGAATTTTCTGTTTAGTTTGCGAAAATTTGTTTGAGTTTGAAAGATGTAAAACTTGCCTCAACTTGATGCCTGACGCTGACCTAGGGAAGTTCTCTCTCTGGGATTGGAGAAGGATTTTTAAGGGTGTGTGCTTTTGTATGTGTGTATGTGTGTTTTAATGAAGATCACTTATTGTCTTGCCCCTTCCCCCTAGGTTGGAAACGTAATAATTATCGCTAGAAATCTAATAAAAGAAAACCAATGGGAGCATCTCCGCCTGAAAGATTCTGAAAATGGCATCGTAATGACACTAGTGAAGTCGGGGGATGTGAAAATGTGTGCGGGATACATAGAACGAGTTGGTAAAATGAGAATGTAGGCACCAGTAGGACACGCCACTCACACGAATCCGCCTCTCTGCTCCTTTCTGTGGTACGTGGAAGACAACTACCTAGAGTGTGTCAGAGGCATCAGTAATTGTGGTCTTTTGACCAAGATACTAAAGCACAGGTGCTCTAGTACGACCCAATGAACCATGCTTTGGGTTTGGACCCCAGACTTGTACCTCGATCTAGGAATGAGGTCCTACGGTGGCCAAGGACTTATCACCAAGCTTCTCGTTCTAAAGGAGTCCAACAAGGCATTGTTTTGGGGTATCTTATGCGAAGTCAGAGTTGACGTCACTACACCATCGTGTGAGGCCACATGCTTCTAATTAGGCCCCACTGCCTCTGAGGATGGGTGCAAGTTAAGGGTTTCCATAAAAAAAGCGGTTGTAAGAATTGGTACCCCCAATTCTAAGGGACACTGAGCTCTGCCCCACCGTGTAGTACCAACCCGAAAAGGAAGTGCAAGCAGAAGGCACTATGGCGACGTCATCAATGCCATTTTATGATGCTTGTTAAGGGATTAAGGGACGCTTATGTGATTGTGTTTAGCTCCCTTCCAAAAAGGACTACCGCAAGCTTCTATCGGCTCTACTTGAGTATTATCCAGTGTGGAAATTATGTGCAAGAATGTGTGTATTCTTATGTAAGCAATGGGTAACAGGGCTGTGTTCATAAAGGACCCACTTAACGGAAATGGAAACATATATAAATATCGAAATTCGGTTTTGATCTCTTTTTAAGTCGCTCAGCTTCTTTTTAATGTCTTCTAAGGAGTAGTCAAGCAATTTCCTTGTATGGACTAATCCTTGGACAAAAGTAATGCTAGTGTGTGGGATCGCCTGCATAGGTGATATTTCGAGTGTCTGATAAGCGCTCAATTTCGCCCTCTTTGCAAGATTGGCCACTTAAACAGAAGGTTGCCATCTGATCTTCGGCTCTTCTAAGAAAGAACTGTAGCTAAGGGCTGACGCATATGGACCATGCGTCAATCACACAAATCTGCTTTCATCATTAGAGCGAATGACTCGAAGTAACTGAAGTCGGCGGGCTTGAGGACGCCTGACTGCCTCTCAATGAGGACCCTGATATCTATAAGGTTCAGCGCTCCATTGTCGTTCTTTGGGGTGTAATGGGTAGGTCTTAAACCTTTTCTCCATCCTTCGGGATAACGAGGCTGGACGGATCAGCCTTGGTCAGGTCTACTGCTGGGTCGGCGAGGGGCTTACCCCTCCTGGGTGAGGAGGTCAGGGTTTGCACTTTATTTTCTATTCCTCCCGATGGTGCTGCTCAGAGACCTAACGGATCTGCTTCTGTTTGCTCATTTGCCGAGATGATGAAGGACCCGCCCGACTGCAGTGTTTACCCGGAAGGAGGAGAAACACTTTTTCCTTTTAGGTACCTGAGGGCTCGTCTGTCTTCCCTTAGGAATATCATGCCAGCGAGTGGAATTAGCCTTAGGGAGCTTTCCCGCTAAGCCACCGCCCCTTCAAGAGCAAGGCTGCAAGTATGGGGAGCCGGCGCACCGGCCATCAATGGGAAGAGCTGCACCAGTCCTCAAGGGAGCCACCATTAGAGGGTCAAGAAGGGAAACCATTTTACCTAGAGTTGTAAGATAAGGGAAGGCCTTTATCCGCCTCCGGAGATTTGGAGGCTCCAGCGAAAACACAGTGGAAAGTTTATTCTAGAAGTTTTGCTAAATAACTGATAAGTGCAGTAATATCTTTCTTTTTTTTTTAAAGGTGCTTGATGGCTACGTGAATCTTTTGAAGGACAGCGTTTACAACCTGTAAATATTGCTTCATTTATATCGGTTCGAAGTGCCTGTGAGACATTTATGGCCAGAATTGTCCCTGGATATTGAAAGTGGGTCCTTTACTGCAATATTAAGTACAAAAAAACAATGACCCGATCACAGTAATCAAACACTTACTGCAGTCCTCAATTTTCAACAATAGTAATGTTTAAATGAAGCGCTTGAACAAAAAAGGCCTTCACTAGTCAACTGGTTTATCCGCCATGACAATGCAGGCTCACACATCGCACGTTTGGGCCAAGAAAAACACCATTGTTTTAGATTAGGAAGTTTATTATCATCCTATATATTCACTGGACCTTCCACCGTGTGATTGCTATTTATTTATTATGATTTATCATCATCTAAAGGACAAAATATATTCCGATATGAAGGAGATGAAAAAGGATAGCAAATCCTTCAAGAAAAGTTTTCCACTGCTTAATTTAATGTGAGGAGAACGTTATCATCAATGAAGGAAATTACTTTGATGAATAAATGTATTTATTTGGTATATTAAATTTTTTTTACTTTACTTTAAAAGGAACATTCATTTATTGACGTCCTAATAATTCTGTTACGCCCCACAAAATTTAATTAATATTCGCAGAATGTGGACAGACATTAAAAGAAATGTGTTATTTGTAAATATATAAATATATATATATATATATATATATATATATATATATATATATATATATATATATATATATATATATATATATATATATATATGGAAAAATATCCAAGACAAATTGGTGCGGTTAAGGTAATGGCATAATTAGACAACTGCCCATCCATCAGCCCAAGGGCTGATGGATGGGTCATCCCTAAGTGTTGTCTTCCAGTTCAAGGAGGATAGGATCACCTGCTGGACCTGAAGCAGAGCAGTTGTCTAATTATGCCATTACCTTAACCGCACCATTTATATATATATATATATATATATATATATATATATATATATATATATATATATATATATATATATATATATATATATATAAAGCATATCTGTGAAAGCCAGCTGATGTGTTAAACACATATTACGAACGATTCCAAAATACGAACTTAGGACTTAAAAATAAGCAAAGATTTGAGAGAAATGCCATTTGGGGAAAAGGTAAAATTAACGTAGGAAAAAAATGAGGCTTATCTAAAGAATTTTTGGCACTTAGACCTTTTCTTAGCTTCTACGGAGGTCTAGGAGAGCTGTGCGGCGGCCCCATAACGTACCAAGTTGTCTAATCGGGATTTTTAATATCACCTATTTTTATGTCCCTCTACTTCAACACGTTGTTTAGAAACTCTATTAGAAATGTCTGTTGGGGGATGCTCTTTTTTGTGTTATTGTCAGTTACTTTATCTTAATAAATCGATTCCGTAAAAGGCATATTTATTTACGGTAAAACTGTAAGGGTATTTCCGATCAATTTTCGGATGAAAGGGATATTTTCTCCTATTCTCCAATATATCTAATTGACCTTTTTAATATCAGTAGCATAATAATTTCATTCACTTTCGCTCATTCTTTTTTATTTCCTTTTTTGTCTTCTTTACCTCTTTTTGTCTCCCTTTCACTTTTATTTTTTCGCTTTTTCTCTTTCTTTCTCTCTCTCTCGCTTTCTCTTCCCTACAGTCTAAAGTACGGTACTGCCGCTTACTAAGGGTGTTCCAATAACTTGGACCGATTTTAAATGTGAGTTAAGTTTAAACGTCTAATGATTTTTTTCTTTTTCTTTCAGATTTAACAACTTCACTGTTTGGCAATTTCAACCATGGAAAGATTAATAATCGAACAACGTGTTAAAGTTATCGAAGCCTATTACGAAAATGGACGTTCAAACAGAAACGCATTTCGGGCACTTTGAAATTTTTTTGGTCAACATAATCGACCAACCGAGAGTGCAATTGAGAAAATTGTTCGTAAATTCAAACAAGAGGGGTCGGTGGCAGATATGAAAACGCCATTGCGTGCTCGTTTACGACGTTCAGCTGAAAACATTGCTGCAGTGCGCGAGAATGTGGCCGAAGATCCAGACACCTCTATTCGTCAACGCGCGCAGGAATTGAACCTCTCCACAACAACGTTACATCGAATTTTGACAAAAGATTTGTCTCTAAATGCTTACAAAATTCAATTGACACAAGAACTGAAGACTGCTGACCATTTGAAGCGCCGTACATTCGTCAATTGGGTGCACGAGCAAAGATAAGCCGATGATGATTTTTCGCAAAAAATCATCTTTAATGATGAAGCCCATTTTCATCTTGGTGGATTCGTTAATAAGCAGAATTGTCGCATTTGGGCTGATGAAACTCCGAGGGAGATTGTTGAAAAGCCACTGCATCCACAAAAGGTCACTGTTTGGTGTGCATTTTTTGCTAGTAGAATAATTGGGCCGTATTTCTTCGAAAATGATGCCGGGAATTCTGTTATGGTGATAGGCGAGCGATACCGTGCCATGATAACCAACTTTTTATGGCCTGAATTGAATTCTATGGATGTCGAAGATTTGTGGTTTCAACAGGACGGAACCACATGCCACACAGCCAATGCAACAATGGCTTTATTGAATGAGAAGTTTCCAGGTCGCATCATCTCTCGAAACAGCGAGGTCAATTGGTCACCACGATTGTGTGACTTGACGCCTTTAGATTTCTCCCTTTGGGGTCATCTCAAAAGTAAGGTCTATACCAACAATTCAACAGCTGAAGGATGAGATAATAAGGCATATTGGTCAGATCGAGGAGCAACTATGCAGAGACGTCATTAAAAATTTTGACCATCGAGTGGAGATGTGCCGCCGAAGCCATGGCGAACATTTAGGCGATATTATTTTTCACACATAATTGCCATGACTCAAATAACATGATCCAATAGTGAAATCAATAAATTTTCACCAATAACACTGTTTTATTTACTGCTAACTTCGATCCGTCTTAATGGAACACCCTTTATATAGCAACATTTGATGCTTACATGGAAATTGGCTATTGCTTCTAAACATTTTGACATTCTGTTTTGTTCTTGCACCTTCGTCTGTGACAAGAGGCACATTTCTCTTTTGCTAACTCCAGGAGTCAAGAAATGTATGCTTCTGAGGCGTAACGCAATGGCTGGTTATGTTAGCGAGGGATACTCTGCATCTATACTCGCTTGGCAGAGTTGGTTGTCATATAGTTTAAATCATCATGGTCTGTAGTAGGCCCTAAAATTTTTATTCGTTTTCGATAAAGCGTAATCCAGACTTCGAGGATAGTATTTTTGACTACCTTCTATCCAGGATGGCATCCAGAGAGGAATCTGATTGAAAGTCGTCCTTTATATTTATTGAAGAATGTAACGCACACAATACCTTTGCGGATAGCATGTTAGTGGCAAATAAATGCTTTAATAACATGGTTTCCTACCAAAAGGGTTAGATAAAAGGTCAAGATTCTCTGGTTGAATGAACTCTGTCTCCCCCATTGATTGAGCTGTATTGCTGTTCTTGACTTTAGCCCACAATCAGGTTGTGAGTACAGGATTACTGAAGCCTTACCCTGATCTGGTAGTTACATACGAGTACTTTTACCTACTCTTTACAGGTTCTCTCGGCGTTGTGACAACTAATGCTAGTGTTCTAGTTGGCTTGTTTTCAGTCAACATTAAAATAAAATAATTTGTGCCTAAATTTGAAATTCAGAACTCAGTGGGAATCTATATTCTATCTAGAGTGCTCTTTTGAATTTAGACTAGAGTTCTTTATATATATATATATATATATATATATATATATATATATATATATATATATATATATATATATATGATGTGGCTTCTGGTTAGAGTAATAATTGATAATTTGATTAATACAATTTAGAGAAGAGTACATACAAGAATACTGATGCTCGATGATGCGTGGAGACATGCTTATATTGAGAAGTAGTCAGCATATCGCCTCTGGTCAAATAACAAGTCTGATCTTTGTTGGAGAAATTTTAATAGATTAAGAGCAGATGCTTAATTTAAGTTGAGGCAGAGGAGAAATATAATGACAGTATAAAAAACCCTTCCGTCCACTAAAAAGTCTCATAAGTGGTGGGATACTTTGAAGTCTGTTCTTTTTGGTTTAGATTCGAGTATGTCACCTCCGATCAAAGCCTATGGCAGCGTCAAACACTTTCCAGAAGAGAAACTTGACCTTTTAGTTGACTCTTTTGACAGGAAACAGTGTTATTGAAGCATTAGTTTACCACTAAAGTGCTTTCCTGAGGTCAATTTAAATTCTTTGACATTTAGGTTTCGTGGGGTTAATCAACCTCTTGACTTGAGTGACTATGGTGTTATGGACCGCAAAGGTATTTTCACTTTGTTTTTAACTCCAAAAATCTCATCTTTATTGCGTAAATTAATTAGGGCAGTTGCTTTCCATTATTCTGGATGTTGGGTAACAGAGTAACATTACCTAAATAGATGAGAGCATCAAGGAGCCTTCTGACAAAGGATCATGGATGCTCCTAATCCATTACTCTATTTTTTCTAAGATATTTGAGAGACTAATGTTTAAAAGTCTTAGTAAATTTGGTAAGAATAACCATCTGTTTCCTAACTTACAATTTGGGTTCGGCAAATGTCGTGGTACTTGTGGTGAACTTTTGACCATCACTTGGTGAAACTTGTATGGTTGGTTTAGATTTTAGTGCAGCATTTAATAAGGTAAATCATAGATCCCTCATTTATAAGTTGAAGTCCTTAGGGATAGGGCCTCCCTTTCTTAATATTATAATAGAATTCTTAACTGGTTGAGCTCAAATTGGTGATATTAGAAATGTCATCTCTGGTGTCCCGCAGAGTACTATCCTTGGACCATTGCCTTATATTATGAAAGTGACATGCGGCTCGGCTTAGATAGTAAGCTTGTTGCGTATGTTGATGATACTATATTAGTTGCCAATATGATGTCTCCACTTTTGAGGTTTTCTGTAGCCATCTCTCTGATTAGATATCCTACAGTTTACACATATAACGTGGTGTGAGTGGTATAAGCTATTGGGTATGAAGTTAGATCCCCAAAAAGTCAAAGCATGGTTATAAGTATGTCTAGGACACATTATCTATACATCAAGATTTACACATTGATAATATTGTGCTAATTACTTGTAACGTGTTCTAAATTCTTGCGGTAACTCTTGATAATAACCTTACATTTGAGAAATATTTTGAATGTTGCCTCGGGAATAAAAAAAAAAACTATACTCAACTAAAGTGTTTGGTGATGAAGCTATTACATTAAATTGCTTCAATTCTTTTATTCTTCCCTGTTTAGAACATTGTCCACCAGTCTTGTTTTCTGCGGCCGATTCACGTCTAGAACTCCTGGATATAGACTTGTCTCTTATTAAGTTTCTTATTTCAAATTCAAAGATAGATTTATGGCATCGTCGGCAAATTAGTTATCTGTGTGAGCTGCATAAGGTACATAATTATTTTGATCCTCCATTGTACTGTCTCATCCTGTACTGGACAACCTGCTGCTGTTGCTAAAGCTGTTGTTACTCTCTCAAGCATAAGATGCAACAGTAATCAATATTCTGGGCGGGTTTTTTTTTGTCACAACAAGAATTTGGAATGTATTTTCTAATGTTGTTGTTGACTTAGTTATTGTTGAGAGGTTCAAACTCGTTGCTGACGGTGTTTAAGAGAAGGGCGTGATTGTCAGCAGCGTCTCAAATATCAAATTAACGAGGTTGTAACGTTCCTTATATTGCCTTGGTTATTCCTTCAATTTTACATCATTTACTGACACACTAATTGCAATCTTTCCATTAGTGCTGATCCTTTCTTTATCTAATTACCCACCTCTGTTTCTCATTCCCAATTCGGGGCTGGGCTCTAATGGTCACTTGGAACATTTTTCCAAGTTTGGGCCGACAAAGTTAGGTCGTTTAGAGACGCTCCTCATGCGTGCGGACGGTAGGCAGCGGGGCGCTAGGGCCCTGGGGAGCTTATTGGCAGAGAGGAGGCTGCGATGCCGCATGGGAAACGTGGAGTGGCGAAATCGATGGATTAAGATTGTTTGCTAAGGGAAAGGGGGGGGGGGAGGGTAATTGCTCCCTTTAACATACCTTAACCATGGCACTTGGTCCATTTGATTTCATTGGGAGCCACCAAGGTGCCTTGCCTTTGATGGGGAATGGGGGCACATTTCGGAGAGTTGCACGAACACTAGCCTAACCTAATCACATTACTTCACATTATCGGAAAGACATCTTGCTAGCGGAGTGGATACGGCGTCAGTCTTCTAACGCCGCGGTACCGGGTTCGATCCCGGCACGAAGGTACACAAACGTCAGCGCACGCAGAAATCTGGCTACCAACTGATGGACGCGCTGTGCTCACCCTTGTATTCGGGTAAGTAGATCTTACACTTTTCACCACACACATAGCCAATTAAAATACTGCTTTCTTTCCTCTCTCGCCTTCACAGCACAACACACACACACACATTCTGTCCCAAAGAATCCTACCTCTGTCGCGGAACTGGTCGGCCTGTCCCCCCGGAGGTGGGGGTTCATACCCGTACGCTGCTTGGTATCAAAACATAATACCTCCTGGCACTTGTCCCAAAAGAAGACTGTTTCTTGGTACCCTCTGCCTCACCAACCATTGTCATACTGACCTTTATGTCTATTTCATTATCCGGTCAGGATTCGCCATGGCCAAAACAGGATGGCAAACCACTACTTCCTAATCGGAAGATTATTGGTTTGAATTTTGGTCTTCTTCTTCAGCGTCTCTTAAAGGGTTGAAATTCGTCCGTGGTACTGTGAGGTCTTTGGACGAAGAAATTCCTGAGATTCGAACCTTCCCACCCGCAGCATTTAATCCCTCAGTAATATCAATAAAATATCGATGAACCTCAGAATCTTGATATTAGCGTGGTTCGACGGTGGATAATAGGCTTCGTTCGCCTCTCTTTAAGAGGCATTTCAAGCCCCGTATGATTCACTTCATCGTGTGTGCCTACGTCATGCACGGCTCACTGAGCGATGGTGCGACGTAATGCATCGCTCAGAGACGCTTTGTGACTACGTCATGCACCGCTAACCGACTTCTCGTGCCCGAGCTATGTACCTGTCACCGACAGTTGGTGTGTACGTCATTCACTGATAACCGACTGTTGGTGTGTGCTTCATGCACTGCTCACCGACCGTTAGTGCGTGTGTCGTACACAGCTCACCGAGCTTTGGTGTGTGCGTCATACACTGATAACCAACACTTGATGTGTGTCATGCGCCGCTCATCGACCTTTGGTTTGTGCGTCATGCACTGATAACCGATTCTTGGTGTGTATGTCATGCACCAGTCACCGACCTTTGGTTTGTGTGTCATGCACCGATACCATACCTTATGGTATGTGCGTCTTTCGCTCCCTGTAAGTTGTTCTTGGCACCCAGCGGCCATTTATCATCGGTATGTGTGTCATGCACTGATATCCAACTGGTGGTGTGTGTCTCATGCACTGATAACCGACCTTTCGTATGTGTCAAGCACCGCTCACAGACTGTTGATATACGAGTCATGCACTGGTAAATGATCCTTGGTGAACGCATCATGCACCGCTCACCGACCGTCGATGTATGCATCATGCACTGATAACCGACCATTGGTTTGTCTGCCATGCATCAGTCAGCGACCATTGGTATGTGCGTCATCCACTAATAACCGATTCTTGGTGTGTGCGTCACGCACAGCTCACTGACCGGTGTTGTGTGCATTATCCACTGATAACTGACCGTTGGTTTGTCTGTCATGAATAGCTCACCGAAGGCTAGTGTGCGCGTAATGTACGGATAACCGACTGCTGGTATGTGCCATGTACCCTTCACCGACCCTTGGTGCGTGCGTCATGCACTGATAACCGACCCTTGGTATGTGTCATGCACCACTCCCACACCGTTGGTGCGTACCAACGGTGTGGGAGTGGTTATGCGCTCATAACCAACCTTGGTGTGGGTAAGTATTGCCCATCGACCTTAGGTCTGTGCGTCATGCACTCATAACCTACCGTTGTTGTGCGTCATTTTCCACTCACAGACCATTGGCCCGTGCGTCATGCATTGATAACAACCTTTGATGTGCGTCATGCACTGCTCACCGACCTTTGATGTGTCCATCATGCACTGAAAACCTACCCTTAATGTATGTCATGCACTACTCCCCACCATAGTCTGTGCGTCATGCGCTGATAACCGACCCTTGGTGTGTGTGATGCATCGCACATCGACCCTTTGTGTGTGTGTGTCATGCATGATAACCGACCATTGTTGTGTGTCATGCACCGCTCGCTGACCCTTGCTGCGTTCGCTATGCACTAATAAACGACCCTTGGTGTGTACATGCACCGCTCACTGACGTTTGCTGTGTGTCATGCATCGCTTACCGACCTTTGTTGTGTGTTTCAAGCGCTGCTCACCAAGCGGTGGTATGTGCGTCATGCACCACTCACGAACCGTTGATTTATGCGTCATTCACTGATAAACTACCCTTGGTGTGTCCGTCATGCACCGCTTACCGACTGTTGGCATGTGCGTGATGCACTGATAACCTACCGTTAGTACGTCTGTCATGCACCTATCACCGATATTTGGTGTGGCGTCATGCAGGGATAATCGAGCCATAGATTGTGTGTCATGCAACTCTCACGAACCGTTGATATATGCGTCATCCACTGATAATAGACTCTCCCTCTGTGCGTCATGCACAGCTTACTGCCCGGTCTTGTGTGCATCTTGAACTGATAACCGGCCATTGGTTTGTTTGTCACGCACCATTCGCCGATCGTTGATAACTGATAATTTACCGTTGGTGTGTGTGTGTGTGTGTGTGTGTGTTTGTGTGTCATGCATCGCTCACCGACCGTCGGTGTGTGCGTCATGTACTGATAACATTCCTATGGTGTGTGCGTCAAGCACCGCTCACGGACTGTTGATATACGAGTTATGCACTGGTAACTGACCCTTGGTGAACGCATCATGCACCTTTCACCGACCGTCGATGTATGCATCATGCACTGATAACCGACCATTGGTTTATCTGTCATGCACCAGTCAGCGACCATTGGTGTGGGCATCATTCACTGATAACCGACCCTTGGTGTGTGCGATGCACCGCCAATCGACCTTGGGTGTGTGTCATGCACTGATAACTGACGGTTGGTTTGTTTGTCATGCATAGCTCATCGACGGCTAGTGTGTGCGTAATGCACGGATAACCGACCGCTGGTCTGTGTCATGCACCGCTCAGTGACCCTTGGTGTGGCTCCCCCGTCGAGGGTTATTAATTATGTACTCCTTAGTACTTGTACTTTGTACAAATGTGTTTCTAGTACTCCCGTCCGCCTTTTTCCTCTATGCTACACAATTTCGGGGTTAATGGGTGTGTCTGTAGGATCCTGTAGATCCTCTAATATGTTTATTTGATCATTTCTTGATCTATTTTCTGACCAAGAGGGAAAGAGGGTATTAAGACCTTCGTTGGCGCCATGTACGGGAAGAATCCTAGCCACATATTATTCACCTCTCGCCATAACCTCATATACATCCCTGTTGTTTTTTTGGAGGGGGCGGGGTGGACGCTCTAACCATAAGTCCCAACCCGGAGTCTTTCACCTCCTGCTCCCCGTCGGATAGATCGCAAGCTCTTTTGACGTCCTTTCTTTGATCATCCTCCACTGTCAATCTGTTCCCCGGACTTTAGGGAGTGAAGGATTGCCATTAGCGTAATTTTTTTTTTTTTGCCTTACTATTAGACCTCACACTTGAGCCTCTTTATGTTGACCTCCTCCCGGGTGTGAGGTTGACCTCAAATTGTTGCCGTTTATCTCAAAATATTTAAAGCGATAAAAACCTCAGGCAGAAAGTTTGTAAGAAGAGATTCGTAAATAAAGATGGAAGATGTGGAAATGCGTGTAGAAGCATTAAGTGCGGTTTGAGGGCCTGGAGGATACGGGATCCTAAAGATGTTAGCTGTAGCATACTGAGGTATGCCATACCTGGTACCCCATTTGAGGGGTACACACTGGGAGCTGGAGGGCATTTGGAGATTCTCAATATGTTAAAAATGAAAAAAAATCTAGTTGGCAACTCAATAACGATTCAAATTACATACGTCATTGAGGTGTCCGAAATTGTTCAACTCAACATACAGAACAAAAATGAGCAAAGAGGTAACACGTGGCCTGTGAATTCAGGTGGACATATAGCACAGCTAGACGCAATGGGTTAATTACTAAAGGAGTTACCATTATTATCATCATTACTTAATTAAGCAACGGATGCCTAACTTGAGGAAATCTTGTGGTTTGATGACATATTGGCATAGACATCACTTTCGTCTCCCTTCATAATCTTTGACGTCGATGAGATGTTGCAGTGATTGAAATAAAAGGTTATCATATGGTTGAAGGATATGGAGGATGGAGAGAACTTCTCCATCGAGATCAATTATACAGGGTGGTCCGAATGTCTTGTCACCCCTTACCTTAATTAATCCTGTAGGAAACAGTTTATGTTCCCAACTCAGCATCGTCCTCTTTGGAAGGGCAAGACTGCCGAGTCTTGCAGTGAAGTCATGTCACACATCCTCCATGCTCTTGCCAGAATGCACACACTCGTGTGTACATACACTTACTATCAGCCTCTCTTCCAAACTGTAGGAGCTCGTGTCAGGCATCGGAAATAGAAAATTAAAACAATATTTACAGGGGGTGATAAGAATTTCGGACCACCCCGTAGTTTCCGCGTTCCCACGACCCATTTTGGTCGCCCAATGTTATGAAGAAGAATTAATCCTGCTCCTTGTCATCAAAGGGTTCTCCTAAACTTAAAGCTTATAATTACTCCTTGGATTACCAGAGCTCCTTTGAAATTGTTTATACAGTGATCAAAAAGTCACTGTGCACTATAAAAAAAATATATACGAGTATGTATATATTTCAGATTTTACTCCTTTGTCCTTATGGTATTTTTTATAGAAATAAAATAAAAAGGATCCAAGCCTGTAATTATGTTAACGGGGGGACACTTTCAACATTGTTAATAAACTTTATGAATATGATAAAATATAATATATAAAATATAAAAACATAATAAAAATATAAGTGCACAGTGACTTTTTGATCACCATGTATTAGTATTTAAACAATTAATTGCCAGTGTTCTAGAAAACTCTTAAATAGGCCATAGTCCAAACGACATTAATTTATTAACCACTAAACGCATTCTTTAATTATAATTAAACTCTCGTTGGATTACGCGAATTTATTCTCCCCAATATTCAATTAAGAACATCTTGTTTAGTGTAATGGCATTCAAGATAAAGCCTTTGGCGCTTGGACCGAGTCACTTCCATAAACAGATTTCACCTTCGTTTTATGCAAGGCGTTAGTGGTGTGAAGGGGAGTGGGGGGGGCAGTGTGCCCCAAAGGTGATGAACGATGACAGGATTGTGGTGTAGTAGGTGAAGATACCTTCCTCCCTTACATTCTCCTCCGTAAGCAATCCTCTCATTCGCTTATTCTTATTTGGGTTTTGTACAGGGCGGTCCGAAAGCCTTGTCACCCCCCCCCTCCCTGTAAATATTGTTCGAATTTCTAGTTCAAATACTGTTTTTTAATTTTATATTTCAGATGTTTGATATTATATTGTTATTTCATTGTTCTTATTACTTTTCGGTAGGGGTGACAGGACTTTCGGACCACCCTGTACTTTAGAGTGCTTTTCACTTTCTCATAACTTCATCCCTCTCTATTAGATGCGCTAATCAAAGGCTTTCTGACAAAGATGCTTTCGTTAGGATCGCCTGGACTAAATATCCTACTCCGGCTGAAAGGATAAGGACGCAAGTATGTCTATCAAGCCCTCTTCCATAACTTTTGCCAGAGAAAATCCCAGGTTTCCAGATCTGGTTTACCATAACCTACAGGTAGAAGCTACGTATGGTTAAAGGTTATGCAAATTTGGACTTAGAAAAAAAGTTATCAGCAGATAAGCAAATTTACTAGAAAAATTGAAGTGTCCAAAATGATCCAAACGCTTAATTACTTCTAGAGAGAACCGACATTGTTTGCATAGCAACTAACCATTTAAATCTCATCTATTAACCATGCATGATAAATCCGTCACGCCTCTCTCTCGGGAGCTGATCATAAAGATGCGCCACTTGACATGGTCTTTCATATGGACTGTCAAGCGCTCTAAAAGTGTAATCCATAATATTCTGCCAACCAATGACAAAAAAAGGTTTGCGTGAAGCTGGTCAATCAACCTGTAGGCCAAGACTTCAAAAAGTGAAGACTGATCCATTAGCCAAGTTATAAAGAAACACTTTCAAGAAGGAAGCAGCCATTGATCAATCCGAACAAGAAGACTCATCTTATATACATCGCCACTCAGCACGTTATATGGAGGGATGACCGATGAAACCAAGTTTACTTCAGGAACGAATCTAAGTTAAATTTGTTCAAATACGATGGCAAAAGATTCGTTCGTCGCAGAGCGCCAAAAAGATTGTAAAGTTTGGTGTGAAGTGTCATGGTTTAGGGAGTGATTTCCGTAAAGACACTGGGCCACTTGTGCGCTTAAGGTGTACATTAAATGCAGGACTGAACACGGAAGTGTTGTGACAACATGTTTTGCCCCTTCTATGAGTCTCCGAAGGCCAACCTACAATTTCCATGCAATATAACATCCCCTGTCACGCAGTCAAGTCGGTGAAGACCTGCCATAAACTTGCAGGCACATAGTCCACACCTGAATCCCATTAAAACTGTTTGGAAGACACTCGGAGAGAAGTCTCTGGACTGAACTCACCCTGGGAGGCCGTGCTACACCCCAGCCCCCTGTTGATTCATTGCACCACCATTTGTGAGGAGCTGTTGCCTGGATCGGCCGGGCAAATTAGCAAAGAGGCCCTGCTTGGCGAAGTGGAGCATACGCTTAAATACTGAAGATTTTATAGGTGGAGTGTGCGGATTGCTGGAGTGGAGAGGAGGAGTGATCCGTTTCATTGTTCCTTGTCGGGTATAAGGACGACCTTAAATATGGGGTCCTATTTTAATCTGAGCTGGGTATAACTTGGAGCCATTTGGCGTAATTAACCGGCGCAGGAGGCTCCAAGTGAATAGATGATGCATTAAAGAGAGTAGAAAGGAAACATGAATAATCCAACCGAGAAATGTTTTCCCACCAGGAAAGAGACAAAAGGGGAACAATAAAAAAGACTAAGCAAAAAGAATGAAGGAGGAGAAAAGTGAAAAAAGCACTATAATTCAAAGCCTCGGTTAACAAATTCGTGCATCTTGCACCCGTTGTTGGGTGAAGGGCGGGGGAAAGTCCTGGGATGAAAAGGACCCCTAGGATAAATCTCGTCATCTTCACCATACTGGGGAGGGGGAGACGCAAGAATGAGCCTTGCGTTTGTCCCCCAACTCTATATGACCAAGTTTGGTGCATCATCGCATAAAGGCGATGCTGAAGTTTCCGGAAAGTGTTAATTAACGTAACGTGAATCCTCAAATTTCAATCCTTCTGCCACACAAATAAATTACGATGACCATTCCATCGTGTGTACAAAGAGGAAGGTATTTTAATGATTACCGTGGAAGAAACAGATGTTATGAAAGAGCTTCCCATTTAAATAACAGGACTTCTGTTAAAGCCCTATTTTTTAAGCGCCCATCTAGCGCCGTATTCAAACTGTTGACCTATTATTAGCTTACATAAAAAAAAACACAAGCAAAACAAAAAAGTACAGAGTAACAAAACCAAACAAAAACAAGAAACGAAAAAACAACAACAACAACAAACACCCTCCGGCGTCGGAGTATACGAGTCAGATAGTCCACAAGTCCCTGTGCACGAACCCGTCCCGAGACAAAGGAGAAAAGGTAGCGACCCCACTCGTCATAAGAATGTGGCGAAGAGTCCGGGGCACAACGAATTCTTGTAGTTGTGGTGGAGATTATTTGAATCATCGAGGATATTGATGCGAAATTTATGGTGAGATTGTGCCACACTATCATTAATGTTCCTCGTCTTCCACAACTCGACCAAAGATTTGATGTTGACTGTCTCTTCATCGTTTAAGTGGGGAAGCTCTTTCATAACATCTATTTCTTCCACGGTTATCGTTAAAATACCTTTCCCTTTGTACACACCATGAAATGGCGCTGGGAATTTATTGGTCTGATAGAAGGATTGGAATTTGAGGATAACGTTTTGTTAATTAACATTTTCCGGGAACAATTTGGACAGCATCCTATTTTATTATTTGGGAGTTGCTCGTCGGGGGGGTGGGGGTAGAGATTTGGGTGGTATGAAATGAGCATTCCAAACAATTCCACCCTTGACCAAACTGATTGATTGAATCAATGATAAAAGGGAACAGGTCTATGCCCCTGCCAGAGGAAGCGAATTTTTACCACCCTCGAGTGGTCCAAATGAAGAAAGTTGCGGTATTTTTCCTTCTCTATCCCACCGAGTAGTGTCCTCTTGTGGCAAATCGGGCTTTATTCCATTCGCGTCGTTCCATGCCACCTAACACTACCTCTGCGAAAGTTCGCTCGTTAGTTTCACTTTCTACTGTTGCCTCAATTCGGGGGAATCGCCTTCCGAGTGGGAACCTGAAGGGTGGGGTCGGCCTGGGGCAGGGAGAGGACAGGGAGCGATTAAATGGCCTCACCGTAACCCAAGCTTCGCTGATAGGTCATCTTTTACAGACCGCAGTTGACTATTCTTATTTTATGTTTTCCTTTTGATTTTTCATTTTTTCGTTTTTATTTCTCATTCTTTTTTCTCTTTCATTTGCCTTTTCTTTTTCGTTTTAGTTTTGTTTTCTCTTTTTTAATTTTCTCTTCTTTTCTTTTCAACCTCTCCAATTCCTTTTTTTTCCTTTTCCTTAGTCATTTTTCCTTTTCCTTTTATATTTATTTTTTGTTTCCAACTCTTCCAAGAAGATAGGCCAGACAGAGAGGGTGGCGGTGTGTTGTTGTATGTCAAGGATACGCTCAAATCGATAAACTGCAACATTGTATCCTACCAAGAGCTACTAGGTGTTGACCTAGATATATGTCCTGTCAGATACAGGACTCTGCTGCTTTACAGACCCCCTGCCCAACTCGTTGAAAAGGACAGGGATCTGTACCGGTTACTGGGTGAACTTGTTCAAGAGTGTGTGTATCGCCATGGTTGACTTCAATACTCAATTTGACTGGGAAACCAGAGAATCCTGTGGCGAGAACGCACTACACGTGGAGTTCGCGAACAACGAGTTCCTGACTCAATGGGTGAGAGAGCCGACGAGAGTCAATAATACCCTCGACTTAGTTTTCACATCTGAGGATGACATTGTTGAGGATCTCTCTGTAGGCAAATAGCTCGGTAGCAGTGATCACCGACTAGTCAGATTTATAGTCAAGGTCCCCAAGGTAGAGTCTGCGACTGGTAAATCAAGGAAACTTGATTTGAGAAGAGCAGACTTTGCAGGTCTTTGTGCTGGATTGCCTGGTGCGAGGCTAGAAGTGTGCGAGGATGTTGAAGATTCGTGGAATGCATAGATTCAAAACTACCTTCATGAGTCTTCAATCACGATTCATCCCTTTTTAAAAGTGGTTTAATCGAGAAATTGGTCAAGTGTTGAGGGAGAAGATAACCGCGTACCTGCAGTCAAATATTTCTGGTGACTTTGACGAGTACCGTAGGCTAGCTAGGAGAATGAAGTCCAGCATAAGGGCGGCAAAGCGAGCCGAGGAGCTCCGAGTGGCGAGACTTTGCAAGGAGAATCTCAAGGAGTTCTTTGGTTATGTAAACAGCCGTAAACCAATCCATCGCACGATTAACCCTTTAGTGAATGAGGAGGCGGCATTAAAGCACTCAGATGCAGAAAATGATAACTCTTGAACGACTACTTCTCTTCAGTGTTTACTGAAGAGTGCGGTCGCATCCTCCAGCCCACGGATTCTTACTTGGGGAAAAAGCTGGAGGAAATGGACTTCACTGATGGAAAAATAGAAAAAAAGATCACTAATCTAAAGACGAATAAGTCCCCTGGTCCGGACAGGTTTCTACCTAAAGTGATGAAAGAAGTGCGTGATAAAGTGTCACGACATCTGAGCACAATCTTCAACATGTCACTCCGGACCGGATGCGTTCCTAGAGACTAGCGTGAAGCGGAGGCGACTCCTATCTTCAAGAAAGGAGACCCTAGCCAGCCGTCGAACTACCAACCTATTAGCTTGACCGCAATAGTTGGTAAACTCATGGAAAGCATCATGGTGGACAAAATGACGTCATATTTAGAGTCCAACTTGCGAAGGCACGAATTCCGAAGGCAATGGTCATGCCTAACGAATCTTGCGGAATTCTTCCACTTCATTTTCAGTGAGCACGACTGGGATAAGGCGGTGGATGTTATCTACTTAGATTTTCAAAAAGCCTTCGATAAGGCACCACACCGAGGCCTCCTCCGGAAAGTGCATGCGCTGGATAGAGAACTGGCTAAGTGGACGGCAACAGGTGGTGTAGAAAGGACAGGCTTCTGAGTGGGTGCCCGTTACTAGTGGTGTTCCTCAAGGTTCTGCCTTAGGACCACTACTGTCCATCATCTACATCAACGACATGGACGGTAACATGGTTGCGAAGATTTCTAAATATGTCGATGATCCTAATCTTGGTATGGTGTCGCAAAAGAAGGAAATACTGCTTGCCTTCAAGATGATCTTCGGAAGATTTGGGAGTGGTCGGACACGTGACAAATGCCTTTTAACGTAAACAAATGCAAAGTGATGCATATCGGCCACCGAAACCCCCAATCTCAGTATATCCTTAAGGGTACTGCTCTTGAATCCACTTTGGTGTAACTATCACTAGTGATCTCAAGTTCTCGAGGTAGTGTATTGAGGCAGAGAAGAAAGCTCAAAAGATGTTAGGTTATATAAAGCGACAGTTTGGATATCGGAACAAGGAGATTGTACTGTGTTTGTACAACTACCTTGTCCGACCGCACCTGGAGTATGACATACAATTTTAGAGTCCTTCGTTTCGAAAGGATATCGCGAGATTAGAACGTGTGCAAGCCAGAGCAACCAAACTGATTCCCTCTATCAGACACAAGAGTTATTAAGATAGATTACGGGAATAGACTTGTTCTCGCTGGAGACCCGGAGACTGCGTGGCCAGCTTATCGAAGTGTTCAAAATACTTCGAGGCTTCGACATTGTAGATTACAAGGATATTTTCAAAGCTTAACCAGAGCAGAACAAGAAACCACGGCTACAAACTTGAACTGAAGCGTTACCAGCGTTATCTGTGTGGGAAATCTTTCACAAACAGCATCTGCGGCACTTGGAACGCCCTTCCAGTGGAAGTTGTCAACAGCAATTCTCTTGAACAGTTCAATTCGAGACTAAACTAAGTTTCGAAAAATAACCGCTTGGAGACTTGAAGCGTGGCGCGAGTGCTCTTCTAGAGCGTCAATCTGACCCTTTAAAGGACTGCGCCTGCTCAAGTGTTCACTCAAAGGTACCCTTTTTGAATGGATCAGAAGGTCTACTAGGGTACCTCTTTTCCTTGTTACTCCTTGTTACTCTCTCTCTCTCTCTCTCTCTGACAATTATTTTGTTCATTATCCAAAAATGATTTTCTTTAAAAAGATTCCTCCTCTCATTTTTCTATTGCCATTTCTTTTTCATTTTACGTTTCCTTTTACTTTTCACTTCCTTTTCTTTTTTCATTTTTCCTTAGTCCTTTTCCGTTTTCCCGATGTTTTCTTTTTTCTATTTTCCCGTTATTTTTCCTTTTCCTCTTTTTCTGTTTTCATTTTCCTTTTCTTTTTTGTTTTACTTTACTTTATATTTTCCTTTTCCATTTTCTTTCTTTTTTTAAACATTTTTCATTTTCCCATGTCCCCCATTTTTTTTTCTTTTTTTCTCCTTTCATTTTTCCTTATTCCATTTTCATTTTGTTTTCATTTTCCATTTCTTTTTTGTTTTCCTTTTCCTTCCCATTTTCTTTTCGTTTTCTTTCTTATTCTTTTTTCTTTCCTCCTTTTCTTCCGTTTCTTTTTTTCATTTTCCTTATTCCTTTTCCTTTTGTTTTTTCTGTTCTTTTTCATATTTCTTGTTTCATTTTCTTCTTTTCGATTTTTCTTTTTATTTTCCCTTTCCCCTTTTTCTTTTCCTTTTGGTTTATTTTCTTTTCTTACAGTTTGACCACAACCATTTTGATATTAGCATTCTTGCTCGCATCCCGCGCCGCCTGGCCACCTGCATCTCCCTTCTCGAGATGTCAGCGGGTACAAGATGGCCGAGGTTGCTGAGGCGGACACCCACATGATTGTGTGCCTTCCATGCCCCAACCTTTGGAGTTTAACCTCTCGGGCACCATGCCCGCAGAAGGATCTACAGCTCTGTAATTTCCGCATTTTTCACTTTATCTTCCTTCACCACTTTTAATAAAACTGTGCAGCTCTTCATCTTTTCGCGTGCGGGGGTGGGTGGGGACGGGGGGGCGTTTCTCATGTGCACCTCCTCCCCCCCCCTTCGATACATATATATCTTTAAGGCCCCCCTGCTCACATATAAGTGCTTATACACCGTTGCTCCCTCCTAGCGGTCTTCCTCACTTATTCTATTTCAGGCCCTGAGAACGCTACGCTCTGGCTCTGCCCCCCCCCCTACTGATTCTTTCTTATAGTTGTCTGGGCTGCATCAGTGATCGTGTTTTCTCTGGATTTGCCACTAGGATGTGGAATGAGGTGCCTTCGGCAATACGCTTATCGCCCCTCGAATAGTGCCTTGAAGAGGCACTGCTTCTCTCGGGCATTTTCTTGGTTGATAGTCAGGCGCTCTATCAACCCCCATGGCCTTCAAGAGCGGCTTACAAAAAAAAATATTATTATGTAGATAATTCATGCTTTGCTATGCGCACTATACACATACAGAAATGACAAAAGTTTTGAGACTACTTGAATTTTTCCTATAAGAAAATCAATATACAAAAATTTAGAGCCAAACCCATTTTATTAATAAATAGGTTCATTTGATGCGCTTAGTCGATATTTACAATGATGTCTGTTGTTCTTCAGGATTGCTTCAATTCGTTTTGACATTCTGGAGACCAAATTTGGGATGATACCTTGACTGATATTGATCCTTTTTTTTTTGTTCACTAAGCACCGACAACTGCTCACAATTGAATGGCTTCTGTTTATCAACAGCCTGTTTTATTATCACCCACAAATTCTCTATTTTGGTTCAAATTTGAACGGATTCAAGGGCCAAAGTCTCCCCCAAATTCGATGTTATTTTCAGCCAAGAACTTTTTTATTGCTTTTGATTTGTGATAATGTGCGTCATCATACTGAAAAATATAGTTATCATCCCCAATTTAGCCCTGAACTCTTGGGCAAAATCGTTTGTGCTGCTCCAGTTCCATTATATGAGGAACAGCCCTGGGCATGGGGAGCTTCCGGGCGTTTCACCGTGGGCACGAGACAAGACTCATGAAGGCGCTTCCTTTTTCTCCCCCCAATGAAGGAACTTCCAGAAGCTCATAATAACGAGAAGGAACCTTCATCAGAGAAAATCACTCTGCTCCACTCTTCAACACTCCATTCTATATATTTCCTACAAAGGTGGAGCCTATCTATAAAGGGGGAATGAGGCTTCTTCGCAGCTCTTCTCGACTTGAGATCTTCGTCTCCGTCTCACAGGACGCGCTGAAGCGTTCACACCGGCTTCTTTTCAATCATGAAGCACTTGGGCGTCCACGGGACTTCTTCACAGTAGTGTAACGTCTTTTAAATGCCATTAATGAATGCATCCTTGATGCATTCATTACCTTTAGCAACTATCTCTTGCATTTCAGGCCACTTTGGTGCAGAGCATGAATGGTTGCACGTTTTTCTTTGGAAAGAACCATTTCGGCAATTGAAAAAGATTCAAACTCTTTTTTTTACAAAAAAAATATTACGAAATAGATTATAATTGATCATCATCATTCATTGAACCCATATTTGGAATCATTTTACCCCTTTTATTGAATTACAAAGCTCCTTATTATTTCTGAAATGCTTCAGCACTGATAATTTAAATATTAGAATAATTATTCCTATCAAGTAAAGTTTAAAAACAAATGATAAAATAAAATATATACTAGTCTCAAAACTTTTACTTATAGTAGTGAATAATCATTTCCATTATTTTATACTTTTTAATTAATATTTTTTTTAAATGTAAATTAAAGAAGGTTGGGCACCCTCGTGGCTCAGGGAAGAGCCACCCGCTCCAGGGGAGTGTGGATTTAAAAACCTCTTCGGCGAGTTCCGTAGACTGAAAAGGGATGTTTTGTGTATGTATGTGTGTGGATAAGGAAGATGAGGTTGGTAGCGCGTTGTATTTTACTTTGATTTCGTCATCACGGATATGGATACAACGGCCTGCGCGCGCATGTGTCAGACGCGATGGTTCACTGTGATTAGCGGGAGTTCCATACAGCACCAAAATTTGGTGTGTATTTCAGCGTCCTCCTTGACATATTTCATTATTCTTTTTATTTATCTACCATTTTCATCTTTCCCATTCTTTTTGTTATTTCGAATCAAAATGCCTTCGTTGGTATTCTAGTTTCCTTTTTCAAGGGTAAACTCGGAAAAATTCTGCTACGAGAATGTCTTTGAATGATTATTTTCCCCTGTTTTCGTTCATCTATTATTCATTTGTTTTTGTTAATGATTTTAAAATGAAAATGTTCGCATATTCATCTTAATAGTTATAAACTGTAAAGCTTTACTTAATAAAAAAACCCATTAAACAATAAATATAACATTAAAAAAGACCTTCTCGTTAAATTTAAATTAAGTCCCAGATATTTGGAACTAAGACGATAGCAATTGAAATTTCAGGTCATTTGTCTTTACGACTATTTTGATCTTTGAGGCGTTTTTTTTATGTTAATTAATATAAACTAACTTAGGTTAGGTTTATTTAGGTTTTGCATCATAGTAACGTAACTTAAGTTAATTAAGATATAAACGACAAACACCCGAAAATCACAGAAGCGAAACCAATAAAAGTCAATTGATCCGAAAGTTCAATTTACCCCATCGACTTTTTGGCTCTAATTCGCCCGAATATGCAAAAGAATGGGATGCCAATAAAATAAGAACCCCCACCCCCCATTTTTATTTTCGTATGGTAAGTTATGAGAGGCCATAGTTTAGTTTCTATATTTAACAGATCCACTTTCTGAAAAATTGGAGTCCGGAGGCAATATATTTGCCAGACATTTCTATACTTTGTTTTAACAAATGTGAGCCATTGAAGAATTTAATATGTTGACTTTTTTTCCATGTTTGCCTTTGCCAGGATGGGGGAGGGGCAGTAAATTCATATCCTTGAGTAGGTCTGTTATAAATTTGTTGGGGAAGGGGAACCTTCAGCTCCCATGATTTATGCTAGGCAAGAGTGGCTCTTGTACTCCTGGGCTTGTTGCGGCACAAGGTCAGTATCTGGAGAGATGCGCTATCTTACTGTACATAGCTCTTCGATAAGGTCCTATTTTATCTTTCGGGGTATGTCCCATCTATGTATCCTCATTTCCACTTACTGCATCACTTTGCAACCCTTTTTTCTAATAATTTTAAAGGCACATTGCCGCTAGTAATGTGCCTCGATGCACATTACACATTTCCTCTTTCCCTCTCGTCGTTGGCCCGTCCCCTTTGTTCCCTGATCCCTTTTGAAGAGCTAAGCAACACAGGCAACACAGGGGTGCTCTTCTTCGATGTACCGAGGTGTCTTCTGCCCTCCTCGATTTCGACCTAGCCACGTATTCCTACGGCATTCTACTGGAATCTACCCAAGTAGTCTACAACCGCCGTATTCTCCCTGATAACAAAAATAATCCACAAACACTGTTATTCTATCTACTCCTGAACCTCGTATGTGGTACTTTGACCTACTCACCCACCGCAACTTCTCTATTCTCGCACACATTTCTTTTGAGAAAGTAACTTCTATTTTTTAATTAAAAATAAATACCTGTTCCTATCTTGACTCGTTCTCTCTTAGTCTCTTTCGTCAGTTCCTCTTTTTTTTCATCCCTACTTCCCTAGTATCTTTAACAACTCTCTCTCATCTAGTGTAGTACCGACCCCATCTCTCATGCATATCTTGTCCTTTTCTAAAGTGCTTGGAAGTCTGATGTCAGACTAGGTTCTTGATACATATATCCTTTCAATATTAAATGGATTTTCCATGCTGGCCATAATGCTCTCCTCAATGTAAATGGCCGTCTTTATCGAGTGGATGATTCTATGCTGGTCAACTTTCCTTTGGGGAACTTGACCTTTCAGCAACCTTTGATACTGTAAAAAATACTGTTCTTGATACTTTTGATACTGTCAAACATATTGTTCTTCTTCATTATATTCATGAATTTCTTTGGCGTTTCTGGAACGGCTCTTGACTGTTTCCGTTCTTATCTATTGTCTCTTATTCTATCTTTCATATAGGAAGTGATATATCTAAACCGACAGTGGTGCGGTTTTGTATTCCGCAATGCTTGGTGCTTGGTCTTCCCTTTTTTTCGTACCTATCTTCTTCCATTTGCTATTATTAAGTATTGCATAGGTTCGTTATTTCATTTTTATGCCATTGAAACGTACGACTACATATCTTTCTCTCCTGCCTCGTTTCCTGAAACTACTCGAAATCTTACATCATTACTGAATGCCTCTTTCACAACTTCTTGAAACCCAATCATGAAAAACACTGAGGTGATGCTAGCGGACGCCTCTTCGGGTGTCGTTCACTCTAAGAATATTTGGGTCCGCTTCTCAACCTCGGTTGCTCCCATCTCCCCTTTCCGTCATTACTCCAAAAAGGAGGGCCGTCGATAGTCAATTCTCTCATAGATTAGGTCGTTAATGTTTGCCATAGAAACTCTTGGCAAGCTGGGTTTGGTGGTTACATTTGAAAATCGGATGAAAAATAACCATAGCCAGGTTTAGTTGCCTTTAACCCCTCATATATGACCTCATGAACCTGCATGTTAAGGGTACATATGTAGATAAGTATGTACCGTAGAATTGAAATAATTAGAAGAGACATGTACAGAAAGGTCAAATGATACACATGTAGATACGTGTGTACAGTAGAATAGAAATATTGAAAAAAAATAATGTAAGAAATATATATACAAAGGGTATACATGTATATAAGTGTGCACCGTAGAGTTGAAATAGTTACCTCCCCCCCCCCAAAAAAAACCCAGCATGTAAAAAATGATACACTAACTTTAGAATGTCATAGTTAACATCTTCTGTAAGCGGACTGGCCTTGAGCGGATCTTATGGACTTTGCTGGTCCTTGTTTCTGTAGTTCTCTCTTTTCCTCACGAAGTGGTCAGTTTCGTTGTTCTTTTGGTCGCCTTCTCAATACCCTCCTTCCATTCTCGTTTGAGGGGGCCTCGGGGGAGTGGGGACAGTCTCGTTGCTCCTCACTGTTCCTTCGCGAGAGTCTCGGAAGAGTGGGGCCCGTCTCGTTACTTCCGCCCTTTCCCTCGACCAAACGAGGACATCCCGTGATTTAAAGCTTCCTTCGCAGTGAATTATGGCCAATGTTGAAATGCGTTGATGGAAGATTCACCACCCCCTTGTTCTCATGTGAGGATGAAAAAAGCAACTAAAACTCGTACTTTCTCGCATGAAATGGTTAAAAAGGTATCTTGATCAAAGTACATGAAAAATATCGCTCTATTTTCCCCTCCCCTTCTTTAAATCAGGTGCGTTGGCGCCCTTTATACGCGCAATCGGACCGTTTGATGGCCCCTTTTCCCGGCTGGACATATCAAGGGATCTTCTTTTTATTGACAATTTCTCCCACACAACTTTGGGGTCTTAGGAAAAAATGATCCAAGCACCCCCCCCTTCCCATTTCCATTTCCCCTGGTTAGAATGTGTACGGTTCGAGTGGATACGGGCTGATTACTCAGGTTTATATCCCGCTGGTGTATTTCAGGCGAGTCAAAATGACGTCCATTTAATAGGGAGAAGTTTGCCATTCTGCCGAGCGCGAAATGGGGAACTTCGCCCCATGAAATGAGGCTCATTTCTCGGTGACACATCGACTCGGGTGTTTAATTGCATCTTGTCGCTCCCAACTTTTGGGCTCGAACCATTAAAAGGCGCAATTCCTGTCCTTATCCTAACTTTGATCACACTCCATTTATTGATAAGAGAGGAAACGAATGTAGCCAACGAGTAAATTTCGACTGGATAACTAACGAGAGAAGAGACAGATGAAATATAACGACCATGGAAGGAGGAAAAGGTTGATAAATAAGACAATAATAAAAGCAATACTAATTACGTTTGAAAATTTTGTTTTTGATGTCTTAGAGTTTTCAAATGATTCTATATAAAATGACATCGCTAAACACAAAAATAGTAATAGTTTTAATATATCACGTTAATTTTGTCTTCTATGTAAGATATTGATAATACCATCATTGTGTTCTTTTCCGTAGTCCATTTTTGTACACATAATGGAGCTACAACTGGACCAGAAGCTACAAATCTAAACTGAAATTGGATTGAATTAAACCCAATAAATTTTCAGTAGAACCTTTTATAATGAAAAACGAACCTACATTGGATTATTAATTAGAAAGGAAAGACGACTTAAGTGGTTTTCTCTTATATTGGGTTGAGGAACAAGTTCTTGCGGGTCTATCAAATTTATTCATTACCATTAACAATTTTAGAGAAACTTCATTTTTAATTGATAATAATATGCAATTTAATCAATAATGTATTCTCCCTTGTTATTTACGACTTCTTCCAACGTTCAACTAGTTTTTCGATGCCTCTGCAATAAAAATCTCTGGATTTTGACTCGAAGAATTCATCTAAACAGGTTCTTAATTCCACATCAGTATTGAACGAAACGCCGCGCAAATTGTTGGAGAGCGATCCGAACAGATGGAATCCGATGGAGCCAAGTCTGATGAATATGGAGAATGCGGCAGGATTTCCCAATTAAGCGTTTGGATGGCGTCTTTTGTCATATTGGCAATGTGAGGACGAGCATTGTTGTGTTGCAGAAGGACTCCATAACGTCGATGAGGTCGCTTTTCACGAATAGCTTCGGCGAGTCGATACATTTGTCGAACGTAGAGTTGTGCATTGACAATCTCGTTGTTCGCAAGGAGCTCATAAAAAAAAACGATGCCTTCACAATCCCACACACACAACAGCGTCTTTCGTGGATGAAGTCCTTGCTTTAATCGCGGAAGTGTTTTTTTTATTGGGGCTAAGCCATTGTTTTCGATGGTTCATGTTGACATAAACATACCACTTTTCGTCGCCAGTGATGATGCGGTAAAGAAATCTGTGCTTATATCCACGAGTAGCCTTGTGACGAGCAAACAAACCTGCAGCAATCATGGAGCGTTGAAGTTTGTTGGTTTTGCTCAAAGTGTGCGGAATCCATGCACCGAGTTTTTTTTAACTTTCCTCATCGAATGCTGGTGATTCACTACAGTTTCCTGATCACACGCCAATTGTACAGCTGATTGACGAAGATTTTCATGAAGAAGGTCGTTCAATCGATCTTCACCCAACTTAATGGGGCGACCAGAACGTTCTTCGTCATTAAGATTGAAATGACCGTTTTTGAAACGTGAAAACCACCATTGAGCTGTCCTTTCTGATAAAGCATTTTCTCCGTACACATCACAAATATCGCGACGAACTTTGGCTGCGTTTGCATTGTTCGCGTCTCGATTGAAAATAAATAACAACAAGTGTCGAAAATGCGCCTTTCTTTCAACCTGACCTTCCATTTTGAGGGTACAGAACAAAAATTAAATTAACACAACTTTTAAATAAACCGCAATGACTTATAACTCAACTTCAAGACGTAGCCTAAGCAAAAGCCTAATAGTCTACGCTGTTAAGAGACGTAGCCTAACCTTTGCAAATTTTGCTCTCATTATTTATTATTGTTTCTTAATATGTGCACAAATCACGTCAGCAAAACTTAAATCAACACAGCATTAAAAAAAAACGCAAGAACTTATTCCTCAACCTAATATGTTATTTCAGGTTCATCCCTTTTGCAACACCAACAATAATCGGCTATCATGTTGATGTCCCAGCGACCTTGATGACTTTTTTTCATCGTCCGCATATCCTAAAAGAACCCTCCTCCAGGTTCCTCTCTGTAATTCACACAATTTTACGGAAAATAATCCAAGTTGGAGCTAAAAAATTTAATTTTGTGAACATAAAAACTCCTAGTTTCTTGAAGCTTTCCAAGCGACTACTAACGATGGCTTCATACTCGGGATTTCGTTGCTTTCCGAGAAAGTTACTAACAATTGATTTTAAATAAATTAAAGTTTTATTTTCTATTTCTTCCATAGTCTTCTCAAAATTAGGATCCTTCATTAAGCTTCTAATTTGTGGAGCACCAAAAAAACCCGTATTCAATTTTGCATCACTTATATGTGCGAGTATGTATATGGAAACTTTTTTCTGGATATAGGGAAAAAGTGGTTTCTGTTTATTCATTGCCTTAACGAGATTTTCAACAAACTTAGCTTTATAAGCAGTGGTGTTGAGCAGAATTCTCTTAGGTTCAATCAATGAGTTGGCAACGATATGTTGGAATCCAACTGTAAAAGATTTTCGAGCTAGCTATTTATGCTCTTCTAAATGTTTTGCGTCATTTCATCTATCCCACAAGCAAAGAAAGCAGGGATGTATAGTGTAACCCTTTCATTCATTATATCAGAATGAAAACCTTGAGCTCATAACATATTCCCCACTGATGATCGTTGTATTTGATGGTATCAAGTAGAACTTTTATGTTGTCATAATTTTCAATCAAATGGATAAAATGTCCAACTGGAATAGAGACAAAATTGTTACCATTATTTAAGAGTAGCTTTGAGGCTTCTATTTGATGTATCTGTAAATAGTCTCTATAAAGATGGAGACTATTTACAAACCCTCAATATCTGTGCAGTACAGCAATGATAAAATCTTTTGAAGAGGAAAGAACTTCATAATTTCTTTAACCTACTTCTGTACCGGTAATATGTTGTTTCTGGTGCCAATAGAATGCTCTCTCTCTCTCTTTCTAAGACGAGACCCAAGGACCCAAGGATCCAGGACGACTCTTTTTATAGTCCTAAATGTCTTGTGACATCATTGATCTTTGTTTGTGTTAATATTTCGGTTCATTGAAATTAAATTATGGTTGATTGAATGTTTCTGAGTTGTCATCATTGTTTATCTCATCATCAATGACTTTATCTAGTTCGAAGTTTTCATGTAATTCTGGAACTAGAAGAGCTATTCCATGGGGGATTGGCTTTATGACAGAAGACACATCTGGGTATTTAACAGCGTGTTTGTTTTTTTGTTTACTCTTGAAACAAAAGAGATATTTAAGGTAATTTTTACTATGTTTAAAATATAAATAGGAGGCGAACATTAGTTTCCTGAGTTTTATAGACAGTTAGCATTAGAGTCTAGCGAAAATAGTAGCTCTTCTTGGAGTTATAAACAATTAGAAATTCCTAAATTTCATTAAGTAAACAAGTAACAACCAGAATTTTCACATTTTTTTAACAAGTCTTCATTAAGGAATATAAGCATTAGCTTGGAAATGATTTATTTTCATTTATACGACAAGTACCTTTTAAATTTGGAGAACCTTCCACTGCTCACAAATTGTGCCTCTCTCTGTTGGAAGAATTAGCAAAAGAGTTGCACGAAACTACCTATCTTATAAGCTCATCATGCAGAAGTAGCAATTCATCACATGATCCTTTCCTTCCCTGCACATCATAGGTAAGCCAAAGTGCCTTCACGCTTTCTTTGTTCCATCCCCAAAATCAACTCTATCGCAAAACCAAGATGCAATTTCAAAAAGGCAGAATGGGAGAAATTCACCACGGAAATTGATCCAATTTGCCTCAGAATACCAGCCACGTCAAACAGCATAGCACGTTTCACAAACAAATACTTTAATGTGCCAAACTGCATATCCCAAGAGGCTTTCGCCCCCAATACATCTCATGCTGGACAAGTGAAAGCGAAGAACTATAATAAGAATTTGAACATACACAGAACCATGACACCGACCATCAACTACTAAACTCTATACAATGAGAGAAAAATTAGGTGGATCGAAACAGTAGAAAGCCTAGAGTTCAAACAATCCATCAGAAAAGTCTGGCAGCTAATCAAGAAACTTGAGCTCCACGCCTCAACTCCAACACAACACACTGCACATATCAATGTAGAGGCTGCTGTCAAACATATCAAACAAAGAGACCACCACATCCCTAATACCGCTTTTGAGACAACAATCAGAAAAGAGTACAAAAAGCTATACAAGGAATCACCTGAGAACGATGAAACTTTGACAGCCTTAGTCTCTCTAGGAGACTTCAACAAAGCTCTCAAATGTACTAAACCAGGTACATCTGCAGGTAAGATGGCATATCCAGAAATGCTACTCCACCTTGTAGAGAAAGACCGGAGATGGCTTTCACAGCTTCTAACCGAGAAGGTTACTAACAATTAATTTTAAATAAATTAAAGTTTTATTTTCTATTTCTTCCATAGTCTTCTCAAAATTAGGATCCTTCATTAAGCTTCTAATTTGTGGAGCACCAAAAAAACTCGTATTCAATTTTGCATCACTTATATGTGCGAGTATGTATATGGAAACTTTTTCTGGATATAGGGAAAAGGTGGTTTCTGTTTATTCATTGCCTTAACGAGATTTTCAACAAAGTTAGTTTTATAAGCAGCGGTGTTGAGCAGAATTCTCTTAGGTTCAATCAATGAGTTGGCAACGTTATGTTGGAATCCAACTGTAAAAGATTTTCGAGCTAGCTATTTATGCTCTTCTAAATGTTTTGCGTCAATCCGTCTATCCCACAAGCAAAGAAAGCAGGGATGTATAGTGTAACCCTTTCATTCATTATATCAGAATGAAAACCTTGAGCTCATAACATATTCTCCACTGATGATCCTTGTATTTGATGGCATCAAGTAGAACTTTTATGTTGTCATAATTTTTAATCAAATGGATAAAATGTCCAACTGGAATAGAGACAAAATTGTTACCATTATTTAAGAGTAGCTTTGAGGCTTCTATTTGATGTATCTGTAAATACTCTCTATAAAGATGGAGACTATTTACAAACCCTCAATATCTGTGCAGTACAGCAATGATAAAATCTTTTGAAGAGGAAAGAACTTCATAATTTCTTTAACCTACTTCTGTACCAGTAATATGTTGTTTCTGGTGCCAATAGAATGCTCTCTCTCTCTCTTTCTAAGACGAAACCCAAGGACCCAAGGATCCAGGACGACTCTTTTTATAGTCCTAAATATCTTGTGACATCATTGATCTTTGTTTGTGTTAATGGTTTCGGTTCATTGAAATTAAATTATGGTTGATTGAATGTTTCTGAGTTGTCATCATTGTTTATCTCATCATCAATGACTTTATCTAGTTCGAAGTTTTCATGTAATTCTGGAACTAGAAGAGCTATTCCATGGGGGATTAGCTTTATGACAGAAGACACATCTGGGTATTTAACAGCGTGTTTGTTTTTTTGTTTACTCTTGAAACAAAAGAGATATTTAAGGTAATTTTTACTATGTTTAAAATATAAATAGGAGGCGAACATTAGTTTCCTGAGTTTTATAGACAGGTAGCATTAGAGTCTAGCGAAAATAGTAGCTCTTCTTGGAGTTATAAACAATTAGAAATTCCTAAATTTCATTAAGTAAACAAGTAACAACCAGAATTTTCACATTTTTTTAACAAGTCTTCATTAAGGAATATAAGCATTAGCTTGGAAATGATTTATTTTCATTTATACGACAAGTACCTTTTAAATTTGGAGAACCTTCCACTGCTCACAAATTGTGCCTCTCTCTGTTGGAAGAATTAGCAAAAGAGTTGCACGAAACTACCTATCTTATAAGCTCATCATGCAGAAGTAGCAATTCATCACATGATCCTTTCCTTCCCTGCACATCATAGGTAAGCCAAAGTGCCTTCACGCTTTCTTTGTTCCATCCCCAAAATCAACTCTATCGCAAAACTAAGATGCAATTTCAAAAAGGCAGAATGGGAGAAATTCACCACGGAAATTGATCCAATTTGCCTCAGAATACCAGCCACGTCAAACAGCATAGCACGTTTCACAAACAAATAATTTAATGTGCCAAACTGCATATCCCAAGAGGCTTTCGCCCCCAATACATCTCATGCTGGACAAGTGAAAGCGAAGCACTATAATAAGAATTTGAACACACACAGAACCATGACACCGACCATAAACTATTAAACTCTATACAATGAGAGGAAAATTAGGTGGATCGAAACAGTAGAAAGCCTAGAGTTCAAATACTCCAGCAGAAAAGTCTGGCAGCTAATCAAGAAACTTGAGCTCCACGCCTCGACTCCAACACAACACACTGCACATATCAATGTAGAGGCTGCTGCCAAACATATCAAACAAAGAGACCACCACATCCCTAATACCGCTTTTGAGACAACAATCAGAAAAGAGTACAAAAAACTGTTCAAGGAATCACCTGAGAACGATGAAACTTTGACAGCCCTAGTCTCTCTAGGAGACTTAAACAAAGCTCTCAAATGTACTAAACCAGGTACATCTGCAGGTAAGATGGCATATCCAGAAATGCTACTCCACCTTGGAGAGAAAGACCGGAGATGGCTTTCACAGCTTCTAATTGATGTCATCAACACAGGAAAATACCCTAAAACCTAGAAAACGGCAAAGTTCATTGCAATACTCAAATCAGGTAAACTTTCAGACAACCCAGCGAACTACAGACCCATCTCTCTCTTAAGCTGTATTTACAATTTCTTGGGAAGAATCCTACTTAACTGCATAAGGCCACTGATAGAACCGCACATCCCGCCAAAACAAGAGTGTTTCAGGAAACAAATAAGCACCACTAAACAAGTCCTAGCTCTACCATCCTATATTGAAGCAGGATATGAAAACAAAAATAAAACAGGTGCCATCTTCATATATCTAACTGCTACATATGCTACAGTTTGGAGAGATAACCTCGTGTTCAAACTGGCCAAACTCATCAAATGCAAAAAGATTCTTCGCCTCCTCTCCCCCATGACAGGAACCAGATACATTTATACTCTCCTAGGAGAGAATAAAAGTAAACCTATAAAATAAAGAACGATATACCACAAGGCTCGGTCTTGGCACCCACCCTATTCAATATATACCTCAGCGATATACCAAATACAACCTCCAGCAAATTTGGATACGCAGATGACTGAGGAATTGCATACCAATCAAACTCAATTGAAGAAATTGAGACATAAAAGCCCTGTACAACTTCTTCAAGAAATGGTACTTGAAAATGAATACCACAAAAACAGTGACCTCCTTCTTTCACCTAGAGAACCGGAAAGCTAACCAAAACGGTAGGATACAAATAGAGAGAGAATAAAACCCTACCACCAGACCCTCCCCCAAAGTATTTAGGCATCACACTGGACATAACCTTAACCTACCGGAAACATATCGAAAACACTGGGTAAAAGGTGAAAAAAACAAACTCGCTCATTAGAAACCTGGCGAGCACACCAGGAGATCCTATCGACCTCTGCCCTACCACTGTGCTACAGTACATCACACTACCCCTCACTAGTATGAGAGTGTAGTGCCCCCACATAAAAAAATAGATGTCCATCTCAATGACACCATGAGAATTACTCAGGTGCCCTAAAACCTACACCGGCGCCTTGGCTTCCTACAATGAGCTCTATTGCCCCACCTAACCTCCGTAGAAAAAATGAAGTCCAAAAACTCAAGCAGCACATTAGCAATCTACTAGACAACATACCCCTGAAGAGGATAATTGAACAAGCCCCCCACCACATCAAGACTCAAATCCCACAGACCCTTTTAAAAAACTAGCAATATCTTTGATTTGATGTCATCCTGAAAAATGCAATGTCAATCTAACATCCCTGAAGGTGGAAACCTAGTATCGGACCCCTCACAGTCACTCCCATGTTTCCAGACAACGACCAGAAAACAATGGACAGCAGCAAACCACTTGAGATCAAAGACCGTAAGAACAGTAGTAAACTTACATCGATGGGGAATGCAGGACTCGCCCATCTGTCCAGCATACCACACCGCCCCGCAAAACACCGACCACCTGGTGCTAGAATGTCATCAAACTAGACTAAAGGGAAGCTATAATTCCATCAACGAATGTAGTGAGACCTTTAACAACTGCCTAGAATTAAACAGAGTGGATGTGTGAAATCCACACGACACGAACGAAAGACCGTCTGAAGTATTCGACACTTGTTCGACAGCATATGTGAGGAACAAAATCCCTATCCTGATCTCCCATTTTCATGCTAAAATAGGCATGATAGCGGGTCTTTACAAACGCTGTGATGTTCGAGTGTTGCCCAGGCATCGCAACTTTGCCACATACCTAGAAATACCTATTAGGGTACTTTCTGTATTTTCTATTCATATTTTGTATTTTTTAAAATAATGAACAGTCCTCTATTAGCTGTTCAATAAAAAAATCTAGAGTTATGAAAGAAAGCTTTCTTAAAAACAGAGTAATTACAGCATTTGAATAAAAATCTGCATTAAAAGGTAAAAAATGTATAAACATAAAGTGTTGTAGGAAAATAACTAGACCCGATCTGCCAAGATGGATTACAAGTCTAAATTCAGCGCGAAAATTTCATATAAAATCATTTAAAACACCCCAAGCACTAAAAATGACAAACCAGTCAATTATTCACTTCCAGGGTAAAAGTTCGTACGAAGAGCCTAGGTATTCAGAAGCACGAATAAGGCAAGCTCCAAATTATACTCTGGTAATTTTCGAACTGAGTCAGATTTGGAGTGAATTGTGTCCCCACCTGATTCCCAGTAACCTTAAGCTCCCCCTCCCTCCCAAACACACTTTGACTTTGCCTAACTTGACCATTCCGTTTTGGGGCCTCTTTGGGCAAATTTCATGGCAGTGAGGACCTTGTTGGTTTTAGCCTTTTTCTCAACTATGCTTCTTCCTGATTGGCTTATGTTTGTTCCTGATCGCTTCTGTAACTTGTTATTCTCTTGTTCCTCGCATCAAGCGACTCCTGTGATTCTGGCACCAGCATTCGCCGAAGGCCCCGCGAAGCAGTACAAAATTGTACTTTTGAGCAAACGTGGATTCGAATTTGTACTTTTGAGTACACTTACATCCCATTTTGTACTTTTGAATGTATGTCCCAATTTGCATTTTGATTGCTTCTACGTCCTAATTTGTACTTATGTGTACGTTCAATTTGCAACCCTTCTTCGTCTCACCCCCACGCCTGAATAGATCCTGACTATGGTTGAAAGAAGGCGTTAAGCTGCTTCGAAAAATCGCTGAGGTTCTTTGTCCATTGGTGCGCAAGAAGGTGCAACTTCTTACTTCTATGCCCATTTGTATGAACTTGTTCTTACTTTTGAATATTTGTGCTGTGTTTATGAATTGTTTCTAGGTACTGTAGCCTACATGCCCCAGCATTTTAGGATTGAGGAATTTTCTTTGTATTTGTCCACCTTTATTCTCCATATGTCTGTCTCTCCCTTTGTTTTTCGTCGCTGTGTAAAAAAATTCTTGTTGGTCACGCCCGGTTACTCTCTATTTCCAATTTAAAATTTTTACCCTCGTTGCTCAGATCAATTTTTTCTCCTTCGTTTTGTGGACAACTTGCTTTACCCGCATAATCAGGAAATTGAGGAGAGTTGCGCCCCCAGCCTTCTCTTGTGTATGGGTAGCCTCTTTTGTTTACTTAAGTCTTCCTCTTGTTACACGCCCCCCCCCCCCCACACACACCTGGCGCCTTGAAGCGTTCATTGTGGACCCACCCATTCTCGCAAGGCTTTTGTTGGCTGATTGACAGGCGCTTTGCAAAGGCATGAAGGCACCAAGAGAGAGGGGAGAAACGTATAAGAGGCGGGAGGTAAGTCCACATTCTAGGAGCAAATATAGGAAGGACGATCACCCATTCAGAACAGATGACTATGAACACGAACAATAAGGAGGGGGAGCCAGGAAGTAGGACTCTCAGAGGCCGGTGTAGGTTCAGAGAGGAATACAGAGAAAAGGGCATCGTGATATTTAAGTTCTTGTAGGTAAGGAAGAACTCCTTGAAGGCGATGCGGAGTGGATTGGTAGTTCACGGAGGGAGGGGGGGTGATAGTTAAAAGGGTCAAAGAGTAGAAGCATGGGGTCCAGCGAAAAGGGAGTTACAACAATCAGGGAGGAGGATTTAATGGAAGTGTGAATGTCTCGCAAATATTAGGATCGAAATGGGAGCGGATGCGGCTAAAATTACTTGGGAAGCAGAGAGAAGATTTGCAGACATTAGCAAAATAGGCTTTGAGAGTTAGTTGACTATCGAAGGCAACTCTGGGATTATTAATAGTGCCAGAAAAGGGAGATATGGACTTACCAAGCTTAAGAAAATTAGCAATAGTTTTACAGCAAGCATCATTCGAAAGTGTGCCCTCCAGTAACACCATGGTTATGACATGTTTGGGTTTCAGAAATTTGCCCAGTAATGCTTTTTGGGAAGAGATTTCTAAGAGTCTCAACAAACGATGTTGAAGGGGAAGATAGGTAGACTTGCGTGTCATAGGCATATGAGTGAAATAATAACGAAAGCATCGAAATCGAATACTAAGACGGGGTAGTTAAATACCAAAATTGGAGAGGACCTAGAAGAGAGCCGGTCTAGATATATCACTCTCAATATGAACAGAACAAATGCAAGATGATAGGAAGCTATTAGTGCTACCTGTCAATCGTACTATTAGGAACATCGAGTAGTTCATGAAGACGATGAAGAAGAACGATTCGATCAATAGTGTCGACCAAGCCGCTAGACGGAGTCAGTCAATTGCATTTATGAGAGCTGATTCAGTGTTGTGTCCAGCTTTAAAGTCAGACTCGAAGATCTCATCAATTTGGAAGGAAGTGATGTAGAATCCAGGCTGAGAGTAGCCTTTCAAGAACTTTAGAAGGGATGGTATTGATTTTGAGGTAGCCCCCTGGGTTGTTAGAGACCGGGTTAGGTTTTAGGTTTTCTTGTAAAAGTCCCTACGAACATCCAAAGTGACCATCCAGTTTCCAATTATCATTAAGTTCCGAATTGATCTCTTCTAACGCACGAGTAGGAACCGCGACCTCCCCGTCTAGGTTTTCTCTCGACCCTCTTTTAGGCGTTATATGCAACCCTATCACAATGCCTTCAGGAGTGAATTCGAAAAATAATGGAAAACGAGACCTACCCGAAAACAAAATCTTTCCATCTACGATTTGGGATTCAAGTCTCGCCAGTTTATTTCTTTCGCGTGTAATTGCTCGTTGATCCAATTATCCCGAATTCGTTGTTTCCCCCTTCCATGTTTTAATCCTCAACCAGGACCACCAATTTCAGGCGCGTTTATAACGCGATAAAGTTCGATTATTTTGTTGCGTTGATGCGTTCCCGAATTGGGGATTTTCGCGCGTGGAAGGGAAAGGCTGCGATAAGGGAGGTTGCCCGTCGTCGGCTGTGATAAGGGAGGTTTACCGTCGTCGGCTGCTTCTGCTCCAAGAGGCCAAATGGATATCTGCTTTAAAATGTGGCCGAATTATTCCTGAATTGCGAATTTTAGGTCAGAAGTTCTTTTCTCCCGTCATTCAACAGGTTTCCTACTTCCGAATCCAGTAAATTTGCTTTAAACGATTTACAAACACACACACACACACACACACACACACGGGTATTTTAATCTTCACTTTTGGTAAGGTAGTACACGGGATAGTTTTCACCAACTCCTGGCACCGGATAGTTTTCATCCACCCGTTGGGCACGCTAAATGCATGGGGTTCGGATTAAATTTGACGGTTTTCACAAAAGACCCCCCCCCCCTCTGCAAAGGCTTAGCTAAAAATGAATTTATTTTGAAAATTAAAAATATATTAACTAAATTATAGGTGAAAGATAGGAGTCTAATCAAAGTGGCCGCCCTCAGATTCTACCAGAGCCCCAAGATGGCTCCGGAACCTAATTCGAAAAAATCCGTACTGGGATAGGGTTCGAACCAAGCCCACGGAGGCAGCGAAATGTGATACACAAGCGATTTCGTATTTTATAAGACCAAGTAAGTATAAAGCAGTCGTGGTCCCAAATTTTGAGAGTCGTATATTTTTTCATATAAGGAAATTAATAGAACTAATCAAATTTTCTACTTTGTTTTAATATGTTTACATCATAATTTAAATGTGACATATACAAAAATTAGAGACCAAAACTATTTTTTTAACGATGATATCCATTGTTCTTCAGGACTGGCTCAATTAGGTTTGGCATGCTGGAAAACAGATATGTGATACTATCTTAACTATTATATTGCTCCATTTTTGTTCATTAAATACCTGCAACTACTCACAATTGGATAGTTTCTGTTTAACAACCGCCAGTTTGATTAATGACCACTGTCGTGGTGTGACATTATATTATATCAATAACATATTATATCTATGGGGAAGGGACTAATAACTTAAAGGCGAACCGACAAAGGGGCAGAACGCCACGAGTTTCGACGCGCGGAGCAGCGAGAATAGAGTGCAAAACGAGGTCAGGTAAAATTTGGGCAATGGCACAGCTCAAGGTTATTTAAAGAGGCATGAACAAAAATATAATATCGGCAAACTTTTGCCAAGCATTTAACCTCTAGGCTATACGAGAAATACCATATTTACAGTTATTTAACTTAGTGGCTCGTCGGCTTCTTCTGCCACCGGGGTTACAACTCAAATTGTCTGCAACACAGTTGTCACTGCCGCGGACATACAATATTTCCAAACTGATATTGTTGGAGTATCAGCAACCACCTCATGATGCACCCATTCTGACTTTTTGTATTTCTCAGAAACGACAAGGGGAAGTGGTCTGTTTCCACTACAAAAAGCTTTCCTATTAAGTACATAATGAACTTGGTAACTCCCCAGACTATTGCCAAGACCTCCCGTTCTATTACTGAATAATTTCGCTCGCGTGGTAAAAGCTTTCTACTCGCGTAAGCTACCGAGTGGCTGTCTCCGTTGTTAGCATATTGAAGGAGGACACATCCTATTCCTTCATCACTGGCATCGGTCCTAATGCCGAAAGGCTTAGTCGGGTTCGTAAGCCTCAGAATGGGAGCTGACGTCAGCTGGTTCTTTAGCTGATGGAACCTGGCGGAGGTTTCGGGTTCCCACGAGATGGGATCCGGGGATTTTTTTTAAGCAGGGCAGTTATCGGTGCGGCGATTGACGCGAAGTTGGGAATGAAGCAGCGGTCAAATGAGACCGATCCCATAAATGACCTAAATTTTTTCTTCGTGCGGGGAAAGGGCATCTCAACGATGGCTCGAACTTTTTCTTCCTGGGTCTCATCTGATTTTTACCGATCTTGAATCCCAGATACTTAATCGTATCATAAGCGAAGTGGCACTTAGTAGGCCTAAGGGTGAGCCCGTGCTCATGAAGCCTATTGAGTAGGCGCGCGGAGAGCGATCAGGTGCTGGTCCCACTTAGTGGTCGCTACATACAGGTTGTAAAAATAAAATAGAGAAGTGGGGCAGCCCGTCCACGATCCTTAGCATCATTCTGTTATAATTGCTGCATGCAGTGACTAGCCCAAAGGGGAGTCGTTTGAACTGCATGAGTCCCTTATATGTGAGAAAGGCAGTATACTTGCGGGCGTTTTGACGAAGGGGAATTTGGTAGTACGCCTTACAGAGGTCTAATTCGGAAATGAAGTTCATTTCCTCAAAAAATGGAGATTTTCATCTATGAGGGGAATGGGTTTTGCGTCGAACACCGTTACCGAATTCAGCTTGCGAAAATCGACGAACATACGGAAAGTGTGGTCGGGTTTGTGAACCATAACAATGGGGGAGCAATAATCGGACGCTGAGGGTTCTATTATATCCAACGCTACCATATTATCCACCTCTTCGTTGAAAGCTTTCCTAAGGTGCATGAGGAGGGGATATGGCTTGGAGTGGACGGCGTTTTGGGTAATGAAGACAATATCGTGCTCAAATTGATTAGAACGGCCGGGGGTGTTAGAAATGACATCTTCGAATCCGCTCAGCAACTGCTTCAGCTGACTCTTGGAGTAGGGAGCTAGCCGGGGGCAGACGTCGAGTGCGGTGGCCTCTGATGGATTTGGAAATTCGGGTAGTGACGGAAGGGGATATTCATTGTCTGACTCAATACAAACTACTTGGACGACGTTGAGGGGGCCAGTGGGGTATGCTGCTTCCAACGGGGATTCTTCGTCTGGGGCTACAATTTGTGGGTACCTGCGCGCTGGTGGTACCCTTTTAACATATTCACGTGGAAAACCTTCGCTCCCGCCGGAGTACGGATGAGGTAATCCACGGGTCCTCTAGCCTCGAGGATGGGGTAGGGTCCCTCCACTGTCTAAGGAGTTTGTTGCTTTCCGTGGGAAGTAGTAACAGCACCTCCTCGCCAGGCTTGAATTTTCGTTCTCGTGACTTAAGGTCGAAGTAGGTCTTTTACCTCTCTAAATTCACGTCCGCGTTCTTATAGGCGAGATCAGCACACTCTTCTAACCTTTTTCTCAAATCCAGGAGATAAGAGTAGGAGGTCTGTATTTCCTCGTCCAGTTGGGGATTAGTAAAGAGTTCGTTCCGTCCGTACAAGAGCTCGAAAGAAGTGAATCCAAGGGTTCTATGAGGGATCTCTCTGCACGCGAAAAGGGCAACTGACCAATATCGGTGCCATTCTTGGGGCTGGTCAATGCAGAGCCTTTTGAGGACTGATTTGAGGGTCCCGTTTAATTTCTCGTTCATACCGTTCCCAACCAGATGGTAAGGAGTGGTAAACAAAGGTTTTACCATCAGAAGCTTGCCTATATGTTCCATTAATTTGGAAGTAAACTGTCTCCCTCGATCTGACAGTACCTCCTTGGGAATTTACACGCACGAGAATATGGAGATCAGTGCTTCGGCGCACGTGATACTATCAATCTTCTTGACGGGACTGCTTCTGAAAACGGGTAGCGAAGTCTACCAAGGTGAGAACGTAGCAATGTCCTTCGCTGGAAAGGGAGTGAATAGGGCTAATCAGGTCGATAGCCACTCGGGAGAAGGACTCGGTGATGATGGGGCCTCTCTGAAGGGGGGGGGGCTGGCTTAACCCGCCCTTTTGCGGACGTCTTTTGGCAGATATCACATGACTGACAATATTCGGCGATATCTTTGGCTGCACCTGGCCAAAAGAAATACGTGAAAATTCGTTGCGCGGTCTTATTATGGCTAAAATGGCCTGCGAATAAACTGTCATGGGAGAGCTTCAATACTTGCGGGACGTATTCACGGGGAATACACAAGACATGTGTTTCTTGGTCTGTGACTTCCAAGCAGGCACGATACAATAAGTCCTTCTTCACGAGATACAACACTCGTTTGTTACCTCGGATGGATTCACGCTCGAGGGTTTTAGCTTTCTCCCAAAGGGGAAGGAGAGTTGGCGCGGGCAAACTTGTCGCTCCGGAAGGTTTGGAACTCCGGGTCGATAGGGGTTTCCAGGGAAACGGGTGCATGGAATTCCAGGGCTGCCTGCGTATGGGTAATCACGGGCTGGGCCACGGGATTGTCGTGGATTACGGGGCTCTGACCGATCAAAACGGAGCAGAACTGGATTGGGGCCGCTACCACTTCGACTTAACCGGATATATAGTCACACTCGATGTGACAACGAGTTACTGGGAAAGGACTGGCCCGGCCAAGGTAGTCGTGGACCACCGCAAACTTCTTGTGGTCGGGGCCAACAGGGGGAAGTAGGTCCTCAGACACTACGATGCAGGTGCACCCAGTGTCACGGACGAGGGTGGATACTCGGCAACCGTGCACAGTTCCGTTCTCGAATTTCAATCCACCAAGGTTGTTCTCATTAAAAAGGAAGTTTACCTGATGGTCCGGAACTTTGGCGGGTGAGGGAGGATCGGGGGTCTCCTGAGGCGACAGAGGAGGAGCAGGGGTGGCCCAGATTTGGTGCACTTGGTGAGACTGAGAGTTTGCGAATCGGGAGTTTTGAGGACAGTTCGTGCGGTAATGGTCGGGAACTCCGCAGGTGTAGCACATGATCGGGTTCTTTTGGTACGGCACAACCGGGGGAGAAAAAACGAGGGGCTTAACGTCTCGGTGTTCAGATGGATGGAAGTTTCTTGGCTTCGAGGGACTAGGAACTTTGGTAAATCTTGGAACCAATTTAGGATGGGCCTTAGGACCATAAAATTTAGTTTTGGGGGACGATTGGAGAGCCTTTTTAATATTCTTAGGATATAAATAGTGACTACCCGCGTAGACATCGGCCTCTTCCAAGCATTCCTTGAAAGTGGCACAACGTTTATCCTTAATGAAAGCGCGAATTTCGGGAGCCACGGCAGATTATAGCTGATCCCTAAGGAAGAAGTTCAGAAGGGACTCGTAGACCTGATGAATCTTGCACGCATCCAGCCAACACTGAAGGTGTATTTGGAGGATGTACCCGTGTTGTCGAAATGTTTGACCAGGGCGGATCCTTTTCTGGTGGATCGGGAGAGGCAGAATCCGCAATTTATATGAACAGCGGCTAACAATTCGGACTTTAACGTGGAATAGTCCAAAGCTGCTTCCGGGGAAAGGGATACGAAGATATCCCTTAACTTGGCATTTAGGAGGGGGTAAGCGAGCGACGCCATCATTTTCAAGATCCCATCTATTGATCTGAAAGATTCTCCTAAAATGGGCTAAAAATGACCCAAAGTCCTCTCAATCATTAAAAGCGGGAAGGTGGACTAAAGGAGTTTGGGGAATTTCAGCCCGGAACCGATGGACTGAGAATCCATTTGATTTCGGCTCATTTACAGCTCATGCTGCCTAATTTGTTCACGTTCTTCCATCTCCATCTCCAGTTTGTTCTCCTCCATCTCCATTTTCAGTTTGTTCTCCTCCATTTTGTTCTTCTCCATCTCCATTTCCATCTTCAGTTTGTTCTCCTCCATCTCCATCTTCAGTTTGTTCTCCTCCATCTATATCTTGTTCTTCTCCATCTCCATTTCCCTTCGCTCTGTCCGTTCGTTCCTCTCTTCTTCCTTTACGTAATTTAGCATTTCTTTGCCCGCAAGACCTAACATTTCACCCTGACTCTTGAATTTTTCGAAGGATGACATTTTTAGGCAGTTAACTGAGGGAACACTGATACGCGAACGAGCTAGGACACTACCCACGCGAAACGAATACTTGAATATTCGTGAAGGCCTTGATCACACAAAAAAATTGATACAGCTACCTACCTCTGCTGTTTCCTACCGGAAAAAAATTAAAATGATCCTACCGGAATTAGGAGACCAAAAACCTTAACTCTTTTGGATTAATAACCAGGAGAGTCTCCAAAATTCAAACACAATAAAAAAATTATTTCCCTAGGGTCCAACACAAAATCTAAATAGATTAACGTTCCACTGCTCTTCAATTAACTTGAACTTGCCTTCTGCCAGTACAATACAAAAATTAAAATAAAAAGGATAAACGTGAATAACGAGTGAACTTCTAATGTCGAAATTAAAATGACATGGGTTCGTAAAAACCCCAAACACACTTGACACCAAAATTATACAATATGTATATTAATTAATATATATGTCATGGTATGACATTATATTATATCAATACCATATTAGATCTATGGGGGAGGGACTAATAACTTAAAGGCGAACCGACAAAGGGGCAGAACGCCATGAGTTTCGACGCACAGAGCAGCGAGAATAGAGTGCAAAACGAGGTCAGGTAAAATTTGGGCAATGGCACAGCTCAAGGTTATTTAAAGAGGCATGTACAAAGATATAATTTTATTTACATAAAATAGAGAATCAATGGGCAAAATTATATTGGTAAATAAGGGGGAAATTGCAGAGTTATGCATCAGACTCTGAAATTAGACATTAATGCGTTACAGAAGGAGACTATTCCAATGGGGAGGGTTAACTCAAATGGGTTGCTGAAAGGGGGGGAGGGGTTGGCTTACGGAGGATTCCGGGTGAGACGTCAAGGTTAGGTTTCACGGATGTCTTCTGCAGGCAATAAACGTGAGGGCGAGGTCACTCGGAGCTTCTGAGCGGAAAGTTGACGTGATGACGGTTCTCCAAGGTGGGGGGCGGTAACGTCCGTTCCAGGGGAGAGTATTTCGGCCACCCGAAGACGAGGAGGGAACGAGGAGAGCTTCTACAGGAGTTGATGAGTGGAGTCGGAAAAATCACTCGGTGGGCTAATTCCAACGACACGAAAAGTTCAGCCGTCACTTTGCTTCGTTTTTAAGCACCTGATTGGAACTAGGGGAAATGCTTCTTGGATCCTGGCGGGACTCCTCAACTCTGTATCTCCCACCTGGAAGACGAGCCCTATATATCCGAGGCTCCCCCCACAGGGGTGGGGGAAACATGGGGGGTTTGGCCTGCACTACTCTTTAATGGCTTCGAACCTTCACGCCCAGGCGATTCTAACCCGCGAAAAGGTGGTCCGGGGTGGACACGGTTTGAGGCTACTGCTTGTGGATGGGAGGGGGGGGGGAGGCTTACCAATTTAAGCCTAACTAAATTCTAGAATTTTCTTTAACGCATGAACGTCACTTCCGTGCTGGAAAAGAAATTCCACGTGGAATTCCCCCACAACCCCAAATTAACTTTTGGGTTCAAATCTGACTAATTCCGAGTTAAAGTCACAAGAGATTGAGGTTATTGTCCCCGAAGAACTTTGGCATTGCTTTTAATTTGTGACAATGTGCGTCATTACGCTGAATATATAGTTACCATCTCAAAATTGGTCCTGAACTGCTTGAAAAGGGTGCTGATAAAGCACATTTTTGGTACCTTTTAAGTAAATAGCAGTATTCTTCGGCAAAATTGGTAGTGCTCCAATTCCATTAGATGAGAATCAGCCCTGGACATGGAGAATGTCCGGATGCTTCACTGTGGGCACGACACATGAGTAGAGAAAGCGCTCCTCATTTCTCCTCCTAACCACAGATATTCCAAAAGCTTCAAACAGTACATAGAAGGGAGTTTCATAAGAGAAAATCACTTTGCCCCAGTCTTCAAAGGTTCTTTCTCCATATTTCCTACAAAAATGGAGCCTATCCTTAAAATACTTCTTGGGGAGATGAGGCGTCTTCGCAGCACTTCTCGACATGGGATCTTTGTGTAAAACTCAACCACCTCACTGTGCGAAGTGAAGCGTTCAGACCTGCCTCTTTCTAATCGTGAACAGCTTGGCATTGGAAGTAACGCTATCCTTGACCTGGCACCTTACCAGAGGTGATCCTTGACCGGCAACCTTACCAGAGGCGATCCTTGACCCAGAACCTTACCAAGAGGCGATCTTGGAATTCATTTCAAGTTCTTGATTGTCCAGAAGACTTCTTCAGTGGAGTATAACTAGTTCTTTAAAGTCATTAATGATCCCAAAGAGGGTGCTCCTTGATGCAATACCCTTACCAACTATCCATTTGCATTTCAGGCACACTCAGGCTGCACGGGCCCCAAAGACTCAAAAAGAGAACTGAGGCACCCCATTCCGCACCTGGTACCCTTTGATGGCTAATATCTCCCCCATATTTCAGAAAGATCTATGGCTTGGGGCTCCTTTCGGGAGTGGGTAGGTAAGAAGCGGGTCGCCCTCCCTCCTCTTCAAAAATAAAAGAATAAGTAAGAAGAAATCGAATCGAACATAGGATTCATTCCCCCCTGTTTGTGGTCTGGGAACAGACGGGTCTGATGCTGTTTGGGCAATCGACCAGGGCAAGATCGACACATCTAGCCTTGAGATGCCCTCGGGCAGGGAAGTAAAGACCAAGACTAAAGTCGCAAGTGCGTTGAGCGGTATCACGATTAATTAGGCACCCCTAATTCCAAAATTACCTGGTGTTTTTTAGTTCGCTAGCTTCAAGCGTTTTTTAGTTATTTGCTCCACTGATGTCAGCAAGTTGGCCAATGGCCACATGCTCCATCAAAGGAGAGCTTTAGCTAGATTGACTCGTAAAGTCCCTAAGGTGACCCGTTTCTCGGACGGGAACCTTTTGGCGAATGCGGCAGACCCTTTCGAGGTAGCCCTGAAAGGAGTTGTTTATGCGAGGGAACTTGTCGACTACTCGTTTTAAGAAATCACCTAAGAGCTGGCTGAGCAAGGAACAGTCAAGGTCAAGCGTGTGATAAGAAAACGCGGAGGGGCCTCGAGACCCACCCCTACACTCTTTGTCATGTTCGATCGTGACAGGCTCCCCGATTCGCTGCGTGCATCTTGTTCACCCATGGAAATAGACGGGTCTGTTGAGCGGAGAGACGTCTTTCTGAAGGTGGAACTGTTCGATAGTTCCATTGTTTTGAACGTGTTAATTACTAGTATGAAGGCGGAATTAACCGATAATAGATATAAGAATTTGCCTTTGATGGGATTCGAATTTGGTTCAGGGATTAGTCAGGTAGTAAAAGGAACACCAAATCGAGAAACTACACCAGAGACAAAGGCTTGATCAATCGAAGATACTCAACGCGCAGAGATCGGCCAAGCCTCTGGACAACGTGTACATTGTTTGATAATGGTGAATTGATAGTTTTAATCATGAGAAGGAAGCAGAGGATCGACGATTAGGAGATGAATGGCATTGCAACGTGACAAATGCACATGGACGGTGCTCACCCTAGGCCCCAAATTTGCAATTGTCACGGTACGCGCTTATAATGATGAGTAACGAGGTATCACATGGACCAAAATGGCAAATAGCAATGAAATAAACAGAGACCAGCGCAAAATCATTGTAAATACAAATTCAAGAATATTTGATTAAAATTGAATATTACATTTTATTAATATCCCTAAATTTCATGATAATTGGAAGCGAGAACATAATCCAACCCATAATGGTAATTATGAATTAAATAAAACAATGCGAAATTTCGGCTGAAAAAGCCGAGGGTAACATCAAATGGCTAGAACTGAGAATTTCTAAGTAATTATTTAATTAATTTCCAATACAGAGACTAGGTCGAGTTTATTTGTGAATATGATACAAACAATTAAATATTATAATTACTTATGAGACTTTCCAAAATAAAAGCACAGCAGAAAAAAAGACAATTTAGCTTTGAAGTTGAAAAGATTTACAAACTATATTTAAAATATTGTGGATATAAAATAATTTAGCAGATAATTTGCTAACATTCATACATATATTTGTATATACAAATACATATCTATGTACACCTACATATACAAAAATATATACTTTGATATGTAATAAATCCAATGTCGTCGTAGCACTCACCCCGTGGTGCCTAGTGCGCCTCGTTCTCTTTAAGCAACATTACAAATATTTTCATTTTTCCCAAATTTCATCTTTCTATGACCTTTCAACAAGGTGAACAGACCTATGTCGCGTGCTCTCAATTATTTCAATAATTTCAAAAAATGAAAAAAAGATAGGTTTAATTAACAAACAAATCATCTTACCTTACGAACTTCAAAACTTTCAAAAACACATTAGAAAATAAAATGGTGACCATCCGACCGACTGACCTACGGAACGACATCGTAACTTATAGAGTCCCGTGCAAATGACTAAAAATGTTCTGGTAGAGTTACATTCTTTGGTTTTAACTTTAAAAAAATACTCACTTATTTGACGTTCGATGCACTTTATTGCGGGGCACTTCTAACCCTACCCAACATCCGTACCAACTCGCTGATGGACACGGTGTCGTCCTTCACTCACCTCTTTGTACACCACATGACTCCATCCTATATCTATCGAAAAAATGAACCCTTTAAGTTGGGCCGTGAGGGGGAACTCACTTCTACCTCGTGGTTCTGGTTGGGGAGGGGGGTATTTTGACAATGCCGGCATTCTTCCCACCCCTTCCCCTTCTACCGCTCCTCCCTATTTCTTTTCCTTATAAATGTTTTTACCCACCCGCAAGGGTGTAGCTGGACAACCCTGTTGCGCCGGACATTTGCAGGATTGGGAGCCTTCTGGTCCTCAACTTCGGCAGTTTGTCTTCTTGGACCTAATGCCTCCAGGAAGATCTGCGGCTGTCTTCCGCACATTTTCACTTCCTCCACGTTTCCTGCGTTGCGTCTGAGAGAAGCCACCGTCATCGAGGAAGCCGTATCGAACGCACTTTGTATGACTATTATATGGGAACCACATATTCGTTTTCTAAGTGCTCATATTTCTGTATTTATATGTTTCGCTTTATTATTATTTAGTGGGGGGGGGGGGTTCTATTCGTATTAAGGATGCCAAAAAAAAAAATAAGTCATATTGAGATCTGTTTCGTAAATTGTCCCCTCGTAATGTTTTAAAGATGTTTATGGGAGGTATTGTTAGCAAACTAGTGCGTTTAAATGATCAAAAGTATTAGTTAAGACACTCGAGATGAATACTCGCGTAAGAAAATCCATACCCATTGGCATAACATCACTGGGGTAAACCATCAAAGTCGGTTTCGTCTCCCTTGGAGTCATTCATTTGCATACTAAGACGAGCCCGCGGATGATTGCTTCTTCGTCGTAGCGTGCGTGTTTTCTGTAATGCTAAGTTGGAATCCGAATAATAAACAATTAATTTCTACTGATTTTTTAATGAAGTTCTAAAGGTCATTTTAGCGGCAATATGCGAAAATTGGTGAAAAGATCAGCTACAATATCTCCGTTTCTGTCTCCCTGGAAAGGAAGTCAGTGGGAGAGATGGACGTTCTTATTCGTGGATCTCGAGCGAAACTCCGTACCCTATCGGGGGGTTTTATAATCTCTAGTCTAAAGTACCTACTTTCGTCAAATGACCAGGCTCCACTATAACTTTCCAGAAAAATGTAGGCCCCACCTGTAGTTAAAAAAAAGGTAAATATTAGAACTATTTTTAATATTGTAATCTTAATTATTGCGAACATAATAATCTAATATACTCATTGACCAAAACATAAAAAAAAAATAAACACAAAATTTCCCATTGGTCTATTTAGCCGCACAAATACCAATTAAAACATAAAAAAATGGTGTTAATCACAATATACCACACGTACCAGCGACAAACAAATTGAAGCGACAGAGCTAAATTAGCCAATGAACGGATTTTTATCTCACTTCATATAACTCTTGGTTGCCATTTTTAAACATAAACAAAAACATGGATTCTCAATTATCAAAAAAATATTCTTGGGTTCTACGCTAAGCTCCCAGCAAAGTTTTACCAGACCCACCGTTGGGGATCACATCTAAAGAGTTGTCTAAAGTTACTTTTGTCTAAAAATACTCGTCAGAAGAAACTTGTCTAAGGACATTTTCATCTAAAGTGGCATAGAATATTAGTATTTCAAAGATGAAGAGGAGAATGAAAAATAACTAACTGGAAACTGTAAAATAATCATCAGTTTTTTTCCACTATTAAAAATACATTATACTACTTTATAAATAATATCATTTTAAAGAATTACATATTAGATCAGTATTTCTAAAGCGATGAAAATATATTAAAATAAAATTTTAATATAACGAATCAGCAACTTTGAATAATTAACCTGCAAATCCAATGACTAATATTTTTAGTTTTCAAAGTCGAAGTTTTATCCTGAGTTCATTCATCATTTTGTTTTTCTTTAAGATAAAATAGAGAACCTCCTTTTCGGCAACAGCTCCACACTTTCCCGGTCTAATTGTGATCTAGACGAAATTCCTAACGAGTCCAGAATTGCCTCTTTGAACAATTCTGGGAGGCATAAAACACAGACGGTCTCTAATGGCACAGCTATTCTACGGGGCTTTAAACAATGCCCTAATAAGGCGCCCTACATCAAATCCCGAATGGGAAGTGACGTAAGCTTCGCTAAAACGAAGCGAGTAAAAGTCAAGCTGTGCTACAATGGAATTATTATTATACAGCGTAAGAAAAAAGTTAACTCAAGTTTAAATATTAATAATTTTTTTAAAAATTGAAGAGATATTTCGAATCTATTTGTTTTGTTTGATGCTGAAAACAGTTCTAGATTACATTATGAATGAGTTTGTTATAAAATCTCTTATCTTAGTGTTTAAGTAGCACGATTTAAAGTGATGGGTACTTAAAATTGATTTGCATAGATTTTCTGGTGAGGAATAAACTTTATTCTTTAGGTCACCTCTCAAGAAGAAATCACAAGGGGTCAAATATTTGCTTTCTTGCATGCAATTTATTGTTATGACCCAGTACAATTATCTTGTGTTGAAATACTAAAAATGTCAGTTCTTTTGCTGTGAAGGTCATAAGTGTTTCATCTGACTTATTTTTTGTTCTAAGATATAATTTCAAATAGAGTGATGGAATATTCTGAATACACCTACGCTGGGAGTACCGGAAATAAAAATATTAAAAATAGATAAAAGAAAAATTTAACTTCAGAAACGTCTACATCAGTAATTTCCAAAGTTATTAGTAAAGTACCAGAATATTCCCAACCGCCAATACCTACTAATGCAATCTTCACTGGATAATTAGGAAAATGTTAGAAACAAAAACATCCTGCGCTCGCAACTAAATTAGCTGAGGTAGATGTTCAAATAAGCTTCCGTAAAACGTTAGAAAATTAGCTTATTCACGACAGTGAGCAGAATGATCAAGGGAGACCTTTTGTTTTGTAGCACCTCTATACTTTCGAAAGCTTGCTATATCTAAGCATTGGTTTGCCCAACATATTTGATCAAATTTATACGAATCATCTTGAAATTCATGAAGAAATATACCCTCTTGTTTTTATATTACTTTCAAGCAATTCAAGAAGAAATTTAAGTTAAAATGTTGCATGCTCTTCTATACTGTGAAGGAGTTCACAAAATCCCAGCTGACAACATATGGAAGCTAAGACTTTGAGTTAGCAGCCTTGCAATACATGCTTGCTTTTTTTGGTGACATACTATTTGGAGAAAATTTCAACTTGCAACACTAATAATAATATGGAATTTTATTTATTCTCCCGAACGCATGCTATAGACGTACTTAAAAATTCCATCAATTGCAACAAAGTGAACCTCAAAAACCTTTGCATTTCCTTAAATATGTAGACGACACTTTATATTTTAAGGAAATTTAGATAAAGCGCAAGACGGATAAAACCTTTATTTTCTCTAACTGAAGGGAACATGCGCGACTCGGTTGGAGCATAGCATGGATGATTTGGGGTTTTAGTTAGAACACATTTGAATTTATGTTCTTGATGATCTAATAAGAGAATAACAATTTGTAAAAGCAAGATTCTCCTAACTCAACGGGGGAGAAAGTGCTAAGAACAAATTTCCAAGGATGATAGAAGAGAAAGAAGAATTTTGACTTATCTTTTCATCTCATTTGAAAGATTGATCTTGTATTTAAGTCACTTTAGATGGACAATGGACATGTCCTAAGACAAAAGTGACTTTAGACAAAAAGTAACTTAAGAGAAAAATGACTTTAGACAGTGTAACTTTAGATGAAAGTCTCTTTAGTCAAAGTAACTTTAGATGAAAATCCCTTTAGACAAGAGTAACTTTAGGCGAAAGTGCCTCAAGACAAAGTAACTTTAGATAAGTCTCTTTAGACAGAGGTAACTTTAGAAAAATGTCACTTTAGACGAAAGTAATTTTAGATGAGTCTCCTTAGGCAAGGAAACTTTAGACAAAAATAACTTTAGAAAAGGTAACTTTAAAGGAAAAAAAACTGTAGACAAAAGTGTCTTTAGACAAAGTACCTTTACACAAAAGTAACTTTAGACGAAAGTCTCTTTAGACATAAGTCACTTTAGACGAAACTCACTTAAGTAACTTTAAACATGTCATTTTGACGAAAGTGCCTTTAGAAAAAGTAACTTTAGATGAACGTCTCTTTAGACAAGGTAACTTTACACGAATATCTTTTGACAAAAGTAACTTGAGACGATTTTGCCTTTAGACAATGTAACTTTAGATGAAAGTCTCTTTAGACAAGTAACTTAAGACATAAGTCACTTTAGATGAAAGTGCCGCATCCCAACTGAGTGAAAGCTAAATGACGATGTTGCGTGACTACATGTACAGGGGAGAATGTTATCGCAGGCATGGCTGAGTCCTCGTTGGTGTAGTGCCATTGTGCTGTTGTTTGAGTGGTGTAAAGTTGGGGTGAGCGTACTAGCTGCAAGGGAACATATTGGGGGTCCGAACAAACACTACTGGATGAGGGGTCTGCGTCCCTAACTACTTCACTAACGAGATGGATAAATTAGAGAAGTGGATGAACGTCGAAAGCGACTCCATTGAAACCAACGATGGCATTTTCCCTCAGTAGAGAAAGGATGGATGAATAGACAGACAGATAAAGAAAGGTAAAGAGATAGAAAAACTTGGAATAATATAAATGAGAGAGGACATTGAATAGGTTTGTAAGAGTTGCGCGTCCTCCCGGTCTCGAGAGCCTTAAGTAGTCTCCTCTTCAGGTTACTCGGGATATATAGCCTCCACACATTTTCCATGCCCCCAATCTCACCAATTCTTTGTACAAACATAGACTGTCTTGTCGCGATGCCATCGTGGGCTTTATCTTCTTGCTTTTAAGGAAATACTACTACTACTACTACTGCTATTACTGATACTACTGTTATTACTACTACTGCTACTGCTACTACTGCTCTTACTATGCTACTACGACTACAACTAAAATAATAAAAATCAAAATAATAATATTTATAGTAATAATAATATTTATAATAATAACATTTATAATAATACTCATAATAATAATATTCATAATACAATTTATAATCATAATATTTATAATAATAGCATTTATAATAATACTCATAATAATAATATTCATAATAATATTTATAATCATAATATTTATAATAATAGTTGTAAGAATAATAATCGTAATATTTATAATAATAATTATTTCTTTATTCCCGCCACCATTCGTTCATCCACTGTTTCACTCTATTCTCCTCTATTATTTCTTGCTTGACTATTCTCTTTCGCTCTTTCACCAACTCCTTCATCGACAGGCTGGCGAAGTGTAGAGGTGGAGGTCAGTGCGCGTGTGTTGAAACGCTGCAGAAAGTGTGACTTCGTGAAAGGGGCGCTGAAATTACATTCCACACATTTATCTGGAACCACACTTTCACCCGGTTCCAAATGCTCTAATTTATGGAATGTAGTGGTGGTGAGGATGCTGGGTGGGGGCTGTTGGATATCTTGTTTGCTCTTTTGGTTGTGTGGGTGTTGGGGATCTCTCGTCTCCCCTTTACCCGCTACTGCTTCTGGTCCTCTTTGAGGTGTGTGGGTGTTGGTTAAAGGGGCTACAATAAGATCCTGGGTATTATTGATCCTCTACGAGCCTCTTAAATGACTTGATTGTCTCGAGGTGCTATCCAATGTCTTGCTGTTCATGGCAGGGTATCCGAGGTCAGGGGTCATGGAGTTCTTGGTTCCAGGTTGGTTAGGAACAGCTCAAAGATATGGGTAACGATTTTGTTCACAAGGGTTCCTCGTTAGGGGTCTTATGGAAGTGTACCTTCATTAAGATCCTTCACTGTTATTGTTTATTCTCTTAATCGCCATTTTTCATTTTTGTGCTTGTCCAACACAACTTGTCATTTTTGATGCTACCGAACCCTTAAGCTTCCTTTAGGGTAGTTGCCATTTCCCTTCAAAAAATAAATGGAGTCGATGGTCGAGTTCGAACCTCTAGAGAGGGCATTTAACCAAGAAAAGAAAATCCCACGGGAAGGCACTGCTCTATTTTGGCGCTTGATATGCATTATTTTTTCATTTATGTCTGTCATTCCTTCCCTCTAATTACATTAGTCATTCAAACATTAAATCAGATATCTGCACCACTCCAAGCCTATATAATCCCATGCGCTCAAATGAACCACTTTTCTTTAACTTCCGCCATCGACAGCCTGCTTGAAGAGGCAATGGGGTAAGGGAAAGGTATGGATTTATAGTCTTGGTCTCTGCTCTTAAGGGGAAAGCTGGAGGACCACAATTCCTTTGATATAATAGAGTAATGTTTGGAAGAACTCTGAGAGAACGTCAAAGGCATTGTTAGTATCGTACTTTCCCGTTGGCAGGGGTCAGTCTTTATTGGATTTGTAAAGGGTTTAAAGTTGGCAAAATTCGGATTTGTTTTGGAAAAGTTAAATGCCTTCGCGAGAAATGCTTTGAGACAAGAATGGTCCCAAACTGTCAGGTTAGTTATTAGGTAGTCGAGGGAAGGGATTAATTAGAGTCTTTGAATATTTGAAAATGGTGTGAAAAGTGGGAAAAAGAATTGGCTTAAAAAATTAATTACTCTAATAAAAAAATGCTCAGTCCCAGCGAGAGAATTCAACCTGACACCGCTCTGGTCGACAAACAAAGAAGGATAGATAGATATAGGTAGGGCAGATACACGAAATCAGTGTGAGGAAAAAATCCACAGGCGAAAGTTATTTTTCTTACAGCAATAGAAGAGGCCTCATCCATCTCTAGCCTTTCGTAAATCTTTTAACGCAAGTGTTACAGGAAATAGGGGAAGGTCAATACCCATGAAAAAAGGCAGCGTCGCTGTGTAGAGAAAACGGTGAAACAGAGTAAAGAAAATGAACAACGAAGGGAAGATGAACATATGAAATTAAATAACGTGCTATGAATCAACTAAACTAATATCTTCTAGCGATAAGCCATAAGCATATGCATGATATGAATATCTAATCGCCCCACCAAACCACGCTTCCCTCCCCACTGACTAACTGTCCCGCTGACTACTTAACTCGAGGATTGTTGTTTGTCATAACAACTAACCACATGTCTGGACGCTGTACCCAGAGAGTCGGAAAACCAATGCCCCATCAGATTACATACCATAATCACAGAATTTACGATGGTCCCTCTCACCTTTAAAGTGACCAAAACTAACCTAACTACATAACCTGACCTCCAGCAAATCACCTGGACCCTGTAGGCCTCTCGGCCCCACATCCAGGCGCAGGAATTTCATCCTTTTAACAGCGACTTTCGGGCCCTTCTCGCGTCTCATCTCCGTCGAATATTTTGAATTTTAGATGACACTCGGTCTCGAAGAGCTGCTGAGGGGAAGACACACTTGTTAGATCCATTATTGAATTTCTTTCAAATCGATCTCCAGGGGTGAATCGAACACACTATCTTCAGCTTACTTGTGTTCGCCAAATCGGGGGATATTTTGCCGTCCTGATCGTCGACCAATTGCCACCGTGGGCAGGTTTTCGTCAACGCAATTTCGAGATTTGGGTGGAAATTCGCCTTATTACGGGGTATCACTCTGAGACCCCCACTCCTCCCCTCTCGTAAGGGGAAAATCACGCCCCATTCCGGCCCCGAGAACACGAGTAGTGTCATCTTTTGGAACCCTTATGAGATGTCATGTGCACCATGGATAACCTTGCTGTGGCTGACCTCTGGATGATCGTGTACCTTCCAAGCTCCAACACCCGCAGTTTGCCCACCTCCCCTCTTGACCCTAATGCCTGCATGAAGAACTGCGGATATATATCTTCTATCCATTTTCGCTTCCTCTATCTTCACCTTTTCTTTACAAATCTCCACGAATTTTCTGCGTCTGCGTCCTCGTTAGTATCCTGCTTTGAATTCGAGGAAAAAACAACCTTTTCCTCATTGAAGCATAATTTAAAAACCTTTATTTTCTCAATAAATAACTTTCTTTCTTTAATAAAATCTTTCTTTTTTCAATAAAAACCTTTTTGTTCTTGCTTAAAAAAGTATTTTCTCGATGAAAATCTTTCTTTTCACAATAAAAATCTTTATTTTATCAATAAAACTCCTTTATTTTCATAAAAAACTTTATTTCTTAATAGAAAAGGCTTTGTGAATACACCCAACCTTCAATTTCCATAACGTTGATATTAATTTGTTCTTTGGCCGAGTTTAGTTAGCTCTTCGTTTTTTTTGCTCTTCTTATGAGCGTCTGAGGTGGGGATTCTATTTACCACCCTTGGTTTTATTATATTCAACACCTCTGAATTGCTCCTTCACCAATGCTGTCAATAGATTGGGGGCAAGGGGGCTCTCTTTGGAAAGCTCCATTTGCTCGAGATTCCCCCTCCCCCGGTCCCGCCATTCGTGATTGATTTCTTACCAAGTCAAGAATTCTTGTGTCGTCGCCTTTCGCAGGGAATCGAATTCGCTACCCAAGCGTCGGATTCCAAATCCTTATCCACAAGTCCTCGACAACGCCGTCCTTAAAATGTAGAATATTAATTTAATAATGAATTTTACCACTTCTAACTTATGAATAAAGTAAAATGTGAATACAAAACGTACCATCCCGTAAGCACCATAAAAGTGAGACAAAGATAAAAGGAAGATCGGTAGACTATATTGCAAGAAGAAACGACGGAAGATGGACAGAAGAAAGCTTAAACTAGGCAGCTTTGTACATAAAGATAACTAGAAGACGACCTAGCATAAGGAGGGGAGGAAGTTTGCTGAATGGCGGGGGGAAGTTGGTTGACTCAAGACCTGGATCAAGATCATTGGTAATTTGGAAACTTCTTGGAGAGGCTTGTGCACAACAACATGATGACATACGCCGATCTTATATATATATATATATATATATATATATATATATATATATATATATATATATATATATATATATATATATATATATATATATATACAAAGAAAGAGAAACTACAGGATCTGCGGGTGATTATACAACCACCACAGGGCTATGCCATTTTTATTTTCTGTCTTTCAAATACATTTGAAGATAGAAAGAAAGATGCAGAAACCTTGTATAGCTGACTATATGTATTTAGAGTCAGCTATACAAGGTTTCTGTCTTCGAATTTATTTGAAAGACAGAAAATAAAAATGGCATAGCCCTGTCTGTGGTGGTTTTATAATCACCCTCATATCCTGTAGTTGCTCTTTCTTTGTATGTGACATGCACAGTGAGCCTTAAATTGTGAGCGGGTAAGAGGATGTGGTATAAAAATTCCTTGGAGGTTTCTAGCTTAGGGAGATACTGGGTTTGATGGGGTAACGCTTTGGGCGAGATATAGTTACTGTGTCTGGTAGCTTAGCCATAAAGCACCTGACCGGCAATCAGCACACCCGGGTTCGAGTCCCGGCCAAGAATTTTCAAAACTTTTTTTCCCTGGCGTTATTTCTGTCTTCTCGGTAAAGGATCGCCTTCACTGTGCCGCCCTCTGCCCCTTTGATTCTGGATTATTCTAATGTCCCTCTCTCTTGCCTTTAAAAAACTCCGGTTTCTTGTCTCATTTTCTCATTCGCGTTCAATTCTTCTTCCTCTTGTACTATATATATATATATATATATATATATATATATATATATATATACACATATAATCAGTGCCGACTCCGGCACTCGGGCTGTTCGGGCCTAGCCAGAGTATAAATTTAGTAAAGTGATTTAATTTCTGCCAACACTGACTTCAAGTAAGTAATTGCATCCAATACCTCGGGCTCCTTTTATTGAGCCTGGTCGTAGTTTACATATCATCGTTCAGCGTTTTGTGGTCGTCTTAGAGATGCCCTGTGTCAAAAACTATCATTCGTAGCAGACGTTTTCTCGACATCGTTCATACGCGCTTGACTCAGAGCTCAGAAGTTTCAGCCCGAGTTGATATATATAATCTTAAAAATTAAAAGTAATTAAAATTCAATGTTTTCTTGAAACAATAGATTTCTATAGAGATTATGATTTAGATTTCAATTTATTAAATGTTTCCATTCTACAATATTCTTAAAGGAACAAAAAATTATCCAACAACTCGGGCTAATGCCAACTAGCCTGGTAGGTGTAAAAGACTAACTGGCATCTCTTGTCTAGAGTACAGTACAGGCGACAGTTGGATCGGTTTCTGGTTGATGTTTGTTGTGCATAGCGCTTTCGTTATTAGATTACTGTTATCCTGTGCATCTGTGTGTAAAGATCAGTTGTGTTTTGTAGGTTTGCTTTATTTTTTCCCTTAACTTAGAAATGGAGAAAGACATAGTGTTAAATATAAAAATATAAGCCATTTAGGAAAAACATTTTGAACGACTTGGACAAGAAGAAGTAACTGCTGGACAGGATATTATACGAGTTCGCCATCAAACCAAGACGACTGGAGTTCATGTATAAATGAAGTGAGTAATTTTTATATTAAAACTATATTTCTGTCTTATTGTTAAATTATCAGTGCACATATAAGTCTGCGGTGTGCATTACGTCTCTTACCTTCTTTTATACATGTGTCTTATGCGAAATCTGTGATCAACCTGCAATATATATATATATATATATATATATATATATATATATATATATATATATATATATATATATATATATATATATATATATATATATATATATATATATATATATAGAGAGAGAGAGAGAGAGAGAGAGAGAGAGAGAGATAGATGACGGTGCCCGAAGACACACTCCACTGCTCATGTGGTCAAGAATTGGTATGAAGAACATAGGAGTGAGCTACAACACATGGAGTTCCCCTCTCCAATATCCAGATCTTAATATAATTGAGCATTTGTAGCGACAAGTTAAAAGTCGTTACCCTCCAACGTCGTGTCTGAAACAGCTGGAGCAGGTATTGCAAGAAGAATGGCTCAAGATTCCTCTCAATGAAGTCAGGAAGCTGTCTGAATCAATTCCGAGACGCATCGACGCTGTTCAGAAATCAAAAGGAGAACCAACTCCGTATTAAATAAATATTCATTGAATTTAACACATGTTTCAATTTTTTTGAGAAACTAACAAAGTAGCTCGTGAGTAGAGCAATAATTGCAGAAAATCCCACAGGAAAAATGAAAAACAGATTCCAAGTACTTTGTTCAGTTCATTCTCAAGGAATATATAGAGAACTTGGACTTGGACATAAAAAGTGATGAAATTTAGGGAGAGTAAGAGAGAGAGAGAGAGAGAGAGAGAGAGAGAGAGAGAGAGAGAGAGAGATAGTAAGAGAGGAAAGTGGTGAAATAGGGTGAGTTTAAAGAGGTTATGTGGGAGACAGAATAAATAGGTCCCTGGTGAAAGGGTAACTCTATTTGTTTAAGTTTTGTTTGTTTTTGTTTTTTGAATGTATTTTGGCTATTTTTTGTTTTTTTCAGCGGCACCGGGGGGTACAGGAGTCTTGAGCGAATGCACGCATTGAATATATTGAGTTTATTTGAGGGATTTAAGACACGGAACCTATAAAATTCCCTCAAATCTCTCTTGCCATTCGCGAGTGTTCGCTCGATATGACTCGTGTAGCCCCTGTTGGTGATTTTGAGCCCAAGAACCGTCCCTTCCAGGCAGTAGGGGATTCGCTCCCCTTCTACACGTATATCGTTGAAGGTCTTGCGAAACATGGGAATTATTTTGAATTTGGGGGCATTAGTTGATATCTTCCATCTCCTCTCGAAAGAGTTGATGTTAGTTATCTCTCTAGCCGTATTCCTCGCCATAAATTCCCTGTGAACATAAGCGGTGGTACAAATAGGCGATATGTCGTCAGCGAACTGTACGTATATCGTACCCTCGGAGAGAGGTTGTGATAGGTCTCGTGTATAAATAGGGACTGAGAGAACCCCCTTAAGGTACCCCTGAGAATTCATATATATATATATATATATATAGAAGAAGGAGCAAATGCAAGTTCTGCGGGTACGTATATCGTACCCTCGGAGAGAGGTTGTGATAGGTCTCGTATATAAATAGGGACTGAGAGAACCCCCTTAAGGTACCCCTGAGAATTCATATATATATATATATATATATATATATATATATATATATATATATATATATATATATAGAAGAAGGAGCAAATGCAAGTTCTGCGGGTGATAACAACCACCACAGAGCTCTTTCGCCATATTTATTTTCTGCCTTTCAAAACAATTTTGAAGACAGAAATAAAGGTGCAGAAACCTTGCATTGCAGACTATATTACAATATAGTACAGGAAAGAGAAATTTGACGGAATGAGCAATGAGACAAGAAACAGGAGTTTTTTAGAGGTAAGAGAAAGGGACATTAGAAGAAGACTAGAATCATAGAGAGCAGAGGGCGGCACAATGAAGACAATCCTTTACCGAGAAGACAGAGATAACGCCAGGGGAAAAAAGTTTGAAATTCCTGGCCGGGACTCGAACCCGGGTCTGCTGATTGCCGGTCAGATGCTCTAGCGCTGAGCTACCAGGCACAGTGACTCTACTTCACCCAAAGCGTCACCCCATCAAACCCAGTATCTCTCTAAGCTAGTAACCTCCAAGGAATTGTGAGCGGGTAAGAAGATGAGGTATAAAAATTCCTTGGAGGTTCCTAGCTTAGAGAGATACTGGGTTTGATGGGATGACGCTTTGGGTGAAGTAGAGTCACTGTGCCTGGTAGCTCAGCGCTAGAGCATCTGACGGGCAATCAGCAGACCCGGGTTCGAGTCCCGGCCAGGAATTTCAAACTTTTTTCCCCTGGCGTTATCTCTGTCTTCTCGGTAAAGGATTGCCTTCATTGTGCCGCCCTCTGCTCTCTATGATTCTACTCTTCTTCTAATGTCCCTTTCTCTTACCTCTAAAAAACTCCTGTTTCTTGTCTCATTGCTCATTCCGTCAAATTTCTCTTTCCTGTACTATATATATATATATATATATATATATATATATATATATATATATATATATATATATATATATATATATATATATAAACAGGATGACCAGGACAGAGCCGTAGATGCCTCGTAACATTTATGTCCTGCAGGAAAAAATGAAATGGTATTTCCAAGTACTTTCGAAATAATATTATATTAGAGGTATATATACGAAAGAAAAGTATGAAAGACCGCCTCAAAAACAAGAAATCACAAATAAGGAAGACGGAAGGGGGAAGGTAAAGATTCACATTAAGAATTACAAGAAGCAGATAGTAAGGTCGAACTGAGAAGACGGAAAGAGTGACAGATTAAAAGAAATGGAGATAGCCTAACGAGGGAGATTATATGACACCAGAAGCGAAAAGTGAGGAAAATACAATGTACATAACAGAGCAGTGACAATTTTAAAAAAAGGGAACCACATAATTAAAGATTGTATATAAAAACTAAACAAAAGTCAGAACTAATTTCTTTAAGTATTAGTCTTTATATAAGCCAGGGAAAAGGTTAAAATTATCACATTGGCTTATAAAAGCCTATGCAATGATCTATATGAAATGAATAACTCACAAAGAAGCCCGTGAGGTTCGCACTGAATGCAATGTCCCACACAAAAAATGAAAGAGTACTTCCAAGTACTTTCGAACTTTATTCAGATCATTCTCAAGGATAACTACCAGAGAAAATAATATAATAAGGGTATATATGTATAAGCTAGTAAAAGATAAACGACTGCCTCTAGGACAAGAAATCACCGATGAAGAAGTAGGAGAGCGATGGGTAAATTCACATTAAGATTTAGCTATAACAGGTATCAAGGTCAAACCGAGAGGCAAGAAAGAGTCAAGAATAGAGCCAAAAGGGTTAAAAAGATTAACGAAAAAAGCCATAGTCTAAAGAAGGAGATTCTGAGAGACACAAGAAGTAAATTGAAACGAAGGGGAGAGGGACAAGAAGAGAGGAAGAGAAATAAAATAATATAAATACAAAATCAATGCAATAATTAAATTGTCAAATGTGGTTCCCATAAAAATGAAAATTGAAAAAAAAAATCTTTGGACAGCCAGGAAAGCAATTATCTGTCCGAATTAATCAGCATAAATACAATGTTAGCAGAGCTGTAAATAATAGTACGTTTTTTGTGCATATGTCCGAAAATAACCACTTAATTAATTGGAATTGAGCAAAATTTATTTTTCGATCAAATGACTCAATTAAAAGAAACCTTGTTGAATGTTCATGTATAAGCCAATTTAATAACTTTAACATTTCCATTGGCCTTTTCAAAATTGATGTTGTTATGAAAAAACTCATTCTTAAAGAAATTTGCTTTGACTTATATTCCTAATTTTTTTTGGGGGGGGGAGGGGTCCTTTATCGTTTTACTAGCTTATATATACCCTTATTAAATTATTTTCTCTTGTAGTTATCCTTAAGAATGAACTCTGAATAAGGTTCGAAAGTACTTGGAAACACCTTTTCATTTTTTATGCGGGATATTGCATTATATATATATATATATATATATATATATATATATATATATATATATATATATATATATATATATTAGTGTAAATGGGCAGCAGTCGTTCTTGAATGCAAATTTTGTTGAAGACCATGGATTTTTAAATAATCGCTTCAAAGATACCGATACAACGAAAAGTCATTAGAGCGCAGTAAACAACATCAAACTGTACTACAGAAATCAGATGTCCACGGCCTATAAAATAAATGCAAAAAAACATCGAGGAGATTATTAATCGTAACATAAAGGTTAAGAATCAAATGGATAAAATTCAACTTATTTTTTACTATAAAACAACAAAAGCCAACAATCTCCTTATGAAAAACAACAGCTGCCAAACTCCTCGAATCTCATGTCAACCAACATAGTTTACGAGTTCATCTGCCCTAATAAAGACTGCAAGCTTTATAATAACTCTAAATATATTGGCATGACAACTACCACACTTCAGAGACGTTTAGCTATGCATCTGCAAAGCAGAGGACCTAAATATCATATGGAAAGCGCTCACATTTCATTGGTAAATGAGAAAAGAATATATCAAGACGTTTCCAAGATGATCGAATAAGATCGAAAACTAAGCAACTTAGTTTGGTTTTTTAAAGGGACATGAATACAGGACAAGGGATCTACCATCTACAAGATGGAATAAATAAGACAGTTAAAAGAATAGAGAGTTGCTAAAGGAAATTAACTAAGGCGAGATCACCATGGTCTTCAATAAAATTTGCATATATATATATATATATATATATATATATATATATATATATATATATATATATATGCAGATACACCCACAAAGAAAAAGTGAAAAACGATTCCGAGCACCCGCTTTGATCTCAATTAAATCATCTCTTAGGCCACTTGGCTACGAGGAAGACCAAAAAATCTTCCCAATTCCTCGTAGCTAATTGGCCTAAGAGATGATTTAATTGAAATCAATACGTATGCTCGCTGCCTCAGTGTGCACGGTTCGAATCCCACTCCTGTACGAAATTTTTGCGAATTAGGAAATATTATTTCCGAAGAAAAATGGTTCCCGTTTTCAGTTTATTGCGGTTTATTGAATTTATATATATATATATATATATATATATATATATATATATATATATATATATATATATATATATATATATATATATATATATATATATATATATATATATATATATATATATATATATATATTACAAGAGAGAGAAATTTGAGGCGAATGATCAATGAGACAAGAAACAGGAGTTTTTCAAAGGGACATTAGAAGAACATTAAGATCAAAGAGAGCAGAGGGCGGCATAAGGAAGTCAATACATTACTGATAAGACAGAAATAACGCCAGGGGTAAAAAGTTTGAAATTCCTGGCTGGGACTCGAACCTGGGTCTGCTGATTGTCGGTCAAATGCTCTCTCTTATATCTTAGTGTTCTTCTAATGTCCCCTTCTCTTACCTTTAAAAAACTCCTGTTTCTTGTCTCACTGCTCATTCGCGTCAAGTTTCTCTCTCTTGTAGCATATTGTTATATCGTCTGCAAAACATGGTTTATGCATCTTTCTTTCTGTCTTCAAAATTGTTTTGAAAAGCAGAAAATAAATATATATATATAAAATATATATACGGGTCGGTTTAATTTAGATCAAAGTGGTTGATCGCTGCCTCAATGTGCATGGTTCTAATCCCATCCAAGATTGAATTTTTTCCAGGTAGGAAATAACTATTTCCGAAGAAAGATTATTCCTTTTTCTTTTTCATGCAGTGTGTTGGATTTATTTCATCATTCTTTCGCGCTCATGAGAGATATACATCAGAAAATAATACAGAGTTCATTTATGTACATATATTTAGCAAAGTTACATGTGGAAGAAGTGAAGGATTGCTGTGCTGTTCATTTTATTCTCTGAAATCGCCGTGGGTCTCAATCACGGCCTCCAAGCGACTTCGAAACCTGCTGCAGTCTTTCTCCACGGTCCCCATGTTTAGGAGGGGGGGGGGAACTGTGCCGATCCTGGACCTTAGCTCCACCTTGGTGGTGCAAGGGAATTTGTTTTCTCTCTCTCTCTCTCTCTTTCTCTCTCTCTCAACCACCCCCATACATAAGAGTGCATGGGGCTGGAGTTTGGGGAGTTAGGAAGCCAGATGTTCGGAGTGATGTGGTCAACGAAATTATCTGATAGCCAAGAGTGTTTCTTCCTGCTTGTGCGTCATGGTGCAGTCTTGCTGCCACACGTTCGGCCTTCCAACGGCCACCTCCTTGATCCTGGGCAACACCAACCCCTCCGGACACTTGATATAGCCACCCGGGAAGATAAACGGGGGCATAACGTGGACCTCGCTGCTGACCAACCCAAACACCGTGGTGTGGATTGGGAACTTGGTCTTCATGACTCTTGTATCATCAATGGGAAACACAACAAGCAGAAGTTCTTCCTGTCCGAGAAGGAACAAAGAATGCGAGGATTGAAGGGATGCTTCATTTTGTTCACAAGCTTCGCATCACGTTCCTCCACTTGTCCTTCATCTTCTGTGACAGAAGCTGGCCCTTTCCCACGTTGTCTGAGTAGTAACAGATGTTCTCGTGTACTAACTGCCCGATGAGAGACTCTGACGCTCTCTTGTCCCTGGCTATGAACCTCATAGACTTGCTAGGATAGTTGTCAATGATGGTCTATATCTTTATGACATTTGGAGGTTCTTTTCGTCCCAGAACGCTTAGAGTGAGGTTTCAGAGCAGCCGTACCCTCACAACCAGACCCTGACTCATCCAACTCTTTCCTGGTCCTCTGCACCAACCTCAGATTGAAGATACAAGCACTCCGAGATCACATTGGAGATCCCGGCCCAAATCCCAAGTAGCACAGCTTACCTTTTATAAATTTATGCAGTATTAAATTCAGCTATGGCATTGCTTCTTTTAAAAACGATGCAAAACTGAGTCTACTATAATGGAAAGAGGAGAGAATTGACAAATTACCTCCGTACCCTATGCATATTGAGAGTGAGGTGTAACAAATACTCAGATGCTCAAAAAAGTTCACTTAAATTACTTCCAACTATATTTTTGTTTATTCTCGAAATATATTACTAATGACCAGTTCTTAAATACATTTAACAGAGACAATAGAGTAATTCTTCAACCGTATATGAAATTATACAAAATAAACCAATATAAGGGTGAAAATAAGTATTTAAATACTCGATAGAGAAGAGAAATTATATTTCATTGCATCACCATTGTTCGTTAAAACTGCTTTCTACAATTTCTAGAAAACTTGACCAAGTCATAGAAATGTGTTTAAATATCTACTCACTTCTCCTCTCATATATTTTTCAATTGGGCAAAAGCGTTGCAAGTTTCCACTTTTAGACTTGTCCTTCAATATTCTCCATAAACTTTCGATTAGATTTCAAGTCAGAGCAGTGGCGTAGCTAAGGGCAGGGGGGCACAAATTTAAAAGTTACCTAGGGCCCCCATTGGAAAGGGGCCCCAAACGAGTGTCCCATCCTTTTATTGAATGGCAAAAACAGTTAATAGAACGGTTAAATATAGAGGCCCATAAAAATATATACAAATATTATCTCAAGCATGAGTTAAGTAAAGTAGAAGTAGTTACTTAAATGTGAAATTTTTGTGATGTCGTTCTTACAGGCTTTGTTTTCTAATCGCTCTAAATAAGGAGTTTCCAGTATATATCAATATATATTTTTACTGGTATATTTGATAAATGTAATATCTCGGTTTTACATTTTCTAGTTTAGTTCTTTTCATCATACATATGTAGGTATGCTGAATTTAAGCGTCATAATAATTACTTTTATTGTTGCTGTATCAGACTGATAGAATGTACTCGTATCAATATGAGTTTTGACTGGTATATTTGTTCAATATTTAATATCTCAGTTTCACATTGTGTAGTTTATTTGTTTAATCATACATAAGCATTCCCTAGTAAATGTCTTACTTATTTTTATTGTTTTATTTGACATACTATTGGACACACCAGAGTGCACAAAATATTACAGGAGTAGTTGTTTTCATGTCATTCATGATATCAAACATTCGTATGTTGGGGGCTCCCAAAGGAGATAATGCCCCCGGTGCCTCCAGATCCCTAGCTACGCCACTGAGTCAGGGAATTGACTATACCATCCTAGAACATTAAGATTGTTCTGCAGGAACCACTCAACTGTTGCTTTCGCCCTGTGCTTGGAATCATGGTCCATTCATTGTTGCACCAATTACACTAGTCAACAATGATTTTGCTACTTGGGTATTAACTTGTGATTTATACTAAATCGAGTATGCTGATTCAGAATTTGCAATCAGAATTTTTATAAACGTAAGGTTTCAGAGTTACACACATACTCTTTAGTTACACATATTGGCAGTGTTGCTTCGGCTACCATTATGAGAGGATGTGTTGTGTATGCTTGGTTCCTGTGTTACACTCTTGCTTTATCACGCTGTCAAATTTAGCCATTATAGTAGTGGTGTTGATACGGTATTTACATACAGTGATTAATTGCATTTTTCTTTCAGATTTATCTCTCAATTAATTTGTAAATGAAATAAGATTGTACAAAAGTATATAACAGGATATATACAAACTAAGTTGAAAATATGAATCGATGACGATGTATAAATAGCCCAGACAACTTTTGTATATCTTTGAAAGATATACTCCAAGCAACTAGCGGAAAAAATTAGCTAAAAGAGTGAAAACTGCACACAATTATTATTTTTGTTGTAAAGTTGGTGACCAAGTCAAGCCCTGGGCACTTCACAAATCTTGTACTCTGTATTATACGGGGATCACACAGTGGTTTAATGGCAAACGGGAGGGTATGCCATTTGCTGTACCAATGGTGTGGCGTGAGCCAACAAATCATGTTTTTGATTGCTACTTTTGTATGACAAATATTGCGGGATTTTCAAATAAGAACAAGTCAAAAATTGTGTATCCACATTGTAATATGGAGATGCCAATCCCAGTTCCTCAATAAGCTAGTGCAGTTGAAGATTCATGGCCTGAAGAGGAAGGAGGATAACAATGACAATGAAATGTATGAGGATGATTCTAAGGAAAAGAAGATCCAGTTGATAAATCAAGAAAGATTGAGTGATTTGGTGATGGATTTGTCATTGTCAAAGGAGAAAGTAGAACTGTTGAGCTCTAGACTACAGCAATGGAATTTTTTAGAGGACGGTGCAAAAATATCTACTTTTCGTAAACGCCATGAGGCCTTAGCTGCCTTCTATAAAGAAGAAGATGGTGCTTGTTTCTGTACTAATGTTAATGGCCTCATGAATCAGCTAGGAAACGAGCATTTACCTGATGAATGGAGATTATTCATCGACGCAAGCACTGCTAGCCTCAAAGCTGTGTTGCTACACAATAGTAACAAAAAAACTTCAATTCCTGTTGCACTTATTGTTGGGATGATAGAGACATATGACTCAAGGAAATTTAATTTGGAAGGTGTTCATTACTCGCATCATAAGTGGAATATCTGTGGTAATCTGGAGGGAATTTCTTTATTTCTTGGACTGCAGCTAGAATATACAACGAATATGTGCTTATTCTGCCTATGAAACAGCCGTGACGACAGGAATCATTATATTGTCAAAAAGTGTCCTGAAAGAGAAGAACACATAGTTGGCCGATACACTTCGTATCAAACTTGGTCTTATCACGAATTTTGTTAAAGCAATAGCCCATGATTCCGATGGATTCCAGTATCTCAAAGAGAAATTTGGTGCAAAGAAAAGCGATGCTAAACTTAAACCCGGCATTTTTGTAGGGCCGGAGATCAGAGAATTGATGCGTTACAGGGAGTTCAGAAATAAACTAACTCCACTTGAGTTGGCAGCATGGGATTCATTTGTCCATGTAGTACAGAACTTCCTTGGTAATCATAAGGCTGAAAACTATGAAGAACTAGTGGACAACATGCTAAAGGCCTATCAACGAATGGGATGTCGGATGTCTCTTAAGATGCATTTCTTGCATTCGCATCTAGATTTATTTTCATCTAATAAGGGTGATATTTGTGACAAACATGGGGAAAGGTTCTACCGAGATATCTCATTGATGGAAAGCAGGCATCAAGGCCGCTTCAACAAAAATATGATGGTAGCTACTGCTGATTCCTATAACGGGAGGATCCTATATCCACGTACAAGTGCAAGAGCAAGGGCAAGAGCAAGAGTCTTACACATTTTTGAAGAAATTGATAGTTAGGTGAGTACTACCTCTTTTATATGTAATACATACGAGGGGTGGTCAATAAGTTTTGTAATTCGGATATAAGGAATCGAGATATGAGGAAAAGTGTTTTAATATTTTTAAATATAACTACCCTCGACTTCAATGCACTTGCGCCACTTCTTCCTGAGGCTTCGAATTCCCGACAACCAGAAATCTCTCGACTGCTGTTCAATCCACTCCTGGACGGCGAGCTGAACATCTTCATCATCCCATAACCGGCGTTCACACAGTTCAGCCTTGAGCTGGCGGAATAAAAAGTAGTCGCTAGGGGCCAGATCTGGACTGTAAGGGGGATGGTTGAGCTCCTCGAATCCGCACTCGCGCAGGGAAGCTTGTGCTACTCTGGCCTTGTGAACTTTGACGACGATGAAGTCGATCATGGGGCGTGAGGTTTCTAGGGACCCAACGGGCAGAGACCTTGGTCATGGTCAAATTGTCGTGGATGATGTTCATAACATTTCCATGTGATATTCCAAGTTCTTACTCAATTTCTTCGACCTTCACCAGTCGACTTTCGAGGATCATCCTCTCCACACGGGCCACATTGTCCTCTCTCGCTTTCTAATTCTGGGACACTGGCGCCTGAGTAGGATCCAGTATCCCAGGGAGGGGACCTCTGCAGCTCGGGTGCTGATTCAAGTGATGTATTCCTTTCAAGGAACAACGTCCAGTTGATAAGGAACAAGTGGAACGAACTAACTATTGGCCGTGTTAGCGAGTGTATCCTCTTAGATATGTGGTCATCTTGGAAGCTTGGTTTCATACATACACTCGAGACTTTGAGGGTGAGTTTGTGAACCCCGGCTATACGATGCTCTACCGTCGTCGAATGCAATGTTAGAGGTGACCACAAAGCTCTAAAGTTAGATATAAACCAAGGCAAGTGCTCATATCGGTTGGTGGTCGTGTACAGACCGCAATCTTACTCAGAGGAGTGACTTAAAACCGTACGCTAAGCTGACATAAATGGTATACAGTCGCCAGAGTTTGATTATGGGCGGCTTTAACTTCCGAGGGATTGACTGAGGAGATAGATCGGGCCACGGGGAAGGGAGGCGACTCGTCAACTTATCTGACTATAAATATTTGACACAATGAGTCGAGGAGCCAACGATAGGGGAGAACCAGATAGACTGGTGTTGACCATCGAGAACAACATGGTTCCTGGAATGAGGGTCAGCGTGTCTGGGCGAGAGCGATCACTGAACAGTCACGTTTTCCGTTACGCATCACTACATACACCTGGAATTTTCTTATATCTTTGGCATGTCTATGACTATGTTGGTGTAAGTTTGCATCAATGTGTCCAATACATCTGCAAAGCAAAAAATAACAATAGTACAAGCTATGTATGAATTCCTGGTATCAATATGCGGTATATTACATTAAAAATGTCTTCATATTTGTTGATTAATATGATATTACATATCTAAAAGATCTGATAATAATATGATAATGGTGAAAACATGTAACTATACCGTGGAGGAAAGAAATCTGATACACATATTGCACGAGGAAGGTCTCACCTGTCGACAAATCGGCCGGAGGATCGGTGGATCACATTCCGTTGCTGCAGAAATATCAAAGAGGATCCTAGAAAGTGAGAACTTCCAAGACTAACCTCTGTCTGGACGTCACAGGTTCAGTACGTAACATTACGATAGTTATCTGCGAATCATTAGCCTTCGGGATCGTACGAAAACTGCAGTCCAGTTTCAACATGCTTGGACAGAGAGAGGCCAGGTTAATGCATCCTTCAAAACACTTTGTTTCAGACTGCTTTGCACGAGGCCTGAAATCATGTAAAGCCCGCCAGAAGCCACCGGTAAACGTTCAGCAGAAGGTTGATCGGTGGCATTGGCAAGGGTTTAACGCAACAAGACCATGCTTCAATAGGGAAATGCCTTATGGTCTGACGAGTCTTCGTTTCAGTTGTTTTCGACCCCAGTCAAAGTTACCTCCCACCCCCCAATGCCAGGGAAGCACTAGAATCAAGAGTGTATAGCGCCAACAGTAAACCATGGTGGCCGTTCTGTAATGATTTGGTGCTGCATTTCAAGTTCATAGTTGGGTCGTCTCACCGTTTCTGATGGCACCATGAATTCTGAGAAGTACCAAGCTGTCCTGAGAGATTCCATGGTACCTTCAGCCCAAGGTCTCTCCACAAATATCCGGAAAATTATTTTTCCATCAGGACTCTGCCTCCACAAGAGTGGTTTCGGGACAACGATATCATGGTGATGGACAAAGCGACCTCAGTATCCGGATAGGAATATCCTGGAAAACCTCTGGCAGGTCCTGAAAGAGGCCGTGAAACGTCGTCCGCTAGCTTTCAATAAACAAATGAAGTCAGTCATCATCGAGGTGTGGGCCAACATCATATCTCTCAGGTGTCGCACCCTCGTGGAAAGCATGTCTCGAAGAATAAATTCTCCCATTACCTCCAAGGACTCTCGACACGTTACTGAGCTTGTTGTATCAGTCTAGTGTTGCTGTAATTTTTACAGAGCTTTATCTGCTTATGTTATATGTTTTTTATTTTTTTATTCTGCCAATTCTTGTTGATTGTTTGATTATTACTCCTTATTTTACAGTTCTATTTATTTTTATGCAAATAAAAAACTTTACGACCGTGCAATTGTCTAATTCCCTAAAATTTTTGGTGCCCGAAAACTTTTGGCCGCGTCTGTACATACAAACTCGACTACCTACACGGTAACGTTGATGGTTTTTGGGTCGCAATATGTCAACTGAAACCTGCAGTCGACTGTATTGCTTTCGCCAACTGTCTGGAGTTCAAGGACCGCTTCATGGCCAGACAGGTCAAGTTCGTTCTGAGAAAAAGGGTAAACTAAAAGCCCACCCAACCTTAGGGGTTCAATTGCGACATTACCACGGTCATTCGTAATATAAAACTGGCATACGAAAGTTATAAAGCCCCCAATAACGGCAAATAATTTGTCCAGTAGGGAGAAAATTGTAGAAAAGTAAAAACAATGGTGCGCCCAACTAAACGCGTTGAGGAACTACGTGTCGTCGCGTCCCTCTGCAAAGAACACCCGAAAGAATTATTCCTATATGTCATTATCTCCAAACCGATCCGCCATCACATAGGTACCCTGAGAGACGAGGATGGCGTGTTACGGTAATCAGGCCTGGAAATCGACAACGTGTTGAACGACTACCTTGCCTCCATGTTTTCGAGGGGAGTAGTCAGTCTTGCTCCGAGGACGGTGGTACACCACGAAGAACGGGATATCTTATGGGAAATAGTCGTAGATAATGATGAAGTGGCGGCTAATAAGGAATCTGAACCCGTACAAGTCTCTCGGTACAGATGGCTTTCTTCCCAGAACCCTTCTAAAGTAAGCGCTTAGGTTGCGCCACACCTTACTGAGATCTTCATGGATTCGCTTGAAACTGAACAGGTACCAGAGAAATGGAGGATGTCGGATGTGACGCCCAATTTATAAAGGAGAAAGCGAAAACACACGTAATTAGTGACCAATTATGCACAATAATTGCAGGTCGCATATTTATGTAAGTACTTAGAATCTCACAACCTGATCTCAGATTCCCAGCCCGATCGTGTCTCACAAATATACTAGAATTCTTTTATAGTATATTGAGTGACTAAGTACGATCGTAGTGGAGCTGTGGACATCTCAAACATGGATTTTCAAAAGGCTCTCGATAGGTGTCCCACTCTAGGTTAATAAGTAAAGTCCGTGCCGTCGGCATTAGCAGTAGAGTGACGACTAGATTAAGAATGGATTGACGGACCGGAGGAAGCAAGTGAACGTCATGAGGGCAGCCTTGAGGTAGGCCCTCATGACTATCAAGGTGCCACAGTACTCCCTGCTCGGTCATCTGCTGTTCCTCGTCTACATCGACGATATAGATGGGGGACTGTTATGCTCTATAGCCAAGTTCGCGAACTATACCCAATTAGAATTAGGAGCCGGGATTAGCTCGCGCGAAGTAGTCCAACACTTGCAGGACAACTTTGCATCTTCGGTGAGTGCTGCGAGATGTGGCAGTTGCCATTAAACCTTGACAAGTGTAAGTTGGTGCACATCAGTCACTTTAATCTTTAAAAGTCTAATACTTGTTAGGTAGACCTTTAGAGGCAACCAAAAAGGAAAAAAAAATTAGGCGTGCAAATTAGTATCGACCTGAAGTTCTCCAGGTAGTGCACCGGTGTAGAGAAAAGAGCCAACAGACTGTATGAATGAGATAATTTCTTTTCCAAAACAAGAAGATTTTGCTCACCTTGTACAACTCTCTAACTTGGCCGCAACCTACAGTACGCCATATAATTCTGGTCTCCAATACATTGATCAGGTAGAACAGGCTCAGATCAGGGACAATAAAATAATACTGCTCCTTAGGCAGCGCCGACTACGAGAAAAGGGGCTGTTCTCTCAAGAGACTCACCGTTTACGTGGACTGCTCATTGGCACCTATAAAAGTATACGGGAAGTTTAAAACGTGGACTACAGGAATTGCCCACGTTAGACACGATCCCATGCCCAACCACGGTTACAAGTTAGATTTACCTTAATTCCGAACAAGCGTTTGCGGGAACCTTTTCTCCAACAAGATCTGCAACAGATGGAACCATTTTCCGGTGGAGGTGAGGAACAGTTCATCAGTGAATCAGCTTAGGTCTCGGCTGGAGAACGTAGTGTACGAATTAGACTAGATAGACGTCGGACGACACTGTTATCCCATAATAATAGATCGCAAGCTCCTTTGAGGTACCTCTATTCCTTGTGACGCCTTGTGACTCTCTCTTTTTCTCTCTCTCATCCTTTCACTCTGTCACACTCACCCTCTCACTCTCACCCTCTCACCAATATCCTTCTCCTCCCCCTCTCCCCCCAACCCCAACCCCTTCCCTCCTCCTCCCTCCTCCACTCCTCCCCCCTCCTCCCCTCCCCATTAGGATCAGGCCTGGTGGGAAGCTGCTGTTCACTCTAATGGGCTTAGGAATAGTCCTTTTGCGAGGTTGGAGCCCAATCCAATGGTCTTAGAATAAGGTCTGGTGCGAAGTTGGAGGTCCATCTAATGGGCTTAGAATCACAAAGCCCAATTCAAATTGGCTTATGATCATGCCCCGTGTTCTGTATAGCCCCATCAAATGGGTTTCGGGTTAGGCCTGATTGTGGAAGCGTGGCTATATTGGGAGAGCGAAAGGGGAGGGGGAGGCTGCCCTACAACCCCGTCAAGGCTCTTCTCAAGTCCGCCAAATCAACTCCAAATTGGATTCGAACTTGACGAAAACGGGAACTCGCCAAGAAATTGAACCAATTTGCTCTCTCTGCTCCGATTTCAGCGAAGAGCGACGCTTCCTTCCGTCGGAGGAAGGAAGCTCGCCCACCCTTCCTGCCAAGACGCTGTTGACCGGCACCCGCCTTTAACAAGAGGCAATCAGCTAGACCTCCATTGCACACTCTTTCTGACTGCTAGCCTTCATTTCGCTACACGCCACACATTCTCAATTCTAATAATTTCACCTTAATTTATCAACCTTTTTTTCATAAACTTTCAGATAAAATTGCCTCATTTGGTTTCACACAAATAGAAAAATATTTATATTCGAAACATTCTCGTCAAGTCGATTTAAAAAAAGTATTCAATGACGTTTTACAACTATTCGTTTAGATAGACTATTCAACGTTTATGTGATTTTATAAAGGAAGCAATTTTGAACTATGGCCGAGTTGAAGCGCTTTCTTAATAATTTGACGAGTGTTTGCCTGATCATCCATCTTTAACAGTAATCTTATAATTTATATTCGTAAATACTTTTAAGATTTTAAATAATTCGATCAGTTGTCAGAGTAATCATCTAGTTACAAGGAATAATAGGTTTAAGGAGCGAAGTCTTTCTTTGTAGGGTTTATTTCTATGCTCAGGAATTACTTTAGATACCTTACGTTGCACTCTTTCTGTCAGCGCTCCGTCTTTATCGAGGTAAGGAGACCAAAATTGCACTATGTACTCGAGGAGAGGTCGGACGAGCGATTTATATAGTGGTAAAATTATATCTCTCGAATTAAAAGGGAAATTTCGGTCAAAGTATCCCAGCACTCGGGGCTCCTTTATTAGTAACTCCGAGCCATTTTTTTTACACTTTAAAGTGCTAAGGACCTAGGGATTTTGAATTCAAAATTAAAGGATTCTAGGATTTGGCCGTTTCGACATCCTAAGTGCATGACCTTGCATTTAAGCATGTTGAAGTTTATCTGACATTTATCCGCCCATGCGACAATTTTAGCAAGACACCTTTGTATTTCCGCAACTGCAGCTCCACAACTACAGCTCTGCATCTGCAGCACCGCAACATTTTAAAACGACTCTGTTTCTTAGCTTCGCGTCATCTGCGAATGGAGAAGACATAAAAGAGAGGAATGGAAAATAGGAATTCGAGGAGAAAAAGAAAAAAAATATAGAGAAAAAGAACCTAAAAAGGGCTAAGAGAAGAACTACAGAACTACAGAATCCAGGACCAGCAAAGACCCTAAGGTCCGTTCGAGGCTAGTCCGCTACACTAAATCCATAACCACGATACACACTTATCTACGAGTGTATCTCTAACATGCTATATCTTTATTTTTTATTTCATTTTTTTTATATATAATCCACTGTACACACTTATCTACATGTGTACAATGTCATGCATATTAACTACTTCAACCTAGGGGTGGGGGCGTGATAGAAAGTTTTTCTTCTCAACTTCCGCAGCCCTCGACTGCTAGTGGTGAAAATCTTATTTTAGGATAGTAAGACTATTTATAGGATAGGTGGAAAAGAAAATGGATATCTAAACTACACATGCAAGAGAAATCGCTGGCATCATTTTTAGTCATCATTTTTACTCTCGTTGCTCCTCCGCTCCAAACTCCTTTTGCAAACACGTTTTTATTTACTGTGCTCAGACTATGTTATATTTATACTATTTAAGTGCGCGTCGAGACGGTTTTTAAACATATTTACCGACGTACTATCTACTACGTGGGTGGGTGGCCTATTCCAAATTTGAGTAATTTTAAACGTAAAATAGTTTGGGGCTATACTAGTGTTAAATCGCTTGTTCACTTATTTTAATCCGTGTTGGCGAGTGTTTACCCTATGATCCAATTCGAACAAATTCCTATAATCAACGTTTGAAAATCCTTTCAATATTTTAAATACTTTTATTAGCTGGCCACGTAATCTTCTGCCTTCTGCCTACTTTAATGCCCTGAGTCTTTCCTCGTAGGGCCTGTTTCTCAGCTCGGGAATGAATTTTGTAGCCCTACGCTGCACTCTTTCTAATTGCGCGATCTCTTTGTTTAAGTATGGAGCCCAAAATTGAACCGCATATTTGAGCAGTGGACGCACGAGTGATTTATACAATGGTAAAATTATATCTTTGGATTTGAACGTGAAATTACGCGCGATATAACCCAGCACACGATTTGCTTTTTTACATGCATCCGTGCATTGTTTCGTGACTTTGAAGTCATCCGAGACTAAAACTCCCAGGTCTTTTTCCAATTTAACTACGTCGAGGACCTGGCCTTTCATGGTATACTCTACCCTCAAATTATGGCAACCCAAATACATCACCTTACATTTACTTAAATTAAACTGCATTTGCCACTTATCCGCCCATCTGACAATCAAGTTTAGGTCCTTTTGTAATTTATCTACATCCGATTTTACATAGGCACGGTTGCCCAGCTTCGTGTCGTCAGCAAATTTAGAAATCGTACTAAATACGCCATTATCCAAATCGTTTATATATATTAGAAACAAGAAGAAGAAGAAGAAGAAGAAGAAGAAGAAGAAGAAGAAGAAGAAGAAGAAGAAGAAGAAGAAGAAATATTTCCTGGCGCTGTTGGCGCGCAACGACACCAAAGGAACACAGAGAAACACAGAATCGTAAAACCTTTTCCCCTTTCCTTCACAACTTCCTCCTACGGGACCGTCCTTCCCTACGCTGCTTACCGTTCTCAATTTACCAAGGGACCGTGAATGGGAGGGGGTACCTTCTGTAGCCTGGAGTAGCTGCACGTCCTCCCGACCTGAGAGTATATTAGGTCAGGCCTGCCACGGAGTTGACATGAATTCTCTGATCGGGCTAGGGAAAGTTACTGGTGCGCTTCCCAATCGCTTCCTCTCAGTGCTACTTTTTTCACTCACTCTACAATTATCCTCTCAATATCTTGTCTACCTTCACTTGGTAACATAATGAACTATCTTCATCTAGAAAAAGTGCAAATTAGGGACGCTGCGCTACTGGGTTAAATAGAACTCTTTTAACCGGTCTGGGGTAACTTGGTGCAGTTCTTCCTCACTCCATTTCAGCATTCTTCTTTCCCTACGACTACCCGCTCAACACGGAAGGGTGTGCAGTCCGTCGTGCACCGTGTTTGGTTCGCTAAACATAATGTATGGGTGGGTTGCACGCCATACCAGGATGAATAGGCACCGGGGTATGATAATAATAGGTGATCACCCTCCCAACTCGTTAGTGGACCCGCCTATATCTATTTCTTTTTATTACATATCCGACTACCCCATCCCAAACTTATTATTCTATCCACAGAGGTTCTGGCTGCTTGGCGCACCATTATCCTCTTACCAGACCCTAGTAGAGTCGCGGTGTATACCGTAAGGTCCTTACTTGCTAGTTAGGCCAAATGCCCGCTGACTTAGGGAAGTGTTAGGCGCGGCTTGTGCTGGTACATCGACTCTGCTCACCGCCTTCCAGTACACATATGAAATGTCTACGTCGGCAGCATCCTTTATAACCAAAGCTCGAGGATAAATTCGCCTGAATGATGGGCTGGGTTGTCAAGGCCCATCTTAGCTCGAAGCCGTGGGCCGAGTATGCGTAAATAGTCACGATCTGGAATTTTCTGATCCTATTGATACTTTTTTCTTGATTTCTCAAGACGTTTGGAGGTCATAGTATCTACTTTACATGCGTCTTTATTAATTTTCTCTATGGTGAACACAACGGAAAGAAAGAGTGGGTGACCGCAGGCTTGTGGATTTCTGCCTCCTAGCGCGGCCTCACCATTTCTGAGTGTCGGGGAGGACGAGATAACACGAGACTCCCCTTTGACCGTTTGAGGGCTACCTTCTCACTAACCCCATACATCAAAGGGGCTTCTCCTTTGCCATCTTTGGAGCTCCACCTCAAAAAAGAGGTGTCCCCCAAATGCTTTCTAATGGCCTCTCTAATCAAATCCTAGCGGAGAGGAGGTTTACTCTTCTCCTATGTCTTCGGATGACGTGGCTTCTCCCTTACCCCTTTCTTTTGAGTCGTACTGATCTACTCCAGCGATTATTCCTTCCATTTAACAGGGAACTGCAAAGAAAGCAAGCGGGCGGCACAGAATCGACCGCTCCTGGCGATAGCATCGAGATATAGCTAACTCTCTTAGAGTGGGAAAAGTTAACGGGGTCCGTCGAGCCGTACCCCCTACTGTCCTGCAGCCATGTAAATCCAGCTTACATGGGGCTGGCGTGCCTGCCTCCCCCTCTTACCCTAAGGAGGTCGGCTCGAAAGTCCAAAAGACCCCTGGTCCTGGAGGTGGCCCTGCTCCAAATATCAGAATCTTCCATGGAGCTGAACCTGAGTTTAGTTGAAAGATCGAACCTTTGTCAGCCCCTGTACAAGCTTCTCCTCAGGCGCTTCTAACCCACGAGGACTCACATTCTCTAGCAGAGATACTGCTCCCTCAGATTTCCATACACTTCATGATGTCGCAAAAGGACATTGATTTGACTTTACGTACAAAAGTTGAGAACGCTTCAACGACAGGATTAAATTGAATTAATTACGTTCCACTCTCGCACCATGCGTAGACATCGCCTTTGGTCCAGCATGCCATGTTTCGACATATAAGGGAGCGAGGCATTGGCTTTATGTTAAATTTCTTTAACAAGATCTGTAAAGAGAGTATTCTCCCAGAATCCTGACGAATAGCTACTGTGCTCGCTTTTCGCAAACCGAGAAAAGATCACTCTACCCAGGCTTTTTTCTGCCTAATTTCTCTATCCTTCGGCGTCTGAAAGTTGATGGAAAATTTTGTTAATGGTAGATTAGCCTCTTTCTTGGATAGTAGAGGCCACATGTATTCTGCACAATGCGGCTTTCGCAAATGGGACTCTACGTCAGATGCTCTGCTCCGACTGGAAAATGTCTTCTGCAAGGCTTTCCTTCGTACACAGCAGTATGCCACGGTTTTTTTGATTTGCAGAAAGCCTTTGAATCCGTGTTGAGATACGGTATCATTGAGACTCTCCACACGATAGGAGCGTGGGGACGCCTTTCAATCTTTATTTATGAATTTGTGCGAGAACGTCGATTTCGCATACGAATGGGCGGAACCCTCTCCGACCCAAATGAGCCGGAAGAAGACCTCCCCTAGTGAAGTGTCTTCATGGTCACACTCTTTGCCCTGCGCATCAACGCTATAACCACTTCGGTCTGAAGTGGTGGATTCGCAAAGTTTCGTTGGTCTTGTTTTCGCCCGATGTCTCATGTACCAGGCTCATATTCGCAGCCTTAGAGTCTCTTGTACCCGCGCTATGGACATTCTTCGTTCCGTGACGTTCAGCCCTTGGGATCCTGACAGGGCTACTGCCTTAGTTTTCTAAAGATCCTTTGTTCGTTCGAAACTTTACTACGGATGCGAGTTTTACGCAGCCGCAGACAAGCGTATATCGCGGATAGTAGACTCGATCCACTACACCGTTATATACCTAGCGACCGATGCCTTTCGCACGTGTCCTTTGATAGCCTTCTTGTCGGTGACGTAGAAATGCCACTCACTCTGCGCCGTGGCAGTGTATTATGTGTTTGTAGGCGTGATATCGATGTCTCTTTCAGTCGCCAACGGCCCTCACTGCATCCGCTGCTGATCTCGACGGTGACTATACCGCCAAGAAATGCCAGTCATACCCTAAGCCATTTGAGTTTAGGACTAGGCAACTTCTTCGAGAGCTCAGTGTCACTCAAGACAGTGGCAAGTCTGGTTCTGCTTTGGATGCCACTTTGGTAGGTACCACCTTTGGCTATCTTCTGTGCGCCTCTGATCCCAAAGCTTCAATAGTGCCGGGAGAGTATAGTTCGACCTTTTGGAGCAAACTTCGTTTCGCGATAAATATGTGCCAGTGTATACGAATGGTTCCAAGTCCCTGGAATGAGGCTGCTTTCACGCCGTATCCTTTCTGTTTTAAGTCAGCGGTTCTCTGCCAGGCACTGTGTCTGTCTTCACTGTCGAGCTGGTTGCAATACACCCTTCGGTACGGAAGATAAAGCGACGTGCCCTGTTCGGAGACTGGATTGTGATTTGTAGCGTCTCACAAACACCTTGATTACTCCTGAGATATTGAAATCTCCCCATCACCTGTTTCGCGGTATTCTTGACGCCATGGTTGACGCGAGCCGGGTGGATGTCGAGATTATCTTCTGCTGGGATCTTGGACATGTGAGAATTGCGGGAAATGTCGGTGACGATGAGGGCACCAAACAGTCCGCGATGTCGGGGCATCCAGAACAGTGTTTCACACTTCCTTACACCTACTACATGGAAGGAATCAGGGCAGCCCTTCCGAGCTGCTTGGCTAAAAATATGGGAGACGGTCGAAAGGATCTAAAGGTTGCGTGACGTTGCGCTGCGACTGTTTCCATGGACAGTCTCTTGAGGACGCGTTTTGTCCTCCTCGAATCAGACACACTCGGTGCGCTCCCCTGCACCTTAGCACTTGTCCCTTATACTCGGGGGCCGGGTTCGTCTACTCAGACTTGTGGACCCTCTGATTCTTTGGAGGGGCTGGACTACCTCCGACGCCAAAGTGTACTTCCTCTTCTTGCTTTTGTTCTGCTTGTTTTATTTTTGTTTTGTTTGTTGTCTTTGGGATTTAGGTGTCTTTTGCACATTTTTTAGCTAGCCTAGCATAGGAATATAGGTGATTACGGCGACTTATATCCTAGTAGGCAGTCGCTAGATTCACACTGAAAAAATTCACTCCAAGTAGTCTCCTCATGGGACAACTCGGACTAAATCCCTTCCGCACGTTCTCTCCCCCCTAACTCCACCACTTTATTAAGCAATCTTCCATCTTGCTGGTATGCCCTCGTTAGTTTTTTCTTTTGTTTATAACCATATAGGCGACCTCTGATACTTCTTACTTTTTTTCGTTCCTTTTCTTTTTTCTGCTTTTTATTATTTTTCTTCTAATTCTTCGGCGACGATCCGCTCGGTGCGACACACTCGCCAGAGCACTTAGAAAAAACTTGCTTCTTCTCATTATTATTATTATTGTGTATTTCTACGGGTACTATTTAAAGGATTGTAAAGAAAGTGGTAAAATTAGGGGGGGAGTGAAAATGTGTGTATAAGAAAAAGAAAGAGAATTCTAGGGGAGTTAGGGACCGAGATGGGGCACGACTCCTTGAACATACACTCGCTGCCCCCAAATACTTCACTATTCTCTCTACGACCTGACATGCCCTCGTTGATTTTCCACTTATTTTTAATAAAAGAAGGCAAATACCCCCCCCTGCCCCAATTATTCCCTCCTAGAAAAGTGACCAGGAAAGGAAATTCTTTTGCAAAAAATCTCTCGCGGCGATGTTCCGGTTAGTTTTTGCTTTTACAAATAATTTTCAAAAATCTTTGCCTCGAACACCACCAAAACTATCAAGATGAGAAATTAGGTTAGGTTAACATGAGAAAATAGTTTCTGTTAAGATGAGAAATTAGTTTCTGTTAAGATGAGAAATTATTTTCAGTTAAGATGAGAAATAAGTTTTTTTTATGATAAGAATTGAGTTTCTATTAAGATGAGAAATTAATTTCTGTTAAGATGAGAAATTAGTTTATGTTGAGGGAAGAAATTAGTTTCTGTTGCGATGAGAAATAAATTTCTGTTTAGCTGAAAAATTAGTTAAAGATGAGAAATTAGTTTCAGTTAAGATTAGAATAAGTTTCTGTTAAGATGAAAAATAGTTTCTGTTAAGTCGAGAAATTAGATTTTGTTTTTGGAGGGACGAGAACGTAATTAGAATTTGGAAGTTGCGTTAAAAAGTTAAAGAAAACAAAGAAAACCCCCCATATGCCGCCAGGATTTTGAAAATTTAAATTGTCATGTCCGGACCAACTTTGCCCTTCAACATACTACCCAACCCACCCGACCACCACTCTGCCGTCCTTACTAAATACCACTTACCATAGACAATAACTTCATAATCTTGCAGCACTTACTTTACTAAGAGTCGCCTCCCCTTCTTCACCCCCCCCTCCTTCAAAATACAGATTTTGAAAAGAGTAATTCTTTGTTCAAGTGGGGTTGAGGAACCTTGATTTCCTCCGCTGACGGGGGATATTTCCATGCCTCAGATCTTTCTTACCTCCACCCTCTCCATTGGAATAAAAAACACGGTGTGGTATCTCTCCTTAACCTCTGATAAACACTAATAAAATTATAAAACACGGTTGTCTCTAAGAATATGGAAGGATTTGTGATTTTGTATTGGGAGAGAGGGTATTTAGAGACCTCCAGTCAGGGCTGGCCCAATCCTTTATGGGGCCCTAAGCAGAATTTCATTCAGGGCCCCCTCCAAACCACCACAACCACACTAGATGCTTGATGATTTCATAGGCTACACTGTCAGTGTAACACATCCACTACCATCTGCATTATTTGTAGTTGGTTTACATCATACTGTTATTCATGTCATTCGGGCTATTGCACTATTAAATATTCAGAGTGATGTATAAATGTGCCATATTAATTGGACTATTTGTAGTACCAACCATGCAAATGATTTCAAAATCTATTTTTCTGTAATACCATTTCATTTAGATTACTACTGTGTTTTTCTTTTTTTTTAAATGTTTTATCATGACGTCTTGACATTTTAAGCACTCGTGGGGGCCCCCTGGTCACGTGCGGGCCCTAAGCGACCGCTTAGTTCGCTTATGCCTAGGGCGGGCCCTGCCTCCAATATAAAAGGTCATAAAGATATAGAAAGTTTAGAATGAGCAGGAAAGAATCTATTTACAGATTGCAAGGACTCGAGTAGAGAGTACTTTGTGCAGACGCTTTTCAAAGGTTAGCAGTGACAGTAAAAACAGAGGTTTGAATCTAAGGCTTCTAACTTGTTCACCAATATCTTTGGAGGAATATTGTATTCATTACTTAGCTGTACTACTCTATGAAGAGCCGAAAGATGGCCATATGTACAACCGCGGCCAAATGTTTCGGACAATTCGGAGATTTTAGGAAATTAAATAAATGGAAGGTTGTAAAGTTTTTATTTGCATATCAATTTGAATATAAGTGAAATAACGATGAATAAATTGCAATAAGTTATAGATGCCCAAAACAATAAACAAGAATTAACAAAATACAAAATTGGACAAAACATGTAACATCAGCAACATATAACTGATAAGCAGACAACGCTCTTTGAGAATTCCAGCAACACCAAATTGACATGAAAAGCTCAGTAGCATGTCGAGCATTTATTCCTCGAGAGATGCTCTCCACGAGGGCAGGACACACGGGGGTCATAATGCTGACGCACTCTTCGGGTATGGCTGCCTTTAGTTGCTCATTGTAGAATGACTGTCGAAGTCTTACGGCATCTTTCAGGTATTGCCAAAGGTTTTCCAGTGGATTCATCTCGGGAGACTGAGGTGGGCATATCATCACCGTGATATTGTTATCCTAGAACCGCTGTATGGTGGGTGCAAACTTGTGGCATGGTTAATTGTCCTGCTGGAAAATCACTTTCTGGGTATTTCTGGAGAGGTCTTGGGCTAAGGGAAGCATGTAATCTCTCAGGCCAGCTTGGTACTTATCTTAATTTATGGTGCCTTTACATACGTTGAGACGATCCACCTCTGAACTTAACATGCAACCTCAAATTATTTCAAAACGGCCACCATGATTTACTGTTGGTGCTATGCAGACTCGATTCTACTGCTCCCCTGGATTCATGCAGACTCTAACGATGCCTTGGGGTCGATAGAAATAAGAACGTGGACTTGCCGGACCAATAGACACGTTCCCACTAACACATGGTCCAGTTGTGGTTAGCACGTACCAAAGTCAGTCGACGTCGCTTCTGCTGAAGGTTGATCAACTGTTTCTGGCGGCTTTAAATAACTTCAGGACGTTTGGAATCAGTCTGCGACGAAGTGTTCTGCTCATTTGTCTCAAATACCTGTCCTCACGTTTCGTACTGACCATGGGTCATCACGAAACAGGTTAAGCTTGAATGTTCCTACTTTATCGGATCCTCTTCGACCTTTCTGCAACACCGAAATATGATCCGCCAACGCTGCGTCCGATTTGTCGATAGCCGAGACACTCATCATGCAGCGGGTGTATCAGACATCTTTTCTCCACGGTATATTTACGTGTTTTCGTCATTTCCATATCATTATCAGATCCTGTCCACATGGAATGAATATGAGGACATTTTGACACCTCTTGACCTAGGCTGTATGTACTGCATTTATACGGCATAATGATACAGGAATTTCATACATTTCAATAGTATCGCCATTATAGATATTTAAAAAAGGTCATAAGGAAGCTTGTACTTTTACTTTGCTTTCCAGATGTTTACATTCATACAAACTTACACCAAAATATTCATATGCACCTCTTTATCGAGGCTGTATGTACTGCATTTATTTTGATTAGCATTCAGTACTAAGAGAACAGCATCGTTGCCATTTAAAATCCCCGCAGAAAAAAAAATCCAACTAAATGGAGTGAGACAAGGAAAACTCATCTCTTCTCAAGCTATTGACATGAGTACTCAAAGAGATTTTCTGTACTCTGGGAATTAGAATTAATGGCAGAGATTCACGTTACCTTCGCATCGCTGACGATATTAAACAATGCTTCAACTCCACAGAAATTACAACCAGTGAAAATAGAATAAAAAACGCAGTATTTGTATTACAACCAGTGGATACACATTGTAACGAAAGCACATCTGGACTAGCTCAATGTTATTAGCAATTTAAATTATCTAATTAGAGTTCACGATCGAATAATTAATTTCAATTAATTTTTGACATCTAAAAAATAATATTAATTAGTACCTAATTAGAATATATATTAATCGTATAAATGAATAATAATCGCAGTGAAATTGATCTTAGTAACAATGGTAGATAGGATAATAAAAGTAATGATAATAATAATCAGAGAAAATAAAACACGATGTCTAAAAAAGGTTATAAAGAAGCTTACACGAATAACAACGAGAACTTCCTCGAATCCTTTTAACTCGCTTCAACATTTCGGCTAAATGGGTCTTGCCATTTGATGGAGCGCTCCCTTACACCTTACTGGCACGACTGTATTGTCCCCACATTGTTCAAGCACATTCTTGTTGAATGACCCAGTCTGGCTGATTCTTGGAACGAGTTCTTTCACAACATCTTGCAGACTATTTGACTTTTTGGATGAGGTTGGCCTCCTTCATTTTATGTTACTCTCTTTAGTGTTCCTGCATCGGGGGGGGACGACGGCACCCCCCCCCCCCCTCCCCGACGCCGGAGCGTGCTTCCTTCTGCTTAATTTTGTTTTTGTTAGTTTGTTTTCTTTGCCTTTTATGTGTCTTTTGCACTATTCGTTTTAAATTAGGCTTTGGGAAAATTACGACCATTTATGCCCAAGCAGACAGTCGCCAGGTGGCCGATACCCCCCAAAATGTCTGCTTGCGAGAGAATATATTTAAGCGACGATTCTTTATTTCTAACATGGCTTTAACAATTAACTACTTTAACTTCAATAACATTGATGTGATAATTCAACACAAGGATCATGGCAGAGTAATGATGAATAGAGCTTAATTGGATAAAAACTCCAAGACCTCGATGGGATTGTAGATGATTTAATTGTAAAACGATGAAAGAGAATTGGATGTTACAAGGGACGTTCGTAGAATTAAAACAAAATAATGAATCTCAAGAATAGTTAAGTTCGTTCTTGAAATGTGAAAGTGTGTAGGCGGAGCCTCTCTGTATCCGTTGAAGAATTAAAGGTTGGTGGAGCTAATCTGCGCCAGTCGTCGGGCCAAGTATGTTTCGGTTTAAATGTCATGTGTCGTTTCTAACGGCCTTTAACGAAGCTCCGGAGAGTGAGCGACATTTGTGTGTGCGCTCGCGTCTCGAGGCTTGAAGGGAGGAAACGATTATTGCCTTACCTCATTTTAGATTAATTTCAGCGCATAGGAGGAAGAGCTTTAGCGCTGGAGATTATGATAATAGTATCAGAAGAAAATATGTTCTCAGGCTTATCCTGCGGAAGGAATGGCAGAGACTGGGAATGTCTGAAGGATGAGTGTGGACTCGTTTAAGGGATGAGGTGATATATATATATATATATATATATATATATATATATATATATATATATATATATATATATATATATATATATATATATAAAATATGAAAATCAACCCAGAGGAAAATGAAAAGATAAATCCAAGCACTTTCGAACTATATTTGCAAGTTCATTTTCAAGGAATAGCATGAAAATGGAGAAGACAACCATATATAGGGTACAAAGATATGAGCGTGGATTAACTCTTAGCCCTAAATGTTTTCGTTCTAATGATAATTTTTTAAAATGTTTGTTGTTTTTTCACCCACCATTTCCATTCATATACACGGCGTTGTTGTGTGTATAACGTTTTAGGGATGCACATGTCTGTTATTAGTTGCCTATTGTTCCTTTTCGGGGTATTCTTCTGTCTTGATTTTGTGATTTTGCCATTGGTTTGTACTATGTGATGGGCGTTGCCTTCGTATCTTTGTGCCCTATATATGGTTGTCTTCCTCATGTTCATGCTATTCGTTGAAAATGAACTTGCAAATATAGTTCGAAAGTGCTTGGATTCATTTTTTTCATTTTCCTGTGGGTTAATTTTCATATTATTGCTTTCCTCACGTGCCACTTTGTGAGTTTTTTCAATATATATATATATATATATATATATATATATATATATATATATATATATATATATATATATATATATATATATATATCACGAAAATATGGAACGCGATGAATATATAAATAAAGTCAACGGCCACGAAGGAAAATGAAAGACGGGAGATCTGCGAGGCCTTTCGACTAATTGTCCTTTCCAAAGCAGACGGAAGCAGAAGGAAACATAAGAAGTCATTGTTGAAATATCTTAATGTTAACCTTTTCACGAAAGGGTTTACTGTTATTTTAATACAAGAAAGAACTACAGATTACCCTGAAGCCGCACAGATTAAACAATAGAGGAGAGTAACGTTAAACAGATCCCCCGTAAAATTTACAGATTAAATTTAGTTACTCTCTCAACTTTTGGGGCTAAAAACAATAATATGAAACAGAGATTGTGTTTCCTTAAGAATCTTCTCCCCAGAATATCTCTTCTGAAGAATCTGACCCCCCGTCCCCCACGATTGCCTCTCCTGAAGTCTCCCCCCACCCCAAGGTGCATTGGGGATAAGATTCTTCAGGTGATCCAATTATTTTAAAACTCAAGATCGAAAACTTTTAGAAGCATTTTATATCAATAAATTAGATACCTTAAATGAATATAAAGGTAACCTTGAGTTTACTAAATTTATTTTAATGACACTTCAAAAATGATTTGATCTTTGTCCTTTTGGCTCTTCTGCGTACCTTCCTTATCGCTGACCAACGGGATTAACGACTGTTTGGTTTATGGGGATACCATTAGTGAAATGAGTGCGTTCGGTATTTTGTTGTCATTGGGATGCCTCTTCCTCCTTTCCTTCAATAGTGTTCAGAATTGCTTGAAGATGATACGTTTGTTACTGTCTCAGAAGCTCGCTGTTTGTTTGGTTCCCTTTGGGAACCAAACTTCAATAAGTTTTTAAGTAAGGGTTTTTTAACTTGACCTTATAATGTTGGTTAACTCGCTACTCACTTCAATATAAAAGAAATAGGTTAATTGTCTATATATATATATATATATATATATATATATATATATATATATATATATATATATAAAATAACCACAGCACTAAATTTGAATTCAACAATCCAAAGAATATATATATATATATATATATATATATATATATATATATATATATATATATTGTCGTAGTATACTTTTTTGAAGTATGCTTTTGTCTAAGAAAGCTAATTTTCGTTGTTTTTAAGGAAGAGCCGCTTCAACACGTAAAGATATAAAGAAACGCACAGGAATTATCCTAAAATAAACATATATTTTAATTTAACATTTTACTACACAAATAAACATGAACCACAGAAATACTACGAATTTAAAATACACAATAATGATTTCAATAAGTTTTTTAAGTAAGGGTTTTTTAACTTGACCTTAAAATGTTGGTTAACCTGCTACTCACTTCAATATAAAAGAAATAGGTTAATTGTCTCTACTGGAGTTTAAATACCTGGGTTGCTCTGGCGGCGGGTTTGAGTTTGACTTTAAACTCAATGAACCCAGGCACCACAGGAATCTGGTGGGTCCTTTGGCGCGTGCTTCGACCAGATTGTTGGAGGTGGACTGGATGACTTGGCAGTCACAAGGTACTTTGGCAAGTGTAGCATATGGAGGTCCACACGGTATTTCAAGGGGGTCGCTTCTTCAAGTGCGAGAACTATCACGGTGCTTTAGGAGGCACTAGGATAGACGGGTTCTCCCTGGCGAGAGTAAGTTGAACTTGGTTCCTAAACCAAGTTAACTTAGAGTTTGGTGTGACCACTGGGTAACGGGCTCGAGGGGGAGCTTTTTCTTCTTGTTACGTAATTCCTCAAGCGCGAGGACTATCACTGGGCTTTAGGATGCATCCGGATAGGAGGAGTATCTCTGACGAGAGTGAGTTGAACTTGAACAAGTTAACTTAAAGTTCGGTTTGTTTACCAGGAACTAGCTCGAGGATGAGCTTCTTCTTAGTTCCAAGGCTTGGTAGCCCGGCCTATATTGCTGGGGACTTCGTAGCCTGGCGACTCACGTATTCTACTTCGTTTTTCCCAAGTGCTTGGTATTTATACCTCGTCACCCCACTGGGGTAGGGGTAGGAGGGGGAGGGGGGGGTTGTGGAAGGGCCGCAGGAGGGTTCTTACTCCAACGGTTTTTCTCAGCAAGTCTTACTTCTGGTCCAGCTGGCCTTCGAGCTTGAGAGAAACGCGTCTCCAATTTCGTACTTCTTAGTTGTTTGCTCCTTGATCCAGAATTATGAATCTCTCAATGCCTCATTTCAGGCCACAAACTCTGACCCTACAAAATTATTTCACAAACTTGAAGAGCTTCGAGGCTTATTGCTCAAAATATTTTTCCATGATATTCAAGAGCGGAAATTACCATGTTTACCAAGTGGTGTTAAACTAGATGACAAATTTGAATATGACTTAAAATGCAGTACCATTTCTGTTCAAAGAAAGAGAACAATCCAGAAAACTGTCGTGCCTTTTTGACTGAGGTGGTAAACCAAATCAATAAAAGAATTGACAAGACAACTATGAAAATGAATTACATTAAATATCTTAGTCCCAAGATATGTCTGAGCCAAATGAAACCACAGTTTAGTGAGCTACCCCTTGCTAAACTCCCAAGAGCAGAAAATTATGATGTCCAAAACGTTGCTACCCAGTATCTCCATGAAAACTAATGGAAGGAAGAATTTTACAATTCAGAAATACCGACAGACCCAGTCAAATTTTGAGCATTTGTTTTGTTCTTTGAAATTTCAATTGGAAAAGGATGCTACAGAGACTTGCTACGATTGCACTGAACTCTTACTGCATTTCCTTAAGTACAGCATTTGTCGAAAGGGTTTTTTCTCACGTGACAAATGTAAAATCAGAGGCCAGAAACAAATTAAGCCCTCGTTCTCTCTAGGCAATCCTTAGAATAAGAACGCATCTTTATGACAGAGGAATATGTTGCCGAAATTTTGCGGTAACTGACAAAATGCAACTGCTCTTCACCAGTTGCATGCACGCTGATTCGGAAACAGACAAATGTGAAAGAGCTAGTGGTAAGGATCAAGTTGCAAGCACTAGTACAACTTCTCTTGTTGCATATGAAGACTGCGAATTGGATTCATTTGAGGAAATCCTTTCAACTAATTTTTAACATGCAGGTATATTTCGTTATATTTTATATAATATTAATGAGTAAAGTAACAAATTACAATGTATATTATCTCTGTATACCCGTCTGTTCTTTTTCTGGGTGGATTGTCCCTTTTTCACGGTCACCCTGTCCTTTTTTTCTCTCAAACGTCTGGCAACCCTGCCACAGAGACACTTTTCTGTTGACAAATACGTGTGTCAAAGTTGAATGCTGGGGGGTGGTTCAGCGGCGCATATTGCCGAATGTTATGGTTATTCACCTTTCCATTCATGAAAAAGGCTGCTTCGTCACCAATAACAATGTTTTCCAAGAAACGAGCAGGTTTATGGAGAAGCCATTCGACAAATTGTCTACAAGGAAAATCAGTTTCAAGAAGCTGGTGTCTGGCATGCATCTTATAGGGATGCCATTTTAAGTCATGTTTAATAATGCAGTTAAATGATGACTTTGACAATTGTAACCCATTCTTTCTGACTGATACATGTGGATTTTGAAGAAGTGTCATCTGAACATTTTCGATATTTTCTGTTGTTCTTATGGTTCTTATACGACCCGAACGACCTTTATTTAGATTTAAGCATTTTCCTTCATGTTGATATTAGCGAACATTTTTCCAAATTGTGGGCTTGCTTGGTTGGTGCCTACCTGGAAAACGTTGTTCAAATGAATCTTGTACTTATTTAATACTGCCAGTCTTAATAAAGCTTGTGACTACAAATACGCTTAAAAAGGTTCTATGGAAGTAAACTTTTACACAGAAACGCTTTGATTTGCTTAGTAAGCAATATAAGCAATAATGGCGAGACCACACCACAGCGTGGCTGAAAAACCACTGTAAAATGGCCTAGGCTTTGCTTGAAGAATCTTATAGTGACCAAAGCTACCTAGTCGCCCCACGCTTCTCTTGAAAGTGCGCGGTGGCCTAGCCTTCCTAGGCTTCGTTTCATTATTTTACTTCCTTGCGCAAACATATTTTTGATAGCCTCCACTAGACCCATTAGTGTATCAATATCATAAAAGGAAATTTAATGAAATTTCCAGAATCGAAAAATAAATAGTTGTTAAATGAAACACTTTTTGCAGGATCCAAAATATCCAATAGTTTTTGAGTTATACTAATTCAAAGTGCGGCTAACTTTTTTCGGGGACCCCCGGTATATATATATATATATATATATATATATATATATATATATATATATATATATATATATATATATATATATATATATATATATATATATATATATATATATATATATATATATATATATATATATATATATATATATATATATATATATATATATATATATCCAGTGAAAAAAAAATCATAATAAACCACAATATTGTGAATCTAATTTATTTATAACAACAGAACTAGTTTCGGCTTATTAATGCCATTTTCAACTGTGTAACGAAATGCAAGGCAAGCGACTCACGTATATAAAGGCGAACAAAAGACTAAACAAAATGAAAACGGAGGAAACAAACTGGAAAAACAAATATTTTCGGTGGATCCGGGGGAAGATGGCTCCGGGGGAAGATGACTCCGGCGGCGTTTTATAAATAAGATCGGCAAACTTATTCGAGATATACTTGTTGAATTTATATTGCCCTTCAGATAAATTGAAATTATCGACTTTTTTAATGATGATAGATTCTGCGATTCTCCTCTCAATATAATTGTTTGATTTATAAATATTCTTTGCTTGGTTGAAATCAATTCTATGGTCATAATTTTGCATGTGCGTAAAGAGACTTGAAGAAATTGCTGCCCTTCATATATATATATATATATATATATATATATATATATATATATATATATATATATATATATATATATATATATATATATATTACGTAAGATGATCAAGTTTCTTTCTTCATTCATTTTGATATGTACATGTGTATTTATTTATGCATACGCACGCGCGTAAACCCGTTTATGCGTTCGTATATGAGCTTTGAAGTGGGGATAGAATCTGCCACCATTCGGTCTGTTGGCCATTTGTTCGGTTGGCCAAGAAGTTGCTCCTTTGCAGCGCTTTCCGCGCTCATATAGATCGAAATTCTAGAATTAGCCTTCATTGATTTTTTGTATCGTGCGCCCGCCAACGGCTGTTGGCGGGAGGTACGCTATTGTTGTACCTTGGGCCGCTTTGGACCCAACCCAACTGGTAATTACGGGTTTGGACGACAGGAGCGGTACGCCATTACCCATTGCAATTATAATCCTATATTGTACCTCCCCACTCGTGCGGTTGTACCCCCACCCCCTTATTTTAATGTGGCGATTATTTTGTTTAGAAGAGGAATTTAAAAAAAAAATAATATAAATGTAAGGTGTGTTGGTTGAGTGATTTTATGGTGTGTTTTATCATCATGGCAGCATCGAAGTGTTGTCTTTTTATCAGCATAATTGTCATGAATGGAGTTTATGGGGAAGAGGGGGTGGTGGAGACGTAATGGGGGTAGGGGTGACAGTCCTTTGCAGTCCTGCTTGTCGCAACTTATTGAAAGGGGAAAGAGACCAGGTTGTGAAGGACTGGTGAAGCCATACTTTATCTGGAATTGTGTGTGCAGGGGGGGTCAGCCCCCAGGAGAGCTTAGCATAAAGAGCACAGCCCTTTTCACCACTAGTACCCAACTACGGTGGGAAAGAGGGTGTCAAACCAGGGGGGAGGAGAATTATGGGGTATATTTTTCAAGCATTTAATAAAACACAAAACAAACGAGGGCATCTCCGCCAATAATTTTCCGAAGAAAACGGTGAAGTTAGAGAATGTAAAAACGCGTAGACAACACATTCCGAATAGACCGAGGGTGCGCAATTCTCCCAGACCCCCTATAAGGAACGGAGGGGAGTCCGGCATCTTCACCTGTCGTCCCCAGACCCGGACAACCCCCTTAACCGATTGATCAAAATTGTAAAAATTGGAAGCGGGTATAATCCAACTGAGGCACAGATGGAAGGAAAAAGAAAGGCCGGGAATCGTAACCAAGAAGGGGCACAATACCTCACCCCCGGGAGTCTGTTCGTATGTACGAGCTGTTTTTCATAAGTACGGACATGAAATCCTCTTAGGATGGTGGAGGCGGGACTCAAGGACCCTTCCACGGAGAAAAAAGGAAAAATCGGCGGAAAAGTTATGGAACATCAATTTCGTACTCGGTTCTTTTCTGCTCTGTGGTCCTAACTACATAGACCCCCGTGCTGGGGGGGACTGCAGGGTTGTGTGCTTGCTATATATATATATATATATATATATATATATATATATATATATATATATATTAGCGGCCATAATATAAGTGTCAGTAAGAACAACTGTATTTAAATATTTATTATAGGCGTTGAACAAAACGTTGAGATTATATATTGTACAGATATTTGGAAGATAGTTTAGTTTATTTACTCACAACTTAATAAATATTTAATCCATTCACTTGAAATTTTCACGAAAGATAGATATTAGATATATCTAAATATGTGTATAATAGAGAGTCTCAACGTTTTGTTAAACTTCTATGTATAATAAATATTTAAATACACTTGTTCTTACTGACCCTTATACGAGTATTATGGCCGCTACTAGCTGACTTTTGAGAAGCACATCCGTTTCTTATCTTCTTCAACTGCCCAGAAGACGTGTGTCGTGGTATACGGCCGAGTATTTATGAACGTTTGTTCCGTACATGAATAACTCCGTTCCTTTTTCTCTAAGATGCTTTACTCATTTTACTTTTGATTCTTGAACCAGGGAGGATTCGGAATATTATATATCTATTGTCATATGCAGCGTTTCGAGGATTTAATTAAACATCTAGGACAAAAATATACTTTTAATTACATAAAAAAAATGAAATATTAAACTTTAAATATACTAAGGCTATACTAAGAGGATCTAAATAAAAATTAATATTACCAATGAGTACTACGCGATGGTTGACGCAAAAATTCACTTTAGTACGGAATGGTAAATAACGAACATAAATATGTTGGATTCCTTTTACCTGTAACTAAGAGGGAGTCTGGCGTTGGATGACTTTGAACGAGAACCTCTTTGATGCGATGATTCGAGGCGTGAGGCTGACTCAGAAACACAGCTGTCCGTCTCTTTGAGCGAAGGATACGCTGGTGGAGGCTATTCAGGAATAACAGCTGATCCTGAGGTAAGTGAGGAGCATGTGGCGATGCTTCTTGACTTGAAGATATAAGCGAGGGGATTGTAAATGTACGATTATTCCAATCCTTGGGTTACACTTGCCGGCCTCTCGGTGATGAGACTTGACCAAGAGGTGAATCTTTTCTCGAGTGGAACTTCACATTGGTATTCTTCAATGGTGAGGGATATCTCTTTTTTTATTCGGAAAACTGAGATAGGGTGTTTCTCTGAACGAGATTGGTATGAGAGTGATTCTCGATACCGATGGTCTACTCTTCGATGTGACCACAGGAACAGCCTCGGGAAGAAAAATCCGGCTCGATTCCACTTTTTCTTGATTACCGGTTTGCCTCCGGGACTCGTCTTCTTCTCCAGATTGCTACCTCGATTCAACGATGGGACCATTCGTCGAAGAAAGTGAAATTTCGTCTATTTGGCGAAAATAAATATAAACAATCGGAGGGGATAGTGAGCCTGTTCCTAAATTTTTATTCTAAAGGCTATCCCACCCTCCTGTGTTTATATTAACGGACTACAAAATCTGCTGATGGTACTCCTTTTTTGCGAGCGATCTCGAGAATTTTGGGGTCAGGGGGGCAAAGGGATGGGGGGGGAAGTATCGGACCATATGGAACGTAACTGTTGACGCTGTATAAACAAACTAGCATCTGTTTGTCCTCATGATCTTGATTTTTCCACAACGGGCTTACTTCGAAAATGGTTGAAAACCTTTAGTCGTGACTTCACAGTAATAAAATGTTTTTATGTTTTCATCTCGCATCATTTTGAGTACTGTGCTCCTGTTTGGATGTTTGCGGCCAAATCCCGTTTGACATTAATGGGGAGAGCTTTGAATTCTATTAAGTTCATCTCTCCTGATCTTTCCCTTGATTTGTACCATCGGTGACAAGTTGGCGCACTTAGTGTTTTATTTAAAGTTTTTAATAACAATCGTCATCTGTTAAATAGTGTCTTGCCTAGACCTTTCAACCTTGTCATTGTGACAAGATTGAATGATTTTTCTATGCATCATATGAATGGTTTCACTGTGCAATTTTCATGGTGTTTTGTTCCTTCATTGCTCAAAATTTTGAATCAATTACTCAATGATATTCTCTCTTCTCCTAACAACTCTACATGTTAGTCTCCATTCCATGTTTATTTATTACAGTAACTCCTCATTCATTATTTGGGCTTACTAGGGGCCTGTTTCTTTTTGGTGCCTCTGCCTTTCTCCATTATCCCTGGTATTTTGTGTGGATTCAATTCCGTTGTATCCGCACCCTGTGGAAAGGCTTTGCTAGCTTGATTTGATGATAATAATATATATATATATATATATATATATATATATATATATATATATATATATATAATCTTTAGTACAGATTGCTTGCTAATGTATTTTTAGAACTTGTTTTGCTCTCTATTAAAGGTTATACTTTTTAAATTAGTTAAATTCAGAATTTGTTCCAGTGACGGCTTCCCTAATTTGCATTCAGGCTAGGCGGGCGTGCAGCTCATCCAGGTACCAAGTGTAGCAGGTTACACAAAGGTCCCCCTTGCGGGGAACAACCACGAGAATATTCTTATTGAAGAACAGGGCAGGTTCAAAGGTTGCTCGCGCTACTTTTGCCCCGACTGCAACAGCGAAAGTGTAAAGGGAATGTTCGATGGGTTTGATGGGTACAGTCACTTAATTGATATGGATGAGGTGCGTACCCCGCGGATGCTCGATGCTGTCTGAAAATGACTGGTGTCTAGTGCTCTGCCAACCGCATTCATAAATAAATGATACCAATTAGTGTGAGTGGCAATTTCAGCGCCTAACAAAGTGACAAAATTTCCCTCTCGCCGTCGCAACGAAGCCATGAATACTCGATGGACGCATATGTGTCCATTTTCGATCGGCGACGCTTGACCTTCGCTAACTTGGCTTCACTGGAGACACATAGTTTTGGAGCTTGCGTCGGGTGAGGACATCACCCCAAGGGGTCTTCGGGGGCACACTGCTCCAGAGGCCTTAAAGGCGTAACCCCGCCCCCATCATTCATGAAGGATGCGTGCCATGATCTCCCTAAATATTATTCACTTATTTATTGTCTTATTTTATGTTTCTATCCTAGGATTGATCCTTTTACGTAGGCCTCATACACTATTAACTTTTTTTATAAACTTTATGCATGATATACCCTAGTTGGTAATTTGGTTTAAAATAAAAATAATGTTTTTTATTTTTTTTGTTTCCTTTTTTATTTTTCATGTTTTGAGGATCTTGAAAACGATTTTACGACGATTCGCCATTATAAAAATCCGCTTTTGCGCAACAATTTCGTCCATTGTAAAAGGTCTTTAGCCCAAATTGGATGAGCAATTAGTTAAAAGAAACGTGTTTTTTTTCTTAAAAGAACACCTTTTTTATTTTTAAGAGTTGAAGCTGCTTAACCCGGCTTTTGAAATATTTGAGTTGCCCCAAATTGAATGTTCTTTGCGCCTCTCACTTTGATTTAATACGGATGGAAGTTTTCAAAGAAGATTTCAAGGATTTTGATCCCTTATAACGAGTATTATTTCAAGATACTTCGAGCTTTATTTTCTAGTCGAGGAAACAATGAAGTGCACGCAAGTTTCATACGCCATTTTGACATTTTGGAAGAGACTCGTAACTTCCATTCCGTTTCTCGTGTTCGTCTTTATCCTTTTATTTTCCGAAGGCGTAACTATCTTGAAACTCTCTCTAGAGCTACTTTTGGCCAAACTTGAGAATAGAAGTTGGACTGAAGACGCGTCATCCCATGGAAAATTGCGGTTGAAGGTAGATCATTTATGGCTCCAGGTTTATCACCACTACATGGGTACATTTACGCTCTCCCTACTTCTGGCGGTCGCTCTCATCATGTTCTCCTTCTGTATTGGTGTTCTGCTGGTTATCAAAAGGCGACTAGGGTTTGTAAGATCGGCTCTTCTCTTGTGGGGCTCGCTTTTGGTCAAAGCCGAAATTCTTTCTCGACTCGCCGAGATTTTGGAACCTGTGAAGCAAAAGCCGTCACTAGAGATCCTCGGTCTTCAGAACTACACTTGGGTGGACATAGTTCTTCACCCATCTCTTTGGAAATATGGGCTTATCAAAGTACTTACGTCTTGGTTGAGAGTTTAATGACATGGAATTTTATGGCCGGAGAAGCACACTGACCTTCCCCCTCTTCCTCAATTGCGGCCATCAACTTTGATTAAATTTTGTACCGAGGCTGGATTCTATATGTAAACGAAGGCATTTCATCTTCACGAGAAGTTATTACTTAGAACAGATTTGTTTGAAAATTAGCCGACATTCGTGGGCTTTATAGCTGTGCGTGACCGTAATATGATACGAGGCGCAATTTCCCTCATACAGAGAGCGGGTAATAAGCATTTAATATACGCGACTCACAAACTCTAAGATGATCTTATAATACAGGAGTTTCAAGTTATCGACTTGGATTTTATTTTTACCTTTATTTCAACTGCCATTTGAACACGGAAATCTCTGCTTTACTACTCTTCGAAAAAGCTGGAGTGGTTATTTTTGCTGGTTATGACTAACCAAAAATGAGGCTTAATTATTACATTTGAGGGTGAAAAGGCAAAGAAAATCGAATCTGGAGGCAACTTCTATGATAATGAACCGAAACTTTGCGCGAGTGTTTACTCTCGAATGAAGGATCTTCAAAGGGGTTTAGGGTGTAGGGTGAGGGGGCACTGTAATAACAGTCTATCCCCCTCTCACTTGGTCGCTCGCTCGCATGAGGTCGCTCACCTCCGCTGATTACCGTAAGTGAGGGAAGGGGGGCTTATGGATTAGGGGTTATACAAAGTTTACGTCTGCCGGAAAAAGACCGAAATTCGCACATTCGGTTTGTTTTAAATACTGAGGGGCCTGAAATGGGGCTAAGAGGTGAGAGGGGAGTCTTTATTGAGGCTTTTTCTTCGAGATTTTGCTCCATTAATAGGCTTTGGATACTGGTGCATATTTTCGAACATCTTATTTTGCGTCTCTCCCTAAACGGGACTTGTTTTTTATGCGTAACCCGGACAAATTCTGGGGAGTTGCACTTGACCGTTTGTGTTGCACTTGGCGATTTTGTGTTGCATCTGGTGGTTTTGTGTTGAAATGGTGGATTTGTATTTCACTTTGTGGATATGTGTTTCACTTTGTAGATTTGAGTTGCACTTGGTGGTTTTGTGTTACATCTGGCGGTTTTGTGTCAATTAATGGCTTCCGCCTTTCTCCTGTGGTGTGCCGGTGTTTCAAGTGAACAGGTTCTGCTATCCCAATCGTTGGTTCTTTTAGTCCCTGTTTTCATTTTGAGGACAGTTTCATTTTTCGTCACTTTCTTTTTATGTCTCTCTTATCCATGTTGTTCATTTTGTCTTGTTCTTTTTTCATTTCATTTTTTTCCATTTCTATGTTTCTCCCACATGTATTTTTTTCGTTAATTTTGGGGTTATGTCCGTTTGACTCTTGTCTATTTTTTCTTGTTTTTTTTTCTGTACTCTTCGGCCTTTTGGTCCCTTTTGATTTTGTTGTATCGTTTTTCTCCTTTTTTTCCCCATCGGTATTTTTTATTTTGGCTCCCGTTGTCATTTTTTCCTCACTGTTGCCCTGTTGTCGCCTCGATCCTGACATATTTCCTTTTGTCTTCTCGGCCCCTTTCTTCTTTTTGTTTTCTATCCATTTTCATTCCGTTTCCTATTTTACACTTCTCTCCTTTTAGTCGTTTCCTCCTGTCCATTTTCCCTTCTTTGTTTGGTCTGTGCTTTTGGTCCCTTGTGTCATTTTCGACTGTTGTTTTGTCCCTTTTTTTACCGTCTTTAATTGGAATTTGTGATCGCATCTTAATGAGGTAACGAAAGAGGAGCGCAATTTTTTAGGACTTTGTAAAAAAAAAGGTGCAGGAAACAAATAGAAAACAAGGGTCTGTAGGGAGTCTCCTAGTATCCAACCATTGAGGTGGGATATTTAAGGGACTTAGGTGGACACGTTTCAAATGACCGAAGGAATGAAAAACCCCTAAAGATTTAGTAGCTCTTAATCAATGGTATTTTATGACTTATTTCAAGTGCTTGTGAATGCCATAGATTTAGTCGAAAATTTACCCCCATTTGTCATTTGTTTATCATCACTACTATCAAAAATCCGCCTTACGGTCGATTTTTGCTTGGACTGCGGCGCTTGTTCGCTTTGCTCACAAAATTAAGAAAGTGTGCGGGAGAAAAAAAGTCTTTTATTTCACAACATATTCAAAATTGGTGTGCGGGAAAAGAAAATCATCTCCCGTTCTCAATTTAAAAAATGCACAGACGATCACACACACACGCTAGGATCACTATAATAAGATGTACATATCCAGGTATGTAGGTGCGTCTTAGACGATGGTTCTATGGGAAAGTTAGGAAAATCAAAATTCTTAATTTTTTTATTATTCTTAAGTGAGAATGAGATTGTCTGTCGAGACGCGATTGAAGCACATCATAGGGTTACAAGTAGGATAACTCCCGGGGTGGAGTTTGAAGGAAGACCATATAATTCAGTGCCTGATTTTCGTGTGCCACGTGTGCCTTATGCATCGGGTTAGGGGCACCATTGACTGAAAAGAGGTCTTAACCTAGCTGTTCGGGGAGAGAAATTGAGGTAGAAAAAAGAGCTAAATTCTGCTCTTTAAGTAAATAAAGAGTGTGTCCAAAGTGGCTGCCATTAAACCTTCCTAGAGAGACTTAGGTTATCGTTATTGGTAGTAGGGGATGGTAGGGCTCTCGACGTCCCTAGAAACACCAGTGATTAACTAGTTCAGCGAATACCATACGAAAACACAAAGGAAAAAAGGCTGGTTGATGGATCTAGACTCCCGGTACCTATTTTAAGGGCCAAGTTCATGTGAATTGTGCATCTTCTCCATCCTTATCGCTCCAAGTAGGCTCCTCCTTTATATATTCACGTCATGTAAAAGTCATATTTTCACTGTAGCTAACCCCACTCCTTTAAAATCCAGCAAGGGGGAAGGGTAGCAGGAACAAGCCCTTGCTACAACTGAAACCTGGAGTAGGGGCACGTCCCCCTACCCCAGGGCCTCAATAGAAACTGGTGCCCTCACTTTCGGCTCATCTTTTGCACCGATTTGAAATCTCCCACTATCTTTTTTGCCACTGTTTAGACCCAGCAAAGGGTTACAGAGGGTGTTATGCGTTCTGAAAGAACTTTAAGAACTGTAAACAAAAACGGTATTATTCTTTTTTTTTTAGATTTAATGGAGTGAAGGCCTATCCTCGCCTCCGTGGCTTCGCTTTCATTTTCCTCTTGTTTGGAACACCAATGAACCCACGCGTTTGGGGTGAGGCGATGGCCACCAACCGTCTACCAGTGGCTGGTCCTCTCGCCTTCACAGCGCTCTTCGTTTCAGGCCGCACGACGGCGCTGGCCGATTCGAAGAGGCGCGACCGAGCCAGCAGGAGGAGGGAGGCCGATTTTTAGGGCTGAAGGAAACTGGGTTCTACCAGTGGGAGGGTTGGGGGAGGCGTGACAAGAAGGCCGATTTGTATACCTGATGGGAGTTTGACTGTATAAGTGAGATCCTCACTGTGGGTAAGGACGCTTTGCATAGCTGAAGGAAGCTGCGATTCATGAATGTAGGGATGCGTGAAAGGAACGCCGATTCGCTTAGCTGGATCTAGTTGGAATGTATGCGTGATGCGTTGCGTGGGTAGAGGGCAGATTCCCATATAAAGAGAAAACAGGGATGAACGCTTGAGGCAGATTTGCATGACCAAATGAAGCTGAGATGTGTATGTTAAAGGATGCATGAGAAAAAGTCTCCTTTACATAGATGAAGGAAGTTGGGATGTATGGGTGAGGCGGTGCGTGAAAGCAACTGGGTTTTATACAGAAAAGGAGGGGGGTGGGGTAAAAGTATGGCCGATCAACATCGTCTTAAACCGAGCCAACTTCAAGACCATCTTGAAAGAATCCCTAAAACGAAAGCCAAAAATGACCATACACATTTTTACCCTAATTTACAAATCTCAAAACAAGAAAGATTTGAAAATCTTAGAAGCTATTTTGATTGGACATAAACCAAACTTGGCGATTAAAACAGACAAATTTATGCACATAATTTTAATATTTTTTAAATTATGTACTTTCCTATATATTTTATTCCTCCTCGCCATCCCACTACTCCTTTCTATCCTGCCTATATATAACGAGTCGGTATTTATTAATTTCAAATGTCCTTTAACGAAACGTCAGAATAAAAATAAAATGCATAACAATAAAACTTCGTGTCTTTTCATCTCAAAAATAACTACGAGGAAAATTAATTTTAATGCGAAAAGGAGCTTTCGTAAATTGGAAGTTAAATCTAAAAAGTAAAATAATAATAATAATTATGATAATAATAATAATAATAATGAAATAAAATAATAATAATAAAATAAATATCTGAATTAGATTAGGTTACAAAATATATTTCTCTAATATGATATGTCTTATGACGCTGATCTGGCAATGAGAATAATGATAAAACAGCCAAGTAATTGTATTGATTTTTAAGTAAACCAGGAATTTCGCTTCGCTACTAAGATTAAATTTCCCCCTTTCAAAATATCGCGTTGCTAAAATATAGTTATAAAAGATATATAAAAATAAATTTTCTGAACTTCACCATTTGTAATTCTTTGGGTTTTAAAAAATTCACAAAATTTCAATACTTATATTTATTTATGAACTTCACCATTTTGTTTTTTTGCTATTATAAAAGAATGATTAGAAATAACTTTAAGAAAAAATAAGTCATAACCAAACTAAGAAGAAATTATTATTCAGATACTCAAAAAATATAGTTAGTGAAGATGTTTTATAACACGTTAAATTTTAAGTAAAAGATGTTTTAAAACACGTTTAAATAAATTAAAGGAGTCAAATTGCTTGATAGATGATGTAAGACCATCCGAAATACGAATTCAATGCCAAAGAATCTTGAGATATAGATTTAGTAAATTTAGCAAGATTATTTCGAGCGGAAGAAAATCGGATGCCGTAAGTGTGTGCAGGAAGGGCTAAGAAAGGGATAAGTATCGGTGTGAAATTTTTTTCAATTTTTTTATCTTGATGCAATAGTTTATGAGAGAATTGAATAAGAGTAATTTGGTTGTAAATAGGTTGCTAGGTGGGAGGTTAAAATGCAAAAGATTTTCGTGTTCTTCAAAGAAATATGTTATATGTGGTATTAATTGAACCCCGAGTAGTGATGGGAAATTCGTTTTAAGGACCTCAGAATATGGGACAGGTTTTTGAGGAGTAATTTTGAGCGGGTGTCGAATTTTAGTCTCTCATCAATGTGAACACCGAGGAATTTTGTACACTGTGATCGGTTAATAGGTTGGTTATAGGAAGCAGGATGGTAAGCTTGTTAAAGGAAAATATCATAAAGGTGGGTTTAAAAATGTTCAGTGATAGTCTGTTTGTAGTAACCTAGAGATGAATGTTAGAAAGCTCAGTGTTGAAGGCAGGAATTAATCTATGGGTTATGGATACAGAGGTATCGTCAGCCAAGTGTATAAAATTTAATAAACGAGAAGAGGGCCCAGGACGGAGGGGTGTTCGCATACATATGAGACACTTTGGTTCCCGTCGTATGCAGTATTGTATCGGGGCACGAGGTTCTGCCAGTTAAACTCAAGGTCAACCCAAGTGTCTACAGCCCTGTGGCCCTTACTCAATGAAGACCGTTGCATTACATTGTCTGGGCTCCTTGATAGCCCTTTAACATTTTTTGTACGTGGTTGTAACTGGAACGATCGCATAGTGATCGGCCGGGGTCGCGTCTCTTGAACTTCATTGAAGATAACTTTCCGAATCAATTGGTTCGTCAACTGACGAGAAGGAATAACATTTCGGACTTGGTGTTCACTAAAGAAGATAATATCGTAGTCTTTTTGTCGACGAGTATTTGGCCTGTGGCGACCTCAACATGATAATGTTTGCATTGTATATCCCTATCGACACAACAGCAAAGAGAAGGACACTAAAAGGTAGATTTCAGGCATAAAAACTTTGATGGGTTTAGAGTTTCACTATCACTTGGCCCCATTGAATGGCGATGAGGCCGAAGCCAAATGGCTCAGCTTAAAACATTCATGGAGGACAAGCCGAGTTTGGCCCCTCAAGTCTGCCACAACCGATGCTGAGATGCGACCGACACAGACAAGTGTGGAACATTCAAGCCAGTAGACAAAGGACCAATGGTAGTGAGACAAGCTCATCCACCCACACAGCGCCATCCAACTTCTCCTCCCTCGAAGGTAAGGAGAGTAGTATTGAAGGTTGAGGTCCGAGCCTACACACACACTCACATATAAACACACAGGTACACACATACATGACCTTTCCTAATGGACCCGAACTCCCCTCCCCTTATTGGTTTGTCGTCAAAATGTCTCCAGAACCTCCCCCCTCCTTAGGTCAGTGACCTTTTTCGAGCAAATCGGTAGGGTGGCCTGGATGCAGTTTGAATATTAATATATTGTCTTGTTTCATTCCACATTAGTAAATATCGGAAGCTTAATCTAATATGTATAGACCATATTTTACATATATAGAATCTACAGGGTTATTTTTTCGAGTTAAAATACTTAAAAACTAATTTGGAGTGCTTAATGAGGCAAGGAGATAAACATCGCTTTTCATCCATTTTTAGTGACCATACTGATTTTCTGCATACACACACAAACACGAGCATCCACACCTATAACCTTTTCTAATGGACTCGACCCCCTCCCCCCTCGTGTAAAGTCTAAATTACTCTCCTTAAAATGCCAAACTCCCCACCCTCTTCTGTAGAGATATAAAACATTCGAAACGTTCGCCATTTATTATATAAATTCGTAGCTTGCTGTGAAGAAGAACTTTATTATCTGAGGCAAAGCGCCAGGTCTAGGCGTCGCTTTTTTTTCAAAAGGAGTAGAGTTGAATTATACCCATTTATATCCATGAAATGACCCATACGACCATGGGACATATGGTTATTTACCCTAAGGATTTCAAATCTGCTATCAGATTTGGCGCTGCGTGGCGCTATCTAATGGCAGAAGCCTCATTTAGCCATTCAAATGCACTTGTAAGTGATTCGAACCATCGGAAAACATCAATGCAATCACCATTCATCATCTTATCACCAAACGCCGCAGATCATTGGATGGACTTTCCCTCTTGTTATCCTCATTGTTCAGCTGATCGAACTTAAAGTTTGTAACTATATATAAGAATATGGAGCCATTAGCAGAAGATGAATGGAATTCCTGTTGCGAGATCAGTGGTATTCTCAAGCATATCACTGTTTCGCAGTTTATAGCTCCGTTTACAGAGTAAGTAATTTTGTGGAGGAACTTATTTAAAAAAAAAATCAAGTTTGCTATAATGATTTATTTTACATTGTCATTCAAATATGCATACATTTTCTACAAATTAATTTATCTACGCCCCCCAAAAATAATCAGGTTTATTATATATATATATATATATATATATATATATATATATATATATATATATATATAAACGGTATTTCAATGAGGTCGCTCGATTTTTAAATGTAAATAAAACAAGTTGTGTGTGGAATATGATGTCGTTCAAATGCCCGCCGCGGCTTTGCTTGGTGGAACGTATTCGGGAGGCCCAATTTTCGATGACTTTGTCGCATAAATCTGGCTGAATTTGCTGGATAGTGTTCGTTATGTTGACTTTGAGGACATCAATCGTTTGCAGATTATTCGCATAGACCTTCAATTTAAGGTAGCCCCAAAGAAAGTAGTCTAATGGCGTTAAACCGCATGATCTCGGTGGCCAGTTGACGTTGCCTCCACGCAAGATGACCCTGCCCTGAAATCGCTGGTGCCAAATGTCTATCGTGGCGTGCGCAGTATGGCACGTAGCACCATCCTGTTGGAACGACATGTCGTCAGTATCCATATCAGGCATATAATCCAGTTGAGGCCACAAGAAGTTGGTTATCATCGATCTGTAGGTCTCGCCGTTGACGGTAATGGCAATCCCATCTTCGTTCTCAAAAAAATACGGATCGATAATATCGTTAGACGAAAATACGCACTAAACAGTTACTTTGTTGGGATGCAATTGGTGCTTGTGGAACCCATGTGGATTGTTTTCGGCCTAAATCCGGCAATTTTGCTTGTTCACAAATCCATTCATCCAAAAATGGGCCTCGTCGCTGAAGATGATTTTTGGGAGGAAATTTGGGGCAACTTCCAACTGCTCTAGAGCACAATCAGCGAAACACGGCGTTTCATATGGTCGTTTACCTTAAGTTCCTGAACATTTGGATTTTGTACGTTGCAGCCTAAGTCCCTACGTATAATTCGCCAAAGTGAAGTCGCAAAAAGGCCAAGTTCTTGTGAACGACGAGAAATTGACTGCCTCGGATTTTCCTGTACACTCATTTACGGCAGCGATGTTTTCAGCAGACCTTGCGGTTCGGCAACGTACGAGTGTTGACTGATTGTTGATCGACCCTTTTGCCTCAAATTTGGCCACCAAGCGTCGAACAGTGGATTCGGCAAGACGATTGTGGCGAGGAAGTAATCACGTAATGCGCGGAACGTTTGTCGAACGGAGCACTGATTTTGATAATAACATTTGATGATTTGCACAAGATGTTCAACGCTATAATCTTCCATCGTGACTTGCCAAGTACTACTGAACAATTCACAGTGAAGTTGCCAGATGTCGCTTTAACAACACGGCCACTATCGCCTGACAAAGCTCGAGCGTCCTTGTTGAAAGACCCTTTATATATATATATATATATATATATATATATATATATATATATATATATATATATATATATATATATATATATATATATATATATATATATATATATATATATAATTTATGTGGAGGAATCCCCTAAGATCAAAGCGGTGCTCCCTGTCTCAGTGTGCCTGGTTCGAATTGCTTCCATGCACGGACTTTTTCGAAAAAGGAAATAAAAATATTACTGCAAGGAAAAATTATTCCGTTTTCTCTTTCAATGTGTTTTAATGGATTCATTTTCATCATTCTCTCGTGCTAATTTGAGATATATATATATATATATATATATATATATATATATATATATATATATATATATATATATATATATATATATATATCTTGAGACCAGTTTCTGCATGGAGTTTTTCATGCCATCCTCAGTCGAACACTAAGAATACATGCAGTCCCACCAAGCGTACAATATATATATATATATATATATATATATATATATATATATATATATATATATATAGGGTATTTAGCGTTTGATGTAAGCAACCTATTTTCCATCTCTAGATGAGTTGATGCTTCAAGGTGGACTTTTCTTAGGTAAAGGAAACACTCTAATAATTCTATTTTAGCTTCTAAACCGATCTGGCTTCTAAATAGTGTAAATGAATGTGGTAATCTGGATAAATTTATCTTTAGTGAGACTCCATTCATTAACAGCTTATGTTGCGAGAAGAATTCGGCGTGTAGTTTTTCCTATACATCAATTATTTTTTTCTTCGATCTGCTATATTTCGCTTCTATACTTTCTTTACTAGAGTAATATCCCGCAGTAGAAAGAAATGTAGATTTTTCTTCTTCAGTATAGTTTTAAAAGGTTTTTAAATATGTAAAATAGGGGTAATTATTTCCAATGGAATTTAGAGATTCATTTAAATAAATATGAACATTGCTGAACAAAGTGTGAAGAATATGATTTTCCGGAAAAATATTCTGCCAATATTTAAGTTTGCTTCCGTTTGCTTTCACAATTCTCTCTTCAATATAGAGATAAACCTCATTCGGGTCTATATAATACTATGCGCTACCAGATATATAATATTCAACCAGAGTGAGTTCAGATGAAAAAATTTTAAGTGGAGAGTAAGACTAGTAATTGCTCTAACGGTGGAACAGTAGTGTAGGAGATTGACACTTTTTGATCACTCCACACCTGACACCACTTTTGTCGTGGTATTCTTTGTGGTCGTGATATACATCTTTGATGAAGTAGGCTTTGTTCTAAGAGTGCTAATTATGTTGTTTTAAAGAAGAGCCGCTTCAAACACGTAAGGATATAGAGAAACGCACAGGAATTCCCCAAAATAAACTTATATTTTAACTTTAACAATTTAATACACAAAAACACAACATGAACCACAGAAATACTCCAAATATTATAATACACAATAATTACTTCCTTTTATCTGATCACTTCCTTATTAACTTCAACTTCTCTATCCCATTCCATATACCTCCCCAGCTGTCTCATAATCCTAAGAATTTCCGTCGACTTTCCTCCATTGATATTCCCTCCTCCCTATCTAATGATGTGGCCCCCAAACTTCCTCCCATTGATGCTTCTGCCTCTCTTGACCAGATTCTCTCTTCTTTGGAGCAACCCCTTCTCACTTGTCTTGATGCTCACTCTCCCCTTGTCACCCCTTCGAACTCCCGTTGTCACCGTGCCCCTTGGTACTCTATGGAACTCCTGCCTGCTAGGCAGTCCATGCGTGCCCATGAAAGAGTCCTTAGAAAAGCTCGCACCCGTGGGCAAGACACCACCCCTCTCTCGCTGGCGTTCCGACTTGCGACAGCTTCCTACGTGGCGAAATTAAAATCTGCTTGTGAAGCCTACTCACGTAATCTGCTTACTGATAATAGGAATGATCCCCGTACCGTCTTCCGTCTGCTCTCCCGTCTTACTTCCCCAGCCGAGGTCTGTCCACCCATTAGCCCTGCTACTCTCTCGAATTTCTTCGCAGATAAGGTCACTAACCTCCGTGCCTTACTCCCTCAGCCTTCTGTCCCGGCTCCTGCCATTTTCCCTGACTTCCCGCCTCAGCCGCTTATCGTTTTCCCCGCTGTGACTGCGTTGGAGCTTACAGCCCTGCTCTCGCGTTCTAAGAAATCGGGCTCCCTGAAGGAAATTTTTCCGCCTAAACTGTTATGTAAAATTCTGCCTGCTTTCCTCCCAACGCTTCTTCACCTGTTCAACACTTCACTTGCAACTGGTCTTGTTCCCTCTTCCTTCAAACGTGCATACATCCGTCCGATTATTAAAAAGCCTTAACTGAACCCCACTGACCCTTCCAATTATCGCCCGATTTCGCAACTTCCTTTCCTCTCTGAGGTTCTGGAGAAAGTGGTTGCTTCACGCATCAACAGTTACATGGTGGCCTGCAACATTGATGAAACCTATCAATCTGGTTTCAAGTCAGGTCACTCCACAGAAACCGCCCTTCTTAATGTGTCCGATTGCTTACGAAGAGCCGTGGACAGGGGTTGTGTCTCCATCCTCGTTCTACTCGACCTCTCCTCTGCCTTCGATACTATTGACCATACCGTCCTACTTGATCGTCTCCACTCTTTCCTCGGCATGTCAGGCACCGTGCTTAACTGGTTCCGCTCTTACCTCTCGTCTCGTACCCAATCCGTTGTGATTGACGACGTTTCATCCGAATCTACCCCCATTCGCTTTGGAATGCCACAAGACTCTGTCCTTGGTCCTCTACTATTTCGTATCTACCTTCTCCCTCTTAGTTCCCTTCTCCGTAATCTCGGTCTATCCTTCCACCTATATGCTAATGACACTCAAATTTTCCTTTCCTTATCCCCCACGTCTCTAGCCTACTCTATCACTGACCTCTTGGCTGCCTACTTCTCCATTTCTGACTGGCTCTCTACCAACTTCCTCAGGCTTAATCACTCCAAAACTGAGGTCCTCCTCGTCGGCACCCCTGCTATTGTCAAAAAATCTAAATCTCTCTTTCCCTCGCTTACTCTGGGCGGTAATACTATCATTTTCTCTGACTGCTTTAGGAATCTGGGTGTTGTTTTTGATGAGCATCTCTCCTTTAAGCCTCATATCCGCAATGTCAGCAAATCCTCTCTATGTTTCCTTCGTAACTTCTCTCGCATTCGCTCTCACTTTGATCGCCAAAGTCTTGAGACTGCTGTTCACGCCTTCATCACCTCACGCCTTGACTACTGTAACTCACTGCCTGTGAATCTGCCATCCTCCTCTCTCCGCCCCCTCCAACTTGTACAGAACTATGCCACCTGGCTTCTCCTCCGTCGCCCTCGCTTTTCTCCCTCGAAACCCTTGCTGCATGAACTGCACTGGCTCCCTGTCAGATCCCGCACTCACTTCAAGATACTTCTCTTCACATTTAAGGCCCTAAAAACAAAAAGGCCCCGTCTTACCTCTCCTCTGCCCTCTCGTCACGCCATGTCCCTCGGGCCCTTCGGTCATCACATGCACCTCTTTTGAATATTCCTCGCTCATCCCTCTGCTCAATGGGGGACTGCTCCTTCTCAATCTGCCCCCCTAAGTTGTGGAATGCTCTTCCTGCTAAAATCAGGCCTTCTCCCTCTCTTACCACATTTAAGTGTCTCCTGAAAACGCATCTTTTCAGTATTGCCTTCTCCCCCCTTTTGAATTTCCATTGAATTGTCATTCTCATCTCAGCACAAAGTGCGCTCTGGGAAGGCCTCAGGCCTTGAAGACCACATTACAAAAGACTTATTATTATTTATTTAATTAACTTGACCCTCTAAAATTGGCTAAATTCGATACGCACTTCAATATACAAGATTTAGGCTAATTAACTCTACTGGAGTTAAATACCCCAGGAATGTTATTTTCTCCAAGACGCGTGCCGACCGGCCAGATGGAGGTGGTCGAGATCATGAGGGGGAGCTTTTCTTTTACGTTACGTAACTCATCATGGACGAGGACTGTACTCGGCGAGGGTCTTCAAGGGCGAGGATCGAGGAGGGGGTTTCTCTTACGAGAATAAGTTAAACTTAAATAAGTTAACTTAAAGGTCGATTTGGTAACCAGGAACTAACTCGAGGATGAGCTTCTTCTTAGTTTTAGTCTTCTTCAAGGGCGAGGATAACGGAGGGGGGGTTTCTCTGACGAGAATAAGTTGAGCTTGGTTTCTCCATCCAAGAAGTTAACTTATGAGTTTGGCGTGGCCACTGGGTAATGGGTTAGAGGGGGAACCTTTTCCTTCTTCTTTTCTTAATTCCTCAAGGATAAGGAATATCTCTGGGCTTTAAGATGCACTAGGATATGAGGAGTCTTTCTGACGAGAGTAAGTTGAACTTGAACAAGTTAACTTAGCGTTCGGTTTGATAACCAGGGAGTAGCTCGAGGATGATCTGCTTCTTAACCCCCTAGGTAGCCCTGCCTCTCTTGCAGGGGACTTCGTAGTCTGGCGACTCAAGTATTCTACCTGTCCAGTCTCGGTAGCCCGGTCTCTATAGTCGGGGACTTCGTAGCCTGGAGACTGACGTATTCTACCACGTTTTTCCCAAGTGTTTCTTATTTATACCTCGTCCCCCCACTGAGGTAGGGATAGGGGGGGGGAAGGGGCTTGTGGACGGGCCCAGGAGGGTTCTTATTCCAACGGTTTTCTCACCAAGTCTTACCTCGGCTCACGCTGGCCTTAGAGCTTGAGAGAAACGCGTCTCCAATTTCTTACTTAAGGTGAAATTGAATATACTCTCGTAGGGGAGATCTTGTAGCTTAAAACCTTTCGGCTTTTCATAGCGACGAGTGGCGAGGCGCTGTGGTTACGAGTTTGACTCGCGTTGCCTAGCCCGGATGTTCTTGCCGTTACCGCCCCGTGTCTCCACTGAGAGAAAACGGGGGGGAGTGACGATTCTCCTACAAGTAGTAAGCAAATCGAGTTCTGTCTTGGAACAGGTATGACTTGTTGGATGAAGAGCATTCATTTTTACACGTGTATGATTTACAGCCGTTGATAACTTATGAGAACATCTATGAAATTTGTGCTTGTTTATATTATGAGAAATAAAAATCCCCATCCTCTTCATCTAATTTCAACTTCTTATTCATCCATTTTTGCTTATTTATTACACCCATTTTTTGCGGATTTTCTGTCATTATCACTCTCAGATTTTAACTTTCTTCTAATATATCGTCTAGTATTTTTGGTAATATTATTTTTCGTTCTTCCTAGCTGATCTTTGAAAGCTTGCTTTGCGGTTTTTCCATGCATAATATCCTGAACGGTATCGAAACCGGCGGAAATGGCCTTCTTTCCTAGATAACGAACACCACTCTTTAGAATGGGCGCTGCATTTCGGAATAGGGAGGAGAATAGAGATACAATACTATGTCCTCTCTGAGCTTTTAACCCTTTAAACACCCGTGGGCAATTCAACATTTTTTAAAATGATTTTTTTTTTAATGTCTAGTCCTAGTGTGTAGTTTTATCATCAAATGACCAAGAAATAATGAAAAGTTTTCACTTTTAACCGTTCTTATATTGATATAAATTGTCTGTAAGTCCCCAGAGCTTAGATTCAGATAGTGTGGATTATCAAAAGTTATACTGAATGAACCCTCATTGAAAGGAAGATGAATAATTCTAATCAGCCTCGACTGTGTCCCGACTACTAACTGATACTTTATAAAGTTAGAATAATTGTAACATGATCTCGGATGAGATATTAGAGCCGGAAAATCTCTATTAAACGCTATACAATGATTTACTTTTGGGATATCATCGCTGATAGATCTTTTCATTACACTGGAAAATTCTTCCGACAGATGAAATAATATATTTTCTTTCCTTTTCACATTGAGCAATGAACGTAAAGTCATCATTAATACATATTTAGAAGACGTTTGCAGTGGCGTTTTGTCAGATTCAAACAGTAAATCTTGATATGATACTTTTTGTCTCATTTTCATATTCATTGTGGCTTTATTTCTTTTTTCATTTATATAATATCCAACGTCCATCCATATCTCATCATAAGCATAGTCAATTCCTTTTATTTTTATTTCCTTTCCTCTTGCTAATATAATATTTGATTCATAATTATTCACTTCCGTCATTTTCTGATAGACTGTGAATGCATGTGTAGGCTTAATAATATTATAGATATTCCCTGTAAATTGAAACTCACAAAGGACTATTTCATACAGACTGTGATCTGTTATAATAGATTTGTGCAATTCAACTCTATAGTCAGACATGGTATTTTGAGGGTAAACATCTAGGAAGGATAGGAAGGAAGGGTGACATAAAAACTATGACTCCATCTTTACAACTGATAAAACACCTTCATCATCTCCTACCCTTATATAATTTTACGGATTCATGTGTTTAAAGTTGGTGGGTGATATCACATGTTTTGATGTATGAGTTAAACGATTTTACTAAATATTGCTTGTTTTTTCCATGCCCTTTCGTTTTAATTATCCTCTCACTACATATATCTTACGGGAGTCAAACTTTATTTTCGGTAGTTATTCTTTATAAACCCCATCTTTAATATGTTCTCCATTTAAATCTTCAATATAATACTGGCCTAATACATTTTGGAATTCTATATATCTTGTAGATTTCCTCACTTCGCCCAACCTCGTATCCTTTTTTTAAATTACTGGTAACGCGTGAGATTTGAACATAATCACTGATCTTATATAGAAACCTCTTTTTTTACCTTCAGCTCTGTGATTCGGTATAGCAACATCGTGTATAACTTTGAACGGTGTGTTTCCAATCATCCTATGTCTAGAATTATTATAAGCCTTTGTAAAATCATCTAATACGTCGATGTATTTCCAGCTATTTTTAAAAGTAAAGTATCTGAAAAGTCTTTCATTAATTGTTCTTTGTACACGCTCTACAAGACTAGCTTTGTTTTGTAGTGAACATGATATACACCGATATTATATTCGCTCAATAAGCCTTTCATCTTCTTTTCTTTAAACTCTCCTCCATCATCAGAAAATACATAACCTGGAATCCATCCGGTTTCTTCCATTAGATTTTGTATAGGATTTGACTTTACCCGATCCGTCTTCTCTTTTAAAGCAATTAACCAAAGATATCTAGAATATACGTCAATTGCAAAGCGTATGTAGCCTACACCCTAATTAAAACTTTGAAAGTTTGTCATTACACTTAGATCTATCTGCCAATTCTCGTTTGAACATTGTGTTTTTACGTGTTTTGTATTTAATCTTTTTTCGTACGGGTATGTGTAGTGTATAGCTATCCAAACCTCAGAGAAAGCTTTCCACACCTGATATTTTAGCGATCTTTTTTTACAGATTGGAATAGCCGATTTCCTCCCACCAAAAGATGTTGGCATACTCGGGGATGTATATAAGCGTAACAATCAGCGGTTCATTTTTAAGTGAATATCTGATACGTTTACACTCTTATATAACTATTCAATAAAGAACATCTTATGTTAAAATCCAATTTTATTTTACATCCTGGTTGAAATACATAATTTCAACTAGAATCTCATGGATGTCCGCAACCTCATTACTTTCTACACATTTACTGATTCTCTCAATCATCAAAAGAATTGGGTTAGTCCGGTCAGGAAAACGGTATTTGATATGCAACGGATAAAATTATCAATGTATATATTTAATCCAACTTTATATTTTTGTAAATAAATATCAGAAGTTTTTTATATGATCTAGTATTTGAATAAATATATTTGTTAAGGAATCGTGCTCTAATAAAAAAATTATTTTTATCTGGGATGAACTTTCTTCTTGTAAGTCCTGCTGACGCAGGCTGGTGCCACTCCATTCTTTGGACTTCCTTGGTGAGACAGTTTAATAGATAGATAGTCTATTAGATTTTCTTTACACGTAATGATGACGTAGTCGTAAAGATCCCTGAGGACAAACTCTTTCACAAGTTTGACAATACTCCCTCTTTTGTTGAGAAAACAATGGAATTGATCAAACGGCACATTTTTTATATACTCAGATTCTGTGATTGTAGGTTGAGGTTTTCGGTATTCATCGAGTCCATCGTTGAATGCAAGATAACAAGCATCAACCGCATTCTGTAGACACTTCATCTGACGAAAACTTTGATGAAACTTGTTTACAAGTTTTAGATAAGTAGTCACTTCATACTTATTGTACAACGCGTTTTTAAATCGTGTAGGAATGAACTCTTCATCCCTTTTCCAGTAAATACCAAAATGTATACTTGTAAATAAACTGGTTGTATTTGCCCTCACTACACACTTTAGCGGTTTTACGCCGTAGTCCTACACCAGTCGATCTACATAGGGGAAATTTTCCTGTTTTAACGTGTATATTGCCCCAAATACAAGCCAAAACTCATCCTCACTAAGGAATAGTTTATCGTTATAGAAAGTTCTTCCGTAAGTAGTTTCAAAGATCACTCTAACATAGATGGATTTTGGTCTAGTAATCTTCAAAAGGCTGAATATATAAATTTTGCCTAATGAAGACGATCTGAACATTACCTACGATGTCATCACACTGAGCTCTGACGATGAAGACGTTGAACTCGCAATAGAAGGTGAAAGTTCAAACATAGAAGATAGGTTATGTAACAACAAAATTCTTTTTACGGATGGAGAAGTAAATGAACCGTATAGAAACTCGTGCACTCGTACGAAGAACATCCTTTACAGCAGCAAAGAGAAAAACATTCTCTTAAGAGAAAGCAGAAATGGAAACCTTCTCATAATTTTATATCGTGTAATCGTGAAGAAACTAGAAGAACTGTGAGCTTTTTCTGCGTGAGCTTTCACGTCATATATTGTCTGTGTAATGGCTTCAGGGGGGTGAATATTGTCTAAATATAAGTTATAAATTAAGGATGAAACCGATTATACGATCAATTGACACATTCGATTCGTTTGACTGCATTAATCAACACTATTCGATTACATTTTGGAACGATTCGAGACGGCATTCCAGCAGTGGCGTGCAGTTAATGGAAGCAAGGAAAGCAATGCTTTCACTATTTAAGAAGAAAAGAAAAAGAAATTACACCCTAACAATTAAGATGACACAGATTCAATTTTATTCTCACATTTATGCTGGCCTATACTTGTATACACTATACGGTACCATTCACTTTCAATCGAATTGGCGTTACACCCTGATGAGCACGACTGCAATTTAAGAAATGCATCCTTTTCGTCGAGATTTCTGCTTTTTGGTGCTTTGAAATGAAGGGTTTAAAAGGTGTTATGCTTTTCTTAGAAATAATATACAGTAAATAGAGTTTTATGATTTTTATCTAGATATTTCAACGCCGTGTTAGAATTAAGAAAAAAATTAACCTATTTGTATACGGAATAGGAAGCAAATTTTGATCTGCAGTCATCAGCTTGCATCTGGCAGCCCTGCCGAGTTGCCAGAATCTAGGAAAAGCCAACAAAATATCTAAGACACATTGACGTAACTATTATTATTCTCTGAAGCTTAAAAAACCTTTTAGTTTATATTTAAATACTGGTTTTAGGAAAGAAAGCAGCTAAATAGCAAAAACTCTAGTATTTAAATATAAACTAAAAAGTTGTTTAAGCTTCAGAGCATAATAATAGTTACGTCAATGTGTCTTAGATATTTTGTTAATATTTCTGGGATTCTGGAGGGCCTACCATAACCATAGTTAGTTAGTCACCCTTCGTATCTTTGAGATTAGTAGCCCTGAGGCAGTGCTTAGATAAGTGTGGTGTATTGTTTATTAATTTTTTTAAGTGATAACCCTCTTTTAAACAAAATGGATGAAAGTGAAGTTGGAAGAAAATGCGATTGCATTATTTAAGAAGTATTAAAAAGGAAGTTCAGTGCGATAAATTATAATGAAAGAGAAACTATTATTAAAACAGGTAGGCCTACGCCAACACAAGATGTCATCCAAAACAGTGTTGCACTTGCAAATACAATGTAAGCCAATATGATAGAACACCTTAACTAGCTGGTTGTGTATACTTACAGAAGTTATTTAAAAATTTAAATAAATTTAAAAAAAATAACAGTAAAAAAATTACATTTAAATAAAGTGAGTAGCTTACAATTTTATAGTTATTTTTAATGAACAACATTTTACTTCCATTAAAATATTTATTTTTGTAAAACTTGAATTCCTGTAGGACATACAATACCATCTAATGTTCGATTTAATCGACATAATACGGTATATGCAGAGAGGATATAAATTCTGCAGGTTGCACCTTTGTTTCCTCAGTTCTCGTGAGAAAAATGAAGGAAAATGTTCTTACAAAAAACTTCTGGCTTCCAACAATAATAAAAGAATCTCATAAGTTAGCAAGAAAGTTTAATCTTTTGTATGAAGATTCTATCACTACGGATCAGTTTTTGATAGAACGCGAGCAGAGATGCAGGATACTCGTATTTACAGCTACAGGAGATGAACGCTAATTCCAATTACTCCTGAAAAATCAGCCTCACTCCTATTCATTGGTCTTTAAAGTGAAACCTACTATCCAATTCGAAACATTAGTGATACAAATATTAAAAACAAGATACTTCCTTTATGCACGGTATGTGTTTATCTTGTTATACGTTCCATGACAACGTTACATATCATCTAAAAGACGGTGAAGGGGTTTGCGCTGTGTCTTGGGCATTGTGATGGAGAAAGAAATCAAGGGATTTTATGTAATGAGTGCAATCGATCATTCTACAACCAATTGGGTTTTAACACAAACAAGAAACTTCATACTTGTGTAAAGATTTGTATGTGTCGTAGATGTAATTCTATAATCATGCAGAGTACCGACGGAATGAGACGATATGAGTGTGAGAAGTTGTTCTGTTATGAATGTTATACATACTATAAAGCGGATGGAGCAGAGCATACGTGCTAGATGAAGAGATCGAAGAAGTCGATGGTCAAGAAATGGAATGCCGTATATTATGATATTGAAACCTATAAAGAAGTGGGATCATTTATACTTTTTCTTTATATATTGGTTATGCAGATAATCTGTGAAGTCTGTTTTGATAATGAGGATGAAACATATGACAAATGTAAGAACTGTGGTAAACGTACAAGGATTTTTGACAGATGGTCAAAACGCCCCTTCTAAACCCTTTATAGAAGAGTTAATACAAATAGGAGGATCGAGAGAAAATGTGAAAACCTATGTGATGGCACATAATAATGCCAAATTCGATGGCCAATTCATCTATGACGAGTTGCTTAAAATTTTTAATCTTAATCTCTTTACTTCGAATCCAAATGAAGCGGGGACGGAAACTCTTTAAGATAGAGCTCATTCAGAACATAATCTTTAAGGATACACACGTATTTATGCCCTCATCGCTGAAAAACTGCCCAAAATAATGGAAAAAGGTTATTTTCCTTACGATTTTCTTTCCGAGGAAACCTTAAACTATATTGTTTCGGTTCCTAAAAAATGGTATTTTAACTATGAAAAAATGAACAATGAGGAAAAAATATACTTTGGCAGTAATTTTTAACCGAATTTCCAGGAAGAAAAATAAAATATTCGTACAGTGTATTAAGTATTACATTCAAGATGTTTCTATCCTTCGCCTGTGTTTTGAGAAGTTTACGTGTTCCTTCATCAGAAGATTTAACATTGATCCTATGCAGTCTTGCATCGTAATGGCCTGATTGTGTTAAAGATGCATAAAGATGTCTTCTTACCAGAAAATTCGATTGCAATTATCTACAGAAGGAAATCAAAGGCCTTTTCTTATATGGCTATACGTTGGCTTGTGTTTGAACATATTAGAGGACTCCCGATTTTCCGTTTAAGAAACGGTGGTGAGCGAAGCCTTTCGGTTGTTGGGAGAGTATTTTTTCCTGACGGGTTTTCACCATTAGGAGGAGGAATCGTGTTTCTTTTTCATGGATGCTATTGGCACGGGTGTCAGAAAGAAGACTGTAGTGTCAAACAAGATGTTTCTATTGGTAGATAAGTTGTTGGACCGCTACTACCACACAATATAGAGTGATCGAATTCTAGGCAGCAAATACAAGGTTATCATTCTCTGGGAGTGCGAATTTGAAACCATGATGCAAACCATTCCAGGACGACGTGAGATAATGATTTCTTCCCGCGATTAGTATTTCTGCATTGATATATTACATTCAAAATGTAATTTTATAAATATTAACACATTGTCAACGAATATGAAGTCAATAATTTCAAAAACCTGAAGGCGATAATAATAATGATAATACAAAAAAACCCAGCCCATTAATCCTGATCTTATTTTCTTCCTTTACAGTCTCTTGGGAAAGTTCGATTCAAGGATTCGCGGTATGAAAACAGTCATCTGTAGTTCGGACCATGATGCTATAGAACTAATAAAAAACGACGATTACATTGTGAACTCTTTGGATGCAGTTGGCAATGCGTACAGAGCGAAAGTGCAGAGTGCTGAACAGATAGAGGTTGACTCCCACTTAACGAATCTTTCAATTGCAGCATTCACAGGCGCCTATGCTCGAATCAAGCTCTATGGGCTCTTAGACTCGTTGGGCGAACAGTTGTTTTACTGTGACACAGACAGTGCCATCTTCATTGCTAGGAAAGATGACCCACAACCTCGACTTGGAGAATTCCTAGGTGATCTCACCGATGAGATCAAAGATGTGTACGGTGCCGATGCGTACGGAGATTCATTCTGCTCTACGGGTCCTAAATCCTATTCGGTACGTATACATACCACGAGTGGGGTGAAGTATATACTTCATGCTAAAGGACTAACCATTGACCTTCAGATGAAGGATATAATAACCCACGATACTATGAAACGCCTAGTTGGAGCCGATGATGAAAGATAAAATGCTGATAGTCATATTCCTGTACCATTTATAGGTTTCAGAGCTGAGGAATACGCTGGAGTGAAAATGTTTTCAGAAAGACATTTCGTAAGTGAGTTGAACTCCCAGGGAGTTATCGAACCATACCTTTCGGTTTCAAAGGGATCTTATATGAAATTAAAAAAAAGTTACTATACATCGAACCTCTGTTAGCTATTAGGAACTCTATATTTATATAATATTTTTGATCATTTATAATATTCTCTGATTAATATGAATAAAATAAAGATAAAATAAAGATAAAATAATACGCGTTATACTACCAATATTTTAATTTGTCTACAAAATAACTCATCATATTCTCTTGATCTTGTCAGAAAGAGAATTCTTTCATCCTTGCTTCTTCATTCTTGGTTTTCATCATATCAGTGAGATGGTAGGAATACCATGAGATAAAGACAAATAACAGGGGTTTTGTGTCGTATATAGCGATGTTCACTGCTTTCTCACCATTGTTCACCATGTTAGAATGCAATATGCCAAAACACTTATCCATCCATGTAATATGACGATCGGATAGACATCCTACAAAGAAAAACTGATAAGCTCGTTTTTGATTTTTTCATCGATGATTAAATCTTCTAAATCCATAAAATGGAGATTTTCAAGTACTTCTTTTCCATTATTGTAGTTGAAATGCAGTTGGACTGACTCACTATACAGAAATTCAATCCGATAAATTGGGTATACATGAATAAATCGACGAAAATGATCCAAGAAATCAACCGTAGATGAATAGTCTGGGCTAAATTTATAATCCGATTTACACACATCTTCGGTTGCAAAATAATTTCTAAGTCTGGATGTGACACGGTGTGGATGGAGGATCATCTTAGAACGTGTGACACACATAGAGACTTAGCGACAAATGATTTCAAAAAAACAAGTGCAAGGCTGAGTGAAAAAAGTAAAGAATTAAATGGCAACCCCGCTGATATGCTAAAACGAGACAATACATGAGTATTCAACCCGCATCCCAGACACCCTAACCATTTACTCTAAAAAAAGGTCACATACTTAGGAGGGGGGGGGAGTTCTGGTCCATTAGAAAAGATCATGTGTCTGTATGCTCATGTATGCGTATGCTTCTATTTGAGAGTGAGTGCGTGTGTGTATGTGTAGACTGCGCCCTCAACCTTCAATACTATTGAGGAGACACACTTGGAGGTGAATGCGCTGGACTCGAAGGTGATCCTGGGTAGAAAAGAGTATGACGGGTGTTCCTTCTTTTCTTCTGCGTTCCCACATATTCTACCTCAATATTCTCACAGAAGAGTGGGGTAGGTTTAGGATAATTATGCGGTCTAGCCGCTCCAAACAGTCTTCTCTTTTGGCATCTCAGGCAGAGGTTCTGTAGATCGTGGGAAGTAGTGCGCCCTTCCGGTTCCTATGATCCCCAAGTAATCTCCTCTAAGTCCAATATCGGTTATGTACCTTTCACATATGTTTCATTTTCCCTAAGCTCACCCTTTTCTTAACCTTCCCTCGCAAACTTTCTTTTGCAGATGGCCTTGTTGGCTTCCATTTTTTATAGTTTGAAATTGCGTATTTTGACTTTCCCTAACCTCACCACTCTGTCTAACCCACTTTTGGAAAGCCTCCTGGTAGAAAAGCTCTCGTTAGATTTCTTTTTATTACAACTCGACCGCACGCCCCGATCCGTCAGGAGCCCCAGAGCTCTGCGTTTGAGATGGCGCTAAAATTCTACCGCGAGCCGTTTTCCGCGTAAAAGTGCCGCTGTTCTTTTGTTTTTTTGTTAGTGTAAGTATTTTAAATTAGTTTCCTGTTGCTGTTGTTGTTGTTTATGGGAAGAGGCTGTGCCCTTATCAGTAACCACCAGAAGATAGCTCTAAACAAACAAAATAGCAAAGCGTGTCAAGGTCTCGTTTCAATTCTTCTTTGATGTCTCGCTCTGCTTCCGCTATTAACACGCGTCGGCGAGCGCTAATAGACGTGTATTCCGCATTTCGGACCTTCATAGACTTGATTTCCACAGTTATTTTTTCTCTTAAAAGAGTAATCAATATCTAAACCCATTTAGTAAGGGTTAAAGATGGGGTATTTTGTTTTAAATGGCAAAAAACAATAAAAACTTGTTCCTAAACAAGTAGAAGTAGGCGAAGAGAAGCTAAAAGAGTATAGAGGGGGCATTTGTAATTCCTAGAGATGAGGAAAGAGGAAGAAAGGAGTTGTGGAAATTGCTTCTTGCGATTGCAAAATAAGACTTTGATTTGGAAGTGAATTCTTCTATTTAACCTCGGGGGGAAAAACGAGATCCCGGGATGATTCAAGATTCTGACTTTGCTATTAGGGAAGGGAATTGATTCTCTCTTTGATCTCTGTGGGTTTCTCATTCTTTATCATTCTCAGTTCTTTATTAAACCGTCCATGAAATACAGGAACCAAAAGAAAGTTTAATAAATTACAAACATTTAATATATAGGGAAAATACATTTTAATAAAGAACAAAAATTTAAGTATAATAAAATTGATTAATTTCGCTTATTTTTTCTTTCAAATGACACCATGCAATGGAGCTGTGAATAGTAGCCAGATCGGTTAGCGCTGTAGTTTGAAAAGCGAAGATAGTTCACTGGCACAGGTTCGACACCCACTAATTTTCACTTTCTTTAACGGGCAAAAAGAGTTTATAGTATTTTATTCATTTTGTTATATCTTTTTTCCTTCTTTATTAATTTATGTTTGACCCTTGTTTGGTCTTATAACAAGACAAAACCGCTTGTGTATCATCTTTATTTTCCTAGGGGTTATTATACGTGATCGTATTTTCATGAGTTCGCATCAAAAATGATGTGTGGATCCATCATTTCATGAATAAGGGATATAATTAATCATATAGTTCAGTTTTACCTATAACACCTATGACATAAAAAACATAAATCCTTTCAAACATAAAATCCTCCTCGGATTTTGTTTATTCTTTAGTGTAAGTTTAAATCTATAAATCACATAATAAAATTTATGTCCCATTTGCGGTGAATAGTCGAGGCTCCATCTTGCCTTCCCTTCACCTCACTACAAAAACTGCGTTGTCCCCCAGACGGTTCGGTCATTCTTGTTGAATGTCCCAGTCAAGGAGGGGGTGGGGGGATCCTCGCATGTTTTCCGTCCTGGTACCAGGACGAAGGACGAGTCGGGTCGCAAACGCCTGTCCCTTCTACTCAAGATAAGTTCATGCACACACACTTGTGGACTATTTAACTTCTTGGAAGAGGCTGGCCTCCTCCAATTTATTTGACTCGCTTTGGCGTTGGTTGGATACTCCTGCGCCGGAAGGGGGAGGTGGATCTCCACCTGACGTTAAAGTGTGCTTTGTTTGTTGTTGTTTTCGTTTTGTTTTTGTCGGAATTTTAAAGTAGCCTTTGTACTCGGATGAATTTTAAATTCCAGCGACTTATGCCCATGTTGGCACTCGCCAGAGAGGCGCTATTCAATAATCTTATATCCTCTCAGACTGGTCTTGTGTGGACCCTCGGTTCTCCGTTGGTCCTAGTTCCCTAGTTCTGTAGTTCATTGACACAAGTCAAATTACGTCCCCAAAACACCCGTTTAAACAGAGTATGGTACCAATAGTACCACCACCTATGACCGATTTATAAGCAATTTAGTGGTGATCCCCCACCCTCCCTGTGTTTTCCAGCACAATAAAGAAGCCAGGTGCCATTCGGCCCGTGGGGGGGAAGTGGCCCGGACATTGCATCAACATGGGGTCTTTGGCTTGTTTCGATCCTGAATCCAGGCAGCGCATGTCGAGATCTGGCTACCGATTGGTGGACGCGCTGTGCTCACCCCTGTATTCGGGTGGGTCGATCTTACACTTCTCATCATACACACAGCCAATTATAACACTGCTTTCTTTTCTCTCTCGTCTTCACAGCACAGCACAACACACACACACACATACACACACACTCTCTGTTCTAAGGAATCCTGCCGATGGGTATCTATATCTACATTCCTCTGACGCGGAACATGTCCCTCTGCCCTAGGGCGACGAAGGTTCCACCTAAACGCTGTTTGGTGTAAAAAACATAATATCTCCTGGCACCTATCCCCCAAGAGGATCGTCTCACGGTGCCCTCGGGCCGACCAGCGATTGTCATACTGACCTTTATGTAGATTTCATTATCCGGTCGGGATCCTCGTGGATTAAGGAAGGATTGGCGTCGACTAACTAACTCTTAATCGGATCGAAATCCTGAGTGTTACCCTCAAGGATAGTTTGAGTGTCTTCTGAGATGCCCAAGGATGAGCTGAATGCCATAGTCAATTAAATAATCGAAAACCATAAAACTTACGTAACCCGATCATCTCTCCTGCCTTCGTTTCCTTGCTTGGACAATTGATCTCGAGTGGATCTTAGCATCCTCCATGTTCACTACTTCTTCCTCTTTATCTCTTTTTCGCGATTTATAACCCCTTTTCCTTTTCACATTCTGTAATCTCTGATTTTCTCTCTTCTATTCTTTTCCTAGTCTGACATTGAGGGGATTTGAGGGTGTTTGGCTGCTTCTTAATCCTGTGTCTAAATTAGCTTGAGATTTGTCTTGCTTTATGAAACGCTGTTTGACTCGAGGAGAGAATACCCTCTTCTGTAACCTCCGATTGTCATAGTTACATCATCGGGTCAGGAAGGCCAATTTAAATGGAGGAGGGGAGTCTGAGGCCAACTAGGGAAGAAAAGGACAAGGATTCCTACCGCACCAAGATGACTTTCGTCACGATGCTCTATCATAAAGATTGGCTTCGCTCGCAGCAAGATGCGAAAGGCGGTCACCCTGAACTGTATAAGGAGAATCCCCCACCTGGTCTCAATTAAAGCCAGGCTTGTCTCCAATACTTTGTCCTCAAATACAGTGCTATTTTGAGTTTTTTTCAACCTCATTACCCCCTTTTCCCTCGTATTTCACATCCCACTTGAGCGGCAGTAGTTTTCCTCTTTGAGAGGAGATTCAAGGGATGCCATTGGTCGGCGGAGATCGGTGAATCGGAAGAGAGGTGAGAGCGCCTTTCCCATCTTTCTCTCCCTTCCCCCACGATCCCTCTCTCCCTCATTTAAAGTTCAGGCTAATTTCGTTGGATGTATCGAATTTTATCGATATAAAATGCTTCGTTAATTTACGCACGTCAATCTCCGCCTGTACCTGATGATTAACTTTTGGATTCCTTCTGACGCCTGATTTGGCCCTTTGTGCATTTATAGACCCATTGATTTTCCATAAGCTTTTATAGCCAGTTTTCGAAGAATTCTATGCGAAAATATTCAGAGAAACATACATCAGTCTAGAGTATGATGACTACGACTTTCTGTGCTTTCGGGGCAATGATCCAAACAAAGCTAGAAATTGATTAGGAAATGGCTAGAGGAAAACAAATTCACTGGTGTTGAATGTGCGGCAATGACTCGAGATCTGATTCTTATAGTGACTTTGTGAAACGATTTGAGGTTGACAGAATCTTAAACGCGTCATTTGGATCTGAAATTGCCGCAGAAGTTCGCCTATGAGGAGTCGTCAGCTCGGATTTGGTCGAGTCGATTTATTCATCAGTTGTGCTTCTTAATATGCAAAATATGATAGCTAATATAGGAAGAGGTTGCATTAATTGCTAAATAAATGCCAGAGTGTTTGCCCAAGAGCTCTGTTTGAATTAAAAACAAACAAGGTCCACAGACCTAAGTCACCTGTCCTCAATTATTCTGACTTATGACCATATTGCCTTACGACCTTCAAAACTTCCAATAACTCCCGGAGTAACCTTGGGAATTATATCGTTTGAAAGAGAATGTAAAACAACATAAGGATTTCAAATTTCGTTAGAATCGGCCGAATAGTTACGATGTTATTGTCAAATAACTCATTGAACAGTAAAACGGTTACCATCCGGCCGACCGACGACCTACGCCACTAACAAATACCTGGTACTTGTTTGGCAGGAACAGATTCTGTAACATTAACGAGAGTGGATCCAAACAACGCAAATCTGGCGCAAAGGACAAAATTGACATCCATTAAACAGCTGCAATTCTTCAAGCTATACTCGTAGTATCCGCTATTAAAATGCAAAAAGCGAATGTGGCAAGATCATAAGACCTGGCCTCCTGATATCATTGCAAAAGTACTCTGGCCCAGTAATTCATCTTATACATCTGTGCAGGAAATTTCCCAAGCAAACCTGTTAGTATGAAGCCTATGCTGTTATTGGGGGCTCAACCACGCTCAAGTAGGGAGAAGATTTCAAGGAATTCTGCTAACATTAGCTGTTCTTGTGGCTTCTTCGCACTTCGCCGTCCCTATTTCCCTACGTCACTCCTCGTATCTGAATGCGATTTTACAATAATAGCATATAATGGCGATAAAAAATTTCAAATAATGTGCTGGAACATGAAAATTTAATATGACACCTTTCAAGACCTTGAAGCCTTCCCAGGGCGCCTGTCAATCGCCTAGGGAAAGGCCTGTCAGAAGAGGTGGGGGTTTCACAGCCCGTTTGAAAGTGCCAGGCGAAGGAATAGGAGAATGTGCCAGGAGGCGGACCATTCCACCTCTTAGGAGCAACTCCAGTGGAGGCACTATCACGCATTCAGCAGAGACGAGTGCAAGGACCCGAAACCAGGAGGGCAGTTAAGATTTTAAATGTGAGAAGGAGGAATAAAAGAAATTCGAAATTTAATGGGCAGCCAGTGTAGTTCACGGATCAGTGGTGTAGAACGATAGAACCGTCCTCGACGAGGGAGAACTCGTGCTGCAAAATTCTGGACAAGGTAAAGGGGACAGATTGTAGTGTTGGGGGCTCCAGTAAGAAGAGTGTTAAGGTAATCAAAGCAAGAGGTAACAAAGGCATGGATGGCTCTCTCGAAGCTGTTTCGGTCAAAGTGGGAACGGATACGATTGAGGTTATCGAGAAAACAGAGAGACGATTTGCTGATATTAGCCCCCGTAAGGGGCGCGGCGATTTGCTATCCTGGCCGCCGTGCTGACGGGATCCAGCGCTCCGTCCGGCTCTAGCTTAGCCTCTCTTCCTTCCTTCAGATGGCCTGTATTTCTCTCCTACCTCGTCGCTTTTCATACAACCTCTCCCACAACTTTCTCTGGTCAGCCTCTAATTTCACAGGGTAGAAGCTGACCTTCTTCTCAGCCAATCGTCCCGAATCGGGGCTGAGGGGGGAGGGGACAATGTCCCCTAACCCCTGAGCTCCGGTCTGGGGTGGTTGGCTTATAACAACCTGCTTCATCCCCACCTATACCTTCCTCACATCCCTTTTCCTCTCGTCTTCAAAATCTATCTTTTTTACGCCGTGTTCAAGGTGGAGCCGCCATGCCGAAGGACTGTCAGGCCACCAGCCGGGAGGGGTGGTCCCAAATGGCGGCGCCTGGCTTTGCCGAGCGTGTAAGCACCTCGTGCAGTGTGGGCTACTGCAAGAGGTGGTGAGCGATTGCGTCCCGTAAAACAAAGAGGGTCACCATGCCCAATGATGCAAAACAAAAACATCTCCCCTTAATTCCCCCTAAAACAACGGAGCCGCCCTAGTGCAGCTCCACAGAAAAGATGGAGGTCCCCACCGCTGTGATTGCGCAGGGGACCCTCCATACCTCTTTAACCGGAGAGGAGGCTTACTTTTCTCCTACGCCTACGGGTGTAGGGGACTCCCCCTCACCCCCTTCTCTGGAGGTGCTTTCGGGCACCTCCCTATCTCCAGCGGCAGTCCCTCCTTTGCTTTCTAAGGGGACTGCCAAGAAAGCCAGCAGGCAGCCCATTGCCGACTTACCCTCGTGCAAGCGGCTCGGTAGGGCAAACCCCCTTTAGGGGAGAGAGGGAAGCCAGGCCCCTTCGGTCGCTTCTCTTAAAAGACCTGCTGGCAAGAATATTAAACCTTGCCGATGTCAAGGCCTGTGCCTCCCCACTAAAGACTTATGACGCTGCCAAGGGGACCTGTGATGTCCTGGGAGGGGATGGCCAACTGGAGGCCCCTCCTGTGATAGACATAGTCCTTGAGGAAAACCAGCCTCAGACGGTAGGGCCTTCCATGGGGGGCGGGGGGGAATCCGGGCTCGGCGCCAAGCACTGAACCTGAATCCGCCCCTATACAAGGTCCTCCTCAAACGGCTGGGGGGCCTCCGATGCAGCACAAGGAGGGGAGGGATCTCCTCTGACCGCTGCCCCTGCGAGCACCAGGACCTTTTCCATTTCGGAGAAGGACCTGGCTGAGGCCGGTCTATCTGGCCTAGGGGCTTTTGTCGGTGGAGGAGAGAAGCGGGTTCATTCCCCGCCCTCCTCTCCTAAAAAGGAGAAAAAGACAAGAAACTCTAAAAAGACTCGGGGCTCCTCTCCACCTGCGGGGGCTGTGGGGACGGATGGGTCTGCTGCCACTTTGGCAAGCGACCAAGCCAAGACCGGCACATCCGGCCCCTCTGCATCCCCGGGTACGGAGCTCCTGACTATGACAAAGACGAAAAGTGCACAGGGCGGAGCCTCGATGACATCAGGGCCCCTGATGTAGAGGTTACCTGGCGTTTTAGCGCCCGCTGGCTTCAAACGCTTCCTCGTTATTCGCTCCACTGATGGTACCATGTTGTCCAAGGGCAACACGATCTATCAGAGGAGAAGATTAGCTAGTGCAATTAGTAGAGAGCCGAAGGTGACCCGTTTCTCGGACGGGAGCCTTCTGGCGAATGCAGCGAATCCCGCTGAGGCGGCCACGATAAGTGCTCTTCTCACACTTCATGGCACCCCGGTGAGTGTGAAGCCGCACTCTACCATGAACTTTGTGAAAGGAGTAGTTTATGCGAGGGAACTCGTTGACTACTCCATTGAGGACATTACCCTAGAGCTAGCCGACCATGGGGCGGTCAAGGTCGAACGTGTGATCAGAAAACAGGGAGGGACCTCGAGACCCACCCCTATACTCTTCGTCACGTTCGACTGTGACAAGCTCCCTGAGCCGGTGCGTGCCGGTTGGTACCGCTACCGCATGAAGGCATTCGTGCCACTGCCGAGGCGGTGCTATTACTGTCACCGCTTCGGCCATACGAATCGCTAATATAGACGTGCAAAGTCGGGGTCACCCGAAGTCTGTGTAAATTGCTCCAAGGTCGCACACGATAAGTCCAAATCGTGTGTGGCCAAGTGTGTCAATTGCGGAGAGCCGCACCCTGCTTCTTCTAAGCAATGTGGGGCATATCTCCTTGTGAAAGAAATCCTGGCCGTTCAGGCCCAGGATAGACTCTCATTCCGCGAGGCAAAGGACTTGGTCCTGGTGCGCTTGGCTCTTCCTGGGACGTCATATGCCTCAATAGTTAGAAAGGCACCCTCTGCTCGTGGCCCATCCAGGCCAACGAGCATAGTTGTTTCCGCGCCCATTCGGAGCCCTTCTGCGGGCTCTACCCAACCCAGGCGCTCCCCTGGTAAAGCTGGCGGCAAAAAGGGTTCATACCCTGCCCCGGCTAAAATCAGGGCTCCCCCTCTTCCCCCAGCGTGACCGTTTTCCGTAAGGCGAAACACCCCTGAAGATGGTCGCTAGGCCATCTTCCAGGCTTCCTTTAAGCTGTTCCCCGGAAGGAAGACAGCAACAAAGGAGCTTCGGCCCCTTTCCCCACGCCCCGAGGTGGAGCGAGTGGCTCGGAGACGGTGATTCCTCGAAAAGAGGGCCCATCGCCTCCGAAGCCGCAACGCCCGCCTAAGGTTTCGAAGCGGAGGGAGGGAAAGACTCGCATGGCGAGCCCAACCTCCCCCAATAAGTACTCGAAGGCAACAGTGCCTTCAGCGCTTTGTCTGGCCAACAGCGCCCGAGGTTCTGCCCCCGGGAAGCGTACGGCCATTTCCGTGAGGGTCTTCAGTTTCAGTTCAAGGAGGGCCCCCGCGTCTCCTCCGAGCTAGGCCTGGAGGGCATATTCCTTCAATGAAATTGCCGTGGACTCCGGGCCAACTGGAAGGAGCTGCGGAGGCTCGTCTCATTCCGTTCCCCGTTAGCTATCGTTTTTCAGGAGACCATGCTAGGCGCGTGCCCCCTGCCCGCCCTTCCGGGGTATAAGGGTCTTGCGACCCCACCACCGCGTGATGGCTGGGCTGGGGGATGCGCGGTTTACACCCATCATGATGTCTCCGTTCTTCCTTTCTCTTTAGATACCACCTTTCAGGCAGTGGCTGTGCAGATGCACCTGGATAGGAGGTATACTCTGATTTCTGCGTACATTCCACCGTCAGCTGACTTCGACGCGGGGGACTTCCGCCGCGTCGTGGCACGGTTGCCGAGGCCCTATCTTTTGCTTGGAGATCTGAACGGCAGGCAACCTCTCTGGGGAGATTACTCCATAAATCCCAAGGCAAAAGTCCTTGCCGATCTGATCGAAGATCTTGAGATGGGTGTCCTAAACGTGGATGAGTTTAAGCATCACTGCTGAGAGCCGCTTCATTTTCTTGCCTCGACCTATCCTTGTGCTCTTTGGATGCACAGACTGATTTTGATTGGGAGGTGGTCGATGACCTCCATGGTAGTGATCACTTTTCCATTCAAATATCATATTCAGAGCAACTGCTGCTTGAGAGCCCACCTAGGGGGTGCTTGGCGCGGGCGCGGTGGCCTGCATTTCAGGAAATGACTGAATTCTCTATCTCAGTCGAGGAGTTTAGGTCGGTAGATGAGGCCGTTGAGTTCTTCTCCGGCAACCTAATCACCATGGGTCTGACTACTATTCCTAGGAAGTCTGGCCGTTTTGCACGCCGACCACTCTTATGGTGGTCGGCCGAGTGTGAGACGGCCCTCAAACAGAAGCGTTATGCCTATATGCGCTATAAGCGCCGCCCGAACGATTTCACTGTCGCTGAATTTCGTCGGGCTAGGGCTAGGTTTCGGTATATTTCGAAGCACGCCCGCCGCTCTTCTTGGCGGGCATACGTGTCTTCACTTAACGGGAAAACCCCTTTAGCTGAGGTGTGGAAGCGAGTCAAAAGGATTCGGGGCAAGTTCTAGCAGGCCCCCGTTCCCGTTCTTCAGGAGAATGGGACCGCAATCTCGGACCCCGAGTCCGTGGCGGAATCCTTAGCGACCGCTTTTTCCGCATTCTCTAGCCGTGATGCTGCTCCGTCAGCATTCAATGCACGTCGTGATGTCGCGGAAGGCCGCCGGCTGAACTTTATCTACAGAAGTGGAGAACCCTTCAACGACAAGTTTACTGTGAGTGAGTTGCGTTTCAATCTCGCTTCGTGCGTGGACACCGCCCATGGTCCGGACGATGTCCCGTACGCCATGCTTCGACACCTGGGTGAGCGAGGCATGGCCTTCCTGTTAGATATGTTCAACAGGATCTGGGTGGAAGGTCTTCTCCCAGACTCCTGGCGAATCGCTACTGTGCTTGCCTTTCGCAAGCCGGGGAGAGATTACTCTACTCCGACCGGTTTCCGCCCAATCTCTCTAACCTCTTGCGTGTGCAAGTTGATGGAGAAATTAGTAAATGTTAGATTAGCCTATTTCCTGAACAGCGGAGGCCATCTGTCTTCTGCGCAGTGCGGCTTCCGTAAGTTCCACTCCACGTCGGATGCTCTGCTCCGACTGGAAAATACCGTATGCGAGGCTTTCCTTCGTAGACAGCACTACGCCACGGTGTTTTTTGATCTAGAGAAGGCCTATGATACCGCATGGCGATACGGTATCATGGAGACTCTCCACACGATGGGGGCGAGGGGACGCCTCCCAATGTTTATATCTGAATTTGTGTGAGATCGTCGATTCCGCGTACGGGTGAGGGAAGCCCTCTCCGGCCCAAAGGAGCAGGATGAGGGTGTCCCGCAGGGAAGTGTCCTCAGTGTCGACACTCTTTGCCCTGAGCATCAACGGCATCACCTCGGTGCTGCCGGAAGATGTTCTCGCTACGCTCTACGTGGACGACCTTTCGATCTCTTTTGGCGTGGCCCAGATGCCAACTCTGGAGCGTCGACTCCAACATACATTCAACCGCGTCTCTCGCTATGCCGAAGCGCACAGGTTTCGGTTTTCTTTGGCCAAGACTAAGGTGGTGCACTTCTGCCGCCACCCACAGGTTCACCTCGATCCAGATTTGTTTCTTAATGGGGTGCACCTGGATGTGGTTGAGTTGCACCGTTTCCTTGGTCTTGTATTTGACCTTCGCCTCACCTGGGAGGCTCATATTTGCAGCCTTAGGGTCTCTTGTACCCGCGCCATGGACATTCTCCGTTCCATGACGTTCAGCGCTTGGGGCGCTGATAGGGCTACTGCCTTACTTGTTTATCGATCCTTTGTTCGCTCGAAGCTCGACTACGAATGCGAGTTTTATGCATCCGCAGCTGAGCGTTTATTGCGGAAGGTGGATTCGATCCACCACACCGGCCGTCACCTTGCAACCGGTGCCTTCCACACTTCCCCCATTGAGAGCCTGTTGGTCGATGCTGGGAAGATACCACTCGCTGTGCGCCGCGTGCAGTGCATCACTCGCCTGTACGAGTGAGCCCGGCACCTCCCTCAGTCACCAACAGCTCTCACTGCAGCTGCAGCTGATCTCGATGGTGCCTATGCCGCCGAGAGACGCCAGTCATACCCTAAGCGCTTTGGGAAACTCCTTCGAGAGGTAGATATAGCTCTCAGGCCAGTGGCGCCCCTGGTTCTGCCCAGGACGCCACCCTGGAGGGTACCACATTTGGCTATTTGTCGCCACACCTCTGCTCCCAAAGCTTGTACTGCACCGGGAGTATTGCGTTCGACCTTTTTGGAGCACACATCGTGTCACGCTGGAACCGTGCCAGTGTATACGGATGGCTCCAAGTCCCAAGAGGGGGTCGGCTTCCACGCCGTATCCCATCTGTTTGAACTCAGCGGGGCTCTACCAGGCGCTGCGTCTGTCTTCACGGCCGAGCTGGTGGCAATACACCACTCGGTATGGGAGATTACGCGACGTGCCCGGTTCGGAGACCGGATTGTGATCTATAGCGACTCACAAAGCGCCCTGAGTGCTCTCAGGGCATTGGAATCTTCGCATCCCCTGGTTCGCGAAATCCGTGACGCCACGGTTTGGGCGAGCCGGGCAGATGTCGAGATTATCTTCTGCTGGGTTCCTGGACATGTAGGAATTGCGGGGAATAAGCGCGCCGATGAGGGCGCCAAAGAGTCCGCGAGGACTTTGCGACTGGACCAGCGTTTCGCTCTTCCTCACACTGACTACATGGCAGGAATACGGGCAGCTCTTTGGAAGATGGGAGACGGTCGAAGGGAACTTAAAGTTGCGTGCCATTGCGCCGCGACTGTTCCCATGGACCTATCCCCCAATGCCGCGGCGGCTTCAGGTCGCTTTCTGTCGTCTCCGAATCGGACACACTCGTGTGACGCATCGCTATTTGATGGAGGGCTCGCCTGTGCCCTATTGCGACGACTGCGTCGTCCCCCAGACTGTTCGGCACATTCTTGTCGAATGTCCCAGTCTGGGTGATCTTCGCGCACGACACCTGTCCCGGTACCAGGATGGGCGGGGTCGCTACCGCCTGTCCCTTGTACTCGGGACGAGTGCGTGCACTTTGACTGGTGGACTTATTGACTTTTTGGGGGAGGCCGGCCTTCTCCCTTTCATTTAACCAGGTTTAATTGTTGTTGTTTTTGTTATTGTTTTTGTTATTGCTTTGTTATTGTTATTGTTATTTCTTTTTATTGTTGTTTTCTGTTTAATCTTTTAAAGTAGCCTAGAACTAGGCTGTTTGTTTACGGCGACTTATGCCTAAGTCGGCAGTCGCCAGATAGCCCCTTAAAAAAAAAAATGCTGATATTAGCAACATGCGATTTGTAATCGAGTTGACTGTCAAAGCAATCACCCGGGTTTCTAACGTCGCCAGAGAACGCGATCGACGAGCCACCTAGATTGAGAGAGGAAGCTGCATTTTTACAGCAAGCGACACCTGCTGAAGTGCCCATAGAAAGAACCTGTTCTGTCATTGTTTAGTTTGAGGAAATAATAAATATAACAGCATGCTGTGTTTTTTCTTCTAAAGGCAATTTTTGGTCCACTCTTTTTCAATGGGTAGTTAACTGTCGTTGCTACCTCGGCTTATCGTTTCCCGCAATCGACACTACGGAGATGATATTTGCTTTCAACTCGATGGATCACAAACCTCTTCATTAACAGTACCATGACAGGAACTACCTTAAAACATCTCAAAATCAGTGGATCGTACGACGAAGTATTACTGGTTATCCACTATGTTTACAAGATTTGAACCCATTTGACTTTATTATCTCTCGAAATTTAAAAAATGAAGTATTAAAGAGGCATGTAAAAATATGACGGACATTTGTAGATTTTAGCTATAAAAAATTCTGAATCCATTTTTCTGATCGTTTGCCACGCCGCTAAATCTAATTAGGATGCAATGACCTCTCTACTGGAGAACTTCATTAACTATGTAATAAAGTTTCCCTTTTGGGGGGTTCTGAGTTAAAAGTGATATTCCCCACTTGTTCGTGACTAACGTAAATGTATTTTGATCATAAAACATTGCTTTTGTATGTAGGGCCTTGAATTTCTAAATTTGCCAATTTGGAAAATAATGGTAGGGTATTATTAATTTCTGAAAAAGATTGAGGATATACGAGGGGCGGTCAATAAATCTTGCGAATCGGTAGGGCAAAACAGAGAAAGGGGGGATGGCTGTTTGTGGGGGTGTTAGGACAAGTTATGACAAGTCAGGACCTGCAGCCGCACGCTCCTGCCTCGTCTATTTAAGAAGCAGTAGCTGATCGCAGATCGTCAATCACAAATTTTTCAACAATGGAGAAGGTTGAGCACCGCGCAGTGGTCAAATTTTTTACTATGGAAGGCCAGGATGCAAAAGAGATCCATGAACGCATGGTTGCAGTGTACACCGACACCGCCCCTTCCTATGCAACCATTGCTCGCTGGAATAGGAAGTGGCACAAATGCATTGAAGTCGAGGGTAGTTATATTGAAAAATACTAAAACACTTTTACTCATATCTCGTTTCCTTATATCCGAATTGCAAAACTTATTGACCACCCCTCGTATAAAAGGCTGTAGGCTTTTTTTTTCAAAGCATGGGAAAAAATTGTAAATCTTATATTAAAAAAATAACATTGGAATATTATAGAATATCTGTTATAAGAAAACTTTCCAAAACATACTAGATTTAATGAGAAATTTCTAGAATTTGGTGGAAGTTTATGAAGTTTCAAGAATGTTCCAGAACTTGCTAGAACAACTTAAATGGGAACTTCTAGAACCTTCCGGAATATTTTGACAGGAATTTATAGATTTGCCACCATTTCAGCTCTAGCTACCACACTGAACACATCAGAAGAGAAATGTCATCAAGAGGCTGCAATCATTCTCCAGATGCATTAGGTTAAATCTAAGGATAGTTCATTAAAACAAGAGAAAGAAGGTTCGGTGTGACAGCAACTATTAAAATTAAATGTGTAAGGCTTAGAAAGAGTTGGGGACCAAGACAAACCCTAGGCACCTCAGTTTGCTTGTGAATATAGCGAGAAAACTTGGAATGTAAGTAAATTGTTTGTTGTAGAGAGTAAAATATTAAATATACACAAGTATTTAAGCTATTATGTTTGTTTGTTGCCAAAAGAGCAATAAAATATATTTCTTACTGTTGCAAGATGGTAAAGACAGGAAAGCATAGCCATGAAGTTTGTCATTCACAGGATTTGCCATGAACCCACTGACCACTCAAGCAACTGCTACTTCTGCATGCTTGACTCCTCCAAACGTCGAAGTGGCAAAAGGGCACCCACTAATTTCCTATCCCGTTCTTCCATCCTCTATTGTACCAGTACCGTGCTGATCTTACTGTACCTACCCCTCCAGAAAGGAATAAGCCCCATGCAACAATTCAGAAGCTGAAAAGATTAGTAAAGATGTAGGAATCCATCCTATTGAAACAAAAGCGACTTCAATTAACTTGTCAGAGATCTTGGCTTGTCAAAGTCAAATGCTGAGCTTTTGATTTCCAGATTTGCTGGATTAAAATGTGAAAGTGACCAGCCAAAGGAAACTTCATAATCACTTCTCAAGATTCTTTACTCATTAAACTGGGCTCTGCTACTGCAATGATGTATCTGGTCTGTTTGATGCACTGGAATTACATGTAACCCAGATAAGTGGAAGCTCTTCATTTACAGCTTCTCAAGAAGCATTAAAGCTATACTTTTTCATAATTGGAATAAGAATCCATCTCTTCCATTGGCTCATTCAGTATATCTCGAGTTAGGTTGGGAAAATATAGGAGACTTTAAAATGGTAGCATATTTGATCGGTCTCCAGGAAGGTTTTACCAAATTTCCATATCATCGATGTGTTTGGGACAGTACGGATAACACAGCACAATATCACAAGAAGCATTGGCCACAAAGAACTGAGTTCTCTGTTAGAGGGAATAATGTCAATTATGAGAAATTGATAGACCCTCAATGGTGTTTTCCCCCATTGCATTTAAAACTAGGTCGCATGAAGCAGTTTGTTCGAGGTCTTAAAAAGAATCTGAAGCCTTCAAGTCCCTTCCAAAATATCTTTCCTAAACTCTCTCAGGCAAAGGCTAAATTGGTGTCTTGGTTGGACCACAAATCAGGAAAATCATACTGTTCAGAATTTTCTGAAACGTTTAGTAAAAAGAAAAAGAAGCCTTGAAGAGCTTTGATTCGGTATGTCAGGGCTTTTGGGGCAAACGTGAAGCTGACAATTATGTCGAACTTCTTCAGAACTTAGTGAAAAACTATGGCCAAATGGGCTGCAGGATATCCCTGAAGCTGCATATTCTTGATGCCCATCTTGACAAGTTCAAGGAGAATATGTGAGCATAATTAGAGGAGCAAGGGGATCTCTTCCATCAAGAGATACTGAACTTTGACCATAGATACCCAGGTAGTAAACAATGAAAACATGATGGGAGACTACATTTGGGGGGGTTTACGGTAAAGCGATTACATACGGAAATCGAGGAAAACTGTTTACTTGTTTCGTTACTTTTTATATATTTCTTGTGGAAGTTTCAATACAATTATAGAAATTTACTCCATGTTTTTGTTTTATGCGCTAAAATGGATGAATAAACCTATAATGTACCCATTTTTACTAAATACTCGATCATAAAAGCCACGAAAACAAAGTTTGAAAACAAATAATAGTTATTTGTTATTGTTTTACGATAAAAGGAGCTTGGAAATAACACTTACTGGCCAGAAACAAAAATTATGTTGCAGTGTAATATGTGTATATAAGATCAAACAATTAAAATTTATGTTGCACATATTCATGTGCAACATAAGTATTTGATAAAGTCTAGCTCACCCTGCAGGGAAACAGAAAAAAGAGTTGTAGAGTGGTTGCATCATTTCCAAGTGGGTATGAAACGACCTGGATGCAACACTGGAGTGGGACCACCCCACTTGGATGTATCTTGGATGGAGTCGAGTTGCAATTGAACTTCCACTTCCTAGCTGTTGCATGGACCGCTAGCACAGGGGAGTTGCTCTAAAAGTTCCCACAGCATGCAAAAGCCTCCCTACACTCGAACTAGGTCCCTCAGGATAGTCTCTTAGAGGGCGCAGCCCCACTTAATTGCGGTAACGTTGACGGTACCTTCAGCATGCGCCGTAGATTCAAAGGCTTTCTTCCTTGGTCTCTCGTAGGGAACAGAGATGCCATCTGCTCCTTGCGACCAATTAACAACAACATATGTGCGAAATATTAGCGATAATCTTATCTTCTGCTAACTATTTATCATACATATTGATTCACTCTTCCATGCGAAATAATCCTGCCAACAAATGAGAAGATGCGGTTGTTTTATGCAACAATTACCTACTTACTTTTATTACCTGCGGCGAAGCGCCAGGTCTGGGCGTCGCTTTTTTTGTCAAAAGGGGTAAAGTTCAATTGTACCCATTTAGAGCCATGAAATGACCCATATGAGAATGGGACATAGGGTTATTCACCCAGGAGATTTTAAATCTGCCATCGGATTTGGCGCTGGGTGGCGCCATCTAGTGGCAAAATGCTTATTTAGCCATTCTAAGGCACTTGTAAGTGATTTGAACCATGGGAAACCATCGAAGCAAGAACCATTTATCATCTTATCACAAAACGCCGCAGGTCATTAAGGGGACTTTCCCTCCTGTATAAACTAGGGCATACTTGGGGGGCGGGGCTCATCCAGGCCCGGCAAGTAAGTGTATACACTCAAAATTGGTTTGAATTTCTCATTTTAACTTTTTCTTTCACCACTAAACTACTACTAGATATACCTGGATTTTCATCCACTCGATGTGGCATTACTTAACAGTTTAACTTTAACATGGGGTTATTATCGCAATCATTACCCACCCTCACACTTCATCAGAAATGCCAGGAGGGAGGCCCCTCTTCCGCCACCAGTAAGGAGATGGAATCCTTTGTGTCCTGTGATGGGGGCAGTGAATGTTAAAATAGCCATCTGAAGCTATTTTGGCAGGGGGAGGGGGCTAGAGTGGTTGATTACAGTCATTTGCATCACGTTGATGAGGAGCATCCACCAGTGTGTAGTTGGGCAACCGTTACTACGATAAACGCAGACAATCGCTTCGTGCATTGGAGTTTAACTGACAAATGTGAAGATCTTTAAGAAGGCCAAATCCACGGTTCTCATCTCTGACATTTTAGCCGATTTTGATCATTATCGGGGAATATTTGTTTCTGTACTGCCCGAGACTACTTTGGTTTTCACCGGTTTTCATTGTTTCGAGAAGGCTAAGAAAGAAATACCCTTTGTCAGATGTGGTCTTCAAAAATATTAAAAGGTGTAAATTGATTGGGTACAGTTCTTGCGGAAAGTTTTCTTTACCACAATTTGCCGCCATAGTTCATGAATCGTTTATTCCAGAGTAACGAAATTTGAAGGCATTTAGACGAATGCATTAATTGACCCCCTAAAAGGATTCCAACATTGTTGATAGATATATTAGTAATAACATTTTTTCGTTCGAATATTCGCAACCAAAAAGTATTCAGAAAATACTTCTACATCCATGTTTAATTTATATGCTATAAATTTAACAGTTCCAAAGTCATCTGTGTAGGTTCTGTGACCTTTTAGTTATAATTTGGACTAGTCATAAATAGTCTTGAACGTTCCAACGACTCTTTATTCGCCATCGCAAGCTCGAGTCTTATTCCACATCCAATCATCATGGAGAAAGGTAGTCAACTGTTTTCTGACATATCAAATCGAGAACTAAATATCCCCAAATCTAAAGTGCAGTTGGTAATAATAAAGTTCAAGGAATTGAGGTCAACCATAAATCTCCCTTGTTCGATTTGTCATCGGTAAATTCCATTTAGCACGGTTAGGAGGATCTTTAAATCTGTTAAAATAAAATTCAAGGATGATGAGAAGGGAGATGGCTTAGTTATTGGAGATGAAGGCGTCGATGTTAATTTGAACAGTATATGTTGCACGAGGCAGAGATGAATGGACGTTGTCTAAGGAAAACAAATTTATTCAAAAACATTAATGTTAAAGCCCTTTGAAGCACAACAATGATAATTTGGAGAAATGTTTCACTTTTTGACGCCATGGGCAGATGAAACGAGGATTTAGTTCCTTTGCACAAATATTAGGTTTGTTTGGCAAAAAAGTGGTGAGGCTGGTCTTTCGAAAACCATTGTTCACGATGTATGTCATGGGTCAGTTTCTGCGTAACAGGTCTTGTACACTTTATCGAATCAATCAAAAGCTGAATAAAGAATATCAGAGAAAACATTTAGTGAAGATTATTTGAAGAGTAGTGCTCGCAAGCTTGCCCTAGGGAGAAGGGGGACTTTTAACACGAAAACTACCCCCACCCACCCACGCACATACAGCTGCGGGAAAAAGTTTCGAACACTTCGGCAATTTTAGGAAATTAGATAAATTTAGGGTCATAAAGTTTTTATTTGCATATCAATTTGAATATAAGTGAAATAACGATGAATAAATTGCAATAAGTTATAGATGCCCAAAACAATAAACAAGAATTAACAAAATACAAAATAGGACAAAACATGTAACATCAGCAACATATAACTGATAAGCAGACAACGCTCTTTGAGAATTACAGCAACACCAAATTGACATGAAACCTCAGTAGCATGTCGAGCATTTATTCCTCGAGAGATGCTCTCCACGAGGGCAGGACACACGGGGGGCATAATGCTGACGCCCTCTTCGGGTATGGCTGCCTTTAGTTGCTTATTGTAGAATGACTGTCGAAGTCTTACGGCATCTTTCAGGTATTGCCAAAGGTTTTCCAGTGGATTCACCTCCGGAGACTGAGGTGGGCATATCATCACCGTGATATTGTTATCCTAGAACCGCTGTATGGTGGGTGCAAACTTGTGGCATGGTTAATTGTCCTGCTGGAAAATCACTTTCTGGGCATTTGTGGAGAGGTCTCTGGCTGAGGGCAGCATGTAATCTCTCAGGCAAGCTTGGTACTTATCTGAATTGATGGTGCCATCACATACGTTGAGACGATCCACCCCTGAACTTAACATACAACTTCAAATTATTTCCAAACGGCCACCATGATTTACTGTTAGTGCTATCCAGACTCGATTCCACTGCTTCCCTGGATTCATGCAGACTCTAACGATGCCTTGGGGTCGATAAAAATAAGAACGTGGACTTGTCGGATCAATAAACACGTCCCCACTGACACATGGTCCAGTTGCGGTTAGCACGTGCCAAAGTCAGTCGACGTTGCTTCTGCTGAAGGTTGATCAACTGTTTCTAGCGGTTTTAAATAACTTCAGGACGCGTGGAATCAGTCTGCGACGGAGTGTTCTGCTCATTTGTCTCAAATACCTGTCCTCATGTTTCGTACTGATCATGAGTCATGCAGAAAGAGGTCAGGCTTAGATGTTCCCACTTTATCGGATCCTCTTCGACCCTTTTGCAACACCAGAATGTGATCCGCCGACACTGCGTCCGAGTTGTCGATAGCCGAGACACTCATCATGCAATGGGTGTATCAGACGTCTTTCCTACATGTTATAGTTAAGTGTTTTCACCATTTTCATATAATTATCAGGTCCTATCGACATGGAATGATATAAAGACATTTTGACTGTGAATACCTCATCCTGATACCAGAATTTCATACATTTTACTAGCATCGCCATTTTAGATACGTCAAAAAAGGTATAGGAAAGCCTATACTTTAATTATGCTTCTTAGATGCCATTGTCAAAGGCATGCAATCCTACACCAACATATAGCTAGACATACCCAAAGAATAAAAAAGAACCAGTTGTCCGAAAACTTTTGACCGTAGCTGTAGAAATTGGTTTCTTCAGAGTTTAAAGAAACTAATATAAGCATTTTTGAATGGTCGTGACAGTCATCAAACCTCGACCTGAAACGAAATTTATGGTATTAACTTAATTGGAAAAGTTTGGCAAAGTGGAGTGGAGCTAAATACCACCATGAAGTTTGTTTGGACTTTGCCAAAACTTATAATAATCGTTAAATGAGTGTCATTAAACAAAAAAGATTATATTATTGACTATTATATATCAAATTGTATTACATATATCAAATTTTTGTAAAAAGTGTTATTGTCTCTTTATTTGTCTAACAAATTTGGGTGTGTTTATTGATATTCATAATGCGTCCAAATTTCGTTATTCTGCAATAAAAGGTTTATAGACTATGACGAAAGAATATGGTATTAGATAGGGGTATGAATACAGTCTATAGGTAGTATATATTAATAGCATGCTCATACAGTAGACAAAGAGTGGCACTTTATCTGTAACTCCATTCGGTAATACAGTTTTCCCGAAGTTCAGAAGTCCACCTTACGGTTTTAAATTGCAAGTTGATTGCAGCATTTCTCGATCCTCCTTCCTTTGTATGGTTATTTTTTCTCATCATTGTTTTTCTCCGGTCTTTTATCCCGTCCAGTATTCATCAAACTCGTCACTACCAAGTAGGTGGTAGGTTTTCTCATACAAGAGCAACATACTTAACTACCCTCTTGATCTGATCCTCGCTCTTTCAAACACGGCCACTCCCAAAGCATTGAATTTGTTCTCTATGGATCAATTATTTTATCTTTTCAATATATTAAGATTTCTTTCTCTTCCCCTCTTTAAACCGGACCCCTGAGTATTAGGTTCTATAAATTCTCCTTCAGTTTCAATAGCTTAAATTCTTTTCTGGTCCCCCCGATAAATTTCTACTTCCCTGACCTTATTACCTTCTTTATGACCCCAGCTTTTAATAGAATCACTCTTTTATTTTCAAATCACTCCCTCTGTAATAAGTAAAGGATCTCTCTCTCTCAATACATAGTGTAAATAATAATGAAAAATCTCTCGGGTGTCAATGTAACTTATAAATTAGGTCGTACCAGGAAATATAAATCGCTGCTTTTAACTTTCGTACCAGCTACTTTACTCCACCAAGCGGGGGAGTACTTTTGAAGCATTGCTACTGATGGGAGCGTGTTCCACTCCTCCGCGAAAAGCTACTCGCTTTCCTCGTATTTAATTCGGCTGCCATTTACTCCCAGACAGACTTTCCCACTACAGATTTTGTTGTTTATAGCTCCCAGGAAGCAGATGACCTCTGCTCCCTCCGACCATTTAGGAGATTAAGGGGCAAAGCCTCGGATCCTCCAGCCTGTGCTGTAAGGCTCCGTCAGCTTCCCCAAAATTAAGTGGGGTCGCGCTTTCTGTGGGACTATCCTGAGGGATCAGATAAATGTTATAGCACCCTCATCTGGTGCAGGCCACGCACCAGCTAGTAAGTGGAAGTTCTTTTGCAACTTAACCTCACATGGGCCCACTCAAGGATTGCATTCAGGTCGGGCGGTCGTCTCCTATCCACTCGGGAATGAATAACCGCTCTACAACTATGTCTTGCCCAACCGGGTGGCTAGAGCTTAAAAGAACACAGCCTTGCCTGCTGGTCATACCCATTAAAAAAGACGAAGAGAATAACACGTCGCTCCACTGGGGCGATAGCTTTCAAAGTCATTACAGTCTATTGTTATCTTCTCGCTTAATCCCTTATTCTACGCCGTTCTATAAAAGGAGTAGCTAAATCTATAAGAGATGATATGCATAAATTTACTTATATCTGCTCGCTGTCCCATTTAGAGGACACTTGAATTTATAATATTAAAAAGTTTAATTTTATTTTCATATTAAAATGTGTCAGTTTAAAATAAATGGGGTCTTAATGTACATATTTTATTCTTACCTATTGCTGAGTGCATTCATTTTTGTGTCCCTCGCCCGTGACGCCACGGTTATAGCGAGCCGGGCAGATGTCAAGATTATCTTCTGCTGGGTTCCTGGACATGTAGGAATTGCGAGGAATAAGCGCGCCGATGAGGGCGCCAAAGAGTCCGCGAGGACTCTGCGACCGGACCAGCGTTTCGCTTTTCCTCACACTGACTACATGGCAGGAATACGGGCAGCTCTTCGGACTGCTTGGCAAAGAAGATGGGAGACGGTCGAAGGGAACTTTAAAGTTGCGTGCCATTACGCCACGACTGTTCCCATGGACCTATCCCCCAATTCCGTGACGGCTTCAGGTCGCTTTCTGTCGTCTCCGAATCGGACACACTCGTGTGACGCATTGCTATTTGATGGAGCGCTCGCCTGCGCCCTATTGCGACGACTGCGTCGTTCCCCAGACTGTTCGGCACATTCTTGTCGAATGTCCCAGTCTGGGTGATCTTCGCGCACGATACCTGTCCCGGTACCGGGACGGGCGGGGTCGCTACCGCCTGTCCTTTGTACTCGAAAGGAGTGCGTGCACATTGACTGGTGGACTTGTTGACTATTTGGGGAAGGCCGGCCTTCTCCCTTCCATTTAACTAGGTTTAGTTGTTGTTTTTGTTATTGTTTTGTTATTGTTATTGTTATTTCTTTTTATTGTTGTTTCCTGTTCGAATTTTTTAAAGTAGCCTAGAACTAGGGTGTTTGTTTACGGCGACTTATGCCTAAGTGGGCAGTCGCCAAATAGCCCCTTAAAAAAAAATTGTGCCCCTCGCACTGGGGAGACGTGCAGCATGAGCATGTTGCAGCTGACATCAGTTTAGCGACAATTAAAAGAGGTTGAATATTTCTACCTATAAAAAAAGCCAAAACTAACGGAGCATAGCATACGGAAAGTGATTAAAAAGTGCTTCTTAAGTTATTTGAACTAAAATTAGAAGTTAAATCAAATGAGGGTTTTGATACCAGAGAGTTTGTAAGATTTAAAGTGGTATAGTTAGGAGAAATGGAAAATGTGTGCAAAGTGCATACATAACCATAGTAGTCTAAATGGAGATTACTTGTTGTGGGACTGAGGACGCTCGAGGATCCAGAATATGACCAACCTCCGCAATTGAGGTTGATCTCGATGCACTCGTTGGGGCGGGAGGGCATGTAATTCTCCAGATGTCAGTTACGCAATAATACACCGGGAACCACATGTCCGCGAACTATGGCACGGCTATCTTTCAACTCTTTGCTTCCGTCGACAGTGGCAGAGAGCATCTATCAGCTCTTCGTGCCAGAAAGCTGTGCCTTCGACACCTCTCAGCTCTTCGTCTTGGGCAACTGTGCTACGGCACACCTGTCGCTTTTGGTATCAGCCAACTGTGCCATCGCAAACCTATCACCTCTTCATTTTGAACAACTTTGTCACAGCGCACTTTATTCTTGCTCACATTTGAGGCATATTTCTTCGAAATAGAGATACTGAGGGCCATTTGGATCCCGCTGGCGAATAGGGTCTTGGGGATCTCTGTAGTATTGTTTTGTTCTCATGTAGAGGCTCACTTCCGAGTTCCCCCCATCAATGGTCATCTTCAGCTCCATTTTCTTTCGTCATGGGCCGTGTCCATTTGAAGGACACTGAGTCAAGTCGCTAAACCAATCGATGCTCAAATTTGGCCGTGTCGGAATCTATTACAAAATCAGCGTCGATAAGGGAAAGGTGTGTGTGTGTGTGTGTGTTTATGACGAAATCTTAAATTGCTCATTGTTTTTTACAGCACTGTTAAGACATTCTTCTCTGTTTAAGTTGATGTTTTATATCTGTTTGTCTCTCTCAACTTTAATTTGCAGCCTCACACCAAAGTATCGTTTGTGACCGAATAAAAGTACCTCTTTTTAAATATGCGCCAAGGTGTCGTTTCAGGCGCTTCTTTCCTTTGTAACTTTTTTAACTCTCTCGCTCTCTCACACATACTCCTTATCTCTCTCTCCTTCTCTTTTTGTTCCTTTTTTCTCTTCCTTTTTCTCTTTCTCTATTTTCCCTTTTTATTTATATCTTTCTATATCCGTGTCTCTTCCTCTTTCCTTCCCTTTACTCTTCCTTTTCTCTTTCTATCTTGTTTCTTTTCCTCTTTTCGTCCTCTTTTTATTTCCCTTTTTCTTTATATCTCTTTTCTCTTCCTCTTTTCTTCCTTTTCATTTATATCTTTCTCTCTATTTTCTCTTCCTCTTTTCCTACTATTTCTCTTTTCTCTCTATCTCTGTTTCTCTTCCTCTCCTTATTCTATTTTCCCTCTCTCTTGAGTCAATTTCTTTAAAGCTACATCACGTCTTCTTCTTTTTCAGGTAAGGATGTTTTTTTGATGGCACTCCACTCGGGATCCCCCTGTCTGCTGCTCCTGACTGTCTGGTAGACAGGTACGGGTGAGTAGCTAGCAAAGGTGTAATGCCGAGAAATATCCACCACTACCCGAAATGTTTGAAAGGAATTAAGTTCGTCATTTTTTTTTCTTTGGATTCTTTTTACTTTATTAGGAAGAAGTAAATCACTCGGCAGACAGACATTACTGTGACCTAGAAGGTTCTGGGTCCCGCAAGCTTGTAATAATAAAAGTGAGAAAGAGAGGTTTTTAAATGACTTGGGACCAATGCTGTATGGAATTTGGAATGAGTATCGCTTGATGGTTGTAAATGTAAATGGACGAGAAGGTGACCTTATGAAAGAAGGGATAAATAGAACTTTCGGTACAACTGCAAGTAATAAAAATGGATAGATGGTGGTGGAGTTTTGGATAAAAGAAACTTTTGTATAGCGATCACATTTAATGTAAGGGTGTGCATGAATACATATGAGTTGGGGTGAGGGGCGGGCAAAGAATGTAAGAGTATGATTGATATGTGTCCAGTAAGAAAAAGTGTGGAATGTATTTGATGTGAAAACTGTAAGATGCATTGGAATAGGACTATCCGATCCTATGATTGTTGTATGTAAGGTTAAAAGAAATATGTAGTTGAATCAGAAAGAGAAGGAAGAATATGTGAGAATGATCGAGAGTAAGGAAAAGGAACTAAGTGAGAACGTAGGGATAGAGCATATGTGGAACAAATTCAAGGAAGGGATAATGAATAAGGCAATGACTGGTTGTTATAGAAATGAAAATAGAAAGAAAACTGAAGGGTAGACAGGATGTGAAACCTGAAGTTGTAGAGCAGAAGGAAGACGTACTTGCAAATGCTTATTAGTGAGATGGAAATGTCAGGGAGTTGAACATGAGGCAAATAGAATAGTAAAACGTGTGTTTAAATGCAATAAGAAAGAGCGAAGGAAGCATTTGGAAGTAAGATGAATGATGATCCGCATCGGAACAAGAATTTATTCTGGGAGGAATTGAGAAAGGTAAGAAACCAAGAGAAATGAGAAAGGACAAAAACTGCGAGAAAAGAGAATAGTAAGAAACCAAGAGAAGGTGAAAACTGAGAGAAGTGAGAAAGGTGAGAAACTTAATGAAGTATAGTTGTGTGAACATCGATAATAAGAATGACAATGTTTTGCGGGTAATGAGGTAAAAGTAGATGGCTGGACTACTTCGGCAAGTTCTATAAATTGGGTATGGAAAGTGAAGCGAAAGTGAATATGAATGCTTTGAAGGTGTCAACCGAGTGTTGCATTAGGATATGAAAGCGATGGACACGTAAGAGTTTTTACGTCCAGTGACCTTTCTGAAAAATGTTAAAAGGTGGTGTCCATCGTGTTATGGTAAAGGTCTAGTGGTTCTTTTGCAAGCATTTGTAAGTGAATGAGTTCCCGAGGACTTAAAAATGATGTAAGTTCGTTGTATAAACGTCAAGTGAGAAAGATGCATGCAAAAACTACAGAGGATGAGTTTGGCGAGTGATGTAAGTGCTGATTTGGCCTATAAAAAGTATAACTGAGAGTACGAAGTATCCGGATAGTTTATTTGCACTGATAGATAGAGCTAGCTGAGAAAATCAAGGGATAATAAATGTAAAGTGGATGCTGGGTTCATGGCTCTATAAAATGCCCATATTTTGGAAATAAAAAAGCATTATTACAAGTTCTACTAATGCTTCTACTAACCACGGATATTGTTAGAAGCATTAAAATAATGTAACCTATTCTATGTTAGGTTATATGTCAGTGGGTATATGTTACTTTGATGAGAAATGGAAGGCAATATGTGAAAATGTTAAATAATGGGAAGCAGTATGTTCAGTTGTTATTTGGCAAAGTAATAATTAAAAGGGTTCTCGAGGATGAAATCCTCATTTTAGTGAGGATTTTTTTTAATGTGAAAATTCAAAGAAATATAATTTAAAATTCATTACCTGGGTAGATTTGAAATCATGGTCAGGTGTATCGATCCTGGTGTAAGTTGTTATCAAAATTATCACCATTGTTCTTGCCTCCTTTACCTTTTAATCTTTCAGTCGTCGTTACAAGAGCGGCATGTTTAGTTTTAGCAACTAGTTGTAAGAAGTCCTCTCAGCCTGCGGGCCAAATCCTGCCCACTGACCGAAATGATCAGTCCGGTACTTCATTAAGAAAAAGGTGTATCCGTCTAACATATTATAGTTTTTAAAACATCAAAAGATAGTTCTCTGGTAGTTGGTGAAGAAAGTCCCAATTTTAAGAAAACATTATCGTTGTGGCGCATGAAAGCTCATTTAACAGGAGTACCCATAATAAACGGTTGAGAAAGAGTGTGTGTGAATGAGAGAGAGAGAGTATGTGTGTAGGGTAGAGAGTGTTTGAAAGATAGAGGGTTGGAGAGAGAGAGAGAGAGAGCTACAAGGAGCTACAAGAAAATAAGTACCCTAGAAGACCTTACGGTCCATACAAGGAGAGTACTTTTGGCGCAATCCTCGAAGGTGTCAGTTGGCAACCTCGAAGATCACTCGCAAGGATCTTAACGGTGATTTCGCAAGACTTTATCTAGTCTTGACTTGAACTGGTCAACAGATTCACTGTTGACAACTTCCGTCGGAAGTGCGTTCCAACTACCACGGATACTGTATGTGAAGAATTTTCCACACAGATCACGGTGGTATCGCTTCAGTTCAAGTTTGTAGCCGTGATTTCTTGTTCTCCCCTCGCTGAGCTGGAAAATATCCCCGTAGTCCAGTCTGTCGAAGCCTCGAAGTATTTTAAACACTTCGATAAGCTGACCACGTAGTCTCCGGGTCTCCAGCGAGAACATATCTAATTCCCTTAATCTATCTTCATAACTATTATTTCTGATAGAAGGAATCAGTTTGGTTGACCTGGCTTGGACGCGTTCCAATCTTGCGATGTCCTTTATAAACGAAGGACTCTAAAATTGTACGGCATACCTCCGGTGCGGTCGGACGAGGGAGTTGTACAGACACAGTACGATCTCTTTGTTCCGATATCCAAACTGTCGCTTTATATAACCTAACATCTTTTGGGATTTCTTCTCCACCTCAATACACTGTTTCGAGAACTTAAGGGCACTGGTGATAGTTACACCCAAGTCCTTCTCAGTGTCGGTGGATTCAAGAGCAGTACCCTTAAGGATATAGTGGGATTGGGGACTTTGGTGGCCGATATGCAACACTCCAGATTTGCTCACGTTGAAAGGCATTTGCCACGTTTCCGACCACTCTCCAATCTTCCGAAGATCATCTTGCAGGTGGGCAGTATTTTCATCCTTTGCAATGTTCATACCAAGTTTGGTTTCGTCGGCAAATTTAGAAATCTTGGCAACCATGTCACCGTCAATGTCGTTGACGAAAATGATCAATAGTAGTGGTCCCAGGACAGAACCTTGAGGAACCACGCTCGTAACGGCAACCCACTCAGAAGCCTGTCCATTCACCACCACCCGTTGCCGTCTGCAACTTAGCCAGTTCTCTATCCAGCCTGCTACTTTTCCGTCTATGCCCAGCGTCCGCACTTTCGGAGAAGGTGGCGGTGTGGGGCCTTATCAAAGGCTTTCTGAAAGTCTAAGTAAACCACATCCACCGCCTTGTCCTGATCGTGCTCACTGAAGAAGAAGTGGAAGAATTCCAGAAAGTTCATCAGACATGACCGTTGCCTCCGGAAGCCGTGCTGGGAACTCCTGAGTAGCAGCTTTGACTCCATATGCGACGTGATTTTGTCCACCATGATGCTTTCGATGAGTTTACCGACTATCGAAGTAAGACTAATAGTTCAGTAGTTCGACGGTTGGTTACGGTATCCTTTCTCGAATAGAGGAGTCACCTCCGCTTCACGCCAGTCTCTAGGAACGCTTTCGGTCCGGATTGACATGTTGAAGATTGCGCTCAGGTGTCGTGACACTTGATCACGCACTTCTTTCGACACTTTAGGTAGAAACCCATACTGGCTGAGTGACTTATTCGTTATTAACTCAGTGATCTTCTTTTCTATTTCTCCTTCGGTAAAGTCCATATCCGCCAGCTTTTCCCTGAGTAGGATTCCGTTGGTTGGGGGTGGGACCACACTCTTCAGTAAACACTGAAGAGAAGTAGTCATTGAAGAGGTTAGCATTTTGGCAGCTGGGTGCTTTAATGTCCCCTCTTGATTCCTCAAAGGGCCACTTGTTCGACGGATTGGTTTATGCTTGGTTACATATCCAAAGAACTCCTTGATATTATCTTTACAAAGTCTCGCCCCTCGCAGACCGTTTAGCCGCCCTTATGCTGGACTAGACCCTCCTAGCTAGCCTTCGGTACTCGTCAAAGTCTCCAGAAATTTTTGACTGCTGGTACACCGTTCTCTTCTCCCTTAAAAGTTGACCGATTTCTCGATTAAACCACTTTGGTTGAACGGAAGACCGACTAAGGCTTTTCAAAGGGATGAAACGTGATTGAAGACTCATGAAGATAGTTTTGAATCTATTCCACGAATCTTCTACATCCTCGCACACTTTTAGCCTTGCATCAGTTAAGCCAACACGAAGACCTGCAAAGTCTGCTCTTCTTAAATCAAATTTCCTTGTTTTACTAGTTGCAGACTCTACCTTGGAGACCTTGATTATAAATCTGACTAGTCTGTGATCACTGCCACCGAACTCTTCGCCTACCGAGAAATCCTCAACGATGTCATCCTCAGAGGTGAAAACCAAGTCGAGAGAGAGAGAGAGAGAGAGAGAGAGGTTGAGAATTTGCGAGAGTTTGAGTGAAAGAGTTAGTGGGGGGAGAGAGTTAGTGTGAGAAAGAGTGAGCGCTAGAGACTTTGTGTGTGTGTGTGTGAAAGTGAATGAGCTACAAGGAGCTACAAGGACAAGAAGTACCCTAGGAGACCTTACGGTTCATTCAAAGAGGGTACCTTCGGGCTAACAGCTGAGCAGGCACAGTTCTGCACAACAACTTAAGTGCCCAAACGGCCACTTTTCAAGACTTTGTCCAGTCTTGACTTAACCTGATCAACAGAATTGCTGTTGACAACTTCCATTGGAAGTGAGTTCCAGCTACCGCAGATGCTGTATGTGAAAACTTTACCACACAGATCACGGTTGTAACGCTTCAGTTCAGGTTTGTAGCCATGATTTCTCTTTCTGCCCTCACTAAGTTGGAAAATATCCGTGTAGTCTACATTATCCAAGCCTCGAAGTATTTTAAACACTTCGATAAGCTGACCACGCAATCTCCGGGTTTCCAACGAGAACAGATCTAATTCCCTTAATCTATCATCATAACTTTTGTGTCTGATAGAGTGAAGTGAGAATGTGAGTCAGTGAGAGAGATTGAGATCGATAGTTAGCGAGAGTGAGAGAGAGAGAGAGAGAGAGAGAGAGAAGGGATTTATATTGATATTGAGCGAGATATTGGATATAGATAGTAAGTAAGAGAGAATGTGACAGATTGGAAGAAAGAATGAGAGTAAGATGGAGGGAGTAAGATTGAGAGAGAGTGGCGAGAGAGCGAGTGGGAGCGAGAGTGGGGATGAGAAAGATTGACTGAGAGTGGGGGAGAGAAAGATTGAGAGAGAATGAGAGTGTGAAAGAGAAAGAAAGAAAAAGAGCAACGTGAAGCGGAATTGAGATACTTTCAAGTCTCATGGTTTCTAGGCTTCATATGACTTTTGTGTGACCGGCAACAGAGTTTGGAGTATTTTAATGATAAATTAGACTGCCAGTCCCGTGTCCCCCGCTATTCAGATTTATTTCGAGATTATTTAAGTTCAAATCATTTATTTCTATTCACATTTCAAGGGAAAAAATGTTTACTAAACTAAAAGGAAAGACTATTTTAATCTAGTGGAAAAACGGTTTCTGATTACAATGAAGTAAGACGGCGGTACATCTTGGGTCGCTTTCATGCGCTTGTCATGGGGTATAGATAATCTTCGTTCGTATTCCACGTTAATTAGTAGTTTTCCATTGAGAAATAAAAGGTATCTTGTTTTTTTTCATCTTTTCATTTTTTTAATCTCATAATATACTAATTTTTAATTTCAGAAGTTTCAGTACAAATTTAATTATAAAATTGAACTCAATAGCTGCAATTTATTGTGGTTTACTTATATAAATATAAAATTTCAACCTATTTACCGCCCTTTTAAAGAAAATCAAGTTTTACATTTCTTTGTTTGCCCGCCTTCCTTTATTTCGGATGGGTGAAGATGGTGGACCATCCACTACCAGACATTGCCTCCGGGTCCATATCTGAACGTCAAAAACCTTTCGTGTATCATTGGGTGATTGATAACACAGTGTCCTATCAGAAGTTCCACAAATTCCGATCCAGGACAGGCAGCTCGCTCGATTCAGCTGCAGTTTCAGACCTACATTTGTGGCTTAGCTCAGCTTCTATGAAATCGTGAGTCTCCAAAAGGGGTTCGATTCCTTATTACCAACTGAATTCCGGCGTCGATTGGCAATTGCTTACTCCAAAAGGAAGTTGTGATTTGGGGCGACGAATTTTACGGAATGTGGGAAATTGATCGTCTGATGACGACGTAGCGTAACTAAAGGACGGTTGGACATTATTAACTCACAATTTTCTCGGGAAATTTGGATGTTCTTGAGAAGAAAATTGACGAATACTTTATTTCCTCTTTGATTACTCTCTATTGAGTTAATGGTCGGGTCGATGGGATGACATTCGTAGACTTGTTTCAGGCTTCTTGGATTGAGGGGATTATATATTAAATGACAGTCTGAGGGTAGACTGCGAGGAATCCTCCCCTCGGAACGAGGAAACTCGCATCTATGAGTGTCTTGAGTTAAGATGCTTGAGAGATGTGCGTCCCCTCGCTGATCGGCTTACTCGTGAGGGGAGCGATGGAGTTAATATTTTAGGCTCTCTTCAAACTTGAATGACACGAGAGGCCTTGTGCCCTTCCTAGTTGCCGCTCAATTTGAAAATCACCCTAACCATTGAGGGAGGGATGTTGGAGGAATGAAGGACGGTTAGGATTCATGGTTAGTAGAATATAAAGGTGTGACCAACATGAGCAATATAACCCAGCGGGTAGAGAGGAAAGTGGTCGAGGGCTAAAACGGGGGAATAAATGAAATTACAGAATTAGAGACCAGCCTAAGACCCTAAGAGATCTCCTCGAGTTTAGTCTAGGCAGAGAATGGAGAAGAACGGCGAGGAGGGAAGCTATAAAAATATATATATATATATATATATATATATATATATATATATATATATATATATATATATATTGGGAAAGAAGAAAAGAAAGAACATGCACAGCCCATGGAAGACCTTAAGCTCCTCTCGAAGCCAATCCGCGAAAGGAAGGAAGGGAGAAAATCAGAGTGGACGGGAGAGAAAAACAAATTAAAGGATTTTTTTTTACCAGCGTCCATCTGGCGACTACCTTCAAGGACATAAGTAAAAGAAATTAAACTTTTATTTTCGTACTAGGCTACCTTAATATTCTCTAAACCAAATCAAACAAAAAACAAACAAACAAACAACCAAACGCCTCGCAAAAAGTAAGAAACAGAACAAATGCAAGACGAAGAAGAAAGCGCGCTATGGCGTCAGGGAGAAGCCCGCCTCTCCCTGGCGTAAGTTCATGCGACCAACACAAAAAAAGAGTTAAATAAAATGGAAGAGGCCAGCCTCTTCCAAATAGTCAAAGTGGGCACAGGTTTTTGTGCAGGAACCCGTCCAGAGTACGAGGAATAGGGGGCAGCGACCACGCTCCTTCCTTTGCCGTGACAGGTAATGTGCGCGCAGATAACCCAGACTGGAAACATTCAACAAGAATGTGCCCAAAAGTCCGGGGGGCAACGCAATCTTCGCAGCAAAGTAGAGGGGAGCGCTCCATCAAAGGGCGTTATGTGCCTTATTTGAAGACGAGAGAAAGCAACTTTAAGCCTTCGGGGCATTCGGGGATAGATGCATAGGGTGGGCCGCGGCGCAATGGCACGCAACTTTAAGTTCCCCTCGACCGTCTCTCATCTTCTTTTCCAAGCAGTCCGGACGGATACCCTGATACCTGACATGTTGTCAGTGTGAGAAAGAGTAAAACGCTGGTCCGGTCGCCCAGTACACACGGTCTCTTTTGCGCCTTCATCGGCGCGCTCATTCTTCGCAATTCCCACATGTCCAGGAACCCAGCAGAAGATAATTATGACATCCGATCGGCTTGCGGCAATCGTGGTGTCACGGATGCCGCGAACCAGGTGGTGTGAATGGTCTCTATGATACCGTATCGCCACGGGGTATCATGGGCCTTGTCCAAAATTTAAAAGCACCTTAGCATATTGATGTCTACGAAGGAAGGCGTCACAGATAGCATTTTCCAGTCGGAGCAAAGATCCGAGGTCGAATGGAACTTGTGGAAGCCGTACTGTGCAGAAGATCAGTGGCCTCCTTATCTGGTTTGCGAAAAGCGAGCACAGTAACCATTCGCCAAGAGTCTGAGAGAATACCCTCCCTCCAGATTCTGTTGAACAAATCTAACAGAATGGCCATGGCTCGCTCACTCATGTGTCAAAGCATGGCATACGGGGCATCATCCGGACCAGGGGCGGTGTCCATGACGAAGCGAGAGTGAAACGCAATTCAATCAATGTAAATCTGTCGTTGAAGGGTTGTCCGCCTCCGGGGGTAAAGTCCAGTCGGCGGCCTTCCGCGACATCACGACGCGCATTGAATGCTGGCGGAGCAGCATCCTGGCTAAAGAATGCGGAGAAAGCGGTCGCGAAGAACTCCGCCACGGACGCCGGGTCCGAGATTGTGGCCCCATTCTTCTGGAGAACGGGAGTGGGATCCTGGAAAAACTTGCCCCGAATCCTTTGACTCGCTTCCACACCTCTGTTAGAGGGGTATTCCCGTTAAGTGAAGACACGTATGCCCGCCAAGAAGAGCGGCGAGCGCGCTTCGAAACATACCGGAACCTAGCCCTAGCTCGACGAAATTCACCCACTCTCATGGGAATGGCCGTACACTTTTGGGGGGCAGGACTCCGGTCGCAGCTGGCCTAAAAAGTTGCTGAAAGCGCTGCCACCTTCGATTAGTTGAGGACTTTTGATGGTTCCCCGTTTCCGAGCAGCCTACTCGAGCATTGACTGGGGGCGTAGGAGCCAAAGATTTTTTGGTGTTTTTCTCCTTTTATGGGGAATATTTTGGAACCCCGGAAGCTGGCCTCTTGACCAGCCACTTGGGGTAGCCTCTTGTGAGTCAATTGATTTCGTTACGGAAAATGGTCACGCACGCTGTGGGAGGAAGGTGGGCAGGTTTTTGCCGAGGTTGAATGTGAACCATTTGTGGCCTCAGCTTTACCAATGTAGCGCCCATTCTGAACCATTATGTGGGTACATAATGGTTCGGAATGGGCACGTAAACGGCCATGCTCGTAGGCCTGGAGAGGCCATAAGCTGAGGCCTAAGGTGTCACAGGATGCGGATAGACAATCCGCATCCTTAAGGGCTAGCTTTTCCTCTTCAGGAGATACGCCCCACATTGCTTTGGGGAAGCAGGCTACGGCTCTCCATAAATCACACACTTGACAAAACCTGATAAGGACTTATCGTGCGCACCTTTGCAAAACCTTAGAGTAAACCAGACTTTGCAGGTCTACACCAGCGATTCCTATAATCGAAGTGGTGGCAGTGGTATCAGCTCCGCGGCAGTGGTACGAATACCTTCACGTGGTAGTGATACCAACCAGCACGCTATGACTCAGGTCATAGTGGTACAGTAGGGGGCACGGCCCGACAGGCCCCACCGGCCCTTGTCCAGCTAAGGATGTTGGTCCTATCAAGTCGTCGTGTTTAGGCCGCCTTTCTTTATAGTCCCCTGTGAAAGTAACGGAGAAGCCACCGTAGGTGAACAGATGGACTAGCCCAAAAGGAGGTGAGGGAGAAGCCATCTCACCCAGAGACATGAAAGAGGGGTAAACCCCCTCTATGCTAGAAGAAGGTTGGAGGGCCCCTGAAAATGCACAGGGGTGGGGGATTTCTAAGATGAAGCTAGCCGAGGGAGACTCCCCAAATGGTAAAGATAACTAAATATCGGGATAAAACTCGTGCGCCCTAAATACAGCGATAAAGCTCGTGAGCCCTAAATATCGGGATAAATCTCGTGAGCCCTAAATATCGGAACTAATCTTGTGATCCCTAAATATTCTGATAAATATTATGATCACTAAATAAAGGGATATTATCCGAATAAATCTAGTGATCCATAAATACTGAGCTAAATATCATGATCACTAAGTATTAAGATAAACCTCGTATTCACTAAATATTGGGTTAACTCGCATGGTCCCTCAATATCGGGATAAAACTCGTGAGCCCTAAATATCGGAACTAATCTTGTGATCCCTAAATATTCTGATAAATATTATGATCACTAAATAAAGGGATATTATCCGAATAAATCTAGTGATCCATAAATACTGAGCTAAATATCATGATAGCTAAGTATTAAGATAAACCTCGTATTCACTAAATATTGGGTTAACTCGCGTGGTCCCTCAATATCGGGATAAAACTCGTGATCACTAAGTATAGTAATCTTTAATTATCGGAATAAATCTCGTGATCCCTAAATACTGAGATAAAACACGTTCCCTAAATATCGAGATAAACTTCTTGATACATAAATATCGGGATAAATCGCATGTTTCCTAAATATTCGGATAAAGCTTGCGATTTTTACATATTGGGATAAATCTTGTGATCCCTAAATATCCGGATAAAGCGCCTGATCCAAAAATATTGGAAATTACTTCGTGATGATTTTTTGGCTCTCGCCAAACTCTCGGAACAGCAAATGGCATTGCTAATATTGCACCTCTCAGCCATGCTTCTAAATTTTATCGACAACTTCCACATATCACATGAGGGGCCCATAGTCTTTCTTGGTCACCCATACTCATTCCAAAGTACAGTCTATAAGCAATCCAGTACTTTGCACCTTTCACCATTTTATGTGATACATGCTTAGGTCCAACATAGAAACCACACACAAAACAGAACGAATCTGGTCAATTTCTGCATCTTCTTGTAGCCATAATCAAGAAAGTCAATATTTATTTTATAAACCTGAAAAAGAAAATAAATAAATTAGCGACAAATGTAAGTGTGCTTTACCTGTACCCCATACCTTATTTTATATTAGCATAATTTGTTATATGTTTCAAAAGGTCGATGGTAAAGTAAGGACATATTTGGAATCAGCGCAAAATTTAGTATTAAAAACACTCAAAAGAATAAGAGACAATGTTTTGTGAGAATTTGTTACCCAGTGAATTGTTCTAGTGATCCTTAATTATCAGTATAAATTTCGTGATCCCTAAATGCCATGATAAACGCGTGTTCCTTAGATATCGGGATAAATTTTGTGATGCCTAAATATCGAGATAAATTTCGAGACTCCTAAATAGCGGGCTAAATGTTGTGGTCTTTAAATAGCGGGATAAATGTTGTGGTTTTTAAATAGCGGGATAAATGTTGTGGTCTTTAAATAGCGGGATAAATTTCGAGACTCTTAAATAGCGGGCTAAATGTTGTGGTCTTTAAATAGCGGGCTAAATGTTGTAATCTTTAAATAGCGGGCTAAATGTGGTGGTCTTTAAATAGCGGGCTAAATGTTGTGGTCTTGAAATAGCGGGATAAACTTCATGATCCCTAAATAGCAAGATAGGCATCGCACTTATACAAAAATGCGAACTAGCGAAATATGGTGTGACCGGTTCGAAGGAGAAGACTCTTAGAGACATCCTCGATTTGTGTTATCACTTTGAGAACGAGACTTGGTACGCGATGGGTATGATAACGAAGTCCAGGAACAAGCGGGGCGAGAGAGGTGTCAAAGATCAACATGGAGACCCAGCATTTAGGCTTAAAATTTGGTACTTTATTCTTTAATCTTTATCATTATATTTTATCTCTTCTTTACTCCATAAGTTCTCCTCTCATTCTTCCAATAGCCAAGTTAGACCCCATTATGGGTAAAAGATGGCGTTAAGCCACTTATTGCTCCCTCCCAAACGGCTTCTGGAGAGAGTCAGTTCCCCTCTCCTACATTTCCTCTCATTTATTTGCCCTTTAGCTTCATTTCCTCCCTTTCAGTATATCATTGCCTTTGCTAGTGGTTGCTTTTCCCCTCTCTTCAGCAAGAGAGGAAATTATGCCGGTGATGAAATTCTTTCAGTCTCCATATTTTGAGGGGTTTCGGGAGGTGCAAATTTTCCATTTGTTCATTTTCTATTTCGTCCCTCCAATATTTTTGCCCCTAAATAATATTTTCATCGATTAAATTCACAAAAGGGGAATTTGCTCCCCTTCAAATTGTTCCATTTGTCCCGGGGGAGGGGAAGAATTAGTGGGGAATGGAGGGGAAGACACCTCTTGATCTCTGGCTACCAGCGAACCGTGAGAAAATTTGAAGGGTGAGAGGGGAAAGTTAATTCACTCGGTAACTGTTTCTCGAGTCTGGCAGCGTGACGTTGAGACCCGGTCATCAGTGGAAGAGAAAGGAAGTTAGTTGACTCCTGAACTCACCCTCTGAATGGTTACCACACATTGCAACAAGAAAGAAATCGCATCTATGTGTTTAAAGACACATCCCGAAACTGACCTCGCATAAGGTGAGAATATATATATATATATATATATATATATATATATATATATATATATATATATATATATATATATATATATATATATATATAATTTATTAAAGTGAGGAGTGGCCTTTGCATTTTTTATTTTAAAAAGTTTCTAAAATTTTCTGAAAACATCTTTCTTTCATCAGGAGAAAGAAAGTTCGTAAGTTTGAAGAGTTCAATTATTTATTTTTCCAACACGTCTTTCGACCGATAGGGTCATCTTCGAAGACAGACATGAATATTACAAGAAAAAATTCTGCTCTTATATAAGTATAAGATTAATATAAATTGACCAATGGCATTCATGGAACAAAATACTAAATAAGTAATGCTTAGAGTGAATAGGAAGCGGGTGGCATGGTGTACAGCCCAGAGGAGGAGGGAGTGGGGGAGCAGAAGAAAGAGAAAAAAAATAAGGAATGCAAAAACTTATATAAAATGACTAAATAACTATAAAAACAAAAAAGTAGGCAAAAATAAATAAATAAAGGAAAGATTAAATAAAAGAATAAGCATAAAAATTGGGGGCTATAATCGAGCAATATTTCATTCAAAATAAGCTGTTTTATGACAGAGTCGAAATTAAAAGGAACGGGAGAGTTGTTAAAATTAGGCCGGGCACTGATGTCTAATTTTTTTCCTTGAATGTTTTTGGTAATTTTGCAGCGCTTACGTCTGAAAAAAGTCAATTATTGTATAGCGCCTATGTTTTAAATGTTAGATGAAGGATAGAAGGCTTCATTGTGACTGTTCGTAATTCTTTGTATAAACCGCTAACACGCTAGTCATCTCTGACTCGATAAAGGAGGCGAGGAAAAGGAAAGGCAGTGAAAAACGTGGAGATTTTCTTCACTCTCCCTACGGAGATTTTTGAGAAAGATTCTTACAAGCTGCCCCTAGGCGACTTTATGTCATCCATCGACTCAACTATGTCGTTCATTGTGATAGACATAATTGGGGTCGCCAAGGAAAGCTGGTTTGATGAGTAGCCCACAGTGGAACTCGGCATCAGGGGGCACCCGGACCAGGGACAGGAATGCAACTTCCAGGAAGGATGCGGGGGCCAAGACCATAGAGGAAAACAACACCCGTCTCTATTTATGCTGGCTGCAGCTCTGATACCCAAACCCCCAGTTAGCGGTGGTTGATCCAGTTCTAACTAACAAAAAGTCCGCCATACAAATGCACTTCGTGAGCCCCCCATCCTCCCGTGTTCACCCATCATCATCTTCTCCTCCTCATTTGGCAGTTCACGTTCATGGACGCATAGTTGCGACGAGGAGGGAGTCTCCAATAACAACCAAGCGCTAGAGGAATATCGTTTGAAAAGAGGGAGCACAAACTTTAACTCAGAATCAAGACGACTTAAACCTGCAAATAAAGAAAATAAGAAGACCACTGACCTGAGGGGCCACTCTCTCGAAGAGATGGCCCAAGAAATACTACCAGAATCCTGCTGTGTGCTATAGATGGACAACCTAAGCCCAGCAGGTGAAAGATTTTCGAGGTAGTGTACGGGAAACTCAGCATAGTCATGGTTAGACTCCTGGAAGTGTCCCCAGGGTACGTTGCTATTTGCAAAAAGGAGAGAGACATCGAAGCCATTACTAAAGAAGAGGCTGTCGAGGTCCTACGTGGAATTAGACTGCAGCCGGCCATACCACCACAAATCCTGGCTCACAGGAGTGTGGTATGTCGGCGTCTCGACCCATGGATCGGGCAGCACGCCAAAGAAGAAATTAAGGAAGAAATACAACTTCGACAATCCTGGGCTAAAATAGTCGAGGTAATCAAATTAAATAATAGAAAGGAGAATAGTGACTACTCGCATGCCTTCAAAGTAGTCTTCGCAGAGACTACAATAGCCCAGAAGGACAAGGAACATGGACTCCTTATGTTCAACGCTAAAGTTAGCTATAAGATGGAGCAACACGCCACCAAGGACTGCAAAGAACCCTTGAAGACGTGCTCCAAATGCAGATATAAGGGCCGCCACTGGAAACAATGTACAAACACATTCGAAAGATGCACAAACTGCAGACAGGGACATACTCGTAGATCGATGGCCACATGGCTTGTCCAGTCAAGAAAGAGGTAATCAAAAAGAAGCATCAAGAAAGAAAACAAGAGGAGACGCGGAGGTCCAATGCAACATATGTCCAAGAATCAAAGGCGGCACCTACGCAAGTAGACGCAAAGAAAACCTAACTCAAGATCCAAAACGAGAATTCGACCAAGATTCTGACGTGCATTCTCTATGCGCACGTCATGAATTAACACAACCGGGTACATTCGCAAAAGAACTGAATGAAATGCTCGCGAAAAACGGAATGGAATAAATGTGGTTTCCGGACAATCCGCCTTCCGGGGATGTCCTGCAACTGTAGATGATATCAAACCGACAAGCAGAAGAAGAGGAACAAGACAGAACCAAAAAGCAAAACCCCAAAACCGGAAACAAAACCCAAAAAGAAAAGACAAAAGAAGCGGTAGAAGTAAAAACTCATGCACAGAAACAAAAATGAGAGTACAAAGAAGAAAATGAAAGAATAGAGACGGCGACATCGGACTCTTCGGAGTCCTCAGACTAATTAGACTCAGAAGATGCTACTCAAACCAAGAAAGCCAAGGGAAAGGAAGGTAAAAACAAGAAACTGGACGCGGATAGAATCAACCTATTTATCTATGCGAGTGAACAGTTTCCCTCCTCCGAGGATATGGAGAACAGGAAAATCTTCCAAGGCATTGAATAAAGAATATGCAAGTGGGAATTCGATTCTGACATCAACACATAAACATTACAAGAAACATTGCTCCGCTAGAGATTCGTTCTACATGCTGATACGTGCGAGCATGTCTCAAATGCTGAATTCAGGAAGAATGGAACGGGAGAAAGAAAAACACTACCAGAAACACTAAAAGGAAAATATGGAGAGAGTAAGCAATAGAATGAGGCTCATGACACTAAACGTAGACGGATAGGATGGGAAAGCAACGGCATATGAAAACATATTTAGTGTACTGGACCCCGATATCATATAAATAAAAGAACACGGTATTGACACTACATCTGGTCAAATTAAAATACCGGGCTACAGAGTTGTCATGAAAAGGCATTCACAGGAAAGGTTTGATGGTTCTGCTATAGGTGTCAAGTGGAATATCTCGTTCAAACTCCTACTGAAGCTGGATGAATCTTTTGGGGCGGTTTAACTCCACACATTGTAGGAGACCTCGTGATAGTCGCAGCTTATCAACCCCCTCAACGAGCCTACCTGCCCATAAATAACTTCTACGCGCTGCTTGAGTATCGCAAAATGACAATCTTAAGGAGCGACTTCAATGCCAGATGTCGAGCGGCAGGCTATGGTAGAACAAACGAAAGAGGACGAAACTTGGTATTGATTATGGGAAGAAAAAACATCGGAAGAATAGGACCGGACTCTCCGACCTATATCACTTTCACATCAGCCACCAAACCTGACATAATCTTAACAAGTGAAGGTTGGCCCGTCAACTACCATAGCGAGCCGGGTCCAGCAGTCACCAGTGATCACATATCCATTCTCACCACAATCTCACTCGCGCCGATCCAGCTTCGAGTCTCTTTCCGCAAACACTACACCTCGGCCAACTGGGAACGTTACAAAAGACAACTCAGTCAATACGCCCCAGCGGACCTAAGCGACGCAACCCTGGAGGAAATAGACGAAGAACTGGAGAGGATAACTACATCCATTCTATAAGCGTACCCATTACTGGGTACAAAACCCCTCCTCAGCCCAGATGGACAGAGGAGATGAGGGAGTTCACTCGTGTTCACAGGGAAGTGTACGAAGAGATAAGACAGGCAGGTACAACCCGGGAGAGAAGCTCGCTACTACGACGACTAAGTGCTGAGCTTAAAGACGCTATCAACCTCCAACAAGAGTCGATAGCGACAAATCAGAAAATTAAGAGGACAAACAGGAAAAGCAAAGGCTCGAATTAAAGAGAACGGGAATTATATAGAGGAACCGGCGGTTCTGAAAGAAAGATTTCGAACATACTGGAAAAATGTCTTCATCATCAATCCAGAAGACAATGAAGAGTTCGACTAGGAATTAGAAGGCCAACTGATAGAAGACCCGAGTCAGTTCATACATCGCACGTACCCACATCACCAAAGTGGACGAAGGCAGGGAGATGGCGTAGCAAGGCTGACCCATAATACCTGAAGAGGTGATCTTTACTGTAAAGTCCTTTGAACAAAGTGCGCCAGGTTGGACAGACATCACTAAACACAACTTAGTAAATGCCTCACAGAAGATCATTCATGGCATCACTAACACCTCCAAAGCTCTCGTCTCGTAACTGTCTCCATCCCTCCTCATTATGTGTCCATACCATCTGAGTCTTGCTTCCTGTGTCTTCTTAGAAATCTCTGCCACCTTTGTTGTTCCTCTGATCCTTGTATTTTTGATTCTGTCCTTCCTCCTCACGCCACACATCCGTCGCAACATCCTCATTTCTGCTACTTCCATCCTCTTCTCATTACTCCTCTTTACAGGTAATGTCTCTGCTCCATACGTTATAGTTGGTCTTACAACAGTTTTGTATTATTTTCCATTTAATTTCACTGGCATTTTCCTGTCACACAGAACACCCGATACATCCCTTCAACTCTTCCATCCCGCTTCGATCCTTCTGGTTACTTCCTTTCATTTCCATCTGCAGATATGGTAGAGCCCAAATACCTGAAGACATCTACTCTCTTTATTTCCATACCATCTAACCTAATGCTTTCACTCTCCTGCTATTCTTCTGTACACTTCATATATTCTGTCTTTCTTCTACTTATCTTTATCCCTCTGTTTTCCAGTACTAATCTCCACTCCTCCAGCCTTTTCTCTACCTCTTCTTTAGACTCACTGGCTAAAACCACATCATCTGCATACATCATCTCACAAGGCATATCTCCAATCACAGTCAAAACGTCAAAAACATTGTTAAAGAGGAAGTGGATTAACGCAGAGCCCTGATGCAGCCCCACTTCCACTCCAAAACTGTCTGTTATGCCTGCTCCACTCCTTACCCGTGTTTTGACACTTCTGTACATTTCCTTCACCAACTTTAGATATATTTCTGTCACTTTTCTTTCTCTCAAGCATCTCCATAGTTCATGTATTGGTATTCTGTCATACACTTTCTCCAGATCTATAAAAAACATATGTAATTCCTTCTGTTTCTCCATGTACTTTTTCGTCATTTGCCTCAATATAAACACTGGGCTTGTTGTTCCTCTTCCAGGCATGAAGCCAAATTGACCGTTGCTCACCTCCACCTCAAGTCGTAATTTTCGTCCAAAATCCTCTCCCAGAATTTCATTGTGTGAGATAGCAGTTTAATCTCACGATAATTTTAGCACTCTTGTACATCCCCCCTTCCCTTTGAAGATGGGTACCAACAGACTCTCCCTCCATTCAACGGGATTCTCTTCCTTCTCATCTATCATGCACATCAGTTTACACAACAAGTCTACTCCTGCATCCTCCAGGGCCCTCCACGCCTCCAACGACATCTCATCTGGTCCAGCTGTTTTGTTGTTTTTCATTCTCTTAAGAGCTATCACGACTTCTTCTCTCTATATACCTCTTGTCAGTCCTGGATATGGTGTCCTCTCATCATGGTAAGCCCGTAGGTTTTTCTCGTTCAGCAGACCATCAAAATATTCCTTTCTTTCTTTCCTTAATATAATACCAGATGCGTCCTTTATCTGCTTCACATGGTTTAGATCTTCTGTTACCTTGTTCCTATTTCCAGTTATTTATACAATTCATGTCTAACTTCTGTCTTCGCTAATGCTACTGCTTTACGTGCGATCTTTTTTGCACTTTTGTACTTCATTTTATCCTCCCTAGATCTGCCATTCGCCACTGATTTTTTGTTTCCTTTTCCCTTACAAGGGCACTCCTTACATCTTCCCTCTACCACCATTCTTCTCTGGGTGTTCGTGGCTTCCCAGATATTTCTCCTAGCACTTCTCTTGCTACTTCTCTCATTATTTGTGCGTTCTCTTTCCACTAATATTGTACTCTTACTACCTCAGTGTGAACTCTGCTTAAGACATTGGTATTGAACTCTTGCTTCTTTGTTTCGTCTTTTAGTACTGTCCATCATATCTTCTTGTCGTAGCTCTTCTTTCCTTTTCAACGTATTTTCAACCACACACCCATCACAAGCAGCTGGTGTCGTGGTGCAACATGATCCTCTGGTATTACTTTACAGTCTTTAATCTCTACCAGATTTTATCTTTCATACATGATATAATCTATCTGGGTAGTATCGCCTCCGCTCTTGTATGTTATTCTGTGCTCTTGCTTCCTGCGAAAGAAAGTGTTTACAATGGCCAAGGCGAACGAGACTGCTAAGCCCAGTATCCTCTCTCCATCTGCATTCATGCTTTCCAAGCCATGGCCTCCATGTATCCTTTCAAATCCTTTGTTGACTTCTCCCACATGGCCATTCAGGTTTGTCCCAAATAATACTCTCTCTTTTGAAGCTATGCTCCCCATTTAATTTTCTAGCTTCCTCCAGAACTCATCCTTCTCTTCTTGTGTTGATCCATCTGCGGTGTATATTCATTGACCACATTTAAGATTCCTTCCTCACAATCTAACCTTACCGTTATCAACCGGTCTTCTCCTCTCTTTACTTCAATCACATGTTCCTTCATATCATTCGACACTACCACTCCAACTCCATTTCTTCCCTCTGCTGTTGTATTGATGTAGTATAGTTTTTATCTCTCTCCCAACTCCTTGGTCTTGTTGCCTCTCCACCCGGTCTCCTGTACACACAGTATGCTCTCTTTCATCCTCTCCATCAGCTCCATCACTTCTCTTCCTCGACCTGTCAAGGTCCCAAAATTCAGTGTCGCCACTCTCAAGGCAACAGGAGCTCGCTTCTCTACCCTAACGAAAAAAACTCGCGAGCAGAAAAGTGAGCAGACGTTTAAAAAGCCTTCGATAAGGTTTGGCTTAGGGGTCTACAATACAAGATCTTGAACCTTCGGCTAAACCCGATCATGGAAAGGAGAGCTCAAATTTTGATCGAGGGCTACACAGAACCCAAATTCGAACTCGAGTCCACAAGGCAGCTTCCTGAGTCCGTTGCTGTACCTCGTGTACACAATAGACCTCCCTGCTCCAGTGCAGGACGATACGATGTATCTACAGTTCGCAGGTACAGCTGCCATGATCGCAAATATCAACAGATTTGAAAAAAGGTGGAAAATTAAGACGGACCGCCAGAAATTCCAGGTAATTCCAATGAACCGCCGGAAAGTAGACGACATACTCGTAGATGACGAACACTACCCGTATTCTAACGAGGGAAAAGTCCTGGGCTTACGACTCACAAAATCAGGATATATAACCCACATTAACAACAGTTTCCCTATCACTGAAGAAACTTTACAGATATTGAAGCCTCAATGTGCCGAAAAAAGGAAACTCTACACTGCCTTGGTACGCTTCATCCTGGTGTACACTGCAGTTGTCACGCAGATGGACAGCTGTACCTCTCTCAGGACGATGCGGAGGGTGCAGAATAAAGCCACAGTGCTTATTGATAGCGCAAGAAGGATCGACCGTATCAGGCAGACAGTCCTACACGAAAGAGTGGGACTCAAGCCAATTAATATGGAGATCCAGAGGCTAGGGAGAACGACATGATATATGGTGGAGAAAGAAATACTCCCAAATATCAACAATAAAGTCGACATCCCTCAACACGGATGGCACAAAGTAGAAAGAACAGAACTGTTCCCCAGCGGAAGAAACTGTGCGAGGGAAGAAATAAGACCGATCTATACCTAAGAATGTAAACACTAAAAATAATTTAATATAAAAGAGATGTTAAAAATAAACAAAAAGAAACAATAAGGATAATTAAAAAGAGGCAAAGTGCCCGTTATTATGACTCAAAAAATGAAATAAAATAATCAAACAACAAAAGTTAATCATTAATAAAAAGAGGCGAAGTGCCCAAGTTAAATTATAAATGAAATAGAAATAAACAAAAAAAGTTAAAAGTATAGATAAAACAGACGAAGTGCCCAAATTTAATTTTAAATTAAAATAAGTGAGAGAATAATCAAACAGCAAACATAAAAACTTTAGTAAATAATAAAAACAATAAAGAACATAGATAAAAAGAGGCAAGTGCCAAAATTTATATTTAAACTAAATTAAGATAAAGATTAAAGCAACAACAAATATAAAAAGCTTAAATAAAAGAGGGAAATGCCCAACAACAAAAACAAACAAACAAAAACATAAATTAACGAAGAGACAACCTACCAGTTAGCATAACATGACTTGAGAGTCTTGAAAACCACGACGGAGGAACCAACTTAAGAGTTAGTGAAATATTTAAACAAAAGGAAGAGAACCTGACCGTCAAGGGCGGTCAGCAAAACTATCGAAGGATGAGACGTAAAAAACTAAAATAAAAGTAAAAAAGAGAGAAATGCTAGTAATGCCCTCAACACCAGGGCAAACTAGTAAACAACTTAACACCTATGAACACCTACCACACCCTTGATGGTATATGCATTCTTTGAAAAGGATAGTAGTAGATAAAAAAGATGGTGAAGTGGGGGTAGGGTTGCCCTTGTTTCAGGGGCATCGTTAGCTTGCTATATTTTTATTAAGTTATTTTTCCTTTGTGTGAGTATTGCTGTATTCTCATGTTTTCGTTCTGTGCGTGTTCTTCTTATTGTTCTTCATTGTATTTGTTCTTCTTTTGTCTGTAATATTTAAACTGTGTGTTTGAGCTTTCAAGCCTTTGTAAGCTTGCGATTATGTGTGTATACCTCGTGTGAGTTATCTTCTTTAGTTTGACATGTTATGAATTTATGAGTTGTGTTTTGTGTCACCATGGTGTGTGTTGCTGGTGTTTGGTGTTTTTAGGTGTAGATTGGTCTTATGTTCTCCTCCGAACAGACTTTGGTGCTCGGGAATCGCCGGTTACGTCCGACTTGCCCGTTCAGCCTGGCAGGGATGTTTATCCTGCGTCCAGTTCTTCGTAATTCTGGTAGGATATCATTGGCCATTGTGGACCAGACTTTCTTGGCTAATTTCTGGGTTGCGACATTTATCGGCTCCAGCTTCTGCCTGCGGTGCAGGTCCCTCTGCCGAAGTTGATCCCCTCCTCTGCATTTGTTCATGAAGAGGGACGAAGAGTTTTGTACTCGCTGGAGCCTTTTCATAGCTGTTTTGCTGGCCGTTTGAGTCACTACTGCGGGGTAGATAAGCTTAGCCCGGATGAACGACAGGTATAATTTCCTGATGTTCGCCGAGCTGAGTTCTCTGAACCTATATAGTTTAGAGATTTCTCTCTTCGCCATATTCCGCCTCACCGTGTAGTGACTCGAGTATCCGCGTCTGGAGATTTTTAGGCCCAGGATGTTGCCTACGGCGGAGTAACCGTATCTCCTCCCATCAATCATGATGGGCCACGTCAACTCACGGCTCAGCGGGAGAATTGTGAATTTCTCCCTGTTTGTCCGGATTTTCCACTTTTTCTCGAAGTTGTTGATGTTCGAGATCTCCGCGATGGTGTTGTTAGCCTGGTTCCTTGCTCTCCTTTCCCTACAGGGGACGATCTGAGTGATGTCATCTGCGTATTGCAGATACATCGTGTCCCCGTGGATTGGAGTAGGGAGGTCGATGGTAAAGACCAGGTAAAGCAAGGGACTCAGGCAGCTCCCTTGGGGAACGCCCGCTTTAAGTTCGAATTCTGGACCTTTGTGATCTTCTATCATGATACGCGCCCTTCTGTCCATGATGAAGTCACAAAGAATCCTTTCCAGGACCGGGTTTAGCTGGAGACTTAGGATCTTGTATTGCAGTCCACTCAGCCAAACCTTGTCGAAGGCCTTCTGCACGTCCCTTATCACGATGTCTACGTAGTGACCCTTCGCACGGCATTGCGCGATCTTTTCTGTTAGGAGCACCAGGGCAGTTTCAGTGCCCCGTTTTGGTCTAAACCCATGTTGTGCCGGGTTGTGCACTCCTAACTCGTCGAGTTGATTTTGTAGCCTGTTGGCTATAATCTTCTCGAAGATCTTGCCGGGTACTTCTAGAAGAGAGATTGGTAGTTGGCCACTTGGTCTGGGGGCTTGTTCCCTTTCGGGATAAAGATGATTTTTGCCATCTTATACCCATCTGAGAAGTAGCCTGTATTCAGGGAAGCATTCATGATGTTGACCATTCCCTGAATAATTTGCCTAGGGGCATTCACTAGGTTGTTCTTAGTGAGCCCAGACCATCCTGGTGCCCTCTGTTTGAAGGACTTTATGGTGTTAATTGTCTCTTCAACAGTGATCGGGCATCCGTGGTCAACCATCTCTCTCTCTCTAGACACTTGCGGTTGTGGGTGGGTCCTATGTATCATCGTTCCGAGGTCGTCGAGCAGTCGGTCTTCGAAGTCCGGGTCGAAATCGTCGTTCTCCTCAGGTGAGATCGCAAAGACCTCTTTCCAGTGGTCCCTGAATCTTCTTTCCAGGGTATCCGGATCTTCTATGAATATGTCGCCATCTTTGATTTTAATCCCAGACCTGGGAGGCAATCCCCTAAGTCTTCGGATGCTATTCAAAAAACGTACAGGATTAGTCTCCCGGTCTAGCCTGCCAATGATATCATCCCAGATTTCCTTCTATTTCTCGAGGATTGTGTTTTTCATAGCCTCGCTTAGCTGTCTCATTCGGGCTTTCTTTTCCCGGGTCGGGCCTGTCCTACCAACTTCTTCATAAATTTCCCTGTGTTCCCTAGCGATGTCCCTCATTTTATCCGTCCACCTAGGTTGTGGGAGCATTTTTTACGATATCCTGGGGACGCATCTTTCGTCAGCTTGAATGAGGCGATTGGTGGTGTTCTCAATCTCCTCATCAATTTCCTCCAGATTTGCGTCATCCAGGTCAGCTGGGTGATAGGCGCTGAGCATTTCTCTGTACTGCTCCCAGTTAGCTTCCGCATAACATTTCCTATGTGGGACGGGCCTGAGCATTGGCGCAAGCGAAATGGTGGTGATAATTGGGACGTGATCGCTCGGGACTACTGGGCCAGGTTCGTTGGCGATGTTAAAGGGGAATTCCGGGCTCACCAACACAATGTCCGGTTTTGTCGCCGAACAATCTGTTAGATAAGTTGGGAAGTCAGGTCCTACTCTCTGGACTCTATTTCTGTCGAATAGTAGTTCCAGATTTCGTCCCTTTTGGTCAACGCGCCTGTAGCCAGATGCACGGCAGCGGGCGTTTAGGTCCCCGCCTAGCAGCGCTAGCCTTTTGTGCCCGAACAGGGTGAAGAAGTTGTTAATTGGTAGGTACTGTCACCTGGGTGGCTGGTAGGCTGCCACCACAGTTAGGCCACCAACCAGGGTTGGGATCTCGACCGCCACGAATGATTCATCTAAGTCCGGCAATGTTCTGTACTTTATGTTTTTTCTGATAGCGATGGCTGCGCCATCGTATCGTTCTTGAGTGTGTTTTTTCTGGATAACGTTGTAGTTGTGTATCTTTATGTTGTCTGTGGTTGTGTTTATACCATGCTCTGATATGAGGATGATGTCTGGGTCCACTGTACGGAAGATGTTGCCATACACAATGGACTTTCCCTTCCATCCATCCACATTCAGAGTGAGTATTTTTAAGGCATTGTTTGTGTTTTCCATGTTTGAGTTGTTTTGTTTGTTAGTGTTCTTCTTAGTGTTTTATGTCTTGAACTTCCCGCTGCGTATTTCCTTAAACTCTTCATTGTTTAGGGTAATGCAAGAGTCTTTGTATATCTTCACTGCGCCTTCATGCAGTGCTTGTTCTATTTCTTTTTCCTTGACATTTGCGGCGTAAACCCATTTTATGCTTCCTTGTTGAATCCCCTTAAAGATCTCCGTGGGTGAGAGCTTTTCTGGGTGAGGGATTTGCTCGTTCGTGACGATTCTGAGGTCGATCTCCTCTCCATCGTACTTGTAAGTACGTTTCGAGGTCTTCGACCTGCTTCTGGAGCTCACAGGGCCCTTGGTTGCCTTGTTTGTTGCCTCGTCAGCTTCAGAATCTGAGGATGCTCTGCTAGTTAAGTTTCCCTCGGCTTCTTTAATCTTCCTAGCAGCCTTCAATTCCTTCCTTTCACGTCTCTTCGCCGCTTCCAGTCGCGGGTCTAGCCAGGACGTGCTGGCCTTCGTGCTTGATGAGCTTTCCGTCTTGTTAATTTCCGTCGTTATCTTTTCTTTGGGAAATGGGGTTGCTGGGGCCTCTGCTGCTTTCTCAGATCCGAACTGGAGTCGAAGGACGTCTCCCGATGGTGGGTCATCGGGAAACCACATCTCCTCCATGCCGTTCTTCCTGAGCATGAGGTTGAGGGTCTTTGAAAATGTTACCGGGTTTGTGAGGTTGTTTACGTGCGCAAAGAGAATGCACGTAAGAATCTTTGTAGAGTTTTCGTTTTCGAGCTTGGGGTATGTTTTCTTTTGTGCCTGGGGGATTTCTTCCGTATTTGGGGCTCTTTTCGCAACTTGGGCGTAAGAGGTATTAGTTCTCCTTGGGTCTTCTGTCTTCTTCTTCCTGACAATCTCTTTTCTCTGGGGGCAGGACATTGCCACCGCCCCATGGTTTAGGCCACAGTTTGGGCACTTCTCTTTCGCCGCCTTGCATTCCCTCCATCCGTGGCCTGATCCACTGCACCTGGAGCAAGTGATTTTAGCCTCCTTGCAATCCTTTGTGGTGTGCTGCTCAAGCTTGTAGCAGCGGAAGCAAATTTGGATGCGAGTGAATTCCTCCCTTTCCATTTGGTCCGCGCTGATTTTAGCGTTGAACAGCAGCAGACCCCTTTCTTTCGCCTTTTGCGCCATCTGCGTGTCCGCAAAGATGACCTTAAAGACGTGCTGGTGCTCCGTGTTGTCCCGTTTGTTACGGAACTTCACTACTTCAACCACGTTGGCCCATGCTTGATTTTTGCATATTTCCTCCTTTATCTCTAGGCTGGTGTGTTGGCCTATCCAGGGATCCAATTGTCGGCACACTATACTTCGGTGTGCCTGGATCTGGGAAGGAGTGCTAGGCTGGAGGCCTATTCCTTCTAAAACCTTCTGACCCTCCTCCTTCGTTAGGGTCTCCATGTCCGCCTCTCTTTCGCAGACTGTGGAGTAGCCGACTGGGGTATCGATCAATCTCGGGATAGCTACGTTGAGCTTCCCGAAGATTGTTGAGAACACTGTTCCTCGATCCGGCTTGGTTTGCCCAGCAATGGTCCTCAGTGGGACTCTGGTGGCTGGGTGGGAAGCCATTGTCTTATGCTCTTGCAGCCCCTCGACTAGGGGGTGCAAGTCTCCTTCACAAGTGCCTCTTGTTAGGTGGCACTGTTTGTCTTCTTATGTGTGTATATGTGTGTGTGTGTGTGTGTATATTTCGGTTAAAAATTTTACGTTTTGATTATTATGCTATTTTCTATTTTTTCCTTGGGGACGAAAAGAGGCCCCCCTCCCCCACGTTCGCCGGCCGCCTGGATGGAAATGAAGATTGCCTTTTAGGTGAATGATGATGATGAATGAGATGAGCCAGGGTGGGATCCTCTCAGGGGTGTGATTGTATGGCGGACTTATTGACAACGCCGCCCCCCTGAGGGTTTTGAATCGCGACCGCTCCCCAACATAGCATAGAGACGGTTTTCACCCTCTATGATCCTGGAAGGGGCCTTCGACGTATTTAGGCACCGAAGGTTGCAGTCCGTCCCTTGTCCGGAATGTTTCTGACATTGTTCTCTACTGTGGGCTACTCCTCAAACCAGCTTCCTCCAATGCCCCCAATTATGGTCAAGCAACTGCCTGACATAGTTGGGACGAAACATGAATGGCAATTTCACTTCACATCTGACGGCGGTTTACGTAGGGAGGTGGGCCGAGGACTTAATCAGTCATCCGCTTAAGTGGGGCCGCTGGAAATAAAGGGGGTGATGGTGATTAGTGAGTGAATGATGATGGGGATGGGGGTGACACCAGGTTATTACTCTTTTTCTTAATATTTGGCCCTAAAAATCAGAACCAAATTTTTTGGAGGCGTAGGCAAAAATTTCCTAAACATTTTCCGCCTTTACCAGCTGGTAAGATGCTTGTCCGAGGTACTTTCTGCCAAGAAATCCGAGCTAGCACACCCTTCATTAACTTGAACTTGAACTTGAACTTGAACTTGAAACGTTAGCTTGCCCGTAAGATATTTCTTTAACTGTGATCGGCCAATTTTGTATCGCTTCTGTTCAAATGGAAAAAGAAGCAGTGCCTATGTTTTGAACATTAGTTTTTCCTTAAAAATTTCCTAAACTGTGATTGGTCAATTTTGCATCCTTTATGTTATATAGTGTAGCATTCTGTAACTCGATAATAAAGCAACTATAATAACGAAAAGTGAATAAATAAAGTAGAAAAGCGAGTAAATATTGATAATAAAGTGATTAAAACAAGTGAGTGAAATAAATTATTGATAAATAATCTAAAGTAAGAGAAGTAAATAATATTAACAAAAATTGAATAAATAATTACTCTAAAGTGATTAACATATGTTTATTATAAATAACCAGACAAGACTAAAATAAATAACAACGAATAAAAGAATAACTCAAATTGGAATGAAGTAGATACCGCGGTGATTGAATGCGACCAAAAATGATATCTAGTTTTATTAAAATTTAACAATGTTAATAATAATGTGAACAACCTATTCTAAAAATTTAATAATATGATTTTATACAAAAACGAACCCTATTAATGTGTAATATGAAAGTTAAAATAACTAACGTTTAGATTATAAATATATGATCCCCTGACAATTCCGGGGGAAACCTCTCTATTTTTTTTCTTACTCATACTCATATCTTGCTCTTCTTCGCTAATTTAACAAAATATTTCATCACTATCACCATTTATTTTTACATATATGTATTGAAATTTTAAATATTTTTGATTTTGAATATTTGTGAAAACTTACTGTAATTACCATTTATTTTCTACATATATATATTGGAATTATGAATGTTTTAAATTTTGGATATTTGTGAAAACTTATTGTATTTCTGTCTAAATATACCATATATCATCAAATAAAAGGCACCAGGCTGGACGGGCATCACCGAAAACAATCTGGTAAATGCCCCACAGCAGATCATTAGGGAATCACCAACATCTTTAACGCTCCCCTGAACACGGACTACTTCCCCGACGGTCTAAAGGTGGCCAAAATCATCTTTATATCCAAGGCGAGTAAGACCTCAGATCAACTGGTAAATTACAGGCCAATTTCTCTTCTAGAGTTCGTGAGTAAAATCTACGAAAGACGCCTAGCAAACCGGCTTCAAGACCAACTAGCCGAACTGGGAGCTACAATCCCCAGCAGCACAGGTTCCGAAAGGGCCGAGGAACGGAAACTGCCCTCGCCCTCCTAACGGAGAAAATAGCCCACCTATAAAGCCGAGGGGAATACGTAGACGTGTGCTACGCGATGTAAAGACGGCCTTCGACAAGGTTTGGCTGAGGGGTCTCCAATTCAAGATTCTGAACCTCTAGCTGAACCCACTCCTAGAAAGGGTCCTCTGTGACTATATCATGGAGAGAAAAGCCTAAATCTCTATCGAGGGCTTTTCAGGACCCGAATTCGAACTCGAGGCGGGAGTTCCACACGTGACACAAAGTTGCAAGGTCAGCATTATTCCCAAGCGGAAGAAACTGCGCGAGAGAGGCAATAAACCCGATTTTTAAATAACCAAGATCGAGGAATTCGAATATAAGACCGGAGAAAACCCCCCCAAAAAAAACAACCAAACAAAGAAGAGATATAACAGAATAAGACCACATAAAATAAATAAATAAAAGGACAAACAATAAAAAGAGGAGAAATGCCTATAAAAGGTATAAAGAAACGAGAAATAAACAAAATAAATAAATCAAAATAAAACTAAACAAAAGAGACAAAGAGCCCATCAAGAGAAAATGAACTAAAAAATAAAAACTAATTTAAAATAAAAAAATAAACAAAGGATGCGAAGAGCTCATCAAACGAAAATTAAATAAAAAGTATAAACAAAGAGGTATAAACAAAAGTATAAACAAAGAGGCAAAATGCCCACAAAAAGAAAGAGCAATAAAAATAACTTAATAATAGACGAAAATAAAAACAAAAGAGGCAAAATGCCCACAAAAATAAAATTATCCTAAATAAAGTTAGCAAGAAATACACTTGAAAGGCTAGAAAACTCCGACGGAGGAATAAATAAAATAAATAAATATATATATAAAAGGAAGATTCAGATCGGCTTTGCCGGTCAAAAATGCCAACAGTGGGAACACTGGAGGCAAAAAAGGCAACGAAAGATTAATAATATGCAAGTAAAACGAAGGCGATGCCCTCGCAACCAGGACAACTAAAAGTCAAAAACTTCTTCCTCCCTGTCACACCTACCACACATTTCACCACCTAGCTCATCAAATCGAATCAAATCAGTCATTCCATTTCTGTTTATTTCCTGAAGATGACCGACCATGGTCGAAAGACGTCTCGGAATAAAATATGTCTTTTGCGAATGTTTTTTCTCGCCTAAAAGAAAGACCCAGACAAAAAACTTGTAAGAAAAATAAAGAGAATACAAGTTAAAATCAATATCGCTGCCACTGAGGTGGACTTCAACAGTGCATGGGCTCTTACCTAATTATATATATATATATATATATATATATATATATATATATATATATATATATATATATATATATATATATATATATATATATATATATTTATATAGGTAAAACAAATATTTGGACACGTTTGAATGTTATTTAATTTATATTCCAACATTTAAAAATAAATGGTAATCCTACAACTAACGAGTATACTAGATTTTATTGGTAAAAAATAAAATAAGGGTGGAAATAAATAAGTTTTTAAATTTTGAAGGAAAATATTTTTATATTTGAAATTTTTTTTGTTTTTGAATGTTCTACAGGGATCTAGAATGATCAGATAAGTTCCAAACAATAGTTTAGTTAGGTATGTTTATTTGAACAACTTCATTTAGCATCTAACCTTTCTACTCCAATATTGTGCCGTCATGGTTAAAACTAAGGAGCTCTCAACTGATTTGAAAGCAATATAATTCAGCACTACATAGCAGGTAAATTCTATAAAAGTATTTTTTTACTTCTTTACATGTTCCTCTCAGCACTACAGGTTGGAATACTACCCAAATGGAAGAACAGTGCCACTACAAACCTTCCTCGCAGTCGAGCTCAGAAGAAAATATCTCAGGAACCTTGTCAACGGATGCTAAGATCGGTATCAAAGAATCCTATGATACCTAGTGGAGAGCTGCAACAAGATATGCGTACGGCCTAAACGCCAGTTACGCAAAGAACAATAAATAATGTGTTAAAAAGACAAGTTTTCAGATCTCGATCATCACACAAGACCCATCTACTGAAGAAGGCTCACTTCTTAGCATGACGGAAGTTTACTTAGGACCATATAGAGAAGTTAAATCAAGTTTGGATGAATTTGCTTTAGTCTGATGAGATTAAAATTGAACTCATTGAACTAAATACCGCTCGCCATATTTTGCGCTGTGATGAAACCATCCATGATGGAAAGATTACCATTCCCACAGCCGATCATGGAGGCCTCAGCATTATATCGTGGCGCTGTTTATATTTTAATGGGATAAATGAAGCAGGCGGGAAAAGTAACTGAAACGTGAGTGGTTCTTCCTCGACTTGAATCCGAACGAAGTTATGTGTTAGCAAATATTGAAGGAGCAGGCATATATATATATATATATATATATATATATATATATATATATATATATATATATATATATATATATATATATGTGTGTGTGTGTGTATAGAAATGGCTACATAAAGCATCCCGGAGGTCCAGGAGGACATATACCTTAATGCTTTCCCCCCCTTGTGGAGAAAGCCGGAAGCGAGCCCCAGGAGGATATTCGTGGGAACGGTAGCCAGCGAATAACAGTAACTGCCTACCAGGTTTGATCTCCCCGCCGCTTAGGTATTCGGAGCGACCATCTGTGTTAAGGAAACCACATAAGGCCCTTAAACGACGCTCTAACAATCCAATTACCTACGAGATCCATAAACCCGTGGTTATGTCACACAAAAAAAGCTGTGCTAGTCAAAAGGCACGCCAAGGAGAGTGGCGGTTGAGGGTCTCACTAATTAACAAGCCGACTTGGGCACCTCAGTGCCAACCTCTGCACTCCTCGCTCTCACCAGATGCGAACTTACCTTTCGCGCTCCCCTCTGTGGCCTCGCCCCTTCCCCCTTAGATGGGGCGGTGGTCCGCCTATAAATAAGCCCCGGAAAGAAATAAAGGGAGTATAATTCGATAAGAAAGAAGAAGGTTCAGTTTGTGAAGATCGATCTTTCAGCCATACAAGATAATTTCCGTGAGAAACGATAAAATCAGATTGAGAAGATCGATCCTCCCTCCCCGGGCCGAATTAACATAAATCGTCAAGTTTTGTATCCGTGCCATACTGAAGAATCCTTTACAGACTTAGAAGAAGTCTGACTGGATAAAAGTAAACCCGCTCACACTCTAGTGACTCACATCTCAAGCTCCGTAAGAGTAAGAGGAGAAGAACTCAGCCCCTACGAGGTCCTGTTCTTTAACTACAGTAAAAATCTCACCGAATACCCCTAAATCTAGTTGGACACTCTACGTTGAAGAATCAGACACCAAGAGGCGTCAAGATCATTCAGAAGAGGACTCTTGGAGCGAAGAACACTGTAACTCTCTACGTCCTCTTAACTTAACCAGAGGCAAATTTGCAATAAGAAGTTGACTTTGCACTACCTATATTCCGAGATCCCACCTCTACGAAATTCAATCATCGGCCACGGTAGCCCTCCAAAGCGCGAGATAAGCCCTCCAGCGTCATCCGGCAACCCCTGATCCCTCCTGTCATGTAAGTTAGAAAGAACATTTATATTCATATTGCGATAGTATGAGGTTAGTACGTTGCATGATTTTATAGAAGTAAAGACAATTCTGCGTGAACCCCGGCCATATTTGTTGGTAAAAGAGAGTACTTTAATTTAATGTTTAACGCTAATCAAATAGGGTCACGATTAAAATACTAATCGGCAATTGGTGTGTTAACGTGTAGCCTATTTGTTTATTTTTGTCATCGTAGACATTGTAGTAGGCCTAGTTGCCAACCGGGATAGTTTAGTTTAGCTTACAACAAGGATATAAATGTGATTACTGTTTGTTTGTCATAGTTAAGTGTTAAATTTAAAATAAATGTTTATTTTGGAATAATTCCTGTGTATTTCCTCCTATCCTTACGTGTTGAAGCCTCTCTTCCTTAAAACATCAAAATTCGCACTCATGGATCAAAGCCTACTTCATCAAAGAAGTACATCACGACCACAAGGTATCCTGCGACAATATATATATATATATATATATCCTTGGCCAGAAGTATAAAACACCCTATGGAATCATTCATATAATGTACATAATTATAATTATAAATTTGGGCTAAATTAATTCATTATATGTAATTATTTATTTCTAATGATTTTAACACCTAGTTGGTATCCCGTTTGCCTTAATTACAGCCATAATTCTTCGTGACATGGATCTCATCAAATTTTCAGAAATTTCTGACTCTATTTTTCTTATATCAGCTTGCAATTTTTCATATACTGTAGTTCTGTTTATTTGTAATTTTGGTACTTTTATTTTGCTTTTGCAAGCAGTCGCCACCAGGGTTCTATTGGATTTAAGTGTGGGCTCTGTGGTAGCCACTTCATGGTCTGATCCTCATTTTTCCAAACCACTTATTAGTATGGTTCGATGTATGGCATAGGACATTGTTCTACTGAAATATAGTTTCAATTCTTGGTGTTGTGGAATGCAATTTCTGGATAGATGGTTCTAAGACTTGTAATAACATGTGGTAAGTTGTGGAATTCATTCTTACCTGGCATAAAAAAATCTAACCTGGCCGTTATGAAGGCATTCAACATCGCTACCATTATAAAACTACCGCCATGCTTCTCACTTGGTACCAAGCAAGCAGGGTGTAAAAATTGTAAAATAAAATTACATTTTGAAATATTAGGTTGAGGAATAAGTTCTTGCGTTTTTTTTAATGTTGTGTTGATTTAAGTTTTGTTGACGTGATTTGTGCACATATTAAGAAACAATAATAAATAATGAGAGCAAAATTTGCAAAGGTTAGGCTACGTCTCTTAACAGCGTAGACTATTAGTCTTTTGCTTAGGCTACGTCTTGAAGTTGAGGAATAAGTCATTGCGGTTTATTTAAAAGTTGTGTTAATTTAATTTTTGTTCTGTACCCTCAAAATGGAAGGTCAGGTTGAAAGAAAGGCGCATTTTCGGCACTTGTTGTTATTCATTTCCATTCGAGACGGGAACAATTCAAACGCAGCCAAAGCTCATCGCGATATTTGTGCTGTGTACGGAGGAAATGCTATATCAGAAAGGACAGCTCAATGGTGGTTTTCACGTTCAACAAATGTATCGATTCGCCGAAGCTATTCGTGAAAAGAGACCTCATCGAAGTTATGGAGTCCTTCTGCAATACGACAATCCTCGTCCTTACATTGTCAATATGACCAAAGATGCCATCCAAACGCTTAATTGGGAAATCCTGCCGCATCTGCCATATTCGCTAGACTTGGCTCCTTCAGATTTCCATCTGTTCCGATCGCACTCCAACAATTTGCGCGGTGTTTCGTTCAATACTGATGTGGCATTAAGAACCTGGTTAAACGAATTTTTATTGCAGAGGCATCGAAAAACTAGTTGAACGTTGGGAAGAAGTCATAAATAACAACGGAGAATACATTATTGATAAAATTGCATATTGTTACCAATTAAAAATTAAGTTTTTCTAAAATTATTAATGATAATGAATAAATTTGATAAAACCGCAAGAACTTATTCCTCAACCCATTAAATTTCTTCGAAGATATATTGAAATGGAATTACATAATTGTAATATAAAACAACAATACAATAGCCTTTCTTACATACATGATAATTATTTTGATCTGACCAGATAACTTTAGACCAGTGTTCATATATGCAATTTTTATGATCTTGGATCCAATGAAGACGTTTTTTTTTATATTTTGATCTCAGATACAATGGCTTCCTTTTCACCCTCCATCCTTTTTTTCCTTGAATTTTAATTCTTCTTCGAAACTTTTTAGGGTGATTTTTTTTAACTTGAAGCTTCATTGAATTCTCCGGGATACTCATAAGATGTTTGATGCGATTCTGTAGAGAAGTATGACAGATATATGGCTTCTCTAAGTGCTGTCACTCGTTTTCTGCCACTTCTCTTCCTTGATACAAAGCTGTTGATCTTTGGATATTGCTTTATAATGGTTTGGACAACATATGTTGAATATTTATTTTTAGCAAATTATGCTTGCATAAGTGGGATTTGTGCTTCTTTAAGTTCTTTAGCTTTAGACATATTATTATTTATAACAATAGTGAATAAACATTAGTTATTAATTTAAGCTTAAACATAATAAAAATTGCTTATATTCTGATTTTAGAAAGCACAATTTTATTAATTACACACCATTAAAACATATTAGCAAAATACACATTATTATCATACATATAAATGAATAAAATGATAAATTCTAAAACGTTTGATTAAATACGTATATAAATATATGAGGGGGTGCCTAATATTTTTGGCCAAGGTGTATCTCATCTTAATTGAGGTGACTAAAAAGTGATGCAGTACCCATACAAATGACGTGTGAAGTGCACTTGGATGATTGAGTACTGACGTGAGAAAACTTGTATTTTCCTATTAAATTAAAGGTGTAATTTATTTTGCTTAAATGTATCCTTTTATGTCTGGAAGTTTTACGTCAGCTTGAGGTACGTTGAAAAGTGAAATAGAGATTCTCTCTCTTCCTATTCTAAGTATCCGTCCCTCCCTATTTTAGGGTTGGTGTTATTTTTGGAATTGTGTTCTTACCCTTGATGGCTGTGGCTCTTTACCGACGTCCCCAAAGGAGGGTAATTCCGTTTTGACCTCCGTTATTTTCAGTCCTTCTCGTAATGGGGAGCACGATTTGTACAGCCGAGAAAATGTATTTTGCAAAATTTCACCTGGCCACTTCAAATGTGCCCTACAGGCCTCAATATTTAGGAATGATTTGGTTTTGCCATAATGGTCCTATTCTTCCATAAATCTCCTTTACTTTTTTCAGTTTTTATTGCTTTTTAGTTCTTTATCTTTCTGCCCCCCCCCCCCCCTCCGCCTAACCGAATAGAACCAAATTGGCATGAAAGACGTTAAGCGCCACACCTACTTCTTACTGGGAAAACAATTGTATACTTACTCTTGCCTCCTCCATTATATTTTACTCTCTTTGGCGTGGGTCGCATGCTCCTGCGCCGAGGGGAGGCGGGCCTACCCCCGACGCCGGATCGTGCTTCCTTTTTCTTCTTACCTCTTTGCTTCGTGCTATGTTTTTGCTTGTTTATTGCCTTTGGTTATGTGTTTGTCTTGCTGTTTTTCTTTGTTATTGTTTTTTAATTTTGCCAAACATTTGGCTATAAAACAGCGACTTATGCCCTCGTTGACAGTCGCCAAAAAAAGCGCTAAAAGATTTATTCTATCTATTAAATCCTGATATTCATTTACGTTATTTTTATTTTATTGTTCTATCCAAATTGCTTCGTAGCCGAAAAATCGACGTCATCTTATTTTTTATTTATTTTCATTTAATTTCATTTGGTTTTCTGGTCTGAAACTTTTCTTTGTTAAGAAAGTTGCTTTTGCAAGTCGTTAAATATTATATTATTTAAAAGAAGAAATTGATGTATGCATGTGATTGTGCACGTATTTGTGTGTGTGTGTGTGTATAATCCTGGAAAGGAGCTAAGTGAGTTTTCCTATCCTTTTAGTACGAACTTGGTTTTTCCCTCTCAGTCTAATGATTCTTCGTCTGTCTGTTCCCTGCCAACTAAACATCAAGTTCCCTCCTTTCCCCCTCCGCTTTTAATGGTGTAGAGTTCCTCTCCTTGTACATGATCCGATTACTTCCCATATCTCCCATCATTCACGCCTGAGAGCCTTGGACGACGTTTAAGGGGAAAGGGGATATTGCCTCTCCACCCTATTGCGCCGTCTGGCTTCCTTCCGCCAAGAGTCTTTAATTGGACCTCGATGAATCGACGTTTGCGTCCGATCGAGCAAAATTATTCGAAACCCACCAGATAATCCATCACCCATTAAATCAACCACATAATATCGATCTACCTATCTCTCTCTCTCTCTCTCTCTCTCTCTCTCTCTATATATATATATATATATATATATATATATATATATATATATATATATATATATATATATATATATATATATATATATATATATATATATATATATGAATAACGTTATAGCCACGAGGAAAATGAAACAACGGAGAACTGCGAGGCCTTTCGACTAATGGTCCTTTACTGAGCAGACTAAAAGACAGGGAAAAAGAGTCTGCTCAGTAAAGGACCATTAGTCGAAAGGCCTCGCAGTTCTCCGTTGTTTCATTTTCCTCGTGGCTATAACGTTATTCATAAATTCCTCACGTTCCTTATTTTCGTGATTCAGTTATACATATATATATATATATATATATATATATATATATATATATATATATATATATATATATATATATTATTGAAGGCGACTGCGACTTCAGCATTAATAATTTTCTTTTCGAGTGTCTCGATTTCTCTAATATTCCGCTTTTGGTCGTTGGTTAAGCCGTGTATAAACTCGCCAAAATTCACTACAAAAGCACTGATAAACGAGGATAGTAAAATAATTTACTGGATAAAACGAAACATTAAATCGCCTAACGCGTTTCGATATAATATATATAAATAATATAAGGAAATAAAAACATGGCTATATATATATCGGGATTTGAAGGTTAACAATTATACGAACATATTTATAGGGAATGGAAATTCTTAAAAACGAAGGATTAATACGGCTTAAAGAGGCTAGTTTAAAATGGACACCAAATTAAGATAGGCGGGGATTTTTACTTGGCGCACGAGGAGGCGAGGAAGGCAGGGTGAACTGTATGTTTGTTTGTCTATTTAATTTGGGCTGTTTTTCTTTTATATAGAGAGCTTCTAATATGAGTAATAGTTAGCGATTTGGAGCTTATGCAAGAATTTCGGTGTTATCTTCGAGTGACTTCCGGTCCAATTGTCTTCCATGTTTTTCAAATGTATGTGTTTTGGATGCACTGTTGTTTAAAGGGCAGCTCATTCTTCGTGGTAATTTTGTTTCTTTCATTCCGATATATGAATGAGGTAGGAGCTCACAGTCTCCCATTTTGCAAATGTATTCATATATTAAATGACTTCTTTGTTTAGGTGTTAGGGTGGGTGTATGGTTATTTTTGAGTATAAGGTTGGATGTCCGTTTATTATTGTAATAGATTGTGAGTAATACGTTGTTTTCGTTTATGATTTCCTTAATTACTCTTTTGTCCGTTTTGTACGCTGTACTCATAATATTCTTGTAAAATAGTTTAATAGTATTTCCTTTTGCTTCCTGATTGGTGCTGACTGTAGGTGACGTGTACCATTTTTCCATCTTCTCCTGTATACCTGTTTGTATGTCGCTGTTTGTAAATCCATTATTCATGAGTACTTGGGTAGCCCTCTCAAGCTCTTCGTGTGTTTCCACGTGGAGCAGTGGGTGAAAGCGCGGTTGATATATGCATTAATTACACTTCTTTTGTAACGGTTGGGACATTCGCTTTTAGCGATCATACAAAGGCCTCGATTTGTCTTTTAACGTAAACTTTGGTAGTTATTTTGCCGTCATGCTTAGTGGTTTTGATTAATCTGCTAAAACCACATATTTACTGCAGATATATAGACGAAATATATATATATATATATATAAATATACAAACCGATGAAGAAATCCAGGAATTATTAAGAGAACTCAAGTACTGCTCTTCACTTAACTATACCGTAGAAAATAGCCAAAATAATAAACTCCCGTTCTTAGGTGCACATATGTCCGGAACTTCACGTGTCCAAGCATATTTGCCCCTGAGATAAATATGATGCTCACGAACAACGGCCCGGACGAGATGTAGTTCTTGAAAACCTTCCATCTGGATAAGTCTTGTACATTCAGTTAGACGCAAAATTGGACAGCAAGAAAAAAAAACAGCAAGCAGCCACGATATAAACCAACATTGACGCTAAGAAGATACTCAAAGAGAGAAGGCAGAAGAAGGTTCAAGTGGCAGCACAATGCGGCAGAGGAAAAGGCAGAAGTCGAAGAAGTGCATTCATCCACCATATCATAGTGCATGAGAACACATGTGAGACCATTTCCATAAAAGAATTAAAAATAAATAAATATACAGCAACAGAAGGAGGGCCTAGAAAAAAACGAATAAACGCAGTGATTATGGAAAACCTTAATAATACCTTCAAAGTACTTACCCTGAACTAGAATGGGTGGGCGAACCAAGCAACGGTTTATGCTAACGTATTCCGAACGCTCAGCCCAGACATTGGACTGATGTCAGAGCACAGCACGTTTCGGAAAACTACCAAATGAAGTTACCAAAGGTCATCACCAAGAATCACTTGCAAGAGAGGTACGACGGAGCGGCAATCGCGATCAGTAAAATGTTGTCCTTCGAGTGGTTCGTGGCAGTGGGCATTTCAACCCTAGTGGGAAGACTTGCCATTGCGGCGTTATACCAGCCGCCCCATCGACAATATCTCCTGATCCACAACTTAATTACCCCTTGTGGACAGCAGAGGCTGGCGTTAATCGAAGATCTCCTTTTCCCCCTGTCCTTTTCTCAAGATTTCTCTCTCTCTCAGCAAAAGGGGAGGAATTGATCCTTTTATCCCTCTCCATTTTCCCTCTCCTTTTCCCTCTTCCCTTTCCCTCCCCCTTCCCCTATCCTTTTCCTCTCCATTTTACTCTAATTTTTCCCTCTCATTTTTACCCTCTATTTTCTCCTTTCTTTTCTCTTGCTTTCTCTTTTTTTCAGCTAAATGGGAGAAATTAATCGCTGATTGAAAGGTTGCTCAGGAGATTGGAGAAGGAGATTGCAAGGTATGTGTGGGAGAAAAGTGTGTATTTGTGTGTGTATGGCTGTCAGCGGATCATCAGTCTTTTCCCCCTGTTAATTTTGTGTTGGACGTCTAAACAGCCGATTCTCCTAGGATTTGGTCTTTTGGGTGGGGGAGGAGCGTACCTCTTTGGATTATCATTCGGCCCTATGCGCTGCCCCTTACACGATCAAAGGTCCCTTCCTATTTGGCATCTTCAGGGAACTTCCAGGCACTACACCCCTTTGCTAATGTTTTTCATACGCATTCAAATGAAAAAGGGGTGAGTATATCCCCACACTTCGAAAGGAAGAATAAAAGACGTTAAATTTAATTACTGAAGCGGGAATCTCAGTGGCTCGTTTTAATGCGCGCCAAATTTCATTTTGGCGGGAAAGCATTTCGGCGAAATTGAGTGACAGTCGCGCGAATGGATTAATTCCAAAGTGATTAAATGGAATTTAATTGTGTGGTAAAATTTAATGATATTTTACCAATTGATTAAATTCAGCGGGTTGCTGATTGTGTGGGGTTAGTTACAGGGTTTTGTCCCCCCCCCTTGCCCTTAAGGCCACTAACAAATGGATTTCTTTTAGTCTATTGGATTAGACGCTGTATTTCTACCTCTAGTACCAGGTTTGATTCCCAACGAGATCAAAAACGAAAAGAATTCTGCACTTGTAGTGAGCTCCCGCAATCGCACCTGGACAGCGAGTCTGTCGCATGCTCACAAGCAATTCCATCAGCATCATCTACACAGCCAATCACAACATCACCTCTTTCACTTTCTTCTTTCGTGCATACATCACATCACTCTCAAGTCTACGAAACCTTCCTAATGAGTTTTTGTCCCTACCTCTCGGACGTTTAACGGGCTGGTGTCCATTGAACCACGAATAATTTCCAATCTTGCCGGAGGGTGTAAAAAGAAATGGTACTACCACTCTACCTGCCCTTCACTAACTCGACGACGACTGTCCCTTGGTGCTGACGGGTTTTGCAGTGACTGTCTTATTGATCTTTATGTAGATTTCATCCCCCTGTTTCTGTACCTTGCTCATTCAAGAAAAATATGTCAATAAAGAGGATTTTAAATGATCATTCAAGCCTCGCTAAGAACATCTGTTACCCTTCACGCAGGATTCAGATGTCACCTTTCTGCATGAGGGGTAATCTAGCGAATCGCTACCCGTACCCTCCATTAATTTGACTTTATATGACAAAAGGGGAGATCGAGGGGAGAGGAGGAGGTTTGAGAAAACAGAGAGGTGGTACAGATCTCTTGACGTGGTTGTCATTATCCCCCCCCCCTCGAGGGAAATCTTATTAAGCGCAAAACATCTCGATCAAAAGATTTGAAGAAGCCACAAGCCTCGTAAGTCCATGGCGAAAGCTCAGCAATAGTAGAAAATTAAAGATCATATAAAAAAATCAGGTTTTCTTGAAATCTGAAGAGGCATCCAAGTTAAATTTAGATTAAAAAGTGTTTGGGCTAAATTTGATGAGGTTTAATGTCTCCTTTTTCAGAAACAGGGTAATGTATTGGCGAACGGTCAACGGCGTTGGAGAGCAATCAGAGTACAAGTTTTTGAGAAAAAGGGGACATGGAGGACTGGAATCCATTATGATTCGCGCCGGGCATCATAATGTCAATGTCGTAGAATGACTCCCGACGATACCATATATTACACTATTCGTTGAGGGAACTTCCTTAATTAACTTTAGAGTGCGTTTTACTGTCTGGCGGCCGGTATTATGTATCTTCAAAATGCTTAAGAAGTGGAACTGAGCTCAAGGATAATAATATTGCTATCATTAATAAAATAGTGTTTTATTAATAATAACTATAAACAAAACACAAAAAACGGAAAATATTGACAAACAGAATGGAAAGGGTCGTGGAGACTCGGGCTAATCCAAGGATTTAAGGGATCAAAAAGGGTAAAACAAATATGGAGTTAAAGAGATGGGATGGTTCGATAAACCATTTAAAGCACAGGATAGAATTGACAAATAAGGGATCAATACTCAAAAGGTGACGCTTGGCTTACGTAACTTCATTAGGGTGCAGTGGAAGGTACTTGAAGGAATATTCGGTCCGCTGGCTAGTTCCAGCCGAAGGGGGGGATAAAAGGATCCTGACGAGGCGTCTTGGAAAGGAGAACCGTTACTCGACGAACGGCTCGACGAACAATGGCTGTTCTACTTTGTTCTCTTCTGAACAAAGGGGGGATGAGAACCGTCTCTTGTCTACGGGCTCAAGAACAATGGCTGTTCTAATGTTGTTCTCCTTGAACAACAGGGGGGGTGAGAACCGTTTCTTGGCGAAGGGCTCAAAACGAACAATGGCTGTTCTAATGTTGTTCTCCCTTGAACAACAGGGGGGGGGAAGAACCGTTTCTTGGCGAAGGGCTCAAAACGAACAATGGCTGTTCTAATGTTGTTCTCCTTGAACAACAGGGGGGGTGCCTTGGGGACTTGGCGTCACTAAAGGCTCGAACCTTTGGCACTCAAGGAATATTGTCCTCCTTCTGGACAAGTGATGGTGAATCTCGAGGTCGAGGTCCCTTGGCGCACAAAGGGAGAGAGGGTCGTGGTGATGTTTCGCGACGAAAATCTGGATCTCCAATCTGATCTTAGTGGTAAAGTTTCCATATAAATAGCCAGGACATCTCCTTGGCGTGGGGGAGAATGGGGTGGAAGCTTCGAGGGAACGCACAGCTGGGCCGGAGAAAAATGCCTTATCTGTCCATAAGCCTAACTCGATCTGGCGAGGTCGGCGTATGGGGGCGAACGGGGGGGACGATAACCTCCTTGTTTAAACATTGACGTCCGGTAGCTGTTGATAAGACTCCAAGCCTCGAATCGAAGATGCACGTGGGCCTCCTCGAGGTTTTAACTAATATGGGATAGGAGTTGAATTTAACACAGATTCAACTCGTTCTATCACACCCCTCCATTCCAGGGGGAGTTGTCACTTCGAAAAAAAAAAAAGAGAGAAGGGACAACGATAGAGCTCCGTTGTAGGGAACTCGTTTTCTTGTACCAACCGTATCTTCCTGCACCTAACTATTATTACCTCAATACATGATTATTTTGATCTTTAGATTACAGGGGAAAATAACCTTTAATACAACTTAATAAAAAAAAAAGGCATGGAACAATGAAACGATATAAACTTAGTACATACGGGACAAAATAATTTATACGTAAATTAATAAGAACAAATATATATACATACAAAAAATTAGACATTGAGCGTTACAAAATTCAGACATATAGATTAATTAACTATATTACAAAAGAATCTTAAATTAAGTCGTACAAGACGGTATATACCTACATGGAGATACTAATCCTATGAATACAATTATTCTACGCTATTCGGTAACGCATTCCTACTGAGTGCGTCAGCGACCTGGTTATCGGAACCTTTGATATAATTTATTTTAAATTGATACTCTTGCAAGAGTAAACTCCAGCGCATGATGCGGCCGTTTGAGTGTCTCAAATTCCTAATATAGGCTAACGGACGGTAGTCGGTTCCTATTCGAAATTCTTTACATATCAAGTACAGCTTGAATTTGTCTATGACCCAGATAATTGATAGAGCTATCTTTTCTCTAGTGGCATATCTCTTTCCGCGTGGTAATAATTGACGACTAGCATATGCAACTGGATGACTCGTTCTGTCATCTACGTATTGAAGGAGTACACCTCCAATGCCCTCGTTGATCACGTCGGTCTTAACCCCAAAGGATTTTTCCGGGTTGGGCAACTTAAAAATGGGGGCAGAAATGAACTTACTTTTGAGCTGATTAAAATGGGAAACAGCGACATCATTCCAACGTAAACGATCGGGGAAATTCTTTTCCTGAAGGGGGCATAGGGGGGCCAAAATTGCAGCGAAATTCGGAACAAATCGCTGATAGGGAGAAGCTGATCCTAGGATCGATCTTAATGGCTTCTTTGTAATCGGGAGGGGCATGTCGGCGATTGCCTTAATCTTGTTCTCTTGGGGACCTAACTGGCTTGGTCCTATTTTGAAACCCGAATATTTAATGGGTTCGTGAGCAAAATAGTATTTGCTGGGGCCAATGGTGAGGCCATTTTCACGCAGTTGCTCGAAAAGAGCTAATAGGGCGGGTAAATGGTGATTCCATTTAATTAGTTCTTGTATCTGACTCTTCTGACGTGGTGTCAGCTGCGCGTCACTTTTCAGGTCAGAGGGTTCCAAAGACTCGCCTGGTAGGGAATGAGGAGGGTAATCGGCATCAGGTTGGATGCACACTGTCTGGATTACCTAAAGGGACTCCGCGGGGCAATCCTCTTCAAGCGCCGATGCTTCGTCCAGTTCTACGAAGGTATCTCCATGGGCGCGTTGGGGTTTCTTTTTTTCTTGGGGTCCAGGGACAGTCTCCGTGTCCTTGTCTGGGGCCTTATCACCTAAGGGTTTTAGTGAATCACATTCCTCTTTTTCCGTCCTAAAGTCCTGGTTAGGGGTCTCCGAGAAATCGGACGGTATCGGGGTTCTGATGGGGACGGGCTCCTGGGCTTCTTTCTTATCTCGGCCTTGAGGAAGGGCGGCCTGAAACACAGGGTCGAAACTTACTTGGGGGCTCTTTCCTATAAGTACGGAACATAATTTTATTGGTGCTACAATGACTTCAGCCCAGCCATTATAATATTGACACTGCAGGTAACATCTAGCGACGGAGAATCTGTTCGCCCGCCCAAGGTAGTCACGTACCACCGCAAATTTTTCGTGGTTAGAGGCCACTGGGAGGAGTTCGTCGGACACGATGAAGCATGTACATCCTGTGTCCCTGACGAGAGTCAATACTCGACAGCTGTCCACGCTGCCCTCCTCATATTTCAAAGTTCCCGATGAACTTTTACCAAAAACAAAATTTACCTGGTGGCCTGACGGAAGGGGAGAAGTTTCTGCTTGGGTCTGCACCACCGGGGGAGCCGGGGTCGCATTAATCTGGTGAACTTGGTGGGCTGGTCCGCTTTTAAGCCTAGAATTTTGGGGGCAATTCCAGCTCATGTGGTTTTCTACACCACAGGTGAAGCATTTGGTTGGTCGCTTCGGGAAGAGAGATGGAGGAGAAGTCTTAACGGGAGGTTTGGAGTCCCGTTGTTGGTATTGGGGAAAGAAGTTTTGGGGTTTTACGGGGCTCGGAAACTTTGTCAGCTTTCCTGGGAAGGGGCGCGAGTCCGTCCTTCTTTCTTCTCGTTGGATTTTTTTTCCCCTTCTTCTCGTCGGATTACTCTTTCCCTTTCTATTACTTCCATTTTTCTTTGAAATTCTGCTTTAATCCGAGCTAATTCAATCTGATGGTCAGCTTGACTTATCCGTTCCTCTTGAATGTACTTAATTAGTTCTTTTCCGGAAAGTCCCAAGGATTCTCCTTGCGCTTTAAAGATTTCAAACTGAGTCATCTTTGCACTTGGGGGCACACTAGTCAACCAACTAAAATTCCTCGCAACAAGAATTATGCCTCTATAGAATTAGCCTACCTAAATATGGGCACTGACCTATTCGTACTTGGTTTCTCAATCTAAATAACCACTGACTAAAATCACAAAAAAAAACAAAACAAATTATTATAACCGTTCCTTGAGCTACTCCAGCTTCTTAAGTTTCAAAAAAAAGGGGATAGCAATCGTTAAAACAAAAGGGAACTACTATATTCTATTATTATAACGAATAACACTATGCTTTACTCGACTGAGACCAGTGTTTGCAAAGATATAGCGTTAGACCTTACACACCTGATACCAAATTAAATAGTATATATATATATATATATGTCGTAGAATGACTCCCGACGATACCATATATTACACTATTCGTTGAGGGAACTTCCTTAATTAACTTTAGAGTGCGTTTTACTGTCTGGCGGCCGGTATTATGTATCTTCAAAATGCTTAAGAAGTGGAACTGAGCTCAAGGATAATAATATTGCTATCATTAATAAAATAGAGTTTTATTAATAATAACTATAAACAAAACACAAAAAACGGAAAATATTGACAAACAGAATGGAAAGGGTCGTGGAGACTCGGGCTAATCCAAGGATTTAAGGGATCAAAAAGGGTAAAACAAATATGGAGTTAAAGAGATGGGATGGTTCGATAAACCATTTAAAGCACAGGATAGAATTGACAAATAAGGGATCAATACTCAAAAGGTGACGCTTGGCTTACGTAACTTCATTAGGGTGCAGTGGAAGGTACTTGAAGGAATATTCGGTCCGCTGGCTAGTTCCAGCCGAAGGGGGGGGGATAAAAGGATCCTGACGAGGCGTCTTGGAAAGGAGAACCGTTACTCGATGAACGGCTCGACGAACAATGGCTGTTCTACTTTGTTCTCTTCTGAACAAAGGGGGGATGAGAACCGTCTCTTGTCTACGGGCTCAAGAACAATGGCTGTTCTAATGTTGTTCTCCTTTGAACAACAGGGGGGGTGAGAACCGTTTCTTGGCGAAGGGCTCAAAACGAACAATGGCTGTTCTAATGTTGTTCTCCTTGAACAACAGGGGGGGGGTGAGAACCGTTTCTTGGCGAAGGGCTCAAAACGAACAATGGCTGTTCTAGGTTGTTCTTTTCTGAACAAAGGGGGGGGGGATGAGAACCGTCTCTTGTCTACGGGCTCAAGAACAATGGCTGTTCTAATGTTGTTCTCCTTGAACAACAGGGGGGGTGAGAACCGTTTCTTGGCGAAGGGCTCAAAACGAACAATGGCTGTTCTAATGTTGTTCTCCCTTGAACAACAGGGGGGGGGAAGAACCGTTTCTTGGCGAAGGGCTCAAAACGAACAATGGCTGTTCTAATGTTGTTCTCCTTGAACAACAGGGGGGGGGGGGTGCCTTGGGGACTTGGCGTCACTAAAGGCTCGAACCTTTGGCACTCAAGGAATATTGTCCTCCTTCTGGACAAGTGATGGTGAATCTCGAGGTCGAGGTCCCTTGGCGCACAAAGGGAGAGAGGGTCGTGGTGATGTTTCGCGACGAAAATCTGGATCTCCAATCTGATCTTAGTGGTAAAGTTTCCATATAAATAGCCAGGACATCTCCTTGGCGTGGGGGAGAATGGGGTGGAAGCTTCGAGGGAACGCACAGCTGGGCCGGAGAAAAATGCCTTATCTGTCCATAAGCCTAACTCGATCTGGCGAGGTCGGCGTATGGGGGCAAACGGGGGGGACGATAACCTCCTTGTTTAAACATGGTAGCTGTTGATAAGACTCCAAGCCTCGAATCGAAGATGCACGTGGGCCTCCTCGAGGTTTTAACTAATATGGGATAGGAGTTGAATTTAACACAGATTCAACTCGTTCTATCACAGTCAACATCATGTCTAGTGCCCAATGCTCTGTTAACACTGTAAAGGCTGTAAGACGTGGCATGGGCAGCTGCAACGGAGACTACGATGCCGTGGCCAGCAGAAGGGAACACATCAGGCGATCTGACTGCGTCCTCACGCTGGAATTCATCCAACAACTGCAGGAAAAGGTAATGGGAGACCTTAGGTCGGAATCCTTTTTTTGACGAAAGAGATGGTGGGAGTTAGAGTCGCCAATGTGAATATGAAGATTCACCGCACATCTTTGAGCAGGCTCTTATGGTGTATTCAGACGGCTATGAGAACTGGTTGTCCGAGAATTTCTATGACCTCACTTACCCCACTTTCTGGCCTCCTAGGCGTCCCTAATGTAATCCCCCTCTGTGTGAGGCACGATTGAAAAAGACATCAACCGCTTGGCCTTGAAACTCAAGGCCGACCTGGTGACCAAGTTTAAGGAAACGTTCGAAGATCTTCCCAGGAATACAGGAATGCATGCGCCAGGTTCCGAAGCCGTCTTGACCCCGTGGTGGAAACTGAGAGCGGCTACTTTGAGTAAATTGTTATCTCCCAGCCATACTTTAGTTGATCATTTTTACATTTTTAAAATACATTTATTTTTAGCTGAGATGTTTCAGGGGCTTTTCTCTTTTATGTAAACTGTCAAATTCAGCCCGAACACCCTGTATATAATACTAAGCTAATATACTATTTTAAATAGAATTATAACAATCAGCTGCTTCTATACATATATAATATTAGAAATCAACGGAAGAAGTACAACGTTTAAAAAGGAACACATTTAAGATTCCCTTTTCGTAAGGATATCTCAAAGAAGATCAGAAATTAACCTGAATATTTTTCTGAATTGAAAAAAGGTTAGAAATTGAAGGATTTTTTTTCAAACAAATGTGTCAGATAACGAAAAATTTGCTGAAATATTGAATTTTATTACTTGGCATCCTCAGCACGGGATTATATTTTAGGTACTTCTCAGAGTCTGAAGTGAGCACGAACTCTAACTTTCGTTGCAATTAGTAAGCTTCATCCGTTAACTAGTCCCTCCTATTGGTTATATTTATTCGCCCATGGGACTTTAGACGATTTAACCACTCTGAAGATGCATATGTGAAAGATGAAAGCTTAACAATAATATAAAAATTAAATATAGTATAAAAACAAGTTTTCTTGAAGCCTTAATAATTATCTAAATTAAATTTAGAACTATATCATAATTAAAATAAAAACTTTGAATAAGAAAATATTTCTCTTCCAATAGAAGTCAGGTTCAAAATACTATCCATAGAGAGGGAGCCTCATAAAAGAGTGAATGGGGGTGGGGACGCCTTGGAAGAGGTAGCGTCAAGTGACGAAAACCTAACTCATTTGAATTTATCTTTTTTATTACGATGCTTGTCTATCGTCTGTCTTTTTGATACATACCTCTTCCCTCGTGGATCTCAAAACGTCAGATATGATTGTTTTATTGCTCCTGTAATTTACGCTGAGTTGAGTGACATGGCTTGTATTGCAGTGCTGTCAGGTAGGACAGCTCAGCTACAGGGAGATTGGAACGTGGATTGGAGATGACTCGCGCGGGGCGGCGGCTTTCTGAACTGGCGTTTGTGGAATTCCTTCCTCTGCTTTCATTGGCTGCTTCTCTCGGTTAAGGAAAAATTCACACCAGACCAAATACAAAGTGGTGGACCGATTCTGTTTCGCCCATGTACAAATCCCAGTGACCCTAGAGGAAAGAGGAGGCTTCTCACCATCGTAAATCTCATTCATAACTTTGAAAGTTGTTTTGAAGCAGTTACACATTAAGGTAACTTTCATCATCTCGCCAAAACACTCGCTCTTTTTTTTTGTCCGCCCAAAACGATTGACATTACGGTCATTACCGGTTTCTCGATGCGCTGCGATAATTTGGCAGACAGTGGGAGTGTTCTGATCCTTCACAGGGGCCTCTATCCAAAGACATTTGACCAAATTCACCCAATTAGAAAATGTCCTCATTTGTTGAGGTGGACAAGTCCTTCCTTTTAAGTATTTTCCACCCAATCTGCTCAATAACTCCTAATAATACAGATAACTGTTCAATAACTCCTAATAATACAAGTAACTGCTCACTAACTCCTAATAATACAGTTAACTGCTCACTAACTCCCAATAATACAGGTAGCTGCTCACTAACTTCCAATAATACAGGTTACTTCTCAATAACTCCTAATAATGCGGGTAACTGCTCAATAACTCCTAATAATACAGATAACTGTTCAATAACTCCTAATAATACAAGTAACTGCTCACTAACTCCTAATAATACAGGTAACTGCTCACTAACTCCCAATAATACAGGTAGCTGCTCCCTAACTTCCAATAATACAGGTTACTTCTCAATAACTCCTAATAATGCGGGTAACTGCTCAATAACTCCTAATAATACAGATAACTGCTCACTAACTCCTAATAATACAGGTAACTGCTCACTAACTCCCAATAATACAGGTAACTGCTCACTAACTTCCAATAATACAGGTTACTTCTCAATAACTCCTAATAATGCGGGTAACTGCTCAATAACTCCTAATAATACAGGTAAAAATATGAGCTTGAAAACAAATATGATTCGTATATGAAATTGCCTGAAAATGATGTACACCAAAAGCGTTTTATTGCGTCATGACCAATACAACAATTGAAATAGGAAACGAGTACGTAATCTTTATAATGCAAGAAGCATTGCACGAGATGAGTACAAAATATGTAATAATGTGTTTGATTAAAAGGTCAAAACATTTTTTATCCTAGGTATGACATTAGTTTTGACTTCTTTTTGTTACTATAAGTTACTAATGCGATATCAGTAGTTTCTTTAGAGATCCGACTATCATAGAAAGAATTAAAATTTAAAAGAAACTTTATAAGCTACAGTACCGCCCAAAAGGACCAGAACGCCTGTATTTCTCTCACATCTTCCATCAATTTTGCCAGAGGAAATCCAAGGTTTCGAAAATTAGTGTGCGTAAAAACTACTTATGTTTAAAGTTTATGCAAATTTGACTAAATAAAACGAAAGTTATGAGTGGAAAACATTTGTTCAAGTTATAAGTAATCAGCATTTAGTGACAGAGGCCTTTATTCGTGATGATGATTTGAACATTTCTTGTCAGATGAACGAACCAACTGTTGCAGCTGTTGCGCAGTAATCTTCCTCCATTCATCTTGAAGAATTCCTCAGAGTTCTTGAACTGTTATCGGATAATTCGTTTTAGACTTTTATCTGAGTGTTTTCCAAACATTTACAAATGGAGTCAGGTCCAGGCTATGTGTAGGCCAGTTCATAGCAGCGATATGCTTGTCGTCCAGGACGGCGACTTATGCCCAAGTAAGCAGTCGCCAGATGGGCTCCTAAAATAAAAAAATAATAAAAAAAGTCGTCCAGGAAGGTCTTCACCGACTTGGCAGGGCACGTCGTCCTGCATGAAAATTGCAATTGCTGGTTGGGCTTAGGAGGCATGCAGATGGTACAAATAATGTTGCCAAAGCAATTCATTGTGAAGTTCTGCTTTTATTGTGCCCCGTAAGCGCACAAGTGACCCAGTGCATGCTTCCAAAATCCCTTCCCAGACAAAAACACTGCTTACACAAAACATCAAACTCTTTTTGGTGCAAATGACATACAATCATTCGCTTGTTCTGCAACGAACGAAGATACTGCCATTGGATCCAAACAAATTGAACGTATAGACGTCCATGTAATGTGTTCAAAGGCGAATACAAGACGAGCCTTGTTGTTATCCAGCCTCTGTTCAATGGTTTGACGGCAAGTGTCCCAACGTGAAGATTGTATTCCTCCAACCGATCTGACAGAGTCTGCCTGGAGATATTTGTGGCCAAAATATCACTAATCTCTCGAGAAACTACTTCAGCTGTCATGAGCAGTCTTTTTCATAATTTAGGTAATGTCTTGGTTTTCCCCTTTTGTAAGTCTTGGCCTATCGATTGATTTAACAGTCTTACATAAACCTGTTTTGTCAAAAGTGACAGAGTATTATGTACTACACTTTGGAGCACTTGATAGTAACTGCACTGGCTCCAAATGGGAAAACATCTGGGTGGTGTAGCTTAACGTTGAGCTCGCGGAAAGAGAGATAAGTGTCAGATTGCTTAAGCGTTACCTGAACGAGATTGAACTGAAGTGACTTTATATGCAAACAGTGCCAATTCTCTTTACAAGGAACTCAAGTGTTTGTATCTTTTTAGAGATTTAAATTTCTCTAGTAAATTGTTTATTTGCTGATAACTTTCATTTAACTCATCCAAATTTAGATAACCTTTACCTATATGTAGTTTATACCCATACAGCCTTGGCCAAAAGTATTAGGCCACCCTAGTGTTTCCTGGTTCTGCTATCTCAATGTTAATAAAACACGTGTGCATGGTGGTTTATGGTATATTACACAATAAACATTAGTTTAATATCTAGTTGACCCTCCTGTAGCTTCAATTACCGCCTTTTATACTGTACTGTACGCATGTAAGCAATTTTGTGCAAAACCAACGTCCACAATTAACTTATTTTCCCTTGACTATTCCAGTGTTTTATGGTAAAATACGTTGTAGATACAGTTAATAAACAGTAAAATGCCTAAAACAAGGGAGTTGAGTGAGTGTGAATGAGGTCAAATCGTAGCTCATCATAAAGATGGAATGTCTCAAAGGCAAATTGCTCAGAAGATGAAATGTTCTCGATGTGCGGTGCAAACGACTCTCAAGCGCTTCAGAGAGACAAAAGATGTGAAGACAATACAAAGAACATGTAGAAAAAAGGTTATAACTCCTCGTGATGACAGATCCATAATCCGTCAGTCGCTCAGAAGCAGGAGAAAAACATCGTCAGAGCTCTGTGTGGACTTCAACGAGGCAGGTACATCACAAATATCAACCAGAACTGTTAGAAGAAGGCTTGTAGAGTACTGTATGAAAGGCTGTAAAGCCAGGAAGAGGCCGTGGATTTCCTAACGAATATGAATAAACGTCTTCAGTGGGCCAAAAACCACTTAAATGGGATCAGTGAGCAATGGTCGAAAATCATATGGTCTGATGAAAGTAACTATAAAGTAAGATAGTACAAGTATTCAATCAACATATAAACTTAAAATATCTGTGTTTTTTTTACCAAAATATATAAGAAATATCCAACATAAGGATATTATTATCGTTCATGTTTTTTACTCAGGCTTTTGGCACATCTGGTGCAACTTTCGTGCGTCGCAGAGTTGGGGAATCATTTTAGGCTGAATGTCTGGTACCAACCGTAAAACATGGGTGTGGTTCTATCATGTTCTGGGCCTGCATGTCTGCGACAGGACCCGGAGAAATGTTTTTATGTCAGGAAAGGATGAATTCAGCTACCTATGTTTCAATATTATCGGATGTTTAAGAGTCATCAATTGCTAAATCACATCCAGGAGTGTCGAAAAACAGTGTTATCTTTCAACAGGACAACGCTCCATGTCATGCAGCTGAGAATACTCGTCAATGGTTTGAGACACAGGGTATTATTCCCATGGACTGGCCAGCTCAAAGCCCCGATCTAAATCCGATCGAACACCTATAGGTAACTCTTGCTAAAGCTATCAAGAACACAACAATTAAAAATAAAGAGCATTTGTCCTAATAACTTAGAGAAGAATGGAGGAAGATTGCGCCTCGCACCTGCAAAAAACTAGGTGATTCTATGCCTAACCGTATAAAAGCGGTTAGGCATATTAAAACTAATGTATATTGTGAAATATACCGTAAACCACCATGTTCACTAGTTTCATTTACATTGAGATAACAGAAACCAGAAACACTAGGGTGGCCTAATACTTTTGGCCAAGGCTTACACTAATTATACAAACCTTGGAATCTGGCAATTGTTATGGAGGATATGAACCTTAATCTTCCCTGGGGATGTTTTTCTTAATATATGCACGCAAATATCACCTTGGAGTAAGAGGAGACGTTATATTCGAGTACTTTCAAAACTTTATTCTTTTCATTGTATAAGAATAAATATTGATATTTATTGATCATGAAGTGAATATGTACAGTTGTAAAGTGCGGAGAAATTACCTTTCCTCTTTCTTATTGGATGTGTCTGAATTTTTGTTCTCTTACCCTCCATTTTCTGATGTTGGATCATTCGAAACCTATGAAACGTTGCGTTCAAAGTGGAAGGGAACCCAAATTTCACGTGGACACAATTGCCTGAACCCAAATTAAAACATATCGTCCTTTTTATTCAACATATTATTAAATTAGTTATCGGGAAATCTAACTCGGGCGATCTTTTGTCGAAATTCCATAAGCGAAATTAAAGCCTATTTGAATGGCCCATATTAGACTTATCTGTCGCCGTCGACTCACATTTATACCTTAATCCTCTCTCAGCCTCTCTCCTCTACTTTCCAGCGAGCGGAAGAACTTCACACTCGCTAGGCCAGGCCAAAGAGCCGAGAATCGCTTTAATCCGATCGGCCCATTATTTAGACGCAATGGGGGCGTCCCGAGTCTTTAAAGGATTCGTTTAAAAGGAATGGACCCCGTAGGCTCATTCTCGAGCGGGAAAATAGGATGGTTAAGCCAGGTTAGTGTTGCCGGCTCTTGTAATGGACGCGCGTTTGGTGCGAAACTGATGAAAGAGAGCGCAGGAACACAAGTTTTGGCGGGAATACGAAAGCGAGGGAAAACGGAAAGACAAGGAATTCCTTGAAGTCAGTTTGTGATGATGTTTTTTTTTACAGAACTTTTATCCGCACCACCATAGATGGAAATTTCAGATCGAATGTGATTCATTACATTCATTGCGCTATACAGTGTATTATCGCTATCAATTTGAGGTATGCGCTTTCATGGCCCTCGAATTTGGCGTTAATGGCCAATCCCTGCAGATATCCTTGCTCCCTCTTAGTCTGCAATGCCCCTCTCCTGCTGACGTCACCCAACACAGACTTCATCCCTACCTTCATCTCTTCTTACACTAATCCTCATTCAAGCCCATCGCAAAGGAGCTCACGCGTGTATTTTTGAGGCGTGGGCGAACTTGTCCCCGTTGGATTACCCTTCCACCTATCTTACTTCATATCCATAGGCTCCTCTTGTAGTTGGATGGAGTAGCATCCTCCACGCCCTTGACACCCGGTGTCGTGTTTAGATAAAGAGAGAATATTTTGTGTGTGAAAATAAGAGAAAAATATTGTGTGAGTGAGTGTATATGTGAGATAGTGCTTGCAAAAGAGAGAGAAAGTCTTGTGAGGGAAAATAGTGTGAATGTGTGGAAATGAGAGGGTGGTGTATAAAAAGAGCAAGTGTGTGTATGTATATGTATGTGAGTAAACATCATGAAGTAACCCCGCGTAAAATGCTTCGCGAATCCAGGTAGGCGTTGTATCACCGAACGTGACGAAATGAATGTAAGTTTCCTCAGAGCTAGAATCGAACGACTGGGGAGAGGCTCCACCGAAAGGCGTCTGTCTGCATTCGGTACGAGGCGGGGAAGGAGAGTGCAGTTACGGAGGTTTCCCCCTCAACATTAATGTTCCAAATAGTCCTCTGAGGAATCTATGTATCTTACACACATTTTTACTTCCTTAATATAAAACCATCGTTTCAAACCCTTTTTTAAAATCCCTCATTAGTTTGACGTTTTTGTTGTCTCTATCATGGTTAATTATGAATGTTCAGTTTGAATAGTGTTTTGGGGGAGTACAGACTTAAACTAACTTCCCAAACTCTGCCTAACCTGACTTCTCAAGCCTTAAACTAACTTCCCAAGCTCTGCCTAATCTGACTTTTCAAGCCTTAAACTGACTTCCAAAACTCTGTCTAGCATGACTTCTCAAACCTTAAGGTAACATCCTAAACTCTGTCTAGCATGAATTCTCAAACCTTAAACTAACTTCCAAACTCTGCCTAACCTGACTTCTCAAGCCTTAAACTAACTTCCTAACCTCTGTCTAGCATGACTTCTTAAACCTTAAACTGACTTCCAAAACTCTGTCTACATGACTTCTCAAGCCTTAAGGTAGCATCTTAAACTCTGTCTAGCATGAATTCTCAAACCTTAAACTAACTTCCCAAACTCTGCCTAACCTGACTTCTCAAGCTATAAACTAACTTCTTAAACTCTGTCTAGTATGACTTCTCAAGCCTTAAACTAACTTCCCAAGCTCTGCCTAATCTGACTTTTCAAGCCTTAAACTGACTTCCAAAACTCTGTCTAGCATGACTTCTCAAGCCTTAAGGTAACATCTAAAACTCTGTCTAGCATGAATTCTCAAACCTTAAACTAACCTCCTAAACTCTGCCTAACCTGACTTCTCAAGCCTTAAACTAATTTCCAAAATTCTGCCTCACCTGACTTCTCAAGCTATAAACTAACTTCCTAAACTCTGTCTAGCATGACTTCTCAAACCTTAAACTAACTTCCTAACCTCTGTCTATCATGACTTCTCAAGCCTTAAAATTAACTTCCTAACCTCTGTCTAGCATGACTTCTCAAACCTTAAACTAACTTTCCAAACTCAGCCTAACCTGACTTCTTAAGCTTTAAACTAACTTCCTAAACTCTGTCTAGCATGACTTCGCAAGCCTTAAGGTAACATCCTAAACTCTGTCTAGCATGAATTCTCAAACCTTAAACTAACTTCCAAACTCTGCCTAACCTGACTTCTCAAGCATTAAACTAACTTCCTAACCTCTATCTACCATGACTTCTTAAACCTTAAACTAACTTCCTAAACTCTGCCTAGCTTGACTTCTCAAGCGGCAAATGACGTGCACATGTGTCTGGTATAACCATGGAAGCGACAGCACTTACTATTCGCCATATCTTTCCATTATCTCATTTTACAAGGGTACGAAAGAGTTTCAGAGTGTGAAGAATTATTTAGGTTTGACATGTTCATTTTCTTAGTATAGAATCTTATTTGATCTGAGCAAAAAAAACGGACGCAGTTCGACAGATATTTTTTATTTTGAAGACTAGATTTGAAAGTGACTGGCGTCCATCTTCTAAAGAGTAGTTTTGGAAGTGACTGGCTTCCATCTTCACTCCAATAAAAACAATAGTTTTGGAAGTGACTGGCTTCCATCTTCAGTCCAATAAAAATGATAATTGTTTTTTGACTGAAGATAGAAGCCAGTCACTGTCAAAACTAGTCTCCTAAAATCGAACCAGTCATCTCCGAAACTAGTTTCCAGAATAAAGTTATTTCCATTGAACTGCGTCATTCTCCCCACCCCCCACTCCTTAATTATCAACACTGCGATCATATCAGTACGATGCTGTCCTCAGAAAGGAAAGGAGACTTACTTTTACTATCTGGATCTGCGGTGACAGTGAGACAGCTTTGGTAAAAAAAAAAATAGTAAATAGACCCTCCCTCCTTAAGTGGAGTCGCCCCATGTTATCCATATGTGAACTTACATTGCTTCAAACATATATCTTTTGGAGGGGTCTGTCCTCTCCATTTCATTTGACTCTTTTTGGTGTTGGTCGCATGCTCCTGCACCGGGGTGCCGTAGGCCTCAACCCGACCTTGGAGCCTGCTTTCTTCTTCTTCTTTTGCTTTTTTTATAGTTAAATGATTTTCTTGTTTTTTAATCTAGCATAACATTAATTAATTGCAGCTACTTGTGCCCTTAGAGGCATTTGCCAGATAGATGATATAAAAAAAAATGTCCACGAAAACTTAACTTCTGGGTTGGCATAAAAACAGAGCAGAGAAATTTTCGCCTTGACTCGGGTATCAAGAAGTTGACTCACGATAATGGATGTTCAGTAGTGAGAAAAAGTTGACTGACGACTTGACTCGCGATAATGGATGTTCAGTAGTGAGAAAAAGTTGACTGACGACTTGACTCACGATAATGGATGTTCAGTAGTGAGAAAAAGTTGTCTGACGCCTTGACTCACGATAATGGATGTTCAGTAGTGAGAAAAAGGTCACTGACGACTTGACTGACGGTATGGATGTTCAGTAGTGAGAAAAAGTTGACTCACGATAATGGATGTTCATTAGTGAGAAATAATTGACTCATGAGTTGACTCACGATAATGGATGTTCATTAGTGAGAAAAAGTTGACGGACGACTTGACTCACGGTAATAGATGTTCAGTAGTGAGAAAGAGTTGACTCACGAAAATGCATGTTCAATAGTGAGAAAGAATTGACTCATGAGTTGACTCACGATAATGGATGTTCAGTAGTGAGAAAGAGTTAGGACGGAGAGAAGGGAATGAACACAGATGCAACATTGTATGATAATGGCAGCCCGATCGTGAAGGTTAAGTTGAATGTGAGTGTGTGAGTGTGTGTGTGTGCGTGCGTCTGAACTGCCTCGTCAGAATAACTGATAAAAGAAGCTTTCAATTGTCTCGATGAAAAGTTTTCTCATAATTAAAGGAGGAAATTGAGTAAAAAAAAGAAGAAGGGAGGTGGTTTAATGACTCCCCCCCCCTCTTCCCCACAATTCCACTCCTGCTTCCTCCACCTCCTTCACTTCTTCCCTTCCAAATTCTTCGAAACTTTGATCTTCTCCCTGCCAATAACGAAGTTATCTCCCTTTGCAGGGATTGCACGTTTCTACCTTGAATCACTCCTCAAGACAATTTCTTTTTATTCCGCCCATCTGGCGACCCCCTCCAAGGGCACAAGTTGCCGTAATTACTGGAATGCCTAATGGTGTGCTAGATTAAAAACAAAAGAAATCAATAAAAATACTTTAAAAACAAATCCCCAAACAAACCAAAAACACTTGAATATAAAAAAGCAAGAATAATAAGGAAGCAAGCTACTGCTTCGGGGGGGGGGGGGGGGGTAACCTCCCCTGCCGTAGGAACATGCAATTAAAGGCAAAAATAGTCAAATAAAGTAGACGAGGCCAACCACCTCCCAAAAGTCAGATAGTCCACAAGTCTATGTGCACGAACTCGTCCTGACTACGAGGGACAAGCGTCAGCGACCCCGTTCGTACCGGTACCGGAACAGGTAACATGGTCGAAGGTCCCTCAGACTCGGCAGTAAACATGAATATGCCAAACGGTCGGGGGGTGAAGGGGGCTCAATTCTCACATCCGAGATATTTCCTCGTGGCTGCGAATTTGTGGCTTATGGATACATAAAATGCGACGCTTCGCCAAGACATAATGGGCTCGTGAGGAAGGGGTTGTGTCTTGCCTTGGACCCAGTATTAAGAAGCTCACAGAATTATTTATCTTTGGATGCAGCATACAAGGTTTGGTCTACGGGACCAGTTTTGAGCCTACTCGACTCATGTTGTCGTTGTTCAGCAAACTATGAGTTAATGAGAAAGCAATTCAATAAGACCTTGCTTTATGCACATGACATACACGTATGTTGGCTATAGAGTACAATTGGATGAGGTTTAAGTAAGTATATGTTGAGCACCTAAGTTTCCTACCCCGCTGGCATCCTGAGACACCCCTCCTGCAGCCTTCTCTACTTATTCCCTACATGACAGCCTTCTCTACAATCCCGACATCACACTCCCCAGATATGTCCAAAACATCATCATCTTCGCCCAACACTCCGAAAGGGGGTGCTTTGTGTGTATTCTTACACCTACGAGTGGGGGGGAGCAGCACATGCTCCTAAACCCAATGGTTCTAAAAATCTCAAACTAGATTGGGGCCAATTTGGCTTTATTCCTTCTAGAAATTTCCACTTTAACTCCCCCCGCAAGGAGTACCTGAGTGCAAATTAAAGACGCCCCGCCACCGGGTTATAGAGAACTCTTTGACGGAACTTGGGTAAGTTGTTGATGCGCTTGCTCCTAGTTCCCCTCGGTATTCCTTTTTCTCTACGACTCTCCCCTCAACCAGAGAGGGTTTACAGTCCGTCAGGGTGTCGTGATCGGTTCCCTAGAAATGGTGCCTGGTTGAATTACACTCCATCCCGGGATAACCTAGCGCCGGGGTATGATAATAATAGGTAATTACCCACCCCACACGTTAGTAAATCCCGCCTATCTATACTTTTCTTCCGGACATACCACTCTACTCCTTTCTAAACTCTTTCTTCTATCCACAGAGGTTTTGACTGCCCGGCGCACCTTTTTGCCTCTTATCGGTCCTTAGTCGAGTAGCTGCTAGAACCAAAAGCTCGCTGGCTAACGGAAGTGTAAGGCACGGGGTATGTTTAGCCGTCAACTATGCTCAACTTCTTCCAGTACACAGAAGATGGCTATGTCGGTACTGTCCTTTATGATCAAAGTTCTAGTACAATTTCGCCTGAATGGCGTGACAGGTGCTTGTCAAGGACCATCTTAGTTCGTACCCATGCGTCGAGTATGTGTAAATAATCACATTTTGGAATTTTTTGATCCTATGGAGACTTTTCTCTTAACTTACTAAAATATTAGGAGGTCATATGTAGTCTCTACTTTCGATGCATTTTTTCCCTTTTTAATGTTATTATGGCTACGAGTAAAGAAACTAGTGGGCGACTGGAGGAGGATAGAGATTCGCCTCTAAGCCCGGCTTCGTTCTATCTAGGTATGGGGGAGGACGAGTTTAAACAAGACACACCTTCAACTAATGAAGGGGCTCCCCTCTTACCATTTCCCATGCGGAAAAGGGGCTTTCCCTTTGCCATCTTTGGAGCCGCCTTCTGGCAGCTCCACCTCAGAAAAGGTGGTGGCCCCCATTATAGTTTTTCAAGTGCACCTCCAACCCTCTTTTCACGGAGAGGAGGTTTATTCCTCTTCTATGTCTACGGGTGAGGTGACTTCACCCTCGCGCTTTTTATTCGAGTCGCCCTTGGACGACTCCATATCCTCAAGAGAGCGGGCAGACAGCTCAAAATTGACCGCTCCCATGGTTCGATAGGGCAAATCCCCTTAGAGAGACAGGATAATAGGGCCAATCGGGCAGTGCTTCTTACTGTCTTGCAGTCATGCATATTATGTTTTCAAGGGGTCAGCGTGCCTTTTCCCCCTCTATTTTCCGATAGTGGTCGGTTCGCCCCCCAAAACCACAAGATTGGAGGGTTTTCCATTAGGATACGTGACACCTTGGAGTGGATGGCCAATTGAAGGCCCTCCCTGAGCTGGAAATGTTCCCGGAGTTTACCTCGCCCCAGATAGCAGAATCTTTCATGGGGCGAACCTACGCTCGGTAGCAAACACCGAACCTGTCAAGCGATTAGGGCCCCCAAAGACCTTCCTTTCCCGAATGGTGTTATTTTAAGAAGCAAGCCCTTCTTAATTTTGGAGAAGAATCTTGTTGAAGCCGTTCCATCATCAGGCCTCAAGGAACCTTCCTTAGGTTATCTCCTGCCTCCTTTGCAAAGGAAAAGAAGAAAAACAACAAGTCAAAGAGGACAAAGGATTCCACTCCATCCGCGAGTACATCGGGGAAGAACGGGTAGCGGCAAGGCCAAGATCGGCACGTCTGGTCCTTAGGCAACCTTGGGCAGAGAGGTACAGACGAAGAACAAAGTCGCAAGTGCGCTGAGTGGAGACTTGATTTCGTCGTGAACCCTAATTCAGAGTTTACCTGGCGTTTTTGAGCCCGCTGCCTTCAAACCCTTGCTTGTTATTTACTCCATAGCTGGCTCATGTGGGTTAAATGACACATATTCTATCAGATACGGACATTAGCTAGGTTGATTGGTAGAGAGCAAAAGGTGACCCGTTTTCTGGAGTAGACTTTCTGGCGAATACTTCGGGCTCTTCGAAGCCATGTGGTGTGTATCTCTTGCAGAGGCAAATCCTGGCTTTTCATGTTGCCAATTGCCACACCAAGTGCTGCATGGGGCGTTTTATTCATAAATGTTAAAAGAAACACCTTCTACTCATGAGTCTTCCAGGTCCGCGAGTATTGTCGGTTCCGTGTTAATTCAGAGCCCTTCTACGGGTTCTTCCCTGCCCCTGGCGCTCCTCTGGTAGAGCTGGTAGACAATATGGTTTAAACTTAACATCTGCTAAAACAAGAGACATCCCCCCTCCTCCTCGAGCTTGACAGTTTCGTGTAAGGCGAAACCGCGGCGCGCCATCACCCGGTCATTAGACTCAGGAGTCAAAACCTCAGAAGGTGGTCGTAAGGTTGTCTTTCGAGGTTCTTAAAGCTCTTCCTCGAAAGGAGGATAACACCCAAGCAACTTTGGCTCCTACGCCCTCACCAAAGGCTGGACTGGGTGTTTTGGAGACTGTGGATCCTCCAATGGAGAAACTCCTAGCTACCGAAATGCCCCGCCCCCCAAAGGTTTCGAAAGGACAAGAAGAAAAGACTCGCATAGCGATCCCAATTTCCCCCGATAAGTCCTTGAAGACTCTGGCACGTTCAGCGCCATGTTCGGCCAACATCACCCAATATTCTGCCTCCGGGAAGCATACGGCCATTACCATGACGGTCTTCTCCTCAAAGAGGCCCCAACATCTCCTCCGAGCTAGGCCTGTAGGGCATATTTATTCAATGGAATTGCCGTGGATTCTGGGTGAACTACAAGGAGCTGCATAATATCATGCTGGGCGCGTGTACCGTGCCCACCCCAGGTTATAAGGAATTAGCGACTCCACCACCTTGGGATAATGACTTGGCACGGAAGTATTTGCTATAAATATCTCTTTTCAGACAGTGGGAGTGCAGCTATACCTGAATAGGAGGTATACTGTAAATTCTGTCTACATTATTCCGCCAGCTTACTTCGCCTCGGGGTGATTTTGGCCGTGCCGTGGCCCGATTGCTGAGACCCTTTCTTTTTTTCGGTGATTTAAGTGGTACATACCCTCTGTGGATTGACTCTAAGATCAATTTTAGGAGAGTTAGGTTTTGCATACCAGATTGACGACCTGGAGATAAGTGTCCTGAATGTGGATTAGTTTACGCAACACTGTGCGAAAACCGTTTCATTTTCCTGCCTTTATCTATGCTTGTGCTCTCATGATGCACACCCTGATTTGGGTTAAGAGGTGGTTGATAACCTCCTATCCAAATGTAATTTTCTGGAACGCTGCCTACTGAGAAACCACCACGACGGTGCAAGGAGTGGGCGCGGTGGTCCGCATTTCAGGAAATGGCTGATTTCTCTGTCCCATTCGAGGAGTTGAGGTCTTTTCCGGCAATCTCATCACCGTGGGCTGAACAAACTACTATTCCTTGGACATCTGGTCGCTTTACAGGCCGACTGCTTCTTTGGTGGTATGTTGAGTGTAAGACAGCCCTCAGACAGAAGCGTTATGTCTACATACGCTATAAGTGCTGCCCGAATGAATTCACTATGGGTGAATTTCGTCGAGCTAGGGGTAGGTTCCGATATTTTCGAGGTACACCTGGCGCTCTTCCTGGCGGGCATAAGTGTTTTAATTTAACGAGAATATTCCTATTATAGAGGTAAGGAGCAGGGAAAAGTATTCGGGCAATTTATCACAGGACCTCCTCCATTTTTTTGAGAAAACGGAATCTCAATCTCGGAACTCGCGTCCGTAGCAAAGTCTTTCGCAATCCTTTCTCACATTTTCTAGCCGAGACACTGCTCTGCCAGCATTAAATGCATGTCGTGATGTCACTGAACGCAGCCAAATGAAATTTACTTCCAGAGGCAGAGAATCCTTTAAAAACAGGTTTACTTTTATTGACTTGCGCTCCACTCTCGCTTCGTACGCAGAGACCGCCTCTAGTCCTATACGTCATGCCTCGATTCCTGAGTGAGCGAGACATGGCCTTTCTGTTAGATATGCTCAGCAGAATCTGGATGGATGGTGTCCTCCCAGAGTCTTGGCGAATCGCTACTGAGCTCGCTTTTCGCAAACCGGGGAGAGATCACTCTACCCCGGCCGGTTTCCGCCTAATCTCTCTAACCTCCTGCGTGTGCAGGTTGAAAGGGAAATTGTTAATGTTAGATTAGCCTTTTTTTCTGGACAGAGGAGGCCATCTGTCTTCTGCACAGTGACGCTTCCGCAAATTCCACTCCACGTCGGATGCTCTGCTACGACTAAAATTGCGTCTGCGAGGCTTTGCGTCGTAGACAGCATTACGTGACAGTGTTTTTTCCACCGGGAGAAGGCCTATGATACCGCATGGCGATACGGTATCATGGAAACTCTCAAAATGATGAAGGCGAGATAACGCTTTCCAATCTTCATTTCTGAGTTTTTGCGAGAGCGTATCACGGAGAAGATATCCCGCAGGGAATTGTGCTCAGTGTCACGCGCTTTGCCCTGAGCATCAACGGTATCACTTATGTGCTACCGGAAGATTTTTTTGCTACGTTCTACGTGGGCGATATTTTGGTGCGTTCCAGATGCCAAGTTTGGAGCCTCGACTCCAACAGGCATTGAACCGCATCCCTCGCTATGCCAAATAGCATTCGTTTCGGTTTTTCTTGGCCGAGACTAAGGTGATGCAACTCTACCACCACCTACGGCTCCACCCTGACCCGGACCTTTTCTTAAATGGGGTTCACCTGGAAGTGGTGGATTCGCATCGATTACTTAGTCATGTTTTCGACCGACGTCTCGCCTGGGAGGCTCATATTTGCACCCTTAGGTCTCTTATAACCGCGCCATGGACTTTCTTCGTTCTGTGATGTTCAGCACTTGGGGTGCTGATAGGTATACTACCTTCATTTTCTACCTATCCTTTGTTCGTTCGAAGCTTGACTAAGGATTCGAGTTTTACTCATCAGCAGCCGAGCGTGTATTGCGGATGGTGTACTCGATCACACTTCGCGTTACGCTGGCTCCATATCAATTTAACCAGATGGTTCCAAGTCCCACTCTGTTTGAAATTAGTGGGGCTCTATCCGGCGCTTCGTCTGTCTTTCTCTCGAGCAGTTTGCAAAATACTGCTTGGTGCGGGACATAAAGCGTCGTGCTCGGTTCAGAGACTGGATTGTGTTTAGCAAGTCACGTAGCTGTCTGAATGCTCTCTGTGCATTGGGATCCCCATACACCCTGATTTAGGGTATCCGTGACGCGAACCTGGTGAATGTCGAGATTATTTTCTGCTGGGTTCCTAAACGTAAAAACTGTGGGGAATGAGCGCGCCGATGAGGGCGTGAGAAGTTGGCGACCAGACCAGCGTTTTGCTCTTTCTCACCTCTACTACATGGCAGGCCTCAAGGTAACCCTCTTAGCTGCCTACTAAAGAAGATGTGGGACTGCCAAGGGGAACTTAAACTTGCGTGCCATTGCGCCATGACTCTTCGCATGGGCCTAAACCCAAATGCTGTAACGGCTTCAGGTTGTTTTCTGTCGTCTCCGAATTGGACACACCCGCGGGACGCCCTGCCATTTGATGGAGCGCTCGCCAGCGATTTACTGCGACCACTGTGTTGTCCCCCGGACTGTTTGGCACATTCTTGTTGACTGTCCCAGTCTGGGTAATCTTCGCGCACGTTACCTGTCCTGGTACCGAGACGAGCATGGTCGCTACCGCTTGTCCCTTGTACTCAAGACGGGTTTGTTTGTACATACTTGTGGGGTATCTAACTATTTGAAGCAGGTTAGTCTTCTCCATTTTATTTGATTCTTGGGTGTTGGTCGCATGTTTTGTTATTTTTCTTTGCTTTGTTTTGGTTTTGCTGGTTTGCGAGTTTTATCAATTCGTTTTTCTATTTCAAATTAGCCTAATATTAGGATAGAAAAAAATTACAGCGACTTTTGCCTTTGCTAGCAGTCGCCTGATGGGTACTTAAAAATACCTTATTTCCTTTCCTGCATCCTCAAGTGTCTGTCACGTGTCGCTTGGGAAACGTTGCTGCAACTGACATCTTGAGGTATGTGTGTCCCCTCAGTCCCAACACAACTTTCTTTATAGATCTCTTCTTATTCGGCCTTGGTCTGAAGAAAAACACCCTTCGCCCAACACTCAAGACTTATCCAACCAGCTACAACCTGGCCCTGTTACTCAATTCAAACTAATAAACGAAAACCAACGAGAGCATATCCTCTAATTTCTTCTAAGGAGAGATCTATAAAGCGGCGAAGATGAAGAAAGTGAAAATGGATGGAAGATATTTTGCCGCAGATCTATCTTGCGGAAACCTTGAGGGCAATAGAACAGACACACCGACGGCGGGAGATGCCCTCGTTGCTATTGTATATTCAGGGTCCTCTTTTTCTGTCGTGCCCACAATTGTGGTGGCCATAATTGTCGTACCCGCAAAGCTCGTACCTATAAAGTACGTGTCCATTAACGTCGTGCCCAGAAAGGTGGTGCCCACATAGTTTGTGTCCATAAGGGTCAACCTACATAGTTTGTGTCTATAAGAGTTATGCCCATGTTCATTTTTCAAAAGGATCTGCCGACAGCGAGTCATGCATATGAAGTTTGGGCCTGCAAATTTGTGTCCATAAAGATCGTGCCCACACAGTTTGTATCCATAAAGGCCGGGCCTACAAAGGTCGTGGCCAGCAAGATCGTGCTCACAAATGTTGTGACTACAAAGTCGTGCTCACAATTATCGTGACTACAAAGACGTGCTCACAAATGCTGTGACTACAAACGTCGTAGCTACAAGGAGAGTGGCCAAAAAGGTCGTAATCACAAATGTCTTGCCTACAAATGTCGTGGCCACAAAAGTCGTGACTACAAAGTCGTGCTCACAAATGACGCCCATACAAAAGTCGTGGCCACAAAGGTCGTGCTAACAAATGTCGTGGTCACAAAGGTCGTGCTCCCAAATGTTGTGACTACAAAGTCGTGCTCACAAATATCGTGCTCCCAAATGCCGTGCCTACAAAGGTCGTACCTACAAAGATCGTGGTCACAAGGATCGTAATCACAAATGTCATGCCTACCAAGGCCGTGGCCACAAAGGTCGTACTCACAAATGTCGAGTCTAGAAAGGTCGTGGCCATAAAGGTCGTAGCCATAAAGATCGCGCTCACAAATGTCGTGCTTATAAAGGTCGAGCTCTCAAATGTCGTACCTACAAAGTTCGATGTCACAAAGGTCGTGCTCGCAAAAATCGTGTCTGCAAAGGTCGTAGCCATAAAAATCGTGCCTACAAAGGTCGTGGCCGCAAAAGTCGGGCTTACAAATATCGTGCCTACAAAGGTCATGGAACAAAGTCCGTGTTCACAAATGTCGAGCCTACAAAGGTCGTGGCCACAAATGTCGTAATCACAAATGTCATGCATAAAGAGGTCGTAAAGATGAAGAGAGTTTCAGAAATGTGGTGCATACAAAAGTCATGGCACCAAATATTATGCTCACAAATGTTGTGCCTACAAAGGTTGTGCCTATAAATGTCTGACTCACAAATATCGTGCCTACAAACCTCGTGGCGAAAAAGGTCGTGCTCACAAATGTCGTGCCTACAAAGGTCGTGGCGCCAAAGGTCGTGCAGACAAAGGTCGTGCTCACAAACGTCGTGCCTACAAAGGCCGTGCCTACAGATGTCGTGCCTACAAAATGTCGTGCTTACAGATGTCTTACCACAAAGGTCCTGGCTACAAAGGTTGTGCTAATGAATGTCATGCCTCCAAAGGTCGTAGCCAAAGAGGTCGTGTTCACAAATGTCGTGCCTACAAAAATCGTGGCGACAAGGAGGTGTCACAAATACCGCGCCTACAAAAGTCGTGCCACAAAGGTCTTGATCACAGATGTCGGGCCTAGAAAGGTTGTGCCCTCAAATATCGGGTTTACAAATCTCGTGCACACAAAGGTCGTGGCGATAAAAGTCTTGCTCACAAATTTCAAGACTACAAAGGTCGTGCTCGCAAATACCGTGCCTACAAAGATCGTTGACACAAAAGTTGTGCTTAAAATGTCAGGCCTATAAATGTCAGGGCCACAAAAGGTCGGCTCTTAAATGTCATGCATACCAAGGTCGTGACCAGAAAGTTCTTGCTTACAAAGGTCCTAGCCTCAAATATCGTACTCACAAAAATGTCCTGCCTACAAAGGTTGTGGCTACAGAGGTCGTAATCACAAATGTCCTGCCTAAAAATGTCGTGGCCACAAAGGTCGTGCTCATAAATTTAGTGCCTACAAAGGTTGTGGCCCCAAGGTCGTACTCTTAAATGTCGTTGTTACAAAGGTCGTTGCTACAAAGGTGGTGGACAAAAAAGTCGTTCCAACAAATGTCGTTCCTTCCAAGGACGTGACGACAAATGTCTTGCTCATAAATATCGTGCCTACAAAGGTCGTAGCCACAAAAGAAGTGCTCACTACTGTGTTACCTACAAAGTTCTTGACCAGAAAGGTCGTGCTCAGAATGTTGTACCTACAAATCTCGTGAGCACAAAGGTCGTGCCTACAAAGGTTGTGGTCACAAAGTTCATTCTCAAAAATGTCGTGCCTACAAATTATCGGGCTCACAAATTTCGTGGCGACAAAAGTCATGCTCACAAACAAATTAGTGACTATAAAGGTCGTGTTCAAAAATGTCGTTCCTACAAAGGTCCTGGCCAAGAAGGTCGTGCTCAGAAATGTCGTGCCTACAAATGTCGGGGCGACAAAGGTCGTGATAACAAATTTCATGCCTATAAAGGTCGGACCGACAAAGGTCAGTCCGATCTTTATAGGCATGATATTTGTTAGCACGACCTTTGTAGTGGCCACAACTGTTCTCGCCACAAAGGTTAAAAAATGTCGTGCATACAAGGGTGTGGGCACAAAGTTCATGCTCACAAATGTCGTATTCATAAATGTCTTTCTAGCTAGGGTGGGCCCACAAATGTCAGGCTCACAAATCTCGTGGAGATAAAGGTCGTGCTCACAAATGTCGTATTCATAAATGTCTTTCTAGCTAGGGTGGGCCGACAAATGTCGGGCTCACAAATCTCGTAGAGATAAAGGTCGTGCTCAGAAATTTCGTGACTATAAATGTCGGGCCTATAAACGTCGATGCCACAAAGGTTCTGGCCATAAAATCCATGCTCACAAATGTCGTGCCTACAAACCTCGGGGCTTCAAAGGTCGTCTAACAAATGTTGTACCTACAAACGTCGGTGGGTCAAAGGTCGTGCTAACAAATGTTTGGCCTATAAATGTCGTGGCGACAATTGTTGTAATCACAAATGTCGTGCCTACTATTGCCGTGACCATAAAGGTATACTCACATATGTCATTCCTACAAAACTCGCGGTCACAAATGTCGTGTCTACAAAGTTCGTATCGACAAATGTCTTGCTATAAATGTCGTGCCTACAAAGGTCGTGGCCTCAAAACGGGTGTTCACAAATGTTGTGCCTACAAATTTCGTGCCCCCAAAGGTCGTGTTCACAAATGTCGTGCATATAAGGGCGTGGACATAAAGGTCGTGCCTACCAAACTCGTGGCACAACGGTCCTTCTCATAAATGTCGTTCCTACAAAGGCCTTGGCCACAAAGTTCGTGGCCACAAATGTGGTGTTTACATATGTGGTGCATACAAAGGTCGTGCTCAGAAATGTTGTGCCGACAAAGATCATGAGACCACGGTCATGGTCAGATATCCCGCCCCTACAAAGGTCGGGATAACAAATATCGCGCCTACAAAGGTCGTAACCACAAAGGTCAGCCCACAAAGTTTTGCCTACAAAGGTCTTAGCCACCTAGTTCGTGCTTATAAAATGTCGTGCCTACAAAGGTGGTAGCCACAAACGTCGTTCTCACAAATTTCGACCCTGCAAAGGTCTTGGTCAAAAAAGTCGTGCTCAAAAACGTAGTGCCCATAAAGTTTGTGGCCACAAAGGTCGTATCTACAAAGGCCGTGACCACAAAGATATGCTCTCAAATGTCGTGGCCATAAAGGTCGTGCTCACAAATGTCGTGCCTACAAAGGTCGTAGCCAAAAAAATATGCTCTCAAATGTCGTGGCCATAAAGGTCGTGCTCATAAATGTCGTCCATACAAATGTCGTGGCCACAAAGATATGCTTTCAAATGTCGTGCCTACAAAACTCGTGGCCAAAAAGGTCGTGCTGACAAATGTCGTGTCTGCAAATGTTTTACTCACAAATATCGTCCCTACAAAGGTCGTGCTCACAAATGTAGTGCCCATTAAGGTCGTTGCCAGAAAGGCCGTGCTCACAAATGTCGTGCCTACAAAGGTCGTGGCCACAAAGATCGTGGTCACAAATATCGTTCCTATAAAGTTCGTGCCCACAAAGGTCGTGCTCACAAAAGTCGTGCCTACAAAGGGTGTAATCACAAAGGTCGTCCTCACAAATGTCGTGTTTACCTAGGTCGTGGCCAGAAAGGTCGGGATCACAAATGTCGTGCCTGCAAAGGTCGTTGCGCCTAAGGTCGTGCTCGCAAATGCTGTGCCTACAAAGGTAGTGCTCACAAATGTCGTGCCTACAAAGTTCGTGGCCATAAATATCCTACTCACAAATGTTGTGCCTATAAAGGTCCCGGTCACAAAGGTAGTGCTCACAAATGTCCTTCCTACAAAGGTAGTACCCACAAAAGTCGTGCATACAAAAGTCGTACTCACAAATGTGGTGCCTACAAAGGTCGTTCTCACAAATTTCGTTCCTACAAAGGTCGTGGCCACAAAGGCCATGCTCCTTAAACAGTATCCTACATTTTCTCTCAGAAATTTTGTTCTCCATATTACGCGAAACCCACGCCATCACACGCAAGCTCTCCATCCCCATTCGCGAGGCATTGGCAAATCTCCAAGACATTTCAAGGAGCCCCCGCCACCCCGTGACAGGCTTCTATCACCCACAAACTATCCAACCACACAAATTACCCCACAAGGCACACACTCTCATCACTTTAGCCCCCTCCACAACGTGATTCCAAGCATCCCTTCCATTGCGCACACGGGTCTCCCTGACAATGCTCCGATGCAGTCACCAACCACAAAATTCACTTCAAAACCGCAGTGACATGACCGATGTAGACATCTGGTCCCATCCCTCCAAGGAACCACACCCGGTTCAACACAATTTTATAACATGGCCAACCTAAGTACAACTGATACAAAACCCGAAGACACGAGGAGTCCGTGATCTCTGTGGCCCCATCCGATCGGCGAAGATCATCAAGGTTGAGGGTCAACCTAAGTAAACAGCGTGTATATGATACGCATCTACATATTATGCTTTGAAAGAGTGAAACGCATTTGGTGACTTTCAAATCGGGTTCATATTCTAAAATTATATTTTGTAGTCAATAAAAACAAACAATGTTTGTATGGAGACTTTTGCCTAACCCTGTACGACTGAATTAAATTGAAGCATGACGACCATCACGTCTAAATAGCGAGGGTTGGGATACGACAGACCCAGAGAATGAAAAGTAGATAGAATTTGTAACAAATGCGACAGTGAGGTAGAGTAGGCTGCCATTAATCTGCCTTTAAAAGGTTATATTTTCCCTGGCAAAAGTCGTTGGGATTCTACGTCACGGCCATAAGAGAAGTAAAGAAGCAGAGGGAATAGGGTGCTTTATATCTGCGAGTCTATGACTCGCTTAAAGCTTATTTAAATGTTTGGTATTATTATACAAAACCGACTCCTGACCTTGCGTAGTCTATTGACAAAAAAAATTTACCTCAAATCCTTTATAAACCTCCTATTTATATTCAAAGAAAGTTCTTGTTTATAATTTGGGAGCTTCTATTTTAATCTTGCTTTTGAAATCATCTTAGCGGAAGATGGTAGACGGAGGCTTGGCAGATTCTGTGTTAACAAACTTGGTCATAAAATGGGGCAAAACTTTTATGTAGTGACTATCATTGCTTTGTATTCCATGAGATTTAGGCCAAGATCTTCGTAAAGCAGCTTATTGACGGATTGCAGACTTCATTGAATCAACAACGCTAACTTACTACACATCTCTTACCCGATAAAAGGAGGCAAAGAAAAGTGGAAGCCAACCGAAATTCGTGGAAATTTTTTGTCACTTTACCTACGGGGATTTTTGAGAAGGAGGCTATTACAAGCTGCCCCTAGGCGACTTTATGTCCAATAACCCCCCCCCCTCCCTCGGCGGAGTAACGAAGCAGAAATGAACTGGACTGCCTGTCATCTTGCCTCGACCCAACTATGACGTTCTTTGTGATAGACATAATTGGGGGCGCCAAGGAAAGCTGGTTTGAGAAGTAACCCACAGTGGAATTCGCCGTCAGGGGCACCCAGACCAGGGGCGGGACTGCAACTTCCGACCAAGGAAGGATGCAGGGGCCCGTCCCTACTCCTCTACCCCTAGAGTCCAGCCAGGAACATGGAGGTAAGCAACACCCATCTCTATGTATGCCGGCTGCAGTTTTGATACCAAAACCCGCGAGGGGCGGCACCCCCTGTTAGCGATGGTTGATTCCGCGCTAACCAACAAAAAGACTGCCATAAAATCACACCTCGTGAGGGCCCCACCGGGTTCACCCATCTTCATTCATCCATCCCATTTGGCAGTTCACGTTCATTGATGATGAGTTACGAAGAAGAAGGAGCCAGCCCAAACGAGCATAAAGTATCACCGCAAGAACAAAGGGAGTACGGACTATTTCCTCTCGAACAAGTTACCACAAACAACGATCAGAGAGCATAAGACGAATATAGCCCCGAGGGGCCACTTTATCGAAGAGATGGCCCAGCATAACACGACCAGAATCCCCCTGCGGACAATATATGGACAACTCAAGCCCAGCAGAGAAAAAGTATTCGAGGTTGTTTATGGCAAATTAAGTATTGCCATGGTAGACTGCTCTAGGTTGCCCCGGGATATGTGTGCTCTCTATGATAAGGAGAAGGACATTGAGGCCATCATCAAAGAAGAGGCATTTGAGGTCCTTCGGGGAATTGGTCTGCAGCCCGCCACACCACCTCAGATCCTTGCCCACAGGAGCGTGGTATGCCGGCGACTCGACCCATGGATCGGGTAACACTCGAAAGAGAAAATCAAGGAGGAAATCCAGCTTCGACAAGCCTGGGCCAAGGTAGTTGAAGTGGTCAAACTTAAGAACAGAAGGGATAACAGTGACTACCCTCATGTTTTTAAAGTAGTCTTTACAGAGACCACAATGGCCCAAAAGGCAAAAGAACATGGTCTGCTCATGTTTAATGCCAAAGTAAGTCTGGACCAAATGAGAAAAGAGAATTTACACCAGTTCAATTCTGATTTAGGTGCTACAGAATGGAGCAGCACGCGAAAAAGGACTTTAAGGAGCCACAAGAAACATACGTTAAATGCAGCGAAAAGGGCTACCATTGGAGGACGTGTAAAAACAACTTCAAAAAGTAAGTCAACTGCGGGCAGGGACACAGGTCAATGGCCATGGCCTGCTCTATAAAAAAGATGTGATAAAATAGAAACATGAGTTAAGGAAACGCGTAGATCCAATACAACCTACACTCAAGCAGCAATGGCGGCCCTCTCAGAAGTTGATACAAAAAAGACCTACCTCAAACTACAGAAAGAAAACTCAACCAAGATTCTGATGTGCATTCTTCACGCGCACGTCATGAATTTTACGCCCCCAGGAACGTTCGCTAAATAGCTAAATCAAATGCTCCTCAAAAACGGTATGGACCAAATGTGGTTCCCGGACAAACGAAGTAGACAACGAAGAGAGGGAAAATGCTGGGTCGGCTAATACTAGTTCCTCGGATCCTCAGACTCATCGGACTAAGAAGCCCCTCAAACAGAGAAGACCAAGGGGAAGAAAGGGAAGAAGAAACGGTTGCATGCGGATAACATCAATCTCACAATATAAGCATGATAACAGTTTTTCTTTCCGGAAGATGTGGAACCCAGAGAAATATTTCATGACATTGAATCAAAAGTTTTTAAATGGAAATACGATGCCGAAATCGACACTGAAACAATAGAACAAGCTTTGCTCCGCCAAAACGTGGTTCTACATCACAAAACTTGCGTGCAAATTTCTTACGCTGAGTTCATGAAGAACATAGTCCTGAAACACTAAAAAGACAACATGGAAAGAGTAAGCAACAGAATGAGGATCCTGACACTCAACGTAGAAGGATAGGATGGGAAAGCAACGGCATATGGAAACATATTCCAGGTGCTTGACCCCGACATCATTCTCATAACAGAGCAGGAAAATGACACTACATCTGGTCAAATTAAAATACCGGGCTACAGAGTGGTGCTGCAATAGCTATCAAAAGTAACATCTCGTTCAAACATCTACCCTAACTGGACGAATTCTTTGTGGCGGTCGAACTCCACACATTTGTAGGAAACCTCGCGATAGCCGCAGCATATCAACCCCCTCGTCGATCCTATCTCTTAATAAATAACTTCTACACATTGTTTGGGCACCGAAGAATGGCAATCCTCGGGGCGATCTCAATGCCAGATGCCGTGCGGCGGGCTATGGTAGAACCAACGAAAGAGGCCGAAACTTGGAATAGATTATGGGAAGAAAAAACATCGAAAGAATATGGCCAGATTTTCCGACCTATATCGTTTCCACATCAGCCACCAAACCTGACATAATCTTAACAAGGGAAAGCTTCCCCTTCAACTACCCAACAGTCCCCAGTGATCACATAGTGATTCTCACCCCTGCTATCACTCGCGCTGATCTAGCTTCCAGTCTCTCTCCGCAAAAACTACGCCTGGGCCAATTGGGAACATTACAAGAGACAGCTCAGTCAATACCCCCCCAGCTGACCTAAACCATGCAACCCTAGAGGAAATAGACGAAGAACTTGTGAAGATAATTACGTCCATTCTAGAAGCAGACCGCGAGTGCGTACCCAAGACTGGGTACAAAACCCCTCCTTAGCCCAGATGGACAGAGGAGATGAGGGAAATCGCTTGTGTTCACAGGGAAGTGTACGAAGAGATAAGACGGGAAGATCCTAACTAGGAAAGAAGCTTGCTTCTTCGACACCTAAGCACCAAAATAACAGAGGCTATCAACCTCCAACAAGAGGAAATCTGGAACAACCTGATAACCAGAACCGATAGCGAGCTGAACCCGGCTAAAGTCAGGGTAAAATCAAGAAACTAAAAGGACTAACCGGAAAAACTAAGGTCCAAATAAAAGAGAAAGGAAATTATATAGAAAACCCGGTGGTTTTAGAAGACAGATTTGGCAATTATTGGAAAAAAAATCTTCACTATCACCCCAGAAGAATATGAAGAGTTCGACCAGGAATTCGAAGGCCAAGTGATCGAATATCCGAATCAGATCATAAACCGCACGCACCCACAATATCAAGTAGACGAAGGCAGGGAGATTGCGGGCCATGGATGTCCCATAACACCAGAGGAGGTCATAGTCACTGTAAAATTCTTTAAACAAAGGGCACCAGGCTGGACGGGCATCCCCCAAAGAAACTTGAAAAATGCCCCACTGCAGATTATTCAGGGAATCACAATATTTTTAACGCTTCCTTGAACAAGGGCTACTTCCCTGATGGTTTTAAGATTGCTAAAATAATCTTCATACCTAAGGGAGTAAAAACTCATGATCTCCTGATCAATTATAGGCCAATCTTCCTGCTGGAATTCATTGCCAATTTCTACGAGAACCTCCTGGCTGATAGGCTTCAAGAACAACTAGCCGAGCGAGGAGCTCACAACCTTCAGCAGTACGGGCTCCGTAGGAGACGAAGAACGGAGACCGCCCTCACCCTCCTAACTTAAAAATTCACATGCAGCAAAGCTGAGCGAAAATACGTATACGTGCTGCTGCGGGATGTAACGAAGGCCTTTGATAAGGTTTGACTGAGAAGGCTAGAATTCAAGATCATGAACAACCAGCTAAACCCAATCCTAGAAAGGCTCATTTGTGACTCTGTCACGGAGAGGAGAGCCCAAATTGCAATCGAGGGCTACAAAGGACCCGAATTCGAACTCAATGCAAGAGTTCCACAAGGCAGTTGTCTGAGTCCGTTGTTTTACATCGTGTACACATTAGACCTCTCTGCTCCAGTGAGGGACGATTCGAAGTATCTGCATTTCGCAGATGACAACACACAAATCGTTCCAAGTCCTATCAGGAACGCTACAGTTCAAGCAAAAGCGACAGTTTCCGAGATTGATAACATCAACCGTTATGAAAAAAGGTGGAGAATCATCACTAACAGCCAGAAATTCCAGCTAATTCCGATGAACTGCCGGAAAATAGACAACGTCCTCGTTGAGGACAAAATTTATCCGTACTCTAACGAGGGTATAAGGCCTACATAAACAACAGTCTCCCTAGCCAAATAAAAGCTGAAGAAACTGTAACTTTTCAGAAGCCTCAACGTGGTACACTCCGTCCCGTTGTACCTGGCTGTGGTCACGCAGATGGCAAGTTTGACCTCTCACATGACGATGCAGAGGGTACATAATCAAGCCACACTGCTTATAACTGGCCCGAAAAGGATCGACCGTATTCGCAATCGGCTCTACACGATAGAACCGGACTCAAACCGATCAATATGGAGATCCTGAGGCTAGAAAGAGAATCATGGGACAAAGTAGAAGAAGAAATACTCCCAACAATCAACAATAATCTCGACATACCGCAATTCAGACAACACACAGAAGAAAGAACAGCACTATTCCCTAGCGGAAGAAACTGTGCAAGAGAAAATATAAGACCAATCTACACCTAATAATTATGCAAAACTCGAAACAAGTCAAAGAAAAATAATAAACAAAAGGCCACAAACTTTAATAAAAAGAGGCGAAGTGCCCAAATTAAACTTTAACTAAATCAAATAGAAGAGAAAGAACAATAAAAAGTATAAAGAAAAAACAAGCAAAGTCCTCAAGCTAAAATCAAATAATCAATAAAGTTAACTAATATAATAATAAGAAAATGAAGATAGTTTAACAGCAATAACAAAAAATGTAAATAAAAAGAGGCGAAGTGCCCAAACTAAGATTTGAATTAAAAATAAGAAATGAATAATTAAATAACAAAGTCAACGAAAATAAAAAGAGAAAGATAAATTAGCTGCAATAAAAAAAAGCATAGATAAAAGAGAGGCAAAGTGCCCAAGCTAAAATTTAAGTTAAAAGAAAATAAAGAATAAATAAATAACAAATTTAAAAAGTACAAATAAAAGAGGCAAAAATGCCAATATGAAACTAGAAAAGAATAATTAGCCCAGAAACTACTTGAAAGGCTTGAAAGTCACGGCGGAGGAACCTACTAAAGGAATAAACAAAAATTATAAAACAATGGAAGAACCTGACCGTCATAGACGGTCAGCAATATTATTGACGGGGAATAAAAAAAATTAAACAAACAATAAGAAGAAAGTATACTAGTAAACAAGTTCACACCTATGAAAACCTACCACACATTTCGTCACTTTCATTAACTTGAACTTGAGTCTTTTTGGTTTTCTAGTAAAAACCACAATGGTCAGAGTTGTATGCGATTTCTTAGTAGGCTCATATCCATAGTTATGAATCAGAGAAGAGGAAGATACTTAGCAGATGTACCGGGGTTAATTATGAGATTTCTCTTACTTCGGAACCTTTTAAGAGATGGGATGATCAAAACTGATCGTCAAATATGACGAAGAATTCTGCCACAACCGGATTTGACATCACAGAATTCAAAATGCTTTTAGAATTAAGATAATACTCAGGTGGCAATGGGCATTTCAAGATCCTCCTATCGATTCGTAGTTTGGACAGTCCACTTATCAGGTTGAAAAACTAGTCTTAGGAAACCCGAATTTTTGCTGTATCTTTAATTCTAGCTTCTAACAATGGTGCATCGCAATTTAAACCAAGGAAACCAATAATTGTCAGAGTAAGAGCCACCCCCACTTTCCCAATTAGTCTGCATACATTTTACTCTAGATTAATAGGATTTTCTTTGCTTCATTAATGTTTTAGTACCAACAAAATCTCTTGAAAGACTTGATGGCCTACTTCCTTTGGCATGGAGCGTCCTGTGACCTCATTCATGGATGCCATTTTTTTTCGACTGTTTCCACATCTCCTTTACTTCATTTTAGTTGCACAACCGCATCCGCATACTCGTCTCATTACAGACATTTGCACGCACCTTTACACCCTCCGCGGACGGGCACAGATTAAAACAAATCGCGTCCCCCTCCACAACCTCTCTCCTTTGTGGAAGCGGCTCCAGATTGGCATTCAGGCAGAGCTGTGACACGTAATCCCGGGATCCGCTTCCCACCAATATTTCGGACATTTTACAACTTTCGCCTTAAGCCTTCCCTTGAACCGCCACTTACTCAAATAAGGGGCGTATACTGGAAAAGAATGTGTGTGTTTGGCGGGAGAGGGTGGGGGGCACCGATTTGCGCTCTCGTTTGAATCTCCTCTCAGTGCAGTACCTACTTATTAACGTGGAATCCAAACCCCAGGTATCTACAGCGTATAACAGTCCTGGAAATGTCTCCCAGAATCACGATTCCACCCGGGGACAAATTAACATTGGGTACCAGGCTCGGGAACCGATTGGGTACCAGGCTCGGAACCGATTGTGTACCCGAGTCAGAAACCGGTTGGGTACGAGAATCCAACCGATTGGATAACAGAGTCAAAGCCGATTGGATAACATAGTGAGAAACCACTGGCAGTTCGAATCCTTTTCCGGGGAAACGAAAACTCAATTATCGCAAAGGGGTATGTCTCCTGCTCGGATGGGCTGGAGAATAAATACCTCATTGTATCATCACATTTACCTTAATCTATCTGCTACACAATATTTCTCACTATATTCCTCTTACTCCATACAACTTTCACCCTTATGTAATCCCAATCCCTCCTTAAACAAATTTAAGGGATATGCCCATAAGTTAATTGTGCTTCCATCGCCGAGGTGGGAGCCTGCTTCATTCTTCTTCTTGCTTTTGTCTTATTTGTTTTTATTTTCTTTGTTTTTTGTTTAGCGTTTTAATTGATTTGTGATTTAAATGCAGGATGAAAAGTAATTGCAGTGACTTACATATGCGCTCGGAGGCAGTCGCCAGATGGGAGTTACAAAGAAAAAATCCTCCATAGGTTAATGATACCTTTTTTTTTAGTTTACATGCTTTTGTGTGTTGATGAATAAATAAGTCAAAGGCGAAATAAACAGAGGCGTTGTCACATTGAATCCACTCTCTTCGGCCTAATTGAGAACGAGCGTTTTTGATAGTACTAATCCTCATACACCCAAACTTTCCAAATTGAAATAACTGTGGAAATACGATTAGATCCTTCTGAAGGAGACTTAAATTCATTTCAAAACGGATTAAATATCGGCTCAATCTTTATATAGGGTCGCCTAAATTGAGAACTCGAAAAAGGTAAAAAATATTGTTATCGTCATTTTCAGACTCAGGTACCTTGGTTTCCATTGGACGGGCAGATTCTGCATCATTTAATATTGACTGGTTGCTATGGTGATCTGGTTGGTCCCTTTTGCGTCATACTATTGAACTGAGACGTTCAGAGCCGCTTGCTGCTCGCCAACCCATACAACTAAAAAGCTCACAAGAGAATCTGATGTGGTTTGTTGTGCGTCTCCAAAATGCACCTTCGCCTCCTGTCACACGTGCGCATATATCGTACATATACACTTATTTACATATTACCAGTACAATGAGACATGTTATGTCTCAAGCAAAATTAGTACCAGCTTTAAGTTTGGAAGCGTTGAAGGGTAGATGGTTTAACATTGGTATTCGATGAAAAGGCTTTCCTCTCGGGTCCCCTTTACCTCCTATCTAAGCTTTTGGTACTTGATGAGCAAGGTTTTAAGTTTTCACTTGAGCCGCAAAATAAAAAAAATGAAAAGTTTTTCCCGAGTTCAGAGAAACTTTAGAGTTTTCTGGGTCGCAAGAAGTCAATTTTAAAAAATTCTTGCCCTTCTTTTAATTCCTTTCTTCATAGTTAGTTTTATACAGCGTGCATCATGATTTCTGTAGGCGACCGCTTAGTTACTTTTTGAGGTTCCAGCGGAGTGACTCGATGTGTACTTGCGCCCGGGTTCTTTGCCAGTGTCATCATCCGTCCTTCTCATTGTAAACTGATCGGATAATGAAGTGCACATAAAAGATCAGGATGACAATTGCTGGAAAGTAGAAAAGCTTGCTAAGGAAAAAGGTCTCTTTAGTGGGGAGAGGTCCTGGTGTTAATGTGGTTTGGGCACCAACCAGCGATTGTGCAACCATCCGTAGACCCTGAGGAAGGGGCCGTTCCGCATAGGGGGTATGCGGATATGTGTATTTCCATATAAATTACACAAGTACCGGGTGACCTCCCAAAAACTGAACCTACAAATCTTTGAATAAAACTGTTAATTTTAATTTTTCTTCTTTTCTTTTTCAGGGTATACAAGTCGACTTTGTGCATGAAATATTGGAACTCTTTTCTTCCTCAACATATCTTGGTCAACCAAGGAAAACACATTTTGCGTGGAGGCCTATTTAGCCAACAAATCCTACACTGTATGCAAGCAAATTTTCGGAGAAAGTTTTGGTGTCGTCATACTTCATCAAAAGCAGAATTTTTTACTAAGTTCAGAAGTTCAGATAGTATGGGCCTGTACAAAATCTTAATTCTAAAGGACTGAGGGACACTTATTCTGGTCTGAGGGTGAGTGCTAGGACAGAAAGGAACATTGATGATGTACGGGACTCAGTGGAGCGGAGCCCAAAGAAATCACTTCGACGACGCAGTCAAGAGCTGGGAATCTCTCAAGAGTCATTGAGGCATCTTCTTAAATCGGATCTTCATTTGTATCTTTACCAGATCCAAGTAAAGCAAAAACTTACGGAAGCGGACATGGAAAAACGCGTAACCGTGTGTGAATGGTTTTTGACACAATCGAAGACAATCCAGACTTCTTGGATCATGTTTGGTTCTCTGACGAAGCCCACTTTCTGCTGTCAGAACATGTAAACAGCAAGAATAATGTTTATTGCGGTACAGCTGCACCGGAGGATGTGTTACAGAGGCTGTTACACTCAATATAGTGCACAGCGTGGGTAGCAATGTCTAAAAATGGCATCATCGGTCCATATTGGTTCGAAGACGAAAATGAGAAAACTCAAACGGTGAATACGGAGCGCTATGTTGCAGTGCTAAGGAAGTTTTGGGCATCAGTGGGACGACGCAGAGGGATAGATCGAAATCAACAGTGGTTCCAGCAAGACGGGGCCAGTCCTTACATATCAAATGACTCCCTAGCCTGGCTGAGAGAGCGATTTCAGGAGAGACTGATCAGCAGGAAGTGTGACGTTGAGTGAGCACCGCATTCACCGGACTTGAACCCCCCCAGATTTTTATCTGTGGGGGTATCTCAAGGATAATGTGTACCAGAACAACCCTCAAACGATTGGTGAACTAGAGGCAGAAATAACAGCAAAAATCAGGGAAATCCCCAAAGAGGAATGTGTTCGGGTAATTGACAATTTTGCGCGACCTATGCAAGTTTGCACCCAACGAAGCGGAACCCATTAGGAGAATATTTTGGAAAGGACATGACTTTTATGCAAAGCGACCAAGAAAACTGTAATTTTGGGGAATGATCGTACACAGACTGAAGTTTAAGCCCAGGAAATTAATTGAAATTTGCTGGACCTTTGTAGGATTTAATCAAATAGTTATGGGTTCTGTTTTAGGTGGTCACCCGGTAATGGAATTGAGTGTTTGCCAAGGGCCTCGAAAATTCAAGCGTCGTATCATAGCGACCAGGTCGTGAAGCTGTTGATGGTTTTATGCCTGCGCTTGCCGGTATCAAACATGTGATTCGACGCTAGAATGTAAGAAAAAATATTTTAAGTCTGTGGATTTTCACCCTGCAAACTTTTGTCTCTCTATCCCTCTTTATATGTATATTAATGACGTGTTTAATTGTCTCCTTTTTATTAGGCGCGAGCGACTCTACATCTCGCTATGTCGAGCGGTCGGTCGGTTGGTCCCCGTTTTGCTTTTTTTATGTTTTTGTAATAACATCATAACTATTCCGCCGATTCTAGCGAAATTTGAAAACCTTATGTTGTTTTACATTCTCTTTCGAAATCTATAATTGCCAAAGTCCTCCCAAGGTTAGCCCGTGAATTAATTTTGTTTTGGCAATAACATCATAAATATTTGGTTGATTCTAGCGGAATTTGAAAACCTTATGTTGTTTTACACTCTTTTTTGAATGATATAATTGCCAAAGTCTTCCCAGGGTTAGCCCCGGAATTATTTTGTTTTGGCAATAACATCATGACTATTCAGCCGATACTCTGCTGGACTAGAGTAGGCTATAATATGCTAGGCAAGCCTAGAATAGGCTATACTATGATAGGCTATTAAAGGCTAAGCTATACTATGCTAAGCTATGCTAAGATATAATGTACAAGGGTAAGATATATTATTCTAATTTAGGCTATAAAATACTATGCTAGGATAGCATAGAGTATGTTAGGCTAGACAATACTAAGCTATGCTTGACTAGGGTATAATAGGATAGTATAGGCTATACTTATCTGGGATAGTTAATGCTAGGCTAAGTTATACTATGCTAGGCTAGGCTAAGCTGTGCTTAGCTTTATTAGGCTAGATAGGGCTATACAATGCTATGCTAAGGTAGGCTAAAGTATAATAGGCTAGGAAGGGCTAGGCTATGCTAGGTAATACTATGTTAGGCTACGATAGGTTAGCTAACAAATGCTATAATAGGGTAAGCTATGCAAGGTAATTCTAGTCTAGGGTATGGTATGCTATACTAGTCTAGGATATACTATAATATGATTGCCTTGGTTATCTTGTTAGGTGTGGTTATGCTAGGATAGGCTATACCAAGCTAGCCTATAGCAGGCTAGGCTAGGCTATCGTATGCAAGGGTATATTGGCTAGGCTATAGTAGCTTATTCTTGCTTGCTATACTAGGAGAGGCTACTCTCGGCGACGCTAGGCTAGGCCCTGGCATGCAATGCTAAGCCATACCTGGTTAGGCTAGGCTAAGCTATAGTAAGCTAGGCTACACTAGGCAATGCTACGCTAGGCAAGGCTATACTAGGTTATGCTAAGCTAGGCTATACTATAATATACTAGGTTAGACTAAGCTAGGTTATACTATAATATACTAGGTTAGACTAGGGTCTACTATGCTAGGCTAGGCTATACTAAGCTAAGGTAGGATAAACTAGGCTATAATATGCTACGTTATACTAGGCTAGCTAAATTATACTAAGTTAGGCTAGGTTAGTCCCGGCACAGCTAAGCTATTCTATTTTAGGCTAGGCTATCCTATGTTTGGCTAGGCTTGGCTATACTAGGCAAAAACAGGATAGATTATACTATGCTATACCTGGCTATGATATGCTATGCTTTATTAGGCAAGTTTAGGCTAGGCTATACTAGGCTCTGCTATGCTAGACAATACCACGCTATACTAGGAGCGGCTATTCTCTACTATGCTATGCTAAAGTATGTCGCTATACTATGCTATTTTAGGCTAGGCTAGACTATGCTATGCTATACTATTATGTGCTATGCTATGCTATAATATACTATGCTATGTTATACTATGTTATGTTATACTATGCTGTGCTATATTATGCAATGCTTTGCTATACTGTGGAATATTGGGCTATTAGTGTGTGTCAATCTTTTCAACGCTCTAATTGCATAAATGAAGGGTGCTCAAAATTTGCAGCCCTACTTATGAATTCTAAAGTTAGTTTTTATCACTATCATCATCATCAATAACTCTATAATTTAAGAAGAGGATTTTTGTTTAGTATTTGAATAATAATTTTATCTTAGTTTGGTTATGACTTATGTTTTTTATCAAAGTTATTTCTAATAATTCTTTTATAATTTCCCAAAACAAAATGGTGAAATTCAGAAATAAAAATAAGTATCGAAATTTTGTGAATTTTCTGAAACCCAAAGAATTACCACTGGTGAAGTTCAGGAAATTTATTTTTATATATCTTCTTCTTCTATTCTATTCTTCTATAACTCTATATTTTAGCAACGTGATATTTTGAAAGGGGGGAAATTGAGCTTCGAGTTCCTTTTTAAAATTATTACAATTGGCGAGTTCAGAAAATTTCTAAAAATTTAACCATGGCTGCTTTTTTTAGTAGCGAAGCGCAAGCTACCCCCGTAGGGCGAAGTGGTGAAGCCATTGCCTAGTTTTAATTTAATTTTAGTTCTACTTAGTTAGCTACTTAAAAGTTTTGACTTAATTTTGTCATCTTGTGGAATTAAATGACTATTATTATGTTAATAATTCTATCTATTTCACTTTTCTTTTCTTATTTCCCCGTTTGAAACATATTCATTAGTGGGCTGAAGATTACGTGCCCTTCAGTACTACCATCTTACCAGTGGGATTTGACCTACAATTGCTTCTAAAATTAGGACAAGACTGGCGACATTCACACATTTGAACGTCTAAATTGAAAATAGCAGAGTTGTTGCCATCTCAATTCCAAATTCTCGTTGACGTTCTGAAATGTGGATGTGAGAAACTACCCAGCAGCCAAACTTGCAAAGGATATTTACCCTAAATTGTTTGAAAAGTGGGAACGAGGGAACAGTTCTTTTCTAGCCCCCGTTGTAAATTCAAGAGTCACAATCTTAAACAGGCCAAAAACATATCTCTGTGGGAGAGGAGAGCTATAGGCCTAAGCCACTTTCATTACAAAACTAGACAACCTGTTGATATCCTCAGGCACAAGTGTAAAATTGTTTTTTTGCTTTGAATTTGGCTGCCTTGGTTGCAAAAACGAAACTCAAATTAATTTATTCCCCTATGGTGATGAAGATCTCTGTGAAGGAACTTGCTTTCATAAAAGTCAGGGAGAAATGATTACTTCTTTTGGACCACATCAAGTTTGCTTTCGAGATTAACTTTAGTAAAATTGACAAGTCAATAAGTAAAAGCGACAAGAAGGTGAAGGAAGAAGAGTTGCCCACTATAATTAAGCCAATGTTTCAATGCCATTAAGTTAAGTAATTTTCTCTCCTGAAGAAAATGAAGAACAAATAACTGATGTTCAAGATGGACAGGATTGAATTTATGAAGTGACATTAAAAATACCAACCACATCTTCGAATTCCATTAAAAAGCAACTCGGGAATTTTTGGGGGTCAATAAAAACATAACTATTCGGATGATTCTAACAAATTTGAAAATCCTCTATTGTTTTACATTCTCTTTCAAATAATATAATTACCAAAATCCTCCCAAGGTTAGACCGGGAATTATTTTGGCAATGACATCGTAACCATTAGGCCGATTCTAACGAAATTTGAAACTCTTAAGGTACTTATATTCTTTTCAAATGATAGAATTGCCAAGGTCCTCTTAAGGTTACTCCGGGAATTACTGAAAGTTTTGAAGGTCGTAAGGTCATAAATCAGAATAAGTGAGAGGACGCGGCTTTTTGGCCAGCAGACTTTGTCTAACTCCATCGATCTACGATGGAAATTTGAGACCTTTTTTGATGAAAGGTGATACGAAAGTGGTCGTCGTGCCTAGGATTTTTCCGATTTTCCTGGACTCTTGGAGGGGTTGAGCGGACGTATGATTCACTATTCAATGGACGCGTTTACGACTCCGCGCCCTCTACTTGAGGTTAAGGGAAGGGGGGGTGGGGCTGCACATTTTAGAACCCTGGGATCAGAATAGATGTTCTACTTCCTTTTGGTTTCAAACAAAGATTTCAAAGCAGTATCAAGAGATAACACTGGGAACCACACTCCTGTTTTTGGCGTGCATCCTCTTTCATGCAAAGAGGAAAGGAACAGCTTTACTTCAAGATGTGCTGTAGTACCTCTCGCATCACATTTTCCAATAAACTTCTTACCACTTAACTATATTCAGTGTCAGTGTGTATTAACGCTAAGTTAATTTTGGCTCGTTAGCGGAATGAGGTGTGGGCTTAGTTTCATTATTTTGCCATAATGTTTTCATTTTTTGTAAAATATTTTGGGAAACTTTGGTTTGCTTGTACGTACCTTATCAATCAAACACCTTCATTTTTAAATATTTAAAATGTCAGCTTTCATCCCTTTCTACAACTAATTACCAACTAACGAGAGAATTTGGGACTGAACTAGTCTAGAAACAACTCTGGGAAGGCATTTAACTTTTCCTAATCAGTAAATCCAAATGTCGTCTACTCTAAAGCCCTTTCAAAACCAATAGAGACTAGGTCCTAACAAAGGGGAAATTCGCTACTGACAAGTTGGAAAAGTTAAGTCTTGATCCTAGTGATTCGGATAATCTGTCTCTGTGATTGACTAGTCGGTTACTTGTGTTCGCTCACCAGACGTGTCTATTCTAAAATTTGCCCATACTTTAAAATTCTTCCCTTTTAAAAGTCGAAAGTAACAATTTGGAAAGGTTAATCGTACTCATATTTGATTTGGATGCACAGTCTCTGCAGTGATTCACTCGTTGGTTCCTTCTTTTTCGCTCAAATGAGCGTGGTTATCCTAAAACTTGTTTCTGATTTCAAGTCGTTCCCTTTTAAAAGTCAAGGGAAAATGTTTCGTTTTTGTTGATGCTGGTTTACGTTTGTTTTACAAACTTTCTCTTCAAGTATTAATGTTTCTTAACATACTTATTCCATAACGCTTTTCATTTCCTTTTCTATTTTTATTTTCATACAAAATGGCGTGCGAGAACTTAGTCTCCTTAAAGCCTGTTCAAAAATTGAATCAGGTTCCATTTCTGAACTTGAGATGCGTGATGCAATCGAAGCCGTAAAACCCTTCATCGTTTCCTTGGAAGAGTTGAACGTCAAATAAATCAGATTTATATTTCATTCAACAAGGAAGAAGTGAATTACTTTTTACTCGAATAAGAATTTTCGTCGCAAATTGGCTTCGACTTCGAAGTCAAATTTGAATTAAACGATTTTTCGAGGAATCATAAATTCATTTCAACTAACTCTAGAAATTCGGTCGGCCCCTCAAAATCGCATCTCACAGAACCTTTGAGTAACCTTGGTCCGAAACTGCCTGTCAAATCTACTCCCAAGCACTATTCAGATTTTCATTCGTTCTCTCGTTTTTCCCCGCCACCTTCAACGTCAAATTATTCAAAAGAGCCGCGTTTGTTTAAAATTTTTAATACAACTATTTTAATGGCCGGGAAGGAGCTCTTAATATTAAAATTTAATATCCCAATTTCCCTTCTAACGAATGTTCTAATTTCCCTCACTCAACGGACGACTCTTTGGCGGAACTTTGTGCCTCAAAGCGCTTTCCCTTATCTCACCAGTGCAGCATTTCCGAAGCGAAGACACACACTTTGGCCAACTGCACAATAACAACCAAACGTCAAACTTCGGAATCAAATAAGGAAAATTGTGTCGTTGGGGTGGGTGGTTAAATCTGTCCAGGATTTTAAAGCCACATATTAAGTCAGCATGAAGTCTCCGCTTCCTACTTTAATTACCGACCTTGGATTGGTGAGTGAATTCGGACCTGTTTGTGTTCATTTCTTAACATCATCTTGAATATTTCCCATGTGCAAAATGTGTTCTGAGGGCTGATGAGGTCTCTTTCGCAGATAAAGCATTCTGCCATCAATTCGAAGTGAAAGAACGAATTGTAAGAATGAACTGTTTGCTCGGGGTCACTGTCAACCATCACCTGTTTGTAATTAGTTCGCCGAGTTCGATTTTAGTTCCCCAAGGATACAAGAAGCCTATTCGTTCATACTACGAAAAATGGAGATGTGGGGGATCTGCTTCCTCTCGTTGGTCGCTTCAAATCAGGAAACAGCTATGATGCCTCATACGGAAAAAGATAGCAGACCTTTATAAGAAATTAAAAGGTTTACACAGTACTTGCGGGTCCCGGACTCAAGGCCGCACTTTGGGTTGTGTAGTTCCTTCTGTAAAAGAGAAATAGGTGCCTCGGGAAAGAAAGGGTTCTTCTAATCTACCCCATCACTTTTCAAAACCATCAAACTAACACTATTTCCTCACTAAAGCCTTCTCTCAAAAGGTAATCCATGGAGGGTGTTACTCGAATGTCAAAGATGGCAATGGAGTACGAAGACGTGAGTAAAGTCAAACCGCCTGAAAGATACACAAATTCAGAACCTAAAGTAGAGGAAAATTTTGAATTTAGCGACAGCTTGACCCTGGAATTGTTATTCAAGCAATTCGATCAATGTGAATCGTCAAGATTCGTTCACCACTGAGGTGTAGGCCTGGAATATGAGTTCTCCTTAGAGTCGCCTGGTAACAGACTAAGGAAGACACCCGTGTCATCGTATATAATTTTAACTTAGAGAATTGCTTCGCTCCGATCCGTAAAGGTTGGGTCAAGTGGAGATTCCTCGCTAGTCTCTGAAATATCGTGGTCTTATGAAATTCAAAGTTCTTTGTTGCCTTCAAAATTTTGTCTCTTTGCTTTCGATCATGATATGAGAAACAAGGAGAGATCATAAAAATTAAACATGTATTAGGAATAATTTAAATGAAAATTTCATATTTACAAAAAAGTTCAATCTAAGTTATTTTAAGCGTGAAGCCTTTTCATGATTTGATACTTATCCTGAGAAGGAAGTTGTAAGAAAAATATTTTCCACCTGTGGATTTTCCACTTTTCGCTTTCGTCTATCAGCCCTTCTTTCGTCTGTCTACTCCTCTTTGTATGTCTATTTATCACGTGTCTAGGTGTCTCTTTTGAATCTAAGGATATGCGGTGGGTGTGTGGGACCTTTGTTGTTGAAAGTGATCCGAAAGTGGTCATCGCGCATTGTATTTTTTCCGATGTTTTTGCACCTTTGGAGTGATCAGACGGCCGTAACATTCTGTGGACGCATTTACGACTCACAGCCCCTACTTGAGGTTAGGGGAGGGTGGATGAACATTTGAGAAGCGGAGGGTCACGGAGGTTGTTTCCGCAATCTTGCTCCCCCCCTCCCCCCCTGCCCCCTCTGACGGAATTGTGTGGAATCTTTTTTCAGGCAAAGATTTCAAAGGTACCAAGAGATACCATTGAGAGCACACCTTCGTGTTTTGGCGCCCATCTTCTTTAACGCAAAGAGGTAAGGAAGAGTGTCGTCTCAAGATGTGCTTTTGTACCTCTCACCTTACATTTACCAATCAACTTTTTACCTCTTAATTATATTAAGTGTAAGTGTATATTAACGGTAATTTAATTTAGGCTTATTACGGGAATACGTTCAGTGCTTAGTTTAATTATTTTGTCAGGATGTTTCCATTTTTTGTCAAATATTTTTGTGTCGGAATAAACTTTAGTTCGCGTGCACGTACTTTTCAATCAGTCAAATCCCTTTCAGATTATATCGTACAGCCCATTTAAAGTTAATTTTTTTATCAAACATTATCATCTTTATTTTCAAATATTAAAAAGTCAGCTTTTATCCCTTTCTACAAATACCTACCAACTAACGAGAGAATTCGAGATTTAACTCGTCTCGAAGCATCTCTGGGAAGGCAGTTAACTTTTCCAGAACAATCCATCCGAATGTCGACTACTCTAAAGCCTTTCCAAAACCAATAGGTCTAGCCTCTAACAACGGAGAGGTTTTATACTGACAAGAAATCCCATGGTGTATCCCCTAGACTATTAAGAACTCCCCATTTTGTCTACACCTACTTTTGAAAGATTATATTTATCATACCATCGACCGATTGACGTTTTTACAAGATCTTTTAAGCCATATATATTATTCTTTCTACATATATATTCACTTTTTACACTTATTCTGGGTGCCATTTCCTTGGCTTCTTTGCTGGGGTAAAAGGGAAACGGTTATCTTCACTCGCGCCCTATAGGTTATACCGTTAAAGAATGCAAGAAAGTTCATTGAACGTGAGAATTCAGATTGATTATGAACGAGAACTGCCCCCAGCTTTCCTAGATCTTCGAAGCTAAACCACGATAGGTTTATTTAGGTACATAATCAACCACTTAGTGTTTGTAGATGATAATTGACTTGGGATCAATTAAACGAAATCTTGAAAGAAGAGCAGAGGTCACAAGGCGTCGCCTTGTCCCTCAATATCAGTCCTATCTTTTATTCATCAGATATATTTAAATATACATCCCCCCTCCCGCCGAAAATGGCAGCAATTTTGAGAAGTGATATATCATAAACATTTTTGGTAGGGACTAAAAAAAACATAACAAATTAAAGCTAATTATTTTCTCTTGAAATACTTATTCTTGACAGTTCAACCTCAGCTAATGCTCAAATGTGGCTTCACCCGAAATATATATATACAAAAATATTGAGCAATTTGTTTACTTTATTTGTTCTTATTTACAGTTTTAAAAGTAGTTTGTGGTTTTAAGTTAAACTTATTTTTTTAATAAATGGCTCGATTTGCCCATTAGAGGGAACCACAGCTTGCAATTTCCCCCTCCATTTTGAAATTTCCCTTTGTGATTGTCGCTTGTGAGAAATTTCCCGCGCAGATTGAATTCTTTCACGAAAATGTATGATCGCCTATTTGCTGACCACGGTAGACTTCTCTCTCTAAGGGAGACCATACAAAGTAGTGAGTGGGGTTCATCTTTTTGCTGCATTGTGACCAATTATCTGGTTTGATAAAACAGAACAATTAATATTGAGAAATGTTATTGTTTCCTTCGCTCTATGAGATGGGACTCCATTTTACACGGGCACAAACTCACTGCTTATTTCCTCGATCTCTGATGACGTTTGAGACAAAATATGATTGCACTAATAAATTGAATTAATTTTACACCTCTGTAAATAAAAATGATGGATGTTTTGCTCTTAGGGAACGTTGCAAGGGAAGCCATTATCGAATATGAAGTGCGTGAATGGTAGGATGAGGTAATAATGCAAAAGTTGTTTGGAATCAACATGAATTTTGTCACCAATACTGAGGTATTTCGTTGTGTTTCGACCGTTTCTCTTCTAATTTACGTTGTACTGAAAAACGAGACATTCAGATTTCTTTAGCAACTTAACGTTTTTATTTATTTGTTCCATGTTGTTGCTCTTGGCTTTAAACCATTTTATTTTCGTTTTCAATGTTTTTCTGGCGTTCTTTTTCTAGTCACTAGCTGCAATGGTTACTGAGAGATCACTTCTCAAAATTGCTGCAAGGTTTTTTTCTGTAGGGGGTGGGGGTGACCCTTAATATATTTGGGATAAATGATATAAATTGGAAAGTATAATTACCGGTAATTATGCATAATTACCAGCATGGGATGAACTTTAATAAATTCATTGGCCCGAAATTTTTCAGTTAAGCTTCCTTGATAAAAATGATAAATATAACTAAATTAATCAAATTTAACGGTAATTTTACAGGATTACAAACTTTAGATTCTGTTAATCAAGTTAAATTTACTGCCTACGAAAGAAGCTTGGTATTTATGAAAACTTACCGGTTTATTTGCATAATTCGCTAAAATTTAACACATTTACCAAACATGTTGGTAATTAAAAATTTTCAATTTATTCCATTTTATTTCAAATATCCAACAAATCTATACAATTTTAAGTTAAGCACGCTGGTAATTATATATTATACAACTAAATGCATGTTATTTTACGGCAAATACGCTAGTAATTATACTATATACAACAAATGCATATAATTTTATTTCAAACACGCTGGTACTTATACAATATACAACAAATGAATACAATGTTATATCAAACCAGTTGGTAATTATACATTATACAATAAATGAATGCTTCCAATTTTACGTCAAACTTGGTGGTAATTTACAAAATATACAAAAATGTATTCAGATTTATGTCATTATACAACTGAATGCATGCCATGTTACGTCAAATACGCTGATCATTACACAATATATAACAAATACATACAATTTTATGTCAAACACACTGGTAATTATACAATCTAATCTATATTTTCTAGTCTTTTTGTATATATATAGATATATATATATATATATATATATATATATATATATATATATATATATATATATATATATATCTCTTTATATATATATATATATATATATATATATATATATATATATATATATATATATATATATATATATATATATATATATATATATATATGACCGGTATAGAAGGCCACATAGAGCGACATTAAAGGCTAACAAAGGTCACCATTGGGGTAACTTCTTGACCTGGGGTGCAACATAACATATGGCTACTCTGATTTGGCAAACGTGGCGCCACCTGGTTATTAGGTTAGGTTTTGGCTTAAACTTTTACCTTTTCTAGGTTTGGGGGGACAAGTAATTGCGGCTGTGAGTTGCAATTAGAACGTCAACATCCTGAAACTCAAATAATTTAGATATTCAGCTAAAACTTATGCCCATCTGCTTAAGGCGCGCTTTAAAGTCGGTGGCTACCATCCGCGCAATCACGTTTGCCTGCCCGCCCACCCACTTGCTCACTCTTATGCACTACTGTAATGTGAAAATCGTTCTGTGTTAGTCTTTCATGATACACTACTCCATTACTCAAAATTTAACCTTATATTGTATACCTAACATTTTTTTAATTGCGTAATTTAACTCAAGCAGAGAATTTAATTTGTTCAAGATAGTTTTTTATGCCCGGTCAACGCAGGGTATCTTTGTTAGTATGCAATAAATTAATGCTTCAAATTTTACGTCAAACATGCTGGTAATTAAATTTTAAAGTTGGCAATAGAAGTAATTCATCTCAATTTTAGTATGGGATGGAGAAACGTGTCTGAAACCACGAATGTACCAAAACACATCCAAGTGTAAAGTAGACCTTATTTGTACCACCCGCACTCATAACAATGGGAACGAAAATGATGAGGATGAGAAATCTTCCAAATTAAACTGTTTGAATAATCCTATCAACACGTGAGAGTTTGTTGCGGACGTGAGGCTTATTCGATCAATAGATGGGAGGATGTGTGGTAAAAAAACACATTGCCACAACAAATCTTTTTTGGGTGCCATCACATAGCGCAAATGCGACCATTTGCGCATCTGAGGATCGTAAAGAAAAAACAAAACGAAGGATAAGAATTTTCCTATCATTGTTTTTGCTTCGACGAATTGTCGCTCGCAAAGGACTACTTGAAGGGGTGGAGTTGAGGAGGATATTTTTTTTTACTTAAATTTAAAGCAAAAACAAACGAGAGCATCTCCAGCAGAAAGGTGGCAGTGGTAGATCTGTAAATAAGGTAGTGAAGAATGTTATTATTATTAGTTTTTATTATTTTTACTACTATTATTACTGTCATTATTATTATTATTATTATACTAGTTAATAAATCTTAGAAGGAAAAATGAATGTTATTTATAACTATTGTGTATTCATTATCGCTCTAAATATGTAATGTTACTAAAACTAAAGAATTTACGGGAACTCAGATCCAACTTCTCTGATCAAGGTCTGCTGTCCAAACCACTATAAACGATATCAAAAGACCAAATAACTTTGTGGTTATTATAGTGTTTATTTGTGTCAATTTATTTTGTAATATTTAATGATATATATATATATATATATATATATATATATATATATATATATATATATATATATATATATATATATATATATATATATGGATATAATATCTCTCAAAGTAGCGCGAGAGAATGATGAAAATGAATCCATTAAACCACATTGAAAGAGAAAATGGAATAATTTTTCCTTGCAGTAATATTTTTATTACCTTTTTTCAAAACAATCCGTGCAGGGAAGCGATTCGAACCAGGCACACTGAGGCAGCGAGCACCGCTTTGATCACAGTTAAATGTATGCCGTTTGTACACTACGCTACGCAGAGAACCAAAATATTCTCTGAATAGAATATATATATATATATATATATATATATATATATATATATATATATATATATATATATATATATATATATATATATATATATATATATATATATATATATATATATATATATTTTCTGTTAGTTTGTGATTCTTTACTGTTTAAAATTTAAGAATAACTATCTTCTCAATTATTTTATCATAGACGAGTATGCTACTTTCATACAATCCTCTGTAAAATGTAAAGATGTTTAATTTTTTTTTCTTTTTGTAATTAATAAGAGGTATATTAATTAGGCTCCCCAAGGAGGAAAAGAGGATCTTGTGCTGTCTCTTTAGGTAGATTTCTTAGGTAGGTAGATAGGTATCTTGCAGCACAGGATCATCAGTCCAATGGTGTGGCGATCTTGAGTCCCCAGCTCCTGCAAGCAAGCAGGTCCTGTCTTTCTATCTTTCTTTTTCCCTTGTTTTTGTGCCTTATTATCACACGTCTATTACTTTCTTTTCCTCTGCTGTGATAAACCACAATCGTAGGTAAAAACGGCAAGTAAAGCACTCTATCTAATCATCATCATCATCACTAACTCTATAATTTAAAAAGGGGATTTTTTTGAGTATTGGAATAATAATTTCATCTTAGTTTGGTTATGACTTATGTTTTTTATCAAAGTTGTTTCTAATAATTCTTTTATAATACAAAAAAATGGTGAAGTTCAGAAATAAATATTAGTATCGAAATTTTGTGAATTTTTTAAAACCCCAAAGAATTACAAATGGTGAAGTTCCAAAAAATTATTTGTATATATCTTCTTCTATAACTATATTTTAGCAACGCGATATTTTGAAAGGGGGGAAATTTAGTTTAGAGTTTCTTTTAAAAATAATTATAATTGGCGAAGTTCGAAAATTCATAAAATTTAACCATGGCTGCTTTTTATTAGATTTTAAATTTGATTCTTAGTAGCGAAGCGCAAGCTTCCCCCGTAGGGTGAGTGGCGAAGCCATTGCCTGGTAATATATAAATTCCGAATAAGTGCATTTATGAAATAAAAGTTGAATAAATCATGTTTGTTAGTTTTAATTTTATTAAATATAGATAAATACTCTACTAATAATTTTTTTAGTAAATTTAATTCATAGATATTATAACACAATATAATGATTTATCTTTTCAGATATATTGTATTTTCATATATAAATTCAAGAATTTCATAAAGCAATAATAATGGTAAAGCAGACATATTTTCATGATTTGTGGCTGGTGTCTGAACAGTTTCCAGAATTCTCTGGTTGGCTAGACAGTGTAGATAATAAAATATCAGCATATTGCAAACTATACATGAAGAAATTTAGTTTAGCAAATATGGGCCAACAGGCAGTAAAAAAGCATATGAATTCTTCTCTTCACATTAATCAGTAAAGTTAAAAATGGGAACAGCCGCCAAACGACTATTATGTCAAGGAAGAAACCATTACCTACCAATAGTGAATCTTTACCATCTACAAGCATAGATGCATTACCATCTGTTACAGGAGCTACACTAGTTACCTATTAGCTTCCGTACCTACTACAAAATTCTTCTCATCACTTACAAGGCCTTAAACCTCTAGGCTCCACCTTATCTCTCGTCTGCCCTCTCCCGTCGTCAAACTCCTCTGACACTCCGGTCTGACCTCGCTCCCATCCTGAACACTCCTCGTTCTGTCCTCTGCTCGATGGGTGACCGTTCCTTCTCAGTTTGTGCTCCTAGACTCTAGAATGCTCTTCCTGCCGAAGTCCGATTCTCTCCCTCCCTTGCTACTTTTAAACGTCTCCTGAAGACTCATCTCTTCAGAAAGGCCTTCTCTTCCCTGTAAACATTCTCTACACTCGCTACACAACATGCGCTCTGGGAGGGCTAACAGCTCTGAAGGGCGCATTATAACTACCTATTATTATTATTATTCTACCAAAAGAATTCGGGAGAGAGGTTGTTAAAGAAGTGGTGTAGTTAGGGCAAATGAAAATTTGTGAAAGGGGAGGGAAAACTCGCCGAAATCATTAGCGTGGGGTCTTATCGACTAGCTCCCCCCCCACCTCATTAGGTGTAAAAAGTATAACAAGACGAACGATGGAAATGACCTCAATGGCAAGGATGAAGTTGGCAAAAGTAGAGAGAAACCAAACGTTTGAAAGAACATAGGATGGCAAGGATAAAAGTGGAAAATTATGAGAAAACAAAGAGTGTAAATGACCTAGAATGGCAAGACTCCGAGTCCTTGTTCTCTTTTAACCTCTAAAGGAACCAGATTTCGTAGAGGAATTAAGAGCCAGGAGAATTTCATCCTTGCCATTCGAGGTCATTTCCATCGTTCGTTTTGTTATACTTTGGCCACTTTCATCCTTGCCATGTTATGTTCTTTCTACCGTTCGGTTTCTCCCTAGTGTTGCCACTTTCATTCCTGCCATTCAAAGTCATTTCCACCATTTGTTTGCTCATAATTTTGCCACTTTTATCCCTGCCATTCTAAGTTATTTCCACCGTTTGTTTTCTTGTACTTTTTCCACTTTCACCCCAGCCATCCTAGGTCATTTCCACCGTTTGTTTTCTAGTACCTTTGCCACGTTCATCCCTGCCATCCAAGGTCATTTCCACCGTTTGTTTGCTCATAATTTGGCCACTTTTATCCCTGCCATTCTAAGTCATTTCCACCGTTTGTTTTCATGTACTTTTTATACTTTCACCCCTGCCATCCTAGGTCATTTCCATCGTTTGTTTTCTAGTACCTTTGCCCCGTTCATCCTTGCCAGAGGTGGCTTTGCGCAAATGCGCACGAGTGACCTTTCGTCGTGATAAATCGTGCTAGAATCTTCTAAAATATACTCTCCTGCCATTTTTTTTAGGTAATCTACCCCTGTTGCTAATCGTTTAGTCAGGGGGGTTCTTAAGTCATGATGCTCACACTTAGAGGTTGCGAAACAGGTATGCTAAGGGGCTCGATGTGGCTCTCAAAGATAGTTAACCTTTACAGTATGGAGAAAAAGTATATTTTAATGATGTATTTCTATAAGTATACATGCAACACATATGAGTTTCCAAATGTATGAATATGAAAAATATAAGTAGAAATTAAAACCACTGAATTGACCCATGCTTTTAGGGTAGTAAAGACAGGTGCATAAGTATGGAAGAACCACTGTTTTAGGTGTATCTTCTTGAAATGTTCTGAATGAAAGGAGGAGATGCGGCAAACAGGCTCAAATCAGCAACGATTTGACTGATTCTGTTTTCGTCCTCTCAAATTAATGTTATTCCTAAAGATACACAACAATGACATCGGCGAAAATCTTTTCAAAAGAATTTTGTCAAAGTAAAATACGCTAAAGGAATAGAAGACCTACAATCCACGTGAACGTTCTCATTGTCCGAAGCTTATTCCTCTCCTAGGCCTACGGGTGTAGGGAGATCCCCCTCACCCCTTGCTATGGAGTCGCCCTTGGGTGCCTCCCTTTTCAAAGTGGCAGTCCTCCTTTTATTTTCTCAGGGGAGTGCCAAGAAAGCACGCCAGTGGCCTATAATTGACCGCTCCCGGTGTGAGCGGTTCGATGGGGCCAACTTCCTTAGAGGGTGAGGGATGGGAGGACTCGTCGGTTCGTGCCCTCAAAGTCATCCTGGCCTCTATATCAAGTTGACAGATGGTCACTGTACGTTCCCTCTCTCTTCCCCGAAGGATATCGGTTCACCAGCCCAGGATAGGAAGAAAAGTACCTCGAAGGGGACCCGTAATGGTTGGGGAGGGGGGAGAGGGCACATGGAGGGAGGCCCCGATTGAGACTATAGAATCTTTCATGAGGTCGAACACGGGATCGATGCCAGGCAAAGAACCCGATTTGCCCTGTCAAGGCTTCTCAGACGGCGCGGGCCACGCGGCCTCACGAGGAGAGGAGGGATCTCCTCCCCCGACTGGCGCCCCTGTGACCGCCAAGAACTTCTCCATTTCAGAGAAGAATCTTGCTGGGGCCTACCTATCTGGCCTAGGGGCTCCTGCCAGCGGAGGGGAGAAGCGGGTTCATTCTTTGCCCTCCTCTCCTAAAAAGAAAAAGATGAAAAAAACTTAGGGCTCCTTTCCCTCCGGGAGAGCCACGGAGACGGACGGGTCTACTGCCGTTTTGGTAAGCGACCACGCCAAGAACGGCAGGTCTGGCCTCGGTGCTTTCCTGGGTGGGGAGTCTCTGACCGAGACCAAAAGTGCGCAGATCGGAGCCTCGATTACGTCGAGGCCCCTCAGTCAGAGATTACCTGGCGTTTTTGAGCCCGCTGGCTTCAAAAGCTTCCTTGTTATTCGATCCACTCATGGAAGCATGTTGGCTAACATAATCCATCATAGGAGAACTCTAGCTAGCGTGATTGGCAGACAATCAAAGGTGACCCGTTTCTCTGATGGGAGCCTTTAGGCGAATCCATCGAATCCCTCCAAGGCGGCCATGAATAGCGCCCTTCAGACAATTGATGGGCCACCGGTGAGTGGGACGTCGCTCTCTACCATGAACTTCGTGAAAGGAGTAGTTTATGTGAGGGAATTCGTAGACTACTACATAGATAACATCGCCTCAGAGCTGGACGATCATGTCGAACGTGTGATGAGAAAACAGGGAGTAGCCTAGTAACCCACCCCTACACTCTTCGTCACGTTCGACTGTGACAAGCTCCCTGAATTGGTGAGTGCCGGTTGGTACCGCTACCGCCTGAAGAGATTTGTGTCATTGCCGCGGAGGTCCTACTACTGCTACCGCTCTTGCCATACGAATCGCTCCTGTAGACGTGCAAAGTCGGGGTTATCTGAAGTCTGTGTAAGTTGGTTCAAGGCCACACATGATAAGTCCAAATCAAGTGTGCCAAGTGTGTCAATTGCGGAAAGCTGCATCCTGCTTCTTCGATTCAATGTGGTTCGTATCTTTTTGAGAAGGAAGTCCTAGGCGTTCAGGCCCAGAATCATCTCTCATTTCAATGTTAAGAAAGACACACTCTGCTGCTGGCCCACCCAGGCCTACGAGCAGGGTCGTTTACGTGCCCATGCGGAACCCTTCTGCGGGTTATACCCACCCAAGCTGCTTACCTGGTTGAGCTAATGGCAACGAGGGTTCGCACCCAGCCCCAGCTAAATCCAGGGCTCACCCTCCTTCTCCCAGCGTGACCGTTTATCGTATGGCGATACGGCCGAGTGCTTCCACCGAGTCGTTAGACTCACAGAAGTCAACACGCCTGAAGCTGGTCATGAGGCCATCTTGCGGGGTTTCTACAGCTGCCTCCCAAAAGGAGGACAGCACTGAGAAGTTTCGGCTCCTACGCTTACTACGAGTGCTAGGCTGGGTGGATTGTCCAAAGGAAGGACCCTCGCTCCGAAGCCGCCCCGCCAGCCCACTGTTTCTTGACAGAGTGAGTAAAAGACTCGCATGGGAAGCCCAACCTACCCCGATAATTCTTCGAAAGCGACAGACTCTTCAGCGCATTGTCCGGCCAACAACGCTCAGAGTTCTGCCGCCGGAAAGAATATGGTCATTCCCGTGAAGGTCTTCTCTTTGAAGAGGGCCTCCGCATCTCTTCCAAGCTAGGCCTGAAGGGCATATTCCTTCCCTGGAATTGCCGCGGACTCCGGGCCAACTGGGAGGATCTGCGGAGGTTCATATCGTCCCATTTTACTTTGGCTATCTTTTTTCAGGAGACCATGCTGGGAGCATGCCCCATGCCCACCATCCCTGGGTATAAGGATTTGCGACCCCACCTCATGGGATGGGTGCCGGGTAGGAGAATGTGCCAATTACACCCAGCATAAAGTTTGCTTTCTTATCTTCGTTTAAAACATCTTATTTCAGGCAGTAGCTGTGCAGCTGCACCTGGATAAGAGGTATACTGTTATTTCTGCGTACATTCCACCATCAGCCAACTTGACGTGGGGACTTCTGCCACATCGTGGCACGGTTGCCAAGACCCTTTCTCTTGCTCGGGGATCTGACAGGTAGACACCCCTTTTGGGGAGAGTATTCGATCAATCCCAGGGATCAGGTCCTTGCTAACCTGATCGACGAGCTGGAAATACGAGTCCTAAATGTGGATGAGTTTACGCATCACTGCCCAGAAACCGCTTCATTTTCCTGTCTCGATCTATATTCAAATATCATTTCACCACAGCGTTGGTGCTTAGCGCAGGCGTGGTGGTCTGCATTTCAGGAAATGACTGATTTCTCTGTCTAGGTCGAGGAGTTTAGGTCGGTAGATGAGGCCGTTGAGTTATTCTCCTGCAATCTCATCGCTGTGGCCCTAACTACTATTCCTAGAACGTCCGGCTGTTTTACACGCCGACCGCTCCCATGCTGGTCAGTCGAGTGTGAGGCGGCCCTCAAACAAAAGCGCTATGCCTACATGCGCTATAATCGCCGCCCAAACAATTTCACTGTGGCTAAATTTCCTCGAGCTAGGGCTAGGTTCCGGTATGTTTCAAAACTCGCCCGCTATTCTTTTTGGTAGGCATACGTATTTTCACTTAACGGGAAAACCCCTCTAGCAGAAGCGTAGAAGCGAGTCAAAAGTATACGGGGAAAGTCCTAGCAGGACTCGCCTCTCTCGCTCCAGGAGAATGGGACCGCAATCCTTCAGCGGAATCCTTCGCCGGTTTCTCTGCCGGGATGATGCTCCGCTAGCAGTTAATGTGCGTCGCGATGTTGGAGATAGCAGCAGACTGGACTTTACCTTCAGATGCGAAGAACCTTCAACGACTTGTTTACTTAGAGTGAGTTGCGCTGGCTCTCGCTTTGTGCGCAGACACCACCGCTGGTCCGGACGATGTCCCATATGCCCTTCTTGGACACTGGGTGAGCGACTCATGGCTTTTCTGTTAGACTTGTTCAACAGGATCTGGGTAGAGGGTATTTTATCAGACTCCTAGTGAATTGCTACTGTGCTCGCTTTTCGCAAACTGGGCAGAGATAACTCTTCCGTGGCCAGTTTCTGCCCAATCTCTTTAACCTCCTGCGTGTAAAGTTATGGAGGAATTAGTAACTGTTAGATCTCTTTTGGCGCGGCCCAGATTTAAACATTGGAGCGTCGACTCAAACAGGCCTTAAACCGCGTCTCTCGCTATGCCGAAGCGCACAGGCTTCGGTTTTCCTTGGCCAAAACTAAGGTGGTTCACTTCTGCCACCATCCACGACTTAACCCTAACCCAGACTTGTTTCTAAATGGAGTTCAACTGGAATTAGTGGACTCACGCCGTTTCCTTGCTCTTGTATTTGACCGACGCTACACTTGGGAGGCTCATATCCGCAACTTTAGGATCGCTTGTACCCTCGCCATGGATATTCTTTGCTTCGTGACGTTCAGCGCCTGGGGCGCTGGTAGGGCTACTGCCCTACTTTTTTATCGATCCTTTGTTCGTTCGAAGCTCGACTACGGATGCGAGTTTTATGTATCCGCAGCCCAGCCTTTAGTGTGGAAGGTGGACTCGATCCACCACACCGGCCTTCGCCTGGTGATCGGTGCCTTCCGTGTACAGTGTACAGTCTACGCAGTGTACAGTGCATTATTCGCCTGTACGCGCGAGCCCGGCGCCTCCCGCTGTTGCCAACATCTCTCACTGCATCCGCAACTGATATCGACGGTGCCTATGCCGCCGAGAGACTCCAGCTAGACAACTCCTTCAAGAGCTCGGTTTTACCTTTGGGCCGGTGGCGCCCTTGGTTCTGCCTTTTCGCCATGTATCTTTTCCTAAAGCTTCTACAACAGCGGGAGTAATGCGTTTGGCATTTTTTTGAGCACACTTCGTGTCACGCTGGAACCGTGCCCTTCTACTCGGGATGAGTTTGTGCACACAGACTTGTGGATTATAAGACTTTTTGGAGGAGGCTGGCTCCCTCCACTTTATTTGACTGTTTGTTGTGGGTCGCACGCTCCTGCGCCGAGGGGAAGGCGGGCCTAACCCCTACACTGGAGCGCGCTTCCTTCTTCTTGCTTTTCTGGTCTTTCTTTTTTATCGTTGTTGTTTTTGTTTTTTTTTTTTTTAGCCGGTGCTCATTCTTTCTCTTTATTTTATCTTTGTAATTTCTTATTTACATCTTATTTGTTTTTTAATTTAGCCTAGTAGTAGGCTTTAGGGTGAGGATGACGACTTTTTCCCTAGTAGGCAGTTGCCAGATGGGCTCTCTCTCTCTCTCTCTCTCTCTCTCTCTCTCTCTCTCTCTCTCTCTGAAAAAAAGATTAAATCGGTTTTCTTTTAACATATAATTTTATTTTATTTTGCTTAAGATATTTACCATTGTATGTAAGATGCTGAAAACGTAATTGTACTTATTCATCTGTAATTTATGCGCTTGCGCGTACCGAAAGATGCAATGGAACAGAGATTTCCTCTTTAATGGCAAGATTTCGTGACAGTGATAAATTTATCTCTGCTTCGAATAAACTTTGAGTAAAAATGACTTCAGATTTGGAGCAGCAACCCAAAGAACCCCCCCCCCCCCCAGCCGAATAAATAAATAACTCGGCTCAGGAACGGAAAGGAATAATTTCCTGGCCCTTTTTGCAGATTTCATGTCGCACATGTGTATCATGTCCGCCAACAGTGCTCCATCGCTGTAAGCAGTCTAATATTTTCGCTAGAAATTGAGGCTTGGTGTTATCCTGTTGGGCATGGAAGATCCGCAGCTTGCTGCCATCGAGTTCAGATGCCATTGGAATTTAGATTCTTCGATGACAGGCGATGATATTTTTTTATTAATTCCTTTAAAAAAATCCTCCTGGGAGTTTATCGTGCACGGACAAAAATTAAAATTCCATGCTTAATATTTAAGCTTTATTTATTAATTTGCATTTTTCTGGAACTTTTAAATTACCCTCAGATTTATTAAGGCGAAATATAAACAAATTACAAAGCCTCGATGGTTCGTGCATTCAATGCCGTTGACCTTTAGTATTTATGGTCTTTGTCAAGGAGATTTGTTTGCATTTTCCTGGAACGTTTTGAATTACCCTCGGAAATATTGAGCCAAAGAGAACCAAACGACAGTCCCGATGGTTTGTGCTTTTAATGCCGTTGAATTTTAGTATTTATGGTCGTGGTCAAGGTGATTTGTTTCTTCAGTTCATTCTCACACCCCTTCTAGTATGGTCGTTTGCCCATAAATGCCACCAAGATTACCTAACGAAATATTCAATAGGCTTTGGGTGCTGAAATATTCAATAGGCTTTAGGTGCTGAAAATACGCACATTAAAGTGACAGGATTTGGAAGCTAAATTAATTTTATTATTCACATAAAGAATAGAATGGGAAAGGATAAATACAGGTTGTGGCTCGGATTCACGTTATTTATTAGGTCCAAACAAAATGGGACTATTCCATTCTATCTTTCGATCCCCAGCTAGAAGAAGAGTCATCTGCGATAGTTCTTCTTTCCTACTATACTTTCCTTTTTATCCTCTTTCATCTCCTCCTCCTCCTCCTCCTCCTCCTTCTCCTTTCTTCCCCTCTTGCGTGGCCCCCTCCGTTCCTTTTCCCTCCGGCCCCCTAAAGATGGTGAAACCTGGGGAGGAGGGTGGCGGGGGACCATGGGTCTACTCTCGCCTCCTTCACCATCAGGTTAGGATGGGGGTGGACTATCGGGCATTTCATTTATATCTTCCACAGAACATTATTATAGCGTCAATGGTCTGACTGCTTTCACGTGCACTGCGCTTTGCTAAAGCTCATCACTAGTAAAGGAAAAATTGGCAGGAGGTTTTGGCGAAAATTTCGCCAAGTGACAAAGAAGAAATATAGGAGCGGACATAATGATTCGGGCACTTAGTCTTCAATCACAAAAAACTAAAGTAGCTTCAAAACAAATAATGGTAAGTAATGCTTGATAAAATAGATATAAACCTAGCATGGCTATAAGTTGTACATGTACATTGTACATTTTAGGATGGATTAAGTTGCAAGTTAAGTGTAAAAGAGCATTTTTATTCCAAATATATGATGTTTAAAATGATCCGGACAGATAACACAACAGACTTAAGTAGATGAAAAGGTACAATGATATAAGTTAGTCAACAAATAATTTTTGGTTGTTACAATATATTAGTACTTGGTCTGTAGAGCTTTACTATGAATTACACACTGACATTTTCTGCGTTAGGAGCACACTATCCGAAAGCAATGTTCTGGTGTTATTTTCCTCCATTCGTTTTGTAATATTTTTCATAGTTATTAGACGGTGCTTAGGTTTCTCTCTTTATTTCTCTCTCCTAGCTAATTCCACAAATTCTCAATTGGATTGAGGTCCGGGCTCTGAGCAGGTACGTTCATGACAGCTACTTCTTCTTGATCCAGGAAATTTTCACCAACTTTGTCGTGTGACATGGTGCATTTTCCTGCATAAAAATGGCAGGTTGGGCAGAGGCGGCTCTCACATGGGGTACAGAATGTGCTTGCAGAATTTTTTTTATACATTTGGGCATTCACTCTGCCCTCAAGCGGACAAGTGGGCCAGTACCTTTCGCCGAAAATATGTCCTATACCATAACGCTTCCTCCACCAGCTTTCTTGTTCATAGGGCTGATCAATGGCTTGACTACTGGAGTGCGAGATTTTAAGGATGTTTTCCTCATGCGGCGTGATGGTGTTTTACTGGAGACACAAATGCCCATAGTTTCCTTTACTTCTTGGGAATTCCTGGCTGCTGTCCTGTATCGATTCTTTTTTGTGATATGGAGGACGGCTTAGTCATCTCTCTTTGAGGTTGTTCTAGGCCTACCAGTAGAAATTGCACGGATACATGAGCTCGTGGTATCCTTACTTGATATATTACGTACGATTGTTTGAAGGCACTTAACACTTTCTGCTAGGGTTCTGATGAAGAGGCGAGCCTCTTGACTTAGCTTAAAAATTAGCTCTTGGATATTGGCAGGTGTAATGAATCCCCTAGGCATGTTTGCTGATCGGAGCTTGACAAGGTAGTGAATGGAAGTGCTAAGAATTCATGAAAATAAGTTACCACCGTAAATTCGTTGGTTGCATCAAAGATAAAAGTAATAGAATTACACTGTCCGGATCATGTTAATACCATATTTTTGGAATGAAAATGCTTCTTTGCTCTTAACTTGCAGTTTAATCCATCTTAACCTACGTAGATAAAGTACGTGTACAACTTATAGCCATGCTTAGTTTATATCTGTAATTTATCATGTATTACTTACTATTATTTAGTTTAAGGTACTGTAACTTTTGTGATAGAAACCTAAGTGTTCGAATCATTATGGCCGCTACTGTATATGCACTCATTGGGCTGCTTGGAGATGTCTCTTATTTCCATCTTTATAAACTTAATCGAGAAAGGTATTGCTGCATCGTTGCGTCGACTGATGTGGAGTGTGTGCAGAACCGAATTCACATATGAGCGAAGTCCTAAAATTGTTTCCATTTCTGATGTCTATTCTCGTCAGCTACATAGGATTCCCTCGAAATTTCTCCACCTGTGTGAGCGTGTACAAGGATCAGTCCATGTCGATTGTAATGCAATAGCGCCTTTTCCTTTTATTAAAAGGGTGGGGGATGGTCAAGTTTGTGAATTATTTGGTAAACAAAAAATAACTTATCGATGTTTTCTCGAGGAGTCGGCAGACTGCCAGAAACCAATAAATAAGATAATTTCTTGGCACACAAATTGGATTTTAATTTTTTTTTTAGTGTTATTAGGGAAAATTTTTAACATTCTAGCAGATGTTTCCCGCAACAAAGGTTCGTAAAGAAATGTTAAAGATAATGGCTGCGAATTTTGTGGTGGGGATGGGGGGCATAGCCAAGTAGCCAAAAAAGAAACTACTGTACTTAATGCAGCAAAACCTATAGATAAATCTTTATAATATAATTGATTCCTGCTTTAGCGTGTGGCCTACAGACAGTTTTTTTCTTTAGCTTATATCCGACCAGGATATTGTTAGGTTTGGTTTTGGTTGATGCACTTAATCAGAAAGCATAAACTACTCTATTCTAACCGAATTTAAGCTAACCTAACCTAACTTAAACTAACCTAACCTGACCTAACCTAACCACTTTTTCTATAATATATAAGAGTATGAGCAAACACCTAAAAAGTCAACGTCAAAATGAATGAAAATTTAATCCTAATTAAATTACAAACTTAAATACTTAATAATTTTATGATTTCAATGAAGCAAAAGCATTTGGGTTGAAATATCATTTTTAAAACTGATTTTTCAAAGTGTAAATATTTTTATAAAAAAATTACTAAGCTAATTTTTCCTGTTTACTCTAATACCGATTTATGCAATGGTAGGACACAAAAAGTGGTAGGACACACACTAGAGCGGCACTAAATAATTGACCATCCATCCTGTAGCCAAAGCAAGTGGATAAAATTGTAAGATAATGCAATGGCTCTCGGAACTTTGAGCCCTTTTTCACTTGGATTCTTTCCTTGTCTTCCCAATTACCCCAACTGGCATTAAAGATGGTCTTGTAGTGTTCAATCAAGTGATCACGATCAATGTGGATTAGATTACGTTAGGCAATAAATAATCATGTGATCCAACATCGTAAAAAATGTACACGGGTAATACAACGTCGTAAATAATAACTATGAATGATCTGACGCCGCATTGAACGTCCAGTGGAGATCTTACGTCGCAAAAATGTCTATCTACGATCCGACGTCGCGAAGAATTACCCTTCGTGATCTCACATGACGCCGAGTGATCATTGGCGATGCGACACCCCTCCTAGGAGTACTGATCCTCAGCCGTTCTGGTTACAACCGGGTGACGCCAAATGATTGGAACTTCGTGACGTGTCGTCGGCCGGTTATTCATGTGGATGGGACACATCATAATTTTGCTTTGAGTTATGATTATTTCGCGCCCTACATGACCCTCACGCGCGAAGTAGTCTCTCATTTTGGTCTCTGTTTGTGACCTTTCTGCACCTAATTTCACCATTAACTTCCGCAAAAAGCTCCAGTGAAAGTCCCTCATTGTTTGACGCCGCATTTCATTATACTATTAATAATAATATTCATATATGCGGTTAAGAAGGCATATTTTGGGCTAACGAGCTCTTCATCGAAGACCTCCGAAGAAGCTCTTCTCACATACACAAGAAGATAATGCCTAAGTAAACTTTTGGGCTGTCTTAGAAAAGCTTATTTTATGCGTTCTTTCTCAAGTATGTGGGAAGAGCTCATTCCGAGGTCTTCGATGAAGAGCTCGTAACCCCAAAATATGCCTTCTTAACCGCATAATTATGATTGCGCTATTACAACTAATTCTCGATATATATATATATATATATATATATATATATATATATATATATATATATATATATATATATATATATATATATATATATATATATATAGCATTATTAGCAATGACGCAATTATAATTATGCGGTTAAAATGCCTATGTTGTAACTAACTAAGCTCTTAATCAAGCACTTGGAAAATCTTCTTACAGTTACGAGAGGATATCGAATAAGCTACCCTTTCTAACTCTTAAAAAACTTGTAGCCCAGGGTACATTGTGTGGGGAAAATAAAAGGTGTAATTGAACCGACCGCACGCCAGGTCGGACTGTTGAGAGGTTTAGTTATTCTTTTCACCATTAACTCAATTTTCTTTTCTCCCAACAAAATCCTTTCATGCATTATTACGTTTGAATTAAATGAATTTAAGTACCGCCGGCGAATTCTTTCTTACAAAACACTTTCATTTGCCTTTTTCTAAAAAATTGATTGTCCTATTCCATAGAAATTTTAGTCTCGATATTCAATTACTTTCCGTTAAATTGTAATTAATATAGTTTGCCCTTTGGGGGAAAAATACTTTAATTTCGTTTTCATTTTCGTGAGAGCTCTTTGGAGAGGGGGAACTTTAATCATTTAAATCATGATGAGAAAAGTCACTATTATTTAGATGGAGGAATGGAGCGTGGCGTCGACCCAAGCACCTCTTTCTGTAATTGAATCATGTTTCTACCTTTTGTATTCAATATTTTGTGAGCATTTTGCTTTTATTCTTATGTTAATTTCAGGTATACAATTGCAGGGAAAATGCATGTGAAACAATTATCCTGAGGACAATTGACAGTGATCTAGTTGTTGAGCGAAACACGCACTACATCTAAATTTTAGGTGTATCATAACAATGCCGCTGAGTAGCTTTAAGTCAAATTGATGAGGCCGATTCCTGTTCTGACCAATCTGTAGGATAAAATGCAGATCGAGAGACATTTGCAGGAAAAGTTATTTACGGCGTTTAGGTTGTTTATTTATTCTCGAACTGTATTAAAAGCAACATTAAAAAATAAAATACGCATCCTAAACTAAGGTAAATACTACATGAATCGTGATCAGTACCTTCGACTAAAAGTAGTTGCATTATTGGTCTATGCACATAAATCTGAAAGTATGTAAAGCGTTCTTAAACTCCCCAATCACAGGCAATTGTCCACCGGACAATTGTTACTCTTGAAATTTTCCATTGTAGCAAATTGACGGTGGGGAATTACCGTGATAGCAGAGTTATATGTATAGTGATAAGCGGCATTCCTTGGAATCTAACAAGAGCATTGAAGAAAAGTTAGAATTTCATATTTAATCATTCTCAACTTCATTATTTGTATCCATCTATTTTTTTTGCCTCGTTTTTTGCCTCTGAATTAATTCTAATGACCTTCCTATCTCGATTTTTGTCCTTGTGACGCCAATATGATGGCCCTCAAAACAGTTCGGGGTGGGGGGCGTTTAGAAGGGTAAAGGAGTAGGAAAAGAATAGGGAAATTTAAAATATTTTTATTTTTTATTTTATGAAACATTCTATGCAGCTTTTCATTATAAGCATTGCTAGTGTTCTCTCCCTTTTGTTTAGATCGCAATATATCTATTCTAGAGTATCCAGGGATCATTTATAGCTTTTGAGATAAAAACATTTGCTTAACCTAACTTTCAATTGCTACCTACCATTTAGATACCGAGAATACCCTTTATATTTGTTCTAAGTTTGATACAATCCACAGAATATTGGGTATTCCAAATTGAGTCAATACTTATTACTGAGCCAAGTTACATTTTAAATATACCTATTTAATTTTAGAGCAATTTCTGATATCTTTTGAGATTATAACTGGGATCTCTTAGGACCTAAATGAACCTCCAACTCACCTATATCTTAACATAAAACTACGATGTTTAACATCTACACAAACCTATCAAATTGGGACGGCCAATCCTCAACTTCCGGCTTATACAGGAGTGGGAAACTACTTCTGTAATGAAGGGCACATTGAATTAGCTGTAAGGTGCACATTATATTGTATATCCCTAACTACCATGACTATGTATAAGCTTAACATTGAGAAAATGATCAAGCATAAAGTTAAATAACCTTCAAATGACTTTTTTAGTACTTTTGTGTAGGAAAGCAAGAAAATAAATGATTTGATCTGAAAAATTAGAATTCATTCAGAAGGTCAAAGGTGGTCTAAAGGGCGCAGGTTCCTCACCCCTGGGCTAATATACCTGAATATTCAAAAGTGAAATGTTGATACAAATGGTTCACGTTTAAGTTATTGCTTGATATATACAAGCTTCATCTCTTGCCACGTTATTTAAGAACCAGAATAATAATAATAATGATTGTAAACAAGACTGTGCAGGCGCCAACGAGAGGTCAACTGTGCTTGACTCTTACAGCTGGTACCTGCAAGGAGAGGCCAACCGTGGTTGACTGTTACAGTTGTTACCTGCAAGTAGAAGCCAAATGTGGTTTACCTTTTCAGCTGGTACTTGCAAGGAGAGGCCAATTGTGGTTGACTGTTGCAATTGGTCCCTGCACGTAGAGGTCAACTGTGGTTAACTTTTACAGCTGCTATCTGAAAGGAGAGGGCAACTGTGGTTGACTGTTAAAGCTGAGACCTGCAAGGAAAGACCAACTGTAGTTTTTCATTTTGTCATCGCTCTGGGATCCCCGTGTAAACCGTTACTGCTAGCACATAGAGGAGCGACACGCCCTGCTGGTCTCACTGCCTCTAGCAGTCTCTTACTAGAGTCCGACTATGAGGGCTTTATTCCGGGAGATGCACAATTCTCCTGGAATTGACTGCATTCTACAATCAAAATATTGCCACTTGAAAAGGCCGAATATTGTAAATAGGATTGAATAGGGTGACCATATGAGAAGGACATCTAAATTCTTGCCTCGGTAGCCTAGCATAGTCGCCTTAGAAGTTATGACACACCGGATATCGTTCGTAGCCAGACGGAACCCGGATTAGAAGCAACATCATGGTGCCTGCTGTGCACTGTACTTAACCTTGGTTCCGATTCCTAGTTAATCATTCACCCTACCACCCTCTGAGAAATCTAAGGCCTCAAAATAAGTGCAGATCGAAAGCTCTATCAACATTATTACTATAATTGCCACAGGTGGTGCAGTTAGTATGAATCAAGTTTCAGTCAGCCATTTCTAGCGAGCCTTACAAACTCGGTCGAAATAGAAAAACTTCACCTTCCCTGGAAGGGACTAAGCGACCTCCAGGGTGCCTTACTTTAAACTAACCGAACTATCTGTTATGTATTGTTTACACTTGCCACAGCCTATATTTTATTGACGAGTCTAGATTTGCCCATTTTCATAAAATTGGCCCAACTGAGTCTGGAAATCCACCGGAGAATGTGGTTGAAATAGACGATAGTAGCACAGCCAGGGACCACTGGCACACCTGGCAATCTCATGCTATGGTTGCCTACTAATTCATACACACAATGCTCTCGCTGCCACCATCGCTCAACACAAACCTCCAAGAAAACTCTCCATCCGTGCGAGCTGTAAGCCCCTTTCTTGATTTGAGGCAACCAAGAACAGTTTTATCCATAGACTTTTTCAATAAATATTAATTGTGAGACTGTTTGCGTAACAACCACTCAAATCGCCACCATACCGAACATGGCAGCGTAACTGTGGTTTAAGTATGTAACTGTTGGAAACAAGAGGCAATGACTCTGTTGAGTGTAATGGTGAATTTGCTAACAAAATTTCTTTCTGATACTCGAAAGAAGCTGAGGGAATATTGAAAAAAATGGCCATTGCCTTTTACTGGAAAATGAAGGTCTTGCGTCATTCCTGGAAGAACAGGAGAATGGAATAAGGAATAGCGTAAGATGACTTTGCTGTCCGTAGTAATTCCCCAACACAAAACATCTCTTACATAAAACACATTTAGCCAAAAGTAGATACGATTTTATATAAAAATGTCAGGTGGAAACTACCTCAAATCTGCAATTTTAACATTCATTAATATCATGCCAAGTCCCTGCGGCACCTGAACTACCAAAATGAAACGCCACGATTAATGATAACTGTCTACTTGTTCCAAAATTTAATTTGTCTTTTAAGATTTGAAATAAAGTTGCTAAAGAAAAATCTAAGATGTATATTTTCCTGTATCTGTATACAGATTGCAGGAAGAGTGATAAAATACTGAAGTTAAAATGGGACGTTTGATTTACAGTTATCTTACACTGAGTTTCGGATCAGGAAGATCGGGAGTGGGCCGTGTCAAAGCGAAAGACACCATACTACAGCTTCGAAATGCAGCCTTGAACCTTCTTTAAGGATGAGGCAGTAAAAATCCTGCAATCATCTCCACTCTCTGGCTAAAGAAATTGGAGGCTCCTCCCTACATAAATCTAAATCAAACTGTTTAAATTGGGATCGTTTTTATTTCACTTTTAGAAGGAAATATCACGAGTCATTGCGTTTTATATTGGTCAGCTGCAAATATTTCGGCCTAAATATCACCGACAACAATGGTATTCCTCAAGCTTTTAAAGCTAGCTGTGGGTGATACCATTTTTCCATTTAACAACGAGCTCTATTTACAACACGAAGGCATGGCTATGGGTTCCCCCACTGGGTCCCTCCTTTGCCAATAGCTTTTTGTGTCACCACGAAACTCGGTGGCTGAACAAATGTCCTCAAGAATTCAGGCCTATTGTCTTCAATAGATTTATAGATGACTGTTTTCTAATTATTAAGCACAGTAATCATGCACCCTTATTTCTCAATTATATTAACCAACAACATCCTAACATAAGGTTTTCTATGGCAACAGAAAAGGAAAAATCTCGTTGTCAACGTTGGATGGATGTCAACGTTGACCGAACAGGTTCGTCTTATAATAAATCCATTTAAAGAAAACCTACCACCACTAGATTGGGTACACATTTTTTTAGTAGCTCTCCCAGTAAGTTTAAATTATCCAGTATTAAAAGCCGAATTTTTAGAGCCTACCATATATGCTCTAACTGGATATCCTTTCATGAAGAACTGACTTATTTAAGGGATTTCTTCAAATTTAATTATTACTCCGATTTCGTCTTCGACCAGTTATTATCTAAATTTATCTCCAAAATATACTATCCTCGACCCTTACTTACTACTGTTTCTAAACAGAAGGTTTTCATTAGACTACCCTATCACCACTATAGATTAACAAATGCCTTCTTTTTACCCTCAACAATCATTTCCCTCAATGCCAATTCATTTGTATAAATTCTAACCCTGTATCATTAAATTCCCTTTTTCTCCATAAGGAACCAATCCCTTTGGGCTTGCGATCCTGTATAATTTACAATTATACATGTACGACCTGCCACAGTCGTTATGTAGGCCAAACTGGCTTACAACTTAAATGCAGGATCGCAAAGCACTTAGGTTTGTTTCATAGGACTGGAATTACCATTTCTAAACCCGAAGCCTGTTCCATCAGGCAACACTCTGGGTATCACCATCATCCTCTTAATTCTGATTCATTTACCATATTATCTTCAGCCTCAACTTCTCTCGATTTGAAAATCTTAAGAAAACTGTACATCAATAAAATAAATCCAAACCTAAATAATTACTCCTCCTCAATTGAACTATTCACTATATAACCAACCAACACTTCAATAGATTAACTAGCCATCCGATCAACCGAACAAATCTCGTTAGTAGTTTTTATATCTTTAGTTAGTTGATTTCTTAACTCCGACGATAAAGGTTAGTCATTCTGTTTAATTTGTTTTCGGGTATTTGTTGTTTTTTATAATTTAATATAATAGGTTATTTTATTGTTTACTCCAGTTACCTTTAATATTTTATATTCAAGTCAGCTTATTTTATAACTTAACTTCTTTCTATTATTTTTTAAAATTACACTCGATAGTATTAATTAATTCTATATATTTTTATTTGTGTTTTTACTTTAATCTCAATAATTATAAATTTTATTATTTTAACTTTATCAGCTTTTTTAACCATTATTTAATGCATTCTTTTAACTGTTATCGTTAATATTCCTTCTCCTTCTCATTAGTCGACACAGTCGCTGAAGATGGTCCTAGTGAAGGTTCGAAACGTCCTGCCAATAAATGATTAGTGTAATCACCTGAGTTTTCATATTCCTAATATATATATATATATATATATATATATATATATATATATATATATATATATATATATATATATATATATGATATTCAGGCATCGATTTAGTGATTTGGCAGACCTTGTTACTCTCTCGTTCCACGACCTAACACAAATTGCCGGCATGTAAACATCCTTATGTTTACTATCCTCTATACGTAGGGAGGTTTAAAGCAAAGAGACAAGAGAAATTTAAATGGTTAGATAGATTTACGCGATTTATTGGTTTGGAGAGAAGGAAATTGGTGAAGGTTAAGAGATTGTTCTGAGATTAAAGATTCTATAGATTGACTTGATATTCTAGCGAGATTGTCTCGCTACGTCTCTCTTCAGATTAGCACTTATCCAGGATCAGGCTTCCCATCTTCAGTCTCTTTAGAATCATTTGAGATTTATTTTCACGCCACGATCCTCTCGTTAATTCACGCCGAGAGCGCATATATTTCCTCTTGCTGCTCAGACCACAATAAAATCTTGTTGTTTTCCATATTGGCAATCTTTGCTTAGGTGAAACTATGTACTTTTCACGCTTTAACCCTCCATTTATGTAATTTCACATTTTAACTAAAAAAAAGCCTCCAAAAGCGACAAAGTAAATATCTCGTCGGTTTTATTCGGTTTTCTCATCGTCATCCAACATTTCCTTTTGACCGCAAGCATCACTGATTCAGAAACAAGAATAATCATAATAACAAAAATTACAATAATAGTTAATTATGGTCTTATAATGAGTACCAAGTCCATTTTTCACATCTTTTATTACGGGCAGGGTTCTACCATCTATATTTTTAGTTGCTATTATATATCTAGTAATAATAGTATCCTTTTACTTAGGTAAATACTCGCTGCCAAATCCGTAGATTTGGCCTCCTACTGAATTTTTAAGAATTTTGTTTACGTTGTATATATTCCTGGATTCCTTAATGGTGACATTTTGGGTCCTGATATCAGGTATGTACATGTGAGTGCATTTGGCTTCATGTTCGTATTCTTTTTGCGGTATTTCTAGGTGTCTCGCGTATTTGAGTCGAATGAAATAGTTACAGATGACGATACCGGCATTCATTTTGACTCAAATTGGCAAATAAGATAGCAACATAACGAAATGTTTGTGGAAAAGCCGGTATGGTGTTGATGTACGTGTGAATTTGAGCTTAAGAGAGGCTGTTTTTTAAATAGATATAAATATCTCTCTTCTTATGTAAAATACGATTGTTTTCAATTGATGCCATCATAAGCTTTCTGTTTTAGTCCTTCTTCAGAATCGTTCTCTTCGTCTTTCCTCCCTAGGACTAGGTTTCAAGTTTGAACGTTGATCTACTCAAATTCTCCTTGTGTTGAGTTACTCGTGGGACTCTTAATGGCCTCTTGATAGCCTTTATACCATTACGGTTGTTGGTAATGATGTGATTTAGTGATAGAATATTTGGGGTATCTTAAGTTCTCGGTCATATTCCAATTTATCTCCCGTCTATATTCATTTTCAATCACCAAATGTTTGCTTTTTTGTGCCCTCTAATTATTTGGCACTGTAATCGAGGCACAGTTGGAGTGGCTCCGATGCCAAAACAAAAGCGACCCCTGATATGGTTCACTGGTGGACCACGATAAAAAAATCAATCTTTTAAATTCATGTTTATGTTTCCAAAAACGAACAAACAACTTATTGACACCTACGGGGAGCCAGAAAAGGTCATATATGGTAGGGCAAATTAAGAATATGGCTAATTTGGGTGTAACTCCCTCTAATTTTTGTAAGTTATTTTAACATTGTTTTCTTTTAAATATGTATCAACTTTGGAGCGTGTTTGGAGCGCTGACTACTTGTAGTAGATTGTTCTAGACTTGAGCGATGCGGTTGCTGAAGGCAAATTTTCCCGTTGTCGTTTTGAATTTCCGCCTCTTCATCTTTTTGTCGTGTCCTCACGTCGCCATGGCGCCTGTCAAATTTAAAAGATTCTCTGCATTATCGGCCACATTCAACAATTAAATAGTGCTATTTGTTTTCCATCTATGTTCAATGGAAAAGAGATTTTTAAGCCTCTCATTGTAGCCCCGAGTAAGGTGTTTTATTCCCTTATCATTTTCGTATAGAGACCCTGTATTTGTTCTATTATATCTACATATCTGAATAATTGTGAAGACCGGAAGGGAGAAGGATAATCTAATATAGGTCTGACTAATGACGTGTATAGTTTTAACATCGTCTTTGAATTACGCGTTTAGACGGATTGCCTGCTAAATGTTGCGACTCATGTTGCTATATTTTTAATTGCAATGCATTGACTAGAGAAATCTCATTTATTATCTATTTTAACCTCTAGATCGATCTGCTTGTTTACTCCTATAATCTTGGTACTTGTATATAGTATTGAAATTTAGGATTATTTTTACCGAAATAGAATACGCAGCATTGCACCATTTAACCACATAATCAGGTAATTTTGTAAACAGTTTGAGTCTTTCTTATCCTTTATTATCTGCCTAAGTTTACTATCGTTAGCAAATAAATTTACTTGGCAATTTATTCCAGAACCTAAGGTACGAATATTATAAAAAATAGAAGTCCCAAAACGGAACCTTGAGGAACTCTACTAGTTATCGGCAGCCAGTCGGATGTGATCCCATTTAAATTTCCCTCTGCTTATGATCTGTCATCCAATTTCTAATCCAAGTTATCGTTTTCTCATGGATATGCATAGCTTTTAGCTTTGAAAGAAAGATATTGAATGGGAGTTTATCAAAATATTTAGAAAAATATAAATACATCAAATCGTAACTAGAGCCTGAATCGACAGATTGTGCTACATGTTCATAACATGTGATCAGACTAGTGACACAAGACCTTCAAATCCTGAAACCATGTTGACTATTTACTAAAACTCGATTTCTCTCCAAATTATTGGTTAATTTTAAATTATTAATTGACTATATTTATTTAATAATAGTGAAGTTGAGCTTACTGGTTAATAATTCTCCTTTTCCTCACGTCTAACTCTTTTGAATATGGGGACAACATTGGCCAGTTTCCAATCCCTCTGAACAAAATTTGCCTCCAGAAAGTAATTCAACAAAAAAGCGAGTAAAGCGGAAATTTCGCTCTTAACTTCCTTAATACTTCGCGCGTACAATTCATCGACCCCGCTAACTTTATCAGGACTTAATTTATTAATTGCATTTTTTACATCATGTATCTTAACTATTATTTCAGTCATTCTTGAAATGTTATTAGTGAAGGTTTCATCTTTCAACATTTAAATTTCGGAATATTTTTGTCAGAACTGAAGGAAAATAATTATTTAAGTTAGTTGCCTTTTAGAGATCATTTTGAACTAATCGGTCATTATGTTTTAGGATTTAAACCGTTTTTAAGAAGAATATATCTAGTTTGAAGATCCTTAATGCGATCAATGATGAAGCTTTATACCGAAGCAGGTGTTTTATTACTGAGTTCTCTATGCTAATCTCATTATTTTAATTCATCTTTAATCACTTGAAACTTTTCTAATTTATCAGATTAATGAAATCATATTTGATGTTAAATACGAGGAACGGTAAAAAAGTTTTGCGATTCGGATATAAGGAAACGAGATATGAGGAAAAGTGTTTAAGTATTTTTCAATATAACTACCCTCGACTTCAATGCACTTGCGCCACTTGTCCCTGAGGCTTCGAATTCCCGACTGCTGTTCAATCCACTCCTGGACGGCAAGCTGGACATCTTCATCGTCCCCAAACTGGCGTCCACGCAGTGCAGCCTTGAGCTGGCGGAATAAAAAGTAGTCGCTAGGAGCCAGATCTGAACTGTAGGGGGGGGATGGTTGAGCTCCTCGAATCCGTAGTCGCGCAGGGCAGCTTGTGCAACTCTGGCCTTGTGGACTTTGACGACGTTAAAGTCGATCATAGGGCGTGAAGTTTCTAGGGACCCAACGGACAGAGACCTTGGTCATGGCCAAATTGTGGTGGATGATGTTCATAACACTTCCATGTGATATTCTAAGTTCTCGTTCGATTTCTTCGACCTTCCCTAGTCGATTTTCGAGGGTCATCCTCTCCACACGGGCCACATTGTCCTCGTTGATCACGTCTGACGGGCGTCCTGGACGGCGGTCATCTTCGAAGGACTCAAGACCATGGCTGAACTCCATATTTCAGCGAGCAATGGTTGCATAGGAAGGGGCGGTGTCGGTGTACACTGCAACCATGCGTTCATGGATCTCTTTTGCATTCTTGCCTTCCTTGGTCAAAATTTGATCACTGTGCGGTGCTCAACCTTCTCCATTGTTGAGCATGCAGCTGCAGGTCTTGACTTGTCATAACTTGTCCTAACACTACCACAAACAGCCATCTCCCTTCCTCTATTTTGCCCTACCGATTTGCAAAACATATTGACCACCCCTAGTACCAATGAGTTGTAATCTGAATTTCTTAGTGTTCCTGATCTACAAGCCCATCAATTAAAGTTTCTTTATTACATAAAACTGAATTACTTGGCTTCCTTTCTCCTGTAGAGTGTTCGAAAAATTAATTCAGATAATAAATGAACTCATCGTAGAAGATTGAAATCCCCTACAATGCAAAAACTTTTGAAATTATTGTATAAATCTTTATCATTAATTACTGTAACATCCTTTTCATATGAATTACTCGGTTTCCTGTATAAGAAGGTCAACATAACTAAAGAAAAATATTTATTGATAATTTTTATCCAGATTGACTCGTTACGAAGTCCATTTAGAGCCTCGTATTTTTTTTCGCTTTTTAAGTAAAACAAGGCATCACCTACTTCTCTTACAGGTTTATCCTTGTTTATTAGTGTGTATTCCAGAATTTGGTATGACGACAGAGAGTCCCGGTTTGCTGTATGCAACCTCGTTTCAGTATTTACTATTTCCCATTAATTAAATTTATTTCAGTAAATTTATTCCAGATGCTCCGAACATTGCAATCGTACACCTAAATATACGTCTTTTGCTGCCTTTCTTTTGTTATCACAATTTTCTTTTTTATTTACATTATCTAATTTTCTACTGTTATTATTAATTAGAATACTATATGGGGAGTTGTTATTATCCTGAGCTATTTTCTTCCGGTTTGTGCGGCTACGAATTAAGAATTTTTAGTCGCGTGCGGGTCTTGTCGCCAGCGACTATATATCTATCTCAGTATATCGGTCGGTGGGTCGGTCTCCGTTTTGCTTTTATTGTTTTTGTAAAAGCATTGTAACTATTCAGCCGATTCTAAAGAAATTTGAAACCCTTATGTTGTTTTACATTCTCTTTCTAGTGATATAATTGACAAAGTCCTCCAAAGGTTTGTCTTGGAATTTAAAAGTTTTGAAGGTCGTAAGGTCATAAGTCAGAATAAGTGAGAGCACGCGACATTTTGGTCAGCAGATCTTGTTTCCTCGAACTGCGGCATTAGGAAATTTGAGGGACGGTTTATAATATATTTATCTAAAAACATACCCTCGTTAGTTACATAAGTTAGCGTTCTTCCTAAATAGATTTACATCCTTACCTTTTTATTCGGTCTTTCGCAAATCATTAAAGTTAGTTTAAAATTTGTCCTTTCAACCACGCATTCATTATTCCGTTTTTGGCCCTCGTTTTACTTTCGAGCATTTATTTCTCTTCTATCTTACCCACAAGTGGGTGGATGATGTAGCAGAGGCAATGGCCATGGTACATTTCAAGCCTGGATGAACGCACGCCCTTCCGGCCTCAGTGCCTAAGATTGTGAACCCGCCTGGCCTCAATCTTGCAGGAAAACTTGCAGCTACTTTCTTTACAAATCCCTCCTTACTTTCTGCATGAGAGGACCTCGGTGCTATTGCGCTTTAAATTAGAGTAAAAGGAACTTATACTTCCGTGGTGTAGTGTACCTGTATTTACTTTATTTTTCTTTCATTCTGTGGTGGCAGGTAGTCCCTTAAAGTGTATGGAGCGAAAGTTGGCACACATTAGGAATTGGCTCTTTTATTTTTCTCTCTCTTTGCTTTTTATTTATTTCTTCACTTTTCCTACTTTTTTGTTTATTTTTGCTTGCTCTTTGTTTGTTTTTTATCTTTCTTACTTTTTATCCTTTCCTATTTCGACATTTGTTTGTTCCTCTACGTACTTTCACTTTGCGTAACTTCACTTCCCGGCGTAGATGACCTCGTTAGCTTTCGTCTTTCAGCAAATAATTGTTTAGCAAGATCAACTCCACCTCGAGACGTCCTTTCAAGTATCTTTCTTCCTCTCCGTTTAATTTCCACAGTAATGAAAAAATCGCCACAAAAAGGCGGAAAATCGCCGAAAGTGCATAAAAATGGAATATAAAAAATAGAAAATAGCGAAGCACCGGAAACTGGGAAACTGTGAGATCAAATTTGAGTTGTCATTCCAGTCCAAATTGGCTTCATCCAAAGAAAGGAAGAAGGGAAAAAATTTATCCGAATCGATGTAGATTTCCGAGGTAGATTTTGGAGCGGCTCGAGAAGGCGACTCCCAGATCATCCGCTCCAAGACATGACAATTTAGGGCTCCCTTCGGTACACCTTAAGATATTCTCTCTCTTTCTTTCTTTTTCCTTGCTCTCTTTCTCTCTTCATTTTTTCTCCTCTACCCTTTTTCTATTTTTATCTCTTTCCTTTTCCCTCTGTTTTTCTCCTCTTCTTTTTACTTTGCCCTTATTTTTTTTTTTTTACATTTTTTCTTTCCTACTTTTTCTTTCTAATTTCCCTTTTCTTTCTCATCATCTCTTTCCTTTTCTTTTTCTCTAATATTTATTCTTTCGTCCTTTTCTCCTTTTCTTATTCTTCCTCCTTTTCTCTTTATCTCTTAATTTTTCTTTTCATTTCCCCTTACTTTTATCTTTTGTTTCCTCTTTATTACTTTTTCTTTTATCTAATTTTCCATTTTTTTAACTTTTCTTCTTTTCTTTGTCTCATTCTCTCTTTCTTTCATTTTCTCTTTATTACTTTTCCCTTTCTTCATTTTTTTCCTTTTTTTCTTTCTCTTTCTCTTCTCCTTTTTCTTTTTTTCACTTGGAATGTCTTTGAAGGCGATCGGGGAGCCAGGGATGAAAAAAGATGTGTAACACTTCAGAAAGAGACGAGTAGTGGTAATTCGGGTAGCAATCCACTCTCACCCTTAAGTGTTAAGGTTGAGTGGAGTGTTAAGGGTGGATAACAACCTCTTCCACTCCTGCGGGACCTCAGATGTTTGGAACTTGATCCCCTTATGGGGGGGTCCAGAGTAGACTTTTATCTCTTGGACCCAGCTGGTGGGATTTCTGTCTTTGCCATCTCTATCAAATTTCTCCCTTCTCCCCCTCCTTATTATAACTCTATTTCCCGCCTCTAGATTGTAGAAGTTTATTCATGGAGCCCTAGATTGCCCCCTCATGACCCCAGCATCTAGGGTCAAATTGAGTTCTATGGCAGAAATAAGGAATGATCATTTTCACTATTTCTGTCCGTTGTTTTCTCCTGTCTGACATCCCTCCCCAAAGATCTGACTAAATAAGGGAACGGGACTAGATTCAAGAGCGCTGCGTACCTCCCTTGTTCCTTTTAATCTCTCATCCACACAGTTACATTTGCTCCAAACTTGAAGTTAACTTATACATGCTTTAAGCTTTTCTTCTGCTTGGGCGTGAACGTGAATGATGGAAGTACTCGAGTGTACTCGAACTCATTTGTGCATGATAGTCTGGTAGCAGCTTTGTTCTTTTGAATGCGATGGTACTTCGGTTTTTCAATGATTTTTTTTTCTCTGTTGCTACTCCTTCTGCCAATGGATACTTCTGCCTCATCTGATGGGTGTCAGTATTCCTGGAAAAAATCATATTTTAATTTCTCCGAATAAACTGTCTCTTATCTACCAGTCGAATTTTTGCATCAACTCTGTTTTTCTACTAGTGTACATACTTAATTTCTTGCGTTTTATCATGTATGTGCCCTTGTGTATTTGTGAATGTTTTTGTGCATTTTTGACTTCTCATTCCTCTAATTTGATTCCGTGTATGTGATGAAGGATCGTTGTTTGAGGGGATGTTTGATCCTGCTCAAAGATTGGAAGGTGATGCAAGAGAGAAATGGTGTTCACTGAGAGAGAGAGAGAGAGAGAGAGAGCGTGAGAGACAGAGTGTGATGGAGAGTGTGTGTGTGAGAGAGAGAGAAATGGTTGTATAGGAGTAGACAACCGATGGCGAAATGAGAGAGAGAGTGCGTGTGTGTGTATGAGAGAGAGAGAAAGATAGAGTTTCTGTGTGTGTATGAGTATACAACCAATGGGGAAGTGTAGAGGATTCTTTCATTGCGTAATTCTTGAGTACCACTGCCTAATTAGAGATGCCACTTGACCAGTAATAACTTGAGTGAATGACTCTTATTAACTCTTTACTCTCTTCTTACAATGGCACATTTCGTGGTACTACAAAAATCATATTTAATAGATATTACATTTAAAAAATGAATTCAAATCTAAGGGGATGTTTGATCATGTTCAAAGGTTGGATGGAATTAAAGTTATAAAAGAGACGGGCGATGCAGTTACACAGGTACTTAAACACGATACTCAATTCCCAAAATGCCGAAATGTCGGTAAGCCATTTGCTTGCCACACATTTGAGTTTTGTCTGAGAAAGAACTTAAATCTAATATCATTGAGTCCTTTCGCACTGGTTCTTTATGGGTTGCCAACCATGTTTCCGCATTTTAGTGCTGATACAGATTCACCAAACATTAAAGAGCGACTCATGTTGCAATAATGTTGAGTTCCGAATTTTTAAGGTATTTTCGAATGGTGTTAATTTTGGCGTTCAGTCACCTGATTTCCTACGTGAATTAATCCGCGTAGTAGACCTTGCATCCATCTCCCTTACTCTGCTTTACCTTTATTACACTCGGTTTCTAGCTCCTACAATCCATTTACATCTCCAATCATTTCTTTAAACTTAGCCATTCCTGAACTCGATACGAGTACCATCCCTTAAGTCCTTTGACGAGTGCCAGCTATTGATTCTATTTAAGAATGTTAGCCAGTCAGCACCCGACGAGTGCCTCCCTTTTAGTTTTCAGCCCTTGAACCCTAATTTAATTGTCAGCACTTGTAGACCTATTTAGTTGCCAGCTCTTGACACTCTTTTTAGTTGTCAGTCATTAAATCTCATTTAGTTATCAGTCATTGAACCTCTTTTATGTGTCAGTCCTTAAAACTTTTATTGCTGTCAGCCCTTGAACCATTTTAGGTGTCAATCATTAAACCTCATTTTACCTTTTAACTCTTGAACCACTTTGTAGTTGTAATCTCTTGAACCCTCTTTAGTTCTCATGCCTTGAACATCTTTAGAGTTGTCAGTCCTTGAACTCCTTTTAGTTGTGATCACTTGAACCCTTTTAGTTATCAGTCTATGAACCCTCTACAATTGTCAGTCCTTCAACCTTTGTAGTTGTAAGCCCTTGAACCCCTTTTTAGTTGTTAGATTTTAAACATTTTTTAGTTATCAGCCCTTGAACAAATTTTAGTTGTCAGTCTTCGAACCACTTTTCAGTTGTCAGCCCTTGAACTACTTTCAAATTGCCAGCCCTTGAATTCCATTTTAGGTGTCAGACCTTGAACACCTTTTACTTATCACTCCTTGAATTCCCTTTTTTGTCAGCCTTTGAGCCACTTTTTTCAGCCCTTGAACCCCATTTTAGTTGTATGCCATTGAATCCCTTTTAGTATTCAACCCTTGTACCCCTTTTAGCTGACAATCTTGAAAGCCGAATGCCCGTATGGGGCCCCGTAAGGGTCGCGGCGATTTGCCATCCTGGCCGCCGTGCTGACGGGATCCAGCGCTCCGTCCGGCCCCAGCTTAGCCTCTCTTCCTTCCTTCAGATAGCCCGATTTCTCCCCTACCTCGTCGCTTTTCATACAACCTCTCCCACAACTTTCTCTGGTCAGCCTCTAATTTCACAGGGTAGAATGCTGACCTTCTTCTCAAGCCAACCACCCCGGATAAGGGGCTGAGGGGGGAGGGGACATTGTTCCCTAACCCCTCAGCTCCGGTTCGGGATGGGTTTTTTTTAACAACCTGCTTCATCCCCACCCATACCTTCCTCACATCCCTTTTCCTCTCCTCTTCACATTCTAGCTGTTTTACGCCGTGTCTAAGGTGGAGCCGCCATGCCGAAGGACTGCCAGGCCACCAGGCGGGAGGGGTGGTCCCAAATGGCGGCGCCTGGCTCTGCCGGGCCTGTAAGCACCTCTTGCAGTGCGGGCTACTGCAAGAGGTGGTGAGCGATTGCGTCCCGTAAAACAAAGAGGGTCACCATGCCCAATGATGAAAAAAAAACCATCTCCCCTTAATTCCCCCTTGCTCATCGACGGAGCCGCCCTCGGGCAGCTCCAGCAAAAAAATGGAGGTCCCCCCCCCCTGTGCTTGCACAGGGGACCCTCCATATTTCTCTAACCGGAGAGGAGGCTTACTCCTCTCCTTCGCCTACGGGTGCAGGGGACTCCCCCTCACCCCCTTCTCTGGAGGTGCTTTCGGGCACCTCCCTTTTCCCAGCGGCAGTCCCCTCTTTTCTTTCCAAGGGGACTGCCAAGAAAGCCAGCAGGCAGCCCTTAGCCAGCCGCTCCGCATCAAAGCGGCTCGGTAGGGCAAACCCCCTTAGGGGGGAGAGGGAAGCCAGGCCCCTTCGGTCGCTTCCCTCAAAAGACCTGCTGGCAAAAATATTAAACCTTGCCGGGGTCAAGGCCTGTGCCTCCCCACTAAAGACTTATGACGCTGCCAAGGGGACCTGCGATGTCCTGGGAGGGGATGGCCAACTGGAGGCCCCTCCCGTGATAGACATGGTCCTTTAGGAAAACCAGCCTCAGAAGGTAGGGCCTTCCATGGGGGGGAATGCGGGCTCGGCGCCAAGCACCGAACCCGAATCCGCCCCTATGCAAGGTCCTCATCAAACGGCTGAAGATTCTCAGGCAGTACAAGGAGGGGAGGGATCTCCTCCGGATGATGCCCCTGCGACCACCAGGACCTTCTCCATTTCGGAGAAGGACCTGGCTGAGGCCGGTCCATCTGGCCTGGGGGCTTCTACCGGCGGGGGTGAGAAGCGGGTTCATTCCCCGCCCTCCTCTCCAAAAAAGAAAAGGACGAAAAAGACGAAGAAGACTCGGGGCTCCTCTCAATCCGCGGGGGCTACGGGGACGGATGGGACTGCTGCCACTTTGGCAAGCGACCAAGCCAAGATCGGCACATCCGGGCCCTCTGCTTCCCCGGGTACGGAGCTCCTGACGATGACAAAGACCAAAAGTGCACAGGGCGGAGCCTCGATGACATCGGGGCCCCTGATTCAGAGGTTACCTGGCGTTTTCGAGCCCGCTGGCTTCAAACGCTTCCTCGTTATTCGCTCCACTGATGGCACCATGTTGTCCAAGGGCAACATGATCCATCAGAGGAGAGGATTAGCTAGTGCAATTGGTAGAGAGCCGAAGGTAACCCGTTTCTCGGACGGGAGCCTTCTGGCGAATGCGGCAAATCCCGCCGAGGCGGCCAAGATAAGTGCTCTTCGGACACTTCATGGCACCCCGGTGAGTGTGACGCCGCACTCTACCATGAACTTTGTAAAAGGAGTAGTTTATGCGAGGGAACTCGTTGACTACTCCATAGAAGACATCACCCTAGAGCTGGCCGACCATGGGGCGGTCAAGGTCGAGCGTGTGATGAGAAAACATGGAGGGGCCTCGAGACCCACCCCTACACTCTTCGTCACGTTCGACTGTGACAAGCTCCCTGAGTCGGTGCGTGCCGGTTGGTACCGCTACCGCGTGAAGGCATTCGTGCCACTGCCGCGGCGGTGCTATTACTGTCACCGCTTCGGCCACACGAATCGATCATGTAGACGTGCAAAATCGGGGTCACCCGAAGTCTGTGTAAATTGCTCCAAGGTCGCACACGATAAGTCCAAATCGTGTGTGGCCAAGTGTGTCAATTGCGGAGAGCCGCACCCTGCTTCTTCGAAGCAATGTGGTGCATATCTCCTTGAGAAAGAAATCCTGGCCGTTCAGGCCCAAGATCGACTCTCATTCCACGAGGCTAAGGACTTGGTCCTGGCGCGCCCGGCTCTGCCTGGGACGTCATATGCCTCAATAGTTAGAAAAGCACCCTCTGCTCCTGGCCCATCCAGGCCAACGAGCACGGTTGTTTCCGCGCCCATTCGGAGCCCTTCTGCGGGCTCTACTACACCCGGGCGCTCCCCTGGTAGAGCTGGCGGCAAAAAGGGTTAACACTCAGCCCCGGCTAAAACCAGGGCTCCCCCCTCTTCCCCCAGCGTGACCGTTTCCCGTAAGGCGAAACGGCCACGCGCCTCCACAGAGTCGTTAGACTCACAGGAGGCAACACCCCTGAATATGGTCGCTAGGCCATCTTCCGGGGTTCCTAAAGCTGTTCCCCGAAAGGAGGACAGCAACAAAGGAGCTTCGGCTCCTTCGCCCACGCCCCGAGGTGGAGCAAGTGGCTCGGAGACGATGGTTCCTCGAAAAGAATGCCCCCCGCCTCCCAAGCCGCAACGCCCGCCTAAGGTTTCGAGGCGGAGGGAGGAAAAGACTCGCATGGCAAGCCCAACCTCCCCCAATAAGTCCTCGAAGGCGACAGCGCCTTCAGCGCTTTGTCCGGCCAACAGCGCCCGGGGTTCTGCCCCCGGGAAGCGTACGGCCATTCCCGTGAGGGTCTTCAATTCGAGGAGGGCCCCCGCGTCTCCTCCGAGCTAGGCCTGGAGGGCATATTCCTTCAATGGAATTGCCGTGGACTCCGGGCCAACTGGGAGGAGCTGCGGAGGCTCGTCTCGTCCCGTTCCCCGTTAGCTATTTTTTTGCAGGAGACCATGCTAGGCGCGTGCCCGCTGCCTGCCCTCCCGGGGTATAAGGGTCTTGCGACCCCACCACCGCGGGATGGCCGGGCTGGGGGATGCGCGGTTTACACCCGGCATGATGTCTCCGTTCTTCCTTTCTCTTTAGATACCTCCTTTCAGGCAGTGGCTGTGCAGCTGCACTTGGATAGGAGGTATACTATCATTTCTGCGTACATTCCACCGTCAGCTGACTTCGACGCGGGGGACTTCCGCCGCGTCGTGGCACGGTTGACGAGGCCCTATCTCTTGCTTGGAGATCTGAACGGCAGGCATCCTCTCTGGGGAGATTACTCCATAAATCCCAGGGGACAAGTCCTTGCCGATCTGATCGAAGAGCTTGAGATGGGTGTCCTAAACGTGGATGAGTTTACGCATCACTGTCCGAGAACCGCTTTATTTTCTTGCCTTGACCTATCTTTGTGCTCTTCGGATGCACAGCCTGATTTTGATTGGGGGGTGGTCGATGACCTCCATGGTAGTGATCACTTTCCCATTCAAATATCATTTTCAGGGCAACTGCCGCCTGAGAGACCACCTCGGTGGTGCTTGGCGCGGGCGCGGTGGCCTGCATTTCAGGAAATGACTGAATTCTCTATCTCAGTCGAGGAGTTTAGGTCGGTAGATGAGGCCGTTGAGTTCTTCTCCGGCAACCTCATCGCCGTGGGCCTGACTACTATTCCTAGGACATCTGGCCGTTTTGCACACCGACCACTCCCATGGTGGTCGGCCGAGTGTGAGACGGCCCTCAAACAGAAGCGTTATGGCTACATGCGCTATAAGCGCCGCACGAACGATTTCACTGTCGCTGAATTTCGTCGGGCTAGGGCTAGGTTCCGGTATGTTTCGAAGCACGCCCGCCGCTCTTCTTGGCGGGCATACGTGTCTTCACTTAACGGGAAGACCCCTTTAGCTGAGGTGTGGAAGCGAGTCAAAAGGATTCGGGGCAAGTTCTCGCAGGACCCCCCCTCCCGTTCTCCAGGAGAATGGGACCGCAATCTCGGACCCCGCGTCCGTGGCGGAATCCTTAGTGACCGCTTTTTCCGCATTCTCTAGCCGTGATGCTGCTCCGCCAGCATTCAATGCACGTCGTGATGTCGCGGAAGGCCACCGGCTGGACTTTACCTCCAGAGGCGGAGAACCCTTCAACGACAAGTTTACTGTGAGTGAGTTGCGTTCCGCTCTCGCTTCGTGCGCGGACACCGCCCATGGTCCGGACGATGTCCCGTACGCCATGCTTCGACACCTGGGTGAGCGAGGCATGGCCTTTCTGTTAGATTTGTTCAACAGGATCTGGGTGGAGGGTCTTCTCCCAGACTCCTGGCGAATCGCTACTGTGCTCGCCTTTCGCAAGCCGGGGAGAGATCACTCTACTCCGACTGGTTTCCGTCCAATCTCTCTAACCTCTTGCGTGTGCAAGTTGATGGAGAAATTGGTAAATGTTAGATTAGCCTATTTCCTGGACAGCGGAGGCCATCTGTCTTCTGCACAGTGCGGCTTCCGTAAGTTCCACTCCACGTCGGATGCTCTGCTCCGACTGGAAAATGCCGTCTGCGAGGCTTTCCTTCGTAGACAGCACTACGCCACGGTGTTTTTTGATCTGGAGAAGGCCTATGATACCGCATGGCGATACGGTATCATGGAGACTCTCCACACGATGGGGGCGAGGGGACGCCTCCCAATGTTTATATCTGAATTTTTGCGAGATCGTCGATTCCGCGTACGGGTGGGGGGAGCCCTCTCTGCCCCAAAGGAGCACACTCTTTGCCCTGAGCATCAACGGCATCACCTCGGTTCTGCCAGATGATGTTCTCGCTACGCTCTACGTGGACGACCTTTCGATCTCTTTTGGCGCGGCCCAGATTCCAACTCTGGAGCGTCGACTCCAACAGGCATTGAACCGCGTCTCTCGCTATGCCAAAGCGCACAGGTTTCGGTTTTCTTTGGCCAAGACTAAGGTGGTGCACTTCTGCCGCCATCCACGGCTTCACCCCGACCCAGATTTGTTTCTTAATGGGGTGCGCCTGGATGTGGTTGAGTCGCACCGTTTCCTTGGTCTTGTATTCGACCGACGCCTCACCTGGGAGGCTCATATTCGCAGCCTTAGGGTCTCTTGTACCCGCGCCATGGACATTCTCCGTTCCGTGACGTTCAGCGCTTGGGGCGCTGATAGGACTACCGCCTTACTTTTTTATCGATCCTTTATTCGCTCGAAGCTCGACTACGGATGCGAGTTTTATGCATCCGCAGCCGAGCGTTTATTGCGGAAGGTGGATTCAATCCACCACACCGGCCTTCGCCTTGCGACCGGTGCCTTCCGCACTTCCCCCATTGAGAGCCTGTTGGTCGATGCTGGGGAGATGCCACTCGCTCTGCGCCGCGTGCACTGCATCACTCGCCTGTACGCGCGAGCCCGGCGCCTCCCTCAGTCGCCAACAGCTCTCACTGCATCCGCAGCTGATCTCGATGGTGCCTATGCCGCTGAGAGACGCCAGTCATACCCTAAGCCCTTTGCGTTTAGGGCCAGGAAACTCCTTCGAGAGGTAGATATAGCTCTCGGGCCGGTGGCGCCCCTGGTTCTGCCCAGGACGCCACCCTGGAGGGTACCACATTTGGCTATTTGTCGCCACACCTCTGCTCCCAAAGCTCGTACTGCGCCGGGAGTATTGCGTTCGACCTTTTTGGAGCACACATCGTGTCACGCTGGTACCGTGCCAGTGTATATGGATGGCTCCAAGTCCCAAGAGGGGGTCGGCTTCCACGCCGTATCCCCTCGGTTTGAAGTCAGCGGGGCTCTACCAGGCGCTGCGTCTGTCTTCACGGCCGAGCTGGTGGCAATACACCACTCGGTACGGGAGATTACGCGACGTGCCCGGTTCGGAGACCGGATTGTGATCTATAGCGACTCACAAAGCGCCCTGAGTGCTCTCGGGGCATTGGAATCTCCGCATCCCCTGGTTCGCGATATCCGTGACGCCACGGTTTTGGCGAGCCGGGCAGATGTCGAGATTATCTTCTGCTGGGTTCCTGGACATGTAGGAATTGCGGGGAATGAGCGCGCCGATGAGGGCGCCAAAGAGTCCGCGAGGACTCTGCGACCGGACCAGCGTTTCGCTCTTCCCCACACCGACTACATGGCAGGAATACGGGCAGCTCTTCGGACTGCTTGGCAAAGAAGATGGGAGACGGTCGAAGGGAACTTGAAGTTGCGTGCCATTGCGCCGCGACTGTTCCCATGGACCTATCCCCCAATGCCGCGGCGGCTTCAGGTTGCTTTCTGTCGTCTCCGAATCGGACACACTCGTGTGACGCATCGCTATCTGATGGAGCACTCGCCTGCGCCCTATTGCAACGACTGCGTCGTCCCCCAGACTGTTCGGCACATTCTTGTCGAATGTCCCAGTCTGGGTGATCTTCGCGCACGACACCTGTCCCGGTACCGGGATGGGCGGGGTTGCTACCGCCTGTCCCTTGTGCTCGGGACGAGTGCGTGTACTTTGACTGGTGGACTTATTGACTTTTTGGGGGAGGCCGGCCTTCTCCTTTTTATTTAACCCGATTTAATTGTTGTTGTTGTTTTTGTAATTGTTTTGTTATTGCTTTGTTATTGTTATTTCTTTTTATTGTTTTCTGTTTAATTTTTTAAAGTAGCCTAAAACTAGGCTGTTTGTTTACGGCAACTTATGCCTTAGTCGGCAGTCGCCAGATAGCCCCTTAATTAAAAAAAAAAAAAATGCCCGTATGGGGTCTATCCATTGAACTATCGATGAATACAAGGCTCCAAACCTCTTTCTGAGCCAGTAATTAAATTCGTTTACAATTGCAAACTCTTTTAAATCCCTTGATGAGTTACAACTCTTGAACATTTTATAAGTTCCAGACCTAGGTGGAATTAGCGGATATCAATTTTTGAGCCACCTGTGTTAGTTAACCCTTGAACCTTCTAAGAGTGCCAGCACTTGGATCCTTTTATGAGTATCTCTCTCGTAAACCTTTTTTCGCGTCATGCATTGAATCCTAAATTCTGCCTTTAATCCTGTGAACCTCCTGAGGTAGTCTGCACACTTAAGCATTTGAACCCCCTAAGGAATTCTAAACAGAAGCCCTTAAACCCCCTAAACAATTCTAAACACCAGCCCTTAAATCTCCTGAGGAATTCTGAAAGCCAGCCCTCGAACTTACTCAGAAATTCTGAAAGCCAGCTCTTAGACTTCCTGAAGAATCATGTTTGCCAGCCCTTGAACCTCTTAAGGAATTCTTTACACCGACCCTTCACTCCCTGAGGAATTATGCACACAGCTCATGAACTTGCAGATGAATTATGCACACCATCCCTTGACCCTTTAAGGAATTCTACACACCAACCTTTGACCCCCTGAGAAATTCTACACACTATCCTTTGACCCCCATAAGAATTCTACCCTCCAACCCTTGAACCTCCTGAGGAATTAATTACAATGAGTATTAAACCTTAAATCCTTGATAAGCTCCACCTGTTGAACGGTCGATGGCTGACAGCCGTTAAAAGGCGGATGTCAAATGAGAGAGTAAACATGTCGCACCTAAACCAATTAACCAGCAAACGTAGCAAAGCAATGCATCAACTACTCGCGCCTTATTTCGTAGACCTTTCAGTTGGCTGCTTTATTTTCCGGTAGGTGGTTTAAATTCGTCTATTTTAGTGGCTGTTTTTTTTTTAGTCAAATTCCCTGTCGGTTCTGCCCTTATGGTCCCTTTCGCGTAGCGTGAGCTGGTTCAAGTGAGTTGCCCTCCTTCCCAGAGCGGGCTAAGTAGCCTATTCTTTTGATTGTCAGAAAGTGGGTGGATGGTGCTGTAAAGGTAATGCCCGGGCTACATTGTGCACCCTACTTGCCCCAATGCACGCAGGAGGAAAAGTGGCCATATATCTTCCATTAATTTAAAATTTTCAATCTTCATTACTTTTTTTTTACAAATATTTCCTTACTTGCTGCGTGATTCGACCTCGTTGCTATTGCGCTTTAAATTCGAGTAAGAAAATTCATCCTTTGGTCCCTCGGATTAGATATACTGTTCGCACATTTTCCCTTTCCCTAATTTTACCACAACTTTAAGAGGGTATCTATAAAAAGTCTTTGATGGGTTGACCCCATTGTGTGAGATCAAGGGGAAATATGATCACTTAAAATTGACCAAGTCAAGATTAGCAGTCCGTAAATTTGACTAAGTAACCCCAAGCACTCCCAACGATGGCTCCCCCAGATGACAACTACCCAAATTGAACAGGTTAAATAAAAATTCTCCACATTGACCAAGTATAGAATACAATCAATCTTCTTTTAAATTTGGGGAAAGTCAAATAAATAATTCAATCATTTTAATCTTGAGGAAATCTCTTTTCTAGGTTCACGGCAAATTGGGGAACACCCAATGGTCCTGTATAGATGGTTGGATCTTAATCTTTTACACAACACATGAGATTAGGCCCCCGCCAGGAGGGTCTAATGGAAATTAGGGCCCTTCGGAAAGCTCAAATGGAAATTAGGGCCACGTTGGGAAAGCAAATGTAAATTAGGGCCATGTTGAGAAGGTCAAATGGAAATTAGTGAAACTGAAATATCAGAAAGACGAATGGAAATTAAGAACACGTCGAGAAGGTCAAATAGAAATTAGGGAAACGTTGTAAAGCTCAAATTGAAATTAGGGCCACGTTGGGAGGTCAAATGGAAATTAGGGCCACATTTTGAAGGTCAAATAGAAATTAGGGCCATATTTTAAAGTTTAAATGGAAATTAGAGAAACGTCGGCAAGGTCAAATAGAAATTAGGCCCACTTCGGGAAGGTCAACTTGAAATAAGGGCGATGTCAGGAAGGCCAAATAGATTAGTTACGGCATATGTCACCTTGTATTGCTCGCCAACTTAATTCCAATTCGCATAATTAAATGCCGCCTCAATTCTACTTATAGTCGTTGTAGTTTATGTAGGGGGTCTCCCGAACCGAACGGAAATGACTTTGGTCTCCTAACGACGAGGTATTGGGTTGGATCCCAGCGAGAGTAAACACAAATGTCAGTTGACGCAGAGGTTTGTCACCGAAGCACTGTGCTTACCACTGCGGAGGTAAGTAGATCCTCTCCCATCTTCAGAGGCGCAACACTTTTCTCATCTGTTACAAGGAATTCTGATGATGGGTACTTGTATTTACATACCCCAGACGGAGAAATGCCCCCATCCAGTTTTCTGCTTGTAGTAAAAAATACCGACAGCTTCTCTTCTCAAAATGGGATCGCCCCTGGTGTACTGGGCTTACTAGCGATTATCATGCTGATTTTTATATTGGTTTCATTATCAGGGAGTCCGTTATGGCCAAGAGATGGATCGCGGTACTTAATAGTTTATTTATACAAACACAGTTCTTCTACCTAACTTCTATCATTTCGTAATTGATCGTTGTACAGATTGTAGTTATAGTTGTTATATTTATAGTAGTTTATAGTAGTTGTAGTATTTAAGTATTTTATCTCACCCACTTTCTCTCTATTTTTGTTTGTTGAATGATTTAAAAAGCGAAGTACCGTTTTTATTGTAATAGTTTCACTGCACACATTTCTGCCAAACTTAATTCTATTTCTTATAACAATTTTAGTTATATTTACGGTTGTTTTTTCATATACGCGCACATTTATTCACACCACATTCTTTCTAATTCGCATTATTTAATGTTATGCAGGTTGTAGTTAGGCAGTAAACCACCTCGCGGTTATGTTCTTGTTACGAGTTCGAAATTTGGAGTCCTGTATCTACCGCTGATTCTCATAAGCGGTGCGCGTGAGTCACTGCATCGTTGTGCGTAGAATCTGTAGGCATACTTAATCCTGTCCTGCCGCCAGCTTCTATCCTTAACTGCTTAGCAAATTCTGTGCGATCGCTGTCACCGCCGATGTTTTGTAAACCTTCGCCATTTTCACACTTTAACTTTTCAAGTTCGCCTCTTCTCTTGGATGTCAGTTCCCTTTGCTTCAGGTCAAGTATAGGTCCTAGTTTGTCTTCCATGGGTCTCTTGGTTGATGGAGGAAGGAGTGCCTTACAATATTGTGGGAGGATTACTTTTTAATTAATTTTAAAGCGAAAGCCAATGAGGGTGTATCTTGAATAAAGTTTGTTAGGACAAATCGCTGAAGAGGGAGTTAAAATGTATGAAATGTATTTACAATTTGCAGTGAGGTGGTTAGTGGTATTCCTCTCAAATTGTGAAACTCCAGCTCTTTTTCTCCAGTTGGTGGTGAAAAATGGCTTGAATTAAACTTATTGCTGAGGTGATGTGAGTTGAATGGACGGAGAAAGATCAGAACAAAAGAGGAGAGATGGGATTTGTTAAACAGGGGAACTTCACAAGTCTAAATGTTTTTGGGGATGAGAAGCAAATACAAGTGAATGAATGAAAGAGAACAAAAATAATAATATCAATAATAGGTAATTATTTTTTATAGGAAAGGTTATTTAGATGCAAAAAATCTCCATTATATATTTCCACAAATAAAAATTACTTTGGGCTCACAGATAAGGTTTAATGGTGGTGTGGCCTGTCGATATGATACAGCCTGCGGTTGGTTGATTGTGGAAAGAAGGCGTTTTGCCTTGAGTATTTCGCACACATGTAGGTATGAGTGTGTGTGTGAGTCTGAGTGGTTATCTTTATTGATGTTTGCCTTTTGACCAGAAGGGAATACATTCCATGTTTTATGTTACTGAGTTACAATGACATGTTTGGTAGGCAGAATGCTACAAAGAGGGAATGTTTGAGGGAAGGAAAGTGTAAAAGAAATGAAAGTGTGGAAGTCATAAAATGGTGTCTGAATGCGAGACCCCCGTCGTTTGGCTGTCGTGCGCAAACAAAATGGTAATGATAGTGTGAATTGAAAAGGTTCATTGCATACATATATGGCCGCGATTCCTCATGCGGAACGGGAAGGCACGCACCGGCTAGCATTGAGGTCTGGAGGGCACGCTCTCCTACAAACGGCAGTTGCACCATAGTTAGCCGTGCTACGTTGAAGGAAAGTTTGATTCCATTTTAGGAAAAAAATGAAAGAATCTTTGTCCCTCACATCCATTCAGGAGATTCTCTAAATTCGGACTCTACCATAGATTCCTCCCCTTTCTACACATCCACATACACACTCAATCTTCCGTACACGTGTGTGAGTAGGTGTGAGTTCACAAACCTCAGCCGAATCTTGCTTCGCCTTGAAGAAGTAATTAATGATACGCGTGAGCGACTGACCGCCCCCGCCCCCCTAGCCACACACACACTACCACCACCGTTGAGATGAGGAATTACAGGCAATGGAGTAGTGGGGCAGGAGGGTTTCAACTCAATCGAACGAATAGGCCCCTGGGGCTGTCCTGCCCCATTTTCCTCGCTTCTACTGATTTTCCCTTGAGGTCATACCCTAATTGGAAGCGAGCAAACAGACCCCCTCCTCTTCCTTCCCACCAGGCAGTGGGGAAGATTAATCACGTTTCTATCTTCGTCCTTAATTTCTCTCACTCGCACATAATATATGTATATATGGTATTCCACAAAATTATATACCTCTTTATAATAACTTATATTATTTTTATGAAGACAAAAGCAATATAATGTATACTATTTGCTCCTTAAAAGTAAATTATTAAAATCGTTTCTCTATAAAGTTAAATTTACTACCCCGAGGAGCTAAAATGATTTCTTTCGATGCGACGCACGTTTGAAAGTGTAGTATTATCATTAAAAGCCTATGACTTCCAGTTTTGCCTCTGTGCAACATCTTCACTGTTCATCTTAATTCATTTATTCAGTTTAGCTAAAGAATCCTAAATATTTGGTACTGCAGCATCGGAAATAGGCTCTAAAATGATTAGGTAAATTCGAGAACGACGCCTACCCTCATCGATAATCAAATGGGAAGCAAAGTCACTGACATTACAAGCGTCTGTTGTAGGTTTAAGGGCGAGGAATCAGTTCAAGAAGCACACAGGTAAAGATATAGATTAAGGAAATTAAATTCAAGTGATAAGCGACCACCAGTTTATTCTCAGAAGTCATCTTGACGTACAGGGTGGTCTGAAAGTCTTGTTACCCCATGAAAATATTGTTTTAATTTTATATTTCAGATGGCCAGAATATGTGTTTGATATCCTTCTGTTGCCCTCATGGTGACCCTAAACCCTGGAAATAAGAAAAGATTTCTTCTGCTTTGGCGGGAGACGAATCGTGCGTGGAATCAATGTCATACATTTATATATGAGGGGGGGGGGGGCTCATTATTATAACTTTATTTTATTTAACATATATTATTCTGCTTTTCCGTTGGTTTCCTCTTTTGATTTTCTCGATGCAGGTTGTCTTCCTCGAATCCATTTTCTTCTTCTTGACTGAATTTCCTTTTTAATAAGTTGGCCCTTCAAACGCTTGTCTTCAATTTTCTTTGACTTCCGTGGTCTTCTTGTTGGCTGGGTTGGTCCTTAATCTTTGATTTCTTTCTTGATGTATCTTAATTTTTCTTTCATTTATTTTGGGGGCTGATTTCTTCGTACTTCTTGATGAGTTGGTCCTTCAAGCGTTTTCTTCCGTTTTACTTGACTTCCGTTTTCTTCATAAAAGGTTTGGGACTATTGAGTTTCGAACGCGGTACCATTGGATTTAAACGCCACCACTCTATCCTCACGACCAGGCTTTAGTCCGTTTTGAGTTTTTAATTTAATCGGCTATTTATATTATCGAGTTGGAAGGAATTTTTCTCTGATACATTTTCGCACCCCTACATATATACATATGTACGAGAGCGTAATAGTTCTTATTACTTTTAGTTTTAGGGTGACAATACTTTCGGACCACCCTGTAGGTTCCAAGCTAGCCCAAATTTAATGGTTTGAAAAATATTAGGTGGTCAAGAAATTTATGCAGTTTGTTTATAAGGAAATTGAAACATTTTTAATATACAAAAAGAACATTTATTCAGCTTAGTGGTTCCATCACTATTTACAATAGTCTCCCATCGCTTAACTAAACAGGATATCTTTCTTAATGCATTGAATGGGTTTAGATGAAAATAAGGAATTATCTTTTTAAATATCCTTCATACCAGTAAACGTTTTCCTTTAGATGATCTTGCAATGACTTAAATAAAGGTTAATAACATGGTGCAAAGTTTGGTATTTATGGAGGGAGAAGACGGACTTACCAAGCTAGCGCAGTCATTCTCGTGAAGGAGGAGGACATCACTTCAGTTAACCAGTCAAGAACATTTTTTGTTGAAGAGTTTCATGTGAACAATGCAATTGCTAAACTTATAGGTTAGTTTATATGTAGATAAAGCAATATATACACTTTGTAAACGCTGTCAATTAGATCGTTCATATGACACCATTAATACTTTTTTATCTTCAAATAGGTTGAATAAACTTTGGAACAATTTAACAAACCCTACGAAGCATTTTTTTATGTCCTCTAAGACAATGACTTCACAATATAATGGCTTAGTGTAATTCTAATGACATACTTGTAAATATGAAGACTAATAGCCAACCAAGCCGTTATTTTTGGCCATCTGGGTAGGACAGTGTTCTGTCGAATGATTTATTCATTTCAGGGGTCCTAATATCTACTTATATCTTGAGAAAAAAAAGACGTAACAAGTCCTTCACTGCTGACGACTCTGAAAGCAAAAACGAGTTTGGAGCAGTAACAGAACCATTAATGCTTGGATTTTTTTGAGGGGGGGGCATGTTTAAAGTATTTTTTACTTGAAAGAACTTCAGGATTCCTCTTTCATGTTTTTTTGAAAGGTCTGAGCGCTTAAAAATCATGCTCCCTTATATGGTATAGCTGAGCACTGGGGATTTTCTCATGAAGTACGACTTCATGCGAAGATCTTTTCGCCACACAAAACTGGCACTAATTGCTTCTATTGTTTCAACGTTTGCCATTTGTCAGCTGTGAAATGTTTCAAACGGATATTTAAATTAGCCAGGTGATAAAATATAAACCCATTTTCCTGATCAAGGGTTGAGAGATTTTGATTTAAAAGCGTTACTCTTCGAAATGATCTTCCATTAGATTCCATACACTTTTTTCCTCTGTGGTGCCGCCAGCGACAGCTGGTAACCCCTTGATGGTAGCAAATGGCAAATTTACGCCATTTGTAGTCTATGTAATTATGACACTCACTGGAGAAGGGATTACTGCCATTCACACAACTCTCTCGTTCACTTCACGCTAAGTGTCAGCCTTCAGAATAACCTCCGAGAAAGCTTTCCATCAACGCCAGCAGCAAGGACACTGACTTGAGGCAAGCAAGAAGAATTCCAACCATATACTTTGTTAATAAAGACAAATTATGAGAGTGTTTACTTAACCGACTGCTCCATCTCTCGCTTGACTAGCTGGGTTCAATGTCTCAATTCGCGCTATGCATGTGTGGACCCGGTCTCTCTTTTCTAATTCAATCCATCCTTGATTTATACGGGTTTAAATATTATCTTTTAATTAGTTGCCCGCTAATATATTTTAATGTAAATTAATTTATAGTATCTACAGATGCTCTGATGGTAGATATCCTCAAAAGCTCTTTAATGTAAATGAATGGTTCCAATGTGCAAATATGTTTTGCTCTTTTTGACTCTTTTATATTATTTTTATTTATTCTATATCGATAATCTATTGCTGATAATAATATGATTAATGTTTATTTATTCTCCTCTTCCTATTTCCTGGAGATGTACTCATGACAATTAAGTTTCGATTTTCGGTTGCAAGAATTCATTATTGGATATACTCGGTATGACTTTTATCCGCGGAGTTCATTCTACTTTTAATCGTAATTATTCTTTTCTTCTCAAAGGAAAGATGTCTTTGAAGTATGGTCTCCGCGCCTTTATCTCGGTTCTTTTCTCTTTTTTTTCCCGTGAGGGACTTCATTCTCAATTTCTTTAGCCAAACAATAACTCCGACGGCCTGAGCGCCTTAGCTCCTCACCAAAAGGGAGACCAGCTTTACTAGCGAATTCGTTCGTAGTCTCTTTTGACGCTGTGTACCTGTCGTTCCAATTTGATCACTTCTTCTTATTTGATATGGATGAGAAAAAGACGAGGAAGTAGGGGCATTCACCTCTACCATTCTTTTGTAGGCGTTTTAAGATTAAGAATACGATGGGCATCCAATAACCGGTTTACATGCTGCCTGGGAAATCTATTGGAAAATAGATAGAGATTTATTGGTTGAGAATAGAATGAAAACTGACTCGTATATATTAAAGAAACGACGTTGGAGTCTTAAGAAGTGCTCAAAAAAGAGCACTGGAAATCAGCTTTAAGAGCTTGCATTTTGATTACAAAAGATAAAATAAAAACAATGTAAACCAAACCAAACCCGCTTTCGAATGAGCCTTTCTTCGTTCATCTATTTATCATAAAATACCTCTCTGTTCTCTTGTATTGTTTACTTCTACATTTACTTTTCAAGTTATGGGAATCTTTTTTTCTTCTTCGATGACGTGAATAAAGTTTAGGAAAGTAATGAACCGCATTGGATTATGATTGAGATTTATTTATATGACTGGAATACTAGGTAACGTTTAGTCTCAATTCGGAGACATCTATAATCTTTTCCTTATCATGTCATTGCGCGAATGACTCCAACATGATTTGAGTGGGGTCTATTTTTATTTTGCACTTTAGGTGCCTAACTTGTCTTCCATTTTACTCCCCATCTGGGCGAGGATATTTGTACTATGTGGGCTACCTAACTTTGACGTGATGTATGTTGGCATCGACCAAGGATAGTGTCAGTTATGGTCTTGTACATTTTACATGATGTTACGTGGGAGAGTTGTCAAACACTTTGTCAATCTCACTATCTTTTTAAATATTTTCTGGGGTTCTTTCTTTTTTTCTTTGGGTAAACTTATCTTTGATAATCCGTTATTGAAGCCCTAATTCCTCGTCACAGGGGATTCTTTCCACATTTCCATGAACCCCAAGGTCTTAGAAAGACGAGTTAGCAGTGGTATCTGGCAACTCCCATTTAGGTCAGCATTACGAATCCCCCTCTTCCAACTTTGCCAGGCTCTCTAGCAGTCCCCACCAACATCGTGCCTGGCCAGACACTTTCCCTCTCAAGTGTCACTTGGACTTCGTCATATTTCTTCTCCTTTTTCTTCCTCCGTCGTTCAAGGTCGACCCATCCCCCCTCTATTGAAGAATCACAACTAACCTTTTGTCTTAGCTCCTTCCCATTGTTTCTTTATTCTTCAATCCTCTCTTCTCCCTGTGCCCTTTTGCGGGCGCATCTCTACCTTCACCCGCTCACATACACCTACTACGATTGTATCGGTATGTGTATGTATTGGTATTTACAAGGCGTACATACACGCAGAAAAACAACTGACGAACGCGAAGGAAATTTATGTCATTGATTTATTGGACGAAAACAAAGTGCGAAAACCTACACCTCTGAAGGTGCCTAAGCGCGCATAGGGAAAGGAAAGGAGATTGAACAGATAAGAGACTATGGGGGCCTTGAGGACAGAAGGGAGCAGGCAAGGGGGAAATTCGAGCCATATACGCTCAGTGAATTGGTGCAGAATAAACCCCACTTGTAGGGATGAAGTTTGTACTCTTTGTGCGAATTGTTTCCACGGTATTTCTAATTGTCCTACAGCCCCAACAGTACTTGAAGTTGAGGGTTTCTATTTACGCATTTTGCTTTCATCTATCTGTCGGTGGCTTCACCGATTGCCTTTCTTTGCCATCAGGAGGCGATACTGTAGTTACAGCTGGAGAGACTATTGAGGTCCCATATTCTCCATTCTAAAGATGGGAATCAAACGCACCTCGGATGCTCAGGGGGATAAAATAACCCCTATTAACCAGAAAACTCCTATTTGTAGGTTGAGAAGAAAATGAAGTTTAGTTTTAGCAAACCAAAAGATGAAATCCCTTAAACTAGAAAGGAAAAACGCAGACAAGTAAAGAAACAGATAGAAATATTACAAATGCCTAGGATATAAGAGACACGAAATGTTTTAAAGGGAAGCAGAGTCTGAGTCCCCCACACGCCTCGCAGCAAGATCACTTGCAGTACCAAAGTGATATTCCCTAATTTCGACTCCACGGAAGCTCGCCGCTCCCTTCTATGCCCTTGTATTTTCCCTCCTGCAAATGAAATCCGATTATGAAAATTCTTTGTTTCAATTTTATTCCCATTGTTTGGTAGAGAGAGATACGTGATTAGGGGGAGCCACTAGGGAGCCATCTACCTCTCCCTCCTCTCTTATTCGTTTTCCTTTACTCTTTATGCCCGTCCTTCTCTTGAGAAGGCGATCGTTGGGAACAACATGCAAACTGAATGCCGTTACCACTGATTCGTTTTCGTGTCAAATGCAATGTCCTTGATTGAATATCTCTATGGTCTGTTTGTTCCTATTTCGTATTCTTGATTCATGCTTCCGCTCATAAACGCTTTCTGTTATTGAACTCCACAATCCTACTTGCATCTCCTTTTATGGACTTATGGGATACCATCGCCACGTCTGCTTTAAGTTCCGTTTGCAACCTATCGCTCCGATCGAGAGTAGAAGCAAACATGGTTTAAATCTCCCTAATTGCTTAAATCACGGCGGGGGAATCTGGCGAAATCTACGGATTTAATCATCATCGTTTCAATAAACGCCTCTCTTGGCAGCCTGAAATAATAACAATAATAAAGGGTTGGTTAAGGTCATTTTGGGTGGAGAAGAGAGCCAATTGGAGATATCTCATCAAACAGACAAAGTGACGCAAATCCAGGCCGAAGGATCTCGCGTCGATTGGAATGAAGGATGCGGTAATAAGCAAACCACATTTGTATCTTTCGGAGCTTGGGGGATTGTGGAACCGAAGAATGAGGTTTAGAGTTGGATTGTATAATGGATTCATTTCGTCACAGTATGTTTATCTCGCAAATGTCTCAAATGAAGCCTGCGTTGACCTTTAAAATAAATCAAGATTTTTGTTGATTATATCCGTCAATGGATTCTGATTCCGAATATCGCTTATCTAGATCAAATTCTAGACCGTTAAATTTTAGATTGTCTTAGAACCCCTCGTCTGCGCAGTTTGGATCCCATTAATTGATGCAGTTTCTTTCCATTAAGGGTATTCTTGGGAAATCATCTCATCATCGTGGTCACCATCCATTTCATCTCATTGGTTCTCCAAGAAGGTTCTATTCATCACCTTCTCACTCTCGAGTCTACTACCTTTGTTAAGCTGTGTTCTGTCCATTTAAATTAATTTTGCCATACGTGTTACCCTTGAAGCGTTTTTATGCATATGATTAATTTATGGTCCATTTGCCTTATTCCTAACATGGATCTTTCCATGTTTCTCTGAGTTTTCCTTAGTTTCTACATAACATTTATGTTGTGTTCGAGTTTCACTACCATAAGCTAAGACTGGCCAGTATTGATTAAATACTTTGCTTTGAAGGTGTTTGCGGTTAATCTAACAACAAGTAGCCACTTTCATACTGCATCAGGCATACCTTAGGGACGCTCTTCATGGCGTGGATGAAGAACGTCATACAAATGTGCCTGAAGCAATATAGGGCTGGGTACTCATTGCTAGATTAACCCTATACCATTACCATGCAGTGCAGTTTTCCTTACTATTGTAAGATATAGTGCGGCCCCACGAGAGAGAGGGTGAAAATGACCCCGTGTACTGTGACAACAAAAGTAAAGATTAAAATACCCAATTGCTACAGTTCATTTTAAGGGTGTTAGATCGGTCTCTTTGATACAGTCACATGATTGGTATGAATGGCGAGCGTCCCCCAGGGTGGCCGATTTAGAAGTGGATACTGATTTCAATACTAACTGCATACCAGCACTGCGTACACCTGACTATACCAATCTTCTGAGCATGTAACTAAGTTTTCCCCACAGCCTAATTTTGTCCTACCGACTTCCTTTCCCCCCTTCTTTCAGGGGTCACTAACTGTCTAAATATACGTATTCTTAGCTTCTCTATGGTGTTAAATTCGTTCTTTAGCCTTTAGATGCCAGAATTAGACTATATATATATAAAATATAATAACCCTTAATACAATATATATTAAGAATCAAAGTGGCTTGAACTTGTGGCTCCACATGACAACATAGGCTCTTAAAGGGTTAATTGTCTCGATGAGGAGTCAAGTTTATACTTTTAAGTATGTCGTTTGTACGAACTTATTTGTATTCAATATATTTCTTCCTTGCTCTTCTTTCATCTTTCTTTGCCTTCCCTCATTCTTTCCCCCTCAAAATTCTATCATTAGTTTTTTCCATCACATTATTTCATTAGGTGAGAAAATTAAAGTCCCCCTTGTCATTATGCATGCACGCTTGTCTTCAAGACGTATATGCGTGTATTTATATACGTGTACATACATGTAGCTTATCCGGTGGTAGGTGTATACGCGTGTCTCGGTGTATATTTGTCTGCCTGTGTGTGCGAATCGGCCAATGAATGAAATAATGAGTTTCGGGGAAGGAATAATAAACGGCTATCCAGAATTATTTCTGCTCCACCCTGTTGCGTGAGAGAGCGAGGTCAGAGCGGACACGCAAGGGCACAACGCGCGCAGATGATGGTAGCGTGACACCGCCCTATCACAACGTACACAGGGACGCCGCATTTCCACACAATTATCTTCACGCACATACTGACAGACCGGGGAGCGCAAATTCTTGCTGAACTTGTCTTAATGTTCCATGTCTCCCATTGGAGTCCATTAATAACACTTATAGAAAGGCAATGGTGACGTGTGTATTTGTGTGATACGTACATGTACCTGGTTAATGATGATACGTTTACCTTCCGATTCGCAGGTCGATTTTTTCCCTAGCCAGTGGTTGTCGATGTCTATTATAAATCATGCCCACTCATTTGCAGCCGTTTGGCGGCGCACAACAGAGCTCTTTCCCGTTCAATCCCAATTCACTTAATTGGGCGAAGAACGTCGTAATATATCCGGCAGCCTCCGCTCTATTACGAGGCCGGTATTTAGCTCGCTCGTGTCTTCAAGTCGTCTGTTGCTACCTATCCTCGGGGGAATGCCGCGGCAGGCCGCTTTCTTTGAGTCTGATTACGTCCGTCCCCACCCTTAGAGTTTATTTCCCCTCTATGATCAATTCTTATATTCTCTCAGCAGTCAATCTTAACACCCCCACCCCTTAATTTCATCCTCTTTTAAATGCACAAATTGACTGAACTCGCGGCCAGTTCATTCCACGCCCGATTTGAGGTTTCATTCGGCTGTAGACTCGGGTCTGGTGCCCCCACCGGTGATCCTCTAGTCCCCTACCACGGTCATGAGATCCTCGGGTGGCTCTCCGTTCATGTCTCAAGCTCGATCGACCAAAAGGCATGTGGACCGCTTCTCCTGGACTACAGAGGGACACCCCTAAAAGGGCCCAAATTTCGATAGGCTTTATTTCTTAATGTTTTGTCGAATTAAGAAATGAGGCCTATCGAAAGTTAGGGTCCGGTTTTCTTTTTTTTTGGGGGGGTGGGGACCCAATATAAATGAATTAGATAGGACGCCCCAGTCAAAACGGGGCGCCTCATCAATTTCAGGAGAAAATGCACTCTTCCAGTTCCTAGCACCCAAATTTGTCTTATTTTTCGGTTACTCAAGGTAGAGGGAGAATGAGAGTACTATGTTACTAGTTGCACGTCGTGAAAGATGAATATCAACCCACCCTTGCTTGAACTAGGGGATAGAGGCTAAATTAGAGCTCTATATAGTAAAATAATCTAAAAATGCGTTTATTACGAGGAGGAACTAACCTCAAACTCGCTGTTGTAGAATAAACTATTGTTGCTCGAACACAAATTTCAGTGGCGAGGCTTCCCATACTCAAGACCAGGCTTAGTCGACTCTTACAACACCCGGCGGTAAACGGTGTGTGGATTCTTGAGTCCCATGTACACGTAGACTTCCCCCTTTTGAGACTATGTCTCTTTCGGTCGCGAGGTCGACTTTCAAGATTAAATTCAATTGAAAACTGTGCGTTAGTGTTTAATTTACCTTCCATTAACATTTATATTGAACTGCGTTTTATGATGTGCCTTATAAGTCCCATTGACCATTTTCCGTGGGGCATACATGTCCCCAAAGTCCGAAACCCTCAGGAAATATTCGTTGGGACATATATAACCCAACATTCCCCTATTTTTATTTTAAAATCCGTCTATTTCCTCTTTACGGTTTCTTTCATCCGATTCTGGGAACTTATGGCTCTCGTGGCCACTCTCGTTTGTGTGTGTGTCTGTGTGTTTTCAGTCTTAGAGGGGAGGATTGTGCACCGCCCAAACCCTCGACGCGTACTAAAGTCGAGTAGCTTTCGGTTTTTCTTTTGGATGTAGTCATTACACTCCGTGCATATGTATATACATACATGACATCGATTCCGCGCACATGAGTCGTCTCCCACCAACGATTAAGGTCTAAGGAATCTCCAAGGAGAAATCTTCCAGAGTAAGGCGTCACTCCGAGAGCATCGGGAAATAAAGGAAGCTTAAGGCCTCCTCTATAAGGGTAAGGGGGGGCAGGGGGTCACGGTGACCACGAGAATAGTTGGTTCTGGTGCTGTCACTTCTTATTCACACGTGACTCAATGCCGCGTCCAGCCCCAGCGTAGGCTCTTTTCCTTCTTTCAGACAGCCTGCATTTCTACCCTACTCCCTCAGTCTCCCTACAACCTCTCCTACAACTTTCTCTGGTCTGCCTCTAAGTTCACAGGGTAGACGCCCACCAGCTTCCCCTCATCCAATTATCCCGGATCAGGGCTAAGAGAGGAGGGGACAACGTTCCTTCACCCTTGAGCTCTGGTCTGGGATGGTGGGTTTTTAACAACCTGCTTCATCCCCACCAACACCTTCCTTACCTCCCCTTTCTTTCCCCTTTCACCATCTATCAATTTTACGCCGTGACCAAGGTGGAGCCCCACCATGCCGATGGGCTGCCAGGCCACTAGGCGGGAGGAGTGGCCTCAGATGGCAGCAGCTGGTTCTACTAGCCCTATATTCACCCATCGCAGAGCAGGCTACTGAGGGGGGGGGTGATTAGCGTTTGTGTCCCGCAAAAAGACCAGGATCACCATGCCTATGAATGACAAAAATACCATCTTCCCCTTTACTTCCTCTTCACCAGCGACGAAGCCACCTTTGAATAGTTCCACCGCGAAAATGGAGCCAACCCCCCACTTGTACTTTCTCAGGGGACCTTCCAAAACTCTTTAAAAAGAGAGGAATTTTACTCCTCTCCTTTGCTTACGGGTGTAGGGGACTCTGCCTCACCTACTTCTCTGGAGGTACCCTCGGGTGCCTCCCTCTTTTCAGCGGCAGTCCCCGCTTTACTTTCTAAGGGGACTGCCATGAAAGGCAGACAGCCAATAATACATCGCTCAAGGTGGGAGCGGCCCGAAAGGGCAAACCACCTTAGGGTGGTATGGAAGACAGGTCCCGCTAGCCTCTTCCGTCTAAAGACCTGTGGGCTCGCATACGTACCCCTTCTTTTCACCGACCAATGAATATATGATAAATGGTACCTGGGATGTCTTGGAAGGAGATGGCCACATGGAGGACCTCCTGAGATGGACATGGTCCCTGAGGAAACCCAGCCCCAAACAGTAGGACCTTCCATGGGGATGAAAAGCTGGGCTCAGTGCCAAGCATCGAACCCAAGTCCGCCCCTGTGCAAGGTCGTCCTCAGATGGCTCGGGTATTCAAGGCTTTACAAGGAGAAGAGGGATCTCCTCCTCCAGCTGGTTCCCCTATGACAGCCAGGACCTTCTCCTTCTTGGAGAAGGATCTTGCTGAGACAGGTCCATCTGGCCTGGAGGCTGCTGCCGGCGAAAGGGAGGAGCGGGTTATTCTCCGCCATCCTGTCCTAAAATAAAAAAAGAACAATAAAAAGATAAAGAAGACTTGGGGCTCCTCTCCTTCCGCGGGAGTTGCATGGACGAACGGGGCTGCTGCTGCTTTGGCAAGCGACCAAGCCAAGATCGGCACGTCCGGTTTCGTTGCTCTCCTGGGTGGGGAGTCCGAGACGAAGACCAGAACTGCGCAGAGCGGAGCCTCAATTACGTCGGGGCCCGCACATTCAGAGGCTACTTGGCATTTTCGAGCTAGTTGGCTTCAAACGCTTCCTTGTTATTCAATCCAATGATGGCAGCATGTTTGCTAAGGGAAACATGATCCATCAGAGGATAGCTTTAGTTAGTGTGATTGGTCGAGAGCCGGAGATATCCGTTTCTCGGACGGCCATAATTAGTCTCCTTCGGACACTTGATGGCACGTCTGTGAGTGTGACGCCTCACTCTAACATGAATTTCTTAAAAGGAGTAGTTTATGCGATGAAAGTCGTGAACTACTCTATAGATGACAGCACCTTAGAGCTGGCCTACCATGGGGCAGTTGAGGTCGAGCGTGTGATAAAAAACAGGGAAGTACCGTGAGACCCAACCCTACACCCTTTGTCACGTTCGACTGTGACAAGCTCCTTGAGTCGGTGCTTGCAGGTTGGAATCGCTACCGCGTGAAGGCATTCGTGCCACTGCCGCGGAGGTGATACTATTGTCACCGCTTCAGCCATGTTAATCGCTCGTGTAGACATGCAAAGTTGGGGTTACCCAAAGTCTGTGTAAGTTGCTCCAAGGCCGCATATGATAAGACCAAATTGTATTTGGCCAAGTGTGTCCATTGCGGAAAGTCGCACCCAGCTTCTTCGAAGCAATGTGGTGCGTATCTCCCTGAAAAGGAAATCCTGGCCGTTCAAGGACAGGATCGTATTCTATTTCACGAGGGTAAGGACTTGGTCCTGGCGCGTTCGACGCTACCTGGTACATCTTATGCCTCCATATTAAGAAAAACACCCTGCGTGCTTAGTCCCTCCAGGCCTACGAGTACGGTCGTTTCCGCGCCCATTGGGAACCATTCTGCGGATTCTACCCAACCCAGGACTCTCCTCTGGTAAAGCTGGTGACACAAAGGGTTCACGCCCAGCCCTGGCTAAAACCAGGGCTTGCTTTCCTCCCCTCAGCATGACCGTTTCCCGTAAGGCGAAAGGTCCGCGTGTCTCCATCGAGTCGCTAGACTCACAGGAGTCAACGCCCATGAAGTTGGTAGTGAGGCCATCTTCCGGGCTTCCTAAAGCTGTCCTCCTTTCAGAGGACAGCACTAGATGAGCTTTTGCTCCTTCGCTTAGACCCACTGGTAGGCTGGGTGGCTCGTAGATGGTGGGTACACCAAAAGAGGGATCCCCGCCTCCGAAGCCGCCCTGTTCACCTAAGGTTTCGAGGTGGATCGAGGAAAAGACTCGCATGGCGAGCCCAAACTCGACCAATAAGTCTCGAAGACGACAGCGCCTTTGACACTTTGTCCGGCCAACAGCGGCCCGATTTCTGCCTCCCGTAAGCGTACGGCCATTCTCGTGAGGGTCTTCACTTCGAAGAGGGCCCCGCATCTCCTCCGATCGAGGCCTGGCGGACATATTCTTTCAATGGAATTGCCGCGAACTCCGAGCCAACTTGGAGGAGTTGCGGATGCTCGTCTCGTCCCGTTGCCCGTTAAGTATCTTTTTGCAGGAGTCCATGCTGGATGCGTACCCCGTGCCCACCCTCCCGGGTTATAAGGGTTTTGTGACCCCTATTTTCAAGCAGTAGCTGTGCAGCTGTACCTGGATAGAAGGTATACTGTTATTTCCGCGTACTTTTTACCATGAGACGAATTTGACGTGTGCGACTTCCGCAGCGTCGTGCCACGATTGCCGAGGACCTTCCTCTTGCTCGGAGATCTGAATGGTAGACACCCTCTCTGAGTAAACTACTCGATTAATTCAAGGCGTCAAGTCCTTGCCGACCTGATCGACGAGCTGGAAATGGGTGTCCTAAATGTAGATGAGTTTACACTGCCCGAGAACCGATTCATTTTCATGCCTCGATTTATCTTTGTGTTCTCTGGATGCACAGCCTGATTTTGGGTGGGGGGGTGGTCGATGACCTCCATGGTAGTGAATCACTTTCCCATTCAAATATCATTTTCTTGGCCGATGCCACCCAAGAACCCAATCTAGTGGTGCTTGACGCGAGCGCGGTTGTTCGCGTTTCAGGAATTGACTGATTTCTCTACCTTATTTGAGGAGTTTAGGTCGGTTGATGAGGCCGTTGAGTTCTTCTCCGGTAACCTCATCGCCCTGGCCCTAACTACTATTCCTAAAACTTCCGGCTGTTTTTCACTCCGATTACTCCCATGGTGGTCAGCGTGGTGTAAGATGACCCTCAAACAGAAGCGTTATGCCTACATGCAATATAAGAGCCGCCCGAACGATTTCACTGTCGCTGAATTTCCTCCGGCTAAGGCAAGGTTTCGGTATGTTTCGAAACACGCTCGCCGCCTTTCTTGGCGAGCATACGTTTCTTTACTTAACGGGAAAGACCCCTCTAGCAAAGGTGTGGAAGCGATTCAAAAGGATTCGAGGCAAGTTCTCGCAGGACGCCCCCTCCCGTTCTCCAGGAGAACGTGACCGCAATCTCGGACCCCGTATCCATCGCGGAATTCTTCGCGCCACTTTCTCCGCATTCTCTATCCGTGATGCTGCTCCGCCAGCATTCAATTCGCGTCGTGATGTCGCGGAAGGCCGCCGACTGGATTTTACCTCCAGAGGCGGAGAACCCTTCAACGACATTGACCTTAAGGCCCTGGGAGGGGTGAGGGAAAGATGTGAGAAAACATAACCTCTCCCTAGCTGCTGATCACGCCCAGAACCATGCAAGAGGTTGAAAATAGACTATTTGTTCCCATTCTAAGCCTCATTACACTGTCATTTCATTTTATAAACAAAGTTTCTCAAGTAGTTAAACAAATTCAAAATTTCATTTGGCATTCTCAGAAGAAACCAGGTATGTTTCTATCTACATGAAAGCTAAATTCACTCTTACAGAACGTATCCAAGGTCAAATAACCTATATCGGTGCGGTCATTAGCCCTTAGGCACACTTTCAACTTTATATCGCTTTACCTGAAACGAAATAAATATATATATATATATATATATATATATATATATATATATATATATATATATATGTATATATATATATATATATATATATATATATATATATATATATATATATATATATATATATATTACCGTTCAAAAAGAATGGAACGCCTATATTTCTATACAATATCTTCCATAAATATTGCGAGATAAAACCCAAGGTTTCTAAAATTTGTTTATGATAGCCTACAGGAAGAATCCACCCATGGGTAAAGAAAGGGTTTGCAAATTTGTATGAAAGAACCGAAAGTCATTTCAGGTAAACAATTATATAGAAAAGATTGATATGTCTGAAATGATCCGAACGCTTAGGTTTCTTGTAGAGATAACTGACATTGCTTGCATAGTAACTTCAGTTCAATCTCGTGTAAGTTAGGTCATTCTCTTGTCATTTGATGCTCATGTAACTTGTCTAAAAAATCCAAAAAATCTGTCACACTTCTCTCTGTCCGCGAGCTGATCCTAACGTTGCGCCACCATACCGATCTTTTAATTGGAGCCATTGTTAAGACTGACAAACGCTCTAAAATTGTATTCCATAATATTATGTTAACTTATAATAAAACAGATTGATGTAAGACTCGTAGATCAACCGGTAGATATGCGCACTGCCAATGAGGTCAACAGATTATAGTGTCAACGATAAACAATCAAGCAATCCAAAGAGGAATAACTGTAGGCTGAAGAGTATTTGGAAAGCCTCTCAACGGCAGGACCAATAAAAAGCAGTATTGCAAAGGATCCGAGGAAAAGATGTGCAAGATGGTCGCCGATCAAATGATGTAGCCGAAGATGACCCTGCCTACGATTTAGATATCAAGCCATACACTAGGATCGCTCGGCACGTTAAAACAGAGTCAATAGAGATAAGAAAACTGAAGAGATGTATGAAGGTGCTCAAATTCATCAAGCACATTGGTTCACCGTCAGGATGGTTTCCCGTCAGGATTTTATCTGGTGAGAAGATCTTCACAGTCGATGCAGCAATGGAGCGGGGAAAATACAGGTAGTTAACAGTCGAAGTCAATGGAACCTTCAGGTGCGAGCATCCCGCCTGGGAGAAACCTGGTGAAAAAGTGTGTGCTGAAGCATACTAAAAGGTCCTGCTCAAAAAAACTACGTGTGGATCCAGGGTGTGGTCTCCAGACACACAGCCAAGAAGGTGCAGGTGTTCTGCAAAGTTAAATTTTCTCACTTCTCACCCCTTTCTAGCCTGTACCTGAATGAATAGGATGAATGCCGTGTTCATTCATTCCGTAATTAATTCTCTTCTCACTCCTGACTCAAGTTATTGGGATCTCGCGCCTCATTCTCTTCCTCCACATGGGGTCAGGTCTTCGGTACTCGTCCTTGGCATTGCTACATATATTGCATATAGTTCTTACTCACCTGTGCCTCTTCATAAACACTTCTTTCAGTAAGGTAAACTGCAATGTATGCAGTGATAGCATGCGGTTTGTGCGACGACGGTTTGTACATGGCGGATATATTCGCTTTCAACAGTCCAATTTGATCTCAGCAACGTGTGGCAGAGTCTCATTTAATTAAATTGCACTCGATACTCTTAGTAACGAGACTTGTAATGGCTTGCGCAATTCTTTTCACACACATATATGAGCGCATGCATACAGGTCCAGGCATATGCACACACAGGCCATCTTTCGAAGTTTGTGAGGCGTCGGGCTGACCGTTTTGTTGGGCTCCGCTCGTTTCAATCCTAAATCAACAGATCTCAAAAGGCGCCTCCCCGTCCCCCTTTCTACTCCGTTATTTCAAAGGATGTGAGGGGGAATAGGGTGATAAAAGTGTAGAAGCAGCAAATAAATTTTGGTTCTAGTTAGGGGGGGGGGAGGGGACAAATTAGCGTGATTTAATTTGAATTCAGCGCCAATGAGACCGTAAACCCCGCCTGCTTCGATGGATGACAAGCGCATTACGAGAAAAAATAGGATAGAAGAGGGCAAAATATATAAAATTAATCAGCGAGGTGAAATAAAGAAAATTAACAATATTCTATTTTAAAATAAAAAGACGACAGAGAAAACATCAAGAAAAAACTAGTAAAAGACTTAGGGAGGGGGAGAGGCACGCATAGTTGCCCTGAGGAGAAACCTTTCCTCAGGGATCCAGGCGTACACTAAACAAAAAACTTTAGGGCATCACAACTAGGCGCACAACCCAATCGTCGGAGACAGAAGGTAGCGACAACCTTTCTCCCGGTACAGAGAGGGGTACGCGCGCGAAGCTCTTCCAGACTATGCGCCTTTCTCGGTAGTCCATTGCTCGTACCATTGACTGCAGCTAACTCAGATTCATTCATTAATAATTCAAAATCCTCGTCAGCCGTAATTTGACGAATCTGAGAGCTGGCAAATATGCCTTCTTTAATTTTAGCATCACTTAATTTTGGAATATTTCGTGGAGATACTAGAAACAAGACTGTGAGGGAATCCCCACGTGGAAGATCTTTAGCAGAAAGGAATTCCCATGTGCAGCAGAAGGCCCGGCTAGGCCTAAAATGGTAAGCATACCCCCCCCCCTTCCACAAGCGTTAGCCTCGAATCGAGTCCCCCACTATTCACCTTTATGCGGGCTAAAATAGCTCTGCAAGAAGATTCGAGGCCCTTCGAGAGTAGAGCTGTTTCCCGCTAACCCCCAACTCCGGGGAGAGCTTTGGACATAAATAACACTTGACTACCCGGAAGAGACACAGAGTTGAGAAGTCTCGCCCAGAACCCAGAAGATTTTCCCATGGTTCCAAGTCAAGTGATAGCAACAAAGCAAAGTGACAGCTGGACTATTTTGTGTATTTGGAATTAGCCCCAGCCAGGAGGTAATTCCACTGAACGATCGCCCTGAGTGATTTTTCCGACTTCTTTCATCAACTCCTGTCAAAGCCATCCTCATTTCGGGTAGCCGAAATACTCTCCCCTGGACCGGAAGTTAACCCCCCCTACCTTGCTTTTGGAGAACCGTCATCACTCCAACCTCCCGCTTGAAAGTCCGAGCGGCCTCACTTCAAGTGCAGAAGACACCCGTAAGCCAACCCCTCTCCCCCTTTTAGTAACCCAATTGAGTTAATCCCCCCCCCCATTTGAATAGTCTCCTCCGGGAATACCTTGAGTTCTAACTTCATAGCCCGATTTATAACTACAATTCCCCCTTTCATTTACTCATGTGATTTTGCCCGTTAATTCTCTGAGGTAATTTTACCCATCATTTCTCTCATTATTTTTGTGTAAATAAAATTATATTTTTGTACATGCCTCTTTAAATAACCTTGAGCTTTGCTATTGTTCATAATTTACCTGACCTCGTTGCACTCTCTCGCTACTCAGCCCGTCTGAACTCGTGGTTTTCCGTCCCTTTTGTCGGTTCGCTTTCAAGTTATTGGTCCCTCCCTGATAGATATAATATGGTATTGATATAATGTAATATCATACCACGACAAAGACTTATGATGCCGCAAAGCTTTGGCAAACTGTTTCATTAAGCCCAGTTTTATAAGTAAAGAGGGCAAAATGATTTTTTTTTTTTTAGTAGTGGCTCATGAATAACATTGTGGGATCCAAATATTATTGACGCTCAAGGTGGCCATGTGGAGCGTACACAATGTTTTGCTTTTGCTCGGTTCTCCAACTTGCACAAAATGCACCTAAATTTTGTATAGTGTGTTTGTAACCAATTACGAAAGACCACAACTTGAAATCTGCGCAAATAAGCCATTCATATTCACTATGATTTATTTGATATAGAATGAAAAATTATATCGCCTCTCTTATTATGACTGAATGAGCAATTGAAACGGATTATCAAGGTGTCTTGAATGTGCAGGAAAACAGTTTTTATGCTGCAACGCGATGCATCAATAAACAACTTCCAGTGGCCTTGGGTCATAGCTCAATTCAAGAGCATCAAAGACTCCTCGTATCAAAGGGTCTCTGTTGGTCTTGCCTTTATGATTATATATATATATATATATATATATATATATATATATATATATATATATACAAAGAAAGCAACTACAGGATCTGCGGGTGATTATACAACCACCACAGGGTTCGAGTCCCGGCCAGGAATTCAAAACTTTTTTCCCCTGGCGTTATTTCTCTCTTCTCTGTAAAGGATCGCCTTCACTGTGCCGCCCTCTGCTCCCATTGATTCTGGATTCTTCTAATGTCCCTCTCTCTTGCCTTTAAAAAACTCCGGTTTCTTGGCTCATTTGCTCATTCGCGTCCAATTATATTCTTATTTTCTCTTGTACTATATATATATATATATATATATATATATATATATATATATATATATATTTGTAAACAGAAGGAGATGTATACAAACGTACAAGGATTATCACATAGCCCCCGTCAAAGTCTGTTGATGGAAGTAATCAAGACGTCTGTTTTTATCAGGAATCAGTGAAAAAACTGAACGAAAATGCGAAGAATCTTTTGCTCATTTGAAGTAAAATCTTCCAGATTACGATTATTACTTAAAACATGCCGTCATTTCTGACTTCTTGGGATTTCTATTTATTATGTAAACAGTATTGACATATGAAGCTTAAAAATTAAGGACTTGCTAAGAGAATGAAAGCAATACCATAGCTTCGTCGAAACTTATGAGTACAAAGGAAATCGTGTCACAAAGAAAAGGTTAATGAAATACCGAACTTTATTACTTGGCAAACGCCTTTTCTGGAACTTATTTTATGTTTTTTTAAGATTCAGGCCCTCTTTCACTCGTAGTTGGGTATATACAAACGTCGAAAAGATACTGAGAAATTTAAAAATAGTGCAAAAGACCAGCCAACAGAGAGCACCCGTTTCTTTTGAGCCACTTGGAACGGGAGAACGTGTTACTCTTCCAGTTTTTAGTTGTACCAGGGACATTACCCTTGTCACAACATCAAACGCCTTAGGAGGAAATATTTTAGGTACTTTTCAAAGTCTGAAGTGAGCACGAACTTCAACGTTCCTTGTCATTAGCAAGCTTCAACGGAAACCAGCCCCCGTCCAATTGGCTATATACTGTAGCGGCCATAATGATTCGGACACTTGGGTTTCCATCACAAAACTTACAGTAGCTTCAAACCAAATAATGTTAGGTAATACATGATAAATTACAGATATAAACTAAGCATAGCTATAAGTTTTACATGTACTTTGTATATGTTAGGATGAATGATACTGCAAGTTACGTGCAAAAGAGCATTTATATTCCAAAAATAGGCTGTTCAAAATGATCTGGACAGTGTAATTCAATTACTTCTATCTTTGAGACAACCAATTAATTTAGGGTAGTAACTTCTATGAATTCTTATCCCTGTAGGTCATTGCCTTGTCAAGTTCCAAGCAGCACACCCCTAAGGGATCCACTACACCTGCCAATATTCAGGAGCTATTTTTTAAGCAATGTCAAGGGTAAAGCTGTCCATCAGAGCCATAGCTTAAAGGGTTAAATTCCTCAAAAGAATAGTGCAAGATATTATATCAGGTAAAGATACCACAGACTCATGTATTAAGGGAATTTTTACTAGTAGGCTTAGGAAAATCTCAAATTAAGATGACCAAGCCACGATCCATATTTCAAAAGAAGACCGATACAAGACAGCAGCCAGGATTTCCCGAGAAGTAAATGAAACTGTGGGCATTACTGACTCCAGGAAGAGAGTATTATGCCACTTGACGGAAAGATCTTTTAAATCTCTCACATCAGCCGTCAAACCTAAGAAGAAGAAAGCTAGATTCTTCTTTACCAATAAGAACGTTGTATGGACAGAAGACCAATGGTTCAAAGTACACTTCAGCGATGAATCGAAGTACAATTTGTTTGGTTCAGATGGGATGAGGTTCGTCCGTTGAAGACCTGGCGAAAAATTTTCCGTGAACTGCGTGTAGAGCCGCGTAAGTTTGGGGGAGTAAGCGTATGGTATAGGGCATAATTTCAGGGGACGGTACTGGCCCACTTGTCCGCTTGCAGAGCAGAGTGAATGCTCAAGTGTATAAATAACTTCAAAAAGCACATACAGTGTTCCATATGCGAGTCGTCTCTGCCCAACCGGCCATTTTTATGCAGAATAATGCACCATGATGCACGTCAAAGTTGGTAAAACATTCCCTGGATCAGGAGGAAGTAAGTATCTTGGACTGGTCTGCTCATAGCGCGGACCTCAATCAGATTGAGAATTTGTGGAAGATGCTAAGAGAGAAAAGTAAGAAGAAACTCAAGTACCATCGAATAACTTTGGGGAATATTACACGAGGAATGGAGAAAAATAACACCAGAAGATTGGCTTCAGTTAATGTGCTCGTGCTGCAGAAAATTTTAGTGAGTAATTGATAGTAAAGTTGTATATATTCTAACAACCGAAATTATTTGTCGAGTAACTTATATAATTAGATCTTCTTATCTACGTCTGAATCATTTTGACAACCATATTTTTGGAATAAAATTGCTCTTTTGCTCTTAACTTGCAGTTTTTGTCCATCCTAACATGTACAATGTATATGTACAACTTATAGCCATGCTTATTTTATATCTGTAATTTATCATGTATTACTTACCATTATTTGGTTTAAAGGTACTGTAAGTTTTGTGATGGAAACCCAAGTGCCCGCATCATCATGGCCGCTACCGTATATTCCCAAATGGGACTAGAAAATAAAAGCGCTCTGCCATGGCGGTTCCCAAGACCTGCTGAGAAAGGAGGACGGTTTGCTAATGTGTGCAGGTACCTCAGCCATAAAACCAAAATAGTAAATGATCATTAGTGGGTTCATGTACCCCAATTTGATAATAAATAAACAAAATAAATAAATGCTCTGAAGATGTCATAAGTGCATGACGAAATCTCAGCAATAATATAGAAATAAAAGATAATATAAAACATCTTTTATTAAAGACACAAGAATTTATTGAAGCTAAATTTAGAGCTAAAATTTAGCTTTATACTAGGGATACATCTGCTAGTTTTTGCATTTTTAATAATTTAATAAATTTCTCGCATTTACACAAATACATTTCTAAAATAACGAATAAACGGTTCATTTTTTTTAAAATAATACTAAAACTGAAATGTCTCCGTCCATATTTCATTAATTTTAGTAATTTTACCTAAAATTTGCAAATAATTTTTAAATTCCAAAGAGAATAATTAAAATCCCGCTTTACTAATTACTATATTAGAGTTATGGCCTTGTTGTGCATAATTAATTAAATAGCAAATGGATTTACTGTGCCTTAATACTATATATGAGTATACAGACCGCGGCCAATGGTTTTCGGACACCTGAAATTTTAGGAAATTAAATATATGCAGGCTTGTAAAGTTTTTATTTGCATATCAATATTAATATAAGAGTAAAATAAGGATAAATAAATAACAATAAGTTATGTCCCTGCGGACTCTAAGGTAGGGTCGAGAACAAGTGGAACGGCGACTCGTCGAAGCATAAGAAATCTCCCCACTGACGCATGGTCCAGTTGTGGTGAACAGCTGGCCAGTCGACGTCAACATTAATGAAGGTTGATCAGCGGCCTCTGGCGGGCTTTACATGACTTCAGGTCTTCTGCAAGCGGTCTGCGACGGGCTATTCTGACGGATACATTAACCTGACCGCCTTCAGTCCATTCATGCTATAGCTGGATTACGGTTTTCTTACTATTTTCGAAGGCTCATTCGACGCAGAGACCTGTCGTCATGATGCGTACTGATCCTAGGTCGTCAAAAACGAGGAAGATCTTGGATCCTATTCAACACTTCTGCGACACCGGAATGTGGTTCTTCGACATTGCGGACGATTTGTCGACAGCTGAAGCCTTTCTCGTGCAACCTGCCTATCAGACCTTTTCTCCACGGTATAATAAATGTTTTCGCCATTATCATATGATTATCTGAACCTGTCGAAATGGAATATCATATTAATCACCAAATATTAGTGTTATATGAAGTCATTTTTACTGTAACATACCGCATGTTGATACTATAATTTCATACATTTCAATAGCATCGCCATTTGAGATATTTAAAAAAAAAAGGTTATAAGGAAACCTGTATTTTTATTTTGCTTTTCAGATGAATTGGACAGAAGCATACAAACCTACACCAACATATTTATAGACATACACACGAAATAAGAAAAATTCTAAGTGTTTGAAAACTTTTAGCTCCGACTGTAATATCAATAATTGCTGGCAGACATAATTTACTGAACCGAATATGACTTGTAACAAGCGAAAACATTGGATTATCCTACGTAGAACTGGTAAAGATGACCATGTTGTCTTTTTAATTTTCACTGATATGCACGTTATACGTCTTAATGTATGCTAACCGTGAGTTCGTGTCGTCGTACTGATCAATCAAAATGGAATTAAAATCGTATATGCACCTCAAAGTATAGCGTACTATCATGATATCTCATCCTGAATTCCTCCAAAGGGAATGTATTCTATGGAAGATTGTTTTCGACGGTGTGGAGGAGCAAGAAGTAAGGAATAATGTTTTATATGAATGTCAGATAGATCGGTAAACATACTTGCAACACAGTTAAAATAGCTCTTGGAAGAAGGTCTCGCGACAATCTGTCAAGCAGCCGCTAACAACTTTGCTATCAGCGCGTGAGGAATGGTTCCACAAGTATGTTTGATGTGAGGCGAGCATGGCTTCGTTCAATTAGACGGCACCGATCAATGCCATAGCTTCGGTTTCTAGAGCGCTAAATCGGATGCATCTTTCACACAATCATCTATTCACCTTCGTTTCTTATCTTCTGTTGTAACCTTCATTCTATCTCCTTCTACCAAACTAAGACACTCATTGATTCAAGTTCAATACAATCAGGAACAAACTGAAGTTTTGCATTTAGGCAAACTTAATCATGCACATTATCAATATTTTGTACTCGTGTTCCGTAGTGGTGCTTGGATTGTAAGAGTACTCATGCCATAATCAGACATAGTAAAGTTGTTATACGAAGCATGCACTTATTCAGTCCTTTCCAGGTATGTTATCCAGAAGTTTTATTTTCACGTTAGTGTCTAGGAAAAAATAAACAATACCCTAGTAAAACGAAAGTAACATTATTCAAATTATTCGTCTAATAAAGTCCCTTCCCTGTCTGAAGAATTTAAACTCATACTCAACTTTATGACTCAGAATGGCGAACAAAGGCAACAAAATAAACTACGCCCACAATCTTTGCATGCGATGCGAAATCTTTCTTCCCTTTTCCGGAAAATACTATTTGTATACATTATGTAAACGAAGGTGTTTTCGATACCTTTGGAATTTATTTAAGAACCTTTCACGTAGATATGGAGATAAATAATATTTGTAAAGAAGTTTCAAAATATGGTTTGAAGGAAAATGTAAAAATATTACTTAAAAATAGGACGGTGTCAATTTCTTTACCTCGGCTGTCCTTAATGTTGACACTATATTCGTATTGTACGTATCAAAGTGGATAATAAGGTTTCAAGTGTGTTCTGAATAACTCCATCCAAAGATGACACCCTCAAAATGGAACCTACAAAGTTTGCACATATAAATATGGCAGTCATAAAAGATGGCATGCACAGAGATGATACACATAAAGATGACACAGAAGATGGTATTACAAAAATGATAGTAATTGGGAAAAATATGGCTAAGCTGTTTATTCTCTTCACGTTAGGAGATATATGTATAGATTAAAATGTTGAAAGTATTTACTGTTATAAAATTTAGTAATTGCTTTTCGGGCTGAACGTTGAACCTTTGGAGAACGATGGTCTTAGCTTTACAGCTTTAAGCGGTCTGGCAGTATCTTTATACGGTCGTTTTTATTTTGTAGTTTTTATAATTTATTAATTGTGGTTTACACCACTTACATAGATCACGCTAGCTTAGGGGGAAAAAAACGGTCATTTCTTATCTTCTTTGACCACTTTCATTCGGACTTTCGCAAAAGAGGTATTTACGATACGGGAACAATGCTCTTTTCAGACTATTAATTCATTCGGATTTCCTTAGGTCATATGTTATTTTGATTCGATGCAAACCCATTTTAAGGTTTCTTAAAACACTTCAGAGTTCTCATTTTGATGTTTCCTTTAGTGCCTTATTCCATATTACAATGTGGCTCCTACAATAAAATCCAAGACAAGTGGAATTAAATTAGGCTGGAGAGTGAAGGTAAGCTTAGCTACATCTTCAGAGAAGACGTGTGTATGCTTGGAACGCAGAATGTGTAATCGACGTGTGCCTACGACCGTATGGCTTCACACACCGTAAACAGAAAAACACAGAATCACTGCATATTGCCAGTTTTCACTGTAGACAATGAAAACTGGACACAGAAAAATTCAAACATGAACTCTAGAGAACTCAGAGAAACAAGAGGGTAACTATTAGGTATTTCCAACAAAAATAGTTGGATAAGTAAACATGGGTGAAAGATGGAGTAAAAAGAATAAAAACTTTTGAAATAGAGATGGAAAAGTTATATTGCTAGAAGAAACTAAACAAGAGGGAGAAAAGAAATTCTGGGTCCATTCATAAATAAAGAGACTCAGAAAGCAACCTCGCTGAAGGTAAGGGGGAGTGAAATTCACCCAATGGCAGACTAAAGCTATGGAATTTGATCAGTGCTAACTTGAAAACTTGTCGGGTAGACCTTGACACAGCAACTATGGGATGAAGTTAATTAATCAAACTTAACCGAAAGTCCCACTTGGTCACTTGCTGTTTTAATTTACATTTTATCACTCCAGCAATGCAGAGCAGGAATCCAATGGCTTAATTGAAATCTTGATTGGCGAAAAGAGATCCAGTTCTTATGGCGATCGATGTGTTCATAGAGCATTTGTAATATTTGTTTCGGCAATTCCAAGCAAACCCATCCTAGTGGAGTTAGTATAGAAATGAGTAACCACCACTAAATCAGCCACCCTGGAGGACGCTTGTCATTCACACCAATCAAGTGGCTGTATCCAATAGACCAATCTAACAGCCCTAAAATGATGTGTTTTTTTAGGCCTGTATATGGGTCTATTGGATACAGCTGGTGTGGATGAAAAGCGTACCCTAAGGTATCTGATGTAGTATGGAAGTGGCTGCTCATTGCAATGACAACCACATACCATCAAAGTCGACTTTGCAGTTTACCTTACTTAACCTACCTAAACTGTTTTCATATTTGTGCTTTCATTTTTCTCATTATCTCCTGTGTTAGTATCGACCACCCTCGATGTTAAGGAAGGGGGTTCAATGGTAGGCAATCACCTCCGATTAATTGATTATATAGCTAGCATTTTGTTCTACAACCTTTTACTTATTTTAGTGGTTCTAAAACTCTTTACAAAATTCTTTGAAAAAATAAGAATTGCTATGAAAAACATTTTGAGTGATATATCTTAAAACCAATAACCACTTTCCATGCTTAAAAGAAATCGAAAAATAATTGTATCTTGACAGTACTCCCCTAGGGTTAAAAATTCTGATGAGGTCAATTCTTCGTCAGAATTATCGTAATCAACGAAAGGATGCCGGAAAATAACGGCGCAGAAAACGTCAAATAAGATAAAGCAACGAACGATTCGGCTTCTGCCTTTCTCGGAATTCGACACGCGACCGTTCAATTCACATCATCAGCGACCCCGTTCAAAGATTCCCACTCGCTTTTCTGGCCCATCTTTATTGCCACATCCAATTCTTTGTGCAATTTGTTTTGCTACATATTGCCAATGGGCAACACATTGAGAATGCGAGGTGGTGGTGCTGCTCGCGGAATTGGCACCAAAAGAGTCCTTTCATGATCTTTGGTCTATCAATTGGATTTCGGGAATTTTTTCACGTTGAGGTTGCTCCAGATGAAGAATGTGTGTTTATTTCTGGATATAAGCGAAAACTTTTAATTCTTTCACATGAATCTACGTGAATTACTAGATCGTCAAGAAGTTAATGTATTTTGGAAGGACATTAAAAGAATTTTCAAGAATACTGACAAATATTCCCATAAACTATTTAAAAGCATATTATAACTTATTAAATGTAACTAAACGCATCTTTATCCCTACTTTAACATGCCATAGTTTTGCTCCATCTCAAATATTAACAAAGTTTGTGTCATTTATCCTCAACAGGTGGGCCGGAATCGTGAAAAAATCGACAATTGCTCGGCTAATGCTTTTAATTCGGCCATAACTCGTCATTTAAAGTTGTGGCAATACAGAGTAATTTTATACTTTGTTGTTGAAACCTTTATCAGTGATGACAGGAAGATAAATTAATTCTCCTTCCTCACAATGTACATACATCTACACGTTAGGAAATTATAATTGATCTACGGTGGGAAGTTCTCCCCCTGTCCTCCATATCCTGACCTCAACTGATCCCCCATTTATTTAGATCCTTAGCTACATCATTTCATTATAAAAAGTTATGGATGAAGTGAATGTCATCAATTTCTATATTGAATCAAAACGAGTTGTTTTATCAAAGTCAGGCCTCCACTGACTAGCAAACGGTCGGGGGTGTTTCTGATAATGATGCTTGTTTGATTAAAGTTCATATTGAAACATATGATGATTTTTTTTTATAAACAGAGCGTAATAAGCCGCTTCGTCATTTGTCATTCTTCATCGGTACGAATTCTTATTACATTTTTTAACATGGTTTTAATAAATTGCTATGGGATGACTTTGAGAAATACCACTTGAAGTTGTGATTGCAAATCTTTTACCAATGGCATTTGAAGATTTTGTTGCGATGGGGGGGAGGGAGAAAAGGGTCGGCGAACAAGATAAGCAGTAGGATTTTTTCTGCAGGAAAGAATTTGCTGATCCAACCAGGAGTTTCATGCAAACAATCCAAACATGGTGACTTCAACTGTTATTGTTGGTAAGTGGTTTGGAAGAGTGAAAATATTTGTCTTGGTAACATGCAAAAACGTTTAAAGGATTTGCGATAATACTGTAAAGCGGAAAAAACTTGATAGGATTTTCCATGAGGAATCTCCATTTTTAGAATGACATGAATCTACCACTGTTATGGGTAATCTACCATTCTACCAATGTAGTTGCTACTCTCCAGCTCCACAATGGTTCACAGCCTTAAAACTGATCATACCTTGGCTCGTACCAAAAAATTCAGCTGCGACTCATCTGCTCCACGTACATTTGTGTGTCCATAGAATATGGAAGTCCGTGCCACGCTCAAAATTGTATTTATTAAAAAAATAAAGCGAAACTGACGAGGGTATCTCAAGAATGTTCTGAGGACTGTTTTATTAAGAAGTGAGAAAGTTAGGGACGTTAAAATGTACTTCGTGGTAGAGAGTTTGAGACACTAGGGCACGCCTCCGTCTTGGACATTGCTCCATTTGCGGGGCCACTGAAAATAATGACGAGGGTATCAAACGATTTCTTTGGCCATGTCAGATACCTTCAAGAACCCGATAGAAGACGTAAACATTAGAAAATTTACGAAAACAATCAAAAAAGGAGTCCAAATTCCCCAAAGTCCCCCAAACGCCCTCAAATACCTCGCTTTACAATTTGAGGACTCATGGAATCTCTAAATAAACGAATCGTTGCTCTAAAAACAGCCGAACGAAAGTCACTCAAGTATTAAAAGTGAACACCTTAAAAGTTCCCAACTTCATTCCTTAATACCCATTAATGTGTCCCCGAAATGGGACATTCAGAAAGTTAGGCAATACGGAATAGTTGTTTAGATTAATTATCTAGATTTTTATAACCTTGAATATATTTTCGATCATTTGATATCAAGAAAAAAGAATTTTTGACGATAGTTGTGATAGTTTGTTTATTATTTCCAAGGTGACGTCTGAATTAAAATTAGACTATACATCAATGTGTTTCAAGCCAAATTCCTAAATAAAGTTATCAGGACAAAATAGTGATGACTCTCCTTTTCGCATATATGTTGGGAGAGGGAGAGTATCTAGTACCATCCCAAAATAGAGAATAAAATTCTAAAATCTACATTTTCTTAAAAATACTCGTTTAATTCCCCTGAAAATTCCATCGAATATTCTTTAAAATTTGCTTCGAATAATAGAAAAACAGATTAAAAAACATCATGGAGAAATTAGGAAATTAATGTCAATATACATTAATTTCCTAATATTGACCAGAGGATGTGTCCAAAACAAGAGAAAGATATGTATGTATAAATGCAGTCATAACTAGAAAACGACATGAATTTATTATACAAAATTGAACAAGAAAATTGAGCACATCTTCATCCTCGGGACTTCAATAATTTGTCGCATTGTTCGGGTGTGATTTTATTCCATTCTCCCTCCAATATTTGCCAGTGATCTTCAACATTCTTCGGTTTCCAAGCCATAACATCCTCACCGAGTATCTTCCATAGGTCCTCTCTCTCTCTCTCGGGTTTAAATCAGGGCTCGACGCATTCCAGCTCATCACGTCAATACTTTCAGCATCTAATCCTGCTTTATCGCTTTTTGGTGTGCTGCACGGAAAGGGGCTCACTTATTCTCGATATTCGGAGAGAGTGGATCACTTTGCCTCGTAAACGAAGGAGCGAACAGACTCTAGCTCTTGAAAACTTGCCCCGCACAATAACGCTGCCACTTCCAATTTTAAATCTTTTTAGAGCAGATGAGAGTCCAATTTTCACGAGAAACACGCCTTACAGACATTCTGCTTGCCAGCCAATCCGCAGAAATTAAATTTGCCTCCATCGCTGAAAAATACTCTTTCCCACTTTTCATCCAATCACAGGACATGCTTAGTAGCGAATACCAAATTAGCCGCTTCATTCTTTGTCACATATGACTGTTTTTTTAGGAGAACAGCGTGATATAAGTCCCACTTCTGGCAAGAGATGTGAGATAGTCTAGCAAGACACATTCAGGTTCAAGTTCTTGGCGAGTTGACGTGAAATATCGGTTGCTGTCTCAAATAGGTCCTTTATCGACATCCGTTGAATTCTGCGATCTTCCATGGGAATTGTTTTTTAGAGGACGACCGCTTTTTTTCAGTGATTTCAAGGACTGTGTATCCTCACAGTCCTTGTGAGGATTACAATGAACGATTACAATGTCTCGAAGTATCAAACAGCGTCATTCCATTACTCTTCCAGCTGACAACCTGCTTTGCGAAGGTTTCGTTAACCTTAGCTCGTCTCACCATCCTGATGAATGATTAATGCCATATGGAGCAGTCTATAATGCATCATTTCTTCAATACATGTCACTTTCCTGATCTTTTATTTATTCGCTATTCTATGAAATAAAACAGTCACTATCAGAGGCAAAGTTCAAAAGATATTTGGGTAATATTTATGGCAATTAATCTATTTTTTTGAAATTTAGATTTTGGTATTTTTCTACCTAGTTTTGGATGCCACTTTATATATCAGCTCATCGTTTTAAGTGGTATGAGCTGAGAGAGTAAATAAAGAGGGCTTTGGGTACATTGGCCAACAAATGGATAGAGAGGGTAGGATACTTCACTGAAACAAACTTGTTCGTGATAAACACGTTCTTTTAGGATCAAGATGGGTAATGGTATGCATTGGTTGGACAGAGATAAAGTTAATGTAGTACGAGTATTAACTGTTGCGTAAGGTTAAATTGGTCGAGCTGTGGGGCAGAATACTTGAATTTGGTAAAAAGGAAGAGAGGAAGAAGAATGAAAAGCTGTCAGTTCAGTGAAGGAGGGAGGAGTATAGAAGATTGATTGAGAGTTGGAAAGAGGAAACGAGTGTGAACATGAAGCAAGTACGACTCTAGTGTCTGGTTATAAGACTACTGTTTGATAAAGAGTGTTGCATGAGATTATGATTGTCCAAACGATAGTGTAGTCTAGTGAGAGAATGGCGGGGGAAAAGAATGTTGCATGAAAGTAAACTGTTCCAAACGTTAGTGCAGTGTAGTGAGATTATGGTTTCGATAAAGAATGATGGATAAGATTTAACTGGTATTCACGTTTTGTCTGGTAGTGAGCTTATGGTTTGGATAAAACTTGTTGCATGTGATTAAGGTGGTCTAATGGTAAGTGTCTGGTAAAGTCTATGGTGTGGATCAAGAAAGGGCATGAGTTCGAGCACTGCCAATGGACAACTTTAGAGGAATGTCGAGTGGAAGATGTGTAGATAGATTGAAGAACGATTGTGTTCTTATATACGGTGTGGGAGAAGATGTATTATGGTGTAGTACCAGCATGGAAGAAGGATGGGAGAGGAGAGACAGGATAAAAATATGAACAAAATATCAAAATTAAGGGTGAAGCGCCGGTACAAATTCCTCCCTCTCAGCTCCTGCATGCTGGGGTGAACTTCTCCAGGGACCAGACGAATAAAGATCATTAGTACTCTAATATACTGCTTTCCCCCCTCCCAATGAGGTATTAGAATCACATTCTATTCCACTGGGTGGGCTCGAAAGCCCTTATGAGACTTCTTTCCGCTTAAGAGCCGCTCGCGTGGCCTTGAGCCCCAGCCGGAGACGACCGCTTATCTTCGGAATTTTGCTTCTTGCATCTTCGCTTCAAAGCTTCCTTTTTCAACTTCACTCCCCACTGTTCTTCCTTACCTAATGATGGTGGTAGTGAGCATAAAAAGTTGCAGGGGTTACCAACATCCCAATATAATTTTATTCTTATCTCGTATTGTGAAACTCCCACACATTTTCACTTCACCTAACTTGACCGTTATGAGGCACCGCTTCTGATTCCAATGAAGTTGAGGCACATCGGCTAAGATTAGTCGCCATTTGGAGTTACGATTCGGATCTCTATTTAGAAATCTTCTGACTGGCATGCTTTCGTTAGTTTTTGTTTATTAATAGAAAATATTTTTCGATGATGACCTCCCTTCACCCATAATCATGGACTGAAGCGCCCTCTTGCCAGTCAAATAGCGTTTATTGATCTCTGTCTCTTTCCAAGGCCCGCTTGAGTCAAAGGCCCGTATTTGCCCTGAATGTTGTTTGAGGATGTTCTGGTTGGTGAAGAACAAACCGCCCGAATTATTCTCTTTGTTTACGTAACGCCCAAACTTTCTCACCTTTCCCAACTTCACAAACTTTCTCATAAACATCTTTGAAACCTTTGTGACAACGATGCTTTCGTTGTTTATTTTAACTTCTTTTTCACATGAAGAAAAACAAATAACAACAAATCCCTTACCTTTATTCGACAGTAAAATCCTGCTGTGCCATTTTGCCTCCATTCTTTGCAAACTGGGTCACTCTGGACCATCTGAGATAATTCTGAGTTACCCTGACTCATCAGGGGTGATTTGAGGTTGCTGCATCGGTATATGGATTACTCTGGATTATCTCGGGCTATCTGGGATCATTTGAGGTTAGTCTCTTAGAACTGGGGTCTTTTGAGGTTACTCTCAGCCATCTGGGGTCATTTAAGTTTACTCTTGGCCATTTGGGGACATTTCCGGTTACTCTTGGCCATTTGCGCCATTGAGGTTTATCTTTGCTATATTCACTCTTTTGAGGTCATTCTTGACCATCTGAGGTCATTTGAGATTAATCTTGTCGACTAAGGTCAGTTGAGAAAACTCTTGGTCATCTGGAATAATTTGAATTTACTCTTGGCCATCCGGAGTCATTTGATGTTAGTTTGGGTCATCTGAGGTCATTTAAGTTTACTCTTGAACAGCTTGGATCATTAAAAGTTACCCTTAGCCATATTAGGGTCATTTGAGGTTACACTGGTCATTTGGGGTTATTTTAAATTACTTGTGGACATATGGGTAGCTTGAGTTTACTATTGGCCATATGTAGTCATTTGACATTAGGTACCTTTGGTTATCTGTGGTCATTTGAGGTTACTCCTGGCCACTAGGATCATTTGAGGTTACTCTTGGCCATCTGTAGTAAATTTCAATTTACTCTTGGCCATCGCAGTAATTTAAATTTACTCTTGGCCATCGGGGTAATTTGAAGTTACCTTTGGCCATATTGGGTTATTTGGGGTTACTATTTGCCATCTGGAGTTATTTGAAGTTACTCTTAGCCATATATGGTCACTTAACCTTAAGTTTAACCTTATGAGGTCATTTAAGGTTATTCTTGGCCTTCTGGAATAATTTGAAGTTACCCTTGGCCATCTGTGGTAATTTGAGGTTAGCTTTGGTCATATTGGAGTCATTTAAGGTTATATTTGGCCATATGAGGTCATATGAGTTTACTCTTGAGTTTACTTTCGTGCATATGTGGTAATTATAGGTTACACATGGTCTTGACAATATTAGGGTCAATTGAAGTTATTCTTTGCCATCCGGGATCATTTGAGGTTCATCTCGACTATCTCGAGTAATTTGAGGGTTACTCTGAGGCATTTAAAGGCCATTCTGGTTTACTCCGAGTCATATGGGTCACTCTGAGCCATATAGAGGTGATTCTTGGTTACTTAGACTCATTTCTGGTCATTCTGGGCCAACCTAGTTCGAGACCTGTTTCCGGTCACTGATCGTGAGTTTCATTTCTCACGTGAGAGATCAATTTTCCGGACAGGGGGGGGGGGGGATTGTCGTCTCTGGACAAGTGGAAATTAAACAAATTTTCCTTTCTTCTAACCCCACCACTTTTTTTACGAACCTTTCAAGGGAAATAAGGAAGGCGTATTATTATCATAATCCCCCTTGCCCCATAACGGGGGCACGCCCATTTGCAGGGTTCATTAAGGATAAGGGAAAGGAGTCACTTCTTCATACCTCCACTCTCTCTATTTTTGTGTCTTACAATACACGAGTAACCCGACGAAGGATCGAGTTCCTCTCGGGAAATGTGAATGGATGTCGGTTAAATAGATTCATGTGTGGGGGAAGCTATTGAATGTTAAACTCATCTTGAGTCACCGCCACCACACATATCCACATAGACACACACACACATATTCGCAAACTCACACACTCTTCCTCATTTCTCTAATGCAAAAACACTTAACCTCGTCCTAGACCTCCTTGCGTGACGTTGCCATGGTACTCATTGCGCCGTCGTCAGCGTCAAAGGACAACCCCTCCCTCCCTCCCTCTCTCCCTCCACGGCACTTCCCGTCCCCAACATTCGGGACTCGCTTTGTCCTCCTAAGTCCTGTCCTTGAGAAGGTGGGAAACTCCCAGCAGGAGGAAGGGAGGCGTTGAATCCCTGTGCTTCTCTTAGACACCGTGAGGATGGTTCGGTAGCGCCGCCCGCTCGCTCTCCTGCTTTCGAAAGGCCCCACTACACTCCTCCTTAAAATAACCAAAATGTACTACTGATACTACTACTTCTATTACTACTACTACTGATATTACTACTGCTATTACAACTACTACTTTGTTTCTTCCAGAAACACAGTTTTGAATCATTTTGTCTCTGGCGCAAAAGGAATGAGCCATTTGAGTATCGGAATATCGGTGTAGTGTAAAGTGTGAAAGAGGGCCGAGCACACCACCTTTTTCTTTTGGTCAGGTTTTTCATTACCGGTAAAGATAGACTCGGATCACATTTTTTACCCTGATATCTGGAGCCTCAAACTCGAAATGTCGATTCTTTGTCCTTCTCAGCCCCAGGGAACTTGAGACATCCGGATCCAGCCACACTGGATGGATCCCTGGCGATTCCTTCATGACCCCACTTCTCTTTTGGCCCTTGGAGGAGGGATAAAATAGGGAAAGTAGTGATCATGAGGTGATTCGGATGCTTCTTTATTATCAAGGAAGGAGTTAGGGGGGAGGCGTAAGGAAAGAGGAATCGAAAGGACCGTTTATTTTGGAAAAGGATCGATACCACGAATTCTTAGACCGTCGTTCCCAGGCGCCAGAAATCAGTCAGGCCAGGATTCCAAATTTGCCGAAGAAGGACGCTGCGTCGAGCCCCTTTTGGGATTTCGTTGACCCTGCGATTGGGTGTCTGATGTAGCATGGGCCAGCATGAAGTACCATCGTGGGATAAAGAGTGTTTACCCAATTTGAAGAGCAAGATAACTGAGCACTACAAAGAAAACAAAAGATATGGAAGTATTTTTACTGCTCTACGTGTTCCTCTCAGCACTATAGGTTTGATTTCTAATCAAATGAAAGACCATGATCACTGCCAACTTTCCGAGTAGTGGATTTCAAACAAGAATATCTTAAATTTCTCGTCTAGGATGCTAAGATTGGTATCGAAGAATTCTATGATAGTTAGGGCAGAACCTCAAGACAATCTGCGTGTGTCTGGGCACCAGTTACGAAACGAACAATTAGTAATGAGCTCAATAGGCAAGCTCACAGCTTACGATCACCCTGAGATACTCCTTTTCTAAAGGAGGCTCATTTGTTAGCACGACTGAAGTTTTCTCAGGAACACAGAGAAACCTAACCAAACTTGAATGAATATATTTTGTTCTGATGAGACCAAAATTAAACTCTTCTGGTGGAATGCAGCTCGCCATGTTTGTCGCCGTGATTAAACCATCCATGATCGGAAAAACACCATTCCTTCAGTCATTCATGGAGACCGCAGCATTATAGCGTGGGGCCGTTTATCTTTTAATGAGATAAGTGTTCTTCATACTGGGTGACAGCCAAAAATGTCCCTTTTATATAATGCTGTATTTATTTAGCCATTAAAACTTGAAGGTATCATTACAAAGAACAATATCTGAAATTTTATTAGCAAGCATTTTAACACTCGAAATGACCACCACCGGACTCACTTAGCAATAAGATTATTAAAATTTCTTATGACATTCTGCAAAATATTGATATTGATGGATGTAATGACTTCTCGAAATAGTCCTTCTTTTACAAAACCCCATAGAAAGCAAGCTAAAGGTGACAGGTCAGGTGACATGGCAGGCCAGGGGGAAGTTGTCCTCTGCCACATTAGTCGTTAAGGAAATCGAGCCTTCAACGATGTCATGATGGCACATACAGAATGGACTGTTGCGCCATCTTGCTGAAGCCATTCGTCAGGATATGTGTTATTGGCAAAAATGCCTTTGAGCCTGTCAAGATATGTGGCAGCGTTAATTGACTGAGCTTGTTCTGTTTCATGGTCTTTAAAGAAATAGGACTCATAAATCTTAGTCCACTTAGTCCACACCATACTGTTATCACTGGGGAGTGCAAAGTTTTTGAAAGTGATTATTTGGTTTAGTTCTTGACCACTTTCAATAATTATGATTATTTGGCATGCCTTTCAAGTACATGTGACATTCATCACTGAAAACTATGTTATTCAATACTAATTTTTTATCATCACACATTTTTTTAAGCCTGAAGCATACTAATAACCTTCTTTGCTTATCCTGAATTAATATTTCTTGATGACATTGACTTCTGTATGGCTTTAAATTAAAGTCCTTATCTTTTCAATATTCGTTTCCATCCTTAAACTGTTCTTACGCTGGAATTTCCTTTATTTAAATTATGAATTGTGCTGTGTGCATTCCATTTGGAGTAATTTGTCTGTTTTTTTTTGTTTTTTTTTGTATGCCATATCTTGCTTGAAAATGACCAATCGATTTGATTATGGAGCCATGTTTAATCATTAATTCCACAACAAACTTGCGCCGTTCAAGAGTTGATTGTGTCATTTATGAGAGCCTCAAACAGAACTATTAAATATCTGCATATATAGGCTATCCTAAGCTGGGAGAATCTATCTACTGCGAGCTTGGGCTACCCGAAGCTAGCTAATAAAATTTAAATTATTGTTCTTTTTAATGATACTTATTTCTAGTTTCAAGATTTAATGTCTAACAAATTGCAGCATTATAAAATGCGGACATTTTTTGCTGAGACGCGGTATAATTAATGGAACAATGAATGGATCCAGATAGCGGCAAATATTGGGCAATAACTTTACTCCAACTGTGGATAAGTCGGGGAAGTGGGAACCTTGGTCTTCCAGCAGAGGTGAAGGAAACAAATGAGTCGTTTTTGAAAAATACTATGTCGTGGTATGACATTACATTATATCAATACCATATTATATCTATGGGGAAGGGACCAATAACTTAAAGGCGAACCGACAAGGGACGGAACGCCACGAGTTTCGACGCGGGGAACAGCGAGAAAGAGTGCAACGAGGTCAGGTAAAATTTGGGCAATGGCAAAGCTCAAGGTTATTTAAAGAGGCCTGTACAAAAATATAATTTTATTTACGTAAAATTAGAGAATTAATGGGCAAAATTACATCGGTAAACGAGGGGGAAATTGCAGAGTTATGCATCAGACGCTGGAGTTAGAAATTAATGCGTTACAGAAGGAGACTATTAAAAGGGGGGGATTAACTCGAATGGGTTGCTGAAGGGGAAGAGGGGTCGGCTTACGGAGGATTCCGGGTGAGACGTCAGGGTAAGGCTTCATGCATGTCTTCTGCAGGCAATAAACCTGGGGGCGAGGGCACTCGGAGCTTCTGAGCGGGAAGTTGACGTGATGACGGTTCTCCAAAAAGGGGCAGGGGGCGGTGACGTCCGGTACAGGGGAGAGTATTTCGGCTACTTGAAAACGAGGGGCGAACGAGGAGGGCTTCGACAGGAGATGATGAGTGGAGTCGGAAAAATTGCTCGGTGGCGATCGTCAAATGGAATTACCACACTGGCTTGGGCTAATTCCGACACAAAAAAGTTTAGCCGTCACTTTGCTTCGTTGTTAGCACCTGACTTAGAACTAGGGGAATCTTCTTGGCTCCGGGCGAGACTTCTCAACTCTGTGTCTGCCTCATGAAGGAAGAGCACTATATATGTCCGAAGCTCTCCCGTGTGGGGGGGGGGGAACAGCTCTACTCTCGAATGGCCTCGAATCTTCTTGACGAGACGATTCTAACCCGTGTAAAGGTGGTAAGTGGTGGACGCGGTTAGAGGCTACCGCTTGTGGATGGGGAAGGGAAAGGCTTACCAATTTGAGCCTAATCAAATTCTAGAATATTCTCCAGCGCATGGACATCACTTCCGTGCTGGAAAAGAAATTCCACGTGGAATTCCCCCACACACTATTAATGTTCTAACTTTGGCTAGTTATTCCCTCTGACTTGTATCCGATGAAAATTTTGTACGAAATAATGAAGGAAGAAGTCTAAACTGGAAACCTACAAAGCTCACCCAATTGAAAGTTATATGCAGATATTCCAGTACAATGTTGCCCGGACTTAGTCGTTATTATGAGAAACGCCCGGCAGCAGTTATATAGCAAGCAATGTTGGGACAACGAAATATTAGGCTCTCTCTTCCTAGTGTCCCAATACTTATTCCCATCCTAATATTTGCATTTTTGTGTAATGCGTATACCTTTGAAGCATGTCTTTATTGTCCCTCTTAAATATATTAAAGAACTGTTGATTAATAATATAGGTATATAATACACCAAAATTATAAATGGTAATAATTTAAATAAGCTTTTGGGGGGAAGCGTCCAAATGTTTGTTTCACCTTTGTTTGTATCTCGGCTACATCTCCTACGAACCACTTTTCGTAAGCTATCGAACACAAAAGTTGAATAAAATTTCTTTAAAAACAATCACAAATTATCATCCGAAACATGACTTAATTGCCTTCATAAGTGGGCACCAATTTTATTCACAAAGAATCATCAAATTCTTCATAGATCGTCACCAATGGTCTTCACAAACGCTGGAAAACATTCTTGTGAAACATACACTAATTGCTTCAGAAAGATGATCCGATTGCTTTCACAAACAACCACAACTTATCATTAGAGTCACAAAATTCTTCCCAACCAGTCACCAATCGTCTTTACAAACAACGGCAAGTATCTTTTCCAGTGGGATCTTATTGTTTCTACAAACTAGTAGCCAGGGTTTGCACAAACAGCCTCCAATTATTTTAAAAAGTAGTGACTAATTGTTTTCGCAAACGTACACCAACTGTTTTCACTAACATGGTCTATTGCCTATTATAAAAATGAAAAATTATCTTTGCAAACAGTCTCCTCCTACATTGAAAATAGCTTACAGTTATCATCACAAACTGGCACTGCTATCTTCAAAGTCTCTACTGGTCACAAACCGAGACCATCTGTCTCAAACATTATTCATTTGTCTTCACAGACCTTCACCAATTGTATTCACATTACGTTAACACCATTCATCACATACAGCCTCCTTATCTTCCCATACTCTTACCACCTCTCATCACACGCACTCCACAAATGACTTCAAAGACGGTCCCTTATTGTTTTTACAAACAGTAACAACTCTCTCCACAAACATCAAAAGAGTTTATTTACAATACGAGTCTTCATGTATCCAATTGTCTTCACAAACACACTAATTAACTTTGAAAACCATCACTACCTGACTCGACAAAGGGCACCGAGAGTCTTCACAAACCTCACAAACTGTATCGACAAAAGTCATAATTGCTTTAACAAACAATACCTAGTGTCTATTTAATCAGTCGCCACCTCTCTTCGCAAGCAGTCTCCAATCGGCTTCATTAGCATTCGTCACCTGTCTTCACAAACATTCACCACCTGTCTTCAAAAATAGAAGACACGAGTATTCACAATCCTCACTCAGTATCCTTTTACAAACAGTCCCTAGTTTTCACAAACATCCCCCATGGTCTTTACCAACAGTCACCAATTGTCTTCACAAATCTCAGTTCCTTTTCAAACCATCTTCTGCCTCCTCAAAAATCAGGCCGTTTCTTTACAAAACAGTTCCCAATTGTCTTCACAAACCATTACCTTGTTTTTTTTACGATTTTTCCTAAATTATATACACAAAAATCACACAGGTGCTTTACAGAAAGACCGAGTGTCTTCATATAAAGTCCTAATTATCTTCACCAATCTTACCCAGTATCTGTACTGTTTCCTATCGTCTTCAAAAACAGCCCCTATCTCTCTGCAGGTGGCTTTACATACTATCACAACCTGTGTTCACAAATAGCCACCACCTGTCTTAAACAGCCTTGAATTGCCGTCACAAACATTCTTACCTGACTTTCCAAATAGACACCAAGAGTCATCATAAGTCTATATTTAGTTTTTACAAACAGCCACTAATTGTTTTCACAAATACGCCCAGTTAATTTTCCAAAAGAGACCAATTACCTTCACAAACATTCTTCAATTATACCCACAAACCTCCACCTAGTATATTTACAAATCTTCACCACGTGTCTTTACAAACACCGACAAATTTTCTAGGCACCGATATTCATCAAAAATCTCATCTAGTCTTTACAAACAGTCACTAATTGTTTTCACAAATATCCCAAATTAATTTTCAAATAGAAATTGATTGCCTTCACTAACAGTCTCCCATTATATTCCTAAACCTCCACCTAGTATATTTACAGACCTTCTTTGTATATCTTCACAAACAGGCACACTTTTCTCCACATACAGTCACAGAAAATCAACCCTTCGTTTCGAAGGTGGGCGATGGAAGACGAACCTTTTTTCTCCTTCGTTGGCGGAGTCGGGATTGAGAAATATGGATGGCACAAATTTGCATTTATTCATTGAGTCCAAATTCTTTTTATGTTGGCGCGTGGCTCTTTCGAACAAGTTTGGCATAATGAGTGTCAGTGGGCGTAATCTACTAATGAAGAGTGCTAGGAAAGAGAAGAGGGTGCTCAGCTGTGAAGCGGAAGCTTGGGGTCATCTGGTACGGGTGCAGGGAATATATATGGGTACATAAAAAGATTGGTTTAGTTAAAAAAATTAACCCAGAGATATTAAGTTCGTTGACTCCCATTGGTTGTAACACAATGGAAGCGATAAATTATAATGTCAATCTTAGATACGATAATCAAGAATGGTCGTTATCTATCTCTCCCTTTCCTTGCCGCCATATGAGGAGCGACTTAAGTGTAAGATATCTTGTGTGAATGTAGCAATGACGGGCCGGGAAAGGAAGCCCAAAATTTAGGAGAAGCAGTAAAGCGGAAGAGTAATAAAGCTGATAAATATCCACCGTGTCTGCCGGCTGTCTATATGTCCCGAGTTTAATTAAAGCTGTTGATATCACTCACATCAAGAGGGTAATTAGAAAGGCTGCTTCATTCGAACGCGTCTGATTAGCAGCAACTTTTCTACACTGCTTCATTCAGCGTCCTTTAACACTTTTGGGCATTAGTTGGGGATTTAGCGTGGTAATTCTGAGTCCGCTAGGTTAAAATTCAGCTAAATATTTGGCATACCTTAGAGCATTCAGGCAACCAGACAGGTGTTTTCATTCATGGCGGTCCCATTTGTGGCCACTGAGTGTCCGGGGCGGAGGATTGCCGGTTTTCACCCATCCAGAGCAATTCGCAATTTCTCGTCTCCCGTGCGCGTTATCATTGCTCAGAAGACGTCGGTTTCTTCGCATCCTTTTGTCGCTTTTTTGGCTCCTGGATACATTTGGATGTGAGAGAATGAGTCAATGGTGGATGGGAGTAGGTTGTCTACGCAACATGAGCCCTCGGAAGTGACATTCACTCGTCCATGCGCTATTAAATGACAGGAATCTGAACGGCGCTTTGGGTCGCTTAGTAGAGAAGGCAAGGAAGATGACCCTGAGGATAATGCGCAGGGTATCGTGCCCCGGCTGCCCACCCCCTTTCGACCAACACTTCATCGGATTCAGGGTTTTTATCCCCTTGTGAATGGTTTCGGGAATCCTTCGAGGATTGTTTCCTTCCACAGACTGTGGAGTCATTTAAAGGAGTACCCCTTCTTCTGATGTTGGGTGAGGGTTCATGTTCACCGAGTTCTTGAGTTATGGGCGAGATCAGATTCCTCCAAAACATCAAGAGGTAATTCTTTAGATGAACAATTCCAACGCAATCGAAAGCGTTTGTTATAAATATCTCTATTTTAAAATATCCGCAAATGCTATTTAGTGTACTATATGGTACTTTCACTAATTATGGCGCGCAAAGTTCTAATTATGATGTTATGACGAAAAATTGATTGACAGCCATCGTCTCATTGATAGCTTGTTTTGAACTATCAAAATAATGTCTGGGTGTTCAGGTAAGCGAGTTCTTTTTTAGTTTGTTCTTAGGTAGATTAATTTTGAAGAGGGTTTTTGGTTTAGTTTGTTTGTTTTTAATAAGTTGTTAATTTTTGTGCCGGAAAAGAAGCAAAAGAAGAAGCCTAATTCTGGTGACACGCCGTGGCTTAGCCTTTAGTCCAAAATGACTGCTTTTTGTCGTGGTTGTGAAATAACTGTACTTGGATTCTTGCGCGACTGTTACGGTCGCTTCGGAGCTGTAATTTAGTTTTGTCAAATGCAAGGCATAATCAGAAAAGAACAGGTTTGTGAACGGTGCGGGAGTAAGGCTGAATTAGTTTTAACGAGAAGGATATGGAGATAGATGACAGAGAAATTTGAAAATTCGAAGACCAAAAAAAGGAAATGTAAGTGGTCGAAATAAATTTTTTAAAAAAGCAACTTAGAACTAAACGTGTTTAAATAACCTACTATCCCTAACCTTCTACATCGTAGTTAAATTAGCATCATCGGTGGTAATATGTATTACTTAAATCGGTGCAATGTAACTCCTTCATCCCCGAGGCTTATGACGTCTCATAGCAATGCCTTTGCGCCGAATAGGCCTATAGAATAGATTGAAATTGTTTATTATTTTATTTAAACGTTGGAGTTGTTTATCTGTAGATGTACCGATCAAGGTCCTAGGAGTTTGTGTGTTTATGATTGTTGAGGAGTTATAGTTATTTGATTTAGGTGGTTATGAAGGAGACAGGGATATTCCAAGACATGTTTGTGCTATTAGGAATTTCATTTAGCATTCTTTGATTTTGGCTCAAGAGAGCGAATTACAGAGATGCGCGCGTCGTTTCCCGCCATGACTGTCTATGTAAAATAATACATAAACGTTTTCTTACCTTCTTCAATTGTCGTATTTTTCCATTTGCCTGTCGTCTCTCTTTGATTCCCTATTAAAAAAAATTGACTTATTTTAGTTTCAAGTCGCTCTTGCGGTTCTTGCTCAGTTAGTGGTTCTTGCTGTAAGGAGATCTTTTCCTCAGCGAGAATAACCCCACCTAACCTGTGGGTCACCCTTGATGAGATAGGTCTACGGGAGCACAACCCCGAATGAAAAAGCTGTGAGTGGTGTCTCACATTGGGTGGCTTTCGACAAACAGGATGTCCAGCAGACCTCTGCAACCTTTCACAGTCGATGGTCGTCCTGATTAACTCTTGCCACCATCAATTCTGTGTGAGGCTAAACTGTGGAAATAGACCTAGCGCAAGCTCCTCTCTACATTAATCCACTTACTGCGCAAGCACAGCTCCAATCATCTTTTTCTCATCTCTTTCTTCCATTCATCTCTTTCACTCAATCATCCCCTTCACACACTCATCTCTTCATTAACCCTTTATCATTAAAAGTCCCTCGGCGACAGGATAAGGTGTAAGTGGCAGGCCATGGATGTGGCTGGGAGCTGCAAGCTTGATTCCTGCACGCGGGCGGTGTTGAGGTGATCGCCGCTGGCTGAGTGGCGAAAAGGGATGGCTCAGCTTTCGTGTGCTTTCCACATGTCTGAGCAGCCGGAAACGGAAGCCTCACTGCTCACCCAGGAATGGGGAGGACCGTTACCAAGACTCGGTTTAAAAAAAAGGCATCCTTGCAATAACCTGGTCAGAAGACCGCATCTGCTAAGGCATCCCTGACTGTGGTCGTAAACTTAAGAAAAGAAAAATACCACTTAGAGTTGCTGAGTGGAATATCAGAAACTTATTAGATAATGAACTTCAAACCAGACCTCGACGCAAAACAGCTATTATAGCCCATGAAATAAACAGATACAATGTTGACATTTTGGCACTGAGCGAAACGAGATTACCAGGCGAAGATAGTTTAACAGAGGTTGGTGAGGGATATACAGTCTACTGGAAAGGCTATGGTGAATACGAACGGAAAATCCATGGAGTTGGCTTTGCCATACGTAACAAATTACTCGCCAAAATAACTGAATCGCCAGTAGGTATATCCCCAAGACTGATGACATGGCGTATACCTCTTGCAAAACACCGCTTTACCGCCCGAATTAGTGCATATGCTCCGACACTAGACTCCAGTGAAGAACAAAAAGATGCATTCTATGAAGCGCTACATTCAGCACTAGTCGCAGTACCCAAAGAAGACAAAATCCTATTGCTTAGGGATTTCAATGAAAGAGTAGGGAAACAGGGCCATCTCTGGCCACGTGTCATTGGCAAACATGGAATGGAGAAAATGAACAGTAGCGGTATCAGACTGCTAACACTTTGTTCCGATCAAAATCTTGTAATCACTAATACTACATTTAAACTTTCGAACAAATATAAAACCACTTGGACTCACCCATGTTCCAAGCATGGGCATAGGATTGATTTTATAATAAGCAGGCAGAGTGCCTAAAAGGACATTTACCTCACACAAGTAATGAGAGGTGCAGAATGCTCAACAGATCATATGTTACTCTGCAAGCTAATTCTTATAATACGCCCCCCAGTTCAACGCACCTGCTCCTTAAAAAAGCTAAATACCAACAGCTTGAAAGATCAAGTCAAACGGTTTCCCAACTGTGACAGCTAGCGACGCCTGGACCACTCTTCATTCCACTCTGAAACAGTGTTCAGAGGAGACTCTGGGTTTTCAACCTCGACACCTCAGCCTAAAAACGAAGATAGCATTCTACACCGTTGCATTTATAAGTACTCTACTTTACATTGCTGAAACATGGGCTGCTTAAAGAAGGCATAAAAGACAATTAGAAGCATTTCATATAAGAAATCTGCAGAAGATTCTCAAGCTAACATGGAAGGACACAATTCCCCATATAGAAATCCTTCGACGCGCCAGCACAACCTCAATTAAGACCAGGCTTGCACAAAAACAAATGCGATGGACTGAACATATAATGCGCATGAGTGATGACAGCCTACCTCGACAAATCCTTTATGGGTAACTCCCACTGGGACACTGTAGACAAAGTGTGCCAATGAAACGCTATAAAGATCAAATGAAAGCAACCCTAAAAATGTGTAATATTGAACCCCTGACTCTGGAAGTCTAAGCAGTGACCGACCAACATGGAGATCGACATGTTTGGAGGGACTGTCGCACCTTGAAGAGTCTATCCACAACGTGAGAGAGTCGAGAAGACAACGGCGCCACAGTCCACCAGTCCAGCAGCCAAATAACCCCGGAATAGAGTGTCATTTCTGTGGCAGAGTGTGTGCATCGCACATCGGGCCACATAGTCATCTTCGATGGCACAACCGACAGCCACCATAAATTCATCTCCATTTTCATCGAGTGAAGCTTGAGTTGTCTTCGTATTCGAAGGACAGCCATAAGTAAAGTAAGTAAGTGGTTCTTGCAGCTCCTCGTTGCTCTCATGTTTATTTTATGCACTTCTGCTCCCCCGATTTGTCATGATGGTCATTACTTTGTCCATTCCTTGTTGGTTATCGGAAAAAAGTCTACCTTTTTCATCGGACACCATTCCTCTGGTGGTCAATAACATCATAATGTCTGCCCCTATTCCCAGACATAATACCAGGGGTAAATAATAGGGACTAGCCCTTCTGAGAGAGCAAAATCAGGGAATTATTAGTTTGCACTTTAACTCAATGCCAATATGAGCCTTCGTTCTCAGTGGCACTAGGGCGTGGCCGTCGATTCGTCCTCCCATTTTAGAAGATCCAATTACGGGATGGAATTCGAAGCGACTCTCGTTCAAGAGAAATAAGAAGTTGAACATGAAAGGGATCCTAGGTGTATGTGATATTGCAACTATGTGATGTAATGGCAGAATGAAGTGTATCGAGTAGTGGAAGAAGAACGAATTTAGTCAAGATATGATGTTCAGGAAAGGAAGTTTAACTTCTGTCCTCCTTGATTGGGTCTCTCCAGGAGTAGGACAGTATGACTATATAATAAGGAGTGCATAAAAACAGAGGTGAATGTACAAAAGGAATAGTAAAATGGTTCCACAGCAATATTCCTTTGTAAAACAGATTCGACATCGCGCGATCGTGTCCGCTACCCAGCGACTCCCTACTTTGCCTGTGTAAACTAATGGCCAAAGGTTTTGAGACTACTATTAATTAAACTAATCAAATGAAGCATTTTATTTTAGCATATTTGTATTATAATTTGAATGCGAAATAAAAAAAAACGGAGCCCAAACCCAATTTATTACTAAATAGTCAATTGATGCGCGTGGTCAATATTTACAATGATGTCCCTTGTTCTTCACGACTGCTTCAATTTGGTGTGGCAAGCTGGAGACCAAATTTGTGATCCTTTATTGACTGGTATTGCTCCATTTTTGCTCATTGAGCACCCGCAACTGCTGACAATGGTATGGCTTCTGTTTATCTACAACTAGTTTTATCACCAACAAATTCTCTATTGGGTTCAAATCTGGCGAATTCCTGGCCAAAATATTCGATGTTATTTTCAGCCAAGAACATTTTTATTGGTTTTGCTTTGTGACAAGATGTACCAATATGCTGGAAAATACAGTTATCACCCACAAATTTGTCCTGAGCTGTCGGGAACCCACATGATGGTACCCTGTGTAGTTGGTTACACTTGGTACCTCGAAGAGTTGCACATCCTCCCAGCCTGAGTGCAAATTAGGAAAGGTCTATCACTGGGTTGACAACAATTCTCTGATTGGGGCCTGAGAAAGTTGTTGGTACGCTTCTTCCTTGCTCCCTCTCAGCGCCTTTTCTTTTATTCTACGACTATTCCCTCTATTTTTTTTTAAGTTCACTCGGTACCAGGATGAACTGTTCTCATAGGACAGAGTGCAAATTAGAGACTCCCCACCATTGGGTTGAATAGAACTTTTTAACGGAGCGGGGTAAGTTATTTGTGCGCTTCCTCTTCGCTCCCTCTCAGCATTCCTTTATTTCTATTACTTTCCCGATCAATCCCAGAGGTCAAGTCCTTGCCGACTTGATCGACGAGTTGGGAATAGGTGTCATAAAAGTGGATGAGTTTACGCATTAATGTCCAAGAACCGCTTCATTTTCGTGTCTTGATCTATTATTGTGCTCTTCGGATTAACAACCTGATTTTTGTGTCTGAGGTGGTCGATGACCTACATGGTAGTGCTCACTTTCCCATTAAACTATTAATTTCTAGGACGCTGCAGCCTGAAAGACCATTTCGTTAGTGCTTGAAATGAGCGCGGTGGTCTGCCTTTCAGGAAATGATTGATTTCTCCTTCCCAGTCGAGGAGTTTAGGTCGGTGGAGGAGGCCGTTGATTTCTCCGGCAACCTCATTGCCGTGGGGCTAAATATTATTCCTAGAATGTCTGGATGCTTACTTGGAGGTCAACCGAATGTGAGATGGCCCTCAGACATGCGCTATAAACGATGCCCGAACGATTTCACTGTCGGTGAATTTCGTCGAGTTAGGAATAGGTCCCGTTATGCTTAAAACACCCCCTTCACTCTTCATGGCGGGCAGACATGTCTTCACTTAACGGGAAAAACCTCTCTAGCAGAGGTGTGGAAGCGAATCAAAAGGAATTGCGGGTAGTTCTCGCAAAACCTTCCTCCCGTTTTCAAGGAGAACGGGACCACCATCTCGGACCCCGCTTTTGTGGTGTTGTCTTTGGCGAATGCTTTTACCGCATTCTCTTGACAAACTGCTACTCCACCAGATTTCAATGCACGTGGTGATGTCGCTGAATGCCGCCCACTGTACATTTGCTCCAGAAGAACCCTTCAACGACAGGTTTACATTGATTAAATGCGTTCCGCTCTCACTTCATGCGCAGACACCACCCATGCTCCGTCTATGTCCCGTATCCCACGTTTAAACACCTGGGTGAGCGAAGCAGCGCCTTTCTGTTAGGTTAGATTTATTCAACAGGATCTGGATATAGGGTACCTTCCCAGACTCCTGGCAAATGGCTACGGTGCTCGCTTTTCGCAAACCGGGCAGCGATCACTAACCCTTGCCCGGTTTCGCTCAATCTCTCTAACCTCCTGGGTGTGCAAGTTGATGGAGAAATTAGTAAATGTTAGACTAGCCTTTGTATTGGACAGCTTAGGCCACCTGAAAAATGCTGTCTGCAAGGCCTTCCTTTGTAGACGTCGTCATGGCATGGTGTTTTACGATTTGGAGAAAGCCTATGATACCGCATGGCGATACATAACATGAAGACTCTTCACACAATGGGGAAGGGGGCGCCTTCCAATCTTCATTTCTGAATTTCTGCAAAATCATCGATTCCGCTTACTTGTGAGAGAAACCCTCTCCGTCCCAAGGGAACATGAAAAGGACATCCATCAGGAAAGCGCCCTCAATGTCACGCCCTTTTTCATGTGCAAAAAAGGCAGCACCTCGTTGCTGAAGGAAGATGTTCTTGCTACGATTTAAGTGGCCGAGCTTTCGATTTCTTTTGTGCAGCCCAGATGCCAACTCTGGTTCGTATACCCTAACAGTCATTGAACTGCATCTCTTGCTATGCCAAAGAGCACAGGTTTCGGGTTTTCCTTATCCAAGACTAAGTTGGTGCACCTCTGCCACCATCCATGGCTCCACCCCGACCCAGCCGATCTTGACCGTGCCTATGCCACCGAGAGACGCCAGTCATACCCTCAGTCATTTGGTTCAAAAGTATGAAATTCCTTCGCGTAAACCACCTTTGACAATATATCGCCACGCTTCTCCGCTCAAAGCTTCCACAGTACCGGTAGTATTGCTTTAGGCCTTTTTGTAGCACACTTCGCCAATGCCGCGAGAGCTTGAAGTGTCTTTCTGTCGCCTTCGAATTGGCCACACTCGCGGAACACACTGCACTATGATGGAGCACCCTCTGCACCTTACCGCGACGACTGCGTTGTTCCCCAGACTGTTCTAGCATTCTTAGCGGGGTCGCTACCGCTTATCCATTTTACTCGAAACGTATTCGTGCACACAGAATTGTAGACTATCTGACTTTTGTGAAGAAGCTGCTGTCCATTTTATTTGACTCTCTTTGGTTTTGGTCGCATGTTCCGGTGCCGGGTGGAGGCGCTCCTTCCCTCGACACCACCGCAGTGTGCGCGTGCTTCCTTCATATACTTACCTTTGTTGTGTTTTTAATTTTTGCGTTTGTTGTTTGTTGTATAGTTTTTGATTTTGTTTTTATTTGTATTTGCCTGACTTGGTTTGGGAGATCTTAAAGTAGCCTAGTACTAAGCTCGCTTTTTAATATCGGTTAATCATGCCCTTGAAGACAGTCGTTAAATGGGCACTGTAAAGAAAAAAATATCAACTGTTAAGAGAAGGTATAATAAAAGTCCTTCGGATGAATAACATTAATAGATTTAAAATTATTAAGCATAATAATGTTTTTTGTGCTTTTGTATTAGACGATCTCGAGATCGATAATGTTTTCCATTCACCTCGCCTCGAAGTGAGTTCTCTAACTACCCCCACATTAAATCAAAACGGTCGGTTTTAATTTTCTTTTGGGATCCTTTAATGTATGGAAATAATGACTCCGGAATCATTGACGAGATCACGAATGAAAATACCAATCTCATTATTGCCGAATTCCACGATTTGTCCTCAACGAAATCATTAAAATTAACCTTTCGCTCTCAAGGGAAAGAAACAGTGTACCCCATGATTGTGCTTTTCTCTTCCATTTCCACATTTCTTCACGAAATATTTAACCAGGGATAAACATTGACCTTCCAACTTGTTACCTCTGCTACAAACTTGACCATCACTCTCGAGTGCCATCAAAAAGCTAACTTGATAATATGATCTTACTGTGTCAATTTCTTTCATAGATATCGCGATTCTAACAACCTAATTTGAAAGTCTCTGAATTATAATCTTCCCCACAGATCCATATTTTTATCTTGTCATATGCGTCGGAAATTGATAGCAGATTAACTTAAGAACCTTTACACCAAACCATCTCCAATCAAACCTACCCATGTGTGGCTTCCCTCTCTATACTAATCCACCTGACATAATGGCCAAATCATTCATGTGTCTCTATATTACTTTTATGAAAGAGTTCGAGCAATTAGGATTGTTTTACCAATACTAAATGACTTATTTAAGTCAAACCTCTTATATAACTTCAATTTGGGTATTTTTTCTACTCCCCTTTCCACTACCATATCTTACCTCTTAGCAAACAATGATAATTTTGAATCTCCAACCATCCGCATTAAGCCATGAAGCTCCAAGCTATCTACCAAAAATTCAGATTCTTAGAGTTCTTCTACTAAATCAACAAACTCTCCCCACTCATCCAAGACCAAAATAAAACCTTGTAAACACCCTCAATCAAATAATATAATTATCTACAAAAGGAAGGGCTCTCCATAATTAACAAGTGAAAGACTAACAACTAAATAGCGAAGAAATACTTTTTTGTTCAATCCCTGCTCGAACAAAACAACGCCCGTCCGCTCTATGACTATAATTTCAACACAATAACTGACGTCATTAAGATTTAACGTAAAAATGCTTCACTTTTCCAGCTGCTATCCTCTAAAATGAAATCGATGACTAATGAAAATTTCGCTAATATCATTAATCTCACTTCATTAAACTTTACTGGTTCTTTTTTATTTGAATTTACCCTCTTTCAAAGAAAGTGACGAGTTAATTGCATATTTAGCTCAAATTCATGTGCAACATAATATAATAATTCTTACCGAAACTTGGTTATCTCAAAATTATCCTCAGGATATTTTTTACCGCTTGGTTATCTCACATTTATTGTCAGGATGTTTTTGATTGCATGGTTATCCCAAATTTATTCTCAGGATATTATGATTGCATGGTTATCTCAAATTTACTCTCATGATATTTTTGATTGCATGGTTATCTTAAATTTATTCCCAGGATATTTTGATTGCAAGGTTACCTCAAATTTATTGTCAGGATGTTTTTTATTGCTTGGTTATCTCAAATCTATTCTCAGGATATTTTTTATGGCTTGGTTATCTCAAATTTATTCTCAGGATATTTTTTATCGTTTAGTTATCTCAAATTTATTCTCAGGATATTTTGATTGCATGGTTATCTGAAAATTATTCTCAGGATATTTTGATTGCATGGTTATCTCAAATTTACTCTCATGATATTTTTGATTGCATGGTTATCTCAAATTTATTCTCAGGATATTTTTTATCGTTTGGTTATCTCAAATTTACTCTCATGATATTTTTGATTGCATGGTTATCTCAACTTTATTCTCAGGATATTTTTTATCGTTTGGTTATCTCAAATTTATTCTCAGGATATTTTGATTGCAAGGTTATCTCAAATTTATTCTCAGGATATTTTGATAGCATGGTTACCTCAAATTTATCCTCCGGATATTTTTGATTGCATGGTTTTCTCAAAATTATTCTCATGATATTTTTGATTGCATGCTTATCTCAAATTCATTGTCAGGATTTTTTTGATTGCATGGTTATCCCAAATTTATTCTCATGATATTTTGATTGCATGGTTATCTCAAATTTCTTCTCATGATATTTTTGATTACATGGTTATCTCAAATTTATTCTCAGGATATTTTCATTGCTTGGTTATCTCAAATTTATTATCAGAATATTTTTGATTGCATGGTTATCTCAAATTTATTCTCAGGATATTTTGATTGCAAGGTTACCTAAAATTTATTCTCAGGATATTTTTGATTGCATGGTTTTCTCAAAATTATTCTCATGATATTTTTGATTGCATGGTTATCTCAAATTCATTGTCAGGATTTTTTTGATTGCATGGTTATCCCAAATTTATTCTCATGATATTTTGATTGCATGGTTATCTCAAATTACCTCTCATGATATTTTTGATTGCATGGTTATCTCAAATTTATTCTCAGGATATTTTTTATCATTTGGTTAGCTCAAATTTATTCTCAGGATATTTTTGATTGCATGGTTATCTCAAATTTATTCTCAGGATATTTTTAATTCCTTGGTTATCTCAAATTTATTCTCAGGATATTTTTAATTCCTTGGTTATCTCAAATTTATTCTCAGGATATTTTTAATTCCTTGGTTATCTCAAATTTATTCTCAGGATATTTCTGATTGCTTGGTTATCTCAAATTTATTCTCGGGATCTTTTTGATTGTATGGTTATCTCAAATTTATTCTCTGGATATTTTAGATTGATTAGTTATCCCAAATTTATTTTCAGCATATTTTTGATTGTTTGGTTATCCCAAATATATTATCAGGATATTTTTGATTGATTGGTTATCTCAAATTTATTCTCGGGATATTTTTGATTGCTTGGTTATCTCAAATTTATTCTCAGGATATTTTGATTGCATTGTTATCTCAAATTATTTCGCCGGATATTTTTGATTTTTTGGTTATCTCAAGCTTATTCTCAGGATATTTTTTATTGCTTGATTATCTCAAATTTATTCTCGGGCTATTTTTGATTGCTTGGTTATCTCAAATTTCTTCTCGGGATATCTTGATTGCATGGTTATCTCAAATTTATTCTCAGGATATTTTTGATTGCATGGTTATCTCAAATTTATTCTCAGGATATTTTTGATTGCTTGGTTATATCTAATTCATTCTCAGGATATTTTTGATTGCTAGGTTATATCAAATTCATTCTCAGGATATTTTTAAATGCTAGGTTATATCAAATTCATTCTCAGGATATTTTTGATTGCTACGTTGTATCAAATTTATTCTCAGGATATTTTTAATTCCTTGGTTATCTCAAATTTATTCTCAGGATATTTTTAATTCCTTGGTTATGTCAAATTTATTCTCAGGATATTTTTAATTCCTTGGTTATGTCAAATTTATTCTCAGGATATTTTTAATTCCTTGGTTATCTCAAATTTATTCTCAGGATATTTTTAATTCCTTGGTTATCTCAAATTTATTCTCAGGATATTTTTGATTGCATGGTTATCTCAAATTTATTCTCAGGATATTTTTGATTGCTTGGTTATATCTAATTCATTCTCAGGATATTTTTGATTGCTAGGTTATATCAAATTCATTCTCAGGATATTTTTGATTGCTAGGTTATATCAAATTTATTCTCAGGATATCTTTAATTCCTTGGTTATCTCAAATTTATTCTCAGGATATTTTTAATTCCTTGGTTATCTCAAATTTATTCTCAAGATATTTTTGATTGAACCACTTTCCATACTTTCATTGACAGCAGAGGTGTAGGGGTTTATATTGAGGTATTAACCTCGTATAAAGCTTCCTGAGAAGCCGATTAATCATTTTAATTATACAGTATGTGAATATTTGATAACTCTTTAAACTAAACTCTTTTAACCGTATACCGTCCACCATCTCACTCTTATATCCTTCGATCTTATGACACCCTTTCCACTTTATTTTCTTATCGCAATCCATCACATCCGGCCATATTGGATAGCGACTAAAATATTAAAAAATAATTAAGCTTTCCAATACTGAACTTGATTTCATAATTTTTTGTATCCTTTCTTTCCCTATCAAACATATATCATCTTGTATTGACCATATCTGGTACAAACAACTTTCCAACACTTTTGGAATAATTGCAGCCGACATAACTGTCCATATGCCTTCTATCCTCCTCCCTCCCTCACAAACTAAGGCAAAGGGCTTCGTCCACAAATCCTTCCACGATCACAGTCAAACTAACCTCTATTAACTACATAAAGCTCTGCTTACTTACTGCAGCAATCGCTCCTTAAACTAATTTAATGACTTAAATACTGCCTTAAAATCCAGTTATAATACTTTCTTAACATACATATACCAACTTTCCTGTTTGCTCTAAGTTTCTCCCTACTTCACATAATTCCTGTTTTTGAATTACCAAAAATCTACTTAAATGCATTAACATTATACTCTTCAACCATTACAAACGGGGTAATACTTCCTTCACGGCCTATAACATGAAGCATCAATAAATTCCATTTTACTCAGGGCCAAAATTATTAATATCCCTCACAAATTCAGATCCAGTTTTTAGAATAGCCACGCCACATGGAAGGCGTTGAATAAATTATGAGCCAACACTTCTTCCAGCCTATCTATTTCTGAGCTTATGTACAAGGACAAAACTCGCTAATCTTCCTAATATCAGGGCTATAACTAAGGGGTTGCGGGGGTGCGGTCCTCATCGATCGCCACCTTTGATGAGGGCGCTACTTTGGGGGGTTTTTGATTGTATTGTCAGTATGAAAAAAATTTAATTATTTTTTCAAGATTTGTCGAAAATATTTCCCACAAATATTTCTTGCTTATCGTAAATTGTTTTATAATGTTTCCGTGCGCTAAGAAATTACCAATAATTTCATTTATTTGCCTTCAATTTACTTGAATTTGGTGATCAGAATTTAAAAAGAAAAATGGCACATTGTTAAAATGCGTAGTTCGAAAAGTAGATCAGCCTGAAAGAGCTGGTTCCAGCTCTCCAGGTTTTGAAACAGCTCCAGGCACATCATCCAATGAGGGAATTGATTCTTCAATTTCAATCGTTGTTTATACAGAAAATAAGGTTGGAAGTACCAGTATTATCTTTCAAGGTAATGAAACGGCTTCGAAAACCGCTTCAAATGAGGAAGTTGTTTCTTCAATGCCAAGCGATAGCGATGAAGAAGAGGCTGACGATTTTCAGGGGAAAGAGGAAATCGTCATGTAGACGTGAACTCAGATGGTGAGGTAGAATCGAGGAGAGCCAGAGAGAACAATTATTGAAAATGACCCTGATTCTTCAACGTCAGCCGATGAAAAAGTGAGAAATGGGGGAAATCAAAGAGAAAGCAGTGAGCTGAATTTGAAAGATGTAGCCCAATGGACGATCAACATTACTGATGAAATAAGGACCATTTTGTTGCCGTGAGGTGCTTTTGTCGTTCAGCATCTAGATTTAGATTTTACTGAAGTAAATGTGAGAAGGACTCTTGTGTAAACTAATGAATAAGAGGCTAACGCGCGATAGTGTATTTTATTAAAACTTATATAATGACCGAGCTGCTTGCAATACAACACTCTGTACGGGAGTAACGAGCCTGGTGGATGTCGAGATTATCTTCTGCTGAATTCCTGGACATGTAGGGATTGTGGAGAATGAGCGCGCCGATGAGAGCGCCAAAGAGTCCGCGAGGACTGGGCGACCAGACCAGCGTTTCGCTCTTCCTTACATTGACTACATGTCAGGAATCAGGCCAGACTTCCGGGGTGCATAACAAGATGGGAGGGGGCCGACTGGAACCTAAAGTTGCGTGCCATCGCGCCGCCACTGTTCCTGTGGACGTACCCTCCAATACCACGGCGTCTGCATCTAAATTTCTCTTGTTTTAGAATTGGGCACACTTGCGGGACGCACCGCCTTTGGATGGAGCGATCGCCCGCACCTAGACTTAACTAAAAATATATATCTTTTACTTTATCAATTAGCTCAAATATTTATAATTACACGAAATTCTCTCAGTTTAACTTGGTCAGAACAGGGGTTGACGGATATCGCTATACTGGATTTTTCCACGAGTCTTCTGGAAGCTCAAAACCTAAAGATGAAGGGAAATGAGGGGTGTTGTCACGGTGACAGTAGAAACCGATGTCGATCTCTTCTTATGAGATGGAGAGAAGGGTTGTGCTCTCGGGCTCAAGGAGTACTCTTTTTTGTAGCTCTTGAGTTCTTCTTGTACCCTCGTCTACTTCGCAGGGTTACCAAACTGGGTTTTGGTATATGAGGTGATCCCGAAAGTAATTAAAGGTGACTAGGAATCAATTCTTCTTCTTTCAAAATTACTGAGATTTCGATTTGAGAGTCCCTCAAGGGTGAGCTGATAACTTCTTTTATCTTGCTCCCGAAATTCCTGTTTGACACTTAGTAATTGTGGTCCAGCCAGACCTCTTGAATTGGTATGGCACCGCTAAGAAAACGAGACGAACTTCTAAATCTTAGAAGTCGAGTCCGGAACTGTGCGAGGGACTGATCACAAAAATCTAGTCCTCTATCGTCTCTAACACAATTATCCTTTCCTTCCTTACGGGTCTTATTTATGTATAGCCCGGGGACCGCCCCAACTAAGGGAGACGGGGTAATGCCACTGAGGGGATCGCGAAGGGGGGGGGGGACCCCACGGAGCCTAGGTCTGCTTTCAAGGAGAGGCACCGGCAACCGTCCCGCTATTTCTCCTTGGTGGTTTTTGTTCTTACCCCGCTTTTTTGGCGCTCTAACCGTGAGCCTCCTGACCTCGTAGGTAATCGGATCTTTTGAGTTCGGTGATTAACTGAGTTTTTTACCTAGCGAGTTGTTTAAGCCGTCAGTTAGATGGATTTCTTCTTCAATTTCGCCGGGGCGAGTTTTTTATTAGAGCTGCTTAATGGCCTTTTGTGGCTTCCTTGGGACGTGCAGCTCGAGTCGACTACCCACTGGGCTGGAAAATCAGAGCCATTTGGCAGTTTGACTGTTAGTAAAACGCCTACCGTTCTCACGCACCTCAATTTCTTGTTCTTTTCTCTCGCTCTCTCCGAAGAGGGATTTAAATATATATGTCCGCTTGGTCCTATGGGTGGCGTTACGTTTTAATCTCTCTACATGATGTTTACCGTATAGTCCGGTGCCTGAGCATGCCTCCTTCTTCTTGCTTTTGTTGTTTCTTGTTTTTTCGATGATTATGTTCGAGGAGGGTTTTTTGTTTATTCTGTGTTTTTTTATGTTGTGTTCTTGTACGTGTTTGAATTAGCCTAATATTACGCTAAATGTAATTGCGGACACTTAAACCCTTGCTGGGAGTCGCCAGATAGGTGCCTTAATAAATGTTAGCATATTATTTCAAAAATATTTCACTAACATCCGGAAGATATAAAATGAAGCCCAACTTCGCACCTGATCTTGAAAATGCGCATCCAGCTGTACGAAAATAAATGAGCTCGGGCGAGTATATGGCTTGGAAAAGGACGCTCCGGAAGACAAGTACCAGAAATAAATGGAATGGGCCTAGAGGCGTTGAAGCATAATGATTAGACAAATGAAATATGGAGACATATCTATAGTATACTGAACCGTTGAATCAAAGTTGGAAGTTTGGAGAAGAGAAGGGAGTTAGGAAGTAATACTGATGAAACCTTGAAAGAAATGTGCCCATAACATATTAAGAAGTTTTGTAATTTGTTGAGTAAGGAATGTATTTTATCGCCTTAATTTAGTGATTTTTATAATATGTAATAGAATCATTTTGGATACTCAAGAATATATTGGTACATCATGGGATTCTATATCGTATGTGCTTATAGGTAACATTTCATTCTCTAGCAAGACAGGACCCTAATTACACATTTTCTATCTGATTTAACAATAGTTAGCCAAAAACGAAACATGATGTGCTCCGAAACATGGAACGACCACATCACAGCGGTCAAATTAAGGAATGTGCATGATTTTATTTGTACATAAACTGAAGCGGCATTGAAATAATAAGGAGCAACATGGTACTGTTGTAAAGAAGCATCGAAGCAAGTTCCCCTTGAGGTTTGGAGAAAACTTGAATATAAATTACCCAGAAGAAGGTACTGTTGGCACGAAAGACTTGGCTAAGCTGAATGATTGCTAGGCCAGTTTAAAAAAAACACTAGACTTTAGTTTTGTGAGGGGAAGAGGGGGTAATGTAATCAAATTGGCTGGCTGGATGCGCGTGATTGAATGCTGAATGAGTGAATTAGTCAATACGCGTTGATGCTAGATAGTTGGAGATAGTTGGACAGACTGTCAGAGAGGGTATGAACACAAAACTGCGTGAGTGAATTCGTGAACGAGTGCCCGACGCTGTTTGTTGTAGAATTAGGCAGTTATCGCCTATTTCTCGATTCCTTCGTTTGTTCGGGGAAGGACTACGAGAGCCCAAAATAATAATTGGAATTGAATTTCGATGAGAGCGCGGCGTTTTTGTTATTCGAATACTTTAAATATGGTTGGCCGGGATTGGTCTTATTTAATTAGGCTTTGGGAGTTGGAGGACTAAAACAAGAATTGCAAAAATAATCTTTAATTACACAACAAAAAATATAATACAAATAATTACACTCTCTAGTTATTAATTAATTCAGCAATGGGAAAATTATCAATAATTACCAATAATTACTCATGCCGCAAGGGCTCAATACTCCGAGTACTAACCCGATAGGGTTTAGGAAGAAACTACGAATGGAATCCTAGCCTTTGCGGTACAATAATTCACTTTAGTTATCCGAGATGACTCGGGAGGAGACTACTCGACGAGTCTTAGTCGGAAGGCGTCGCACTGCCTCGACGAGGAAAGGAAAGGTGTAAATATCTTACTATTTTGGGGGAGTGAGGGGATACCACAAGTAGACGCTCGGGGAAGATTCCCCAAGTAGTCGCTCAAAAGGGGAAGATTCTCCCGTAGACGCTCGAGGGGAAAAACTCCTGTGGGGCTAAGACTGTGCGCTTCTTCTGGACGGGTCCTTCAATCCTGACGCCGCTGTTCCAATTAAGATCCTAGCTGAGAGCTGGCATGACACCGTGTTCTATCGCTTGAGGATATGTGCCGTCAGTGGATGATTCCACAGACGTCTTAAAAGAGGCCGCCGAATACCTCCTGTATTTTCCGGGCTTGGCTTCCTCGGGAGCAACATAAAAACAACTCATCACCACGTCCTGGGGTCTTCTCCAAAGGTGGGGGGTGTACGTCTTCGGGACTCTCCCTTGAGTAGATTCTGACGGAATACTTCCACGATTAATTTTGTGACGGGGAATATATAGGCTTTCGTCGGAACTCCTATATTTGCTAACGGAAGCAATTAAGCCCTGCCTCACCGCCTCGGCCCTTATAGCTCGGCGGCGGGGTTTTGGTGGTCCAACTGAACCGAAGAAATTCTTGGCTAATCTCACCGGAAGTTTGCCGACGGGCGTAGGGCATTGCTCTTCCCGATAACTCTCGTTTCACACGACTCCTTTAAACAAAATCCCACTCGATCTCTCTTTCTTCTACATTGTTCTATACACCAAATGAATGATAAAACTGATTGCGCGAGAGCGCTACCTCCCTTTTTTTCTCCCTCCCACCCTTACGGCCCATAGTACTAGTATGGTAGCATTATTAAGGCTTAGGGAAGTTTGTCCATAGGTGTGGTTCACGGCTGCAGGCATTGTACTCTGGTTTGAATTTGTCCCTTGTTTACATGTTTACTTTGATATGTAGAATGGACATAAATATATACGCATCAAATGAATAGCAATATTATGTCTTTTGGAGAACCAAATACGGAATTTAATTTCGTTTTTCATTTTATTTATGTTATGTATTTCACGAGAATAATATTTGGCAATTAAAACTCTCAAGAAAAGTTCTCGAATCATTTTGGAAATGAAGATGGATTAGGCTCAGGTAGCCTTTGCTAGCGGCTCCAAATCTGCCGGAATCCCTTAAAGGGTTCTTTCATCAGAGCGAAGATAGCTCTTGCGTTAGCATAGGCGGCGATACGTGATTTCTTATGAAATGCGTTCATTTGTATTCTGCGTCCTTTTCTCCACCATTCACAGTTTATATGATGCCGCCCTCGGCTCCGTGATACACAATTTGTTAAGCGTAAATTGTGTGAAATATGGTACACGAGTAGCTGCCTCACATTGTCATGTGAGCCATGGAAATTAGCGGCTTGAGAGCTACCTTTTAAGGCATGTGGAAAGAGACTAGGTTGGATATTTCGATGGCATGACTTCGAATATGGCATTTCAAAATCGTTTATAACTTCTTTTTTCTTAAATGCACTCACATATTTCAGGTGAGTTATCAAAGTTTGGGGCGTTGGGAGTTGGGGTGGTGGACATATATAAAGAGTCACAAACTTCTATTAATGTTTTTTGTCATCCGGCAAATTGCTTAAGTCCAATTTCATGCTAAAGAGTGACTTCCGAAAAAGAGAATCTTCCTCATCTTTATCTTTTAAATCTCGTTATATATTAGGCGATAAATGCGATAAATTTGTAATTATAATTACCGCATATTTGGTAGATGTGAGAACCTTTCGCAAATTATTCAAATTAAACGGTAATTAAAATTACCAAGCTTGGTAAAAGTGATACATTTAGCTAAATAACGCAAATTGCCTAATTTACCGGAAATTTAAATGATCTAGTTAAATTACGTACTTTTACGAACAAAACTTGGTAACAATGAAAATGACGGTTCAATTTGAATAATTTTCTAAAGTTTAGAGAATTTAATAAACATGGAAGTATGTAATTATGTTAATACCGGTAATTGTTTATTCAATGGGGCGAAAGATTATTTGTATTAATATATATATATATATATATATATATATATATATATATATATATATATATATATATATATATATAAAGCGGAATCCAAGTATTTTCGAACTTTATTCAGTTCTTTTTCAAGGAATACATAAAGAATTATTTGACAAGAATCAAATATGTGGAGAAAAATAAGCGACGCTCCTCCGCCTAGGTACAACCAGAGGATACAAAACAGAGTGCGCGTGAAAAAAATACAAATACATTATCAGAAAGGGAATATAAGCAGGTAAAATCTCTACCAAAATACCAAAGTGTAAGAGAGTGTGTGTGAATTGTAGAAATATAAATCACATAACTATGAATAAATAAATACGCAACTATAAATACATCATTCAATTAACAAAATAAATATAAGAAGGTAAATAAATCAAAGGGCTAATAATTAAGATGGACAATTTCATTTTGAATAAACTTTTTAATGACAGGATCAAGTTTAAAGAGACGGGGGGATTTATACAATTTATGAGAAGAGTTAATGAAGGAGCATTTAACAATATTTATTTTAATTTAGTCCTATGAGTGGAAATAAACTGGTTCATTTGCTTTTGGTTGCAGGAATTATCGCTTATAAATTCGAAAAGTCGATTTCGTGCATTGTTCGCGGTCTCGTTAAAAAAATCCCCGTTTGGTAAATTAAAATCATCCCATACAACCGTTTATCTTTGTATGGGGTTAGACTTCGTCGTACCTAAAGAGCGCCTGTGATCGCTGTACGAACTCTTTTATGGGGATAATGTACATTCCACGCACCAACCATTAGATTTCTTTTTTGAGCTTTGTTGTCATTATTCATACTTAATATTTTTGTTCTTTGTATTTTCCACCTATATTTTTCACCTGCTTGTTCCTCCCCATTTATTCTTTATACAAGGAGTATAAATCCCCTCGTTGGTTCACCGTTTTCTATCTCTCCTGAACTAAGAAATCTTTACTCCTTCAATAATAATAATAATAATAGGTACATTATATTTTTCACCCGGTGCGGGTCTCTGGAAAGGGGCGGTCTAGCATTCCCTACAAGTAATCCCCACATGTGTACCTACAACATATGACTCAGGTGAAGAAGTTGAGGACTTCTATGTCGCACTCATGAATGCACGTGCAAAAGAATCCATCAGTTCGAGATGATTATGGGGGCGTAAATGTCAAGATTGGATAACAAAGACACCGTAGTCGATCGATATGTAAATCGACAGGAGGCGAGGGAAATAAATGTGGAAATAGATGAGTAGAATTTGCAGAATGAGACAAAGCAGAAGATGGACATGGGTAAAACAAAAACAAGATCGATTACATACTCTCCAACATGAAAAATTAGGGATATATCGTTTATCAGTTCATTCAACATAGGTAGTGATCACAGACTCTTCAGGAGACTACTTAAAATGTGCAGATATAAAATAAGAGTCAAAGTAATAAATAGGAGAACAAAATTAAAATAATATTACCTCCCAAATTACACGAGAAAACAAGTCGAATGACATCCATAAACAAGTGTCTGAATCCTCATTTATATTTTTTTGTTAATAAAAAAATATAAAAAACAAATCAGTAAAACAGATGAAACAACAGTTAACAATTGTAGAGGAATTACAACATAAAGCCTCCCGGAGGGCCAGGCGGACGTATACATTAGAGTCCCCACCCCCCTGCGGAGAAAGCAACAGAATCGAGCTACATGAGGAGAGTCGTGAGAACGTTAGCCGGCGGAATAACCGTCTAACTGCCTACCCTTTTTGATCTCCCCGCCGCATAGGTAGCCGGAGCAAGCCACTATGCTAAGTTGACTACCAAAGGCCCTTAAGTATCGTTCAAAGGATCCAATTACCTACGAGATCCGGAGGCTCGTGGTTAACTCGCTAAAAAGCGGTGCCAGTCAAAAGGAAAACCACGGATGGTGATGGATGGTGGTGTCTCTAATTAACAAGCCGACTTGGTCACCGCGGTGCCACCATCCTCACCCTTCGCTCTACCCGATGCAGCCTCACCCCTCGTTCTCCCCACTGTGGCCTCGCCCCTTTTCCCTTAGATGGGGCGCTCGCCAGCCTATAAATAAGACCCTGAAGGAAAGAAAAAAGATTATTCGAGGAGAGACGATAAAGGATCAGTTCGAGAAGATCGATCCTTCCCCCAGTGTCAAATTAACTTAAAACGTCACGTTTTGTATCGGTACCAGACTTAGAAGAAGTCTGACTGGATTACCATTCCTAGTGCCAAATCAAGAACTTCGGCAGCAAGAGAAGAACGATTATTTCGGTGCCAGCCCGAAGCATCCTGCACAGGCTTAGTAAGAAGCTTAGCAGGACCAATATTCCTAGTGCCAAACAGGAATTTCGCAAGTAAGATAATAGAAGAACCAGTCGCCCTCGAGTGACTCTCAAATTGCGATCTTAAGACCGAAGAATTAGACATCGGATTCCCTTACCTCCATCCCATCTCGAGGAAAATCTACCATCGGTCGCTCTAACACACCGAAGGGCAAGAAAAGCCATCTAGTGACATCCGGCACCCTGATCCCTTCTTTCATGCAAGTTAAAATGACCATTTATATTCGTATTGCTTTAGTATGAGTTTATTACGGTACTCAAATTAACTGAAGTATAAATAATTGTTAGTGAACCCAGTCATATTTACTAGTAGAAGAGTGAAATTTAATTTTGATGTTTAATGCTAATCTAAAAGGGTCACTATAAAATAACAAATTGGCAATTGGTTTGTTTACGTGGAGCCTAGTATTTTTGAGTTGGTCAAGAATAGATTCTGTAATAGGCCCAGTTTTAAGTATGGTTAATCTCGTTAAACTTATTAGGTGAATATAAATATTTTTACTGTCTTTTTTTGTAGTTAATTGATAAATTTAAAATATATGTTTATTTTGGGATAATTCTGGTGTTTCAATGGATCCTTTACGTGTTTAATGGGCTCTCTCCTTAAAACGGATTAAACGCTGTGACACTCTCTCAACAATAAAGTAATTAAAAAGTCCACTCAGCCAATATTGAAGTATTGTTGTCTTGCATAAGCAATAGGGTCAGACTGCTTCCTTAAAACAACAAATGCAATACGATTATACGACAAAAATAATGGGCAAGCACCCGTGGGAGCACGCTGGATCTTACAATAGTAAGGAAAACACTTTACGCAGTGATGGTATGGCAGTTGCTATAGCAACGAGTAGTTACCTTCCCACTGAATCGGACAAGCCGTGGGAGCAATCTTCATCCACGCCAAGGAAGTGACTGTATCCACTATTGGATACAGTTACTTGTTTAGTGTGAATGTTTAGCATCCTCCAAGGCGAGCCCAATTCAGTGTGAAAGGGGCTTCTCCTTGATCTACTAACCGCACACCATCGCTGCCTACCTTGCAGTCTACCTGACAAATGTAAGATAGAGCGTGCCCCCACGGGAGGGGAAAAACGATCCCATGGCCTGTGACGGTAAGATTGATTACTAAAATACCCAATTGATGCAGTTCATTTTAGGGCCGTTGGATTGGGTTACGCGCACCCACGGTCAGGTTCTGAAGTAAACTATGTAAACGGCCCGAAAATATAAGGAAGTCTTCTTCCTCGAGCGGCCCTTGAAAGGGGCACGAGTCTAAGGGAGCTACGCCCCTTCCGTCTAAGGAACCTACGCCCATTCTTATCAAATAAGTGAATAAATTCAAACGTGCCTGAGCGTCTTGGTCTCGACGTCAAGAGCAGCACTGAATCGGATACCTCCCCTTGCTCATTAATGGGGTCCTCAAATACCAACGACCCCTTTGTGGCCCATTTGGATGGGCGGTAAAGGTCTCCAATGCCACTCCCATTGAAGTGCCTGCTGGGGAAGGGGGAAGGGCAACGCCACAGGTGGAGTTTTTAACCTGTAATTATCCGTTAGGCTTACGAATAAATCGATTCAGGTTCGACGAACGCCCGAATATGGAATCATTTGGGTTCATTCTTCCTTGGGTTCGGGGGATAGGGAATAAAAAGAGGTATATCTCCCTTCTGCTGGAAGTGGGGGATACCTTCCTTTCCTATTTCGCCACGCATGCGCCCTCCACCCCCCACCCCTCCCTCCCCCTCAGCCCCCAGTGAGCCATCAAAATGGAAGGCCAGTCAGTTCGCCCGGCGGGAAATTAAAATCACAACTTGATCTCTTTTGAGGGCAAGGCCGGGGAAATGGCCTCTCCTCTCGGAGTAATGTCCTCTGTCTTGCGAAGAGAAGGGGGGAAAGGCTCCACTTTCCATGGCCGTAGTATAGGAAAAAACGAGCCCCCCCCCTCCTCCCCCTTCCTCGAGCTGGTTGTTACGTGAGCCTTGTTGCTCCTTGCTCGCCGCTATTCTTTGTTCTCGCCATATCGGTTAAGGATTGGCTGGTGGTTGCTGAGTCGGCCAGAGTGGGGTGTAAGAGGGGGCGGAAGGTTGGCGGGCTCCGGATAAGACTTAGGCCTTCCAAGAGAAGAAAGACAAAGGAAAACCAAACTCGAATAAATGATAGAAAAACTGTGTGACAAATACTCCCCTTCCCCCGGCCTCGAGGCTATGGAAAGGCTGCAATATAGGCCTACTTATCAAGGGGAGGTAGCATAACATAATTCAAAGATTAACAAAAGCTGCAGGGGCCTATCAGAGGTCATCTGAGTCAATACACAACCCATAAACTGTATACACAAGATTGCGTCCTAAACACTGCTTAAAAATATCACCATCATGGCTTGTCGAAACTAAAGCATGCAGCTACAAGACGCAAAATCAATAATATAATAAATCTATACAATTTACAAACAAAAAATCCACAGGAATGCGTTCAGAACATCAACTCCAATCTACAAAAATATTGATACTACAATACGTAATTTGGCCCAATACAACTTAAAAACCATGATAACCTATCCTTCCCATAGACTCATCTAACCTGCGCTTGAAACATTTTCAATTGGAGTAATTATTGTAGGCCTACCGGGTATTGTAAAAATCATATTAACACTCGTTACGACGCTCTCAACAAAGGACACAATGATGGGTATGATGCATTTAGACACGTTTATATTGTTTTATCATATAAACATGTGATTAAATTGTAATATTAATCAATGTGGCCACTCTAGGTGGCGAGTACACGTTACAGGTGAGACCTGAAGGCCGAGCACACATTGCGGACGAAGTCTTTCCTCATGTTAGCCCACACGCGGTTGACGGAGGATTTGAGCTCATCGACGTCGCTGTGGCGAATCTTGCAGGCCTTGCCGTCGACATGCACCCTCACGCTGTAGTCCAGGAACTTGATTGAAGTCGGGCGACTGCCTCGGCCAAAATTTCTTCGACCAGAAGTTCATGTTTGACCCCAACCACTCCTGGCCCTGCAGGTTGGGGTGTGGACCGGGGTACTGTCCTGTAGAAAAAGATAGTCCTCCTTCTTTGTGATCTTTCTCACCAAGGGTAGGAGTTTCATGGCCAAGATGTTTCTGTAATCGACCGCAAACCCCGCCGGCAGCATCTTCCCGCCATTCGAAGCCACGACGTCGAGTATTATCAGCGGACTTCGGAGACGTCTTGGCCGAAGCTTACCACACGGTCGTTCTGCTTGTTGATGATCGGATCGACCATGAAGGATTTTTCATCAGAAAAAAAATCAGAATTCCATAACCATGACTCTTCAAGTCATTGGTTGGTGAAGTGAGGCCTTTCCAGTCACCTTAAGCTCTTGCCGCCCTCCTCCTTGATGGCCCTAAGCACGGTGGCCACCGAGATGTTCTTCTTCCCGAGCGCAGTCATTTTGAGGTTCGGATCACTTCGAAGGCCTTTCTTACCCCCAAACCGTTGATAACATGTGTTCTGCTTGAACGAGGTTCATCTTTGAGGTCTTCTCCTTCTTGAGCCTCTCTGCGACTCTGGACGGTCATCCGGCTGACGTGGAACCGCTTAGCGATGTCGGACGACTTGTTGGGGCCCGCACACAGGAGAGCAGAGATCTCAATTTTTTTCACTTCCATCTCGACACACCTGAACACAATTACTAGGACGTTTTAGTGACACTTGCTGGGAAAGTTGAACTTTAAGTTTGGTTGACGGAACTTTTTCTATCGCACTCGTAAACCTCTCAAAAGATGAAAAAATTCCGATTGTAAAAAAACTTTTGCAAAACCGAGTGCAAGACCATTAGGTATAATAAAATGATAGAAGGGAGAAAGACGCTTTTAACAAGGGGAAACCAAGGCAAGATAAAGAAGACGGTGATTTGTAATGAAGAATACAATAGAAAAAGCCCGCGTAAAGCAAACAGCGGAAAAGGCAAAAGGCTAAGGCAATTTATGAGGGAAAAGAAGACCTAACTACGTGAGCTTAATGTAAGAAATTGCTCCTGGACTCTCCTATTATGCCTCTCCGGCCTCACCATTTAGGTTTGATAAACCAATGAGGGATAAAAGTCTCCAGAAAATATCAAAAGAAGTAGAGATTTTGACACAATATAATTGTGGGGGTTATTTCATTGAGGGGGGGAGAACCTAAAAAGATAGCAGCTGAAAAGTTTGCCATTTGTTGTGCTTCAACTCAAGACTTTGTCGCACGTACCACACACACACTACTCTACCTTACACCCTTCTGCCAGACACACGCTTACATAACTATTCAATTTATCAACTTAAATTCCGTTACTACACACGTGAACAATTGAGTTTCTTAACTAAATTCCTCTTAAGCACATGGGCACCTAAACGCCCATTCACCTACTATCTTCCGCACACACGCACATAAATCCCATTCGTACGAGTTTAGGGGACAGCTGCGGCGTTTCAACTCGAAAAAAACTTTCTTTTCATTTCATCTCTTAATTAAAGACCTAAAATTCTTCTTTCGCACAATTTTAAGTTTCTGCAGGTTCCTCCTTTGCTGAATTTTGCGTGGTCGTTGTCGCATGTGTTTCGTGGTCAATTGTTCGTACGTGGTCGTTATATCGTGTCTCCTGTGTTGTATTTTGCGTGTTCGTCGCCGCATGTCTTTCGTAGTTAATTATTTGTACTTGTTCGTTATTTGTACTTTAATTTGCGTGTGTTCGTTGTCTCATCTCTAACGAATCACGACAAAATATTCAGTGAATATACATACAATTGTTCTTATTTAATTCAATAAAATTTAATAGCTATTGAAACATTATTATTTCCTATTATCTACACATTTTAATACTACATATATGGTTGTATAGAAAGGTTGATTCTGTGAATAAACACAGATATTATTGTAATTGTGGTATCTATGGCAACTCACGTTTGCATAACACTATGCTTACTAGTCTAGGCCAGGGGTGGAGAACCGACGTCCTTGAGGCCGCGGGTGGCCTTATTGGACATTAAGTGCGGCCTTCTGAATGAATTAAAAATTTTCAGATCAAATAATTTTATTGATTTACTATAAAAAGTATTCCCAACAAATTCATTAAAAGGTTAGTTAACTTTAGAACGAGTTAACTCCCTACTATTCGTAGTGATCAGTCACAGAGTCCAGGACACCTCTCACTCATTATTTAGGTAGAAGAGAATGGGGAGAGGGGGGGAAATCACAAAAAGCAGTGATGTTAGGGGAAGTCGAAATAACGCAGGTAAAACAGTCAAAAGAGATCATTTGTGGGCGCAGGAACGGTGATGGCGCGCGAGTCTCGAGGCGTGGCGCCATTCAATAACAAACGCAGGTCAAATCAAAAGCGGCGATTGGTTATTTAGGTACGGATAGAATCATGCCAAGGGTGGCATAGATGCTGGGGGAAAGTAGAGGGTGAGCAATCCGTATCAAGGTGGCCGCTATACTGTCTTTCAGAGTATGTGTAGAGCATCTCACCGGGGCGCTACAAGCAACTCCCCACCGCAAGTGTTCACCGGAAACTCACACCATCCAAACCAACTTTATTTGTGTGTGCGTGTTAAGACCATGCGCTCAATAAACAACTTGGTTTGTACATAACTGTTAGAATGTTTATTTATACATTTTAGATCCATATGTTGGAAGCTGGGTTTTATTCCGAAGGGGGGTAGTGTTGAAAGGGGGTTTCGCCCGCACAGAGTCCGAACCTGATTCCGATTTATAATGTTTCGAAGACACTCGGAAAGAGGTCGAAAGTGGGGAATCGGAAAACAGTTCAAGAACTCGGAGAACTATTTCAAGGTGAATTGAGCAAGATTAGTGGGCAATATTGTCAATAAGTGATTCATTCCTGAGGCAGGATATGTCAAAGCTTCATCAAGAATAAAGGTGTCTACACTAAACACTAATACCTATAACGTGCAAATATTTACCACTGATAACACTAGGAAACAAATTTTAACTTAGTGTTTGTTACAGACATGTGAATAAGTGTTTCTAATTAGTTCTTCGAGGGCGCTGAGTCCGAATTTGAAAAACAAAATTCTCTATCACGGCTAGATTTTGTGTAATGACCCCCCCCCCCCTTTCGCTATTTGTTCCGATTAATAAATAAATAAAATCTTTTTTGTAATTTTTTAAATTTTTATGCAAAAATATTTTAAAAATGGGAGACCTTCCTTCTTTATTTTGGTTTAGGACAGACAGTGTACATCACTGGTGAAGGTACCCCTTCTCCCTCCCAAGTTATGAAGATTTTATTGTATTAATTGAGTTTGTTATGCACTTAAAATTGAAAGAAACTTTGATGTAGCCTTCTCGTTTTTTTGTGAGACATCAAAGTTTGTTTTTGTAAAGACCTGCAATAATCCCCCATCATATTTGGCTTAAACTTTCCTTGGCACGTCGTCTCCATAACCAAAATTTGTTGATGAAAACATTCACCATGTTCACCACTAACCGCTCCCAGATTTTCAGGAAAAAAATCGAGATGAGAATGCAGAAAATGCATTTTAAGTGACATTCTACACCCCATCTTTTCATGGGCTTCCAGCATATCGTTTACTATTTCTCGTTAATTTGGAGATTTAAAATTGCCGACAGAAGTTTTCAGTGACTTACACAAAGGATGTCCATGCTTTGCGTTCCTTTTCATTGAGACACAAAGTGAAGGACTCATCAGAAACAGCCCTGCGAATTTGTGGTCCAGTGAAAACTCCAGCTTCTATTTTTGCATCAGTTAATGATCCTTTGAATTTGTTCTTCAAATATTTTGAAAGCCTTCACTTCTTTGATCCATACCCTTTACAAAATTTTTCATTAACCCTAATTTAATGTGAAGAGGTGGAAGATGATATTTTTTTGGATCTACTAAAACATCATGTTTAACATTACGTTTGCCAACAATGTGTTCTTCTCTGGCTGGCCATTCTCGCTTTTTATAGTGATTTTTATCATCTCTGCTATCCCATAGACATAAAAAGCACATGTACTTTGTGTATCCCAACTGTAACCCAAGAAGAAGTGATGGGCAATTTGGATAAACAATTTTAGATTTGTTTTTCTTTGAAAATCCAGCCACATTTTTTAGGGAAAAATAACAATCGTTAAAGTGATTTGAGGGCTCACACCATATCATGGGAACAGCAAATGGCATTGCCTTCCTCTTTCCATTTAACCAAGCTGTCAACATTGTGTTACATTGCGTGCAGCAAATATGAGGGGCCCAATCTTTAACCTGGTCCCCTACTTTACATCCAAAATAGTATCTGTAAGCTTGCTTCATCCTTACTGCACGGCAACTTATGCCCAAGTGGGCAGTCGCCAGATAGGGTCCTAAAATTAAAAAATCATCGTTACTGCTGCTTCTATTTTTCTCCATTGTGCCACTGGTATGAAATGCCCACAAACATAACAAAATATGTTGGGGCTATTTACACATCCGCGTCTAGAACTTGAAGCCATGAGAAGATTTCAAATACTAACTTAGGCAAGCAAACGATAAAACCACGTGAGATCCTTATCATAATGTTCTTATCAGAGCAAAAGTTTGATAAACGTGTTATCTTGTTTACCAGTTACCAGCTATCAGTAGCAGAAAAGTTATCAAGTATGTATTAATCTGAAAATCTGAAAAAATCTGAAAAAAAAACTAATTAGAATTCATTGATATTTGAGCTTCAATATAGTCTACTTTATATATATCAAAAATATTAATATATATTAAATATATATGTTATTTATTAATATATATTTTTATATATATATTAATTATATATATATTAAATATATTAAAAATTGCATATTGTACAATATTGAGCAAAAGTGTGAAATGGCTTGAAAAGGAAAATTCAAATTAGACAAAAACTAGACGTGGTATGCAAACTCTAAAGTCAAATTTGTAATCAGCGCCTAAAAATCATCTTGAATCTATTTTCTGCTCTGTACCAAAAATCGTTTTACACAGTGTAATTTAATCGTTATATTCTAATAGAAATTTGTTTCCGCTGCTGTTCGGATCATTTTGGAGACCAGTTTTTCGAGTAATTTGCTTTTCTGCTCATAACTTTCGTTTCCTTCATCCAAATTTACATAACCTGAACTCATACATAGTTTATAACTGTAGGTTACTGTACACTAGTTTGGGTAAACCTTGGATTTCCTCTGACAAAAGTTATGAAAGGTTATATGATAGAAATACGGCATTCTGATCTTTTTGAACGATACTGTATATACAGACTGTCTCAAAAAAAAACTATACTCTTTATCGCATCATATATTTTAGCATTTGTAAATACAATGTATTCTTATGGCAATCGCCAATGATAGATAAATTAACGATATAAGTGAGTTCAAATGTTATATTGAATTGTTTGTATATAAAATTTAATTAAATACGCCATATAATCAAAATACTTTTCAGCGGCATATGTAGATGCAATTCTGAATCCGTCGACTGATTCGCAGACATTAAATAACGTGGGTACTGTGATTTATGCCGCACTTTTCCCTAATTGCATGTTTCAAGCGTTCTATGTATTGTACCATAAAATTCATCCTTCAGATACCTCTACTAGTAAAAATCAAGTAGAGACAAGTCCGGTGAACGTGTAAGGTATTCAATGCTTCCTCCTTGTCCTATCTATACAACGGTTAGGCAGCGTGTCTTCGATGTACCTTTTGACATCACAATAATAATGAGGCGGGCGTGGTGTTCAAGTTTATTTGCACCCAAGATCCGATGGCTACAAATGTTAAGGAAATGCGGACAGCGACCGAGTTACTGCACGTCGCCGCGCCAGAGGGCGAATGCACTCTTGACTCGGATCATCTTCACGGTGGCTGCCATGCGCTGTATATACCCGTGGTATGGAATCCACGTTGAACTTTCAGTCCCTCAAACAGAAATTAAAGGCATCTTAAATAACTGCAAATCGGTGGTAAATAAAACCCTACCAATTTCTTTCTTTACAACCTGCAAAACAACCATCCTTTTCTTAAACCACTCACCTTATGTCGGAGAAATACTGCAGTGGGACTTTTAAAATGAAGTAGATTGAATATTAAAGCATCCAACATGTCTGGAGACCGCATTTTAGAACAATGCTATAAAGTTTTCAGGGGCCTCGAAAACCGGTTTGATACCTCTCTCACGAATGATGGCGGTTATGTTGAAGATTAAAAATTATCTATTTTAACAAAAACTTAAAAACTTGTTTTCATATGATGTTTATTGTGGTTTTATTATTTTCACATGTTGAGTAGTAATTTTTTTGTACAATGCAAGAATTATCTTACCACTCGTACATATCCTTCTGTAACAGCGTTGCTGAAGGAGGCATCTCCACTAAAGATCATTTCACTAACAGCTTCTGGAATGGTATAAAATCACTTTTATAAATGACGAAGGAAAAATAATTATTTAATCACATTTGCCATTCATTTTAGCAGCCGGATTATAAAATATGTAGAAGCTACATAATATAGAAATTTTCAGAATTTTCTTTTGTTGTTCTTTACTAGTGAGGTTTCATAGTTTCTTTGATCTTTATTTACACCTTAATCGTAACTTTTATTGTGACGGAAGGGTGGATATGTACCTTCCACACGCGTACACTCCCTAACTTTGTTTTGTTTTTTCTATTTCTTAACTTTCCGACAGACAACCTCTTGTTAGTTTTTGGCATGTTTATTCTTAGCTTCGTAGCAAGTACAGATTCTTTAAAAGGTCTCTGTTAATAAAACAATGTATGCTTACATTGAACTTGTGAAAGGTAAAGGGAAATGGGGCACAAAGGAGAGGCCATTCGGTCGAAATTAACCTCAGACAAACGGAAACCTTAGACAAGGGAGGCCTATTCGAATGGAATGAAAGCACAGTGGGATCTAGGCCCAATTTTTTAGTAGAGTGGCCTTAAAAACATAAAAAAAAACAACTAACCCTGTCCAAGACTTTCCGAAGTTCAAACTTTCGAGTTCATGCACAGGAGCATAAAAAAAGAAGAAAAGGGCAAACAGTCTAAGGTGAGTCCAAACAGATTTGCTCACTATGCTAGCGACCGGCACTCGCGTCATTGTGCTGAATGTGAACACGTGACGGTGTAAGCCTATTGGTTTTCGGTGAATCGAGTTGAGACCCAATTCGCTCTTTCTTCCACCTCAAATCGTCAATCATTTATTGCCTCAAAAGATTTGTCCGACGCTCGTTAGGCCTAGGGACCCTTTCTAAGTTACCTCTCGTACTGTCGATCCCTCAAATAATTGCCTTTTCTTGGTATGGGGGGGGGAGGGGTGCGAGCCCGATAACAGGGAAAAATAAATATGGCAGACGAGAAGAGAATTATTGCCCGAAGCGAAGGCGTTAAATGGGAATTTATAGTGGGATGGAGGATAAAGGGAATGAGTAATGACTCGGAAGTCGAGGAAATCTACGTTGAGTCTTTGTTATCCCGATAACGCTAAGCGCGACCACGGGCAACGAGTTGAGAAATAGGAGTATTTGGTATTTCTATGATTGTGAAAATGATAAATACAGCACCGTGCAAAAAGATCAGAACACCTGTATTTTTAGTATTTACAAAAGTTGTACGATAACCCACATTTATAAACTACATATGGGTAAATGTTTTAAAACTCTGTATGAATAAAACTAAAGTTATCAGCAAATAAGCAATTTACTAGAAAATTTGAATTATCCAAAATGTTCCGAAACCCTAATGTTTCTTGTAGAGAAAACCGACATTGTTGGCATAGCAACTAACCTTAGTTCAATCTCATGTAAGTCTTGCCAGGTGTCGTTCATGTAACATGCCTAAGAAATCTGTCACCTCTCTCTCTCTTTGCCCGAGCTGATCGTAAAGCTGAGACACCAAGATGGTCATTCAATTGGAGCCATTGCAGAGACTGTCAAGCACTCCAAAAGTATAGTCCATAATAATCTGTCAATTTATGACAAACCAGGTTTATGTAAGGCTGGTAAATCAATCGGTAGGCAAAGGAGATGAGTCAAAGATTAAGAGAGTTAGACCCTGGACATTTGCAAGTATAGATGGACAACTACCAAACTGTCAGAAAAATGCCACAGTTATGTGTTGTGAACTATTGGAGGCAAATCGATAAAGTTCAAAAGTTCGATAAGGAGGTTCCGCGTGATCTCAATTATAACCAGTGTGGAACCCTCCTGTCGAGTTTCTTCATTCTACTAATGTACTTTAGACTTTCATCGAAATGTCTAACAGGAGTGACGCTAAGTGTTCAAAGGTGTACCACGTGGTGTCCATATGGGTACTGCAAAGAGGAAACAGGTGTGCCCAATAATTGGGCGCCGAGATGGAGGCAAAAAGAAATAAAAAATCCCATGAATTAAAATTAAATCGCAGAGATAAATTTACATGTCTTGCAAACTGCCCCAGAGGGCTGGTTAAAAAGTGAATAAATTTACATGTTAGCATTATATTAAGAATATTTATTAAGGTGCATCTATTTTAGTATTATGATCAGAATGCTAATTATTATTAAACTTTGAAACACATTAGTCTTTTTAACGCTACTGGTGTGACCCTCAAGTAAACAATTGTTCCATGTAGCGAAGGATGAAAATTTTGAACATTTCTCTTATTTTGGCGCAATTTCGTCTCCTCAGCCAGATGGCTGAACGGCCGGTTACTCAAGGGATTAATTAGGCTGTGACATCTTTAGTGTTACGATATCTTTTGCTTTTGAGAAACATAAGTATTGTTTTCACCCTTAAAAATTGACAATATACGAACTTACAAGAGAAAGAACAATGTCTGGATGGTTTTACCAGTGCAGTGTGGTTTCAGAGGGATTTTCATGGAATCGTGCGAGTGTTTCATATATGCTCCTGATAGATCGGCAGAAACATTATTATCTATAATTAATCCTTGCCAGACTCGCGGTATAAACATTTGAATGTTAACCACACGCAGAACTTTAAAGCTCCAGAAACGGGTACCTACACAAACCAAATAGAGTCGCTTTGGGCCAAGGCGAAAATGGGGAATAAAAAGAGTGTGGAACCGGTCGTTCTCTGAGCGACTCAATATGTGCGAGTTTGTATGGAGGCAACGAAATAAAGGAAAAGACTTAGTTGCTCAAATTTACAAAGACATTGTAGTTTTATCTATTAAATAATGTTTAGCTTTGACTTTTCCAAAAAATTTCCTTAGCTTTTTTTTTTTTTTTTAGTTTCCTCTTATTCACCCGCTAAGCCCCCCAAATAATTATAACATCGGAATAATCCCATTCCTCGATTCCCGCACATGTGAAAAGCAGTTCAGCCTCTTCAGGCGGCCGTTCAACCATCTGGCTTAGGAGACGTGTTTGGTTATATATATATATATATATATATATATATATATATATATATATATATATATATATATATATATATATATATATATATATATATATATATATATATATATATATATATATATATATATGAGGAATTAAACCACATTCTCCGAAGACAATTTAATTCAGAACAGTTTCGGTGTATCTAACACCCTTTTTCAACTGACACTGGGCAGAAAATATAAGAAAAATGCATAAAAGCATAACACAAGATCCCCTCTTTTCCCCCAATCCCCTACTTATGGCTAATCAGGGAAGGGGGTAGGCCTAAACATATTGAAGGGCTGGCATTTTACTATTTTGTTTATTTGCGATCTTATTACAGGATTAACAGAAAATTGACCCTCAGATAGATTTAAGTTTAAGCTTTTCAATTAAGTCATGCGATGAGTTCTCACTAGACCAATTAGTATCCATAGCCAAATCCTCACATGAGCAAATAAGTGGTGAATTTCTTAGTGGTTGTATGCTTAGTGCCCTAAATTCTGAACAATCTGACCAAATTGGTTTTCCCAAAAGATTTCACATTGCGTTAAATATACCTAAATTTAATAACAACATTGTTATAACCAAATCCGATAAAACGAATCAGTTAGTCATTTTAGTACAAACATAGTTATAATGATAAACTAAATGAACTTCTTAATGATGTGAACACATATGAAAAGCTACAAAGTGATCCGCTCAACACAAAACAAGCAATTTCAACAACGAATTGAAGAGAATATTGAAAAGCGCAGATTTAATTAATCAATTCAGGAGTATGAACCCTTCACTTTCCTATATGTATGGGCTCCCAAAGACCCACAAAGAGGAAAGTCCCTTACGCCCAATCATTTCCAATATTAATTCTCCCACTTATAAGCTCTCCAAATGGCTCGCCAAGCATTTATCTCCAGCAGTAGGAAGAATCTCATCTGCACACATTAAGAACACTCAAGATTTCGTTGACCGCCTCAACCACTTGCAATTACCGGATGGAAAACTTGTGAGCTTTGATGTAAACTCTTTGTTTACCAAAGTTCCGGTTGACCAAACCATGGGCCTTCTGCGGGAAATCATGCCTAGACTTAATTTGGATCTTCGCATTTCTACGAGTAAATTTATCGATTTAGTTGAATTATGTCTCTCTGACAATGTGTTTCGAGTAAATAATGAGTTTTATAGACAAATATTTGGCCTTAGCATGGAAAATAGTTTATCTCTGATATTGGCATGTCTCTTCATGGAATATTTTGAGACTGAACTCCTTCCCACAATTTCTCCCCCTAACTTTATATGGTTAAGGTACATTGACGATGTATTTTCTGTATGGCCTAATGGCCATGATTTTGATACCTTTTTTAATAATTTGAATAATTTGCATGTCTCCATCAAATTTAAATATGAATGGGAATATGATAATAGATTACCCTTTTTAGATGTCCTCATTATTAAAGATCACCATGAATTAAAACTTGACGTGTATAGGAAACCAACCCACTCGAATGCCTATATACATTATTTTTCGTTTCACGATAATACTGTTAAAAAATCGGTAATTTCTAACCTTTTCCTTAGAGCATACAAAATATGTCATCCTTCTTATTTAGATGAAGAAATTTTCATTATCAGGACCATTTTTTCTAATTTATATTACCCGATTGGTTCATATCGTCTGCCCATTTTGCAGTTAGGAAAACATTCTATGGTAATAAGCCTTCCCGCACTAACGACTTCAACAAATGTATAACATTGCCATTTAATAATAAATTAAATAGTTTAAAGGACATATTTGGAAAAGCGGGTATTAATCTAGCCTTTAAATATAATAATTCCTTAAACCAATTGATGATGGCCAGGAAACCCAAAGAACATCATAACATAGGAGTATATGCAGTACCATGCAACGATTGCCATAAAGTTTATATAGGGAAAACGGGGAGAAATCTAGGCAAGAGATTGTACGAACACAAAAGAGATATTAGAGTGGGCAGCAAAAGTAGTGGAATATTTTGCCATGTTAGAGACAAGAATCATACGATCGATTTCAATCGAAGTAAAATGTTATTTAAATCGGCCAACTATGTTAAGAGAAGAATCGCAGAATCGAGCTTGATATCGTCAGTTCCTAATTTAAATCTATCTGAGGGTCAATTTTCTTTTAATCCTGTAATAAGATCGCAAATTACCAAAATAGTAAAATGCCAGCCCTTCAATATGTTTAGGCCTACCCCCCCCCCCTCCTGATTAGCCACAAGTAGGGGATTGAAGAAAAAAAGGGGATCTTGTGTTATGCTTATATGCATTTCTCCTATATTTTCTGACCAGTGTCAGTTGAAAAAGGGTGTGAGATACACCGAAACTGTTCTGAATTAAATTGTCTTCGGAGAATGTGGTTTAATTCCTCATCTTTTCTTGCGATATTGCATTAATTTTCATCATATATATATATATATATATATATATATATATATATATATATATATATATATATATATATATATATATATATATATATATATATATATATATATATATATATATATATAATGTCGTTGTATTGTAAGGACCGAGTTGGTGTGTACGTAGGTTTGTTACATGCTTGAATAACTCCTTCATTACGTTTTCTCTAAGAGTGATATACTATTTTACGTTATTTAATCTTTGAGGATTTCTTATGTTATGTGCAGTGTTTCGAGGATTGAATTAAATACTTCTAAAAATATATATCTTTAATTACAACATAAAAAAGTGAAATCTTAAAAACAAAATATACATCTATGAATAAACTAGTCTATGTTAGAATTACTAATTTAAACCAAATGAATATAAAGTAATGGTTGACCCCCTAGCTCACTTTAATATTGGCTGCTAATTGACACACAAAATAATTGAATTTCTTTACCTTTAAAAAACCACTCATGAATCCGGTTGAAGATGACCTTGGCCTTGGATCTTATGTAGATGGGAAAATGGTTTTGTGGTTAGGCGCATAGGCGTGTTCTCAGACGCCCAGCCCTTTGTTTGACGAGGAGACAGACTTGGAGCAACCGGTGATTTCGGTGAGGGCGACGGATGATTTAGATAATGGGACCCTGAAGGTATGCTTTTTCCAATCTTCGGGTTAATCTTGGGATGCTTCGCACTGACAAGCGCTGAGCAAACAGTGAATTCTTTTGCCACTGGGGGGAGGGTTAAGGAAGTTCTCTGACGAGAGGTGTACGAGAGTCATCCTCAATACAAAAGCTAATTTTTGGTGTGACCACCAAGAACTGGCTCAGCGTGAGCATCATCTCTGTTCCGTTCTTTGATTGCCGTGCACTGCTGCCGGGCTTCGTCGTCTCAATCTGAGACGATCTCTAACTCGATCTTCCTTTTTCTTCTCCAGGTATCCGCCTATATACTTCACCAACCTACTGGGGGTATGGGAAGGGGGCGTGGATGAGGGCTTATGTATTACCTCTCTCCTCTAACGAGGCTTTTTCGAGCGTCTTTCACTTAGCCCTAAAGGCATCTTGTGGCTTTTGGTCGCGGCTAGTATAATTTCGTCTATAACACAAAATTAGATTCCAAATCTTAGGGGAAATAGGGCCTCTTTAACGATTGTTATAGCACCTGGTCTCCTCTCCTTCGTATTGTTATGCTCGCTGGCACAAAAATCAGTTGATTTGTACTTTTCCTGGTTTGAAGAGGCTTCTGGCGGCCAGCGGGTCGAGGAGAAAGAGACAGGGTGTCGTGGTATGACATTATATTACATCGATACCATATTATATAGATGGGGGAGGGACCGATAACTTACAGGTGAACCGACGAAGGGACGGAACACCGATAGTTTAGACGGGCTGAAATGCGAGATGAGAGTGCAACGAGGTCAGGTAACAAATGGGCAATGGCAAAGCTCAAGGTTATTTAAAGAGGCATGTACACAAAATATAATTTTATTTACATAAAAATAATGAGACAATTGATGGGTAAAATTACCTGAGAGAAATAACGAACAAAATCACATCAGTAAACGAAGGGGGGGAATTGTAGTTATAAATCGGGCTATGAAGTTAGAATAAAGGTATTCCCGGAGGAGACTATTCAAATGAGGGGGGGGGGGAATAACTCAATTGGGTTACTGAAGGGGGGGAGAGGAGTTGGCTTACGGATGTCTTCTGCGCGTGAAGTGAGGCCGCTCGAAACTTCTGAGCGGGAACTTGAAGTGATGACGGTTCTCCAAAAACAGGGGAGAGGGGGCGGTAACTTCCGGTCCAGGAGAGAGGGGGCGGTAACTTCCGGTCCAGGGGAGAGTATTTCGGCCACCCGAAATAAGGGTCGAATGAAGGAGGGCTTCGACAGGAGTCAATGGGAGAAGTGCGGAAAATCACTCGGTGGCGCTCGTTGAGTTGAATTACCTCACTGGCTGGGGCTAATTCCAAATACACAAAATAGTTCAGCTGTCACTTTGCTTTGTTTTTAGCACCTGACTTGGAACTATGGGGAATCTTCTGCGGTCCGGGCGAGACTTCACAACTCTGTGTTTTTCATGGGAGTCGAGCGCTATCTATGTCCGAGGCTCTCTCCGGGGTTGGGGGGCGGTAAGCGGGAAACAGCTCTACTCTCGAATGGCCTCGAATCTTCTTACAGAGGCTATTCTGCCCGTGTAAAAGTGAATCGTGGTGGACACGGTTCGAGGCTACCACTTGTAGAAGAGGGGGGGGGGGCGTAGGCTTACCAATTTAGGCCTAACCGGGCCTTCGGCAGCGCATGAAAGTTCCGTTTTGCTCAAGAGAGTCCACGTGGTGTTCCCTCACAGAGGGGTTAAGTAATCGGGTTACACTGCCTAGCGCTAGGACGTTGTGGTGACCGAACAGGGCCATTGTTTTTAGGGTGGGATATCGATTTTCATATATATATATATATATATATATATATATATATATATATATATATATATATATATATATATATATATATATATATAAACATTCCTCAACCCTTTTCTCCATACGACTGGGCATCTATCAATTTCTCTCAGAGAAATGGTTATATTTTGCTGTATACTATCAAGTTTCCGGTTAACTTTACGGTCTGCTGTCGAGTTTCTGGTTAAGTTTGCCGTCTGATGTCAAGTTTCTGGTTAAGACTGGTGCCCACTGTCTGGTTTCCGGTTAAGTATGTGGCTTACCGCCAAGTTTATAATTATGTTTGTATTCTACTGTGAATAAATGAGTTAAGTTGGCGGTCTAGCATCAAATTCTAGTTGAGTTGGCGATCTACCGTCAAGTTTCTTAAATTTGCGGGTTATCGCCAAGTCTCTGGTTAGCTTTGCTCTCTACCGTCACGTGTTTGGTTAAGTATGCGGTGTACGTCAATTTTCTAGCTACGTTTGCGGGAAACTTTCAGGTTTTCTGGTTACGTTTGCGATCGTGTTAAGTTTTGGCTAAATTTGCTGTCTACTCTCACGTTTCTAATTAAGTATGCGTTAGTTTAGGTTTAGGTAAGCTAAAATGAGTTGTAATGTTTATTTTTAGGTAACCTTACCCACCTTAATTCGCATTTTACCATAATCTAGAGGGTAGACTGCATACCTGACCAGCAACTTAATTACTTTTAGCAAAGAAATTATGTAACCATGAAAACTTATCACTTAATTTGAATCTGCTAAAGTTGATCATTACCAAAATGCCCTTAATTACGTATAAGTTTGTCAATAAACAAATGTCGCTTGTTAAAGGGAACTTAAAATAATTTTTAATAAAAAAAATTAGTCAGCAAATTTGTTACTGCATTATTGACAATTTCCCTCCATCGATTTACTTACTAAGAAGGAATTTTTCATGAAAATTTTCTCGGACTTTGATGAATTATACGATTTGGTTGGTATCCTTTTCGAGCTCCTTAATACCAGAGTAAACGTAGTCACTTAAATGATGTCGTGATGACTCAAATAACTGGTAATTAAACGTTTCAAAGTCCAGTGAATATGGAAGATACGGACACACTAGATCAAATGAATGCCTTCTGCTGTTGTAGACAAAGTCTAGCAGTAAGAAAGGGGAGAGGTTGTTTGCGATCAAACCATTGTTTTTTGCCGCTTACTATTGCACTAAAGAACCAGTTTTTCAATTTTCGTAACAATCCTAACCTGACAGTGGTTGGTTTTACAGCTGTGGCATCAGCACCCTCTGATAACCCTCCTCGTTTCTCAGCTCGATCTCGGACCTTTGGTGTGGCTGAAGCTAAACCCCCACTTTCCTCCTCGGTTTCTTTTTTTAGGGGGGGAGGGTCTTTCCTCCGTTAGAATTTTTGAAATCAGAAGATAAGAGCTTTTTATAGGGTCAGGGAGCAGAAATCCCCAAAGAAGTATGGTAAACTTCAATCTTCCGCACTTTTCATCCACAGCTTACGCTTTCTTCTCCAACATTGACTTTTTGACTTTCCTCCCCATTAAGTATGTCATCGGTCGGTCGGTCCTCGTTTTGTTTTTTTGTTGTAATAACATTAGAACTATTCCGCCGATTCTAACGAAATTTGAAACCCTTATGTTGTTTTACATTTTCTTTCGAATGAAATAATTGCTAAAGTCCTCCCAAGGATAGCCCTGGAATTATTTTGTTTTGGCAATAACATCATAACTATTCGGCTGATACTCTGCTAGACTAGACTAGGCTATAATATGCTATAATCTGCTAGGCAAGCCTAAAATAAGCTATACTATGCTATTATAGGCTAGTCTATACTATGCTAAGATATGATGTGAAAGGGTAAGATATATTATGATAATTTAGGCTATAAAATGCTATGCTAGGATAGCATATACTATGTTAGGCTACGATAGGCTAGCTAACTAAGGCTATAATAGGCTAAGCTATGCAAGGTTATTCTACTCTAGAGTATAGTATGCTATACTAGTCTAGGATATACTAGGCTAGGCTATAATATGATACGCTTGATTATATTATGTTAGGTGTGGTCATAAATCAGAATAAGTGAGGGCACGCGACTTTTTGGTCAGCAGACCTTGTTTTTTTTATCTGTGTGTGTGTGCATGTGTACGGTAAATCAAAATACACTCGTGTCAAGCGGAAAGGTAAGCGTTTCATTCAATTGCCAAACTTCAAACTCGAACTTTGCTTAAGTAACTTCCTTTATCGTCAAACATTTCTTAAGTAACTCGTTATTCAAGTAACAACTTTAAAAAATTAATTTTCAAAGTCTATTTAAACCTTTAACAAATTTATATTTTAATTTAATTTTCACTAACGAACCAATCCGAGAACTAAAAACGTTATCGGTACCTCAGAAAAAAGGCAACAATCTTTTTTAGCTTTAAATTAATTAATTTCCGATCATATATTACATTTCCATCCTCCCAAATCAATCACTTATCTAATTCGAAGGTGACCCTCCCTTTTTTAACTAACTCTCTTTACTTACAACTGAAAAGAGCAAACGAATGAGTTGTGTAACTGACCTACCTTAATCCCTTCATTTGGCTTCTTGGCCCTCGTACCTTCTATATATTTTCACTTCATTCTTCACTAATTGACGTGGCTCTTAAACGAATCCATAAATGCCTCAGTCGCTTTTCCTTTTCAAAAAACAAGCAAACCATCTTTATCATCAGGGCGGTGAAGCATCATTTATTTTTTCTAAAATCCAGTTATATTGATGTACTTTCGATCGTCGCCTTGTAGCGGTGCAGAAGCTCACGTGCTCCAACGACCCCTAGAGCAGCCTCAGTGTATTCGAGTACCTGGTCGATGGTTTGGAACCAGACCAAGAACGATCATCCAACTCAAATCCTCCAACGGCCAAGCCAATAGATGAGATGACGCATCCCGAATTCCAATGTCTGCAAAGGTGGATGAGAGGTTACAACTGTGGAGAGAACCCAGTTATCACGGTCCCCTGTTCCACTCGGCATCAATTTCCGCAGTGAAGATCGTAGGGTCAATGTTCGTGCCCCAGTGCATCCACGCTAAACAAATCCCTCACAGAGGTACCCGGGGAGAAATCGCCAACGCGAACCTGTAAACCCCGGGCATAAGCTGTACTCGTCCACGAATGGCGCCATGATGATGAACTTAGTAATTAGTTGTCGTAGAAAAGGCTCCCGACGATATACTATATATATTTTCTTGGTGGGGATTATTCTATATTCGAGTGCAGGGTTTAATCAGATGGCCGAGAATGACTCTACGTTAATAAATAGGCCTGGAGAAGGCTTATTTATCTTCAATATACTTAAAAATTGAAACGGAGCCCAAGGCTAAATAATATTGCAAGCATTAATAAAATAGAATTTTATTAATTAATCTAATCAAAACAACACATGGAAAATATTTACATGATCGGGAATTAAAATGGGAGATACACATGAAATGAAAAAGGTCATGGGATAAATTTTACTAAGCGGAGGATTAAGATTTGGAGAGATTTAAAATGACAAAACTAACAAGAAGCAAAAGGGGCGGCTAAATCCGTGTTAAAGCACGGAGTTACGTTGGCACAAAGTTAAATAGTTAAATGCAATTCGTAGCTTACGTATTTATAAGGTCGTCGTGCAGAGGAAGGCGATTTGAAAGAATGACTTCGGTCCGACTGGCGATTTCTTTCCCAGAAGGAGGGGTTTTTAGGGGGGTTGTCCTTAACGAGGGGGAAAGGACTGACTTCGAGGAGTGAGAGCGAAGTGGGGCTTCCGAAGTACGAGCGATCCTTGAGACAGGATACCGGAGATGTTCTGGATGAACAATTGAGGTTATTGGTGTAACCAAGCGTTCTCTTGCAGAACGTTAAAAGGGGGAATTAAATTACCACTGACGTGATATCAGGGGAGCGAGAACTGTTTCTTGTTGAACAGGCTCGAAGAACAATGACTGTTATAAAGTTATTCTTTTTCTGAACAACAGGGGGGCCCTGTTGACTGGCGTCTCGAGGGGCACGAACGTTGGCACTCAAGGATATTGTCCTCTTCTGGACAATAAGGGGGTTCTCGGGGTAGAGTTCCTAGGTGCACAAGGTAGACCGGATCGGCGTGATGCCTCGCAAGGATAATCGGGATCTGATTCAAACGCAAAATTCTATCGCATAAATAGCCGGAGCTAGCCTCTCGGGGTAGGGGACAATGGGGGACTTCCATGGAATGTCCAAGTAGCGCTTAATTCAATCTGGCCAGATCGACGCCTGGAGGCAAACGGGGGATTGAACCTCCTTGATTAAACTTGAAGCGGGGGAAGATAATACTCGGGGAATGGTGGGCGATAAGAACGCCATTCTTTTCTCTCTCGCAGGATGCACGTGGGAAGCATCAGTTTCAATATGTGATAGAAGCGAGGCGTGGCCGCCTTAGGCAATTCTATCACATTAGTCAATAACATTAGATGTAAATGCGTGATTTCAAGCCGCTTAAAATGAGTTATTATAATAGTTCTTAACATCCTCTGCCAGGTGGAAAATGGATGAAGTTATTGGGCCAAGCATAAAGCGCTTATCAAGAACTCAAGGATGAAGTCCTGTCGGATGCTGATCAAAATAATTCAGCTAAAAATTTATCAACTCATTTGATCTTTAATAGTCTTATGTTATTGCCATTTTATTTTATATACATTTCAATATTTGTTATATTCAAAGTTTAATTTTCATTATCTTCATTATTTTCATTATTATACATCTCATTTCATGGTTGCTTATATATTTACCAACTTATTTGGAGATCTGCTAATCTCTTCAACGTTCCTACCACCCTTCCTTCAAAAAGCTCTTTTGCTCTTAAATTCTGGAGCTCCCCTTCCCTTTCTGCTAATTCCTATTGTCTCTCCATTCACACACACTTCTCTTCCCACCAGGCGTGTGTGAGAGCAACGAGCTCTGCGAACAGCTTTGCTTCAACCTACACGACGGCACTTTCGAGTGTGACTGCCAGCCAGGCTTCCTCCTCGACGCCAATGGATACAGCTGCTCCAGTGAGTCCTAACTTGTTGTTCGCCACTCAAAGACTTCACGATTTAACTGACTTTCAACCTTTAGTAATGCTAGGCCACATTGAGCATGGATAGTCGACAGATGGTGTCCTTACTCCATGGTTAAAACGTAGGTTCTGCCCCGATGATCACAATGTTTGAAGAGCACTAAAGGATATAATTAAACAAGATGTATATTCTAATTCATTTCCTTGGTGATTAACGACAGATAGCTAGTGTCTTCTTTGTCCGGCCTAAATTCTTATTTTCTTCTCGGTTTGCGTTTCTTCGTTTGACCTCAGGAGCTCCCTACTGAGAAATATAGGTCACATAATTGAGTGAAGATCGATGATAAAACTTCTACACTTTAAACAAGGTCTCAATTATTCTGACTTATGAACTTATGACCATATAACCTTACAAAATCAAATCTTTCAATAATTCCCGCACTAACCTTGTGAGGACATTGGTAATTATATCATTCGAAATAGAATGTAAAACAACATAAGGGTTTCAAATTTCGTTAGAATCGGCCGAAGAGTTACGATTTATTGGCAGATAATTCCAGGACTACCTTAGGAGGACCTTAGCAATTCTATCATTCAAAAGAGAATGTAAAACAACATAAGGGTTTCAAATTTCGTTAGAATCGTTCGAATAGTTATGATCTTATTGCCAAAAAACTCATTGGAAAGTAAAATGGTGACCATCCGACCGACGACATAGTATCTTATTCTGCCGCGCGACTAAAAAGATGATTTACTTTTATATTTTTCTACCTTTACTTTTGGGCCACTTCATCTCACACTAATTTTGTTATTATTAGCTGTTTGAGTTTGCTTTAATAACGTGTGTCTTGTTCATTCCCCGTTGTATTCCATTTTAATTTGTCGCTACAAGTTTTATATATTTGCTTCATTTAATTAGGAGGCTAACCGCGAGGCCGAGTGAAAAGATCGCTTCCCATTTTAACGAAGTTAAGCAACATCGAGTGTGGTTAGTCGACGAATGGAGTTAAGATTCTGGTCTATTTCTCAGTGGCTTCTTTGCGCTTTATATACCTTTTGTTCGGATCCGACGTTAATCAGTAGATCCCTACTGACAAATAAAGGATTTATTGAGGGCAGATCGGTGAAAAAACCTCTACCATTAAAAAATAATTATGACCTACTTTTATATTTTGTCTTTACATTTTGGCCTATTTATCTTATGCTAGTTTTTTATTATTATCCTTTGCTACTTTGCATGCAGTAGTTTACTTCAGTTGTTTTTTTCTGTTTTTACCGATCTCTTTTTGCCAGTATTTTAGCATTTTCTTGTTCTTTTGCCAGCTGTGTCCAGTGGTTTTTTTTCAGCTAGTCTTTAGACGTCATTTAGTCTACATTTTTTTATTTTGCTCTATTTCAAGGTTTCGTTGCCACCTGTTGTACTAAATTTACTTGTTTGCTTGATTTCTTTTTATTTATTTAAAGTTCTCTGTTTAAGGGGGTTTATCAACTTTCTTCACAACCCCACCATCACTCAATATTCATGGAAATTGCAGTAATTTCTGGGTATTATAAATCGGCGTTATCAATTAAACCTTGTACTCTGTGTCTAAACCAAGTTTCTCAATTTGGAGTCTATGAACCAGGGGTGTTTGAGTAGCAACCAGTGCTAGCGGTTTTATTTGGGTGGTTTTATAACAGGAGGTATCATGGCCAACTTGCCGATCCATTCGAGGACATTCCAAACATCGAAGTGAACACTGAACTCAACATGCCATACGTTAAATTCGATTGGCCATCTAAATGGCCCCTGAGCTCAACATGCCCGACGTTAAATTATATTTGCTATCTAAATGGATACTGGGCTCAATATTCTCTAGGTTAAATTCCATTTGCCAACTAACTGGCTACTGAGCTCAACATGTTCGACGTTAAATTCGACTTGCCATCTAAATGGTCGCTGAGCTCAACATGCTTGACGTTAAATTCTATTTGTTATCTAACTGGCCACTGAGCTCAACATTCTCTACGTTAAATTGAGTTGGTCATCTAAATGGTCACTGAGCTCAACATGCTCGACATTCTATTATGTTTGCTATCTAACTGGCCACTGAGTCAACATTTTCTACGTTAAATTCCATTTGCCATCTAAATGACCACTGAGCTCAACATTTTCTACGTTAAATTCGACGTCCATCTAAATGGCCACTGAGCTCAACATTCTCTAGGTTAAATTCCATTTGCCATCTAAATGGCCACTGATCTCAACATGCTCTACGTTAAATTCCCTTTTCCAACTAAATTGCCACTGAGCTCAACATTCTCTACGTCAAATTCCTTTTGCCAACTAACTGGCTACTGAGCTCAACATGATCTACGTTAAATTCGACTTACCATCTAAATGGCCACTGAGCTCAACATGTTAGACGTTAAATTCTATTTGCTATCTAACTGGCTACTGAGCTCAACATGCTCTACGTTAAATTCCTTTTGCCAACTAACTGGCTCCTGAGCTCAACAGGATCTACGTTAAATTCGACTTGCCATCTAAATGGCCACTGAGCTCAACATGCTCGACGTTAAATTCTATTTACCATCTAAATGGCCACTGAGCTCAACATTCTCTTCGATAAATTTCATTTGCCATCTAAATGGCCACTGAGCTCAACATGCTCGACGTTAAATTGCATTTACCATCTAAATGGCCCCTGAGCTCAACATTCTCTTCGTTAAATTCGATTTGCCATCTAAGTGATCACTGATCTAATCTACTTGCGTTGGTATAGACTTTCTGCCTTCATCTCTAGTTACTGTCCCACCGACCGTCGTCAAGTACCCAAATCTACACTACGTCCAAAACTAGAGAACAAACTACCAAAATCTAAATTTTCTTGAAATTTTTTTAATAATTTCCATGAAAAGTGCACAAAATATTCTTTGAAGCTTGCCTCTTATAACCTTCGATTTATAGGTTAAATTTGTAACATATATATGGCACCCCTCTCCCTTGTGTATTGTAGACTCCGGCTCATGCTATTACTCATATAGCAGGATGGCGAGAAAGATAAGGTTATTAACTCCTTCAGAAAGTAAGTTGTCCAGTGGAAAAGTGGTGGAATCAATATAATTTACATACATATAAAATAAGAGTAGCGCTGATAAAACAGACTTTTATGTCATACTGTTCGTTATGAATATTTATCCAGATGCAATAGCGTTTATTGCATTTCTACGTTTTCGTTCTAGCTTCTTTTTTGACTTTTTTTTTAAGAGCTCATCTGGCGACTGCTTACTTGGGCATAAGTCACCGTACTCCACACGGCCTAATACTGGCTATATTAGAAAATAAATAACAAAACAAATAATATGTAACTAACAAAAACTATAAAAAGTAATGACAAAAAGCAAGAGGACAAGAAGGAAGCATGCTACGGCATCAGGGGTAGGCCCGCCTCCCCTCGGCGCAGGAACATGCGACCTCCAAAAATGGTCAAAAAAGGGAAGAAGGCCGGCCTCCTCCAAAAAGTCATAGTCCATAAGTCAATGCGCACGAAGCCGACCCTAGTACAATGGAAAAGCAGTGGCGACCCCGCCCATCCCGGTAACGGGACAGATAACGTGCGCAAGATCGCTCAGACTGGGACATTCAACAAGAATGTGCCGAACAGTCTGGGGGACAACGCAGTCTTCACAGTAGGACGCAGGTGAGCGCAACATCAAATGGCGGTGCGTCCCGCGAGTGTGTCCAATTAGGAGACTACAGAAAGAAACCTGAAGCCTTCTCTCGGCATTGGGGGTAGCTCCATTGAAACTGTCGCGGGGCAATGACACGCAACTTTAAGTTTCCCTTGACCGTCTCCGATCTTCTTTGCCAAGCAGCTTGATGTGAGGAAGAGCGAAACACAGGTCCGGCCGCTGAGTCCTCAAGGACTCTTTGGCGCCGTCATCGGCGTGCTCATTCCCCGCAATTCCTACATGTCCAGGAACCCAGCAGAAGATAATATCAATATCAGCCCGGCTTGCCAAAACCGTGGCGTCACGGATATCACGAACCAGGAGATGCGGAGATTCCAATGCCCCAAGAGGACTCAGGGTGCTTTGTGGGTCGCTATAGATCACAATCCGCATAATCTCCGGTACCGAGTGGTGTATTTCTACCAGCTCGGCCATGAAGAAATACTCAGCGCCTGGCAGAGCCCCACTGACTTCACACATAAGGAATACGGCATGGAAGCCGACCCCCTCTTTGGACTTGGAGCCATCCGTATACACTGGCACGGCTCCAGTGTGACACGAGGTGTGCTCCAAAAAGGTTGAACACAATACTCCCGGCGCTGTAGAAGCTTTGGAAGCAGAGGCGTGGCCACAAATACGGTGGCGTCATGGGCAGAACCAGGCGCGCAACCAGCCCGAGAGTTATACCTAGCTCTTGAAGAGTTTCCTGGCCCTGAACCCAAAGCGCTTAGGGTATGACTGGCGTCTCTCGGCGGCATATACACCGTTGAAATCAGATGCGGATGCAGTGAAAGCTGATGTCGACTGAGGGAGGCGCCGGGCTCGCACGTACAGGCGAATAATGCAGTATGTACGGCTTAGAGCGAGAGACATAAAACTCGCATCCGTAGTCGAGCTTCGAATGAGCAAAGGATCGATAAAAAGTAAGGCAGTATTCCTATCACGCCCAAAGTATTGAGCGTCACGGAACGAAGAATACCCATGGCGTGGGTACAAGAGACCCTAAAGCTGCGAATATGAGCATCCCAGGTGAGGCGTCGGTCAAATACAAGACCAAGGAAACGGTGTGATTCAACCACTTCTAGAGGTACCCCATTGAGAAACAAGTCTGGATCAGGGTGGAGCCGTGGATAGTGGTAACAATGCAACAGCTTAGTTTTGGCCAAGGAAAACCGAAAGCTGTACGCTTCGGCACTGCGAGAGACGCGGTTCAATGCCTGTTGGAGTCGACGCTCCAAAGTTGGCATCTGGGCCGCGCCAAAAGAGATAGAAAGGTCGACCACGTAAAGCATAGTGAGAACATCTTCGGCAAGGTCTTAAACCCATGGATTAATAGAGTTGTCTCCCCAGAGGGGGTGTCTACCGTTCAGGACTCCGAGCAAGAGAAAGGGCCTCGGCAACCGTTCCTCGACGCGGTAGAAGTCCCCCGCGTCGAAGTCGCCTGACGGTAGAATGTACGTGAAACTAACTATACCTCCTATCAAGGTACAGCTGCACAGCTACTGCCTCAAAGGAAGTAACTAAAGTGAAGAAAAGAACGGAGACATCATGCCGGGTGTAAATCGCATATTCTCCTGACTGGCCCCCATCCCCTGGTGGTGGGGTCGCAAAACCCTTATACCCCGGGAGAGTGGGCAGGGGACATGCGCCCAGCATTGTCTCCTGCAAAAAGATATCTAACGGGGAACGGGGGGAGACGATTTTCCGCAACTCATCCCATTTAGCCCGGAGTCCGAAGCAATTCCATTGAAGGAATATGCCCTCCAGGCCTAGCTCGGGGGAGATGCGAGGGCCCTCTTCGAACAGAAGACCCTCACGGGAATGGCCGTACGCTTCCCGGAGGCAGAACTCCGGGCACTGTTGGACGCACAATACGCTGAAGACGCTGTCGCCTTCAAGGACTTATTGGGGGAGGTTGGGCTCGCCATGCTAGTCTTTCCCCCCTCTGCTTCGAAACCTTAGGCAGGTGGGGCTGCCTAGGAGGCAGGGGGGCACTCTTTTCGAGGATACACCGTACACGAGCCACCCAACCCACCTTTAGGCGGGGGCAAAGGCACGAAGCTACTTTAGTGCTGTCCTCCATTCGGGAAGCAGCTTTAAGAACCCCGGAAGATGACCTGGCGACTCGGTGGAGGCGCGTGACCGTTTCCCCTTGCTGGAAAGGGTCACGCTGGGGGAAGGGGCGTGTAGTCCTGGTTTTAGCTGGGGCTGGGTTTGGACTCTTTTTGGCGTCAGCTTTACCAGGGGACGCCCGGGTTGGGTATTTCCAGCAGAATAGTTCCGAATGTTCGCAGAAACGACCGTACACGTAGACCTGGAGGGGCCAGGAGCAGAGGGTGTCTTTTTAACATTAAGGCATAAGACGTCCCGGGTAGCGCCGGGTGCGCCAGGACCAATTCTTCAGCCTCGCGAAATGAGATTGGATCCAGAGCCTAAATGGCCAGGATTTCCTTCTCAACGAGATACGCACCACATTGCTTCGAAAAAAGCGAGGTGCAGCTCTCCGCAATTGACAAACTTGGCCAAACACGATTTGGAGTTATTGTATGTGGCCTTGGAGCAACTTACACAGGTTTGGGGTAACCCTGACTTTGCACGTTGACAGAATCGATAAATATGACCGAAGCGGTATGAGTAATAGCACCTCCGCAGCAGTGGCAAAAATGCCTTCACGCGGTAGCGATTCCAATCGGCACGCACCGACTCAGGGATCTTGTCACAGTCGAACGTGAAAAAGAGTTTAGGGGTGGATTTCGAGGTCCCTCCCTGTTTTCTCATCACACGTTCGACCTTGACCGTCCCATGGTCGGCCAGCTCTAACGTGATGTCCTCTATGGACTAGTCCACGAGTTATCTCGCATAAACTACTTTCACGAAGTTCATGGTAGAGTGCGGCGTCACACTTACGGGCGTGCCATCAAGTGTCCGAAGGTCACTAATCATGGCCGCCTCAAAGGGATTCGATGCATTCGCCAAAAGGCTCCCATCTAAAAACGAGTCACCTTCGGCTCTCTACCAATCACACTAGCTAAAGATCTCCTCTGATGGATCATGTTGGCCTGAGCCAACATGCTGCCATCAGTGGAGCGAATAACCAGAGAGCGTTGAAGCCAGCGGGTTCGAAAACTTCGGGTAGCCTCTGAATGAGGGGCCCCGACGTAATCGAGGCTCCGCTTTGTGCACTTTTACCTTTGGTCTTTGTCAGGGACTCCATACCCGGGAGGGCAGCGAAGCCGGACGTGCCGATCTTGGCTTGGTCGCTTACCGAAGCAGCAAATCCATCCGTCCCTGCAACTCCCGCGGAGGGAGAGGAGCCCCAGGTCTTTTTCGTTCTTTTATTGTAGTTTCTCTTCTTTTTAGGAAAGGAGGGCGGGGAATGAACTCGCTTCTCTTCACCGCCGGCGGGAGCCCTAGGCAGGTGGATCAGCCTCAGCAAGGTCTTTTTCCGAGATGGAGAAAGTCCTGGCAGTCGCAGGGGTGCCGGTCGCAGGAGGAGATCCCTCCCCTCCTTGTATTGCCCTGGAGACCCGACCCCTTTGAGGAGGACCTCGCATATGAGCGGACTCGAGTTCGGTGCTTGGCACTGAGACCGAATTCGCCCCCATGAAAGGTCCTACCGTCTGAGGCTGGGTTGCCTCAAGAACCATGTATATCTCGAGGGAGGCCTCCATTTGGCCATCCACCCCAGGACTTCACACGTCCCATTGGCAGCGGTGTAATGAGTCGAGTATGGGGAGGCACAGGCCTTGACCCCCGCTAAACACAGTATACGAACCATCCGGTCTGAGGAAGGAAGCTCCCGACGGTCCCTATCTTCCCCTCCCCCCCCTAAGGGGGATTTGCCCTACCGAGCCGTTTCAATGGGGAGCGGTCGGTTATGGGCTACCTGCTGGCTTTCTTGGCAGTCCCCTTGGAAAGAAAATGGGGGACTGCCACTGGAAAGAAGGGGGCACACGAAGGCACCTCTATACTAGGTGGTGAGGGGGAGTCTCCTACACCCGTAGGAAAAGGAGAAGAGTAAGCCTCCTCTCCGGTTAAAAAGATTTGGAGGGTCCCCTAAGGAATGCACAGGGGGAAGGTCCATTATTTTAGTGGAGCTGCCCGAGGGCGGCTCCGACGGTGGACGGGGGAAATTAAGGGGCTTTTTTTGTTAGACTCATCATTGGGCATAGTGACCTATTCTCGGGATGCAGATGCTAATCCCCCGTCGCAGTAGCGCGCTCTGCAAGGGATGCGTACGGGGCTGGCAGAGCCAGCTGCCGCCATTTAAGTCCACCCTTGCAGGCTGGTGACCTGCCAGCCCTTCGGCATGGCGGCTCCACCTTAGGCACGGCGTAAAAAGGATAGAGTGTGAAGTGTCAGGGAAAGGGGATGTGAGGAAGGTATGGGTGTGGATGAAGCAGGTTTTTAAAAACCCACCATCCCAAACCGGAGCTCGTGGGTTAAGGAACATTTTCCCCTCCCGCCTTAGCTCCGATCTGGATAGTTGGCTGAGAAGAAGGTCAGCATCTACTCTGTGAAAATAGAGGCCGAACAAAGAAAGTTGTGGGAGAGGTTGTAGGGGAAGTGGGGAAGTAGGGGAGAAACACAGGCTGTCTGAAAGAAGTAGAAGAGGCTAAGCTGGGATGGACGGGTAGCTTAGTCCCGTCAGCACGGCGGTCAGGAAGCTAAATCGCCGCGACCCTTACGTGGTTTCGTTCTGGCAATCAGGTTTAATCCACTTTCTAAATTTATTACATAATCTAAACATTGCGACTGAGAGACACCATATATTTCAAATGACAAACACCACAAATTGCACCTGAAAAACATCATACACTGAAACTGCTAGCGACCATACATACATTGCAACTGGCAGACGCCATTAATTGTAACTGGTAAATGCTCGTTTTTGTCTCGTAAATAACGACGACAAAATGTTATCCTTAGTATTTTCCGTCAATGGTGCATAAAGGAAATATCACTGTTTTAAATGTTAACTATCCCTCTTAATTATTCGCACAATAAACTAAATTTGTTGCTTTTATCAAATCTTAATAAGTGTTCAAAATCAAACTAAACCTAAACAACCAAGCTACTAATAACTTCAATGCACCCTGACCTAACATCGTCAATCAATTGGAAATTAACCTATGGGAAATTGAAAAGATATTTTAGATTTTACTAATGTTATTTTTATACAAGCTCTAACTGCTTGAAATTTCAAGATAGAGGCATTTAAATCTTGAAACTTGGAAATTACAAATCCATTTTATCTGAAGATTTAACTTTCTTAGTCAAAATCTGTTAAAATCATTTGAAATTATAATTAAATCTTCACTTGTTTGATCAAGTTTTAAAATAAATCTTTTAACACACGAGTTACGCTTCATTTTGCCTGTTTCCCCTTAAGAACATAACAAAAACATAGGGATGGTTTGAGTTTTATGTTGGGCCAAATGTATATATTTTAGTATAGATGAATATATTGTAGCTACATACTGTATTTTTGAAAAGCTTTGATTGGTGATACTTTTGAAATAGTATTCTGGATGCAGTCTTAGGGATGCAGGATTTGAAGAAAATGAGTGATTCTTGCAGATCTTTGATTGACTCAGGTGACCTCGGTTAAGACCTCCTGGCTTTTGTATCCGTTTAATTGTGTTATGTTAAAGTCACCTGATGGATTAAGGGAATATTTTATATTATGGCGCCGATATTAATTGGCCATTATTCGAATTTCATTCTCAAATTTTTTTCGAACATTTTTTTCCTGTAGTTTAATTTGTATGTAGCGTCTGTCAGCGAATTTGGGGCTTATTTACCCTCAGGGAGGGGGGCGGGGCTGATGCAGCAAAGGCCCTCTGCTACATCTGAAACCACGAGGAATTCACGCCCTCTCGGCCTCCCTCACAGTGGGAGGTCCGGTGTAGCATTTGCCAGTATGCTGTAGCTGAGACGCATATGCCTAACCTCAATGCCTGTAGGAAGTTCTCCGGCTATATACTATATTTCCGCACACTTTAACATTATTATCACTACCTTTTATTAATTTCTGATTTTCTAAGTTATCAACTTTTTGGTTCTTGATGATAAACTCGACTAATTTAACGAGTATAGATGTAAAACTGATTGGTATAAAGTTGTTGGAATGACGTTAGCTTTTTTAAAATCATTTGATACGAAGCCTTCAGTTAAAGATTGTTGAAAATTTTGCAAAGAAGCCTAACCAATTCAGTTCTTACCTCCTTTATATGAGCTGCGTGGATCTTGAACGGACCGAGAGACTTTGAAAGATTTAATTTATTTATATAGTTTATTACCTCATATTCCGTCGTTCTAAAATCTGAAAGTACTGAATTTATATCAAAACTAATTAAATCTGATAGGGTTGGCAAAGTAGTAGTATCCCTTTGCTAAAGACGCTCGCAAAGTGGTCTTTAAGAACTTTTGCTATATTAAGTATATCATTTACAGGTCCTTAGCGAGCCTATGTTTTCTTTTATTGGCTTCTTCTTTTTACGTACGCATAAAATCTCTTTTTATTGTTGGTCTTTACTACTCACGCTAGTTCCATTTCATGTTCTCTTTTCGCTTTTTTAATAGTTTCTTAGTTTGTCTAAGAAAGAAAATGTATTGAATCTGATAATCTACCGAAATATGACTGCTTTTCTTAATAGCTCGTTTTATGTCCTGATTTATCCACGGTACGCGTTTAGGTTTATTGCATAATCGTGGTGTGTATCGCACTAAATATTCCTCTGTTAAAGAATAACCGGATAAATGTTTCATACATTTCCGTTACACTTTCCGTATCTAGTTCATTTTCCTCTTTGAACTAATTAACCTATGTCTGAAGGTATAAAAATTACATTGTTTTAATTCGGCGACGAGTCGGTTGGTGCTGAAATGAGATTTAAGAACACTTAATCTGAATATTATACTGTTCTAATCAGTTTCCTGGGGCTTTTTCACTGGATTCATATCCGGAAACCAAGGTCGCCAGTACATCAGCGTGTTAATGTTGTCTAGGAACCACTGTATGTTGGACGCAGACTTGTGACATGTGGCATTGTCTTGCTGGAAAATCACATTCAAAGCATTTCTGGAGAGGTCTCAGGCAGCATGTAATCTCTCAGGAAGGCTTGTTACTCCTCTGAAGTCATGGTGTCATGACAAACGGTGAGACAACCCACCCCTGAACTTGACACTATTACAGAGCGGCCACCATGCTTTACTTTTGGCACTATGCACTCTCGATTCCACTGTTACCCTGACCTTCTGCGTACTCTAATCTTGCTTGGAATCGATAACAACTACAACATGCACTCATCTGACCATAAAACGCAACCCAACTGACGCATGGTCCAGTTGCTGTGAGCACTTGCTCAAGTCAGTCGACGCCGCTTCTGATGAAGGTTGATCATCGGCTTCTGGCCGGCTTTACATTACCTCAGGCCTTGTGAAAGAAATCTGCGACCTACTGTTCTTGATGGATGCATTAATTTGGCAACCATCTGTCCATTCACGTTGCAGCTGACTACGGTTTTCTTACGATCACGAAGGTTCATGCGACAAAGAGACCTATCGTCACCTCGGGTACTGACCCTGGGTCGTCCATAACTAGGTCGTCCTTGGATTTTCCCATCCTCTTCGATCCTATTTAACACTTCTGCAACACCGGAATGTGATTCGCCGACCTTCCGGACGATTTGTCGACGGTTGAAGCCCTTTTCGTGCTGAGTGCGTATCAGACCTCCTTCAGCTATGGTATAGTTACTTGTTTTCACCATTTTTATATCATCAGATCTTCTTGCAATAGAATATCATAAAAATCGAAAAATAAGATGTGTTATATGAGGACATTTTGACTGTAAAATACCGCACACAATTTTAATAGCATCACCATTTTAGATATTTCAAAAGGGTTATAAGGTAGCTTTTACTTTTATTTGATTTCCAGATATATTGGACAAATGTATACATCATACACCAACATATAGACATACTTATGGGTTAAGAAAAATTCCAGGAGTCCGAAAACCTTTGGCCGCAGCTGTACACTGCAGTTACTTATGTTAAATGCAATTTGCCACTCCTTCGATACTTCGATACCTCCAATAGTTCAGTATTGAAGGTATAATCCTACCCAACTTAGTGTCATCACCATACTTGGTCAGGTCGCTAATTATACATATATCGATATCATTAATATGAACCAAGAACATCAACGGCCCCAACTCCGACCCTTGAGGCACCTCACTGGTAACATTCTCCCTTCGGATTTAATCCCATCTCTTCTAACGGTTTGCTGTCTGTCACTAAGCCACCACTGAAACCACCTAAAATTCCTTCCAACAATCCCACGCGCTTTAACTTTATTCAAATATCATAGGTGTGGCACCCTGTTCAAAGCTTTACTAAAATATAAATATAAAAATTCGCATTTAAATCGGCAGCATCGTGCACCCATCTATAAAAAAAAACCCAGTATATTAATTAAATAAGATTTACCTCTCGTAAAACCGTGTTGAGATTTCTTAATCAACTTATGTTTATCAAGTTGTCCCTTTTGATTTCACAATTACAGATTCCATCATTTTCCCCATCAATGATGTCAAACTAACTGACCGGTAATTGGACATAATATCGTTTTATTTCCCCTCGTAAAGAAGGATATTACATTAGCCTTTTTAAATGCCATTGGTGCAAGGTAAGTGGGTAGGTTTGGGTAGGGGATAAAGAAAGGGTGTGGGGACAGATAGCTAAAAATAGACAAGTGGTCAAAAGAGAAAGAAGTGTGGTAGGGTGCAAAGAGATGGTAAGTGCCTGGTGATCAGGCCTATTGCTCTTAAATATTTTTTGTTTTGTGATTCCTTTGTTGTCTTTCGAATAGTTTATATTATTATGGATATGTTATGCGCATTTGCTGTTGTAGTAATAAATTACTTTAATCACTTTATTATGCTTAGTTTCTTTGTTTTTTGTATTTCTTGTAGTGAGTGCAAATCGTGTCTTTTGTTTTGTTTCTTTGTTTTTTTCTTTGGTGTCTTCTTCGTTATAGTTGGGTATTCATCGGTAAATTCTTGTAGAAATAGGTGAGGTTTCATAAATAGGTATTCTTTTCTTGGTCGGTTTTCTTGGTTTAGGTAAAAACATTCTTTCTCTCATGCATAAAACGGCACTTCTGCTCCGCCAGCTAAAAGCCCAGCGGAGCTTGGAAATCTGGCACGACTTATGCCTGTGCTAGTTAATCATTTGGACGATATCATCGTTCAATTCTTGATTAACCAGTTCCTGCATATTCCTTGTCCGTTCTTCTAAGATAACGTTAATGGGACTTAACCCCACCTCCTGGTGCAGCAGTCTCTAGCGATTTTCTAAATATGCATGCTCTTAGAGGCTTACTTAACACATCTATATATTCCTTCAAATCTTTGAAAAATATCCTCAAGGACTAGTGCATTATTAAATTTAATTTTATTTCTTTTGAGACTATCTTCTTTGTAATTAAAATATCCTCTAATTTCTCCTCTTCGTTGCCCCTTGAAGATAAAGCTGTCCTAAAGTACAATTAGAATATTTTCGTGTAAATATTGATAGAAAATGCTTAGTTAACATCTTAGTCATTGCCTGAATATGAGTCACTAGCTTTATGAAATTGAGTCTGTAGCCTTAAGTAGGCCTATTTTATATCTCGTCTTATTCTTCATTAGTATTATTTGCTACATTAATTTCATCATTTATTTTTACTACCCTAATCAACTTTCTAGTGTCCCAAGTTAGCTCATTATATCCCTGCCTTAATTGACCCTTAATGGGATTTTTTCTATAAATGCTCCATTTAATGCCAATATAATTTTTTTTACGCCACGTCTATTTTGAGCCGACAGCCTTGGTTTTAGTTTCCATTTAGGAAATATTCATATTCTCTCCGGCAATTAACTGCTTAATCATTGTCTTATATTCCTGATCTACACGATTCACATTGACCTCACATTCCTTGACTGACCTCACTCATTATTCCACAATCAACATTCTCCAGTGCTTCTTCAGACCAGTAAAATCCTCTTTTCTCAAGTCTGGGATTTTAACCATATTTATACTACTGAGAACCCCATTCCATTTTAACTTAAATATTATTTCGCAACGGTCGCTATTTCCCCAATTTCCCCCCAATCACTGTAATACCCTCGTCCCTAATTATTAGAACTAAATCCAATATATTATCACCCCTAGTGGGTTGGTTTATAACCTTTCTAAGAAAATAATCCTGCACCATATTCAAAGCTTCCTAGTCTTTAGTTAACGAATTAAAATCACCCATTATACATTCATATTTACTTCTATATGAACGTTCTATCATCTGCCACAGAGGACTTGAAGTTTCCGTACTAAGATTTGGTGATATATATAATAATTCTATTGCCAGTTTATCCTTTCTCTCTTTAACATGTAGCCATAATGATTCTGTGTTTTAATTGTGGTTTTCACAGCACTGGAGATTATCACTCATATAAATAATCACCCCTCCTTTTTTCCTCCAACTCCTATCTGCATAAAAATATATTATAACCATCAATCTGGACCTCAGGTCTTAAGTTCTTTACTGCCAAATCAAGCCATGACTCTGTTATCGCAATGACATTAAAATTCTCTACACTCACTATTCCTCTTAAAAAATCCATCCTATTTCTTTTGTTCCTATTTATTGTGTAGCATAATTACTATTACTACACTCTACCTTCCTATTCCTCAGTTCATTTCCTCGCTTGTTGCTCTCTAGATTTATGCGAATGCCCTCAAACCTACCTGCCTCATCCTACTTACCCTGACATCCCATGCCTATACTTCCCTCTAGATAGTTACTTAACACTTTCACATCCTTGCGGCTCAGGTATAACCCATCCATTGCATACAACTCCTCTCTTCCAAAACCTCACTCCATGTACCCATATACACTAGTCCCATACTATCACACAATACATTCACTCACTCATTTATCCCAACTGCGCGTGACATCCACTCACTACCGACTCTAAGATAGGTAAAATTCCTGACACTACACGCCTCTTACGACTATCTCGAAACCTTCCTAACAAATCCCTATATCTAGTCACTAGCACTCCGACCCATCGGCACATCTTTAACCCCGGTATCCCTACTTCCATCAGGAACAAGAGATGCGTCCCTAGCTACTTTTGCCTTAGTCCCTTGACCACCCTCTACTCGCTACAATCTGCCCTAGCCCTACTCCTGGTTAACCTAAATGGTCTCACCTTGTGAGCCCCAACTCCCCTTGGACCTAGTACTGAGATTCCTCCTAAGCTCGGTGGCAAACTGATAGGGATAAAGAGATAGGATATTTATCAATAAAATAAATTAAATTGAGGAAAATAATATTGCGTTATTTCGGTATATCAAGCAGTAATGTCAAAATATTTTGAAACTGTTTTGTTTCAAAACAGAGGTGCTAAATTTCTCCCGATTCTTCCTGTTTTCTAATTTAATTAACTTTATATGTATATTACTTAATTTTAAATCATTGGTATTACAAAAATATTCGCAATAACCTTTGGCTATTTTTTATCCATATAATTAATTTTCCAACGTAACATGTTATTGCTTGGCAATCCAGCACAACAAATCCTAGCGGCAGTCATCCAAAATTAGTTGAGGTCTTATAGAACCTATAAAGGATGATTTCATTGTTAACTTACCTTTGTCGAAAACAATTATAATAATGTGACATGTCTAATTTGGTAATTCTACTCTGCCTTGAAGCAAACACCAAAAAAATGGCCATTTTTGACGACTTGGGTGTATTAATAATGCATAATATCCACCATCTCATTCCAAAGGACTATTTGTGCCACTTGCAGGTTATCTGTTATGCGGAGGATAGAGAAAAACTGCTGGTTCTGAGCAAAAGTTTGATTCCAACCCTTCGCTAAGCTTCCTTTATGGAATCTTTGAGAAGTTTTTCTAACGAAACTTACGAATAAAGTTTGGTTGCAAGCATTCGTCTCTCTACACATACACCCCTACCCTGTACAAGTGCTCTGTTTCGGTAGTGCAGAGTTTCTTTAACCATTTTTTACTGTAAAATGTCTTCTTGATTTGATATCTCTGAAGCCTTGCACGTATGAGTCCTTCATACTCGTATGATTAATTATTTGATTTCTCTAATCCACCATTTTTGCTGTGAAATTCCCCTTTTTCTTGTTCGGGAAAGCAATTCTAATCGGCTTTTCGAAATAAATTTCAAAAATAACCTTGCGGTGTCGCAAAATTATTTTCCTTAGTCAAAATATATTTATTTTGCAAGATGTTAGAACACTAATACTGGTGCTAATATATTCCACTCACAAAGATACACACTTCCCCCTAATTTACTTTATTATTAAGCTAAAGATTAGCTTCTTTACAAAATAAATTACCTTCTTAGAAAATACAAATTAATACCTTTTAATTATCAAAAGATATTAGATCTTTCATTATTAAGCCAGCAAAGGTCAATCATGGATTGCCATTTAAGATTTCAAGAGAGACAGTCATTCCTAATTCGTGCCAATACCTTAAGTTGGTGCTTGAGGTATTGACAAATTATTTCGATACTAAAATCAAGCCAATAATTCCTACGTGAAGTTGACTTGTCCTTATCTCTTAATTTAATTATATATTTATTATCACTTGATCTACTAAAGTGATATCGGTCGCGGTTTACATATTTATATGGATAGGCTGATTTCAGGCTAAGAGCAAAACACTAGTCAATTATTCACAAATTAGTCACCCTTTGCGTTTTTCTAAGTATTTATGAAAATCATACTCGAATTATTTTGCTGATTAGATTTATTCAAGAAGTATTTAGTTTGATGTTGATTTTTACCCAGAAAAATATTTAGTGAAATATTATATAGAGGAAAAGTGACTGAAACGACCTCCGAGCGATTTTCATCTATCCCTTTCACCTGCGTTTTATTTACTCGAGAAAAGGAACGTTATAAAAGTTCTGAAAAAAAGAGAAGAGCTTTAAATTGCACAACGAAACCATTTCATACACATGAAAGGAGGAATAACCCAACTTAGTTCGTTCATAATATAAAGGGAGCATCCATGCGTAGGAGAGTATTAGATCAGTACCACAAGACATTGCCATCTTTCTTCTCGGGTGAATAAGGAAGTACTGCTTATGGCGGGCAGCATGCCCAGTATGGCAAGAGACAAAGAGGTGTAGAGTGGTCAGTCATTTGCAAGTGGATATGGCATGAAGACCTCACCTAGATGCAATCTTGGAGTGGGACCACCCTACTTGGATGCAATCCTGGTGGAGGTTAAACTGCAATTGAACTTCCACCCCTAGTTGTTGCATGCACTGCTGAATCATTTAAAGAGAGACATGGAACTATAGTTTCTTACTCTATACATAAATAGAAACGAGAAATGATTAAGTATATCTGCGAAAGAAGGAATAAGAGAGAGGGAGTGAATATTCATTGGGGCAGGTAATTAGAAATAGAATTAATCCATTAAAAATAGGAAAACATTTAAAATAATTTTTGAGGAATTATTTCTCCCATGGCAAAGGCTTGATCATCTTTGCATTTGGCTACACAAACGAACCATTGTTTTATTCGTAGTATATCGGTGGTAGGTACATATACGAGTAAACCTTTACAAGAATAATCTTTTATCTTATCCCAAGCCCCCAATTTAATTAATCTTTTCATACTAAGATAAAAAAGGGGAAAATGATCTAATTAAACATACAGAGTCGTTTGACCTCAGAAATGGTTGTTCCCTGATACCAAGAGGGGGAATAGAACGGGTGTTCTGGAGTGTATCTGATTATCGTAGAATAATAATGGGAGACACTGACTGTATGAAAAGTGAGCAATTTTATCCTAATCATTATCATTTCAGGGATTTGCCCACACTGTCGATAGGAACACTTCCTCATGTTTCTGAATTTTTGTCGGTCTTGTGCAGTGTTTCTCATTTTTTTTTAAGATTCTCCATCTTGTTTTGACTTCTTTTCGGTCGTCTTTTACCAAATGGAGTCAAATGGGTAATTTTCTGGTCCATCTCTCGTCTTGAAATCTTGCCACATGGCCTCCCCAACTCCATTTCAGGTTTCTTATAGCTTCCACTCTATCCTGAAGTTTGGTTTATCCACGTATCCAAATGGCTTATTTTCTGTCACGTCAAATTATCCCTATCCTAATCTACTTTATGGAATCTTTGAGTTGTTCTTAGGAAAAATTATCAATAGAGACGAAGTGTGCCAAAATGATCGTTACGCAAAATAAGGCTTTCTATCGCAACGGGTATTGCAAAAGTCCTGTTACACTCGTTACGACGCTCTGAACAAAAGACTCATTGATAATTTTGATGCAGTTAGACACGTTTTATTGTTTTAAAATATAAATTGTATCTTTAATCAATGCAGCCGCCCTCGGCGGTGAGCACGCGCTCCATGCGAGCCCTAAAGGCCGTGCACAGGTTGCGGACAAACTCCTTTCTCATGTTGGCTGGCCCACATGCGGTTGACGGAGAACTTCAGCTCGTCGACGTTGTTGTGGTGGACATTGCAGGCTTTACCCTCGACATGACCCCCACACGCTGTAATCGATGAGATTAAGGTTGGGTGACTGCAGCGGCCAAAAGTCCTTCGACCAGAAGTTCATGTTCGACCCCAACCACTCTTGCACTGTCTTGTCCCTCGGAGCCGGGTTACCGTCCTTCTGAAAGAAGTAGTGCGACTGTATATGATTTTTCTCACCCATGGTAGTACTTTCGTGGGCAAGATATCTCTGTAATCGGCCGCGGTGAGCCTGTAATGGCCTCGAACCACACCGGTAGCATATTCATGCCATTCGAAACCACGACGCCGAACATCATCACGGAGGCTGGGTGCTCGGTCGTGGACACGTAGCGGACATCAGAAAAGTCCTGGCCGAATCTTACCACGCGATCGTTCTTCTTGTTGATGACCGGATCGACAGTGAAGGTTTTTCATAGGAAAAGGATGAGAATTCGATTGTCATGACTCTTCACGTCGTTGAGAAGACGATGACAGCTCTCCCGACGTTGTTCTCGCATACGGTCGATGAGCACCTCAAGCTCTTGCCGCCCTCCTTCTTCACGGCCGTGGACATCGTAGCCACAGAGATGTCCTTATGGTTCGCGAGCGCCGTCATTTTGAGCTTCAGGGCACTTGTGAAGGCCTTCCTCACAACCAAGCACTTGACACCTTGAGGTGGGCCTGAACGATGTCGATTTTTGATGTCTTCCAGGTTCTTGAGCCTCTCCGCGACTCTGTGGACGGTCATCCGACTGACATTGAGCGAGTTGGTGATATCGGACTTGTTGTTGCCTGCGCGCAAGAGAACAGAGATCTGAACTGCACAAAATGGAAAAGACGTTTTAATTACAACTGCTGGAAAAGTAGCACTTTAAGTTTGTTTGACGAAACTTTATCACACACGTAAACCTCTCGAAAGATACCCCCCCCCCCCGAGTGTAACAGAACATTTCCAAAGCCCATTAATTATGAAGTAATTCCGAGGCAACTTCCTTCCACTTCGGATTTGAGTGATTTCTAGTTCCTCTAAACCCTGCAAGTTTCTTTAGTGTCTTTTCTGTTAAATCTTCCATAAAAGTAGTTCGGGCCTACCTCCCCAAATTATTCAGAAACCCTCTCCTAGGTTTTGAAACGTCTTTATTATAATTTTGACCCTCTGAGAATAAATTCTGAGTAACCCCCGATTAAATTCTAATTTGGGCCCATCCAAAGAAGCTAAATTATCATATATATCTAGCTTCCATTTTATCTTAGTGAACTCATATCTTGTTTAACGACTTTTATAATTTACTGATTTATCCTAAAAAGGAACTTTAGGAGAGTCTGTTTCTTTAGTATTCAGGATCTTCTGGACTTATTAAATTTCGATACTTAAACTAATTTACTATTCTTGTTCTTTTTATCTATATTTGTATTTCGTCCTCTTCCTTTATTCTTTCTCCAGTGAATGAAATTCCCTCATTAAACTAGTTTTCTCTTCATTTTGTATTAAAATAATCCTGGGTTTTGGGGAAGGTTTAAAAAGAAAGGGAGATGTAGCCCCGTAATACCTGTCAAGGAGGAGGGAGCGACCCAGATCGAAATATCGATTTGAAAAAGGACCGACGACTTTTGTGAAGATCCCCCCCCCCCCTTAATTGATGGCATTGCTTGTTTTTCGACATATATGAATATCAGATTGCATTAAGACCTTGATATTTCCTCAAACAGTTCTCGTTTTTTCCTAATTGCATTGAGTTTGTTTTAAATGACCTCGAAAAGGGCTTCAAAGAACACAAACTGAAAACGAGAACGGATTTCTTTTTTTGATTTTGCTCATAGAACTTTTAAATAGATCCTCTTGGCTGCCATTCCATTAGACAAGCTTCCTTTTACCTCTCAATAATCATATGAGTCTCCATTAATGCTTTTAGTTTATTGTTATTGTTTTCACTATTCCGCGTCCATTTGGTGGTTTAGGACTTTGTTTATTTGGGTCATTCTCAAGATGGGTTTTCATCGGTAATTTTGCTTGGTTTCCAAGGAAACGTGCCCCCCGAAATTTGACGTTTGCTTTTGCCTCAACTTTGATCGGATCTATGCTGTTATGTAAGTATACAAATTTAAATTGATGTCATTTCTGTGTTACAGCGCCAAGATTAGTGAACGTATAGATCAATTCGAAAATGGAAGGTATTTTAATTTAGAAAAGGAAAGCATAACTAGTAGGTATAGTTTGAAATATAGAAAAAGAGTTGGAGAGTCTTACGATGATTTATCTGGAGAGATTGTGAATAAACTCGTCTGATTATCTTTAAGATAAAGTTGGATAAAAATTGGAAAGTTTTATAAAGTTCTTGGACAATCAGGAACCTATGTATATAATGTAGATATTTATATCGCATAAAATTGCGTTAGTAGACTATTGTAGCAGGTTGCATCCTTATTTTAGACTTGACGGGCCTTTATGGGTGAAAGATGCTATATAACATTTGTGTTGAAATTCTTTGATCTGAGATGGATTGCAGAGGGAAGGGGGGGTCTGAGGGTTGTGGCTGTGTGAGAGGGGGCCTGATGGGAGACAGGGTTAGTAGATGACCGTTGATAAAGCATTCTCGCTATTTTTTACCTCATGGTTGTAAGTTGACATGACAACTGACACGTTCTTAGCTGTTTAAAGAGGTGCAATTGGAAATATCATCACGCAAGCGAGAAACCTATGAAATTCCAACCCTTGATATGTGAGAGCTTAAGAAAAAAATTTGTTAAAGCATGGATCCGAAGGGGGCCAAACGGAACCCCATAAAACTATTTCCTTATTGGAGACCAACGAAATAATTGTGTTATTTATCAGAATAATAATAAGCACGATAATAACAGACTTTTCATTGCTTTCACGGGCGAATATTACACAAATTTGAATGATGTTCAGTTTCAATAGTCATTAAAAAATAGGTTCAAAACTTTTAAACAAGAAACTTCTCAAACAAGTCATTCTTGTTTGAAATGAAAAACAGGTTTACACCTATAGAGGTCAAGTGGGTGACCGGTCTAAGGCGGACTCTTTATTTTACGATTGGAAATTCGCCAGTCTTCTTTTTCTCCATCCTTTGAGCGGTCACCGGTCATGGAGTCTACCTCTTTATGGGAGGAACACTCCATAACCGGTGACAAGGCCTACTTAATGTTTATACTGGAGGCTGTCCTTGTGACGACCTGGCTGTCTGATTGTGGGTAGTTGACTTGAATGTGATACTAATAATAATATACTAATCAGAATGAGAATAATAATGATAATGTTTCTGCCCGCTTATTTATACTAACGCCAATTTCGGGCGCAGTGCTTCTCTTCTCTTAATTTGAACGTGTGGCTGAGCTTATCGGATCAAAGGTATGTGCGTCTGCTCTCTACTATGACTGTTGGGCGGAGCTTGTTTGGTCAAATTGTGTGGGTATATTAAGATAGTATTTGACTTTGGGAACCTAGCCGTGCTTTAACAATCAACATTTATTTGCAAGCTTGTTTTGTATTTTAAGGGTTCATGTAAACTCTGGCGGGTAAGATCAGATTCCGTTTTATGTGTACAAAGCTGTTTCCGCCGTCTTTGTTATCTCTGTGGCCAGACCTTCGGCTCGCATCTGTTTCCTAATGTATGTATGTATGTACGTTCGCGTGGGAGCACAACGATTTCACTTACTTTATTACAAAATATTCTGCTTTGTATTGATACATAAATTACTAAATTGATGTTTTACATTATTTACAAGTATTTCTTTTGCTTTTCATTATTTCATTATTACAGGATGGTATATTATTTCAATGTTCAATTTGCGTGCCCAATTTTAAGATTTCATAGGGCAAACAGGGTGCTCATTTGTGAGGTTCCTTGTTGGCTCTACTCCACCTTGCAATTGGGCGCTACACACCTTTTAAATTAGGAACTCTTTCAGCAACTCCTTCTTCTTTGCCATGAAAAATAGGTTTAAACCGTTTAAACAAGGAACTTATCAGACAAATCCTCGTTTGTTGGCATAAGAAGGAGCTTTAAACTTTTAAGCAAGGAAATTCCCAAGTAAGCCCTTGTTTTTATGAAAATTAAGTTATAACGTTTTAAACAAGAAAATTTTCAATCATGTTCTCCTTGTTTGTCATGAATAATGGGTTTAACCATTTAAACAAGGATTTTCTCAAGGATGCCCTTGTTTGTCATGAAAATATGATTAAACGTTTTAAGCAAAGAACTTCTCAAACAAGTCCTCCCTAGTTCACATATAAAATAGGTTTGACCATTTAAACAAGGAATTTCTCAAGTGATTCCTTCTTGTTGTCATGAACAATGGTTGTAAACCTTTTAAATGGTACTTGTTAAGCTAGTTCTTGCTTATCTAAAAAATAGGTTTAAAGATTTTAAACATGAAACTTCTCAATCAAGTCCTCCTTGTTTTGTCATGAAAATAAGTTTGAACCTTTTAAACGTGGAACTTCTCATAGAAGTCATCCTTTGTTAATGAAAATAGCTGTAGACCTTTTAAACAAAGAACTTCTCAAGCAAGTCCTCCTTGTTTGCTATGAAAGTAGGTTTAAAGGTTTTAGACAGGGAAGTTCGCAAACAAGTCGTCCTTGTTTGTCTGTTGCGTGGATCTTCTCCTTCCTGATCCTTCCAAAGAAACCTGATTGTTGAGAGATGGGAGGTCCTGGAGGGTTGTCCTCCATCACAGTCTTTTGCTCTGCAATAAGTCTCCTCTTTCGATTAGGGTCTATCTCCGCCTGACATGTATTCACTCGCACTAACTTCAACACTTTCTTTGCAAGCCTCTCTTTGAAAAAGGTTCTGGTGGGAATGCGCTCGTCGGATTTTATACTTGTTTTAATCAATTTACTGCCCTTGTTGGCTCTACCAACTTAACCTGAAGAGCGGCTTAGATCCTATCAAGGTCAAGTCAGCCTTGACAGAACATCTTCAAGGACAAAATGTGTGTAAAGTCGAATAGTGGAGTCAAAGGGGCTCATCCGTCACTGATCGAGGGTTCGTCACTGATCGAGGGTTCGTCACTGATCGAGGGTTCGTCACTCCTCGAGGCTTCCTCAATGAGTTCGACTGAGAAAACTGTAAATTCAAAAACATTTTATTTATTTTTATTTAAGAAAAAAGACGAAACCGAACGCGAGATTTCGGACTGATAGTTTTCGGACATAGAGTTCGCGGTCAATGTCCAAAAGCTGAAGTGAAAAGTGTGTGAAAGGTAAAACAATTCGAAGCTTCTTACGAACCTGGAGGATGGAGTTAATAAGGGTGGAGAAGTTATTAAAAGGACATATCGTCCTTTGGAGGCAGATTGTAATTAGGTTATCCCCCTGGGGCCTAAGGGGTGATACCCGTCCTCATTTGGAGCGGAGGCCATCGATCTGAGGCGTGAGATGTCCGATGGACCGAATTGCTTGTCTCGTGGCGCCGTGAAATGCCACTCAAGCGGATTAATGGACCCCATCGAATGGGGGCTTCATGGGGGGCTTCTTATTATTGGATGGTCAATATACTATTGTAATTTTCCTAAAAATGAGATGAAAACGTTATTAAATGGATTGAACGTAACTTATTGCAAAAAGTAGTAGGCAGTAATGGTATGCGGTTAGTAAGGCAAGTAACTGCTACCTTCACTCTGCCTCGGGTACACCTAGGGATCACTTGTTTGGTATAGATGAAGAGCGTCCCCCATGGTTGCAAGATGCAGCATGAAGGTGGTTATTCTTTGCTACACTAACCACACACCAAAGTAGTTACCATTATTACCAACAACTGGTTGCGCTCGAACTTCTTCCCTTGCTGTCGTGGAAAAGAAGGTGGTTGGTTACTATTGTGCTTTGAAAGCCGATTTGTTACGGGTATTACGAATAAAAATGAGGCCACGGTAAAAATAGCCTGGACATGCGTGGGCGCAGCAACCTCAGGGAACACACGGAATCCTTCTTTAGACCCCACTCCCTTACAATGCTGGCTGCGCATATGTACACGTATCTACATGCATAATTATGTACAGTGTGTGTCCTGGTCGTAATAAACAGGGTGATACGTGCGTCTAAGTCAGGATTTTTGGTGGTTGTGCCGTAGTTGAGAGGAAGACAAAAAGTCCCAAACGAGATCCTTTTCATAAAATGTCAACTGCAGCGTCATTGAAGACTTTATTATCACCAGTGTGACGAGCACTCGGCCGATTCACCCGGAATGAGGAATGTTTTTTGGAAAAGGGTCTGTAAATTGAGTACAACCCCCTCCGCCCCCAAATGAACCTGGTAATCTTTGATGGGGGCTGTAAAATGCTTCCATTTTTCAAGCTTGTGGTAAAACACCGATTGGTTGGTCAAAATGGTAAAAATATGTATATTCGATCATTGACGTCAAAATTGTTATTGACCTCTATTGAGATCGTGAGGGGCTGTTTGTGAGGAGGGCCGGAAGTCAACGGCTATTCTTTTATTATCTTCCTTTGCCTCTTTAATTTTCCCATTTGAGTAAAAACGTTAAAATTTATATAAAACGGGTCAATGTTTCATTATTATTTCATATGATTTGTATTTTCTTGTGTGATATCTGTGGGCACTAAATATTTGAGGAAATTAATTTGATCTCATTTATTTTACACAAAAATAATGAAGACCTTTTATAAATTATTGGGGATATATTTTAAGGTCTAAATCTGGATAAAGGCCAATGTAGCATTTGCTACACAGGCCACACTCTGCCAAGTAACCCCCCCCCCCCACCTCTCTCTCCCTCTCTTTTCCCCGTAAGGAGCACGGCGATGTGTTTTCCTGGCCGCCTTTCTGTATCAACTCTCCTCATCTCCTTCACCACAGGCAGAGATGGGCACTAAATTCTTTTAAAGTATTTAAATACTAAATATTTAATACATGATAGAAATGTATTTAGATACATTTTTAAATACATTTCAAATACATGATATACGAGGGGCCGTTAAGTTTTGCGAATCGGTAGGGCAAAACAGAGGAAGGGGGATAGTTGTTTGTGGGGGTGTTAGGACAAGTTATGACAAGTCAGGACCTGCAGCCGCACGCTCCCGCCTCGTCTATTTAAGAAGCAGTAGGTGATCGCAGATCGTCAGTCACAAATTTTTCAACAATGGAGAAGGTTGAGCACCGGGCAGTGATCAAATTTTTGACCAAGGAAGGCAAGAATGCGAAAGAGATCCATGAACGCATGGTTGCAGTGTACACCGACACCGCTCCTTCCTATGCAACCATTGCTTGCTGGAATAGGGAGTTCTGCCATGGTCGTGAGTCCCTTGAAGATGACCCCCGTCCAGGACGCCTGTCAGACGTGACCAACCAGGACAATGTGGCCCGTGTGGAGGGGATGATCCTCGAAAATCGACGGGTGTAGGACTCAGAAATCAAGCGAGAACTTGGAATATCACATGGAAGTGTTATCAACATCATCCACGACAATTTGGCCATGACCAAGGTCTCTCTGCCCGTTGGGTTCCTAGAAACCTCACGCTCTATGATCGACTTCAACGTCGTCAAAGTCCACAAGGCGAGAGTTGCGCAAGCTGCCCTTAGCGAGTGCGAATTCAAGGAGCTTAACCATCCCTCCTAAAGCCTAGATCTGTCCCCTAGCGACTATTTTTTATTCCGCCAGCTCAAGGTTGCACTGCGTGGACGCCGGTTTGTGGATGATGAAGATGTCCAGCTCACCGTCCAGGAGTGTATTGAACAGCAGTCGGGAGATTTATGGTTGTCGGGAATTCGAAGCCTCGGGGACAAGTGGCGCAAGTGCATTGAAGTCGAGGGTAGTTATATTGAAAAATAATAAAACACTTTTTCCTTATATCTCGTTTCCTTATATCCTAATTGCAAAACTTATTCACCGTTCCTCGTATCTTTCTCTCTCGTAATGTTTCTCTCAATTTTTTCCTCTCTATCAATCTCTCTCTTTATATCATTATGTCCTTAACACTCTCAATCTCTTTCGTTATCTCGCCCTATCCATCTCCCTGCAGGTGGATACCATTTTCAGCCTGTTACACTTGATAAGTGGATGAGCTGAACGCCCTCACATCCTGAGTGCAAATTAGGGGAAGTCTGTCACTAAGTTGACAAGAACTCTTTGATGGGGCCTGAGAAAGTTGCTTCCTCTCAGTGCTTCTTTTTTTATTCTACTACTATCTCCTCAACCTTTTGTCTACCTGCACTTGGTACCAGGAAGAACCGTTCTTACTCTGAGAGAGTACAAATTAAGAAAACTTTGTTACGTCCGGGACAAGATAGTGCACTTTCTCCTCGTTCCTTATCAGTATTCCTTTTGTTATCTACGACTGTCCCCTCAATCTAGAATGGCATACATTCCGTCGGGATCAGTGTTCGGTTCGCTAAACATGGTTCCTGGCGGGGATTGCATCTCATCCCTGGATAACCTAGCGCCGAAGTATGATAATAATAGGTGATTCTTCACACTAGTCGTTAGGTGACCCGCTTATCTCTACCTACTTCCGAACACACTCATCTATCTACAGAGATTCTGGCTGCTCGATGCACTTTCGTTCTCTTCTCAGACTTTAGTCGAGTGACAGTGGATACCGTGATGTCCGTACCTGTTGCGAGGGCTGAAAGCTCGCTGACTAAAGCAAGTAATAGGTGCGGGGTTTGTTGGGCCGTCGACGCTGCTCACCTACTTCCATTACACACGGCACTATCCTTTATGGTCAAAGATCGGGGACAAATTCGCTTCAATAGCGTCCAAACCCATCTTAGCTGAAACCTGTGTGCCGAGTATGTGTAAATGATCACATTGTGGAATATTGTGATCTTATGGAGAATTTTGTCTTAATCTATTAAAACAGTGAGAGGTCATAGTATCTATCTTTTATGCAAATTTTGATTTGTTTGTTTCACCATGGTACACTAGAGGAGAATAGTCGGTGACCGAAGGCGAATGGATATCCGCCTCTAAGCGCTGCCTCGCATACCCTAAGTATAGGATGACGAGGAAAATGAGATACCTCTTTGACCAGCGGAGGGGCTCACCTCTCACCATTTGCATCGTACAAAGGAGCTCCCCCTTTGCCATCTTCGGAACCACCCGAGGGGAGCCCAGGCTCCAAAAAGCAGATGCCTCCCTTCCACTCTATGCTTTATCAGGGAAATCTCCAACATTCTTGAAGTGGCTTTCCACTGACCCCTTCTTTTGAGCAGTCCCTGGGGGAACTCCATCTCTGCCCAAGTTGCGGTTCCTTCTGTTCTTTCTCAGGGGAATGCCATGAAAACAGGCAGGCATCACAGAACCGACCGCTCCAAAGACGTTCCCGAGAATTACTTATCCTGTTTGACCAAGTATATCATTTGCGGAGAGCCGCACCTTCCTTATTCGTGGCAATGTGGTGCGTATCTCCTGGAGAAGGAAATCCTGGCCGTTCAGGCCCAGGATCGTCTCTCATTTCGCAAAGGTAATAATTTCCTCCTGGCGCGCCCGGCACTGCCTAAGACGTCTTATGACTCAATTATAGAAAGACGGGTGTAGGTCTCAGAAATCAAGCGAGAACTTGAAATATCACATGAAAGTGTTATCAAAATCATCCACGACAATTTGGCCATGACCAAGGTCTCTACCCGTTGGGTTCCTAGAAACTCACGTCCCATGATCGACTTCAACGTCGTCAAAGTCCACAAGGCGAGAGTTGCACAAGCTGCCCTGCGCGAGTGCGGATTCGAGGAGCTCAACCATCCCCCCTACAGTCCAGACTTGGCCCCTATCGACTACTTTCTACTCCGCCAGCTCGAGGCTGAACTGTGTGGACGCCGGTTATGGGATGATGAAGATGTTCAGCTCGCCGTCCAGGAGTGGATTGAACAGCAGTCGAGAGATTTCTGGTTGTCGGGAATTCGAAGCCTCAGGGACAAGTGGCGCAAGTGCATTTAAGTCGAGGGTAGTTATATTGAAAAATAATAAAACACTTTTCCTCATATCTCGTTTCTTTATATCTGAATTGCAAAACTTATTGACCGCCCCTCGTATTAGCTTAACCCCAATAGTAGGGAAACTCATGGAAAGTATCATGGTGGGCAAAATGACGTCATATTTAGAGTCCAACTTGCGATTAAGTAATTTCCAGCACGGGTTCCGAAGGCAACGGTACTACCCAACGAATCTTGTGGAATTCTTCCATTTCGTTCTCAGTGAGCACGACTGGGTTAAGGCGGTGGATGTTATCTACTTAGATTTTCAAAAAGCCTTCGATAAGGCACCACACCGCCGCCTCCTTCGGAAAGTGCATGCTCTGGGCATAGATGGAAATGTAGCGAGTTGGATAGAGAACTGGATAAGTGGCAGGCGTCAACGGGTGGTGTTGAATGGACAGGTTTCTGAGTGGGTGCCCGTTAATAGCAGTGTTCCTCAAGGTTCTGTCCTGGGACCACTACTGTCCATCATCTACTTCAACAGCATGGACGGTGACATGGTTACGAAGATTTCCAAATTTGTCGATGATACCAAGCTTGGTATGGAGTCGCAAAAGAAGGAAATACTGCCCGCCTTCAAGATGATCTTGGGAAGATTTGGGAGTGGTCGGACACGTGACAAATGCCTTTTAACGTAAACAAATGCAAAGTGATGCATATCGGCCACCGAAACCCCCAATCTCAGTATATCCTTAAGGGTACTGCTCTTGAATCCACTTTGGTGTAACTATCACTAGTGATCTCAAGTTCTCGAGGTAGTGTATTGAGGCAGAGAAGAAAGCTCAAAAGATGTTAGGTTATATAAAGCGACAGTTTGGATATCGGAACAAGGAGATTGTACTGTGTTTGTACAACTACCTTGTCCGACCGCACCTGGAGTATGACATACAATTTTAGAGTCCTTCGTTTCGAAAGGATATCGCGAGATTAGAACGTGTGCAAGCCAGAGCAACCAAACTGATTCCCTCTATCAGACACAAGAGTTATTAAGATAGATTACGGGAATAGACTTGTTCTCGCTGGAGACCCGGAGACTGCGTGGCCAGCTTATCGAAGTGTTCAAAATACTTCGAGGCTTCGACATTGCAGATTACAGGGATATTTTCAAAGCTTAGCCAGAGCAGAACAAGAAATCACGGCTACAAACTTGTTTCCCTTTCCCTTTCTCCCATTTTATATATTTTGATTTTTCGTTTTTTTTCGTTTTTTTCAATTTCGCTTTTTCTTTTCTTCCTTTCCCTTTTGTTTTTTCCTTTTCCCATTTCATTTTTCTTTAAAATTCTGATTTCTTTCTCTTTTCTTTTTATTTCCCTTTCCATTTCAATTCATTTCCTTTTTCTTTATCTGTTCCTTTCCTTTCATTCTATCTTATTTTTATTTTCCCTTTTCTTTATCTTTTTCTTTTCATTTCCTTTTCTTTTCCATTTTTCTTTAATTTTTTCTTTCATTTATCCGTTTCTCCTTCATTTCCATTTCTTTTCCTTTTATTTTTCTTTGTCCTTTCCTTTTCTTTTTTACTTTTATTTTTCCTTACCCTTTCTTTCCTTTTCCATTTCCTTTATCTTTATTTTTTTCTTTTCTTCCTTTTTCTTTCCTTTCCTTTTCTTTTCTCCTTTTCATTTTATTTTTCCTTTTTCTTTATTCTTTCCTTTTATTTTAACTTCCTCTGCCTTTCCTTTTTCTCTTCCTTTGCCCTCTAATTTTCTTTTTCTTTCTTTTCACTTTTCCTCTTTCTTTTTTCTCATTTTTTTTTCTCTCTCTCTCTCTCTCACTCTCTCTCGATATATCATTTCAGCCTACACCTCTCCCTCGATACCTCTCCTTGCTCTTAATCCCTTTCTCTAATCTCCCTCATTCAATCTCGCTCTCTCTATCTCTCAAAATCTCCTCTATCTATTATTATCTCTCACAGTATCTCCCTCCCACTTTCTCTCTCAAATTCTCTCTCAATCTCTCCCCCAATCTCCATCTTTCTCATTATTTCAATCCCTCTCATTGTCTCACTCTCTCTCAAAATCTCAATCTCTCTCAATATCACTTACTATCTCTCTATCTCTCTCTCTCTCAAAAATAAAGAAAGAGTATATATAATTCAAGGGCATTATATTATATATCTAAAAAATAATATCCATAAATTTGCTAAAATGGTCGCGAGGTAAATGTTTTATCAGAGTATCTTAATTTTACGCGATTGATGGACATTAAAAAGAGACAACCAATTTCACGAGAGGGGGAATTTTGTAACCCCGCTTCGCAAGGTATGATTTTTTTCAGAATTGAAAACACTCATTTCAATAAATCTGTATTTGTAATTTTAAACTATACATTGGTACCATTACCAACGCCCTTTAATTAAGGCACAGAATTAATGGGATGATGGTCTTCTCTCGGATCGCTTTTGTCTTCTCCCACCCCAGCAAATGCACCTGTCATGGCGGGCATAAGGAGTGGAGGTTTCTTGGGAGTTGCTCTCTTAACAGGGGTACAAGAATCCCATGTTCCCTAAATTTTCCATTCGCCTAACTTTACCATTTTGCCAGCCTTTTACTAAAACGTTCTTATGGAATTTCCTTCGTTGGTTTTTGTTTAAAAATAATTCAGGCTGCGTCTGATTAGGGTCGTGTTTTTGTCCTTTTGCCGACTGATAGACTGAGCGCAGAGTGGCCAGGAGCGGTGAGTAAGGGTAAACGAACGGGAGACTCGCTCAAATGAATGACGAAACCATTCAATGCGTCAAGAATGACGAGACTGACCAAAAGGGGTCCGGACAAAGGGACCCGAACGAACTAAATCCTACTTCTGGTGATTCGTTCGCCCTTCCTCTCAGGCCATCCCCGCGCGACGTAACCCACAACTGCCATTTGGTGAACGGAGCCGTTGCCCTGGCGACGGCAGGCTCGAGGAAGAATCCATTATCAGCTCAATTTCCCCATCCCTCCCCCCTCCCCACATCTTTACCAATGGGGCTCAGAGGGAGGAGGGGAAAATTCTCATCTTAGCAGCTTCCTCCAGGATCAAAAGGGGATACATTGGATCTGAACACATTTCGGTTAGAGTGGGGCGTGGAAGGACTGGTAACTTAAACGAATTTCTGAAGCTTTTAGAAGTTATTGACTGTTGATTCATTTATTCATATATATATATATATATATATATATATATATATATATATATATATATATATATATATATATATATAGAGAGAGAGAGAGAGAGAGAGAGAGAGTTACAAGGAGTTACAAGGAAAGAAAGTACCCTAGGAGACCTTACGGTCCATTCAAAGAGGGTACCTTTGAACTAGCAATCGAGCGGGCACATGGCTGCTCAATTGTTTTGCGTCCCTAAACGGCCACTTTTCAAGACTTTGTCTAGTCTTGGCTTAAACTGGTCAACAGATTCACTGTTGACAACCTCCACTGGAAGTGCGTTCCACATACCGCAGATACTGTAAGTGAAAAAATTTCCACACAGATTGCGGTTGTAACGATTCAGTTCAAGTTTGAAGCCGTGATTGCGCGTTCTGTTCTCACTCAGTGTGAAAATATCCCGGTAGTCAACATTGTCGAACCCTCGAAGTATTTAGAAAACTTCGATGAGCTGACCATGCAGTCTACGGGTTTCCAGCGAGAACAGATCTAATTCCCTTAGTCTATCCTCATAACTTGTATGTTGGATAGAGGGAATCAGCTTGGTTGCCCTGGCTTGTACGCGTTCCAATCTCGTGATGTCCTTACGAAATGAAGGACTCCAAAATTGTACGGCATACTCCAGGTGCGGTCGGACAAGTGAGTTGTACAAACACAGTACAATCTCCTTGTTCCGATATCCAAACTGGCGCTTTATATAACCTTTGGGCCTTTTTCTCCACCTCAATGCACTGTTTCGAGAACTTGAGGTCACTAGTGATTGTTACACTCAAGTTCTTCTCAGTGTCGGTGGATTCAATAGCAGTGCCCTTAAGGATATACTGAGGGGCCGATATGCATCACTTTGCATTTCCCCACGTTAAAAGGCATTTGCCACGTGTCCGAGATATATATATATATATATATATATATATATATATATATATATATATATATATACTATATATATATACTATATATATATATACTATATATATATATATATATACGAGGGGGAGTCAAAAAGTTCTCAGATAAATGGCATAAAATTTTTATTTGTAATAATACTGTAATCATTTTTCTACATAAGCTCCATTAACATCTATACACTTTCTTAATCTATGAATCCAACGGTAAAGACCATCTTTGTAGAATTCACGGGGTTGTCTCTGGCACCAAGTAATGACCTGCTTTTTTGCTTCATCTAATGATTGAAACCGGGTTCCTTTTAGGTGTCCCTTTAAATTTGGTTAGGTTAGGTTAGGTTAGGTTAGGTTAGGTTAGGTTAGGTTAGGTTAGGTTAGGTTACCTAACCTAACCAAATTTAAAGGGACACCTAAAAGGAACCCGGTTTCAATCATTAGATGAAGCAAAAAAGCAGGTCATTACTTGGTGCCAGAGACAACCCCGTGAATTCTACAAAGATGGTCTTTACCGTTGGATTCATAGATTAAGAAAGTGTATAGATGTTAATGGAGCTTATGTAGAAAAATGATTACAGTATTATTACAAATAAAAATTTTATGCCATTTGTCTGAGAACTTTTTGACTCCCCTACGTATATATATATATATATATATATATATATATATATATATATATATATATATATATTATATATATGTGAGGAATTAAACCACATTCTCCGAAGACAATTTAATTCAGAACAGTATCGGTGTATCTCACACCCTTTTTCAACTGACACTGGGCAGAAAATATGAGAAAAGCATAACACAAGATCCCCTCTTTTTTCCCCCAATCCCCTACTTGTGGCTAATTTGGGGGCGGGGTTAGGCCTAAACATATTGAAGGGCTGACATTTAACTATTTTGTTTATATGCTTTCTTATTACAGGATTAAAATAAAATTGACCCTCAGATAGATTTAAATTAGCAACTGACGATATAAAGTTCGATTCTACGATTCTTCTCTTAACATAGTTAGCCGATTTAAATACCAATTTACTTCCATTGAAATCGATCGTATGATTCTTGTCTCTAACATGGCAAAAATTGAAGTAAAATGTTATTTAAATCGGCCAACTATGTTAAGAGAAGAATCGTAGAAAAGAGCTTGATATCGCCAGTTCCTAATTTTAATCTATCTGAGGGTCAATTTTCTTTTAATCCTGTAATAAGATCGCAAATAAATAAAATAGTAAAATGTCAGCCCTTCAATATGTTTAGGCCTACCCCCCCCCCAGATTAGCCACAAGTTAGGGATTAAGGGGCAAAAGAGGGGATCTTGTATTATGCTTTTCTCATATTTTCTGCCCAGTGTCAGTTGAAAAAGGGTGTGAGATACACCGAAACTGTTCTGAATTAAATTGTCTTCGGAGAATGTGGTTTAATTCCTCATCTTTTCTTGCGATATTGCATTAATTTTCATCATATATATATATATATATATATATATATATATATATATATATATATATATATATATATATATATATATATATATATATATATATATATATATATATATATATATATATATATATATGAGAAAGTCACAAAGTAGCGCGTGAGTAGAGCAATAGATGAAAAATTCCCCTAGGAAAATGAAAGGCGGATTCCAAGTACTTTCGAACTTGTTCAGTTCATTATCAAGGAATAACAAAAAGTTTACAAAGTTGGTATATATATGAGAGACAGCGGAGTAATGCCCCGCCCATGTACAACGAAAGGGCACAAAATAAAGAAATTTTATCAAAGACGGATAGGAAGTATAAAACCAAATAGATAAGGCCTACTTCCGGAAATTCCAACTGTGACTTTATTCAAAGAAATATTATTGAATGCTCTTCCATTAATTCCTCGCCTAATTTTAATATATTCCCTGGTCTCTTTAAACTGCACCCTGTTATTAAAAGGCTTATTTATAACGAACTTGTCCATTTTAAATCTTAGCCATTTGATTTATTAATTTAGTTATGTTTCTCTCCTTTATTTTGATATATTCCCAATTAGGTGTGTATGTACTTATTTTTGTGACCTAAATGTCTACATTCTGTGCTCACAGTTGGAATTTCCGGAAGTAGGCCTTATCTATTTAGTTTTATACTTCCTATCCGTCTTTGATAAAATTTCTCTATTTTGTGCCCTTTCGTTGTACATGGGCGGGGCATTACTCCGCTGTCTCTCATATATATATATATATACCAACTTTGTAAACTTTTTGTTATTCCTTGATAATGAACTGAACAAGTTCGAAAGTACTTGGAATCCGCCTTTCATTTTCCTATGGGATTTTTTGCATTTATTGTTCTACTATATAACTATTTTAATACTTAGCTGGTCCCCCACCCCCCTTTGCTCTATTTACACCCATAATTCTTCGTGTCATGAATTTCTTCAAAGGTTCACAAATTTCTGATGCTATATTTCCCCACACAGTTTATAATTTTTCCTCTGCTTCTGTTTTATGTGTACTTGTGGTACTTCTTATTGTTTTTCCAAGCACTCAACACAAGCGTTCTATTGCATTTTACTCTGGGCTCTGTGGTGGCCACTCCATATGGGAGATCCTCATTTCTCCAAACCAATTTTGGGTGTGGTCGGATGTATGGCATGAGACTGTCCTGCTGAAATATAACTTCTTGTCTTGGAGTTGAGGGATGCAACTTCTTGATAGATGGCTCTAAGACTTGTAACAACATGTGGTAAGTGGTGAAGTTCATTCTTCCTTGGCCTCAAAACAACTCGCCTGGCCTTTATGAAAACATTCAGCCCACTACCATCATAGAACCATCTCCACACTTCATAGTTGATACCGCATAAGCAGGGTGAAAAAAGCTCTCCGACTCTTCGTCCTAAACAGTGCTGAAAATCTGCTGAAAATCAGCAAAATTGTTACAAAAAAGTTAAATATGTAAATAAATTTCTTCCAAGATATATTTAAATATAATTTCATAAACTACGTGATAATTATTACATACCTGATAATTATTTTGATCAGACCAAATAACTTCAGACCCATTGTTCATGCATCCAATTTTTGAGATCTTTCACACACTGAAGATTTTTCCTATTGCCCTCAGATATCCATGACTTCTTTCTCACTTTCTCACATTCCATCCTTTTAACCACTCATCTTTAAGTCTCATTCTGACTGTTTTGTGTGATATCTTTGAACTTGAAGCTTTATTGAACTCCCGAGGAAGTTCAGAAGTTGTTCGGCAATTTTGTAGTGAAGCCCGAATGAGAGATGTTGTAAGACGTTTTCTGTCACTTCTCTTCCTTGATGCTAAGGGATTGGTCTCTTCATATCGTTTTATAGCCATTTTCACAGCATATCTTCAATATCTTCTTTTTTTTAGCAGATTCTACATGTGATAGCTCTTGGTTATGGGGAAGGTGGATTTGTCCTCTCTCTGCTTCTCTAAGTTCTTTAGTTTTAGTCATATTATTAATTTAGAACGATATTGAATACACAAAAATTATAAATTGAAGCTGAAACATAAGAAATATTGGTTAAATTATGATGTTCAAACATAACTATTTTATTAATTACACACAATTCAGTAAAATACTAAGTAATTCAAACATATTAACAAAATATTGAAAAATATTCGCAAAATACACATTATTATCATATACATACTCGTATATCTATGAATGATATGATAAATTCTAATAAGTTTAATTAAATATGTTAAATATTTAAATCTATGAGATGGGCATTATACTTTTGACCAAGGGTATATATATATATATATATATATATATATATATATATATATATATATATATATATATATATATATATATATATATATATAGAGAGAGAGAGAGAGAGAGAGAGAGAGAGAGAGAGAAAAGAGAGAGAGTATGGAAGAACGTGAGAGAGTACGAAAGAGAGTAATAGAAAGTAATATAGATAATAAGAGAGAGGGAGATGTGTGGGGATGGGGGAGGCGCCACGAGACACCCTCCTTTCAATCAAGGCAAATTGGGCGGGTGTCGTTGGTGCCTTCCCATTTGCATCCTCCTTACACCGACCTAATCAACTTTAGTGATCGGGTTCTCTCCGAAACCCCTAAACGGGGGCCTTGTCAGGGGAGGAGAAGGAAGGGATGGAGGTACCTCGGTTGTTGTAACGCCAAGCCCTCATCGCCAGGACGCACCTCCTCGACAACCCTCTCTTCTTTGCTCCTCTGAATCCCTCCCAGGGGGCTTAAAGACTCGTCCCCACCCCCGGTCACAACGTCCTAGTCAAGGTTTTCTGCAGCGCCGCCACCTCACCCCATCCCCCTTAGTGCTATTTCACTTGTTCACCAGAGGAACCAACCTTTTCGTGAGGGAGGATAGTCATAATGTTACGCTCCAAGTAGTCTCCTTTTATAACTACACCCTGAACCACGCTAATAGCTTGGCAAGAAAAGTTAGGATTTCTCTGTTCTCTGTGAATCAATTTTGATGAAGCTTTTCCTAGTTGGTCTGCACAATATGGCAACACTAGTGTTATGTTTTATCTATGCTGTGTTACGCCCTTTGATTTTTATTTCAGATTCGTCGTGTTTTGGGGGTGAACCATCCTAATAGCATCTATCCTCTTTCAGAATAATGGGACGTCGCAGAGACCTCAACGATGAAGAAAGGTCTTTCATCATCAAAGAAAGTGCTGAAGGCAACTCTGTTCATGTTATTGCTGAGACGTTAGTTCACCATGTGGAAACGGCTAGACGATTCCTGAAGGGTCGTTAACTAAGAAAAAAGTGATCCAATTGTGGGACCTTCAAGCCTCTAACAGCTAGGGATTTGTGGAATATTGGCCGCCAGTTACGTGGCAAACCCAGACAAATTTGCTAATGCATTATCCTCGCCGCTTGTCGTCTCCATGTGCCGAAGACCACCAGGAACCGTATCCTAGGGATCATGGCTTCCGTGCTAGCTCCCCTAAACCTGCCTCCTTTAACGCTCTGTCACAAGACTTTGAGGCCTTAATGGGCCCGGAAGTACAGGAAGTTGGACATGACTTGCGTTCTCGTTACTGACGAGACCAGGGCGACCCTTGACGGACCTGATGGTTGGGCGTTCCCAACGTTTGTGACGTCAACAAACAACAGACAGGAGGAGCCATGTTGTATGTAGGCAGATATGATTGGACATATACTTATTGGCCCAGTCATGGTGCCTGATGGTATTAAGGTGACTGCAGCCATCTACTGCAATCTCTTGAAGAAGGTCATGGATCCCTGGCTAGATGACATACCGTTGTCACTTCTAATGACTCTAGTTTTTATGCATGACAACGCTTCATCTCACTCTACCAGGGTGACCCAAGCGTTCCTAGGCTCTTACGGTATACAAGGTGACAAGTTTATGGCGTGGCTGTCAGCCTCTCCGGATCTCAACTCAATCAAACATTTGTGGTCCATCATTAAACAAGATGTCGATCCTATGGACGTCAATTGTGGTGTAAATAAGTTTTATCGGCGACCATCAAAGCTGAAGCAGAGGTAGTCCAACCTGCTACCATTAGGAAATTGACAGATTCCATGCATGATAGGGTTTGGAAGTCATCCGTCAAAATGGCGCTCATGTGGGCAAATAATTCATTATGTCCATCAATCGTTTATTATAATTATGGTTCTCTGTTAGGTATGTTTAATGTGTATAATTATCCTTCGTTTTCTCTAAGATACATATGTCTAGATGGGCTACTTTTATTCAAAACCAATTAGCGTGGTTCCCTCAATAAACGACGAATCTGAAATAAAAACTGAAGGATGTAACAAAGTAGAAGGAAAACATAACATTAGTGTTGCTATATTTTGCAGACGAGTGAGGAAAAGTTTCATCAAATTGGATTCACAGAGAAATCCTAATTTGCCCTATCAATTAATTAGCCTGGTTCATGATTTACTACTCAGGTTGCGTCCACACATTTTCGCTCTTGCTATTTCTATCACTCTTTCTTAGCCTCTCGCTTCTAATCTATTTTGGAAGTGCCTTCGTTGGTCTTTGTTTACTACTCCTCGTCCCGTTTCAGAGCGCAACTTGAGCGAAGCCGCCGATGGTTCGCCGCTGCTCTACAAGAAGGAGACGTCGTTCGTGGCTATCCTAGACGGAGATTACCGAGTGGGCGGCCTTGCCCCCTCGGACCCTCAACTTGAGCATAAGGGAGATACCGCCATCAGGTAAGCGGGTTTCGAAGATGGATGTGTTAATTGTTTGTTGTTTCGCCACGCCACCTCCCCGTATTTTACCCCAATACGCAATCCTGAGGTGAAGTTTTGTAGCATAGGACCGCACTCTCAAATAAATGGTTTATATTAAAGGGTTGAAGTTAGAGGATGTAAACATGTACGAAAAGTACAAACCCGAGTCTTGCAAAGAGCAGACTACCTGATGAGGACGTATGAGGGCATAATGGCCGCAAACAATACCAGGTCAACAAAATAGAATTAGGGATGGGAGAATAAGTGAACTTCAAAGTGATCAAATTGAAATGTGAAGAAGGTTTAGTCTATTTTACGCATGGGTGCAGTGATTAACAACCAACCTTTACTGCGATTCGATCAACCGACCACTCCATAATCATAATGCCTAAATGCACCAATGCGTACAGTCAGTCATCAACAGCATTCTATTTGACTTCGAACATCAGTGTACCATTTTTCACTTACGTTCCTTATAAGAGTCTTCTCTTTTACCAAATAATTTCTCACACAAGTGGCGTGTATGTTGTGTATGTTATGTGCATATTCTTTGTTTCGCTTCTTCTCGACTCAAAATAATGGTGGATTTAATGAATTTATGCGAGAAAACTTACAGAAACTTGAAACCAACTGAATTAAGAACCAGCCATTTTCTCTGCCTCGGTTGTGATTCTTTACAAAAACTTGTTTCATTTATTCTTCAGGAAACGCAAGGGGAGAAGGGGCATAGATGGGGCATGGGAGTATAATAGGTGGAGGCATAAGTTTGAGAGGTGCTATTGTCCTTCTGTTCGGGATCTTTCATCATCATCATCATTTTTGAAGGCCCCATACATGTTTGCATGTGTTGGCCTTATTTACCTAATGGCGGTTTTCCATGCTGCTCGATTTTGGGCTGTTTCTCTATTTAAACTCATATATCTGAGGTCCCTTTGTATGACCTCATTCCACGTCTTCCTCGGTCTTCCTCTGGCAGCTACACCACCAACCTCCAAACTCCTAACACCCTTCACCCAATTATTCCCAGTCTTTAACGTAAACAATCGTTTGTTTACGTCGTGGAGTAGAAGAAAGTGAAATGATATTAAATCTTCTCTGTTTTCGCCTCTCTTCTAAAGAGAGATGAAAGCCTGCGCTTTTCTATTCATGCTTGTTCCAAAATATTTCCATATTCATCTTTACGAGTAATCAAGACCTATCCATCTTCTTTCAGGGTAAAGGGGTCTTTGTCGTTCTTTGTTGGCGATCTGCCTTTGTTTTCTCATTTATTATGGCTGGCGCGAACGCTCTTTGCTTTCTTCACCCGACCCTATAATACCCGACAGAGCGTGGTCTTCGTTTTGGACCAAGGGATGGATTGGGAGAGCTGTGCGCTCTCCCGTCCATAGGAGCTCAATTGTATCCGTTTTTTGTCTACTTGAGATATGTCCTTTCACTTATTTTCCCTTCCCCAACTCCCCCACTTTACTTTCCTGTTGTGGCGAGATTCCCTACACCCGTTCTCCTTTGGACCCCGAGGCTCACTCTCACAGGGGGAAATCACCCTCGAAAATTACGTCACATAATTTTACTGCTAAAAAGACGTGTTTTTTTGTTGTTTAAATGGTTTTTATGTTGTTTTTATGGGTTTGGTAAGGGGGGAGACTTACAGGCTCCCGCTCTTGCATAGACTGACTCCTCGGAAAGGTGAGTTGTCACTCCAGCCCCACCAAATTCCAAATCTTAGTAGTGGTTGTCACCATTCTTCCCTCGTATCGTGGACAAGATCACCCGACCATATAATGAAATATACATCAAGATCATAAGGACAATCTCTGTTAAGCCCAAAGGCAGTAGGGTACCGATCCTTGGGGGATGTGATATCGAACAGCGAGCATAGGATCCTTCGTTGTTCAGCGTCAGGAGGTTGTGCATATAGGTACCTCATAGGGGATACTAGCATCCCCAGGTGGGAGTATGTGTATACAAATACCCCCAATCAGTAGGGTTCCAGAACAAAGGAGGGGTGGGTGTGTAATGCTGTGAAGACAGGAAGAGAAGATAGCGGTGATGAGATTGGTTTATGAGAAAGTTTCAGAGTATCCGCCTATGGGTGGCCAGCTCGTGACGTCGCTGAAAGCTCTGCATCCAACCTCACTGGGATCGAACCCGTACCTAAAGCTAATCATCTTATCCACTTACCATTTAAAAGTTCCCTCCACCCTCTTGAATGCAGTGTAGAACCAATGTAGAGGCTAGTACCTCTTCCATGACCACATATATAGTAGACCACTAGATTTGGGAGCACGTGTACCCCCTTCCCCCTTGTGGAAATTCTCATTGCCTCTCTTCTACAGATACATGAGCGACCTTCAGTACGACGACAGCTTGTCCCACATTCTGGATCTCTTTGGAAACGCGGATGAGAAAGGGAGGGTAGGGGATAAAGGGGTGAAAACAGAACGGTTGGAGAGTGGTCGCAGCCGGTCGCTACGGGGCAGATTGTCTCTGACGTCGCCAGGCCCAAATCTGGAACAGAAGGTCCCGTCGCAAGTTCCCAACATCGAGGCAACGCAGTCGCTCACGCCGACCGTAAGTATCGCGTCCTCGGATCACTCCGTCTTCTGCACCAATGCCATTAACCTAATCCGGCCATCAGGGCCGTACTAGTGCAAGGGCACTCTGGACACTTGTCTGGGGCTCCCACGAGGAAAAATGGCCCCGTGCTAATTTACAAGGTGTGCCGTAACTCTGGACTCATAAGGATTTCTAATTTCTTTAGGTCGTTTTTTTTCCCTGTGGTTCTCGACTTACGGGGCACCCTGGATCTATGCTGTGACTTGCTATCAATAAATATATACTGAACTATAAATATTTTTATTTGATAATTAATATTTAACATGTGTTTTACTAGAGATAATGAACAATATTAATGTTAATTTTTATGATAAGAAATGGACATTGGCATTCGCCTATGATTTAGAATCATGGTCATAGCAATTCCTAATAATTTCATACTAGGCCATCTTCGTCTGTATGGTTTAACCTACAGGAGTAAACTACATGTTGGTAAACTTGATATAAATCAGTATGAATAAAACGAAAGTTACCCGCAGATAGGCAATTTATTATAGAGAGAACCGGCATTGTTTGCACAACAACTATCTTTAAGTTCAATTATGTGTACGTTAAGTCATTCTCCTCCCAGCTGTCGTCCAGGTAAGATACCTAAGAAATCCGTCACGCATCTTAATGTCCGCGAGCTGATCACAAAGCAGAACAACCAAGACGATCGTTCATTTAGAGCCATTGCAGAGATTGTAGAGCGCTCCAAATGTGTAGTTCATAATATTTTGTCAACTTATGACAAAACAGACTTATGTGAGGCTGGTAAATCAACTTGCAGGCCAAAAGAAGACCTCAAAAAGGAAAGACTAAGTCATTAACCAAATTGTAAAGAAGGACTATCCAAGTCTAGTGCATCAGTTTCTCAAGATATTAGTAAGATTTTGGACATCAAAATCTCCAGTCAGATTGTGTCACGCCAGGTGGAAGAGGGCAATCTTTACGCTCGCATCCCCGCGATCAAAGAACTGCTCAGTCCGAGGATCAAGAAGGCTCGTCTTGCATTCGCCCCCGAGTACGTTACATGGGCGGATGAGCAATGGAACCAAGTTCACTTCAGTGGCGAATCTAAGTTCATTTTGTTCAGATTCGATAGCAGGAGTGTCGTTCGTCGCAGAGCAGACCAAAAATTATCTTCCAATTGCACCAAAAATATCGCGAATTGCTACAATAATAATAATAATAATAATAAATATTTATAATGCCCCTTTCAGGGCAAGCCTCCGAAGCGCAACCTGCAATTTCAATGCAGGATAACGCCCCCTGCCACACGCTCAATTTGGTGAAGACCCTTGACGATAGGCACATCACTGTTATGAAGTGGCGTGCACATAATACAAACCTGAATCCGATCGAAAAGGTTTGAGAGAGGTCTAAAGCGAGGAATCAAAAAACGGCTCCGGATAATTTCTTCAAGAACAAAAGAGCCAGATTACTGCGCAAGAATGTCAGCAGTTGGTTGATCCTTGTAGCAGGAGATGTTAAGGCATTATCAATAATAAAGACCTTCACACTATATACTTATAACTTGTACAAATGTTTTCCGCTGATAATTTAATCGTTATATTCCAATACAAATTTGTTTTCACAATCGTTCGGACCATTTTAGAGACTTCAATTTTTCTAGTAAATTGTTTATTTGCTGATAAATTTCATTTTATTCAGCCAAATTTGCATACCATTTACCCATGTTTTAGTACACCAATTTTGGAGACGCTGGACTTTATTGGAAGATTTTGTGATAGAAAATATAGGCGTTCTGATCTTTTGGGACTATAAAGTTCAAACGTTTGATTAATGTTTAAATTCTGACTTTGTTGCAAGTAAAAATAGATTTAGATTTAATTTATCAAACATTTACATTTTTATTACTGTGCGTGTTTGTCTAGATAGGTGCCGTAGTGCCCCATGGGCCTATAATGCTGTTAAAACTGCCAACCATCCTTCGTGTCTTCCTTTTCCATCACCTTTGTGTACAAAATGGAGCTAGCCAATTGATCAGTGCCTACATGTGTGCATTTATTGGTATGTATCTGATTGTGTGAGAAAGATGGGGAGTAACGCCATGATTGAGACCGAAGTGTCGTAAAAAATGATAACGCAATAGCTTCACCCTGTTATTTTAATCATTTGAATTTCATTTACTGAGGAAGGATGGGGTAGATCACCCCCCGCCCCTATGCTTGAACTCCAAACCTTTTTCAATGGTCGCTTTTTTGCGAGAATCAAATTGGAGCAAAAGCTTTTCTGTGTTCTGAGATTTGCTTCAATGGACAAAAAGAAAAATTCTTGTCAACGAATTTCGCGTCTTTCGCAATTCTCGCCAAGACGGAGGTTTTTTCTCGCCCACAAAAGGGCAAAGAAAGTTGACGTTTCCGGCTTTGTGGGCTTTGCATATTTTACTGTATATTTTTTAATTTAAATGAAAAATACAATGATCTTCAATGTGTTTCCCACCTGTGTAATGTGCGTGAAGGAAGTGGAAGGCTGTTAATCAGTGAACAAGTTTATTTACGTCCATTGTTCTTTCTCTGTATGCATTTCTTTCTTTGCACTCTTTAATTTTTACTACAAGTAATCTTTGTATGAATCTGTTCCTGGAGGCTTATATTACAATCTCTGGACCAAGTACTTACGGTGGATGAGATGGTATTGCAACAGTAGTGGTGGTATACTTTCGTAGTAAAAACGCACATGAGTGAACGTTTTTTCGCGCGCTCGCACATGATTTTACATACTTTTTTTGCGGTGTAGTGTATATGCGGTAACCAAGATTGTCCTTATCAAATTAACGCTAATTCCCCAATTAATTAGACTTTAAATAAAATTAAACAGCTGTGCTTTAAGATCCGCGCTGGTGTGTGATAGCCCACCATCTCCCAATTATCCCACATTTTTAACAGTGCTCTTTCTTCCCATTCTGTTTAAACAGCATTTTCTTATTATTCACTACTCTATTATTTATTTCTTGTTCCCCAGTTTATCCCCTCCCATTTCTACCGTATATATATATATATATATATATATATATATATATATATATATATATATATATATTCATTATGACAGATTTTATTGAAAGCGACTGCTAGTCTCGTGTTAATAATTTTCTTTTCAATCTTCTCGATTTGTCTTATGTTCGCCTTTTCTTCATTGTTCAACCCGTGAATAAAACAGAACAATGGTCATTAGAGACTGATCTTTATTCATTGCAAAAAGGTGCAAGGAAATTAATGCACCTTAGCACTTTCTTTTATTATAGTGGTGGGATTCGATACTACAAGTATCATCTTCAGAGTTAGAATGGGAAATTAATACAGGTATTCCAGTTTATATATTATAAAAAAAAATGTTTTAACAAACTGACAAACTGAACGTAGGCATGTGCAGGCAAATTAGCAGGCTGAAGAAATGCAGGTAGGCATTGGTCGGAGAAGAGGGGGGGGGGGAGCTGCCTTACCAGATGTGATTGGTGGCTAGAAGAAGGTCTCTTAAATGTACCTGGCCCTCGATTTCCTCTTCTTGCAGTTGGAAGGATTTCATGGGAGTTAGATTTTAGGTTTAAACTTGATTGGTTTTCTTGAATATATATTGCTTCAAGGAGGATTAATGGCGTCTGTTGGGAGCATAGTCTAAAAAATTGGTGCTTTCTTCTTCTTCCATCATTTTTCTGTTAAGGCAAATTTCATGCATTTCTTGTGTATGTTTTGTATATATATATATATATATATATATATATATATATATATATATATATATATATATATATATATATATATATATATATATACAAGAAAGAGACATTGGACTCGAATGAGCAATGAGACAAGAAACAGGAGTTTTTTAGAGGTAAGAGAAAGGGACATTAGAAGAAGACTAGAATCAAAGAGAGCAGAGGGCGGCACAATGAAGGCAATCCTTTACCGAGAAGACAGAGATAACGCCAGGGGAAAAAAAGTTTGAAATTCCTGGCCGGGACTCGAACCCGGGTCTTCTGATTGCCTGTCAGATGCTCTACCACTAAGCTACCAGGCACAGTGACTCTACTTCACCCAAAGCGTTGCCCCATCAAACCCAGTATCTCTCTAAGCTAGAAACCTCCAAGGAATTTTTATACCACATCTTCTTACCCGCTCACAATTTAATTGTTTTGAAAGGCAGAAAATAAATATGGCGAAAGCCCTGTGGTGGTTCCCGCAGAACTTGCATTTGCTCCTTCTACATATATATATATATATATATATATATATATATATATATATATATATATATATATATATATATATATTGTCGTGGTATGACATTATATTACATCAATGCCATATTATATCTATGGGGAAGGGACTGATAACTTACAGGTGAACCGACGAAGGGACGGAACACCGCTAGTTTAGACGGGCTGAAATGCGAGATGAGAGTGCAACGAGGTCAGGTAACAAATGGGCAATGGCAAAGCTCATGGTTATTTAAAGAGGCATGTACAAAAATATAATTTTATTTACAAAAAAATAATGAGACAATTGATGGGTAAATTTAACTCAGAGAATTAACGGACAAAATCACATCAGTAAACGAAGGGGGGAGTTGTAGGTATAAATCAGACTATGAAGTTTGAACTTAAGGTATTACAGGAGGAGACTATTTAAATGAGGGGGGGGAGATAAACTCAATTGAGTTACTGAAGGGGGGAGAGGGGTTGGCTTACGGATGTCTTCTGCACGTGAGGTGAAGCCGCTCGGAACTTCTGAGCGGGAACTTGAAGTGATGACGGTTCTCCAAAAACAGGGGGGGGGGGTAACTTCCGGTCCAGGGGAGAGTATTTTGGCCACCTGAAATAAGGGGCGAACGAAGGAGGGCTTCGACAGGAGTTGATAAGAGAAGTCCGGAAAATTCAGCGATAAGAGATCATGTAATAAAGTGTAAAAGTGATATCTCCTTAGATAACTTTGAAATTCTGAATTCGCACAAATGCCCTATTACCCTTCGAATCTTAGAAACACTTTATATAAAACAGCTCTCCCCGAATTTAAATAATGATCTCTCGTCGGTTCCACTCCTTGTTACCTGAATTCGTTTGGATGTGGGTTGCGGGGCGCAGTTTTGGTACTTTTGGGTCGGCCGGAGCACGTAACACGCTCGTTGGCAAGGTTTGTGATTTTGTATATTAGGTTTCGCCAATTTTTCCTTCAATTATTCGTTTAAAATTCATTTTAAAACAGTTTTATATAATCATTAGATTCATAAATCAAATCTCCCCTACCTTAATAGATTTTAGCAATTATACACTCGCTAAATAATTTAAATATTTTAAATCCTTCCCTAGTCTCTATTGTAAATTTGAGCCCCATTTTGAAATATTTCCTTAAACTCTAAATTTGCCAATCAAAGCTAAATACTAGCTAGTAAACTTCTAGATGTACACTTAGCAGTGTTCTCTCTTAACAGTGCAAAATATTTCGTTTCGTTTTTTGTATTTTAGGCCTAAGAAGATGACCGTATTGTGGTCGAAACGTCGCCGGTAAATAAAAAGGATGATACCAGCTATTTTCCTCGCCTTGGGATTTCTGTTAAACATTAAATTTAGGCTCTCTAGAAGCAATCCTCATCGATATATATATATATATATATATATATATATATATATATATATATATATATATATATATATATATAATAGTAAACCACAATGTTTAAACCACAGCTACCCACAAGAATCCATCGACGCAACCATGAAAGAGAAAATGAACTTAGCTGCTGGCCCTGGCGTCAGGTCTACTCCGAAGAAGAGTAATGTCGACCTTTATTACAAGGCCAATATGAACACCGGCTACCGTGAAGACGAAAAGGCTCTCAAAGCCATTCTCCATCGTAACGTGACCCAAACCGACCTTAATACAGATATTAATCTAATTATATACTACAAGACCAAGAAGACAAGTAGTTGGATCATGAAGAACAGCTGTCTCCCTCCAACGAGCGAACTCCAGGAGACTAACGTCGTGTACGAATATTCGTGCAAAGTCGGTGATTGCGAACACCGGAATTCCAAGTACATTGGCGTGACCTCCACAACCCTGTCGAGGCGACTGACAGCTCACCTTTAAAATGGCGCGATCAAAAAAACACTCCCACTCTCATGGTACTACCCTAACACGTAAAAAGCTGAATAAGAACACCTCCATCATCCTGAGACTCCAAAATCGCAGAAGGTTGTGGATGGCCGAAGACGTCATCATTCAAATGAAGAACCTGGCAATTATCATGCAACTTCAGCCAGAAACCATACTCCAGACATCTCGGCGTCCCCGAGTTGACCGCCGTTAAAAGAAGCATGTTTTCATACAAACATTTTCCTTTGCCTCCTTTGCCAGAGAACTAGATCGGAGCGACAAATAGTCAGATTCAAGATAGTATAAAGTTAGAATGTGGAGAGAATGATAGGATAGATCAAAAATATTGTATAGAGAGTATGTGATGATTGGATGAGAATGAGTGTAAGATGAACTATGAGATGAGGATGATAGTGGTTTGTACCAGGTTGCCTGGTTAACGCTTTCCTTTTTGTTTTGTTTTGCTTTTTGATGTGATTTGAAGTTTATTAGATATAAAAATTTAGCATTCGAGCCTTTGTTTTCTCTTTGCTCAATCGAACATCTTTAATTTTTCTTATTTATTAGTTTTTTTTGTTTTTTTGTGCTACTTTCGCATCTTTTTTTTAATATATATATATATTTATTTATTAAATTTCTAATGGTAATCTTCTTTGTTAATCTCGTTAATATTTTGACAATCGGGTTTCTCATAGTCGGTTGTCTTTTTCGGTTTCACATATTGTTTGTATGATCAGTTGTCTTATTCGGTAATCTTGTTTTTGTTTTTTTTTACCTATATATTGGGTTGATGTTGTTTAAGTTTTTTTTCACGCTGCCGTAAAAACGATTTTGGTAGTGTATTTGCCGGATTTCGTTTTCCGGTACTACTATTTGGTTGATTTCGTTTTGGGAAATTATGTTTTTTATATTATCCCACAGTTTCGTTGAACGTTTTTTTAGGGTTAAATTTATGGGTTTTAGTGCAGATCTTCGATGGAGTTCCTCAGATGTTATGCCATCCTGTCTTTTTGTGTTAGTGATTAACTTTGTGGCTTGATTTTGAATGCGTTGGACCTTTTTTAATTGTGTATTATTTACTGTATTCATCGGTACTATTGGGTAAAGTTGCTCGGGACGAACTAGGACCATGTATAATTTTCTTTTGTTTTTGTTACTTAGGTTTTTGAATCTGTACAGCGCCGATATGGTCATTTTTGTTTCGTTAATCTTCTATATTATGTGGCCTCTGTACCCTGTTTTTGTTAACTTTAGACCGAGGACGCGTCCTTCCGTGGAGTATGGATATGCTTCTCCATCGACTCTTACTGCAGCTGTTTTCCTTCTGTTTACGGGTATTATTTTGAATTTGTCTCTGTTTGTTTTTAATTCGTTTCTTCGTTCATAGTCATTGATGTTTTTTTATCTCCCTCGCTGTTCTTTGAGCTACGTCTCTGGGGTTCTTCCTGTCGCTGGTGATTATTTGTGTGATGTTATCCGTCAGTTGGATGTACATCACACATTCGTGGGTTGGTTGTGGAAGGTCTCTGGTGTAAACAGTATGCAGCGTCTGAGAGAGGCATCCTCCTTGGGGGACCCCCGTTTTCAGGTCTATATGGTCCCCTGTTTGGCCGTTTATTTGAAGTACGGCTTTCCTTTCATCCAACGAAGTTGCATAATGTTTTGCAAACATTTTATCTGCAGGTTAAGGCTGCAGATCTTGGCTTTTAAGCCAGGCAACCACACCTTGTCGAAGGCTTTAGCAACGTCACTCCGTGACGTTTCGGTTATTATCGCCATCGCAGTGTCCGTTCCTCGCTTGCTCCTGTGGTTTAGGAGTTTTTCTAGGACTTTACCCAGAAATTCCAAGAGCGAGATCGGGCGGTAGCTTCCGACTTGATGTTTTGGTTTGTCTGGCATCGGTAGGAAGATCATCTAGCCCTGCTTAAAGGTGTGGGGAAAGTATTCAATATTAAGGCAGGCATTGAAGATCTTCACTATCTATTCATGCACGTTTTCTGGAGCATTTATTAAGTGCACCCTGGTTATCCCGCTTTGACCTGATGCTTTTTGTTTGAAAGATTGTAGGACTGTTTTATATTCAGCCATTGAAAAGGGCATTCCCTCCCCCAAGGGGGGCTTTCTCTCTTCGTCGACGTGTATGTATGGTACAGTGCGTTCTTGTAGCGCCTCTAGGGCTTGTATGACTTAACCCTAGTGCTCCATATCGTATTCTTGATTTTCTTCTGGTGTTAGCGAGAATATTTTTTCCAGTGATTTTGGAAGTGCACTTGGAGTTCTTCGTTATTTTGCACTTCCCTGTACTGTATTTTTAGTTTTATATTTTTCTTTGGTTAAGATTCTCGTAATTTTCTGTAGTCTCTCCATAATTTCCTCGGATCTGCTTCGACATCCATTTTATTATTATATTATTCCAAACCTGGCTTGACTTTTCTTTAATTAGATTATCTATCTTCTGATAGCAATTAGCCTTCTCTATCTCTCCATATTAGGGCCCGTTTCTGTGATTTCTTTAATTAAGTTTTGAAATTCTTCCATCATTTCCTTTATTTCGTTGTTCCATCTGGGAGCAGGTGGGGTTCTATATTCTATTACTTGGGTATGAATTCTGTCTGCTTCAATGATATTTTCGGTGATTAGTTTTAATTGGTTTTCTATTTCTTCTGTTCCTTGGTTGTTTAGGGATCCAGTTTCTAGTGTACTTAAGTGCTCTTTGTAACCATTCTAGTTTGTTCTGCTGATGGCTTTTCTTTGTGGAATTTTAATTTGAATGGGTGAAGTTGAAATGGTCGTTATCATACTTAGATGGGGTTGCGGGGCCTGGTTCTGTGTGGTGATTTAAGTTGAAGTTTGGGTTCATCAGTATTATGTCAAGAGTTGTCGAGGTTTGGGCTGTTAAGTATGTTGGGAAGTCTGGTCCTTCTCTGCTTAGCTCTTTCCGCTGTATTAATAATTGAAGGATCCTTCCTGCTCCGTTTGGTTGGTTTGTGTAGTCTGCCTATCTACATCTTGCATTGAGGTCTCCTGTTAGTATGGTTGAGGCCTGTCTACGAAAGAGTTTGAGGAAATTTGGAGTTGGTAAATACGAGCGTCTTGGGGGCTAATATACCCCAGCTATGACTAGATTTCCTGTGGTCATTTTTATTTTTATGGCCAGATACGACTCTTCTAAGTCTTTTACCTCTGTTGAGTGGATTCCTGTTTTTACGCCAATTGCTACACCATCGTACCTTGTTTGCATGTAATTTGTGGTAATAAATCTATAATTTGGATTTCTTATGGTGTCGATCCCTGTGTTTAGTCCATGTTCGGTTAGAATAATTATGTCTGGGTCTTCAGTATGATATTCTTTTTCCTTGCCATCCGTTTACATTTAGTGTAAAGATTTTAATTTTTCGTTGCTTTAGAACATTGTATACCTCTGTCTCATCGGCGTCTGCCTCATATACCTACCTGTACTTTCCCTTAACTAGTCCGTCCACGATTTCTTTTTGTTGATTTGTTTAGGTAACGGGTATGCGTGGAAACTGTAAATTCTAATGATCACATCTTGAGTATTGAGTTTGGATTTTTTTTTTAATCTTTTTGGGTTCGTCTTCGAGGTTTCTTCAGCGGTGGATTCTTCTTCAGAATCGGCATCCTCAACGGCTTCGTCTTCTTCCGGGCTCGTATTTTTCGGAGTCTCTCTCTTCTTGGGTCATGTTAATTCTATATAGCTCGCTAGAAGGAGGGTTCTCCGGAAACCACATTTTTAAGCCCGTTCTTTTCCAGCATGGTGTTTAATTTGTTTGCAAATGAGCCTGGCTTTGCTATGTTTACACAGTTTAAGCATTTCTTTACCGTGCTCCTGCATTCTGAGCATGCATTCTCTTTGTAAGTGCAGTCTTTGGTCGAGGGTTTGTCGAGGGCATAGCATGTGAAGCATACTTGCACGGAGACAAATATCTCCCTCTTAATTTGATCGGATAAGATCTTAGTGTAGAAGGCAAGCAGTCCATGTTCCGAGGCTTTTATGGACATTTCTGTCGATCTAAATATCACATTGAATACGTTGTTATGCTCTTCTCCATTTTGGTTTCTGAATTTGATTATTTCCTCGACCTTTGCCCAATCCTGACGTTTTACTAGCTCTTCCTTGATTTCATTCGGAGTGTGCTCACCGACCCAAGGGTCAAGTTGTCTGCAGATCACAGATCTTTTCGTTTGTACGTCCGGAAGGGGTTCGATGTGCGAGTCCGATCTTTTCCAGCTTTTTGGCTGCATTTTCGGTCAGAAGGAGATCTAAGTCCTTTTCTGTGTCGCATAGCGCCACATACCCGTTGTGCTGGTCTTTTAGTCTAAGGAGTATGACCCCAATATCAGGGCAGATAGTCCTTAGGGGCAATTTGCGAGTTGGTTTCTCCCGGCCAAGAAAGATGCGAAGGGGGACCCTCTTCGCCCCTTCACGGTCGTCCATTTCTGGCTCGTTAAAGCCTCCTTTTTGTGTTTTTTTTTCTTCTAGTCAGACAATCTGAGCCTTCCAATTTTATATGTTTCTTGCAGCGCTTAGTTTCTCCTTAAAAATTCCTCGCGCCATGATTAGCCAATTTTTGTAATACTTATGTTCGCGTAGAAATACTATATCTAATGTAGCGATTTTTGAATTATTTATTCACGTTCCTTTACGGGGAACAGAAGAAGAAGAATTTAATAGAGCACGAATAAACCGACGAATGTCGGGCTAATTCGACCTCGCATCCCCCCCCTCCCCATGCCGGGGCAGGGGAGCTAAAATAAACTGAACTGCCATTCATCTTGCCACGTCCCAACTATGCCGTTCGTGTGATAGGCATAATTGGGGGCGCCCAGGAAAGCAGGTTTGTGGACTAGCCCACTGTAGAACTCGGCGTTAGTAGCAACGCGGTTACGAGGCAATGCTGAAAGCTTTGGGAAAGAGTTGGCTCTAGTCCCTGAGGGTAGTTTCCGGCCAAGACCACAGGGGGACGTACAACCGTCCCTGTGTAAGTTGGAAGCAGCATCGATAACCAAACCCCAGACGGGGCGGCAACCCTCGGGTGGTGGTAGTTGATTCAATCACCACCCATCATTGAGTCTGCCATATATCACCCGTCTGAGAGGCCTCCCTGGGTTCACCCACCATCATTTCATCCCTCCATCCGGCAGTTCACTTTCATGGAAGCTTGCTTGCAACTGTGTGGGGAGGAGGGCTGCCCCCCGCAGGCGCTCTAATAAGAAAAAAGGAAAAAAAATTATCTTTTGGACAACCTAAATAATATAAAAGTTGGCAAGCACCCAGGAAACCATGAAGCAGGAGCAACCCCACCGTGGTTCATCTTCCCTCGGGGCCCGTGCAGAAAAAATGGCCTAAGCTCGGACCCCCTGGGTCCCTCTGCGCACCATAAGCGGGCACAACAGACCTACCAAGGAGAATGTTTTTAAAACCGTGTATGGGAAACTCAAGACAGCCATGATAAGGCTACTGGAGATCCCCGCGGGCTATGTCGCTGTCTGTGAGACAGAAAAAGACATTGAAGCAATGACAAAGGAGGCTGCGGTCGAGGTCCTTCGTGAGCTTGGCCTGCAACCAGCTATTCTTCCGCAGATCCAATCACATAGGAGTTTGATCTGCAGGAAATTAGAACCCAGGATAGAGGAACATTCCGAGAAGTAATCAGGGATGAAGTAATGAGGAACCACTCATGGGCGAAAGTTACGGACATTGTCAAATTCCGTAACAAAAGAGATAATACCGACTACGCCCATGTTTTTAAAATAATATTTAGGAAAACCTCCTGGCCAGAAAGGCGAAGGAGTCTGGGCTCCTGCTTTTCAACGCCAGAATCAACGGGGAGCAGATTGAGAGGGAGGAATTCCACTAAATCCAGTTCTGCTTCCGCTGCTATAAAATGGAGGCCCACACCATCCGCGAATGTCAAGCACCCGAGGAACTATGCTCCAGATGCAGCGAATCCGGACATCACTGGAAAAGCTGCCGGAGCCCTCACGAAAAGTGCATAAACTGCAGACAGGGACATCAGACTATGGCTATGGCCTGTCCAATGAAGAAGGACCTAATCAGGAGAAAACAAAAGCAGAGTCAATAAGAGGTGACTAGGAAAGCGAACACCACTTATACCCAAGTCACAAAAGCAGCTTATTCGGAGGCTGCAGTCAAAAAGACTTACTTAAAGATCCAAAACGAGGAGTCTACCAGAATTCTGACATGCATCCTGTATGCCCATGTCAGGAATCTAACGCAGCCTGGATGCTTTTCGAAAGAACTAAACTTAATGCTAACCAAAAATGGCTTGAACCAGATGTGTTTCCCGGACGATCCCCCATCAGGGGACGTCCTACAACTGCAAATGGTTCCAAAGACAGATCAAGAGACAGAAATACAATAAGAGAAGCCCCAAGAAAATACCAAAAGGCCGGATCACAGAATAGAAGCCAGAAAGGAAGGGAAGGCTGCGCCAGGTCTTCGGACAACTCAAAAACCTAAAAAGGAAACCCCAGAGGATTCGGAAACCACGGATTCCTCAGACGCTGAAGCCGCGCCAATAGCTGAGAAAAGTGGTAAAAAGAAGCGGGTGATAAAAAGATCTCTCGATGCGGATGAGTTAAACCTCACAATATACGCATCGGAGCAGTTCCCCTTCCCAAAAGATAAAGACATAAACAAGATCCTAGTAGGAATCTGGAAGAGATTCTACAAGTGGGATTACGATGCCCAGTGTGAAGAAGAGGCAGTCGAAGAGACCCTCATCACCCTCTACAGGAAAACACTGGAGGAAATACCCACGACGGAGTTTAAGAAGAAGAGGAACAGGAAAAAGCGTCCCATCACCAAAAAACACTAGGAACAACTAAAAGAGAATGGAAAACCCGAACAACAGGTTGAAAATTGTAACACTCAACGTTAATGGATGGGAGGGAAAAGCAACGGCGTATGGAAACATATTCTGTGTGCTAGACCCTGACATCATATTGATTTCGGAGCACGGTATCGACACAACATCTTACCAAATAAAGATACCGGGCTACAGAGTAGTTACAAAAAAAAATTCTCAAGAGAGGTTTAACGGCGCCGCGATTGCAATCAAAAAGAATCTCTCGTTCAGGCACCTTCCAGAACTGGACGAGTCATTCGTGGTGATAGAGATGCCAACATTAGTGGGCAAAGACACACCAGAAAGTTGTCGAATTTGGGATTGTCCTTTCCAACCTTTAGGGATCCGGAAAAAGTAGTTATCAACTTGTCACGTACTGCTTTAAGCTTTCGTGAAAAATTTGTGCTTACCTTGGGACTTGAATTTAAACTCCCTTTTTACAAAATAGCTAAACCTAAATTCATGCTGTATTTTAAAAATATGGCACGCAAGGTTAAGGATCTACCTCTTAAAGGAAACTTTACTGATTTTTGTTCTGAGTTATCTTTTCTCTCCAGCGAATTTTATTCTAAAATACATTCATCTAGAAGTTCGAATTTCATAATTAAGCCTAAAGATAGAAAGGTATTACGAACACTTGCGGGTAATAAGGATATAATAGTTACTAAACCTGATAAGGGAAAGGGTGTAGTGATCCTTGATAGGGAGGACTATGTACAAAAAGGCCATAGTATATTAAATGACAGAACAAAATTTGAACCTATCAATGATTTACCTAAAACTATTCTTTTACGATTCGAAGATAAAGTTAATCGTTTCTTAACACAACTTAAGCAGACTTCAATTATTCCTAAAGATACTTATAATGAATTATTTGTATCTTCCAGTTATTTAGCATCCATGTATTTTCTACCTAGAATTCACAAAGAAGGAGTCCCTTTGAGACCCATACTTGCCTCTTATTCTTTACCATCATACAAACTGGCCAAATATCTAGTTAAAATACTTTCACCTTTATCTAAAAATCAGTTCTCCATACAAAACTCCTATAAGTTTAAAGAGGAATTACTCAGCAAAGTTAACGATGGATATATTGTGAGTTATGATGTTGAATCTTTATTTACTAACATTCCCCTAAACTATACAATCAGTTTAATATTAAATAAGGTATTCTATTCCCAAAATACTTTTCATGGATTTTCACGAAGCCAATTAAAAAAGGCGCTGGAATTAAGTCTTTCTGAATCTTGGTTCACGTTTAATAATAAAGTTTACTGCCAGATCGATGGTGTTGCAATGAGTTCTCCAATGGGACCACTTGCAGCTGCCTTTTTAATGACACATCTCGAAGATCAAATGTTTTCCACTAATTTAGATTACAAACCCTCCTTTTACCGCCGTTTTGTTGATGATTCCTTGGCAGTTTTTAATAATCCTGCACATAGCCAACTTTTCTTTATTTTTTTTTAACACTTTACACCCTAACATCAAATTCACCATGGAAGTGGAGTCAAATGATAAGATGCCCTTTCTTGACCTTTTAATCAACCGAGATAATGACCCACGAAAAA